>CM056581.1:46215000-47550000 GCA_029721435.1 Gymnothorax reevesii | reverse complement strand
GCAATGGCTCCAAGGCCAGGGAATACAGCAGCCCAGAGAGGGGGCACCCCTGTCTGATGCCCCTAGTCACCGGAAAAGGGGCAGTGAGCACATTGTTCATCTTGACCATACTCTGCACCCCCGTGTACAGAAGCTGCACATATGACCTAAAGGTCTGACCAAAACCGAACGCCCTCAGAGTCTCGAACAAAAACCGATGATCCACACGGTCAAAGGCCTTCTCTTGGTCCAGAGAAAGTAACCCAATGTCCATGTCCTGTTTCCTGGTGGTGCTAAGTAGATCCCTAAGAACAGGTTATCAAAAATGGACATGCCTTTTATGCAGTAAGTCTGATCTGCATGAATTAACAGGCCCATGACATTTTTGAGTCTATTAGTAAGCGCCTTTGCCAGGATCTTATAGTCCACGCATAACAGAGAAACTGGGCGCCAATTCCTAAGTAAGGAAAGGTCTCCCTTTTTGGGCAATAAAGACAAAACCGCCCTTCTCACTGCTCTCCACAACAACCTCCCTAAAATCATCCCCGAGGATGTTCCAAAAGGCCTTATAAAAATCAGCCGTGAGGCCATCAAAACCTAGTGCTTTCCCACAATTCTGTTGCTGTACACCTAAAGTCAGCTCCTCGTAGGAGAGGCGCATTTCCAGTGCTTCACAGTCTGCATCAGAAAGCCTGGGTAGGCCCTGAAACAGCTCAGTCACTGCGCCCTCCTCACAGTCCTCAGCTCTGTAGAGCTCAGGGAAGTACGAGGCCGCATGTCTCCTCATCTGTTCCTGGTCCTTTGTGTCTTCTCCACTGGGTAATTTCAGCCAGTGAATAAATGTTGTCTCCCTAGGTCTGCCTCCAAGACCAAAAAAGAAGGTGGTGGAAGCATCCATCTGATTAAGTTGGGTGTAACGCGCCCGGATTAGAGTCGCCTGACCCCGCTCAACAAGGATGTCACGCAAGAGCTGCTTTTTATCTGCAATGCCTGGCCCAGCCCGCACTCCGCCTCCATCACACAGAAGTGACTGCAGCTGCATTATCTCCCACTCAATGCTCTCAGTTCGTTCTTTAACATTTCTCACGTTATCCATTAAATACTGCTGACAGAAAACCCGGATTTGGACTTTTCCTATGTCCCACCATTGGCATAGGGGCTTATAAACTGACTTCTCTCCCCTCCAGCTCTCCCAGAAAAGAGTGAATGCGTGCACAAAGGAATGGTCGCGCAAAAGTTTATTATTAAACCGCCACAAGTAAGGCTTGTGAAAGGACTCAGAGGATAGACCAGAAAAAGAAACAGAGCAGAAATGATGGTCGGACAGATGAAAGGTATAAACGAGCTTTTAACAAACCTGCCCATGCTGTGGCTTGGTATATAAAATCTGTCTAATCTTGCCCCAGATACCTGGTTTGAGTTAACTTTAACCCAAGAATACACTTTTTCAGAAGGGTGCAGATTCCTCCACAGATTCACCAAGTTAAAATACCTTAAAATATACTTCAAAAAATGACCTGACTGCGGGTGTGGTTCATCGTGATTTCTATCTTGCACATGATTCACGATGCAATTAAAATCCCCCGCAATTACGACAACATTGCTGAAATCACACTTTTTTAAAGATTCAAAAAGTACCTTAAAAAATCAATGCGAGCTGTTCCGCAATTGGGGGCATATACGTTGAACAAAACAAAGAGACCCTCTTCAGTCTGCACATCCAGCCTCAAAAGCCTCCCTTTAATTATTTCTTCACTAAACTTTATGCTAAACCCAGTACCAGGAGACAGAAGAATCGCCACCCCCGCACTAACACTAGAGCAATGGCTCATAATAATTTCACCCCTCCAATCCCTCTTCCAGTGCATAAAGTTGGACTCATCCATATGCGTTTCTTGCAATAATGTTATTTCCCTTCTTTTCTGCCGCAGGTACTGGAAAAGCGCAAAACGCTTCTCTCTATCCCGACAACAATTGACATTAAAAGATCCTTTTTGAAAATACCGCATGAAATAAGGTAAAATCGCTATTAGGCTTATAAATAAACCAATCCAAAAAACACCATGAACACCTTTAACCATTACTGCTGTTGGTTTTTTCTCAACAGTGCCCGAACACTTGTAACAAGCTTTTTAAGACGATACCGCTTGGGTTTGTCTAACTCCACGTAGCTAGCTTTCCTGAGTGCCACAGAGCACGATTTTAAACAATTTTAAAACAGGAAAATGCGTGCTTATGTCGACATTACGTTGGCCTTTAGTACTGTCCAAAAAATCACACCAGCGTTGAACAGAATAAATCTTACTTTTGGGTTGCGAGGTTGCCAGTGTGGGGGGGCCACACTCCGACAGCTCCTCATCATCTCCATCCATTTCTTTGTATTCTGAATCAAGGTCGTTTTCCCCAAACTCAGAGACATCTTCCTGAGTAAGAGGCACAGTGGTATCACCACCGGATACGCCCTCGCCGGGGTCAGGTCTGAAGCCTGTCTCCCTCACGGAGCTACTCCTGCTGAGTGTTACTGTTGTGTCGCTGGGGGGATATTCTGAATTTACCAGCTCAGATTCAGTCACCCCTCTACGCCTCCCCTGATCCATACCGGACACTGCTTGGCGAGTGGTGGGGAGTTGAGTCTCAGAGCGACTGCGAACGAGCGCGGGGAAACCACACACCGCGTCGCCACCATCCTCGCCCCCCGTCTTCCTTTTTGCCTTCCTGGGCTTTTTAGCCACGGTCTGAAAACCCTCAGAATCGAGGGTCGTTTCACCACTAACCGATGACGTGTCAGTCTCCACCAAGTCCGCAGGCCTTTTAGTGCCGACTTCCGGCTCAGCGCTGTCAGTCTCACCGCTTTTCGCTGAGCTCTCGCCCTCTTGCACACTGCTTTTGCCCTCCTGCTCAACGCCATCACCCACTGGTTGCGAAATATTTGATGCCTGATTGAATGAACATGACTGCCGCATATGTCCTGGTTGCCCACAATTAAAACATCTCATTGTTTCAGAGCTACTATAAATCGTATAGCACTTTCCTCCCTACGAAATTGTCACTGACACCTCAAAATTGTCATCTGGATTGTTTAAAATCATAGAGGCTTGCCGACGAAAAGACATGACGTGTCTTATTTCGGGAGTCTTACACCCCAGCGGTATCATCCTAATCGGCCTAAGTAATTTACCGTGGCGTTGTAAAATTCGTTCCAAAACACCATTTTCAATAAACGGTGGACCATTCGATAGCAGCACTCTTTTTGACGGAGTCGATAATGGTAATATCGGCACGAAAGAATCCTTAACCCATAATCTGCTTGCAACTAGTTTATTTACCATTTCTACTTCACTTAGAAATACACCAATGGCCTTGTTCATTCGCGAGGCAGATTTTATATTGTTCGCCCCAACCTCTTTGCCAATAGAGATCAGAACGTCTTCCACATTAAGACTACTATCAGGCCTGCATTTCAGACCATGCTTTAGTGTTAACATCTGAAAACCCGCATTTGACCCCATTTTGAGGTCTATCTGGATTAACAACATAACATGTTTATGTTCAATATACTATAAAGAAACCATTTATATATTTATAACACAATTGGACTATAATGCTCCATTTTAACCCCTTTGTGCAGAAGCCAAATTTGGCTATTTTTGGGTTACCCACTTTAATGCTGTATAATTCAAGATTAAAGCTTCATAAAGAGGAAAAATGTGGCTCAATTCTGAAAAGACACTTACAGCATTTAGAATTACATAGTATTTCAGTTAATTTTCATGATTATGGTAGAGAAAATGAGCTGCAAACATAAAAAATCTTCACGAGAATTCACCATTGAAATTGCAAAAAAATAATTCTGAGGATTGAAAAACTGCTGGGGCTTAAAACTATACATTTCTGGGATCATAAACTCCTTGACCACAAGTACAATTCATCTTCAACATTACATTCTAGATTACCTACATGCTTTTAGCCAAATTATACAGCTATCCAAGTGTCTCCCCGAAGTCTCAAAATGAAGTCCAGTCAAATCATAAAAAAATCATGTATATAACACAAATAAAGTTTTAAGGCATGAAATTTAATATGAACAAATGATTTTCTGGTTGAGTTTAGTATGAATTTATCAATCTCAGTGCAGTTGAATATCAATGGTCACCAGTAACCACTCCAAAACACAAAACATGCCTTTTCTCCATAATAAAGTTTAGAGTTTTGCCCATTTTACTTTAAAGTGCCAGCACAAACACGCATTAAATAAACTTCTTATTAAACGGTTAGAACATTCACCCTGTAATGGAAGCTACCAGTCCCCTCTTCTAAGCTCACAAACTCATTTCAACACTTATAAGGAACAAGTGCAACTCACTAACTCAGTAATATCTGAATTCTGAAATATACCTTATTTTAACAGAACAGACACTCCACTTTCAGGGAACAATCCATTGCCTCCCTGGATTCAAAAGAAACGTGCAATGAACGTACCAGGGGGTCCACCCAAATGCACGGGCAGTTCGCGTTTTAAACAGGAAAAAAAACCTCGACATTCGACTTTGTTGAGTACGTATACATTCCAAAAACAAAACAACAACAACAACAACAAAAAAATAACAAAGTATCAGCCTCACCTTTTTCATGAATCCCTGCTCCAGAGACCGATGTATCCAGTAGGAGGGACCCTCCGGTCCTGTTTGCAATGTGCAAAACGTAGACAGGATACAACCGAACATGCTGATACGCATAGGTTTGTATGCTCTGTGTTTGTCCAATCAATGTGTTTCACTTACTCTAAAATGTTTAAACACTCGGGATTTGGATAAGAAACGAGCTAATCAATACATTTTTACCGGGTTAGCTTTGCGAGGGCATGAAGTGCAACTATACAATTACGCAGAAAACCCTGAGTGTATGGTTGAGTGATTGGCTATCAACGCCAGTACTCGGGTGGATATAAAGAAGCGCTGGATTTGTCAAAGAATGGATCTGCGCGTAAATCCACGGTAGGAAACTACGATTTTTTTTGTACGTGACGACAGTAATTAAAAGTAGAATGTGAGAGAATCAATACCATGTCGATTTTTTTGCCTCAGAAAACTGATTTTTCTGAACCATTACTTGGAATACTGTTGGCTCACTGTGGCTTATCTGGTTGCTACAGAGGATAGCGATTTTTTTCTGTGTCAAGATATCGTTTTTTTAAACTGCTGGATCGATACTACAGGCAAGGATACTGACCAGTTTGCACATCAGGCTTAGCTGATGAGTTTAATTCATGCAGCTCTTGAAAAACAGGGCGTGGAGTGAACTTCCCCATATTCAGAACCGCGTTCGAGGTCTGCTTGCTTGTGAACATTCAATAACTGATCCGGGGGTGCCATTTAGTGATCGAGTACAGTAACAGCGTGCTTCCAGTTTGCAGGTCTATAGATGCGGGCGTCTACATCTGCAGAAAGGGGTTAAGGCTTTTCCATGACAACTGCATCATTTTAGCACATATTCCTATCATGTTTGGTCTTTTTATTCTCGGGGAAATCTAAGGAATTGAATGGAATATGTTTCATTTCCCTTAAAATCATGTTTCACTCTCTTTTTGGGAAGCTCCTGAAAAACTGAATTAGAATTTGCGCGGGCGATTGCCCTGGTGGTAACACTTTCGCGAGTGCAACTCTGATTCGGCCTCTACCTTGTAGGGAGGCGTGGTCTTGGTTCTTTAAAAGTACGGGATCCTAACAGGGCGGGGCTCTTCTTTCTCTTCCTTCTTTGCTATCATCATCTGACGCGCGAAGGGTAAGTGGGGGGGAAGTCATATGACGCCTTGCTCTGCGGGGCGAGGGGGCATCTGAATCCTCCCCGGCCACGTGGCGTGGCTTTAGTTCCACGTGGCTATCGTCTTTTCCAGGTATGAATACATTTTCTTAATAAATTATGGGTAACTGGTAATTGGCTTAGTGTTGATTTGTCTGATCCAAGTTGTGCCTACCTGGTAATTAATTTATTGTAATTCCTTTTTCTGCTTGCGTGATCCATGACTCTGAACACTCGTATATCATTCCTATCCTTGTTGCGACCGGGATTTAAGGGGAAACTCCTACCGACACATGTGTAGGTAACTATACTTCTAAGTTAGATTTGAGATTATGTCCTACCCCTTCAGGGTTTATGTAACACCGGCCCTTAAGATTTAGCTATTAAAGGTACCTTATAAGCCGGTACCCGGTTAGTCTTTTTAAGGGGCCCTTGGGTGTACATAAACCTGGATTCATGATACGTTCACGCTCAGTGCTGTTTTGTTTATGCCTCGATGCTGCTATCATGGTATTCTCTTCTATGCAATGGATGTATCGTCAAATTAATCCAGGACGGCTGCGTTTATTAACCCTGGGGACGTATTTGCTGAGCAATGATGGTTTCCGCTGCCATGTCTGAGGGCAGAGTTGTCTCGAGATTCACGCATGCTGTCCCAAAACTATCAATTCTAATTCTAATTTGGAGTCAGACACTTAACGAGGATACAACTAAATTTGGTATTCTAATTATTTTACGGAGCCAGATTAATCATAACCATTGCGTTTCTATGCCCTGTCTATGGGCGGAGAAAAAATATCCATTTTATTGAGATTCACACCAGCCAGGAAAATGCTCGAATTGAAGTTAGTCAAAAGAACACGTGATTCCTTCACCCCACTGCAATGTCCGTCGTTGGTATTGTTTTGTGAGGACTTACAAGGGGAACTTCTCACGGACACAAACTCACTCCCCACGCATAAGTGAACACCCTACCCCCTAACTCTGAAATCATCAGTAGCGCGAGTAGTATGTCAATGCGCGGTTTCGAACATGGCTGGTGTATTGTTTCCACTGCAACAACTCACTGTGCTTCAGTTCTAACTACCGACTTTTCAGGACTTTTTTCCAGTTAGTACATGTGTTGCCACGTTTCAAGATATGGATAATAGCGATGATGAGTTTAGGCGCAACAGTTGCATTTCTGCTATTAAAAAAGAGCGAGGACACACAAAAAAAGAAAGGGGCGAGAATTTGGAGCCGTCCATCGCAGTGGCATAGCCAGAACTTAAAAATGCGTAGGCAATAAACATCTCCTTAAAGCATTTATTCATTCTGACTTGATCTCAATCATTTTTTATATTTAACGGTACATTCAATCCAAAAACACTCTGCACTATCAGGTGTTGCTTGTTCACCATGTTCAGGAAAAACGACAATCATTCATTTGGACAAGCAATTCTGTCAAATTTCAAATCAGTGGCGTAGCGACAACTGATAATTGAGCGGCCACACAATATTGCTTTACTTCAATTATTATGCCTAACTTGTTCTCAGCTATTTTCCTTTGTTAGAGCAATTTCCATTTATATGAATTTTCAAATGGCAATTAAAGACACAGCTTCTCTCATGATGCGATCAATGGGCGGCTAATCAACAGGCATAATTCAGTTCAGAAAAATAAGTTACTCATAAGTTGTACTTTAATTCTTTTAATAATATTCTGAGAGGTAAACTGCTCTGAACTTCCATGCTACCTTTTCGGCTCATAAGGCGATCTAACCTGTGCTTCATGATCGATTGAATTATTCAAATTGAACCAAAGACAGAGATTTGAAATGCATTTACTGTACACATGACAGGCAAGCCACACTCGTGCTCCTGCTCAGGAGTGGCTGAAATGTAATGTCATACAGTGGGCTCTAGTTTTGCGTCTTTGCAAACAGAAACGTGTCAGTAACTTTTTTCACAATTTTGTTTGTCGCAAATGGCGTGTTTATCGCTGTAGCCCAGTTTGGTAATTGTGAGGATTGTAAAAAAGGCGTTTGCGTCATAGTGGGTTGGACAGCACATGAGTTGGTGGAGTCAATGAAAACCGCAGGAGCAACCGTGAAATCACAGAATTCGTGAGCAATGTGATGCAATTTGTCACCCAGACCACCGCATAACGAAAAATCTGTCGCAAATCAAGTTTCACAGGAGTGAATCCGAGCCAGCGAAGCAGTTTGCAAATAAAAGCATATTGCTCATTCCATTTTCTTTCCCCTCTTATATTTCACTTTTCGTATATTTCATTTTCACCATGAGTCATGCCAACAAATGGTATTAGGGTCAAATGCCATAGGAGGGTTAAAGGGTATTTTTCCAGTGAATAGTTTCTTTTTGGGGGGAAAGTACAAATAATAAAATTCAGTCTTAGCCTAGTTTTAAAACTCTGAGTATCGTTTTGCATGTGGGTTACATTGCGCTCATCCTTAAATACAAATCGCATTACCAGATAAACCTTCCTCAATCCCTTGAAAAAAGTAGCTCACCAGGCTGAGCCAATCAATCAAAAGAACTTGTTCTTCACTTCACATGATGACACTGTCAATTCGCTGTGAGATTAACACACTGGTTTTAAGGAGAATGACAGTGACTAATTTGATTGGCCTTAATGGAACCAAACCCCCACCACATCCACACGTAATTAATTTATCTTCGTCCTTTTGACAACAGCACCACAGCTGTGCTGCCTGTCACAAAATTACCGCCATAGATCTTCACCCAGTCTTGATCTGCAATACCGTTAGCAACTGTGTTTTGGGACTATGTTTAGATCATCAAACTGGAGTCCAGAAAGAGGGGTGTGGTAAGCGGGGCTTTGTGATTCACTCACTTCTATAAAGGTGCTGTTCCACAGCCGGGCCTGAATCTTGAGCTCGGCCGATCCAGTAAAACTGTGCAAGGGGCATTGAAACAGGACACAGCGAGCTGAACCGAGGAGGCAGTCCTTAGGGAGAGTAGGAGAGAGAGAGTGTGTTTGTGTTATGACATTACATCACATTTAACTGGCAGACTTATAAAATATGTTCATACTGATATTCACTGTTGCACTGGTACAAAAGACAAGTCAGATAATAGTAGCATAGGGTAAACAGAGTAGTATTAATCAGACTCTTGCACTCTGATCTCCCCATTGATAAACCAACATTTGGGACTTCATGCAATCTGATCCCCGCTTTACTGACCAGAGTTTGACTGCCTGCACTTTGATTCCCCCTTCACTAACCAGGGATGCATTTCCCAAAAGCGTAGTTGCAAATTAAGTTCACAATGTACATATTTCGCCACAGTTAGCATCTGCAAATGCGGGAAATACAGCCCAGATTTAGACTGCCTGCACTTTGATTCCTCCTTTACTAACCAGTGTTAAGGAATTCCTGTGCTCTGATCCCCCCTTGACAAACCAGTGTTAAGGACTTCCTGCGCTCTGATTCCCTCTTTACTAACCAGAGTTAAGGACTTCCTGTGCTCCGATTCCCCCTTTAATTAACAGAGTTAAGGACTTCCTGTTCTCTGATTCCCCCTTTACTAACCAGAGTCAAGGACTTCCTGCGCTCTGATTCCTCCTTTAATTAACAGAGTTAAGGACTTCCTGTTCTCTGATTCCCCCGTTACTAACCAGAGTTAAGGACTTCCTGTGCTCCGATTCCCCCTTTAATTAACAGAGTTAAGGACTTCCTGTTCTCTGATTCCCCCTTTACTAACCAGAGTCAAGGACTTCCTGCGCTCTGATTCCCCTTTTACTAACCAGTGTTAGAGACTTCCTGCACTCTGATCCCTGCTTTACTAACCAGTGTTAAAGACTTCCTGTACCCAGATTCCCCCTTCAATAACCAGAGCTAAGGACTTCCTGTGCTCTGTTTCACTCTTTACTAACCAGAGTCAATGACTTCCTGCGCTCTGATTCCCCTTTATTAGCCAGTGTTAGAGACTTCCTGCACTCTGATCCCTGCTTTACTAACCAGTGTTAAAGACTTCCTGTGCACAGATTCCCCCTTCAATAACCAGAGCTAAGAACTTTCTGTGCTCTGTTTCACTCTTAACTAACCAGAGTCAATGACTTCCTGCGCTCTGATTCACCTTTATTAGCCAGTGTTAGAGACTTCCTGCACTCTGAGGCCGCCACAGCGGGTGAGGTTTGTCCCTTCCTGCTCTCTGATCCCCCTTTACTAACCAGTGTTAAAGACTTCCTGCACTCTGACCCCCGCTTTACTAACCAGTGTTAGAGACTTCCTGCGCTCTGAGGCCGCCACAGCGGGTGAGGTTTGCCCCTCGCTGCTTTTTTCCTCAATCAGACCCTCATCCTCCTCAGGGTGTGAACGCCCCTTCCGTCTGGCCTGGGAACATATGCAAAATTTTTTTTATCATTTTATCATTCATTTTCATCATTCACTGCCATTTCAGCTCTCTTATTTCACTGCCATTCATCAGTCATTTTATCACCCTGCCATTTCAGCTCTCTCATTTCACTGCCATTCATCAGTCATTTTATCACCCTGCCATTTCAGCTCTCTCATTTCACTGCCATTCACCAGTCATTTAATCACCCTGCCATTTCAGCTCTCTCATTTCACTGCCATTCATCAGTCATTTTATCACCCTGCCATTTCAGCTCTCTTATTTCACTGCCATTCACCAGTCATTTTATCACCATGCCATTTCAGCTCTCTCATTTCACTGCCATTCATCAGTCATTTTATCACCCTGCCGTTTCTCCTCTCTCATTTCTGTGCCATGTCATCAGTTCATGATATTTCATAATTTCATACCTCCATTTTAACAGTCACGATCATATAATTATAAATTCTAATTGATATACTGGGCTCTAATTTCCTGGCGCAGCGCAGCTGGCGTAGCGAGGCGCAGCCCGCGCAGTGGTAATTTCGTGAGGTGCGCAGCCTTCGGTAGACGAAGGTGCGCCGAGATGGGTGTGGCGGCGTAGTAGGGGGAGGTGTCACATATTCATCAAGACGCAGTGACAATTTCGTAGAAAAAGTCTCCGCTGGAGTTGCGCAGAAAACTCGCCAGCTCCAACCTGGTTTAATTTTCGTGCAGTGGTAATTTGGCTGACCGGCGCAGAGTGCGCACACGTCACCGAAATCTCACAGGCAGGTTTACAGAATGTCAGGCACATTTCAATGCAAGAAAAAATTACAGGAAGCACTATTTAATGTAACTATCTGAATAAGGACATAAATTATTGTATTTATATCGATTGTCCTGATGTCAGGCGGTTGCCACGCGTAATGGAAACTTGACCTGGCTTAATCAACGCAACTGAATCTGTGATGCAAACTAAGGACTTCACATCTTTCTCAGCCAACCACAAACTGTATAATATATATATATATATATATATATATATATATATATATATATATATATATATCGAATGCTTGCGTTCTATGCTCATTAAAGCCGCTTGCACACTGGACGCAAAACGAATTTTTCGACTGATTACAGACAAAGTCAATGCAAAGACGCGATAGTCGGACAGGGTTTTAATATAGCTCCGTGTCCGAGAGTCATAAAAGTTCTAGTTTTTCCGAGTATTCCAGGAATTATTAGACGTGCAAACTTGGCTATGTTTGTGTTCGGCCTTCACAAAATGCAAATTGATAGCTATCGACTTTTCTTGGTCTTTTTAGCCTTTTCATCTGTTTACTTCCGTTGAAGATAGACATCAGTATTTATTCGGTCTTTCTTTTGAAAATTAGTCAGATGGATCGAGCACATTATTATTTCCACAGCAGAGATAATATAGTGCGTGAGCAAATCAATTCCATGACCACTGACAGAGTGAAGAAATCATCGCATGCACGATCAAGACTGTCCGACACGAAATGCAAATTACTCCATGTCCAGCTGCCAGCAAAAAGTAAAAGTATTGATATGGGAACAGATTTATAACGAAATAAAGAATAAAAATATATCAGCAACAAACGTGATATCAAACAAAGATGACCCGCCAATAAATAAATCGCAGTGTTCTTTGGATGCTCTGTTGTTAAAATGTTTCTTTTTATTCCTTATTTCATTATCAATCTGTTCTAATCGTCCTTTTTTTTTTGGCTGTCAGACACGGAGGCATTGTACATTGTCTCGCGCCAGTGTGGACTCACTTTATTGCGCAGAGCTTACACAGAAACATTGATTGAAATTCTCGGTACTCATCTTGAAGAACTGAACCCTCTTATCAAACATTAACGTTTAATGTCTGACAGAGTCAGTAGATTTGAAGAAATTAAAAACAATAATAGACTGTCGGACACGACGATTTATTAAAACCCTGTCAGACCTCTGGACACAAGACGCAATCTGTCGAGCGAAAAATTTGTTTCGCGTCCAGTGTGCAAGCGGCTTAATACTAGGCTACTATTATTGTCACTTATGTTTTATCGTCTTTAGTGGGGGAAAGGAATGCAGCCTGATTGCTATGATCTCGTACTGAGTTAAGATCACATGTTGGAAATAAATGTGTAACGTATCTTGCTTTGTTGTATATGCATGTTAATCCCAAAATTTTAAGCAGCTACAGTTTCTAATAATAGGAACACGCTATCCATCGTTTCTCTTGCCAGTGAGCAATATTTGACTCGGCTGGGTCGCCTTCTATATTCTAACACATTAAAGGTGAGGTGAGGAGCTCATTTGACTCGGCTGTGTTATACCCAAACACGCCTTCTTTGCCAACTTGCGCTGGAAGGAGGGGCAGAGGCGGGACAGAGGAGTACTTGCGCCAGGCTACGCCGGGCACGAAATTGCCACATACGCCTGGACACACCCCGTTGGCGCGGCGCACCCCCCATGCGCCGCGCCTGCGCCTGGTCTACGAAATTAGAGCCCACTGTATCAGTGTCCTTCGCTTCTGACCATGTGCATGTACTTAATTACCTACATATAGAAGAATACTTGGTGTTTTTGTTTGTTAAGTTACGGTATGAATATCATTGTTGTTTATAGAATGTTTTCAGCAACTTTAAACTCTTGGATTCAATTGAAAGTTAAAGTTTCAAAGACAAAAAGTGCCTTAAAGCAGAGAGTTCACCATGTTCTGTTTATACATTATTTCTGTTAGAACAAGAAGTACTTACGTCCACTTTAACTGATCAAACTGTTCTCAAAGGTTATAGATGCTTACTGTAATGTGAATAGAGGCCAATAGATGGCAGTATTTACCTTTTTTTGTTAAGCCCAGACTGGAGATGGGCATGTTTTAGACATGTTCTGGGAATGTTTGGGGCAAGTCCCAGAAAATAAAAAAAAAGAGGTCTAAATGTGGGTGGGGTCTGCAAAAGAGTATGTAAGGAGGAGAATTGAGACAGTTAAGTAGTAGGAGAAATTGCAAGGAGAAGGATACATGTGACCAGACCTGTCATTCTGTTCAAGACCTGTGAAGCTGTTAGTGGATTTTTGCCTGTGTTAGAGCATTTTCCTCTCCCAGGACATCACCAAGCAACCCACCAAAGGGACTGTAAATATTTCTGTTTTGTATATAATCAATCTTGGTCACTAGAGTAGATAGTAGATTAGTTAAAGTGTTTCTTTATTAAATGTGTTTAAGTTTTAAAATTTTTGTCTGTCATCCTTTGCTGTCGTTAATGTCATAACAAATTGGGACCATAACATTACACTTAACTTTAGGAGGAATACTGACAGTATCTCAGTTTTATTGCATTTCTGAATGTCCTCAACAATTTATTTTTGATATTCATAAAGGTTCCTGACAACAATAGCAGACATGTGGGCATTAGGGGATTCTTACTATACAGCAGTGGTCCCCCCCACTGGAGTTCCGAACACCAACAGAAAATTATTTGCATACAGTCCATTCGCTGCCCAGAATTCTGCGATTACATCGTAAATGCCTGCCTGACTCTCAACATAACTGTTCGCCAAATCATTCATCTAGCCTGCTATTTTCATTAATAATTTGTTATGAATGTAGTAGTTCAAATATATGAAGCTGGTAAAATGAACTGGTTACAATCAATGTAGTCTTGCGATACCCAACTCGCCGCTTTTTATCCTGCACTGATCTGGCATATTGATAATAAAATGGTAAGTGACACCGAACAAAATCCGATGAATACAAAGCAGAAATAACCGAGATTGTGTCATCTTATTCTCGATAATATGAATGCTCTGTAGGCCTACAGATTATTTTTATCTAGCCCAGCAATTGAACGTTACAATCATATCGGCAGGTTAGCAAGTGGTGTTCATGAATTTTTTTTCGTTCTTCGCTGTCGGCTGTTAATATTGGTTGATTATGGTGCTTTCTTTCTGCATCATAGAAACATAATTTTAAGTAGACGGCTATACTCAGGCAGAGCGGTGTGATACAGCCTAATGATTTTATACTTTAAAAGAGGTTTTGAATTATTAAATTTTCGTGTCCTTAATTGGAAAATTACGGTGGCCGTTTCCAAACCTGCCAATCGTTTTTAATGTTTCCAGCTAGGCTAGACAAAACTCATCTGTTCAGAGCATTCATATTCTCTATAATAGGCTGACGCGATCTTGGTTAACGTATTTTAACTTAAAAGTGCGAGGCCAGTGAAGAGAGAAAAATGTAACTGTCTCGAGACACTCTTCAGCGGTCCGGCACAAGGTTGCTGATTGGCTGTATGCAAGTAAGTTTCTGTTGATGTCTGGAAAATGCATAAATAGCAATGTTGTTTAATATTAAAAAATAAACCTGTTGCACTGAACATAATTACACAGTCAAGGTGCTTGAAAACAGTTACACTTAAAATAATTACGCCGTGGTTGTTTGTTATTTTGTTATTTCTAATTCTAAAAGTAGCCTAGTTGTAGTTTATGACCACCTACAGTTTATGACCGTTTACAAAAAAGGTTGAGGTTATATTAATTACAACGTGTGAAATAAACTGCAATGGACTCTGAAAACAAAATGTGCGTATGTATTACCTATTTTTGTCGGGGGGAGGGCGCAAAAATTTTCTTATGTACCAAAGGGGGGCCCAGCAGAAAAAGTTTGAGAACCACTGCTTATACAGCAAGAAAACACACCTGCAGCACCCATAAACCAGCATTTGCTCCAGCTTCAGACAGCTCTTTTGAAGTTTAAAAAATATCCTTCATTGCGCGCGAACACTAAAGCAAAAGCTAAAACTAAAATAAAATCAAAACAACCGAAACAAGTGAACTTTAAGCATCAACAAAATGTCAGCAACTATTCAATAAATAAAAGCGGGAGGCAGAATTACTTCCCTCACTGAAAACATATGACAGAGAACATAGTGAGCGGCACCACCTTTATATGTGCAGGTTCAGTAGGACGGGTGGAATTAAGTCTGAGAGGATCTGTGGAAACACAGCTGGACTGCAGGTCATCCGCAAACTGGAACCCCGTGGGGTACAAGAGCCACTTCCCATTGGCCAGCTCATGGGGCCACATGATGTTCAGGAAGGCGGAGCCAAATGTATGCAGGGGCTTCCCAGGGTTAGTCACCTGATTTAAACATAAAAGAGTCACCCAGAGAATGGAGCAAATATGCAATATCATCTCGGTAATTAAAAGGACTTTTACATATTTCTTTATTTTTGAAGTAAAAAACTGAGCTATTTTGCCAGCAGAGTGGCAGTCAATCCCATATCAGCTTTGTAAATTGATTGTAATGGGTTTCAAAAACTGAAGAAAGGTTACATGAATAACTAGAACTGGACTGGCGAGAGCCCATACCTCCGTCAGCATAGCTGGATTTTAACTTTGGCCTATATCTCAGCCAGAGATGGCGTTACACTTTCTGACTGTCCATCACAATGATGGACAGGGGCATAAAAATTCCGTCATAATCAAATATTATCCGTCATTGTAATTTTACTTTTTTTTAATGGTAATCGTTTATATTTTTAAATAAAATAAACAGAATAATTTATAGATTTTGCTTTAGCTGATCAGAGATGCCAAGTCTCACACATTTGGCGTAGGTCTCATGCATTTTTTAGGTGTATTCCCTGTAGTCCGCAATTATTCAATGAACACTTATTAATGAGCTTCTCACATGGAATTAAAATCCTTGTGCACTGAAGTTTCCGTTTCACCTGCGTAAAGGTGCACCTCATCACAAGTAACATGGAAAGCGATTATGACTCCAGACTTCTCATGCTTCTCTTTACTCAGGGATCGGAAACAATGCATGTACTTCATGACCATTTAAATTGTTTTAATGAAACATGACAATCTTTATACAATTCCATTGCTTTCAATTCAATCATGCTTTTCAAGCATGAGAATTCCCGAGTCATAATCGATTCCCGTGTCATTGGTGGGGAAATCCACCGTAATGCACGTGAAACTGATCAACTTAATGCACAATGACTTAAATTCCGCGAGTGAATTTCTTCTATGCGCATTGATTGAATAATTGCTGACTACGGCACAGGAACATGAATGCCTCTAAGAGACGAGAGACTCCACCAAATGCGTGAGACTTGGCATCTCTGGCTAATGCCAACAGTGATTCATGTAGACACACATTGCGCACTGTGTGAAATACAGCACTGCGTGGATTTTCGAACTTACTGCTGTATGAACTTTATAAAACATCACAAATGATTTCTCCCCCCACACAGTAACAGTGCGAAAATGAGCAATGCTTTCAGTTATTGCAGGGCTTCACTAAGCCTAACAACTGCAGTCTCAGAAAGCAGTCCTATGAAGCTGCTTATCAACTCGTGATGTCAACCAGAGCTTTCCCGACCAAGAGATCTGCATGTTCACATAACAGAGACAGTGTTTGTAGCATATGACCAATCGTCTACCAGCAGCAGAGCAGCATATTTTACAAATGAAGAGCAAATGATCATAAAAATATGAGGAATACAGGATCATACAGATCAAAGACATTGCTCGGGACAATGACACCCACCACCAATTGGACAGGGGTGTGAATTACATTCTGTCCAAATGATGGACGGCCTTCAAAATGTTCCGTCATTGTTTAAAAAAAAAAATCCTTCAATGACGGAAAATACTTGGTTAACGCGACCTCTGATCTCAGCTGTACTTTGGCCTAGATTTGCCAACAGAAGTAACAAAGTTTCTGTCAATTTCTATCGATTAGCTCAACTGCCAGAACAGAACTGGCCAGCGAACCCCTGAACCAGCCTGACAGTATCCAGAGTCTCCCCTCCCTCTCTCTTACAGTGAACACGTACTCCACAGCACTTCCTATGTCCTCCAGGGTCTCCATGGCCCTCTCGCCCTTTACGGTGCCGCTGAAGAGCAGCTGATGTGGTTTGGCCGCCCTGAGGAGCATAGGTAAAAAAGGACACTCACCATTAATCTGCAATATCAGTGAATAGTGGACCTGATTTGAGCACAGAGATGATGAACTCTCAGGATCCACTTCCCAGAATGCGGAACTGAATACTATTCCAGCTTGTGCTCTTACTTATTCAAGAAGTTCATTCAGTAACATCGCAGAATCATTCCATTTATTGATTAACTGACTGATGAGTGCTAATGTTACTCATGGGCCAGGATAATCAGTGGGAAAAAAGCTGTTACAGCTGATGGAGAAAGCTGATGACTAGTTATTGACCATGTTTGTCTGCAGCACAGTGGAACATATTTCGAAAAGAAGCTCTTTCAGCGGGAGGGAAGGTAAAGGTAAGAGCAGTGTCACCAAAGAGGCAGGTCATTTTCTGTCAATAGTTTTCAGGAAAATGTTGCCATTTTTGACTGCTTGTGGTCATTTGATAAAGCGGGATCTTCGTATTGCAACTGTGCGGCAACGGCATTTACTTAGTAAAAGTGGGTGCGGTCAATGTTACAGGATGGTGTTTGTCTCAGATAGTGTTTGCTAATGTCAGAAGCTGATGACCTGGCAAACCTGAGGAAATTGACAGAAACTGAATAAAGCTGAATAATTGCGCACTTACCCGCTGACAGACAGGGGGAGCTCTATCACCACTTTGACGAATGCTGTGACTAGGGCCAGGTCAGGCTGTTCACTAATACTGAGGAGAGAGGAACACATTAATCTGATACACATACGTCCAGAATCAAAGACATATACCGACACGTTCAAGCACACACAGTGGAACAGATTTACAAAAGGAGGTCTTTCAGCAGGAGGGAAGGTAAAGGTAAGAGCAGTGTCACCAAAAAAGCAGGTCATTTTCTGTCAACACAAACACAAAATAAAAGAAATGTACACACACACACGCAGATCAGAGACATATACGAACAAAAAACACACGCAATCAGAGACATCCCGTATATACGAGCACACACACGCACACAGAAACAGAGACATATACAAACAAACACACACAGATTCAGAAACATGTACAAACATTCAAACACACATGCACACATTAGAGATAAACACAAACATGCACAGACACACACACCATGGCACAAAAGCACATAATCAGTGAACTATACAAAAAGCACACACACATACCTAGACACAGTGATTCAGGCACACATCCTCATACACAAACACACATGTATACACTGGTATAGAGATCCACACACACACACACACACACACACACACACACACAGGTATCCACCCACATAAATACCCCATGAATATGCTTTAAAGATCAGAATCAAGCAGGGAAGTATGTCTTAGAACAGGAAGGACTTACGTTGATAAAAGCAGATCGACAGACAGGTCTGTGGTTTCTATGGTGATTTCTGAAGTACTCAGGAGTAGGTAGAATTTTAACTGGAGAGGGAACACACACACAGATTTTAGACCAAAGAAATAGGGTTTTGGATGAAAAATTGAGAACATCAATATGAGAGAAAATGAGATCAGACTGATCTTTGATGTGCTTCTAGATTTGCTCGGTCTTCAAACTAATTTCATTTGAAATGAGGCCTGTATATCATTTTGGACTGCAGTTTTGACTCTTTCCATTTTGTGTGAGGCTGCCAATTTGTAGCCTGCAAACAGGCCCACGGCTGGATTGGGGCGAGAGAGGCTAAAGTGGGCCTGCAAGGATCCTTTGAAGATTTGAGTACCTGCATTCAGATCTGAATGTAAAAAACCGATTTGGCGCATTTAGAACACGTGGCTGTGAGACATGCATAGACAAACGAAACAAGTAACAGTCCAGTGTATTCAATAGGCTCTATGCACGGAAAACTTTACGTCCTGTGCTAGTGTAGGAATGCTAGACATAATTTTGTTTACAACGGCCTAAACTATATTTATTTTTAATACATTTCATTTAGTTTCTGTGTGTATTTTATTCCGATTCGCGGGTCGGTTTATTTTTTGTCATGACCTCAAAACGAGCAAAACTGTTTTTTTTTTTTTCCATCCACGAAGACAGCACTTCAGGACACTATTGCTGCACGCCGCTACGTAGACCCACAGCTCTGGCTAAGCTCAATTCTTTCCTTAGTTTCCTCACAAAGACAGGTGGATGGTCAAGATACGACACGACAGTTTCACCATTATGAATCACACCTGAGTCTGCAGCCAACATTTTCAGACAACATACCTGGAGTGCGTTTCCTGACATCACAGATGCTAACTTGCATAGTTGGGCCCATGGACTGTGAGTGAACAAGCTATGTAAGTTTTTGGGGAACACGTCCCTGATCCACTGTATAATGGGAGTGTAAACGAAAGATCAATCGTGAGACGAAGGATTCCCAAGCAATTGCACTTACCCAATCGGCGCCTTCAGTCTTCTTTATATATAAGGACACAGAGATATAAGGAAACTTGAGTGAACGATGTGTGGGCTGGACCAAAGCGGAAATGGCAGAATAGCGTCGCCATCTTGTGTATGTATAAATGTCCAATGAGGCACATGTAAGCAGTAGGCTAAACATGGGTGTCAACAAATTAGAGACTTGTTTTCCGTATTCTTTTTTATCCTTTCCTACTTAAAATGGACACGAATAAGGAATTGCAATCAAACAACAATATTTATTTAAAAAAAAAAAAAATTTAAAGCTGGTATATTCGATGGTTATTTAATCGGAAGGCATTACAGAAAAATCGGAACTTCAGCAGTTGTCCCGTATGAGCGAGTTTTCGTTGTATACGAGCACAGTTTAGGCCAGTTATACTGCATTTTCCATCGAACGTCTGCCCCGATATACATACACAAGATGGCGACGGCCTGCTGCCGCAGAAACGATGGGATTGTCCACTCCAGTTTTTTTTATATCTCTGTGTATAGGGGATGAGGGTGTGATGTCACTGCTGCAGCGCTACAGGGGTTGATGGGAGAGATGAGTCCATGCACAAGGACTTCAATTCCGAACGAGAATCTCGTACATATGCGTTGATTGAATAATTGCTGACTACAGCAGAGGAACGTAAATATGCCACTTAAATATTTTGAATTCGTGAGAGTTTAAAGGTTTGCGTTATAAATGAAAACTGGCCACATTAGTATTGAGAGTTTTCGGAGTTTCTGTAATGGTAATTTAAAAGAATGATTGAAAGCAGGTTGTGACCAATCATTAATTTTGAGGGAATGTTTGAGCTTCCCCAATTGCCAGTTCACGAGCTGCCGCTGAGTAGCCTAATAATGTATGTCTCACTTATCACAGGTAAGTAAGCAAGATGATTCACATCGTTGTGCAAACAACGCTGTTTTCATAGCTCAGTGGTTTGCAGACCTCCAAATCATGGACCCAGCCATTTGTGAATTGTACATGGGCTTCCCTCGATTTATAATTCCAAAATTCATCCTCGGTATATGCACTGAAGCCACAGACTAATTACACAAAAATATCGGGAAACGTCAAAGGGGATAAGGCGGCTTTCGACTCCAGTTTCTCGCCGGAACCTCATACGGATCCAAATTTCCGATCAATACAATCTTTTCTATGTACCATTTTCTTGCTTTCGGTAGTAGTTTGTCTCTGTACAGTACGTTTCGTTCATTTAATTGAATTACAACAAAGGGATCAGGGGTGGGGTAATCTCAATAATCGCTTGACATTTTCAGCTTCTTTCACAATGTTAATGATTATTGAATCACAATAATTGTGAGTTCTCAATTCATCAATGCATGACACATTCACAGAAAGGTCAGTATATGCAGGTTGATAGTTGGCATGTTGGCAAGGAAGAACCTGGACCAGTCATTGATCGATAATTTCTGATTATTGCTATTGTTTTTCATGAAGCGGAACAAGAGGGCACAAGCATTAGCATGGACTTCTTCTGAAAAATGCTGGGTGCCATTCAATAACATTCTCTGAACTGTTCCACCTCTGGATGTCACTGGACGCACAGCCCAGCCGTATAAGTTGGACAAAGCTGGGACAGACCACATTGTCGTGCTCTTTGCTCCATTTAGGAAGCAATATCACAGTTAACATAGCATGGAATACAAAGTTTTAAGTTGACAGTGACTCTCAAAAATTGCCTGACCCCTATTTAGACAGTTCTGAAATGTATGTTGTTCAGGTCACATCAACAATTTTTGTTTGGTTATGTCTACTATAATACAGGAATTGGCACAATTTAGTATGTGATAGCCAAATGATTGAAAACACTTAAAATGTTGCATAGTTAAATGTGTAAGCTTCAAGTGCCACGCGATTCTGAAGATTACCCCAGCCCTGTTCCGACACCTGCAAAATTTATATTGGTCCAAACACATCAGCAATATTTGGAGTGGTCTTTCTACTATAATAGAGGAATCAGTAAAAAAAAAAATCCAAGGTGTGCCCCTGGAGATTCAGGGGTTTGAACAGGTGGCATTTCTGCATTTTTTTGACATTAGGGAAGTTACTGACTGCAGTTGGTGATGAATTCGTGGTGAATTCAGCCTAATTTATATTCAGCAGACAAAAATAAATTGAGAAAACGGCAGAGAGCCTATGTTCAGATTTATTTTGGTGATGCTTTGGGGATTTAAAAATGGAACTGCCTGAACAAAAGGAGCTTTTGGTGTCCTCGTAGCTCCACAACCAAGAATAACGAAGTGAAATGGACTGCATTTTCTGGTTAAGCAGTATAACATTAGCTTAGATGCAAGGTTTCAAAGCTATAGGTGTAATGATAAAAAAGTTATGCCATGTTAAATACAAGAAAAATGTCAATTGACAAAAAACCGACAGTACCCTAAGAAATTAATTCACCAAAAATTAATTTTTGGTCTGAAGGAGCTGAAATTTTGGATTTGTTCATCACTAATACATATTTATCTAATGTGAAAATATAGAAGCAATCTATGACTACATGGTGACAAATGTTTTGTATATCTGATGATTTGACATGGAATGGCCCAGTGGCAAAGGTCATGCATTTAGATGATGGTTGTCTACGTAAGTATCTGTATTGGTAAATAATCTCTGATTCTTCATGTTGGCATGTCACGTCCACTTCCAGCGTCACAAAACACAAGCGCTTGGCTAGCGTTTTGGTTCTGGGCACACCTTGCCTTGACTCCCCTTTTCACTTGACATGTTACTCCATCTTTTAACTGTCCTTCCTGCTTGGTGTTTTTCGAACTACACAGACACTTTACTGCAGTCTTTTTTTTCCCTGGAATTTTATGGATTTCTACGTTGTGGGGAATTCACTACTTATTCAAGCTCTGTTCTTCAGACATATCCTTTTATTCGAGTCACTACTGCCTTTTCCTTAAGCACTGCAAAGCTAATGCTGCAGGTAATGGGGACTAAGTAATCAAAGCTGGTACTGATTCTGCATTCTGCCCGTATTTGTCCACGATTGCTTCATCTCCGTATAAGACCTCCTTCGCTAAAAATAAGCCTTTGTTTTTGACATCATCCGGATCACCAGTCAGCCGTCACTGGTTTACCTCCCACCTCGGTGCTGTTCTCAAGAAATTTGTAAATTCTCCGGGGCGCTTCTCCAGACACTTATTTATGATTGGAGCAGCAACTAAGGCAGCCCAAAATAGATTGAACGCCCCAACTCAGCAAGTTCTGGGGTGTTGGTCATTGTCCGCATTTACTACATATGTACGGCCGTCTGCCTCCACCATAATTGACGTGCAGCTCTCCATGGCATCATTAAAATGATGTCCCACTTGCTTCGAGGTTTGTGGTGGTTTTCACGTTATGTCTTGCATCATCAGCATAATTGGCATTGAGCGATGTGCGCATGGGAACGCACTCCTGGTCGGCTTGTTTATGAGCAGTATTTGGGTTTGATATGCATGTTCCGTAAGTATTGTAATATTTTCTAATTGTGGCAATGTTCACCTCACGGGTTGCATCACTGGCCAGCCATCACGTATACTGCAGGCGTATCCACCACACGACCACTCACAGTAGCGCAGCTCACTTGTCTAGCGCTTCACTTGCGCTTTGGTTTTGGGTGCACTTTGCCTCGCCAATGCACATTCGCGGATTCTGCATGCGTATCCATCTCATGGCCACTCGCAGTGGCACAGCTCACTAGCGCTTCGCTAGCGCTTCGGTCATGCGTTCACTTTGCCTCACCGGCAAACATTCACGGATACTTCACGCGTATCCACCTCACGGCCACTCGCAGTGGCGCATCTCACTGGTGCTTTGCCAGCGCTTTGGTCATGGGTTCACCTTGCCTCACCGGCAAAATTCTACGGATACTTCATGCCAGGCTGGACTGGGACAAAAAAACGGCCCTGGCATTTTCGGTCATTGCAGCCCAATCTGATTGTGACATGATGGCCTGCCAGTCGCGCACACTTTGCTGTTACCAAAAGTTAAAATGAAAGGGACTATGTCAGCCGGGGCAAAGTGTGCGTGATGAAGCGAAAAACTTGAAAACGTTAGGCAAACTATTTCAAGTTCATAGGAGATGTAAGGTGTAAGCATTTCAATCTGTTTATATCGCATTCATCCTTGAGAAGTTAATTGAAATTTTTACCAAAAAACTATCTTTTCTGATCGTAGAGCCTATTTGTAGTATCAGTTTGTCATAGTTTGGGTTTTTGTAGCGTAAATATTGCTTTTAAATCAGCCTGCATCGATTGTTATGTCGTCTTATGGCGGCCGTCACACTGGAAGTGGTCGCAAAAGGATCTATGACAGCTGCATGTCAGACAAAACGTTGTGACACGGGTTCTGCGAACATTAAAGACAGTTGCTTAAAAAATTTCCCCAAGCTTCTCATGGATGCACGTGATGCAAACAGATTGAAACTCCACCAGGAATTCACCGGTTTACCTTACCTTGCACTTTCAATGTGTTTTCGCCTAAAGAAATATGGATGGATAGTATAATTTATTCTTATTATAATTATTTATTTATTTATATTATACTATATAATAATTATAATTTATTTATTATTTCGCATTTGCAGGCCATCTTCTGTATTTAAAGCAGCGACAAAGGTACGCTTTACGCACATACTAATAAGCTTGGGGTTTGCATTTCTGCTCCCTTGATATCACACTGAAAATGTTTATCGACTGGACTCTACTATGCATGTGCCCCAGCTGACATAGTCCCTTTAAGCTCAGTCATAGCCTAAATCCCCAGGAACTCCACAAAGAAAGGCCCCAGGCCAAAACTGAAGCCACAACTTTCTTGCTGTGTGGTGAAGATGAAGTAGTTGTTGTTGTTATTTTTATTATTACTAACATTTTTAATATACTGCATTTAAATGAATGAATGTGAAAAAGAAATTTGACTTTGGGGCCATTTATAATTTTTCAATAAGACCACTGCTCTATTTGGATTGATTCATACATTGATTCAAGGTTTTCAATAGGAAAATTTGAAAGTCTTCGTTGCTATATTCCAGGACAAATTTTATTTGCCACCGTAAAACAACGAATCAATATCAATCAAATAGTAGGTCATTAACAGCTGGTTCATCAGTGGGGGACTTTTGTAAGCTCAAGCAAATTTTAACTGAATACATACAAAACCCAAAACCAGTGAAGTTGGCACGTTATGTAAATCGTAGATAAAAACAGAATACAATGATTTGCAAATCCTTTTCAACTTATATTCAATTGAATACACTGCAAAGACAAGATGTTTAATGTTCAAACTGAGAAACTTTATTTATTTTTGCAAATAATCATTAACTTAGAATTTAAAGGCAGCAACACATTGCAAAAAAGTTGGCACAGGCGCCTTTTTACCACTGTGTTACATCGCCTTTCCTTTTAACGACACTCACTAAACGTTTGGGAACTGAGGAGACCAATTTTTGAAGGTTTTCAGGTGGAACTCTTTCCCATTCTTGCTTGATGTACAGCTTAAGTTGTTCAACAGTCCGGGTTCTCCGTTGTCGTATTTTACGCTTCATAATGTGCCGCACATTTTCAATGGGAGACAGGTCTGGACTACAGGCAGGCCAGTCTAGTACCCGCACTCTTTTACTACGGAGCCATGCTGTTGTAACACGTGCAGAATGTGGCTTGGCATTGTCTTGCTGAAATAAGCAGGGGCGTCCATGAAAAAGACGTTGCTTAGATGGCACATATGTTGCTCCAAAACCTGTATGTTCCTTTCAGCATTAATGGTGCCTTCACATATGTGTAAGTTGCCCGTGCCTTGGGCACTAATACACCCCCATACCATCACAGATGCTGGCTTTTGAACTTTGTGCCTATAACAGTCAGGATGGTTCTTTTCCTCTTTGGTCCGGAGGACACAACGTCCACAGTTTCCAAAAACAATTTGAAATGTGGACTCGTCAGACCACAGAACACTTTTCCACTTTGCATCAGTCCATCTTAGATGAGCTTGGGCCCAGCAAAGCCGGCGGCGTTTCTGGGTGCTGTTGATAAATGGCTTTCGCTTTGCATTGTAGAGTTTTAACTTGCACTTGCAGATGTAGCGACGAACTGTAGTTACTGACTGTGGTTTTCTTAAGTGTTCCTGAGCCCATGTGGTGATGTCCTTTACACACTGATGTCGGTTTTTGATGCAGTACCGCCTGAGGGATCGAAGGGCACGGGCATTCAATGTTGGTTTTCGGCCTTGTCGCTTACGTGCAGTCATTTCTCCAGATTCTCTGAACCTTTTGACGATATTACGGACCGTAGATGATGATAATCCCTACATTTCTTGCAGTAGCTCGTTGAGGAATGTTGTTTTTAAACTGTTCGACAATCAGCTCATGCAATTGTTCACTAAGTGGTGACCCTCGCCTCATTCTTGTTTGTGAATGACTGAGCATTTCAGGGAAGCTGCTTTTATACCCAATCATGGCACCCACCTGTTCCCAATTAGCCCGTTCACCTGTGGGATGTTCCAAATAAGTGTTTGATGAGCATTCCTCAACTCTCTCAGTCTTTTTTGCCACTTGTGCCAGCCTTTTTGAAACATGTTGCAGGCATCAAATTCCAAATGAGCTAATATTTGCAAAAAATTACAAAGTTTACCTGTTCGAACATTAAGTAACTTGTCTTTGCAGTGTATTCAATTGAATATAGGTTGAAAAGGATTTGCAAATCATTGTATTCTGTTTTTATTTACGATTTACACAACGTGCCAACTTCACTGGTTTTGGGTTTTGTACTTGCGATAGCCTATTAATTTAGTGTCAGTCTTTCCGCTTTCTGTGTCCCCCTCCGAATGAAAACTGCTTGCTACATGAGGATCATCCTGGCCAAACAGCTGCTCATTTTTTTTTTAGCGTTTGAAAGCCTGAGGCTCCAATGTCTATTGACTCCATTCTCAAAGCTTTTCCGCCTCTCCACTGCTTTCTGACATTTTTGTCTGATCTCGTAGTCGTTGAAACGTTTTTAGACTGTTAACGCAACTGGGGACAAGCAAGGCCATTGGTCAAACTAATTTCTCAGCAAGCCTGCCTTCTTAGACTTTTAGGACAAAAACAGCAACATTCAATAAACTGTACATGGCTTAAGCTTATGCGCTGTTTTTTTATCTGCAAGAGTACAGTTATTCGGTAATTCCTATATCATGAAACAAATATAGCCAAAAAACAGATACTGAAAAATGGCCAAGATGCAAGATAACTGGAATAGTGAAGTAGAAGAATAAAACGTGGTACATAAAGCATTTGTCACTTATTGACAAGTATGTAGAAAATCTCAGGGAAAACTCTATGTAACATATAAGGCGAGGTGTACGTTAACTATGTATTGATTTTCTCTGTATGAAATTCCACTTCGAATTAGCTAAAATCAACCTACTGTTTGCTTGCCTTAATGTGGGGCCACTGGCCGTATGCAATTGCGTTTTTTTTTTTTTTTTCCTGAGGAGGGAGGGCTCAGAGATTTCATTGGTCCAGCCCTGTGTCAGAGTAGAAAATGAACCAATGGGCCGCTTTCCATGTTTTAAAGGCCGGCACGGTCGTTCAAAATGATCAATGTTATTAGAATTTTAGAAACTATGATTGCATCAGCCCAAAATGTGCGTCGGCCCACCGGGCATTGCCCAGTACGCCAGATTACCAGTCCAGCCTGGCTTCACGCATATCCACCTCACAGCCACTCGCAGTGGCGCATCTTGCTAGCGCTTCGCTTTTGGGTGCACTTTGCCTTGCCGGCAAACATTCACCTATAGTACACGTGTCCACTTCACGGCTACTTACAGTGGCACAGTTCTCATGTAGCCATTGCTCCAGCGTTAAAGCAATTCTTACCTTTCTGGCATTTTTACACTTTTCTTTTGTGATTTTGTAAAAATGCTCCTAATCAGCGTTTGGCACACTAAAATGTAAAAGAAATCCACCAGGTGTTGAAACTCTTCAATATTCGATTCTCATATATTTCTGATAAAAGTCTGACCAATGATTTTCTTCGGTCGGAATAAAATGATTTGTAGAGCTTCCATTCTGTCATCTGTCGCAGCGCCCCTTCCAGTTGCCTACCGCTGTCACCACTTGCGAGTCACATGCCCTCTGGCAGAAAAAAAACAACGAATTTGACTGAAAACAAACGGGTGCTGAAATACTATAATTACGATAATAACGTTAATGGTAGTTCGTCAGACTACAAAGGTAACTAAACGTTATGAGGGCATTTTATTTTATACCACATTTAGAATGGAATATTATGTCGTTATTGTTAGTTAGTTTTCACTTACTGGTGCCACTGAATCTGACTCCATTGACCCATTTCACTCGCCTATGAAAAAAATATTGCGTGCGGCGCAAGAAAGTGAGCAGCGCGAGTGAAACTGGTCAATGGAGTCGAATTCAGAGGCACCGGTAAGTGAAAACTAACCAACAGTAATTAAATAATCAATTCTATATGTGGGATAAAATAAAATGCCCTTGTAACCTTTATTTACCTTTTTTTTTTTTTTACGTAGGAGAAGTCTGGCAATCGGGGGGAAGAGGGTGGGACTTTGGAGGGAGGCAGAGTAGTTCATGTTCAAATTTTTACTAAGTGCTGTGCGAGGTCCCAGAAAGGTCAGAATTGCTTTAAGTGTATATGTGTATCAGTATCCACCAATTCATGCGACATACCCACTGCACGACCGCTAGCTGCGGTCATTTCATGGCTCTAAGCTAGCACCTTGGTATAGGAGCACAACTCCAAATGGCGCGTCTCTGATACTGTGCTGGCGTCTGCCTCATCTTAGAGCTGTGTCGCTGCTCATCCGCTCTTAGCTTGTGAAAACGCTTGTTTGTTTACTGTTACTCATATTGTTGTCTTCCAGGGATGTTCAGCTTGATGACTCAATCTATCAGATTCCGGGGATGGCTTTGCCCCTGCCTGCTACCCAGGCAGATCAGCGCCCCACCTCGCTTGAGAGCCCTCGAGGACAGAGTCATTGCCAAATACTGAACTTATTTCATTTCATGTCAACAAACAGCTTTTTCTCTAGCTGACGATGGTGGAGCTACGAATCTGGGGTTACAATACATAACCAATGTTTTATTTCAATGCTCCACTGTGACTTCAGCGTAAAAGCATTCACACCCGACTTACACCAGGGGCACAGAAGGCAAATAAATGTTCAACATGACTGCGCTAGCTAAACCCATTTGGTGAAAGAATATGACGCAGTGTTTTCAGCTAGAATGAAAACTGGAGTTCTCCAGTCCGAGAGATGGTCGATTATCAAACTGGGCCAACCTACTGCGTTGTAATGAATAGAAAAGATCAACAGTCTTCTCCATTCATTTTCTGAATCTGCTGCAGTGATAGAGCGGAACAAAAGTTACACATTGTAACTGGTCCCAAAGAGAGCGGAACAGGGATCCGATGGTGCCCATCCGATTCTCCCTGATGGCTAATGCTGGGGAGCGAGCGGAGCAGAACATCACGAATTTTGACAGTCCCTCAAGCTCATAGAAATTAGTGTGATGGGATGGGAGAGCCTGAACATCTGTTTGCTACACAGAGCGGCCAACACAAAACATCACGGCACATTAATCACACTTAACACAGAGAGTAATTGGTAATTCAGATTCATTGCGTAGACAGAAGCATATAAAAGAACATGAGGATTTCCTTGAACAGTGACAACAGCCAATCTCGCAGACCGAAGATAGGTGCGCGGCCTTAACTCAAACACGGAACTGATGTGTGCATAGAGCGCATTAAACATGGCATTGTCTGAATTTATTAATCACATGGATCATTTGAAAAAAGCCGTGGGAATCTCCAAGGTGCGCAAGAGCCCTACAATTGAAGGCAGAGGAAGGGCCTGCTATTCGCAGTTTAATGAATGGCAGAGAAGTTCTGGCCCTGCTGCCGACTGGCTTCGGGAAAAGCCTCGTTTTTCAAGTCTTTGCTGTATTTTGTTCTGAAAGAATATCTGCAAATTCTAAATAATTAATTTACTGAGCTCTTGATGCTTACGGGTTTTCTTCCTTTGTGTTTGTAAGATTTTGTTGGGGTATTTTCAGCTACTTCGAACATAACAAACGCACGTGTAGTGAAAAGTTGCAGTGTTTTCACAGCCTCTTGGTTCAGTGAGAAGTGGCTCACTTCCGCTAAGTCCTGATTAGCTGATTCCATTTTGACACAACCCAAGCGGAACTAGGGCCAGGACTCAAATCTTAAAGGATCAGTACAAGCCCTTTTTTGCCTCTCTCGCTCCAATCCAGGGCCGGTTCGCAGGCTGGCCTATTTATTGCTGTATTTGTGTTTGTGCACTTGAGCAATCATTCAGCTCAAGTCAGCATGTATGTGTGTTTGAGTGTACAGTGGAGTGCAAAAATTTTGGCACCCCTGGTTTAAATGTCTGTTACAATTAAAGTCCAAGTGATTGAAAGCAAACCTGAACACTAAATGCCGCAAAGTTACACATGGCACCTTTCTGCAAATTTAAAAGCAAGGTTTCTTTTTATTTAAATTTTTCTGAGTTTTGAAATGATAAGAAAGGAAAAGAGGCCCCAGTGCAAAAGTTAAACACTTTTGGATTATTCTTTGTTACCTTTTAAGAAGATGAGTACTAAGGCCCAGACCCAGGTGATTTACTCCTTAGGCCTTCAGTAAGTCAGGTGAATATAATTCCAGGGTTGAACTATATATTCTCAAGTAACTCCATGCCTTCTTTAGTATCTGACTGTTGTGGCTGTTGTGCCTGGTGTTAAAAACCATGTATTCCTCTAAACAGTTGTCCAAAGATGTCAATCAAGATAATCACTTCCACCAACAAGGAGAGGGCTACAAAAAACTCTCGCAACATTTCAAACTACCCATTTCTACTGTCAGAAACATCGTAAGAAAACGGAAGATAAATGGAACAACTGAAAACAAGGCAAGATCTGGAAGACCAAGAAACATTTCGATAGAATGGCCCAAGATCTGATGAGAAATGCTCAGAAGAACCCATACATCACTGCATAAGAGCTGCAAGAAAGAGTAGCGGATGCAGGTCTAGTTGTTCACAGGACAACAATACAGCATACCTTAAACAACAAAGACCTATATGGCAGAGTTGCAAGAAAGAAGCCTTTCCTACGTCCTCAACACAAATTAAGCATCTGAAGTATGCAAAAGAAAACCTTGAGAAACCTCAAGCCTACTGAGACAGTGTGCTTTGGACTGACGAAACCAAAACTGAACTTTTTGGCCACAGTCAATGAAGGTATGTTTGGAGAAGAAAGGGTGAAGCATTTGTCGAGAAGAACACGTTGCCAACTGTTAAGCAAGGAGGTGGATCCATTATGTTTTGGGGTTGTGTAGCAGCTGGGGGCACAGGCAATATTGTGCGGTTGGAAGGAAGAATGGATTCCACCGAATATCAAGACATTCTAGAGGCCAATGTTCAAAGCTCAGTCCAAAAATTGAAGCTGAAGAGACGTTGAGTATTCCAGCAAGACAATGACCTGACCTGAAGCATACCTCAAAATCCACCATGAAGTAACTCCAGGAAAGACGGATGAAGGTTTTGGAATGGCCATCACTGTCGCCAGACTTATTGAAATATTATTGAAGATCTGTGGAGAAACCTCAAGCATGCCCTGCATGCAAGAAGGCCAAAGAATATTTCTGAGCTAGAGGTGTTCTGTCAGGAAGAATAAAGAAACATTCCAAAGACAAGTATTGAAAGACTCCTAGCTGGCTACAGGAAGCGTTTGCAAGCTGTTATAGCTACCTGAGGTGGAGTTACAAAGTACTAGCTCACAGGGTTCCCAAACTTTGCAGAAGGCCCTTTTCCTTGTTTTATTATTTTGAAGCTGTAAGAAGTAAAAAATAAAAATTATTCTTGCTTTAAAATGTGATGAAATGTGTCATGTTTAACTTTGTAGCATTTAATGTTCAGGTTTGCTCTCAATCACTAGGTAATTAATTGTAACAAACATTTCAACCAGGGGTGCCAAAATTTTTGCACCCCACTGTATGTCTGTCAATGCATGCCCTGATACGCTCATCTTTGTAGTTTTTTCATGAAGGACTGATTACTCCAACAACAAAATTCAAACTGATAGCACAAACTCTTCACAGTAAATGGCTTAGAGATCAAATGCTGCAAACATTACACATTCATAATTTATTTTTAATTAAGCGTGAACAATGATTTAAATGCGATAAATATAACATACTGGGAAGCATTCTCAGTCTGGGCTTCTATTCCCATCCAGTCTGACAGAAAAATGTGCAAAATGGTGTTGGCTTCGCGTTCCTGCTATCAAAGGACTGGATTTCCCGCCTCTACAGAAAGCTTATTCACACACAATATTCCATTATTCTCACAGCACAGGATTCAAAACTGCGCCACCAAGCTGTGTTCATTATTTCAGCTCCCACACTAGAATCAGGAGACCAGAGAAGAATGTTTCTGAAATGCAGCATGTCCATTCCCTGCCAGTTTTTATCCACAGGACAACAGCCAAGCTCACAGACATGTGTTGACAGGAAGACAATATAACTGCATCCATTCATTTATTACCTTACGTGACTATCACTGCATAGGGCTGTCGGTGGGTCAACTTACCTCAGCATAAAATGGCGAGAGGCAAAATGACACCGTGGACAGTTTGCCAATCCATCACGAGAATCACACGCGCACCATTCACTCAGACTCAAGCTCAGCTTCTCTTCAGTTCATACTAGTGTAATCAGTCTCTAATTAGTGTGACATGCATATCTTTGTTTATCAGAGTACCTGGAGGAAACCAACACAAACACCAGGGGAACATGTCAACTCTAGCCAGAAAGGCAGGGTGTGCAATCATGTGCCCATGGTAACAGCACTTACCATTGTGCCACCATGTTGCCTGACTACATCTGCAGCCTGACCAAGGTAATGCACAACCCAGCAATCACAACTTGCAGGTGTGAATTAAATCTTTGGCAAGCTGTTGGAGATGTCATTAGAAATGCAGCGGGGTGAGAGCTCTGCGCTTGCATTCAAAATGACAAAAATAGCGCGCTGTCGCGAGCGGGACCCCACCTCCAATGTACCAGCAAAAAACGAAAACATTTGGCCAAGGCGTTTTTCAGTTATCGTCCGGAAAGGAAAATGAAGATGGGCGCCGTGGCAGCCATATTGATTATCAGAGCGGGTCACAAATCGACAGGGAGCTTCCTGTAACCATCCCCAGCATACCACCAAATAATGAGAGCATTTGGCTGAGGCATTTTTCAGTTATCGTCTGGAAACGAAAATGAAGATCGCTGCCAAGGTGGCGATATTGATGATCGAAGTGGGACACAAATCGATAGGGAGCTTCCTCTAACCACCCCGAACATAATACCAAAAATTGAGACTATTTTGCCGAGGAGTTTTTCAGTTATCATCCGGAAACCAAAATGAAGATGGCTGCCACGGCGGCCATATTGATGATCGGAGTGAGACGTAAATCAAGATGGAGCTTTCTTTAACCACCACCAACATACCAACAAAAAATGAGAACATTTGGCCAAGGCGTTTTTCAGCTATCGTCCAGAAACAAAAAGTTAATGGACATAGGAATGGACAGACAGACGCTGCGCGCCAAGACAATACCCCTCGACTGACTTTCGTCGGCTGAGGGGTAATAAAATCTCTGCCTGCTTGGAAATTATAAGAAAAAACTGCTGGCTAGTGCATGTGTTTCTGTGTATGGGTCTGTATTTGGAAGCGAGCATGCAGGTGTTGTGTGTATGTGCCTGGGTGTGATTCCTGTCTCTCATTGGAATGGATTACATTGGCATCTCTCTTCACGGGATTCCCCAGCTCACACTCGGAGCCATTCTGGGTGGCATGGCATTTGACCTGCGCCTGTTGAAATGACACAGAAAACTCAGTCTTTATCAGTACTATAACATCATATCTATCATACACTGTATACCCGTCCAGTTAGTAAGTAAGCTGTAATATGCTGTGGTGGACAGCTAAAGTAACAATAAATTGAATTTATAAATTTCTAAATATTTATGGACCTGTACAAACATATAAAGTACAATGAGCACCATAATTCATTGGACTGTGCTTTTTTTCAATTTTGGTTCAGTGTTTTTGCATTTTGAGTTTGAAAGGACACAATGACAATGAATTTGAAGTGAAGAACGTCAACTTTAACCCCAAAAATTCAGATTTTCATTGAATTTCTCCTTAAGCAGGTCAAAAGTAATAAAAAGCTTTTTTTTCATATTGTAGGAAAAAGTCACTGATATTCTGTATCTGATGGTTGCAGCTCTTCAGTGGAGCTACATCACAACTATATTGAGTGAAAATGTCAAAACCAGAACATCATGTTTTATGGCTTTATAATAAATTGAAAATTGTACAAAGACAACATATCAAATGTTGAAACATAAATTTCATTATTTTTGAAAAATGCTTACTCATTTTGAATTTGCTGTCAGCAACGCAATTCCAGAAATTTGGGACGGGTGTCAAAAGAGTGGAATAGTTGTGTGACGGTAAACAATACATCTCATTGCTAATTAGGTTAATTGGCAACAGGTCAATAACATGATTGGGTATAAAAAGTCTTTGAGAAGTGAAGATGGTGAGGGCTTCACCACTCCATGAAAGACTGCATGAGAAACTGGTTCAATAATTTAAGAATAATGTTTCTCAATGTAAAAGTTGCTGAGAAATTTGAAATTTCATCATCTATGGTACACAATATCATTAAAAGATTCAGAGAATCCAGATAAATCTCTGTAGGCAAGGGAAAAGGCCAAAAAAACAATATGGAATAGCCCTGATCTTCAGGCCCCTAGGTGGCGCTACATAGGTAACAGACAGGATTCTGTGGTGGAGATCACTACATGGGATCAGGAGCACCTCTAAAATCCATTTTCAGGGAATACAGTTCATCACTACATCCACAAAAGCAAGTTAAAACTCTACCATGTGAAAATAAAACTATGCAAACAAGATCCAGAAATGCTGCCCCCTTCTTTGGACCCACATTCTCATGAGATGGGCTGAGGCAAAGTGGAGAACTGTCATGAGGTCTGACCAATCAAAATGTGAAATTCCTCTTTGCAATAACGCACAACATACCCTCCAGACTAAAGAGAAGAGAGACCATCCAGCTTGTTATCAGTGCACAGTTCAAAAGCCAAGATGGTACGGAGATCCGTTAGTGCACATAGCATGGATAACAAAAAAATTGGATAAAAATTTCTGAGGAAAACATTGTTAAATGTACACAGAAAAATTTACACAGGTTTGGAAGCAACATATGCTGCCATCCAGATGTCTTTTTCAGGGAAGGCCTTGCTTATTTCAGAAAGACAATGCAAAATCTTCCAACATGACTCCATAGTGAAACCACTCATCGATTTTGTGGAATCTTTCTGATACTTGAAGCAGACAGCAAATGACTTAGCAGGATTAAAATCTAATCAGAAGAGCAACCTATTCATAATGTCACCAGAAGGTGCTGACAAACAGAATAATACATGTGCATTTAAAGGGAATAATATACTGCAACTAATTTATCATGATTGTGTCGAGTTTATTTGTATCATCAGTTTGGATTACTTTCAGGCAGGCAAGATTTGGCATTGATATTAATGTAACTAAACCATGGAGCTGGTGCGTTGTTTCTCACTGCAAACTTCACTCTACTTTGGGATTATATAAGATGGCTGAATAATATTCAGAATGACATGTCACGGGTAACTTGAAAAATTATGTTTGTGATTTTATTTGTTTTACCAACTGGCTTTGGAATATAAATTCGATTTTTTTTCTTAAATGGCAAAAAATGCACTAAAACGTTTCTTGATAATGCAATTAATACAATGCTTTCACATAATAGTGAATGCCTTAACAAAAGCAACTAGGCTACGTGTGCATCTGTAGAGCCTCGTTCATTTATGAAGATAACACACAGTCACATAAAAAATTGGTGAAACAAGAAACTAGCAAACAGACATGGAGTTAGAATAATTTGCAACTTTTTTTGTCAGTGGTATATTGCTTTTTATGTATTAATGCATTTTTTTTGCAAACAGCTTCCTCTATTGTCTAATAAAATACTTTCATAAGCCTGAGTGAATTTCTGCATAAATGCAAGAGATAGGTCAAATGAATTGTGTAATTCACCTTAATGTAAAGCCTCTAATGACTCTGATTGGTCAGTGGGCACTTAGGGCCTAACACCTTTTATGTTCAGTATAACGATGTTAAGTCAATTGGAGCAACCTGATATAGCGCAAAACTGTTGTGAATCGGGAGAGAGGATGAATGAACCATAGGCTGCATTCAAAATGCACTCACCTCACCTACTCACCTACTATATAGGGCACTATGGAGTGAATGTTCTCCATTGAAAACAATATAAAGAGGGTGAGAGAGCGAGTGGACAAGTGTGCATTCCGAACGCAGCCATAGACTGTATAAAATAATGGACGAAGCAGCCGTGATGCCACCCATTGGTTTCAGCATACCATTTCGGAAGCCTTGATTTTGGCAAATTGAACAGCGCCATTTTGTCATTTTGAAACCGGATGTGATTTCTATTGGACGGGTGCGTGAATTGAAGATCCAGGGAGGAGCGAGGGGTGGATCTACGTGTGGATCTGACCGTATCTGATGAGGATAGCCACGCCCAAAAAAACAAATCTGGCTTTATCCTTAATTCTAGTCTATTTGGGACCATAATTTACAAAAATGAACACCGCGATATATCGAAGGTGACTTGAAACTTGCGATAGATACCATAAAATAATGTGTAAAATCATTATTGAAATAACAAAACAGGTGGGAATGTACGGTCATTTTCTCATAGATTTTGATAGCATTGAACTTCTTTCTGAAACCACCGAAGTCGCCATCCGCTGGCGATCATAAAGAATGCAATTTTTAGAGATTTCCACATGGGCTTCACTTTTCAGATCTGGGTGCCGCGTCCATCTTTTTATATATTCTGTGGAAGGAATAGGATTTCTTGTAGACGTCTGCACTTCCGTTAATAGGGCCAGCTTTGCAAAGCCAATGCATGCATGTCGGAATGCAATGAGCTTTGTGCAACTTCACAATAGACAACCATCGTGGATACACAGATATGAACATGAAAAATACCGCAAAATTAACACTAATCAGGGAAATGCGGGTCAGAAATGAACCGGAGCATGAAAAAACATTCATATTTTTTACAAATCTCAATCTATCGATCCCAAAATTTTTTTTTGCGAACCAAATTTTGTTGTTTTACGGTTGTGTTACGGTTTTTATGCATTAATAAAATTGTCAACTAAGCAAATGTTGTCACTGTTGTCAACCCTCCGCATTTTCAATTGCGGCAAACAATACTTGGTAGTTTTACATAACGCAAATATCCCTTGCATGAAATGTGTGCTGGAAATCTGTGACATACAGACACTAGACGCCGCGGTTCTTCCCTGGTGACTCTCTGCCAGGCCTTCACTGCAGCCGTCTGCAGTTCCTGTTTATTTCAGGGACTTTTTGCTTTTCGTCTCTTCTTCAGCATGTAAAATTCATGATCAATTTGAGTAAAATTGTGCGATTGAATTGGTTAACATGACCAATAAAGCAAAAAACGGGTTATTGTCCAATTTTTATGAATTAGGGTGCTCATTGTGCGCACAGTACTACACAGAAGTTTTACACACAATAGATTTATATAATTTTGGTCTTTGATAATTATTTACTGTTTCTCACATCAGTGTAGCAATGAGCTATGCAGATAAAGATTTAAAACTAATTTTAAACGTTTATTTATTTACTTATGACTGTGTTTCATTAAAGACTGTTGGTGATACAGCTCTGACAGAGCCCTGATCTTGACATCATCAAGGCTGTCTGGGATTATCTGGACACAAAGCATCAAGACAAGTTCTGTAGAAAAACTGGCAAGTTCCCCAGTGTGCTTGTAACAAGCAAAAACCCAATCATCTTATCAAATTTCATTCAAAGGGTAGTCACACCACTATAATAAAACACTACAATAATAACTTGTTCATGAAAGAAAATGACTGAAAACAGCTGAAGACTAATCCTCAGTTCAGGCAGATATGACAAATGTTAGTGCGTGTGCTTGCATGTCTGTCAGTGAGCTTGTGTGTGCGTGCATCTCACAGCACTTTCAGTACCTGAGTCCTGATCCCGGAATAGGACAGCGTTTCGGGGAGGGTCACCAGCAGCTGGGCTGCATGAGCATCATCCCCGTCGGCTAGCGGGTCAGCGGGATCAGAGGGCATGTTGGTGACTGTCACCTCCAACACCAACGGGATCCTCTTCGAGAACACAAACACAGGGTTTCCGTCCTCGTCCCTACAGAGAGACACACAGATTTAACACAACATTAAGAAGCACACGAGAGTAAACAGTGATAGACTAACAGCACAGGAAGGTCAGAGTCCATACAGACAATCATGAAGACCCAAAAAGACCAGAATACACACTGATATACTAAGAACTCAAGATGATCAACACATATCTATAAACTGCAAACTCAAGAAGACCAAAACACACAACGATAAACTGAAAACTCAAGACGACCAAAATGCACACTGATATACTGAGAACTCAAGAGGCTCAAAACAAACAGCAATATAGTAATAACCCAAGAAGACGAAAATATTAATAGAATAAAATAAAACATACTGAGAACGAGATGATCAGAATACACACTGCCACACTTAAAACATGAGAAAACCCCAAGAGAGACATGCTTAGGACACAGGAATATCCTGCTCTGGGGAGCCCTCAGTATATGAAAATTTTGTTTCTGAAACGCAATATACTGTATCCCTTTTACTCATTTTGAGTAAATCACCTTTTTCTGTGTTGGTGCCTTTTATTGCATTTTATAGAAAAACAAAAACTTTGACCATGAAAAAAATGCACCTCATAATATGAATTTCTAAGAGTTTTGGACCATGTGTAACAAGCACAGGGCTATCGCTCTATGGTATTGTCTAAATTTTTTTAATTTTGGCACTTACTGCATTTTGTAAACAACCTCATGATATACTCCTCCTACAGGGTTCTAAACGTGTTACTTAGAATAGAAAGTATTTGCACCACAATACTTTAAAGTCGATACATTTTCGCCAAGAGCCAAACTCATATAAATCGCAAGGCCTGACTGTAACAAACCCAGAGATGAACTGACTGCGCATGTGCACACGCGTGAGACTTCAGACCCCAACACATGGGGACAACACAAATAGTTGGTTCTCTGGTGACCGTTTTTCCCTGAAAGTGCAGATTAGGAAACAAGAGAAGAAAGAGGATGCTCACTCAGACAGAGGGGTGAAGAGGGATAAACTGTCCGACCAGTTGCCAAACTGATAACTCAGCTGCAGGTTACTCTGACAGATTTTATCCTGTCCACAGCCCTCCCTCAGGAAATTAACCTGTGGAGAGGGAGACAGACAGTAAGATCTTTTCCCACAAATTACGGATGAAGTGATGGTTTTCGGTAGTCATTTTTATGCGGCGCTCCGATCTTCTCATCAAAATTGTAACTAGGGTTTATTAGTACGTACAAGCTAAAATGCCTCTGAGTTGTACCTCATTAACAGGGAGAAAAAAGTACCTTCTTCATAGTAAATTCGCCAGTTTCAGCTCAACATTGCATGCTTTCAGTCTTTTTTTCTTCCTTTTGAGAAACAACCTCAGGTCCATTAGAATTAGGACAGTGCATAAAATGTAAATAAAAACTGAAAGCAGTAATTTCCAAATCGCTTTAAATCTGCATCCAATTCAAGAGTTCAAAGTCAAAAAATTGTATCAATTTTATAGTTGAAAATGATAACTGTTATTGTGATGTCAGCAACCCATTCCTATGACGTTTGGGTAGGTCAATATCAACTTCTGTGTAACATCACCTCTCCTCTTAATAACACTCAGTAACTGTTAAAGCTCATTTTTTGAGTGAAATGGAATTTGTTCCCATTCTTGCCTGATATGGGACTTCACATGGTGTTATGATGTCGTGCTTCATAATCTGCCACACATTTTCATTGGGAGACAAGTGTAGGCTGCAGGCAGGTTCCTAATGGCGGCACTCCACAACTATGAAGCCAGGCTGTTGTAACACGTGCCAGGTGTGGCGTTATCCGGCAGGAACAAGTTGGAGCATCTTTGAAAAAGATGTCATTTGGAAAGAACGTATATTGTTCTGCAATGTGCAGCCTGCCAATTTTTTTGTCATTTCTTTAAATATTGCCCTCACAGTTAAGCTTGTTGCTCAAACCGAGAACACTAATGCTGCCCAAGACCACGACAAGACTGTGGATTTTGAATATGTCCCTGATGACAGGTCCCTCTCCTCTTTGGCCCGGAGAACTCTGCTCCTGTTACCTCCAGGAAGAATTTTTAAAGATATACTCATCAGACAACACCACTCCTGTCCACTTCCCTGTCAGTCATTATTAGATGAGCTTGAGCCTATAGAAGTTGGTGAGCTCAGCAGTGCTTCTTTGCTCAGCAGAGTCTAAACTTGTATTTGACGATGCAACGACACACAATGTCCTCTGGAACGGGTCTTCTGGAGTATTTACAAGCCCATATGATGATATGCAAATCAGAAGCTTCTTGGTTCTTCATGCATCAGTGTCTGAAGGCTTGAAGGTCACGCGCATCCAGTATTGATATTATGCCGCATATTATACGCACCTCTAACCATCTTGCACGTAAACAGTCGTGCTTTTCTTGAGAAATGGGTGTTTTGGGTTTTGTTTTTCCAGTCCATCCATTCCTCTCCCAATTAATTTGGAATATAATGCAGGAAACAAATTTAGAATTTGATAATATCTACAAAAATCAATACAGTGGATGAGGTGGAACTTCAAGTATTTTTTCTTTGTGCTGCTTTTAACTTGGATTTGTCCAGCTTTAAAAACAGAGCATGGTTACTCACCACTAGTTATGCACTAGCCTATGTGTACATGGCGCTTTATTGGGATGACCGTGAGTGAATTTAGCGATAATCTGGATTTAGTCCTTCTGTCAGCTGTGATTCTTGTACATGTAAAGAGGCCAGGCGGTTGCACACCCACAGTTGTACATTTACTTCAGGGCTATTTTGAGATGTGTGCGGAGCCTGAACTAAGGGAGGATCTGATTTGTCCTGAGTAAATACGGTTGTGTTGTCACAGGTAAAATACTGTAGCTGAGTACCACACGCTCACCTCAGTGTGCACTGTGTTTGCAATCGCTGGGTCCAGGACGGGCCTTAGTTCCCCCAGCTTGGCATGAGCCGGTGGCTTCCTGTGTCTGATGCTGTAAGTGACAGACAGCGAGATGGGGCGGAGCTTGTCTCTAAGATTGTCCTGTTACAGATAGAAAAGTGGAGAAAAAAGCTGTCATGTAACTGTGGCAAGGACACTATAGACCAGTGATCAGCAATTCTGTTCCTGGAGATCTAATATTCTGTAGGTTTTTTTAACCCAAATTTGTCACTGACTCGACTAATTAGCTGCTAAATGTAGATCTGTGGCCTCTCATATTTATGGGGCTGATGGTCACAATTTACATCAGAACCCTTAGAAAATTTGCAGATGTTCTCAAATATGGTCACTTCACAACTGGTTGAAATTTGAAGAAATTCTGAGACATGAACTTTTTCACTTTTGAGAAAATCGGTTGATTTGACATGGAATGACCCAATATTATTGTTAAAGAGAATACATTTTATTTATTTATTTTTTTTAAAGATTTTGAGAGGAAAAAAAAAAATTTTCCACCACAGAAGAACAGGCAGCTGGTATCTCAATAATGTGTTTTAATTCAAGAGGTCCAGGAGCACTGGTTAAGATTTATGGGATGATGAATTCCATCTAGTGTCTGAATATTTTGGCTGACAGTCTGGTTGCCTCTGCCAGAAGGCTCGCACTTGGCTGCAGGTGGAGTCTCCAACAAGACAATAACCCAAAACATACCTCAAGATCCACACAGAAATGGCTCTGTGCCAACAAAATCTATGTTCTGCAATGGCACTCGCTAGAACTCAATCCAATGACAAACTTGTGGGCTGAGTTGAAGAGGACAATTGATAAACACAAACCTAAGAACGTGAAGGATCTTGAAAGGATTGCAAAGAGGACTGGTCCAAAATCCCCCCAAATGTGTGCCTTTACCTCATCAAACATTACAGGAAAAGACTCCGTGCTATTATCCTTTTCAGAGGTCTTTGCACTAAGTACAAAATGAAGGGTGCCAATTATTATGACACCTTGGTTTTTTATTATTAATTTTGTATTAAATGATTGTTATGATTTGGTTGTTTTCATTGAAACAATAATAATGTAAAGCATTTCAAATTCAAATTTTGTCACATACACAATCATGGAAGGTACAATGTGCAGTGAAATGCTTTGTGCACCAGCTCCAGCAATACTTACAATTAGTTTACAGCAAAACAATATGTTAGTTACAATAAGAATAAATAGACATGATCAAATAAATACGGATTGTTTAAAACTATAATTGTTAAAAAGGGTGTACACCATGTATCAGATCTTATCTGTGTAAAAGACAGATGTGGAGATGAATTGGGGGGACTAGGCTCCGTCATCTATACATCTTAGAGAGTTCAGTAAGCGAACAGCCTGTGGAAAGAAGCTCCTCCTCATCCACTCTGTGTTGGCCTTCAGGCAGTGATATCGCCTCCCTGAGGGCAGCAGAGAGAACAGGCTGCTGCTGGGTGGCTGAGCTCCTTTAAGATTTTTACAGCCCTTAATCTGCATCGCCTGTCCTGCAGATCGGGGAGAGTGGTCCTTTTGGTTCTCGCAGCTCAGAGGACCACCCACCAAAGAGCTAAGTAGTCTTATTTGGTGCAACTGCTCATCCAGGAGATGACGCTCCCAGTCAGGATGCTCTCAACAGTGCAGGTGTAAAAGTTCTTGAGCACCCCGGAAGGGAATTTAAAATCTCTCAAGCATCTGAGGTGGAAAAGATGCTGCCGGGCCTTCATCCAAGGTCCAGTTCTGCAGCTTAAGTGCAAATTGGGGGCGTTTTTAGAGGTGAACTGGGTTTACAGTTGGCTCTTTGGCTGATGCACAAGCTATAAAGCGTAATACACAACAGGGTATAATGTACTGTGAGTTGTGACACATCCCATGTGTAAATATTATCGAAATTCTCAGTGACTTTAGTCACAATCTCCCTTCTGTCAGTTTGGACCAGATGGGATGGCCTTCATAGCCTCGTGCATCGATGAGCCTTGGGCGCCGAAAACCCACTCGCCAGTCCCTACCTGGATTGGACCACTGTCAGTGGGTACTCACATCTACAGACAGGGAACACCCCACAAGTCTTGCCACTTCAGATATGTTCTAACCTGCTCATCAGGCCATAGCACCCCCATCAGTTGTTTACCTCCCATTTCTCCCTCGTACAAAACATTGACCACGAGGACCAACTGTTCAGCTATCGTCAAAGATCTGTCTGTTGACCAGTACATGTGCTGTTGTTATGAGATAATCAGCATTAATTGCCATTTTTGTGAATCATTAGTGGTGCAATGGATCATCGTTGATCCGTGATCCGTACGGATCCCTCTTCACGGTTCGGTACGCTTGTGATCCGCGGATTGGTCGCTGAAAAAAAAAGGTTGTGCTCGGGGTGTGACGTTATCGTATAGCGATGATTGTAAAGCGAAATGAGACAACTTGCCGCTACGGGGTAGTGTGTCCCACTTCTTCTTGAAACACAGGCCCAATTCCAATCCGCCTCCTGCAGACTCAAGCCCTGAACCCTCACTGACTTAATTGACGTCAGCTGTAAGGGACTGTAAGGGAGTCTGAGAGGGCTCCAGATCGTGTAAATTAAAATGGAACTGTGCTTACCCTCTTGCACGTTACCAAACTACACGCAGCTGTGACAATCAACGGTAATACTTACACATAAACTTTTTCTTTCATTCTCCTTCCATTACCTCGATGGGACTGCTCTTTGTTTTATTTTCCTTTTTTTTTTGTTTGTTTGTATACATTACCGGTATTCCTATGGCATCCCCCATATTTGACTTCTGAACGCTATGAACTGTGGGTAATTTCCTTACTCAAAGTCAGCATCGGTGCTAACTCACGGTATGAGGGCAGTAAGGGCTCATTCACAGACCCACTGACTTCATTATTTGACAAATCAACAGCCCTCACACACTCACGGATTTCGCGTGAACGCGGCTCTAATTCAGTGAGTCTGTAAGGGGTCGGATTAGAATTGGGCCATTCAAACGAGTCTGAAATAAACCACAATCGTTTGAAGTGCTCCCGGCAAGATAATTCAGACTCGAACTCCTCTAATTGTCGGCGAGGTTGGGCAGCTTCAATCACCTCTTAGGTTTAACTAGCCAACACTATTTCTGCTCCCATATACAGGTCAAGAGCCTAGATGACGATCAAGCAATTTAGCCTGTTGCCAATGATTATGAAGGTAAGAGCTGACAGACGTTACTGCGCTACAATGTTAAATTGAAAGAATGCAAATAATCTAAAGAATAACAAAAAAAAAAAAACCCATGTCCAAACTCCACCTCTCATCATAGCGTTTTAACTGATTTTTAAACTCATGCACCCTGGACTTGCCATCGGAGGATTACCTAGCCCTGCTTTCACCATGCCTTCTCCAAACTGGTTTCCTTTTACGTTTCCCAGTTAGCAACTTGGTATTAATTCGTTTAGATGTGAGAAACAGTTGGTAGAATTACTGCCCCCATCTTGCATTGTTCATTGCAATTCTCAAGCATTTCCCCGTCCACGTTAATTGTGACACAAAGCGGCAACGTCTATAGAAGCTTTTGAATTCATGTAGTTCACAAAATGGTAAATTTTTTCCGTCTGGGGCTGTGTCCGAAATCACTCACTCATTCAATATTCCCTCCTCGCAATAAAGGGACTCACTATGTAGGTGACTGTATACTGAGCTCATTGGCTGAGAGAAGAAACACTTTGGGATACTACCTGGCTCGTTTTTTTTGTCGCGGCTGTTAATAGTGTCATTGCTGTCACAAAATTAAATCATACCTGTTCAACTTCAGTTGAAGGATTTCTTGAATAAGCGAACTGAGTAGGCTATGTTTCCCATTTGTGTTTTTGTCCTCTAACCCATCATTATTCATTTTAATTGTTCCTAAATGTCCGTTTATATCCTGTGTAAACAAACGGGTCTCCTGCGCTGCTTGGTTTCCAATTAAAAAGAAAAAGAAAAACATTTTCACGCCTTACGTTAATAAATGTCTCGTGTCTGTTTTTAAACTCTGTTGACTAAACGAAGCCTTTTCGGAGCTTTTCGGTTGGTGTACAGTGCATGATGGGATGTATAGGAACCATTGGATGTTCACTGCATTTTGCTGTGCATTGTGGGATGTAATGAGTTCACTATACAGGGGATAAAAATTCTTACAAACATTCGGCAGCCCTACAAAATGGCGAGCCCACTATATAGTGCACTATTATAGTGAGTAGTGAGTGATTTCGGACACAGCCTGTGTCCTGCTTGATACGCCTAAGAAAAATTTTTAATAAATGCGGCTTTGCCGACTGAGGTCCGAATGTTAAGTCTGCTTACGTAAAAATAAAACTGTCTACAGCCAGTGGCATTACCATAATGCAGGTTAACCCTCAACCTGTTTCTAATTTCGAATGGGACAGTTGCTTGAATTAAATAACTGAGCACGTAGGCTATTGATAAGATTCTTAACCAATTACCATTGACGAATATGATATACAGCTTTGCATCAGTGGAGGGCTACAATGAGATTGCATAAACAAAAATTAACGGAATCTTCTTGAAATTCTACATTCTAGGATAATATTAAGTAGCACATGCGGCTGAAGATGTTGTTTAGATAAGGTAGAGATTTTGTTTATGATTAATTGGATAATTGCCATTCATACAATCTCATATTGTTTTTAGCCTCTCAGCAACTTTCCCAGAAGCTGGACTAAAGACCCAATAAATGATTTTGTCAGTATGAAAGTTTGATGTACAGCTTGCATTTGAATTGATTTTAAATGCATACCGTGAGGAGAACTTTCACAATGCACTAATAACCAATTTACTCAATTATTCAATTACCAATGCTTTGACGCAAGAGCATTAGTAATTTCAAAGCCAACATTATAATCTCTTTGCGCATAGTGTGCCGCTGCGCTTCCCCACAAAAGAAGCATATTCTTTTGGAAACATTTTGATGGAGTACAATCTTAAAATGAATTAGGATGCACTGCTGGAAAAAAAATTCTTGAATTGCATTCATGCATATCTGTGCTGTTCAATGGCTATTTACGTTTATCAATGCAACAAAAGCAGGCCATCTTAAATGGGCTATCTACAGATTTGAAAAAATTAAGAAGATTAACCTTTTGATTGTTAATCCTGCAAAACTACAGTTGACCCCATCAAAGTGGAGGTGGCATCCCACCAGGCAGCAAGCAGCATTCCAGTGGATGGTGATCCACTGACATGGTGGAGAAGCAATGAGTGTAAATACCCGCACACTGCCAAGATGGCAAGATGCTATCTTCCTGTGCCTGGCACTTCAGTGCCTAACGAGAAGGTATTCTCTACTGCAGGGGACATGGTGTCTGCAAAGAGGACTAGACTCTCCCCAGACAATGTAGACATCCTTATCTTTTGAAACAGAATTTTAAATTATAAGCAGAGGTGTGCTTTGTCTTCTTTCTTTTCTTCTTTTTTGATGATGCAGACATGGGCAGTGATTTAAAAACTAGCCAATTTTAAAGAGAAGGTATAATGAAGGTATCATGGCTTAGTGCACTTTAAGTTGTTTTTCATTCATGGTCCATGTTCAAAAGAAGAAAGTATGCCTTATGCACTTTAATTTGTTTTTATATAATTAAAATTTTTTATTTAATGGACACAAGTGTTTTACAAAATAAATGGAGGACAAAGTTATATTTGTCTTGTCCTTTTTTTATTTTTATTTTTTGTTGATCCGAAAAGTGATCCGATCCGTGACTCAAATCCGTGATACGATCCAAACCGTGAGTTTTTCAATCCATTGCACCCCTATGAGTCCTTACAAAGTTTTGGTTCATCAGTGGACCAACTGTTCGGCAACTGTCTAAGATCTGTCTGTTGACCTCTACATGGGCTGTTGTTATGAGATAATTGACATTAATTGCTGTTTTTGTGAGTGGTTATAAAGTTTTGGTTCATCAGTGTACAGTATTTCTAAGAAAATACAAATATTTGGGCTCCTTAGACTTGCACTGAATAACATATTATTAATCAATCAAAAAGGTGACTTCATACCAAAGATAACAAATTTTCTGTCATAATTAGTTGAAATGAGGGTTTGATTCCTCATTGTGATTTTGGCAGGAGCCTGATTAAGACCGAACGTGTTTCTCTGCTGCCCCCTACCTGCAGCTGAAGGGTAGTGACGCGGCAGCTTTCACGTCTTTGCCCCCTGAGCTCCACGTCCACAGAGTGGAGGTAATCATGCTCTGCAGCTCTGTGCCGCAGGAAGCTCACGCGCTGCGGGAGACTCAACTTCCTGAGTTCTGCTTCCACTTCCAACCGCACCTCCAGGGCTGCAGGCAAAGGTTTGGGGTTATGGCGAAAATAACAGCAAGCCTTTAAGCCAATTTGCTGTAAGCCTGCCTCAAGCCTCACTCTATGAAAACTAAAACTCCAGCAATATAACCGTCAGGCTGCCAAATGAAAAAAATCATGGAATAAGAGAATATTAAAGAGGAGAGAAGAAATGTGAGAAGATGAAGAAAAGAAAAATGTACCATCAATTTTTGGTTGTCTGTATTTACCGCATGGTCAGATTATATTGACAACAATCAGCAAATATATGATAGAAAGCTGTGCGTTAAAATAGCTCAAAACACAGCAGAAGAGAACTGAAAGAGCAACTATCCAAGTGCAGTGGTGACTGTGAAAAGATAAACCTCAAACTTCTTCAGTTACAACAACTTAAAGGAGCTGTGTCACGATTACAAGGCATACTCACAACTTTGAATTAACTAAATCCATTAGTCTGCAAGCCAATATCTAGAGGGTATTTTTCTTCTATGATTATTAGTGATGACAAACCAGCTCACATTTTTCCTATCCCTTGGCTAAAGCTTAAAATAGCACTTTGAATCTTCAAATTTCCATAGAAAGCTCCTTAATACAAAAAAACATAATGCCAAACTAAAAACTTTAAATACAATGCAATGCGAATACAGATTGGCAAGAATGGAATCAGATTATGACCATGAGTCAAGCAGATTCACTTTCTTGGGATATACGTTCTGAATATGCACAGTAATCATGACGCAGCTCCTTTAATTCAGTTAGAATTAATTTGGTAGAAATATACAAGCATCACATTTTTTCTCCATCAGTTTGAGTTCTGGTTTTGTATTTGAGAATGAATTTCTGAATTAGGTAGATAGTAAGCAAAGATATTAATCAAATTCAAGCCCCTCATATTTCTGATAGTGGTTGAATAGCAAGAGCAAGTACATTGTTGAATATGAAACTCCTGAAACAACTCTCCTAAAAATCTGACCAATGACTGAAGTGCTGCCTCCCAGCTGAAGTTGGTGATGCCCTTACAAGGTATAACTAGCATGTCCGCAGGACATTTGAGGAGTGTGGAAAACAAAATAAGGCAAGCAGATGATGTCAAGCAGGTCAGTTTTCCCTCATCAGTTTCACAATTAATTAGAAGGTGAATTTGTGGGGTCAGGTTGGTCATTCTACACTTCATGAAAGGGTATTTTAGCAGCTGTCATGGGAACAGAATGACATCTGTGGTTTGAGATGAACAGAGAAATACACGGTGGGAGATGAGGATCTTTACTCACTGATGTTCGGAGAAAATGTCGCCGGGACTGCTGTGTAATTGAAGCAGGTTTTTACATCCACACTGGAAAGATACATTACACAGTGAATACACTTAATCACGTAACTGCACTCAACATAATCATTCCCAAAAAAGTAAGCATTTTACAGGAAGTGTATAGGGCGATGTTAGAGTCCTCTTCATCCGCAGTCAATGATATTGTATGTGATTATAAAAATAGTAATTTTATGATTAAATCTACAACAGGAGGCACGGATCAATGGAAAATAAAGTGATACAGCTAGGAAATTGAAAAGAAAATGAAATAGAAATATGATTGAACAATGATTCCGCACACATTTTCTGAATTAAAACCTACTAACAGAGCCAGCCCTAACCAATTTGGAGCCGTAGGCAAAATCTTTGCTAGTGCCCCTTGGATTGCAGCCAATTCCACAACATGATCATACATTGAAGCAGAACTGCAGAGCTTTATGTCTTACAGAGTTTCTTTATTTCAATATCACAAACCCTTATAAACAGTAAAAACTTGAATATAATTGACATAAAACTATTTATAAATATAATTCTACAACTGTACTAGACCCACTAAAGGGTTCAGCTAGAGAGCTCCGGTTATCTGCTGTGTTCATTTTGGCTTATTCCTGACACTAAATTGTCAATTATTCAGTGATATATATTACTGTGGCAACCAAAATCCATAGGCAAAGTCTCTTAGCCACTCCCCATAAACATACGAAATATCATACTATAATTTGAGGAACGTTTGTCTGTCTGTCTGTTTGTCTGTTTGTTCCCCTACTCCTCCGAGGTCCTCTGACGGATCTTCACCAAACCTGGTGGGTCTATGTCGGTTGTCCCTGGAATTGTCCTTGAGGGGTTAGTTTTTTGAAAGGTTAAGGTCACTGGGGTCAAAGGTCAATTTTTCGCATCTCCCATCTCCCTGGACAGATTTTCATGAAAGTTGCGACATGGACATAGGTCGTCACAAGAAATGACCGCGAGAAGTCCGTTCCGTCAAAGGTCAAGGTCACGAGGGTCAAAGGTTACCGTATTAATGAAAGTTGGTATGTGGACGTAGGTGATCACAAGAAATTATTCTCTCCGCGGGTAATTCACTAGTAAAAGAAATAGCTTTAAATTTGTGGCCTGTAGAGTGCCCACAAGCAAATCTCTACGGTGGCAGTGGACAGGCGACGAGGCCAAATCCATAGTAGCCCAGGGGCTACAGTTACAGGTTTTTCCTGGCTTTTTGGAGGGTTTGGGCAGTGAGAAGGCTTTTTGTTGGTTCTGTTGTTGATACTGGCTTTAAAGTTTTGGGCCAAAGTTATTTTAATATTTAAACAATAGCGACAAGAAACACAGAAAAATGCACATGATCAAATTCTTTTTTACCATAAGGATAATCAGGGGTTATGACTTTGCCTTTGTGGCAAAAAAAAATATTTCTTGCACATCCGAACAAAATTGGTGTGTTTTGGGAAAATGGCAGAGTTGCTGCATTTTCTTTTCATTTAAAAGTGTGCATTTATAAAACTGCAATTTATCAGTCTTTTTTTAATGACATTAAATGGTTTGGATTTCTGCGTTAACTTAAGCAGCGAGATTTGTTTCATTCTCTCGTGCACTAATTCAGCTAGTGCAGCAGATCATTTGTGTGCCACACTACCTGTCCAAAGTAGTTCCCGTTTGGATACAAATAAACAAATACTACGACCGGATCTGTGATGGCTGGTGTTTTGAGACGCCAAAAGCAGCAGCCGAAATGAAAGGAAGTCCAGCAAAATAAGAGAGATAAACCGACAATAAGGGACAAATCGACTTGCGCTTCCCATAGACAAAGATCTTAGTTCAGGTACAAAAGGAAGCAAAGTGAGCGGGACTGAAACAAAATAAAGGGAAAATCTCGGCTACCGAGATAACAAGATAAGGCACCAGACGGTGCATAGAAAGAGAGAAAATAATGAGAGAAAGATTCCCTTGCTAACTAGCACTTTCCTTTTTGCAACTAATTCCTCACACAATTCTCTAGCTAGAGATCTTACCGGGTTAAGTGCAAAGTAACACTGTTACGGGTTGGGGTATTAACTGATTACAGTGAATGTTTTGTTTGTCTCCCCCTGCTGGTTTTTGTTGTTCAACACTTTTTCAGTTCCTTTTTCAATAGGTTCCACCTGCTTGTTCAGTCAAGGCATTAACAGCTAGAACCAGTTCTTCAATTAAGAAAACACCAATCATCTCCTTTCCCATTCTATATAAGTTGATTTGTTTGCTTAGTTCAGGAGAGGTGGCAGCTCTCGTTTTGTGTTGTCATTTTGATTCTGTTGTTTTTTTTGTGTGTGTTATGTTATAGTTATGAGCTTGAGTTTTCTTTGGTAATCATTTTTTTTGCCATTTTCTTTTTTGGTTGATTTACTAATCATTTCTATTTGTCTTCTTTCTTTAGGTGGGTCGCAGAGTGCAGAGGTAGGGAAACTAGTTAACCACCTGCAGGTATACATGTTTTCCCACCTCACGTGGGCAACCCCATGTATTAATTCATTAGTTAGGGCAGCGGCAATAACCCATGTATTTTGGGCTACGGGAGTACCTGTCAAAATAGGGTTAGTTTCAGGGTTGTTTTGGGTTTTAGGTATTAGTTGGGGTTTTTTTTCTGGGATTTTCCTTAATTGTCGCCGCATAGCTCAGGGGGTTGGGGTATGTCTGTGCTCTGCGTCCCTTGCTTTGAGTTTGGTTTGTAAATAAATAAGTTTAAGTCCTCGTTTGCAACCTGCCTCTTTCATTCACACTCTTGCTGTCTATGTTGCGTTGGCGGCCTCTGACTAGCAGAGGAGGGCGTAACAAACACTGACACTCTAGCAAAGACGGCAAGGTGGAACTTGAGTTTAAATAGAGTCTGGGCGCTACCCACAATTAATGCCAGCGGGCCAGAGAATTCAACTGTGGGCAAAACTATATCGTCCCGGACAAAAGATAGAAAGAAAGCTCGCCAGCCTCAAAAAACCATGACAGGACCCCCCCCCTTAGGGACAGCTCCAGAAGTTCCTAAGGGGCCCCGTGCGCAAAACTCAGAAATAAGCGTGCCATCTAGGATGTCTCAAGAAAGGACCCAGCAGCACTCCTCAGGGCCATATCCCTCCCAGTCCACAAGAAACAGGGCCCCACGACCAACACACCTCTCGGCCAGAATGTGGCGTACGGTGTAAACCAGCCCCCCCTCCGCCATTCGTAGTGGTGTGTCGGCAGGTGCCAGGACACTAGTGCTAACCGGCTTAATCTGAGAGACATGGAATGACAGGTGGATACGCAAAGATCTAGGGAGCTTTAAATGGACCATGATCAGATTGATCTTCCCCACAATCTTGAATGGACCTATATAGCGGGGAGCCAGTTTCCGTGATTCTACCTTCAAGGGGAGGTCCTGGGTAGACAGCCTAACTCTCTGACCCACCCGATAAGATGGGGCCAAACAACGCCTTTTATCGGCGGCGGATTTTTGTTTGAGCCCCGAGCACAACAGAGATGAACTGACTCTGGTCCAAACAGACGGACAGCAACGAATAAAATGGTTGAACGAGGGAACCTCGGAATCATTCTCAGTGAGGGTTGATAACCCACGTGAGCTTCAAACGGGTGAAAAGCCCATGGAGGAATTACTCAGTTATAGAAATACTCGGCCCATGCTAAAAATCGACTCCACGACAATGGATTATCCGCTGCTAAACAATGAAGTGTGTTCTCCAATGACTGATTCATATGCTCAGTTTGCCCGTTGATCTCTGGGTAGAACCCGGAGGAGAGACTCATCATAGCCCCCAACTGCCTACATAACGGCCGCCAGAGTCTGGCCTTAAATTGAGGGCTCTGGTCAGAAACAACATCCTGCGGAAACCCATGCAGCCGGAACACATGATTAACCACAAGAAGGGCCGTATCCCGTGCAGAAGGTAGTTTAGGTAGCGTGACAAAATGAGCGGCCTTAGGAAAACGGTCAACCACGACCAGGAGGACCGTGTTGGCATCAAATACAGGCAGCCAAGTGACAAGATTCAACACAATATGCATCCAAAGGTGCCTGGGAACTGGCAATGGGTGCAGTAGACCAGAGGGAGGGAGGTGGGAAGTTTTGTACCAGGAGCAGATGCCACAGGCAGCAACAAACTCCCGAATATCCCTCATCATACCCGGCCACCAAAAACGTCGGACCAGAGACTGCTTAGTTCGATAGGCCCCCAGGTGCCCAGCCAAGGACACCTTAGGAAGAGTGTCCCCATTGAAGGACCTGTGGCCTAACTCCAGGCAAGACAAATATACAGCCAGGAGGCTCCCCCCCAGGACTCGGATAGGTCATCAAGGCCTCCTGAACCACCGCCTCAATCTCCCATTGAATGGGTGCCACAATCTGAGCATTAGGAATAACTGGCCCCGGGGTGGAATCGCGATCAGATTGGTCGTAAATCCACAATAAGGTGTCAGGCTTCATGTTTTTAGAGCCAGGATGGTAGGTCAATGTAAAATCAAAGCGGTTAAAGAACAAAGACCACAGCGCCTGCCGGGAATTTACATCGCTTGGTTTACTGAATAGACTGGAGATTTTTATGGTCTGTCCATACCACAAAAGGGTCCCTCCAACCAGTGGCGCCGCTCTTCAAGCCCCAACTTGACCGCTAATTACTCCCGGTAACCAATGCTGTAATTCCGCTGTGCGGCGGACAAAGACCGGAAGAAGTATGCGCATGGATGTAGCTTATCATCCCAACGAGGGTGCTAGGACAAAATAGCACCCACGCCAACCTCCAAAGCATCAACCTCCACCACAAATGGGAGGGAGGGATTAGGCAAAACCAGAATGGGCTCTGAACTAAAACGTTTCTTTAATTCCTGAAAGGCAGCATCATCTGCTGGAGACCAAAAAAAGGCTGTGGAGGTATTCTTCTTGATGACTGCAATGATGGGGGCAGCAACCGCGCTAAAATCATGGATAAACCTTCTATCAAAATTAACAAAGCCCAAGAGGCATTGGACCTCCTTAATACTTTGAGGAGCAGGCCATTTCCTGACCGCATCCACCTTGTCCGAGTCCATGCAGACTAACCCCTTGGAAACAATAAAGCCAAGGAACGAGACAGTTAAGGCGTGGAAAACACATTTCTCGGCTTTGAAAAAAGGTTTAGCATTAAGGAGGGCCTCAAGCACACGTCTGAACAGTTGTTTATGCTCTGAGAGTGTTGAAGAAAAAATCAAAATGTCGTCAAGGTAAATGAAGACGAATTTCTCCAACAATTCTTGGAAGATGTCATTAACGAGTGCCTGAAACACTGATGGGGCGTTAACCAATCCGAACGGCAAGACAAAATATTCGTACGACCCGTCATGAGTGTTAAATGCCATTTTCTATTCACCCCCTTCCTGAATACGAACCAAGTCACAAGCATTACGGAGATCTAGCTTCGTAAAAAATGACCCCACCTGCAGCCGTTCAAACGCGGAATTCATTAATGGAAGGGGGTATCGGTTTTTAATGGTGATCTTATACAAACCCCTATAATCAATACAAGGTCTCAAACCGCCATTCTTTTCTCCCATAAAAAAAGTAACCCGCTCCGGCAGGAGATATGGACGGCCAAATAAAACCATTAGCGAGAGCTTCCTGAATATATTCTAGCATGGCCTTACGCTCAGGCCCTGACACCAAGTGTAGTGAACCCCTAGGACGAGTAATCCCAGGGTAGAGATTGTTCTCACAATCGTACTGACGATGCAGAGGTAACATCGATGCTCCTTGTTTACTAAAAACTTTGGCGAGATCAGCATAATCATTACGAACTTTAGACGGCAAACTAAAGTTCAGGGTGGCCCCAAATTCCTCACCCTGCTCAGAATCTAATGTTTCGGTGACTGATTCATAATCAAAAAAATCCTCTAAAAGGTAATCATCCTCTGGCTGACACCAATAAAATTGAGGATCCCATTCCAACCCCTCTTTCTAGTCTAGCCCTTTTTCTAGTCTAGGAGGGTGCGGAGAGACAACCTCCTCACACTCACTCCTGGCATCAGCCTGCCCCATAGCTTGATGTCCAGGAAAACAAGTTTCATTCTTTGTACGATGAGACCTACAATGGGTGGCCCAGTGGACACTAGGATTATTCTGTTCCCACAAATGATGCAAGGTCTATGTTCCCGTAACTAAGTATGCCCTAAAACAATGGGAAAAGCAGGGGAACGGATAATAAAAAACAGAACCTCCTTAGAAAGGGCACCAAAGGAAATGAACATATTTAGCGGTTCAAAAACTTCGGTTATAACTCCCTACCAAGCGGGCGCCCGTCCAAATTTCTTCCAGAGCATGGCTGTGAAAGAGGAATGGTGGGAAAGGAGTGCCTTCTAACCCACTTAACATCCATGAAACAATTTACGGCGCCCGAATCCACAAACGCTTCGATAATAACCTTCTTGCTCCCCACAGTCAGTTCAACAAGGATTAGTGTTCAGAAGGGAAATTGGGTCTGCCCCTCTAGCGCCCCTCGAACCGCCAGAGGGGTTTACCGTTTCCCTGAAGCTTCGGGCAACGTGGACGGGTATGACCCGGATTATAAAAATTAAAGCAGATTATTCTTCTGCAAGTAGTTTTATGAGTCTGACTCTCAAACGAACTATCAACTTGCATGGGTTCAACCAGAGTTAAATTTTCAATGGGTGGAATAGGAGCCGCACACTCTCCACTAGCAACTTTGGCCCCACTGTCAGCAAGCGGCAAGCTGTTGTGCTTCTCCCTGTTACGTTCGCGCATGCGATTGCCAATTCGCACAGCAGAGCGAACCAAAGAATCTAAAGTCGAACAGGGCTCCAATGTAGCCAACACGTCTTTTATCTCCTCAGTGAGAGCATGACTGACAGTTATAAGAGGAGCCTCCGGCCAGCCTGTCTCAGAAGCCAATGTTATGGCCCCAATTTGTTTTGACATATCGGACAGCAAGGGATGACAGACAAAATTATAAAACTTTAACAGATTTAATAAAACAAACACTGACCAAGATTGAAATATATACATAAAAAATGAGATATGAATCTCTTGGTAATTGAAATGGGGTTGCTATCTTGCAATGTCCTGGGAGAAAATGCTCCAACACAGGCAAAAATCCACAAAACGAGCTTCACAGGTCTTGTAAAGAGTGACAGGTCAGGTCAAATGTATCCTTCCACTATTTCTCCTTGCAATTTCTCCTACTACTTTACTCTCTCAATTTTCCTCCTTACATACTCTTTTCCAGCCCCCTCCCACCTTCCAGACTTTTTTTCAATTCTCTGGGACTTTCTACTCTGAAACATGTCCAGGACATGCCCAAAACCTTGCTCCAGACTGACTAAACAAAAAAATGTCAATACTGCCGTCTAGTGGCTTTTTTTTTCACAGACTTTGCTCGCTGCCTAACCATGGTGGAGGTGGAGGAAATTCAGGTGTTGCCCTCCTTTCGTTAAAAATGATTAACAGACGTATGACTTTGTTAACGATGTATTTGGCCCTTAGTAATCTGGGGCTCCTTTGCTGCTTCTGGTCCTGGGTGACTTTTTATAGTTGATGGAACTACAAACACCTGTCTACCAGGGAATCCAGAAGGAGAACATATGGCCATCAGTTAAAGCTCCTGCGCAGTTGGGTTTTGTCAAGGGGCAATGATTCATTGCAAACAAGCCAGCCCACCTCTGAATGGTTCAAAAGTAATACAATCGGTTTGGAGAGGCCCAGCTGAAGTCCTGGTTGAATCCAATTTTCCTACAATGAATAAATTTAAAAGATGTAATTTGAATTGACTCACCTCATCGGCCGCGACCGCATAGGTGTTGCACTTGAAAGCCTGCTTCTCCCATTTTTTGGGCATTATTCGGCCAATACTGTCACAATGGCAACCAAATTTGATAGGTGTCATTAGTAAAGTATAACACGTGTCCATACCAAATATTAAAGTAATCAGTCAAAAATTGCTGCTTGTACTGTGTCCACATGGAAATCTCAATGTTTTGGCAATAATTTGCATATTATTGGGCCAAAACTGTCGCCATGGCAACCAAAATCGATCGGTTTCAAAAGTGAGGTATGACACGTGTGCATACCAAATATGAAAGTAATCTGTAAAAAGTTACAGCCTGTACAGCATCCACTAGGAAGAATGCATGTTTCAGGACAGATTTGCGCATTCTTTGGCCCATACTGTCGCCATGGCAACCAAAATTGATAGTTGTCATCAGTAAAGGATTACACCATGTTCAAACCAAATATGAAAGTAATCTGTGAAAAACTATGTCCTGTAGAGCATCTACAAGGAAGTGTCTTCGGACGTGGACGCAGCGGTGGAGACGACACGCATGAACCCATAGTAGCAGTCCGACTTCATCCGGGGGCTACCATTATTTGGATTTTGTGAAGCATTTAATATTGCAGAAAAGCAAAAATAGAGGAAATCAGGGAGGGCAAATACTTTTTGCACTGTAGGTAGGGAGAGAGACAGACTGACCGAAAGATTGGAAAAGACATAGATGGACAACTGTAGTGTCAAATGTCAATAGTTTTTGTAGGTCAAGGTTTTATATTTTGCTCAAAGCACTGTCTCTGTTCCTTGTAATGGTATTTTTCATAATTCTGATGTTTCAAGGGCTGTGATTTTGAATGAGCATCCTCAACAGATCACACTTTTACATTTTTGAAAAAGAAATGCTATTGTGGCCAACATAGGTAAGTAGGTTGGGAGGTAGGTATACACTTAGTTTTGGTACTTAATGGCAGTTCAAGATGTAATGTGGTTAGGTCCATATTCTTGACCCGTGTGTGAATGGCAAGCGTATTAATTTCACAAATATTTTGAATGAAACCCAGTGGACTTTTACACTTTAAGAAATGCAAGATGCATAGATAGATAGATGGGAGAGATAGCCTGTTTGCCTCATAAAAAGAGACCAATCCTCGCGATTTGATTGAAACATGGATCGATAGCTGCTTAGTAAATTAAGTGTCCTCTGGTGAGGGTGGGTGGTGGAGCCATGTTTTATATGGCATAAGTCAATCTTTTTTCTTTGTATTACTAGTGATGCCTGTTCTAAAACTCATTAGTTTTTCATAGGTTATAATTTTATTTGAAATGAGCATTCTCATAAGATCCTGCTCGGGCATTTAAAAAAAAAATCATATGCAAGCCAATGCACTTAGGTTCTTTGATACTGATCTTTGGTAATTATTTTTCCTTCACAATGTTCAAATATATGTTTTGATCCACTGTCTTTTTATAAATGACAAGATTCTTAATTTATCAAGTACTGAATTTAAAACCACTTGACCTTTTCATTCTCAGAAATAAAGTTGCAATGGTAGTACATTTTTATTTCCAATTCAACAGCTTTACTAAATGTACCCAAAGGGTATGGTAATGGCCATTTTGAGATCTATTACATGCCTTCTACGTGCTTAATTGGTACAAATGTTGTCACGCGGGGTTGGAGCGGAGTTTAGGAAACTCAATATGTCTTAGTTCGGTGACAAACATTTGTGCGGTCTTGAACACTAGTAGTAACTTTTTTTCTGACAGTGAAGAGATCGATAGTTAGTTTTGTTTACCTCATAAAAAGAGACATATCCTCGCAATTTGATTGAAACATGGATCCATAGCTGCTGTATAAATTAAGGTGTCCTTTGCTGAGGGCGGGTGGAGGAGGTAACATTCTTAGGAGGCCATGTTTAAAATGGCATTTGTCAATCTTTTTTCTTTATATTACTAGTCATGCCTGTCCTCTCTCCCGTGATGGCTGTTCCCACCGCCACACAAAAGGTTGCAGCCTTTACACTGTCAAATACCATTACATGTTCAGTTACTCTGAGTTGCAGTCATTTTACACATGGCTTGTTTTGTTTAAAATTGGTTTACTAGCTCTTTGACAACATACTGTTTTGTGGATGGAGCACACATGCATTTAATTTACACTGTTTGTCATTTTGCTTTTAATTCATTTCTCTTTTCTTTGAGTTATCTGTAGTATCTCCTGCGTGGACAGACAAAAGATGGGGCTGAGGGTGGAGCACGGCTTTATGCTGAAGTTCCTCCTATGGACCAGACCAAGAGCTTTTACATTATGATTACGATTAAGGTATTATGGTTTCTTTGTGTTTTTAGTTAATGTCTATATACCTTTACCCCTGTTTGTTAAATGTGGTCTGATCAACTAGTGTATATATGTTGCCCCAGTGTCTCATTCTGGGAGGTCTGTTAGTTGATGTCTAGTTTTTGTTAGACTTATTTTTCAGTAGAGTTATATTTTGTTCACTTTGTATAACTTTTATTTTATTATCTTCAGTCATTTGTTTTGTAAAAATTATTTTTTGGGAAAAATAAATCCATCATTTTTGGAATTTTGAACCTCTGTTTTTGTGGTTTGACTGCTTGGGGCACAACAATCTCATTAGTTTTTCATGCATAATAATTATATCCCCGAATGCCAAATGGCGTTCCGGGGGATATTATGTTTGTGGTCCGACTGCCGCCGCCGCCACCGCCGCACTACGTGTTAACGTGATAACTGCAGTAATATTTCAATTAGAAATTCCAAATTTTGCACATAAGTAAGTATCATAGAGAAGAACTGATTCGATTTTGGACAATTTACTTTTTCTAGATTGGCCACCAGGGGCCAAAAACTGATTTACATGTTAACGCAATAACTGCAGTAATATTTCAATTAGAAATTCCAAGTTTTGCATATAAGTAAGTATCATAAAGAGGCAGAACTGATTTGATTTTGGACAATTTACAATTTCTAGATTGGCCACCAGGGGCCAAAAACAGAAAAAAATCACTGTTTTTATCATATCTCTGGAAATATTTGTCCGATTGACCTCAAATCAAGTGCAAATGAAAGGTCATGATCTGATGATGTGTCCCACGATGACATTATACCTGTTTGGCTCAAAATTTAGACCCAAGGTGAAGCTTTGTCACATAAAATTCACCATTTTTGCTATATCTTTAAAACTATTTCTCCAATTGACATGAAATTATGTGCGACTGCAAGGTCATGACCTCACAACGTGTCACATGATTACATCATACCTGTATGGTTCAATATTTTGCCACCAGGTGGCGCTTTGTGATGGAAAATTACCATTTTGGCAATATCTTCAGAACCATTTGACCGATTGACCTGAAATTAAGTTCAAATGAAAGTCTATTCAAGGTCGATTCAAGGATTGGGGAATTGGAGGATTCAGGGCGTTCGGGGATATACCCCCAGCCGTCGCCTCCAACGGCATGAGCCTAGTTTTTCTCATTCTCATGAGATCCTGCCCTGGCTTTATTAAAAAAAATCATATATAATCCAGCGTACCTAGGTTCTTTGATACTAAAGTATAGTAGTTATTTGTTGTTTTTGATGTTCAAATCTGTGTTTTGGTCCACTTTCTTTCTTTTTATGAATGCCAAGGCTCTTAATTTATCCATTATTGAGTTTTAAAAACAGTGGACCTTTTGATTCTCAGAGCTGAAGTTGCAATGGTGGTACATTTTTGTTCCTGAGTGAACACGTTACTAAATTTACCCAGAGGGTATGAAAATGGCCACTTTGAGAACTGTTACATGCCTTTTTAGCGCTTAATTGGTACAAATGTTGTCAGGCTGGGTTGGTGCAAAGTTTAGAATACTCAATGTGTGCTAGTTTGGTGACAAACATTTGTACCGTCTTGAGCCCTTGTTATAACTTTTTTTCTGACAATGAAGACATAGATAGATGGATGGATGGATGGAGTCTGTTTGCCTTATCGAAAAAAGAGATTGCCAGGTGTAGCAGCCCCATTTATTTTCCATTTTCTTACAATGTTCCTGACATATAAATGGGTAGTTTGAAAAATTTGTGAGTTTTTTTGTAGCCCTTTCCTTGTTGGTGGAAGTGAATTATCTTAATTTTGACATCCTTGGGTAACTGTTTCGAGCAGGGCTATTCAAAATTTTCTAAAAAGGGCCGGTGTGGGTGCAGGCTTTCATTATAGCCAAGCACTTACACACCTGATACTACTAATCAAGCAGACTCTTGGGGTTGATTAGTAGTATCAGGTGTGTAACTGCTTGGTTGAAATGAAGGCCTGCACACACACCAGCCCTTTCAGGATATGTTGAATAGCCCTGGTTTAGAGGAACACATGGTTTTTAAACAACAGACACAACAGCCACCACAGTCGAATACTTTAGAAGGCTATGAGTTACTTCAGAGTATAGTTCAGCCCTGGAATTATATTCACCTGACTTATTGAAGCCCTAATGAGTAAATCACCTGGGTTTGGGCCTTAGTAATCTTCATTTTAAAAGGTAACAAAGAATAATCCAAAAGGGTTTCCAAAATTTTGCACAGAGCCCGTTTTCCTTTCTTATCATTTAAAAACTCTGAAAAATTAAAATAAAAGGAAACCTTGCTTTGAAATTTGCCGAAAGGTGTCATGTTTAATTTTGTAGCTTTTAGTGTTCAGGTTTGCTTTCAATCACATGAATATTAATTGTAACAGACATTTAAACCAAGGGTGTGTAAATCTTTGCACCCCACTGTATACCCGGCATATGAAGTACGCTAGCCCAGATTATAACCGGGGTATAAAGTAGGCGAGCCCAGATTATTGAATCGGAGATCAATAGCTGCTGTGTAAATAAAGGTGTCCTCTGGTGAGGGCGGGTGGAGGAGGGAACATTTTTAGGAGGCCATGCTTTATATTGCATGTTTGTATGACTAGTAATGCCTGTCCCATATCTCATTGATTTTTTAAGGGTTGTATTTTTATTGAACAGTGCATCCTCATCAGGCTGCACTCTGGCTTTCTATTAAAAAAAAAAAAAAAAGATATATTTTCCGATATAGCTGGGTTGGTATATGTTTTAGGGTCAAGGATCAATGGAGGAGAGGCACCTTTCTGGTCTGCCTAAGTGCAATGGTTTAGTCCCGCTGGCAGAAGGCAAGAAGCTGGCGGGCACTGGGACCATGTACCCAAACCAAACAGAGGGACTCATATGCAAAGAGCTGAGTATAAAATATAAAACTCTTTTAATTTGAATAATAAATAAACATCAGGAGGGGAGCAGCAGCATACAAATATAGCAGGCCTCCACACACAAAATGCTGCTGCCCTGATCTAAGGCATAGCCAACCCATAAATAACAAATCTTCACCTCCACCTTAACGAGCCTCACCTGTTGCCCATCAAGGTGGAGACGAAGAATGCAGCAGGGGGAGGGACTGTAGGGCAGGACCATCACAGAATACAGGTCGAATAGGATGCTGACAAAACTATAATTCTTGTTCAGATTTGGTAATCCAACCTTACTCCCTTGCATTGTTCAGATAGGCACATATGTCACATATGTTGCAATCAAAAGAATAAGATCAAGAATACAAGTGACTAAATGAGCTTTCTCCACCGGGTGGCTGGGCTGACCCTTCGGGAAAGAGTGAGGAGCCTGGACATCTGGGGGCGGCTCCACTGCTCCTCCATGCTGAGAGGAGTCATTTGAGATGGTTCAGACATCTAGACCGGATGCCCCCCCATAGAGGTTTTTCGGGCATGTCTAACTGGGAGGAGGCCCCGAGGCAGACCCAGGACATGCTGGAGGGGCTATATCTCCCAACTGGCCTGGGACGGCTTTGGGTCTCCCAGGTAGAGATGGAGGATGTGGCTGGAGAGGGGGGCGCCTGGGCCCCTCTGTTTAGTCGGTTACCCCCATGACCCGGCCAGGGATAAGCGGCGGGAAATGGATGGATGGATGGAGTTTTAAAACCACTTGACTTTTTCATTCTCAGAAATGAAGTTGCAATGGAGGTACATTTTTGTTCCCGAGTGAAGAACTTTACTAAATGTACCCAGAGGGTATGATAATGGCCATTTTCAGAACTATTTCATACCTTCTACAAGCTTAAATTGTACAAATATTGTCTGGGGATTTCCTACACAGAACTGCCAACTTATCAGAAAACCAGAAACTTCCTTTCTGAAGTCAGATTTGACCATGTTTTTACCTAAAATCATTCGACAATGCAGAAGTCTAAACAAAACGACTATGTTTTGGAACGCCCCTAAAAATTCTTTTTTTTCACAACTGTTCCGCAGTTTGGGTGTGACGTCAACCCAGGAACGCTCAGCATTGCCCCCAACCCAGCATTCATAGATCCTGTATACAATCCTGACCTATACACTTCACGCTTCTTGTCAAATTAACCAACATAACTCAAAAAAAGAACGCCAGTCAAGTCTTCAATTATGTATGACGAGCAATCGGAAGATAATACATCAGGTGCAGAATTATCCAATTTTGAAGAGGGAAAGGCAGAAGAAAGTGTGATCCAGCCATATACGTTCCAGCCTCAGGCATCCCATGATGGCTTGGCGGTAAGTGTATATGATGACAGGGAAGATCTTGAAGCAAGACTGGGCAACAATGACTGGTTAGTTATTTTTACAATTATTTTCCTCCGTTTAGATTTACCCAAAGAAATGGCAACGTGGCTAAAATAGTAACTCCGAAAATGTTTTTTATAATTGTCAAAACGCTGTTCTCAGAACTAATGTTAAAATGTTTATCAAAAAGCTGCTGGGTGGCTCACACGGTTAAGGCACTGCTCTGCAGTGCAGAGGTGATCACCACGTCGCGAGTTCGAGCCCCAGCGTACCCACCGGCAGGGGTCGGCAGCTTTCTGAGAGTAGCGCACAATTGGCTATCGCGCTACAGGGTTTCAAATTGGGAAGGGACTGCTGGATTTGGGTATAGCATACAGCTTTGTTCGTTGCTCCAGCGCCTCCTGCTGGCCAGACGGGCGCTCGTCAGGAAGACTCCAGGTTGGTTCATGTCCGGGTATCCTCCGCCCTAGTTCTGAACTTGCGAAGATTCAACCAATGAGTGTATAAGAATCAGCGGCAGATGGGCACGTGCTTCGAAGGAGAGCCGTGAACTGTCTCACTATCCTGAGTTGGCAGCAAGGGGTCGCATACGAGCAAGCTTTGTAAATAGTTCCCCAATTGGGCATTCCAGATTCGGGTGGGATTGGAGATGCCAAATTAAAAAAAAAAAGGTTTATCAAAAGCAGTCCCCAGAACATATATCAAATTTAAATTTTCGGTGACTGAAGACCTTTAATGTTTGTAAATCAGTGTGATGAACGAAGTTGCCCTTTAAAGACAGCATTAATAGTACTGTGTCATTAAAGCAGTGGTTCTCAAATTCGGTCCTGGCGCCCCCCTGTGTATGCTGGTTTTTGTTCCAACCACAACTGCAATTATAGGATTTTAAAAAGCTGTTACTTTGTCTTAATTAGCAGCATTCCATGTTTAGAGTAGTTATTTACCATCTTAAGTCACATTTGGATGGACATATCCATTCTGCTATGAAGATTAAAAACCCTCGAACACATTGTGCTTAATTTTCAATATTGCTTGGATTTTCAGGTGAAAACTTTTTAAAACAGATCAAATTAGACTGAGAAAATCAATAAGCTCCAAATTAGGTTTCTGAATACAGGTGTTTTGAGTTTTTCCCAAATAACCTGCCTGAACCAAATAAAATCAACATAAAACACAACAGGTGTGACTCCATTGTTTGCCAAGTAAATAGTCGGTTTTTGCCACCATGTGTCAAGAGTTTCACCAATGAGGAACCTCTTGATTATTTATGTTGATTAAATGTTTGGTTAAATTTTTTCCCTCTGCCGATATTTACAATATATCTCAATGTAGACGTTTGCACAAATGCAACTAATTAAAACTAATCAACAGCTTGTTAAAATCCTAAGATTGCAATTGTGGTTGGAACAAAAACCAGCATTTCACGGGGGGGCGCCAGGACCGAATTTGAGAATCACTGCATTAAAGACATTCGTACACTTTTTTCTTATTTTTCCTTCGTTTCTTTCCTCACTTTGGGCGCCTCTATGGATGGACGGCGCCCCAAGCATTTGCCTATACTGCCAATGCCGAGGGCCAGCTCTGCATATTAATAAATGTCTTTGGACACATGAATGCGCATAAATTTGCATGTGTGGATCGCTGAGGAACAGCCTGCAGGTTTCAATCACACAATGAACATGTCTGAGCTGCTATCCACTCATGGATTATGTCTGGTCATTTGAACTTAAGACCTACCACACCCCGTCCCGGCCTCTGCAGTTGCGCTGCTCCAGGTCAATGTTTTTGGGGTCAATCCTCAGGTCCCACTCCACTTGGATGATTGGACGGGATCTAGAGTGGGGTGGGTTTAGGGCATTAGGAGAATGGAAATTAGACCTGATTAAGACCTGAATGTCCTCGAGAGAGCAAAAATAATTGGCGAGGAAGCAGAAGACTAGTCCCTTCAGCTGAGCACCTGGGTTTTTGGTCCAGTTGGCTATTCGATCCCTGAGAATATAGAACAGCTATCATTACTGGAGTTAAATATCGATGGCAGATCTACTGACGGCACATCAGATAATTGGGCTTGTCAAATGTTCAGAGGTAATGTAGGTTTGCTATGACCTGCTTATGTGTAAAATAAAAGCAACCAAGTTTAATACAATTTAGTGCGCAGATAAGGACCTGGGGTCTTATTTATAGATTTGTGTGGATTTCAAACCAAAATATTGCAGAAACCCTGGATTGCAAATAAGGATTAGCAACCAGTCATCCTTTCCAACATATTTATCTTACCACCTGCAGTCGTGCTGATGGGAAATTGATTGATTGATTGATTGATTGATTGATTAGTGAGTGACGCTCGAGTCGAGTCTCATTACAACACTCCTTCCTCAGCTTTGCTTATTGAGAAGTAAAAATATTGCAATTTACTGAACACTAGGTCAGATTAACGGCAGCAATTTCTCTTTAATCAGGATTCATTTGGAATTTTTCATTATCCTATTAATTTTGTAAATTTTTTATGATCTCAAGTTTGTTTTCATAAATCCAAAATCTGCCAAATGATTGGCATACACATCATTTCAGGATCTATGCAGCGTTTATACAAGTAAATGAGAGTGTCTGCACTCAGAAAAGACGAGCAGTTACCAGTGCAAATGTTAAACAGGAGCTTTGTCTGTGTCGATGTAAGCTCTATGTCAGAGGGCAAGAACACTTGCGCTGAGAGATTTCTTCAGAACCTGGATCCTTACCTGTATAAAGCCACCTGATCATTCAGGGAGCCCACTGCCACATCAGGGTATGAGTTTCCATCCATATCCAGCCCCCCAGAAATGGAGTATCCGAATCCTGTCATTCCCATGCTTTCCCCATCCAGGACCTGAGAGAATGAAAAGGGGTTTACGGAAGGAGAGAGTTTATCAATATGAGTGCATCTATGGTTGAGTTTCAATCTGGGAAATTTAAAATTTATTGTCGTTCTTCTCATTCCAGGCATAAGAAAAAGAACAAAATATTGTGCCTTTGAAACCACACTGCAGATTAAAACAATACAAGCCCATAGAAAAGACTAATAAACTATATAGAAAATAGAAAACAAGAAAAAATAGGAGTAACAATCCTAGTCTGTATGGAACAATGCAGCCACTTTGTAAAGTAAAATGTCGTAGAGCAATACACAGGTCCACTTGCAATATAAAATTTGGGGGGCAAAAAGGGCCATATCGTTAGGAGGTTTTCATGCTGACTTGAGTTGAAACAATGTGTTGACTGGATATGTTGTATTTTTAAGGAATTTGTACCATGTTTCCCATAATCTGCGTCTTTGCATCAGCTATGTTGCATATACATAAATGTGATTGCAAAATCCCATGGTTTGTCCTGACCATGTATTTCCATATGCAAATAAATTACTATATAAAGTGGGCAGTAAGTTTGAAAGAAGTCACTCCAGCCATCCCACCCTGACAAAATTATTACAGGGAGGTTTTGCAGCAGTTTTCGAGCTACACACAAACCCGCACACACACACACCCACACGCAAGCACTGTGTACAGTCATAGACCATGAGGATAAAAAACACAGAGAAACAGTATCTTGAACAGTAAAGGTTCAGTGATGACTGCTTTTATCAGTCACAGAAAAAGTCCAGATATCATTGGATTAATAATTACTGAAATCGCCGCTGACTAAGCAATCGATTAATTAGCCGAGCCCAAACTGCTCTGGTCCCCAATTTTCCTCACCTTTCTTCATCATGGCCTGATGAAACTCTCAGTGACCCCTGTTCACATTGAAACTACGCTAGAGTGGCGCCAATGCCGTCATTCAAGCTGACTAATTTTTTCATAAAGCGTGATATGATCAGCATCAAATTCCAAAAAACTCGCAATTTTTAATAAACTCGGCACGTTACATACTGTATGTACTTGGATAGTGTCAAGTCATTTGTGTTACTTCAATGATAGTGCTGCGTCAGTGCATGGACAGAGCGGGGCACATACCCAGGCATTCCAGTGTTTGTGCCAAATCTTTGCAGCGTCACCTCGGTTCCTGCCGCGGAAGTCCAATGCTAACAACGTAGGTACTCAGCTTTAACTCCGCCAGCACTTGGCTCTATCTGATCCTACACCGATGTTACAGTGATGTTGCTCGGCTTACACCACGCTTTGGTAGCAGAGGTAGCTGGGAACTTACATGGCATGATCAGACCAGTTGCGTCGCTAAATTTTGTTGTGTTTGTTCCCGGCTCATACGCTGACCTTGGATTTCAGGTTACACTCACTCTCAACTAGTACTTGGCCGTCTACTTTCAAACTCTGATCATAATTAAATTATGAAATTGATCAAAGATCAAATTTTGATCATACTTGGCTATTGCCATGTTTTTGCTCCTCCCACTTTTGCTCATGACATTGTCACATAAGTTTTGCGCATGTCCAAAATAAGCAAGGCACTTAAGCAGTTTCAGGCGTTCTTGGATTTTGAGCTCTGATCATGTGCTGCTCATGTTTTGATTATGTTCTGATCATTACTTTCATGTCACTCTTTGCCGGACGTAACAAGAGCGTGAGTGACGGGGCATTAGCGTCCAGAAAGCATACGGATGCGGGCCACATCAGGCAACGATCCGGCACTTTTGGCGTTCTTTTGGCCCGAACGAAATGGATGTGAGCCTAAAGTGGCCCATGTGGTAAATGTTGAATTTGGCCCGAATATCACAAAACAAACATGGCCCACAATTGGAAAATATTTGGCAGAGTGACAATGGTCAGTCTGCAAGTGAGCCAAAGCTGGTCCACATTTGCTGCATCATATGTTTTTGGCTGACATCTGGCATTGTGATGGCTTGGTAGTGGCCAAGTTTTGGCAAACGAGAGCGGAGAGCCCAAGTATTTGGCCCATGCGGTATGTGGGCCAAATGAACATGTCAAACGTGTCAGGTGTGGCCCCGATATGGACCAGAAGAATTTTGCTATCCTGGGTAGTTTCTATGAGAACAGGGGGTAAGCAGTTTCAGTGCACCATGCCTACAAGCTGATTGTCACGTTATTCTTTTTCCCTCTCTGATGTGAAAAATATTTGTTTTCATCAATTTATGAGAATAATATTCTTGTTTTCAGCTTGACTTCAGCGTTTGGAACACCTCCCATTACGCCACATCTGCTAATGAGCAAATTAGGGTCAATCTTAATTTTGTTTTAGAAAAGCTCCGCTCGGACCTCAGTAAAAGGTTATTTTTGTGAAAAAGTGGCAAATTTGGGCCACTCAATTAGCATTATACTGCTCGTGAAGTGTTTCCTCAAACATCTACCAGATTAGTTTTTATTTCAGAAAATTCAATGAATTTGCACTTTAAAGACAAGAAAGTAGACAATTTAAAGACCAGCTATTTACCTGCCCTCATGAAAACTTTCATGGCAAGAAGTTTCCCCAAACTTTTAAAGGAGGCAGAAAATGTTTTATTGACAACTCGCTGCATTTTGTTCTGTCTTACCTGAGCTGGCTTGGTGTCAATACCACTGAAAGAGCCATGAAAGATGAAGACCTTGCCATCGCCATCAAAAGGTGCTCCCACAGCAATATCTGAGCACAGACACACAAGAGCGTAAGCAGCAGTGGGGACCTCCATCCCTTTGTTCAGGGTGGAGTTAAACTGGCAGATATTGTGGTCCCCTGGGACTGGAGTTAAACCTGCAGACAATGTGGCTCTCCGAGACTGGAGTTAAACCTGTAGACACTGCAACACCCCCAGTACTAGTGTTAAATTTGCAGACCCTACTGCCTTCCTAAACCAACTGACACTGAGGCCATCCAGGACTGCAATTAAACCTGGAGACACTGTAGCCCACCAGGACTGAAGTTAAACCAGTAGATACTATGGTCCTCCAGGACTCAAGTTAAACCTACAGACACTGTGGCCCTCCAGGACAGGAATTAAACCTACAGACACTGTGCCCCACCAGGACTGAAGTGAAAACTACAGACACTGTGGTCCTCCAGGACTGAAGTTAAACCTACAGATACTGTGGTCCATTAGGATTAGGAAACCTGCATTCATTGCATTTGCCTCTCAAAATGTCAGTTCACCAGTCACCACTGGACAAAACATACTGAAAGTATAGCTACTTTGCAATCAACTTTTGAGTGTCTGCATCCGATTCTAACTCTAACCTTAAACCTCACAATTTAATTTATAACACCATTAATGTTTTTTTGAAGTTAAACATATTTGAATCGCCAAAGAATTTTAAACAAAACGGGGATCCCAGCTCACCATGGCCCTTCCATCATTTTGTCCAGGGTTTTCTCTTACAGAAGCGGACATGGTTTCACCCAAATTGGGTCAGAAAAACGAAGCAAGCTTCCAGGATGGTTACAGGACTGCCGTTAAATCTGCAGGCACAGCGCCTCCAACAGAACTGGAGTTAAACATGCTGGCACAGTACCTCCTACAGGACTGGCGTTAAATCTGCAGGCACATTGCCCCTTAGAGTACTGGAGTTTAACATTCTCGAACAGCACCTCCTACAGGACTGGCATTAAATCTGCAGGCACAGTGCTCCTCACAGGACTGGAGTTAATACATGCTGGCACAACACCTCCTACAGGACTGGAGAAATTTGCAAGTACAGCGTTCCCTAAACGACTGGAGCTAAATGCTGAGGAACAGCGCCCCCCACAAGACTGGAGTTAAACCTAAAAACACTGCAGTCCACCAGGTCTGGAGGCTTATGGTCTCGTCCTCAGTACAGGCTTCATCTGTGAAACCCCCAGCAGACAGACTCTCACTCCTGCAGTTAGAGCTCACCCTCATAGCCATCCTGATTGAGGTCACCCAGGCTGCTGACGGTCAGCCCAAACATGGAGTCAGGCGCCCCGTTCAGCCGAATCGGTCGAGCTTCCTCCCAGTGACCTAGCGGGTTCTGGTACACATACACTGCCCCCCCAATCTCCGCCTTGCGGTCAAAGAAGTTTGGTGCACCCACTATCAGATCGGACCACCTGAGCAGTAGAAAACAGGAGAGAGAATGAGAAGACAAGGGAAAAAAATATGAATGTCACAGGCGCTCCGGCCCTCACAGGGGCTTTATAGAAATTGAGAGGAAGGGAGGGATATAAGAATGCATTCTGCAGAAAGACTGAATAAAAATTTCTGAATAACATTTCTCAATGTACAATGGAAAAGAATTTGGGGATTTATATCAACAGATCCAGAGAAATCTCTGTACGCAAGGGATCAAGCTGAAAACCAATATTGAATGGCTGTGATCTTCAGACCCTCGTGCAGCACTGCATTAAAACAGAAAGGATTCTGTAGTGGACATCAATGGAACAATTATGGAATCCAAAGTCAGTAAACACAGTTCATTTCTGCATCCATAAATGCGAGTTAAATCTCTCCCATGAAATGTTAAAACCTCACATAAACAAAATCCAGACACACTGCCGCTTTCTCTGGGCCCCAGTTCGTTTAAGATAGACTGAGGCAAAGTGGAAAACTGCACAGTGGTCTGACCACTAAAAATTTGAAATGCTTTTTGAAATCATGAATGCTGCATCTGCCGAGCTAAAGAGGTGAGGGGCCATCAGCTTGTAATCAGCGCACAGTTCAAAAGCTTTCATCCATGATAGCACGGTGGTTCTTTGCTTTTTTTTTAAGTGGTTTATTAAATATTGGCACATTACAATTTCACAACATTACAGAACCATATGCACATATGGGTTACTAGCGCATCTGTGGAGGTACCATTAATGCTGAGTGATCTATACAGGTTTTAGTGCTACATATTTGGAGCCATTCAGATGTCTTTATCAGGAAAGGCCTTGCTTATTCCATCAAGACATTGCAAACACCAGATTCTGCACGTATTAGAACATAGCTCCATAGTAAAAGAGGCTGAGTGCTAAACTGGCCAGCCTGCAGTCTAGACCTGTCACCTGATGAAAATATAATTAGCATATAATTAAATGAAAAATATGGCAGAAGAGGCTGCAAAGTGTTGAGTCGCTGAAATCCCTCATGAAGCAAGAATGGGAAAACATTCTGCTTTCAAAACTACAGCAGTTGGGTTCCTCAGCTCCCAAACGCTCACTGAATTTTTAAAAGATAGATGATGCAACACAGTGGAATACATGCCCCTGTTGAAGTTTTTCTGAAATATTTTGCTGGCATAAAGTGAAAAATGAGCAGATATTTTTCATAAAACCAAATTTGATATTTTGTCTTTTTATTATTCTCTACTAATCATCGGGTTTAAATGATGTACACATCATTGCATTCTGTTTCTATTTACATTCTACACAACATCCTAACTTTTCTGAAATATTTTGCTGGCATAAAGCTCAAAGTGAGCATATATTTTCCATCAAACAATAAAATGTGATATTTTGTCTTTTAACAATTCTCAATTAAACTCAAGGTTTAAATGATTTGTTTCTATTTTGTTTTACATGACGTCCCAACTTTTCTGGAAAGGGGATGTGGAAGGGTCCCAAACATTATGAGTGGTATGAGGCTTGCATTCTTATGTTGTAACAAGTATCGTTTCCCATTATAGAACACAAAACACAGAGAAGACTTCAGCGTTCAGTTTTTCACAGGCCTGGGGAGGTTCCTGGGGCGATGGATGCATCATGAAAACATTCTGGTAGCACGTGACCCGCTATGTGTGGTGTGAGGGACTCACCCATCGCTGTTGAGGTCAGCGGTAGTGATGGAGTAGCCAAAGGAGGACGCCAGCTCCTCTCCCCACAGGATGTGCTGGGGGACGAGGCGGTACACGTTGTCCTTTCTCAGTAGCACCACCGCTCCAGTGTGATTGGCCCTTGGCGCACCCGCAACGAATGTGATCTCTGCCTTGCTCATCACTGCCATGGCCGAGTCCACAGAGAATCCTGCACCGAGAGAGGGGGCGTGGTCAGGGTGAGGGAGAGGAGCGGAGCCTTTATACTCCAATATTAACTTTAGAGCTCTGTGTGATTCTGAGCATGCTCTGACTGGTGTGCTGTAAACAAAGGTAGGCGATGTCTTTTCTGAGCATGCTCAGACTGGTGTGGTGCAGACTGGGTTGAGCTGTGTTTCTGAGCATGCTCAGACTGGTGTGGTGCAGACTGGGTTGAGCTGTGTTTCTGAGCATGCTCTGACTGGTGTGGAGCAGACTGGGTTGAGCTGTGTTTCTGAGCAAGCTCTGACTTGTGTGCTGTAGACAGGGGTTTACGCCCGGCAGTGGAGTATAATGGAAAAGCGAAACGGGCATAACAGTCCCTGGTTCGATTTCCAGATTAGACACTGATATTGTACCTTTGGGAAGAGTGCTTAGCATGAGTTGCCGCTGTTAAAGTCCTTCTGTATAAAGGAATGCTGTGTAAAAAAACGTACAAATCTGTATGAATAAGAATGTCTGTTAAATATCAGTTATGGTAAGGGGATGGACCATATATATATATATATATATATATATATATAGAACACTAGATTGCTGATAGGGTAAGCTCAAGTGAAGCATCTGTTCCCGGAGCGTATACATCAGGAAGTAATAGAGTCATAGAGTCCCATTCATTTTTTCCTACTTTAAAATTACATTTTCAAAAACACTTGCGCGCGAGTCGGTATTATTTTGGTATTGCTGTGCAGAGCAACATTTTCTCTCCCTAAAAATGTGCTTTTTGAAGGATGGAAAGTGGCACACTTAATAAAGGGAAGATCGAAATGTGACTCGGTGTCAATGTTAAAGTGCGAGCAGAAAAGTGAAGTTAATGTGACTGAGGCTTTTCATGACCGTCTGAGAAGATATTTGCTTGGCAGTTTTCGCCGTTTAAGAAACGTTGATGAATGTCCATATACGTTATTCAATCACTCTCTGGTTTCCTCACTTCATTGTACCCTGCTTGAGCGTATTTTCCGTCAACTGAATTATTTGAATCATATGGCTAATGCCAGCAATGTTAAAAAGAAGCGCTAGTTAACTCTGGCAACTGCTTTACTAAGCTTCATCTTTGCCCCTGTCCCGTTAAAAAGCTGCTCTTAAGGATGATCACTGCACAGCACAGATCGAGAGGATAGAGAAAAGTTTTTTTCTCCTGATTTCTAACAGCCAAGCCTTTCCCTCCCCCTTGTCTTTTGGAACGCTGTACAAACAGACAAAGCGACCTGTCCACTGTTTTAAGTATTATGCAGGTAAGAAGTATTGTTGTTGAATGTCAATTACGAGTAGCTAGCTTGTTAGCAATCTTGTTAATTTCATTAATTGCTAAATCAACGCAGTCCCTGCAATGTTAAGGGTACCAAGGTAGCTCGCTGGTGACCATTATCAATCGGCAGCGTTTGGTTTTAGTCATCGGTCTATTCAAGTCAATGGGACGGCTAGCAGCAAACGCGGTTTTTTTCTAGTAAAGTGACAAACTTGCATTTCTACGTGAACTCACACATGAAACTGTCATGATTCTGTCATTTTCTGCTCATGTTTTGTCTTAGTCTAGTTCCATGCTATGTTTTGGTTCTTACAAGTTTTGTATTTCTGCCAGTATCCACATTTCTGTTATCTTTCCAGTCCATATTTTTGCTGTTGCCCTGCATTGCACTTTGTCTCCCCTGTCTGGTCTTGTGTTGGGCTACAGCACTTTCCTCAAGTACTGCGTGTCACATGTTTAGGTGATTTCAGGGTTTCTGGGTTTCCAACCATTCCTTCTATCTTGTTTGTGTCTTTCCCCTTGCTTTTCTATATTACTAACCAATACTAACAGTTTGTTGTTTTTGTTAAAGTTACTAACCTAGACTATCATTGTACATAATACTAACTTGGTAACGAGCACTAGGGATTGTATAGCTGCACCTTACTAATTGATTTACGAGCTCTCAGCACTTGCACTGTTCTAGTCTCCGCCTCTTGTCTTCACTTAATCTTCTTTGCTGCATTTCAGCGGATCCTCCGCACCTGCTCAACTCTGTTCTTCCTCTCATTATCTGAGCACGTGAGAAATCCCTAAGCGGAGCTGTATGTTTTGTAAATAGGCTGTCCCGTGATCCCTGTCCGCGTTTCGGCTTTTGCCTATTTCATGTGATTAGGTTCGTCCTCGTATTTGCTCCTTTGTAATTAGTCTAATTCTCTACACCTGATTCCTGTATAGCATGTGACTTCCCGTGTGCATCTGTTTATCGAACCCTATTTCTGCCTGACTACGAGTATTGTGATTGCTGGTTTACGACTCGGATTCTGCCCTACTGGATTGTGATTATTGGATTGTGGACTTTGTACTGTTGCCTTCTGCCCTGCAGGGGGTTTACCCCTCGCTAAATAAAATCCCATCTACTGCATTGCTTGGTTCTCGCGACTGGTTCCTGAGCGTTACATCACAGAAACATTTTATTACAGCCCTTCAAATGAATATTGCCGCAAAAGACAGCCTCACAGCTCGGCATTTTAATGCTTATATTGACTTATTTGAAATTGGCCTCATAGGAAACCATTCATTTTAATGAAGAAGTTGGGTGTATCAATATGGTGACTGGGTGCTTCACTTTGGATAATGTATATATGATATCATCAGCAATCTCGTGTTCTACCTATATATATGGGATGGACACAAGTCATTCCTGCCCTTGTCAATCTTTGTGGCCAAATCAAAACTGGCCCACTACATACTGTGACTGTTGGAGGGAACATTGACTTTTCTGATTAAAGTTATATGCTGGGTTAGTTCACTCTGTTAAGGTGATGCTTGTGGTGCAGATTGACCATCTCTGTATTGGATTGAATCCAGCCGTGAGAGCGCTGACTGTGACCAGCAGCCTCATGACAGCAGCATAAAACTGGCTTTGCACTTCTCAGGGATATGAGAGGGATACATTTGGTTCAGGTAAGCATAGTGTTTTGCTCAATTGCCCCTCTCTATGGCTCATCCATTCTGAGCAAGCACAAATTCCTTCGGCCCAGTACTGGATATGCTAGGTTTGAAACTTTGCGCAATGAGTGACAGGCTTGTGTTTTGACAGAGAACATGCAGTGTCTGCACTCCCCCAAAAGGGCAGCAGAAGTCACGTGCAAGCATGCTCGCTAATTGGACACTCCAGATTTGGGTGGGATAGGACATGATATACAGCGCCCTCCATAATTATTGGCACCCCTGGTTAAGATGTGTTCTTTAGCTTCTAATAAATTCAGTTTTTTTTCTAAATAATATAGGACCACAATGAAAAAAAGAGGAAAATCCAATCTTTAATTCAAGTGCATTTATTCAGTGGGAAAAAAATCCCACATTAAGAAATAATTCTTTTATAGAGAATACAGAAAGAGGGATCTTCGACCATTCCTCTTTGCACAATCTCTCTAAATCATCCAGCGACTTGGGTCCTCTCCTCTGCACTCTCCTCTTCAGCTCACCCCGTAGGTTTTCAATGGGGTTGAGGTCTGGGGACTGAGATGGCCATGGGAAGAGCTTGATTCTGTGTCTGGTGAACCATTTCTCTGTAGATTTGGCCACGTTTAGGGTCATTATCTTGCTGAAAGACCCAGAGTCGACCCATCTTCAGCTTTCGAGCAGAGGCCACCAGATTTTGATTTAAAATGTCCCGGTATTTCAAAGCGTTCATGATGCCATGCACCCTAACAAGGTTCCCAGGGCCTCTGGAAGAGAAACAGGCCCACAGCATCACCAATCCTCCCCCATACTTCACAGTGGGCATGAGGTGCTTTTCTGCATACTCATCTTTTGTGTTCCGCCAAACCCACTTAGAGTGTTTTTTGCCAAAAAGCTCTATCTTGGTCTCATCTGACCAAAGCACACGGTCCCATTTGAAGTCCCAGTACTGCTTAGCGAACTCCAGATGTTTGCGTTTATAGCTGTGAGTGAGAAAAGGTTTTTTCCGTGCACGCCTCCCAAACAGCTTGTTGGCATGTAGATGGCCCCTGATGGTTGTTTTGGAGACTTTGTGACCCCAAGATGCTACCATTTGTTTCAATTCTTTAACAGTGAGCTTTGGAGAACTTTTTATTTCCCTTACCATCCTCCTCACTGTGCATGGTGGCAAAATTAACCTTGTGCCTCGTCCAGGCTTGTTTACCACTGATCCAGTTGTTTTAAACTTCTTAATGATTCCTCTGACAGTAGATATGGGCAGGTGCAGGCAAGTGGCTATTTTCTTGTAGCCATTGCCTGACTTGTGAAGGTCGACACACATCTGCCTTACTTGAATGGTGTGTTCCTTTGTCTTTCCCATGTTGAAGAGTGGATAAGAGAAATGGCCGCTGTGTCACGTCATATTTATACCCCAGGGAAACTGGAAGTGATGAATTACTAATTAAATGTTCCTAGATACTCTGATCAACTTTGTAAACTACTAGAAATGACAGATATACTTTGATTACATTTATTTCTGAGGAATTGTTAGGGGTGCCAATAATTGTGTAACAGGGGATTTTATGAAAAATAATTATTTCTTTGTCAGAAATTTTTTTACCCTTAAAATTCACTTGAGTTGAAGGTTTTTCTACAATTTCCAGTGTGAGAGTATGCTTCTGCAATAAAAATGGAATTTATTTTAAGGCTTTTAACACATCTTAACCAGAGGTGCCAATAATTATGGAGGGCACTGTAGTATTTAAATAAGGAATTTGTAAAAAACAATAAAATAATCAAATAGATAACAAAAACTGCAACCAAAAAGGTTTTTTTTTATACCATCTTAGATAATGTTCTGTGGATTATGTATCTAAGGTGAAGTTTTACACCCATGACGCAATTTTATATTGCAGTGTGATGGGTCATTACCAGCACCGAAATACCTGATAAAAGTAATTGAAGGCAGACAAAACTTCAAAACTGCCAGCTATAAATGACACTTCCAGTTCATATTACCTTTGATTATGGATAGAAGAAAAGAAATAAAAAATATATATTTGATAAAGATGTTCTTTCAGACTCATGGATTTCCTGATTGCTAACCACTTGCAGTTCATATTGATTAACACTAGATGGCATCATATGAATATCCTTCCTCTAAATTCAGGCAGCACAAGCTTGTTCCTGGAGATCTACCGTCCTGCAGACCATCAGTTCGATGTTAACAGGACACATCCAATTAAAAATCTAAAGATCTCACAGATTAAAAGAAATCTGTATACCAGATTATTATTTTTTTTGAGAAATTACACCATTGCCCATCTCCACAAACGGGCATAGGCAGCCCAACCCTGAACCCTTCTTACTGAATCCACTTTTCAATTCAAGGTCAATCCAGCTACCCACCACAATTAGCTCTTATGAAGCTGCAGAATACGCACAGCTTTTTTGCACGTATATACATGTCACTCCAGCTCTCCAAACTCAAGGACACCACAGCAGTGTCTTACCAAGGAAATAAACTTCACCTTTCGGGATCTGTAGGGCTTAAGTTTCACATGAGCAAAGCCTCTCAAGCCCAAAGCGCTGATCTCAAATCAGCTCCTGAGTGGCATTTTAACTAAGGTCAGGAAGAGACGTGTTCCTGCTCACTGACCTCCGATCAGCAGATGCTTAGTGATCATAGGTCATTGTATTCTTGTGCTATTCACACTGCAACAGTTAAATCAGTGTTACGGAGGGAGAGTCAGTACGATCCGCACACTATGTGCCACTGTTATGGCTTGATCCATTCTCATTATTTTAATCATCCCAGGATATGAATTGACGGATGACCTCGTGGATTTTTTTGTGAAATTATTAAATTGAAATTACTTTCCTGCACAAGCTAAACTGAAGCAGGTTTGTCTCCAGCCCTGGGTGGTTGATGATTGGCTGCATAACATGTGTGTGGGTGTTTCCATTGGCCAACGGGCAGGGGGCGTAAATTTAAAAAAAAAAAGGTGTAGCCAAAGATGATGGACTGTTGTGATGCATGTGTGATGGGCCTCATTTCAGCAAGCTGTGAAAATAATGCATTTTATTTGCCAGGTCTTTTTTTATCAGGGGTTTAGGCAGTGAGAGGGGGGGAACAGAATTACACAGCATTCATCTGTACTGGGTCTTTGCATGCAGGAGCAAGGGGTGGGGGGTGGGGGATGCTTTTGGATTCACATACAGAAGCAGCATGTAGACAACCAGCCATCATGACATACAGCCAGACAGACAGGAAGATTGACACGCATATAGCTGACACACAAACAACATTCGCTGAGTGATACCAGGGTGGCAGTCATGGAATGCAAGACATTCTCCAAAAAAAATAAAATAAAATAATAATAATAATAATACAAATAATTGACAATAAAGTCACTAACAACTGAACTTAATACTCATTAACCCCACATGGCTCTACACTGGATTGCATTTAATCTGTTCACAACCCCTGGGACCAAAAAAAAAAAAAGAATGGGGCCATATTTTAAATGTAAATAAAAGCTGAATAAAATGATTTGTAAATGATTTATACTGTATATTTAACTGAAAACTAAACAATGGCAATATATCAGATGTTGAAATGCTGAATTTTATGCCAGCAACACTTTTCAGAAAAGCTGGAACAGGGGCATGTTTACCGCTGTGTTGCGTCACCTCTTCTTTTAAGAACACTCTGTAAATGTTGGATCTGAGGAGACCAACTGCTGTAGTTTTAAAAGCAAAATGTTTTACCATTCTTGCTTGACGTAGGATTTCTGTGGCTGAATACTTTCATATTTTTCATTTCATCATACGAACAATGTTTTCAGTGGGTGACAGGTGTGGACTACAGGAAGTCCAGTTTAGCACCCAGACTCCGTTACAATGAAGCCATGCTGTTGTAATACATGTAGAATGTGGTGTTCATCGTTGTCTTGTTAAAATAAGCAAGGCTTCCCCCTGAAATAGTTGTTTTCTTTGAGCATGTGTTGCTCAAAAACCTGTACATATCGTTCAGCATTCATGGCGTCTTCACAGATGCGTAAGTTACCCATACCGTGTGCACATGTGCACCCCCATACCATCATGGATGCAGGCTTTTGAACTGTGTGCTGATAAGCCAGGTAGTCTCTCTACTCTATAGCCTTGAAGATCCGGAGTCCATTATCTCCAAAAATAATTTCACATTTTGAGTGGCCAGACCACTGCACTATTTTCCACTTTGCCTCAGTCCATCTTAAATGAGCTTTGGTCAAGAGAAAGTGGCAGCACTTCTGAATCTTGTTTATTTATATATGATTTTATCTTTACATCATTAAGTTTCAACTTGCATTTGTGAATGCAGAGATGGACTGTGTTACTGACAGTGGGTTTTCATAAGTGTTCCTGAGCCCATGCAGTGATTTCCCCCATAGAATCCTGTCTGTGTTAATGCAGTGCTGCCTGAGGGCCGGAAGATCACAATCATTCATTATTGGTTTTCAGTTTTGTCCCTTGCAGATAGTTTTCTCTAGAATTTCTGAGACTATTGCATCCCATAGATGAGGACATTCCCAACGTCTTTGCAATTTCATTCATTTTTTTGAATTGTTGAACTACAGTATTTGCCCACACAGTCTTTCCCATCTTTACTTCTGAAAGTCTCAGCCTCTCTGGGATGCACTTTTTATACTCAATCGTGTTGCTGACCAGTTGCCAATTAACCTAATAAGCTGTGGCATTTTCTACCAGGTTTATATTTAGTATGTTTAAGCATCATACAACTTTTCCAGTCTTTTGTTGCCCCTGCTCCAAACTGTAAGAAAGATGTTGCTAGCAACAAATTCAAAATGAGCAGATATTTTTCATAAACAAAATAAATTCTCACTTTTCAATATTTTACATGTTGTCTAAAGTACTATTTTCAATTAAATAATAATACATGTTTTAATATGTTTTTTTTTTTTTTACTGTATTTATCATTTTCTGTGATAATACACATACGTACTACAGTACATCTGCTCAACTGCCTATTGAACAAGTTCAAACGGCTGTAACACCCCACTTAGGGCAGACTTATCCCTATATTTTGATTAGAAGTTCAGTGCTCTTCATATGCTAATTATTTACTTTTATGTTCACATCACAAAGCCTGTCAGTCCTATTTGTTCTGAAAAAACCAAACCATAAAGACCAACACAATTATAATATTTGATAGGTTGTGCTTCAAGGATAGAGTAAATCAAACATTAAGTTGTAGCTACGTACAGTAATAGTGATGGTGTAACGGCGGTGGCCATTGCAATATATTGGGGCTGTTTTTCATTTAAGCTGTAAAATGAGCACAGGCTTAGAAATTTATGACCAAATGATTAACTGTAATGGCGATAAAACCATAGATTTTGGGAGCTGTTTCTGTTTTCTATTACGTAACTACTGCTGCCGTTTAATGGGTCTGACCATCTAGGAGGTTCACTTCTAATTTGCAATGGCATGCCCTCTAATGTTTAGTTGTTACAACTATTACCATGCGATTATGAAATTCTGCATCACTCACAAAAAAAAAACATATTCACCCACTTCTTGTTTAAGTGTGACAGCTATTCAGCATTTACGGTGCGGCAAAATGAGCCAACAGATGTTGAAAAGGCTCTCCATCAAATAATGAGGCTGTATTGGTCAACTCAATAAAATGGTAATTTATGGCTACTGCTTTCCCAGTGTTTAATGGAGTCATTTAACTCACTGTCATGGAGTGGAGGGCTTTTCAATCCCAGACTCCCTACCAGGGGGCCTGATCTGCTACCCCTGATGGGCAGGCAGCTGTCCATCGCTCTTAATTAAGAGTTCATAGACTTTCACGGTCTCCAGGGAATCTCGACGTGATTAAGTCACATCACGTCAGAAATAGCAGTCTATGACATGGTGAATAAACTTCCAATGTTCACTTCACCAGAGTTTTAATAAATCAGTTCAACGAATGTTGTCTTTCCTTGCAATGTTCAAGAAAAGGCAAATTTCCTGTTTAACCCTTAAATGCCCCTTGTGACAAATTTGTCACACGATTTTGGAGGTGGTCAAAACCACTGACATCACATAAATTTTGCAATCTAATGCCCATAGTGACATATTTAGACCATCAGTGCTGCCATCTGATGCATAAAAGTGTTACTGACACTAAACTGGCTGCACCAGCTAACCTTTCAAATATGGCCGCCCCCATGGTGGAATCCACATGATAGATCAGCACCCATTCATCACTGGCTAAAGTAGACAAATAGGTAAGCTAATGAAAAATTCGCTATACCTAATACTTTGGCTATATGTGAACTGCTTTATCATTCGACTCATTTTAGCAATAAGGTCCCTGAAATGCCCATTCCGACATTTATGTCACAAAACATAAAATGAGGTGAAAGGTCACCAAAAATTTTAAATATTAACAGAATTCATAGATTTTTCTTTAAATTTTTACGATAGTTGGGCATTCAAGGGTTAAAGGGGTCACTGTTTTAATGGCCAACAATAACCTTTTTTTAATTTACTTAAATCTAAAGTGTCACCGTGATATTTGGGTCATAATTACTTAAAGTGTTGATGCTGGGTCACCAAGCAAATAGAACAGACTAAACTTGCCCTGTGTTAAGATACTTAAATATGTGGAAAATGACTGAAAGAAAAAACATTTAGAAAGACCAGAATCATCTCTGACTACATCAAAGGCAAAGAGGGTGTCAAAGATGGTATTATATTGAATGTCCAGAACTGGAAAGCTGCTATGTCTGCATGTTTAACCTACATCCAGCACGGCCACAGCATCTGCAGGTTTAACTCCAGTCCTAGAGGATCACAGTATCTGCAGGTTTAACTCCAGTCCTGGAGGACCACAGTATCTGCAAGTTTAACTCCAGTCCTGGAGGACCAAGTATCTGCAGGTTTAACTCCAGTCCAGGAGGACCACAGTGTCTGTAGGTTTAACTCCAGTCCTGGAGGATCACAGTGTCTGCAGGTTTAACTCCAGTCCTGGAGGATCGCAGTATCCGCAGGTTTAACTCCAGTCCTGGAGGATCACAGTGTCTGCAGGTTTAACTCCAGTCCTGGAGGACCACAGTATCTGCAGGTTTAACTTCAGTCCTGGAGGACCACAGTATGTGCAGGGTTAACTCCAGTCCTAGAGGATCACAATGTCTGCAGGTGTAACTCCAGTCCAGGAGGACCACAGTGCCTGTAGGTTTAACTCCAGTCCTGGAGGATCACAGTGTCTGCAGGTTTAACTCCAGTCCTGGAGGATCGCAGTATCCGCAGGTTTAACTCCAGTCCTGGAGGATCACAGTGTCTGCAGGTTTAACTCCAGTCCTGGAGGACCACAGTTTCTGCAGGTTTAACTTCAGTCCTGGAGGATCGCAGTATCTGCAGGTTTAACTCCAGTCCTGGAGGATCACAGTATCCGCAGGTTTAACTCCAGTCCTGGAGGATCGCAGTATCCGCAGGTTTAACTCCAGTACTGGAGGATCACAGTGTCTGCAGGTTTAACACCAGTCCTGGAGGACCACAGTATCTGCAGGTTTAACTTCAGTCCTGGAGGATCACAGTATCTGCGGGTTTAACTCCAGTCCTGGAGGACCACAGTGTCTCAAGGTTTAACTCCAGTCCTGGAGGATCACAGTATCTGCAGGTTTAACTTCAGTCCTGGAGGATCGCAGTATCTGCAGGTTTTATCTCCAGTCCTGGAGGACCACAGTAAATCCTGGAGGATCACAGTGTCTGCAGGTTTAACTCCAGTCCTGGAGAGCCTCAGTGTCTGAAGGCTTAACTGCAGCCCTGGAGGGTCACAGTATCTGCAGGTTTAACTTCAGTCCTGTTGGGTCCCAGTGTGTGCAGTTTCATCTTCAATCCTGAAGGGTTGCAGTGGCTACTGCTTTAACTCCATTCATGAAGGAACGCAGAGTCAACAGACCTTTTCAGTTTCTCCTTTAATTTTTTAGCCCATGAAATAATGAGTGGGATTCTACCGAACTAATAAACCCACAGAAAGTTTTGCGCTTCACCTGGAGTTTGAGGCCCTAGATTAATATCATAACTGGGTATAGAGCAAAGCCGGAAACACACTTCACTGATGTTAATGAGGCATTGCACTGCATTTTAGCATAACCGGGTGATGTTCCAAACATATTATACCAACTCTCTTCACTACATAAATGTGCATGCACTAGTCATGTGACAAGGGGTTTCAATAGGGACATGCCAGCTAAAGGTGAGCATGAGGCTGTGATGTGGACAGACAGTGGGAGGAGAGGGGGATGGTGAGAGAGAGAGGGGAGTGAAGTCAATGTAGACAGCTATCTGTATGTGCATCTGGAGAGAGAATTCAGAATACTCCATCAAAGCCACTATACTACAGAACAAGGTTATAAATTGTTATTCAGCAGACTGAAAGGGTATTGGCGACTATATAGTATACTGAAAGGCTATGAATTGATAAACATAACGTTGATTTCTGAAAGGATCGTTAGTTCATCCAAATAATATTTTGTCCTCAATGACCTAAAAAGTAGGACAGTGATTTTGCCCAGAATTCAAAATTCACTGGTTAAAGAAAGCTAATTATTCAGGGTAAGTAAAAAAAAGATATTCCAGGAATTATACATAGAGCAAATCACTCACTGGAAAAATGCCGTCTTCCTAATTATGGTCCTCCTAAAGGGAGTGGCACCATGGTTCCTCATAACGGCCTGCTGCATTAATTTGGCGTTTTACCACAGATTCTATAAACTCACCAGATATTCTACCATGTGCCCTAATCAGGTCTCCCAGAAAAATAACAGCTACTGAAAATTCAGAGTACAATGCTGTGGCAATAAATAGATTTGACAATAAATATTCCTCAGGAATGATGGTTCCCAACATCCTGTTTGGAAGTGGAGGGTACAGAGAGAACCATGAAGTTGAGCTTTGGGCAGATTCATAGAATCTGTGGTTTTACAATGTCTTCCACCCTCTCTGGTATTAACGCTCAGCCACATCACTCCAGTTCTTATAAACCACCACCAACGCACACAAACGCAACACAGACATGCAGATGCTGGTGTAGCAGACCTGACACCAACACAGACGATTGCCGCACTACTGATGCTGGCACAGCCTCCTACTTCCACAACAGAGAGAAAGACAGGCAGCTCAGCACCAATACATCACTAACCCTCTGCACTCAGTCTCTCTCGAGACCAGTGGTTTTCAAACCTCTCCTTTTAAAAGCTCACCAACTAGACCCAGGTATCCATTCTATTCCGCCCTTAAGCAGACCCAATGTACCTGATCATTTTTTGCCTAATGTTTTACTATGAGACATTGGTTCTGGTGCTGATTTGATTCTCTCTGTCTTGGAGTAGTCCTCCGACAGTTCTACACAAGTTCCACACACAAACCCGACAAGTTCAAAAACTCACGCTAATATGAATGCAGGGGGGTGGGTTTGCCAGGGGGGGGGGGGGTTGGGGGGGGGGGGGGGGAGACGGGGGGGTGTTAATCTACCACTACAAAAAGAGAGACGTATCCCAGTCAGACATCACTTTTCTTACGCCTACAAACCTAAGTAGCTATTCTGAGCTACATCCTCAAAGATGGTGGGGCGGACAGAGGGTTCCAGAGTTTTGTACACGAGCGCGTCCTCCACGGGGCTAGCCATGAACAAGAGCCCTGGAGGGGCCCCCACATACAGAGGGGGAGAGAGAGGGAGAGAGGAGGGGTGTGGGGGAGAGGGAGTGGCAGAGAGAGAGAGGGATGTGCACGTGAGAAGGATGGTGCAATTTTGTGACTTCAGGCTGCCATCGCAGTGCTCGATGCTGGTTTACCGCCGACAACTTTTCCCGGAGGGACGAGAAGCGACATGCAGGACGAAGGCCCCAAAAAAAATGCCGTGCTGCCGCGTGCACCGACTCCATAACCCCGTGGGCGAGGCAGGGGGCATGTTTCAAGATGATCTTCAACATTATGACACCCTCTCAATATTCCTCCTCTGAATCATTGCCGTCATGTGCTTTTTAGAGTAAACCGCTGAAATGATTCAGTTAAGTGTATTCAAAGGAACATTTAAATTAGCATGAGCTGCGCAGGGCAAAAATTTTGTGGCTGTTAGCTCTTTCGCGCTGGGACTGGAAGACAAACAGAAAGTTGTGTGTAGCAAAAGAGCTCAGGCACAGAAGCTACTTCCTAAGCCGATACAGAAGTTGTGCACGAAGGAGAGGCGTTTTTTTGGGCAGCAGTGCACTTTTGGGGCCAGTCCGCATCGGTTCTCGACCCCTCCCCGGCCCAGGCAGCAGGAGCCGGGCGAGTCGTACCCAGATAACTGAAAGGGAACTGGGATTGTTGAGAATTATTTTCAATATTTCTCATCATATTCATCAGTAGATCAATTGCCATGCTGAATAACCATAATCAATAATCATAATCAGTATCCATATTATGAATGCAGCAGTAACACACACACACACACACACACACACACACACACATATATAAGCGGTTCACACACGAGCAGTGCACACAGGCACAAGCAGCACATGTACACATGCACAGACACACACACACACACACAAGCAGTTGGCGCACAGACGCACACATACAAGCAATTCAGTTCACACATGCATGACCAGCTCACACACACATAAGCAGCCCCCTTCTGTAGCGTTGTTTAGTAAGCAGGCTTCTGTTTAGCTGATTCAAAAACATAATCAGATGATGCATTTGATTCCTGTAGCTTTAATCAATATTTGTTCAGTAAAATCATTAGTTATTACTGAAAACAATCAATTCAATTCAATCATCTATGTATCTACTTGTATCCTATTCATTTGACTGTCTTTCCACCCTTAGTGTAATTTTCCACACCATTTTTAGTATATATTCTTCTATTTTTTTTTAAAACCAGCATTTCTGTGCTTCACCATGCTTTAATAAACAAAGCTAGACAATAAAAAACGTTAAAGATGGTTACAACACATGAATTGTGATTGAAGAAAAGTTGGAAAAAAAAAAAAAAAACTTGAGATATAAGATGGTTACAACTGTTTTATACAGTCAATGGTTACAACCTATGTATTTTGATTGGAGCAAAGTTGGTTGAATTTTTCCCATAAATATTGCTCTGTCAGCATTTCTTGGCCAGGGACTGCTCTCCGGGTTTGGATTATTGCTTGATTCAAAGCTGGAATAAAGATGGCTTCTGAAGATTCAGTCTCTCTCTCCCCCAATTATTCTTGGACAAGGAGACCTCAAAAATGTGTAAATATCTAGTCGGGAAACCACTACAGGATCAGCCGAGCATTCTGCCCTTTCTCATCTGCCACCTCATATGGCCCATCGTCAAAGAAACCCAGATTCAGCAGGGACTGGTTAATGAGCTGCACACACAGCTCACCTGGAATGCACAAGAGAGAGAGACAGGGCAAAGCACACTCACGCGCGCGCGCACGCGCACACATGCACACAAACATAGCGCTCATACACTCACGTGTAGGGTAACTAACACAGGCGCATACAAAAACTCACATATACGCACACTCATAAAAACATGCAAACACGCATACAGTCACACATACATAAATTTACCTGCCAGGTCTCTTAAGCTCCAGCCAATCAGCGCGCGTGTCCCAATTTCATGGCTGTAATTTCATGGCTGTGCTGTGAATGACTCCTGGCAGGAAGTTAGATTTCAGGGCTGAAGTTTTGCCTTTTCCAGACTTATTTTTCAGGAACGAGAGGGAGTTATGATGAATGGTTGGTGCTGAACGAATCTTTAATATGTTTTTATTATGCTGATACCAGACACTAGGTAAAACAAAAAAATTTGATGCATGCAGCGGTAGAAGACAAGTGGTGTCTAGCGATTTCCATTTTTGCAGGTTTTGTCAATAGCACGCTATGTGACTCCACCGGGCCAGTAAATGTCAAAATGTTAAAATAAGCCCTTGGAGGCATATGAATGGGGCTTGGCATAAGACAGTCTCTCACCAGCTTTGTTTGGTCTTTTTATGAATGATTTGGTTCATGACCTGAAGAGGTCCAACTGTGGTATCTGTAAATACTAGGCTACACAGATATAATTTGTGTTATATGCCAACGATTTAGTATTAACTGGAGATTTTGAGGAAAGTTTACAAGAAATGCTTAATATTTTGTTTAGTTGGTGCAGAAATTGGAGAATGCATGTCATCATCGATTAGACTAAAATTATACATTTGAGGTAAAAGTGAGAACCAGTCTCAGTTCAGTTTTAAATTTGGTGATGAGTTGATAGACATTGTTGGAAAGTACAAATACCTGGGGATCATTATGGATGAGTTATTAGACTTCAACACTACAGCTTCAGCCTTAGCTGAATCGGGAGGCAGGACACTGGAGGCAAATTTTTCTAAATTTAAATATAATAAGGGACTTGGTTTCAAGACATATTCCAGGTTGTATAATTCGGGGATCATTCCCATTTTAGATTATTGTTTCAGTGTATGGGGTTTCCCTAAATTTGCTAAAATTGACTATGTACAAAATAGGGCTATACAGAGGAAAAGGGAACTGTAATGACTGCAGTAATTATTGTGGCATATCTCTACTCTCCACTACTGGTAAAATCCTTGCAAAGGAGATGCAGTCCTGCCTAGCCACAAATATTATTAACAACGTAGTATCTGAATCTGTGTGGCTTTAGGACCAATCGTGGTACTGCCGATAAATGATATTCTCTGCACGTCAATTACAAGTGCATTGAGCAAAACATTGGGTATGCTGCTTTTATCGAGTTAACAAAAGCGTTTGATAGCGTACCGTGGGATGCTTGTGGAACATCCTTGCAAAGCAAGGCATACCATCTAAGTTTATAAATGTCTTAAAGCAACTACATACTGGCATGTGTGCCCGTGTGTGTATCAGTGGGAACTCTTGAGTGTTCCCGTGAAACTACTGGTGTTACACAAGGATGTGCACTTGTTCCTATTCGTTTTATGCTGTTTTTTGCGGCATTGTTGGACAAGGCTTTTGTAAGTTCGGATGAAGGCATTCTGATTTGTTTCAGAACAGACGGTGGCATCTTCAATGTCAGGCGACTTCAAGCCAAAACAAAAGTTCATCTTCAACTTGTTCATGGTCTGCTTTTTGCCGATGACTGTGGCGTCTTTGCGCACACTGAGGATCATCTGCACAGACAACTGAATAATTCTTCCTCTGCAGCAAAGAACTTTGGTCTCAACATAAGCACTAAGAAAACAGAAGTCATGAATCAACCACCTCCATGCCAGCAGGGTACTGTCCTAAGTATCTTTATAGATGATTGTACGCTGAAACACACTGATGCCTTTACCCATCTTGGGAGCGTCCTCTCCGAGGATGGGCAATTAGATCGCGAGGTCTCAAAACCAAGGCAAGTGGCTCCTTCTGGAGGTTGTACACTCGTGTATGGAACAGCAATAACTTCACAATATCAACTAAGATAGCTGTATACCAAGCAGTAGTTATTAATATACTGAGTACAAATGAAAACGCTCCACTCACGAAATCTGGAATAGCTCCACGGATTGATATGAGAAGTATATACGTATGATGCATTTGAGATAATGAATGATTTAAAAAGACATGTAAACATCATTCAATTTCATTCACGATAATGTTAATGCGCAAGAGAGGTTTAACTGGTGTAGGGGTCAAACAGGAATGTCAATAACGGGTGTGAGCGCCATTTGCATTATCACATGCGGTGCATCGTCGTCGCATGGAGTTGATCAGTCTCTGGATAGTGTTCTGAGGGATAGCATTCCACTCCTGAACAAGGGCAACCTCAAGTTCTCGGATGTTGTCCATCTGGTGTCGACGTGAAAGACGTCGTCCAATTTCATCCTATAAGTGCTCGATAGGGGAGAGGTCGGGTGACAGAGCTGGCCACTGCAGCACGGGGATGTTCTGCAGTGCAAGGTACTGCATGGACACCCTTGCAGTGTGTGCCCTAGCGTTGTCCTGTTGGAACGTGTGGACATCGTGGTGTTGGTTGAAGAACGGCACAACATAATTCTGCAGCACCTGGTCCCGGTAGTAGACGCCGTTCACCCTTCCTCTGCAGATATGGAGAGGGGTTCTGTGACTGTAGCTTATTCCACCCCACACCATAACGCTGCCACCACCCCAACAGACTGTTTGAATGACACAAAACGGCGTTATAACGTTCACCACGTCTCCGCCAAACACGTATACGGCCATCTGTGTTCCTTAAGTGAAATCGTGACTCGTCACAAAAGATGACACCGTGCCATTGTCGTAGTCGCCAATTCTGGTGCCTGTTTGCCCACTGTAGACGCTGGTTTCGGTGACGATCCGTCAATATGGGGCCGAAATAAGGACGTCGTGCACGCAGGCCTGCAGCTCGCAGACGCTTCCGTACGGTGTTGGGGTGAATGAATCCACCTCGTCCTTGGACTTGAGCAGCCGTTCTTGTCGCTGGTAGTGTTCGATCACGGACATGATCCCGTACGATCTGACGGTCTTGACACGCCGTTGTCACACGTTGTTGACCCGGTCGAGGACGGTCCCAAGTGCTCCCCGTTTGCAGAAACCTTTGATGGAGTCTTGCGATCGTTGTGTGTGCGCAGTGTAGTCGTCTGGCAATTTCCCTGGTGCTGGCACCATTTGAAGCATGCCTATGGCGCGTTCCCGTTCAGGGGCTGTAAGTCGCGGCATAGTGTCGACGTTTCACAAGTGTCAGTGAAGAAGTGAAATTTTATTCGGATTCACATGCTTTTAAAGGCAATGTGTGCACAAATTCAGAGTGAAATTCATTTTTCCCGTGGTGTGCGTGCAAGTTGCATTTTTGCAAAAAATTGCCTAGCGTTACAGTTAACTTGAAATTCTCGCATTTCTTGCACCTGGCATGTCGGGTGACGTCACTGTAGTGTTGTTGTTGTATAAAAATTACATTGAAGTTCATTTGAACTTAAATATTGACTTTTTTCAAGTGGTGCGTTTTCATTTGTACTCAGTATACCTTACTTTATAGCTCGTAAAGCTGGACCTCATACGCTCGACATATTAAGCAGCTAGAGTCCTTTCACCAACGCTGTTTGCGAAAAATCCTACATGTAAGACAGGCAAGACAGACAAACCTAGACATCCTTTCTAAATCAGGCTGCCCCTCGATGGAGGGTATGATAAACAAGTCGACATGGTCAACAACATCCCCCGCCAATTGTGTGCTTCTTATTTTCGAACTCCATCAAGGCCTTTATGGTCTGAAGCTACACACCAAATTTGGTTACTGTATCTGTGGTAGTTTCTGAGTAAAACTGTTCCCTTTATCTCGGACGGACTGACGCAAAAGTCGGAAAGTCGGACAGAGGTCAAACCTATATCCCCCTCCCACTTTGTGATACAAGACATTACAATATGTCAATATGTATTCAATATGTCAATTGTGAACTTTAAAGGTGAAAGAATGTCAAGTTGCAGTCAGCAAATGGACTTCATGTATGACTTTCTAAATGTCTCTATGCCAACTTTGGCTCAATCTGTGACCATTTTGGTGATAAAAATCATTGTAATTTCACTGTCGAGTTTGACCCTCAGAAGGTCACTGACGGTCAAGTTGAATGTCATCAAATGAAAGATAATATGTGACTTCCAAGAAGTCAGTAACACAAACCTAGGCTCAAATCTGTGACCATTTTAGTGATACAAGTTTTTACTAGGCCACATTTGACCGTTGAAGGTCAAAACGAAGGTCACCAAATGAAAGTTCATACAGCACCCTCCAGAATTATTGGCACCCCTGGTTAAGATGTGTTCTTTAGCTTCTAATAAATTTATTTTTTTTCTAAATAATATAGTACCAGAATGAACAAGAGCACCGGCAACGGTGCATAATACGCCCGTCATGAACATGGATCAGGAAGTGGACAACATGATACCAATATCCAACAGACAACAGCCCCATGTGACCTTTGACCTTTGTCCGTGACCTTGACCTTGGAGGGAGGGCCATAAACATGGTACGCGACACTCCGCTCAGTGATGGTACACGTGTGTGTGAAATATCATGGATGTATCTGAAGCGGTTGTGAAGCTATGCTCCGGACAAGCCCTATCTGGGCCCCATGTGACCTTTGACCTTTGCCAGTGACCTTGACCGGGTGAACGAAATCATGGTGCGCGACACAGCGCCTAGTGATGGTACACGTGTATGTGAAGTCTCACGAATGTAGCTCAAAGAGTTATGCCCCGGACAAGAAATTGCTAACAGTCAACAGACGGACGGACGAACGGGGGTGATGACATAATACGTCCCATCTTAAGACGGGCGTATAATAATAAAAAGAGAGGAAAATCCAACCTTTAATTCAAGTGCATTTATACAGTGGGAAAAAAAATCCCACATTAAGAAATAATTCTTCTACATAAAATCATGTGTGCCACAATTATTAGCACCCCTGATGTTAATACTTTGTACAACCCCCTTTTGCCAACAAAACAGCACCTAATTTTCTCCTATAATGTTTCACAAGATTGGAGAATATAGAAAGAGGGATCTTCCACCATTCCTCTTTGCACAATCTCTCTAAATCATCCAGCGACCTGGGTCCTCTCCTCTGCACTGTCCTCTTCAGCTCACTCCACAGGTTTTCAATGGGTTTGAGGTCTGAGGACTGAGATGGCCATGGGAGGAGCTTAATTCTTTGTCTGGTGAACTATTTCCGTGTAGATTTGGCTAGATGTTTAGGGTCATTATCTTGCTGAAAGACCCAGTGACGACCCATCTTCAGCTTTCGGGCAGAGGCCACCAGATTTTGATTTAAAATGTCCTGGTATTTCAAAGCGTTCATGATGCCATGCACCCTAACAAGGTTCCCAAGGCCTCTGGAAGAGAAACAGGCCCACAGCATTACCGATCCTCCCCCATACTTCACAGTGGGCATGAGGTGCTTTTCTGCATACTCATCTTTCGTGTTCTGCCAGACCCACTTAGTGTTTGTTACCAAAAAGCTCTATCTTGGTCTCATCTGACCAAAGCACACGGTCCCAGAGGAAGTCCCAGTAATGCTTAGCGTACTCCAGACGTTTGCATTTATTATTGTGAGTGAGAAACGGTTTTTTCCATGCATGCCTCCCAAACAGCTTGTTGGCATGTAGATAGCGCCTGATGGTTGTTTTGGAGACTTTGTGACCCCAAGATGCTACCATTTGTTGCAATTCTTTAACAGTGAGCTTTGGAGAACTTTTTATTTCTCTTACCATCCTCCTCACTGTCCGTGGTGGCAAAATAACCTTGTGTCCTCGTCCAGGCTTGTTTACCACTGTTCCAGTTGTTTTAAACTTCTTAATGATTCCTCTGACAGTAGATATGGGCAGGTGCAGGCGAGTGGCTATTTTCTTGTAGCCACTGCCTGACTTGTGAAGGTCGACACACATCTGCCTTACTTGAATGGTGTGTTCCTTTGTCTTTCCCATGTTCAAGAGTGGATAAGAGTTATGACCTCTGTATCACGTCATATTTATACCCCAGGGAAACAGGAAGTGATGATTTACTAATTAAATGTTCTTAGATACTCTGATCAACTTCGTAAACTACTGTAGAAATTACAGAAATACTTCAATTAAATATAATTCCTAGGAATTGTTAGGGGTGCCAATAATTGTGGAACAGGTGATTTTATGAAAAATAATTATTTCTAAGTCAGGGATTTTTTTCCAACCTTAAAATTCACTTGAGTTGAAGATTAGATTTTTAGAAAAGATCCTTTCAATACAGTCCCAACAGAGTTATAGTGTGTTATCTCTGTGCAAGATCCTGTGTAAAAAAGGCTGGGCTTGCCGCACACCTCCGCCAACATCACCCAGGCTATGCGAACCACAAACTGCCTTCATCGCAAGCGATGTGACTTCCATATATATATATACATATATATATATATATATCTGGGGGTGCACAGATTTGCCTCAAATGACGCAATTAATGGAGACATGGGATGGAAATATTGTTCAGTGAGAAGGAAATTAATCAAATTATGCCCTAGCCCAAAATGAAAGTTTCACTAACCTTTCTAAGTTCCAGCAATTTATATAAGTTCGAAATGGAACTCCGGCCCATTGGAAAGACTTGAAATCTTGAACTTTGGCGTGTATCTCAGCAGTACTTTGGCCTAGATATGCCAAAAATTTAATCACTTCTTCCTTGCGTTAATACCCACCTACCCTGAAAAATTGTCAAAATCCGGCCATAAGTTTTTGAGTTATGTTGTACACAAACAAACCAACGGCAACGAAAACATATACCTCCTGGCGGAGGTTAATTACTTAGTAATAGAAAAGAAATCACCTTCAACTCCGCCACTCTGTGGGCCACAGAACCGCGGCCCAGAAGCACTTCTGCACCTGGTATCGTGGTACTTTGCTCCCTTGATCTGACAGCAGTCTTGTGTTTCGGATCACTCATTACATTACACTGGGATCACTCCCATGATTTCTGAGGTTCCCAACGCCATTAGCACCGTACAGAAGGCACACATTGCATGCAATACAATAAACTTTGCCGGCTTCAGCTAGTTTTTTCATCCATGTTTTCAAGGCTTTGCCTTCATTATTTTTAGCTTCCATCCATTCCCATCGCCAACGACAGCGTGCCAGTCTCTGAGCTCGGAATGACTCTGCAATACTAGCATATATGCATGCATGCATTCTATAATCGATCACGGAAAGGACCGAGTGTTGAATAAACAAGATAGGCACTTTCCAAAAATGCTTGTTAGGCCTACATGAACCGCGGCGCACTGTCGGGATTGAAGATTTTTCTCTGGTAACCCTGGACCTACCGACCCCCCCCAACCCCCCCCCCCCCCCCCCCCAATTTCTTTCTTTGCATTAAAACACTTTTCACACAAATGGTCTGGTCTGAGTCCCCGAAAACGGAAAACTTTCATCCTTCCAGAATCTGAGGCACACAATATGGATGACAGGGGACTGAGCCCGATCAGCTTCAGCTCCATCAATACCTGAAACTGGAGCTGTCAGAGCCAAGGCTATAGCAGTGTGAGAGAGCTGAGTGGCAACATAATGTTAGCACTCTTCATGGCCTACATTTTTCAGTGGTAAAGCTTTGCAATTGCAGTGATCCCTTTTGAATCTACCACAGAAAATATTCAGCAAAACTCAGGAGTGAGAAACCAAATCCATCCTCACTTGTAAAGGTAGGTGTGTCTGCGTGTGCTGTGTGTGTATCTTTGTTTGATAATTGACAGTGTATACAGTGACTACTCCGTGTCACTAGGTTGCAGTAATGTCCTGACGAGTAAAATGGAGGTGCCAGAAGTCAGGAAATACAGGGAAAAAAAGATGAGTAACAGTATTTTTTTTTATGTTGCATGTTTACATTAGTGATATGTATGTGTTACAATTATACTACATGAGAAAGAATTGTAATAAACTTACCGAATATTCCTTGAAAAACACATCCGGGTCTTCACTGACAAAGACAACAAGGCTTCTCAGGATGCATTCCCTCCTTATGTTGATGTCATCGCACTAAAACATGGGTGATTTGGCGTGTTCGAGAAGAACAACTCGGCAGGGTATCTTAAGCGCCTTGTGCAGACGCGTCCACCAGCAGACATGCAGCTGCAAATTTATGCATACAGAACAATATTGTATCACTAGATGGCACTCCCGGATCAGTTACTGAATATTCACAAGCAAGATGGAAATGCATTAATAAGAGATCGATCTTTGAAGAAAATGAATCGATATCGAAATTTTAAACAAAAAAATCTATCTGAATCGGAAAAATCGATTATTTGAATCCAGCCCTAATCCCAAGCAGCACTAACCGTTCATTAAACTTGCTACTGGTGTTGTCATCACCAAGTAAGTTGGCACCGAGTGATTGGTCGTTTATAAGCAGCAAACGGCCTGTAATGTCTAAATAAACAGTGTCAACGGACTGAATCAGCGAGTGAGTGTGTGTGTGTGTGTGTGTGTGTGTGTGTGCGTGTGTGTGTGTGTGTGAGACCGTGAGTGAGTGGGGGAGGGAGGAGGGGAGAGAGGGTGTGCTATAACAGACTTAATAGTTGTGTAACCTCATAATTCATGATTATGTACAATTTGCCAGTAAAAGTTGTGTGGTTTTTACACTCGTAAGAGTAACCACTGACACAGTCAAACGTCACTCTCCCTCATGTAGCTTAGCTAGCTAGCTAGCCGGCAATGTTCGACTTCACTGAGGGTAAAATTCGTCTCACTCCACGGTCTTTTCACAGCAAGCTTTTTAAAATATTACATAATCGCGTACTCACCAAGGAGAGGGATTACAACAGTTCTGCGTGTCTCTGTAAAGTATACCCCCGCTGCAGCTTCGGAAGAAGTTGTCGGTGAAGAATGAAGTAGAGACCGGGAGAACAGAGGCTGAGAGCGCGTTGCATTGCACATGCGCAATGGGCGGTCCCAATTCAAATGAAACACATTTGTTTGGAGTTCTGAATGTGAAGGTGAAACTATTACGTTACCACTATTACAGTTTTTCTCAGTTGCTTTGGTAAGTTTCTCAAATCAGACATTAATTTCTCAAAACTACTTGTTCAATCTTCACATCATCTTATCACTTTTGCACATTATATTAGCACTTTCTTATTATTTTGACCTATTTGCAAATGCTTTGGTACATTCATGCAATTGATTAAGTGTGTGTGTGTGTGTGTGTGTGTGTGTGTGGTGGGTTTTTTTTTATTTATTCCTAAACAGGACCGCAAGACTACCTTGCAGAGGTGGCAGAGGGCCCATTTTTACACCTCCGCAGGAGTAGGCTGTGCCATGGTTGGGGAAAATGACTCTATTAGATGACGGGAGAGAGTGCAGTGATTGCAGACAACAATGTCTTTGCCAACATCCCAAATGTCAGCATATCAACAATCGACAGTGCTGAGAACACCAGATTGGCATGAAACAGCTGTACTGTGTACCCTTTGAAAGTAATGGTGACAGAACAAAGGAGCTGCGATTCCAGTATGTTCAGGTAATGAACGGTGTTCACTCAACAGGAAAAGGTACATGCTTTGTCTGTGGAACATGCAATATGCTTTGCATTTCATGCAACTGTATCTTTATGTGAGAACCATTTTTTTTGTCCTCTGTAATACAGCATGTGATGGAACTGGAATCAAGTGAGCCATTGCACACCTTCGTCTACTTGGATGAGGCAGGCTTTAACCTGGCCAAATGCAGAAGGCGTGGTCGCATTCTCATTGGCCAAAGGGCTACAATCAATGTGCCAGGCCAACGAGGAGGGAATATAACAATGTGTGCTGCTATACCTGAGAATGGTGTTCTCACTCATATTCCCATAGGCCCATACAACACCAAATCTCCTTCACTATTTGGAAACCCTCCACCGGGATCTCATCCCTGAGGAGGAGGAGAGGGGTATGATTGGTGATGCTTTGCTAAAGTTTGTTATAATTCTGGATAATGTGAGTTTTCATTGCTCTAACGCCATTAGGCAATGGTTTGCAGCCCACCCCAGGATGATTGAATTCCTCCCTCCCTATTCCCCCTTCCTCAACCCAATTGAGGAGTTCTTCTCCGCCTGGAGGTGGAGGGTATATGATCACCAGCCCCATACAGATGACCCTGCTGGAGGCCATGGGTGCAGCATGTGAAGACATCACTGCAGATGCCTGCAGGGGCTGGATAAGGCACGCAAGACTATTCTTTCCTCGCTGCATCGCAAAGGAAGATATCCGTCGCGATGTAGATGAGAATCTGTGGCCAGACAGATGGGAGCGTCAAGAGGTCTAAATACCCTGCACTGCAGGCCACATTTTGAGTGTATTCCCTCCCTCCAACTTGTGCTATAATTTTCAAAAGATGTCATTTCAATAAAGATACATTGTGAACTGTAATGTGACTCTATTGTATTCTTCCCCATTACTCTGCAAACTTGTAATTTATGAGCCAGACCAGAAAAGGGGTGACCTTGTATTTCCAGTAAAAAAAAAACTAGCGTTCAATTGTCAAAATGACTAAGCCATTCGACTGACTTGTTCATGGACAATGAAACAAGGACTTTACATTTTGATGGCACTGACATGTTCATTGACCTAAATACTCCCTTTTGAGAGAGACAGGATTTTGAGAGGATGACAAGCTTTTGCAAGTAATCCAAAATGTGGTGCAGTTTGTACTAATTGTTTTGGGAAATGCACTTTCTGTTCTGCAAATTTAGCTGGTGATTCAAGAAATGAGTCAAAGCAACTGGGAAACTAAATGTACATGAAGTATTTAATGGGTTTGCTTCATCAAATCAATTTAATGTCACATCAAAGGGGCTTGGATCCGTTTGAGTGTAGACTGAAACTGCTGTGCAGCTAATCACGTGAATCAGGAGACTTCGCGCGAAAATATGGCAGGAAAGTTTCATTTAACCCACTCACCTGGGGGGGAAATTCCACATCGCGGGACCATCCCAAGATTTCCCTTTTTGAAAATTCAAGTAACAAAAGAAATGCGTTATTTAAATGAAACTTATTTCCTGCGGTGGTTGCCATATGATTGACAATTAAGGTGGTAAATAAGACGTAAAACGTGTAATGTGGTCAAAAAGACATGGAGAAAGTGGTAAATGACGTAAAAAAATACGTATTCTAGTCTTAAAACGATGTAGAAAAAGTGAATAATTGAGGTAAAAAATACGTCATAATGGTCATATAAAAAGTGAAAACATTTTTGGTCTCAGACGTCAAATTAACGCAAAATAGTCGGATATATGACGTATTGACCAGGTTAGGACCAGTTCATTACGTCTGAAAGAGGTCAGTCTGCTATCAGGGTATGAACTATAAAGTGGCGTTAATTGATATTACTTTACTGGAATGTACTGCAATTTCAAGGTCCGTTTTAAAAATGAACATTGATTTTTTTTTAAAGATTTGGAACAGCAAGTTGGACAGAGCTTTCCGTCACCATCATCACAAGACCCAATGAGGAATATCTCATGGAGTGAAGGTACGCCACACTTCCAGTAAAGCTTCATACTTGGGAGACTTTATGGCAACTTGTGTCGTGCATCTACAGGCTGCTCATCTGGTAGCCTTTGGAGGCCCAAAACTGCACAAAAAAATGTTGATTTTTTCCTTGTTACACAGCACAGTACGAAAGTCTTGGCCACATTTAAAACTATTTTGTTTGGTAAAGATGCTTCCAAAAATCATGAAAATACAGTTTGAGTATGTAATGATTGAAAAATATAATGTAAAGAACTATTTAAACCTAATTAAATCAATATTTGGTTTTACTACTCGCTGCCTTAAAATTCGGTTCACTGCTTTGTAGTTTTTGATATGGAATCAGTTGACACCAGATGCGGGAAAAGGGAATGAGGATTTATTTATAAACCAAAACAAAACAGGCACGAGGGCCAACAAAAAACTTGGCCCAAAGGGTTGCAAAAAACAAACTAAGGTAAGCTACACAGAGCTACAAAACAAAGAATGCAAATGACAGAAAACAAAAGGCACTGGAAACTCCAGGCAAGAAGATCAAGAAAAGTAAATAACAAGACTAAATATATATACACAAACCAAGAGGCTGGGACAAGACTTGAAACTAGAAATGCTAGAGAACTATGACAAGAACTTGGCTACACTTGCACAAGCAACGAGACGCGAGAAACAAAACTTGAGACACTGTCTGCCAGCCAACTTCCACCGCATCCAGATAAAGGCTTGGAAATCATGACATGAGGGGTAACACCTGGAGAGAGAGAAACAAGAGGCATGGCAAGATCAAGACATGGACAGAGATTGGATGACATGACCTGCTCATTAAGAGAATGAGCGTGCTCAGCTTAAGTACCAATTAAGTATGCAGCTTGAAACCAGCATGAATGTTCAGAACAGAAAAGCACAGCAAGATCTTGAAATAGCAAAGCAGGAATCATGACAATAAACTCCCTGTCTAAATTAGTAATATTAGTAATGTGCCTATCTAAGAATTACACCAACCCAGTGAGTGTTAGTAAATGTTAGTAACTTAAAAACAGTAAATTGCCAATTAAGCTTAGAGAGCCCTGAATCAGCACAGCACAGAAGGAAGGGGAAATACCAAAGCCAACCATAGCTCAGAAATGTGCAACAACGAAGGCACGGGGCGGAACGCAGACAAGCGGTGGAGTGGCATGGCAGACCTGGCATGAACAAAAACATGGAAAAGTAAAAACATGGACATGGAACATGGATAATTAAATACTATGAACATGAACTATGGAACTATGAACTATGAATTATGAAACTTGGAACATGAAACTGTTAAAACCATAAATGCTGTCCTGGCCAAAGGCCAGAACACAACAGTACCCCCCCCTTACAAAAGCGGCACCTGACGCTGACAAAAAACACCAATAACTAAAATACATGAAGCCGCACACAACTAAATACAAACCCACAAGACAAATAACTAAGTAAATACTAAAGACAAAAACCCTATGACACAAAACAGCTAACCAAGAAACACTAAACATGAACAAGATGACTATTTCTCCAGCAAGCTGGGGCTAAGGCTTAGGCTATGGCAATGGCTTGGGACTGTGGCTATGGATGGCAATGGCTATGGCTAGAGACTATGGCAATGGGCTATGGGCTATGGGGTTGGGGCTGTGGCTTGGCTTGGCTTGGCTTGGGACTATGGCTATGGCTTGGGCTATGGGCTATGGGCTATGGGCTTGGGGCTGTGGCTATGGCTTGGCTTGAGACTATGGCTTGGGCATGGCTTGGGCTTGGACTTGGGGCTGTGGCTCTGGGCTATGGCTTGGGGTGTGACTGGTGGTAGTCACGGATGAGGGATTTGTCTAGTATGTGCCTGGCCGGGACCCAGGAACGCTCTTCTGGGCCGTACCCCTCCCAATCCACGAGGTACTGGAGGCCCCGGCCCCTCCGACGGCAATCCAGCAGAGACTTGACCGTATAAGCCTCCCCTCCGTCGATGAGCCGAGGAGGAGGCGGAGGCTCAGGTGGGGGCATGAGGGGGGAGGTGGCAACAGGCCTCAGGCGTGAGACGTGGAACACAGGGTGGAGCCGTCGCATGGTGGATGGGAGCTTGAGCCGGACAGCGGTGGGGCTGATGATTCTTTGAATGGGGAAAGGACCCAGGAAGCGAGGAGCCAGCTTGCGGCTTTCCACCCGGAGTGGGATATCCTGTGCCGCTAACCAGACCTTCTGGCCGACCCGATAGTGAGGGGCTGGGCGCCGACGCTTGTCTGCCGTGGTCTTCATCGCTTACCCGCCCGAACCAAGGCGCGGCGAGCAGACAGCCACACACGGCGACACCGCCGGATGAATGCCCCGGCTGAAGGCACCCCGACTTCCTCCTCCTGGCTGGGGAACAGTGGAGGCTGGTAGCCCATACAGCACTCGAAGGGGGAGAGGCCGGAGGCAGAGGCGGCGTGGGAGTTTACGGCGTACTCGACCCAGGGTAGCATGGTAGACCAGGATCTTGGGTTGGTCGAGCACACGCATCGGAGGACCGTCTCCAGGGTTTGGTTGGCCCGCTCAGTCTGTCCATTGGTCTGTGGGTGGTAACCGGAACTGAGGCTGAAGGAGGTGCCAAGGGATGTGCAGAATGCTTTCCAGAACTGGGAGGTGAATTGGGGACCACGATCTGACACAATATCCACAGGAATGCCATGGGGACGGACAACATGCTGGATTAGTAGGTCAGCTGTGGTTTTAGCAGAGGGGAGCTTGGGAAGGGGCACGAAGTGGGCAGATTTGGAGAACCGGTCAACTATGGTGAGGACAGTGGTGTTTCCATGGGAGACGGGCAGGCCAGTGACGAAGTCCAGAGCTATGTGGGACCAGGGACGGTGAGGAATGGGCAGTGGTTGGAGCAGACCAGAGGGAGGTGCGTGGGAGGACTTGGCGCGGGAACAGACTGAGCAGGCAGAAACGAACCCCCGGACCTCTGCTGCCATCTTGGGCCACCAGAAACGGCGCTGGATAAACCGCAGGGTCCGGCCGACCCCAGGATGGCATGACAGGTTGGAGGAGTGGCCCCACTGGAGAACGTCAGACCGGGCAGCTGCAGGGACGTACAGGCAGTTGGCAGGGCAGGCACTGGGCGTAGCTGCGCCGTTCTGGGCGTTGCGGACCAGCTCCTCGATCCGGAGGCACACGTTGTTGACAAAACATGTTCTGGGCAGAATGGAGCTGGGCTCTCCCTTGGCCGAGGAAGCGTCGAAACGCCTGGAGAGCGCGTCAGCCTTAGTATTCTTGGACCCTGGTCTGTAGGCCAGGGAGAAGTTAAACCGGTCGAAAAAGAGGGCCCATCTGGCTTGTCTGGGTGTCAACCTCTTGGCTGAACGGAGGTACTCTAGGTTTTTATGGTCCGTCCAGACCAGGAACGGAACCCTTGCCCCCTCAAGCCAGTGCCTCCACTCCTCCAGGGCCAGCTTCACCGCCAGCAGCTCCCGGTTCCCGACGTCGTAGTTGGACTCCGCAGGCGTCAGTCGGTGGGAGTAGAACGCGCACGGGTGTACCTTCTGATCATTGCTGGATCTTTGGGATAGTACCGCACCAACCCCGACATTGGAGGCATCCACCTCCACAATGAACTGCTTGGCGGGGTCGGGGGTGGTGAGGATGGGCGCGGTGGTGAAGCGCCTCTTCAGCTCACAGAAGGTCACCTCGGCTTGCGGAGTCCAACGGAATGGCACCTTGATGGAGGTAAGGGCCGTCAGGGGAGCTGCCACGGTGCTATAGTTCCTGATGAATCGCCTATAGAAATTAGCGAATCCTAGGAAGCTCTGTAGGGCCTTGCGGTCCTTGGGTGCGGGCCAGTCCACCACAGCCTTGACCTTCTCTTCGTCCATGCCCAGGTGGTTAGGGGAGATGACGTGCCCCAGGAAGGAGGTAGTGGTGGTGCTGAACTCGCACTTTTCAGCCTTGACGAAGAGGCGGTTTTCGAGGAGGCGGCGGAGCACCTGGCGAACATGGTTAGTGTGCTCCGTCTTGTCCCGGGAGAAGATCAGGATGTCGTCAAGGTAGACGTAGACGAACCTCCCGATCATGTCTCCAAGCACATCGTTCACCAAGTTCTGGAACACTGCGGGCGCGTTGGTCAGGCCGAATGGAACCACCAGGTACTCCCAGTGGCCGCTAGGGGTGTTGAAAGCGGTCTTCCATTCGTCGCCCTCCCTGATGCGCAAGAGGTGGTAGGCATTCCGCAGGTCCAGCTTGGTGAAGATGGCCGCCCCCTGGATAACATCAAACGCCGAGGACATCAGTGGAAGCGGGTAGCGGTTCCTGACCGTGATCTTATTGAGCCCTCGGTAATCGATGCAGGGGCGCAGGGAGCCATCCTTCTTCTTGACGAAGAAGAAGCCTGCCCCCGCGGGAGAGGAGGATGGACGGATGATGCCAGCTGCAATGGACTCCCGGATGTACTTGTCCATGGCCCCCCTCTCTGGCTCAGACAAGGCAAAGACACGACCCCTAGGAGGCGCTGTGCCAGGCTGGAGGTCAATAGCACAGTCATACGGACGGTGCGGGGGCAGGGACACCGCACGGGACTTGCTAAAGACTGTTGCTAGGTCGTGGTATTCGGGGGGCACTCTGGAGACGTCTGGCCTCCCCTCGGGAGCTGGTCCACCCACAGAGCAAGAAGGTCGGGAGTCGAGGAGGCAGCTGGCTGAACAGGAGGCACTCCACTCCCGCACCTCATGGCGGGCCCAGTCGATCACCGGCCCGTGTAGCGCCAACCAGGGATGACCCAGGACAATAGGGGAGCGAGGTGTCTCGGTCACGAACAGCCGGATCTGCTCGCGGTGGTTACCGGACGCCAGCAGCTGGATGGAAACGGTCCGGAAGGACACCTTAGCTAGGGGTTGCCCACCCAGCCCTGAGATGGACAATGGGCTGGGAAGATGGCATAGGGGAACCCCCCACTCAGCAGCAGCTCTGGCGTCGATAAAGTTTTCCTCAGCCCCCGAGTCAATGAGGGCGGTGGTCTTGCGGGAGTGGCCCTCCCAGGTCAGGGTCACCGGAACGCAGGTCCGGCGGTAGGAGGAGGTCTCCTTGGATGAAGCACCCACCAGTACTCCTCCAGACGCTAGGGGGCGCTGTTTTGACTGACAGCCTCGCACCGCATGACCCTGCTGGCCGCAGTAAAAACACGCCCCCGACCTCCTTCTCCGTTGGCGCTCCTCCTGGGTGAGCCGGGACCTCCCGATCTCCATGGGAGATGCCTCCCCAGGAGGGGGTGTGGTGGTGCTTCTCCTCGGCTGGTCCTGAGGCGACGCACGACTGGGACCCGGGGGTTGGATCTGACCAGCGGGGGCAGAACGTCGGCCAGGGCTAAGGGTGAGCGCCCTCTCCTCCAGGCGGCTGTCAATACGCAGGGCCAGGTCTATAAGGGCCTCTGGAGACTCAGGGATCTCACAGAAGAGCAGTCGGTCTTTGACTGGTTCGGACAGCCCCTGGAGGAACACGTCACACAGCGCCTCCCTGCTCCAGCCCGACGTGGCTGCCACCGTCTGAAAATCGATGGCGTAGTCCGCCACCGATCTCCTCCCCTGCCTCATCCTCAGTAGCTCCCGTCCTGCGGCTCTCCCCTGCTTGGAGCGGTCAAAGATGCGCAGTAGCTCCTCCGCCAAGGCCTGGTAGGTGGTAGTGCAGGGCTGCCGAGCCTGCCATGCGGCAGTTCCCCACAAGCGAGCCCGCCCCGTCAGCTGGGAGAGGACAAAGGCGACTCGGGCCGGCTCTGAGGCGAAGGTGGAGGGCTGCAGAGCGAAACACATCTCACAGGAGGTGAGGAAAGCCCTGCAGAACCCTGGTTCTCCACCGTACCTTTCGGGCGGTGGAAGGCAGGGCTCAGGACCAGGGTGGACAGCTGGCTGCAGCTGAGATGCTTCTGCGCCGGGCTGGCGCACAGGGGTGACGGGTGGCTGGTGTGCTGCAGGAGCCCGGGGCTGGACAGCTGGCATGATGGGACCCTGGCTGGGACTTGCCCGGGGAAGGCTGGCTTGCAGTGTGGCCAGCGCAGCTGTCAGCTCCTGGATCTGCTGCCGTTGATGCAGCAGCTCAGCCTCTCGCTGGGCGATCCTGCACTCCATCCCGCTGGTGTCAAGGAGACAGTGTCTACTGATATGGAATCAGTTGACACCAGATGCGGGAAAAGGGAATGAGGATTTATTTATAAACCAAAACAAAACAGGCACGAGGGCCAACAAAAAACTTGGCCCAAAGGGTTGCAAAAAACAAACTAAGGTAAGCTACACAGAGCTACAAAACAAAGAATGCAAATGACAGAAAACAAAAGGCACTGGAAACTCCAGGCAAGAAGATCAAGAAAAGTAAATAACAAGACTAAATATATATACACAAACCAAGAGGCTGGGACAAGACTTGAAACTAGAAATGCTAGAGAACTATGACAAGAACTTGGCTACACTTGCACAAGCAACGAGACGCGAGAAACAAAACTTGAGACACTGTCTGCCAGCCAACTTCCACCGCATCCAGATAAAGGCTTGGAAATCATGACATGAGGGGTAACACCTGGAGAGAGAGAAACAAGAGGCATGGCAAGATCAAGACATGGACAGAGATTGGATGACATGACCTGCTCATTAAGAGAATGAGCGTGCTCAGCTTAAGTACCAATTAAGTATGCAGCTTGAAACCAGCATGAATGTTCAGAACAGAAAAGCACAGCAAGATCTTGAAATAGCAAAGCAGGAATCATGACAATAAACTCCCTGTCTAAATTAGTAATATTAGTAATGTGCCTATCTAAGAATTACACCAACCCAGTGAGTGTTAGTAAATGTTAGTAACTTAAAAACAGTAAATTGCCAATTAAGCTTAGAGAGCCCTGAATCAGCACAGCACAGAAGGAAGGGGAAATACCAAAGCCAACCATAGCTCAGAAATGTGCAACAACGAAGGCACGGGGCGGAACGCAGACAAGCGGTGGAGTGGCATGGCAGACCTGGCATGAACAAAAACATGGAAAAGTAAAAACATGGACATGGAACATGGATAATTAAATACTATGAACATGAACTATGGAACTATGAACTATGAATTATGAAACTTGGAACATGAAACTGTTAAAACCATAAATGCTGTCCTGGCCAAAGGCCAGAACACAACAGTTTTATAATTTTATAAGATATCCGCCTGTTTGGTCTAAATATTCCGGAGAATGTTCTCCAGATCTTTTGCAGGTAAAATGTCTAACTTGCCTCCCTCTCTGAGTCATCGCAGACAGCTATGACGATGTTCAAATCAGGGCTCTGGCAAGGTTATATAATTTATATCTACTTTCTTTAATGAAATACAACTATTTATTTGTAAAATTATTCATTTTTTAATCATCATTTGTTTTCTTTAATATGCATTTTATCTACAGCAATACAAATATGGACAACAGAATATAATGTAAGGCCAGGAGTTCAATGAAAAAGAAAAAAAAATCTAGGGTGTCTATGGCCTTTGCAAAGTACTGTATAAAATGTTGTGAAAAGGTATTTTACCCCTTCCAGATTTTTTTCCTATTTTTGGATAATTATCACACTTGTTTTAGATCATCAAACAAAATATAAAATTAGATAAAGGCAGCTCAAGCAAACAAAACTGTTTTTGAATGATGATTTCATTTTTTGAAGGAAAAAAAATGCTGTCCAGCCTTACCTGGCCTTATGCGAAAAGTAATTTCCCCCTTATTTCCTAAATTAGCCAACTGAGAAAAATTAATCAATAATTGGGTAAAGTATAACACATGTCCATACCAAATATGAAAGTAATCGGTGAAAAACTACGTCCTGCGGAGCATCTACAAGGAAGCATCTTCGGACGTGGACGTGGCGGTGGAGACGACACGTATGAATCCAAAGTAGCAGTCAGACTTTGTCCGGGGGCTACCATTATTTGGATGTTGTGAAGCATTTAATATTGCAGAAAAGCCAAAATAGAGAAAATCAGGGAGGGCAAATACTTTTTTTAGGTAGGGAGAGAGACAGACTGACTTAAAGATTGGAAAAGACATAGATGGACAACTGTAGTGTCAAATGTCAATAAAGGGACGTTCCAGTGATAGCAGGGGGTGCTGGGAAATTTTTGAGGAGGTCAAGGTTTTATATTTTGCTCAAAGCACTCTCTCTGTTCCTTGTAATGGTATTTTTCATATTTCTGATGTTTCAAGGGCTGTGATTTGAAATAAGCTTTGCATCCTCAACAGATCACACTTTTACATTTTTGAAAAAGAAATGCTATTGTTACCAACATAGGTAAGTAGGTTGGGAGGTAGGTATACACTTTTGGTACTTTTTTTGGTACTTTTGGCAGTTCATGATGTAATGTGTTTTGGTCCATTTTCTTGACCAGTGTGTGAATGGCAAGCGTCTTAATATCACAAATATTTTGGATGAAGCCCAGCGGACTTTTACTGTTGCTGTTATTTCGTATTTGAATGACAGCACCGAACAAGCACACATTAGATAACTCACTTGCAGAAGCATCACTTGTTTTGGTTAGTGCTGCTGCTAGGGGGAGCTGAACAGCAAGGGCCATTTCAGGCACTTGGCAGCGTCTTCCTCAAGTGCCTTTCTTTTTTTGTCTCTCTCCCTTTCCGCACCACCTTCCCTTTTTTTCCCGTCCTCTCCTCCACAGTCACACACACACACACGCACGCACGCACCGCCGCAGCCCCTCCTCAACATGCTGCCTCTGTACTCCATGTACACTCAATGATGTGCTCAGGCAGGGTGTTAATCAAAACAAACCAATCACGTCTTGATCTCATAACAGGCTGGTCAGACAGGGGAGGCCCGCAGGAGTGGACCGGCCTGACAGCTGATCGCTTCAGGAGTTCTCACGGTTCTCCCGATGTACAGTCCAGGCCTGGGGGGCATCATGGTTTGGGGCTGCTTTGCTGCCTCCGGGCCTGGACGGATTGCTATCATCGACGGAAAATGAATTCCCAAGTTTATCAAGACATTTTGCAGAAGAACTTAAGACCATCTGTCCACCAGTTGAAGCTCAACTGAGGATGGGTGATGCATCAGGACAAAGACCCAAAGTACAGAAGTAAATCAACAACGGAATGGCTTCAACAGAAGAAAATATGCCTTCTGGAGTGGGCCAGTCAGAATCCTGACCTCAACCTGATTGAGATGCTGTGGTATGACCTCAAGAGAGTGGTTCACACCAGACATCCCAAGAATATTGCTAAACTGAAACAGTTTTGTAAAGAGAAATGGTCCAAAATTCCTCCTCACTGTTGTGCAGGTCTGATCTGCAAGTACAGGAAACTTGTGGCTGAGGTTATTGCTGCCGAAGTAGGGTCAACCAGTTATTAATTCCAAAGGTTCAACCTGCACTGTGAATGTTTACTTGTTGCTTTCAATAAAAACATGAAAACATATAATTGTTTGTGAGGTATTAGTTTAAGAAGACTGTGCTTGTATATTGTTCTGATTTAGATGAAGATCAGATCATATCTTCTCTCCACTTTATGCAGAAATCAAGGTAATTCCAAAGGGTTCACATACTTCTTCTTCCAACTGCATATATAGAACCCTTGATTGCTCATTGAAACTTGATTGAGGATAGTTGCATTAACCGAATTCTTTATATTGAATCATATAGATGATGCCAACGTTGTTAAAAGGAAGCGCTAGTTAACTCTGGCTACTCCATCCCGTTAAAACACTGCTCCCCGAAAACGATCACTGCGCAGCACTGATCCAGAGGATGGCGAAGTGTTTTTTCTCTTGACTCTGAAACAGCCAGGACTTTTCTCCTCCTTGTCTTTTGGAAATCTGACAGTGAGACGAAGCAACTTATCCTCTATTTTAAATATTCTGCTGGTATGAAGTATTACCGTTGAATGTCAGTTACAGGTAGTTAGCTTGTTAGCCAGCTCGTTAATTTTATTAATTGCCCAGTGAACTTTGTCTCGGCAACGGTACAGTCACCAAGGTAACTAGTTAGCTGGTGACCGTTAACAATCGCTAGCGTTTGCTTTTAGTCAGCGGTGTATTTAAGTCAACGGCATGGCGAATTAGCTTGCTAGTATGCAGACGTGATTTTTTTTTTCCATTTGAAGAAATAAATGTGCGTTTCTACGACGGATGAAACGTCTTACTACACCCTCGCATGAATATTGCTGCAAAACGGCATTTTAACGATTCTAATAACTTACGTTATTTGAAACTGGCTTCATATGAAACTATTCATTTTAATGAAGAGATTGGGTGCAGCTATACGGTGGCCAGGTGCTTCACATTTGGTAATGTAAATATGAATGTCACGTCTTGAGTTTTATAAATATGATCAATTGACATCTTGGGCTCAAGAATCTGAAATCCTACTTAACCCAAAGCATGGTATTATTTAGGGACTGACAGTCTATTCAAAATGGTCTGAATAATTCGCTAGCTAGCTTTTCGCCATTAAATTAAGAAATTCAAGTGTCAACGATAAGTCACTTCTATTACTGCTCATTACTTTTAAGGCGAAAGCGTTAGCGAACATCTTAGCTAAGGAATTATTTATCCAATTGAGTTGAATAAACAATCAACAAGGAGCTAACGCCAGCCATGGTGAACGTTTCCAGCAGATTTGGTAGTTACCTTTACGAACATACTGGCTCAAGTTTACGTTACCAATGAACGGAATCTGACCAAACGCGACGCAGAAGAGGTGTCTGATACCAAACCTGAATCCTATGGTTTGTATCACTCTGATTTTTAAACATATACGGGATAAAGTCTCAGACCGATCTGAAAAACAGCTTTATTACAGTCTTGGACAAGTAGACATTCCCACACACGCCAATGTGCGATTCAGTTGCGGCACCATTGTGTTGGGAAAACATAAGACAGCAGGGCGATGGATCATTCACATTGAATGACACGGACAGCAGTGTGTATCAGCCGAAAGCATTAAGCCAGCTGCCTCTCGATTGACGTATCATCTTGATGACGAATGCGTTTTGTCTTATTTGAATTATTGTTCTTGCGTGTGACATCAGTGGGCCTGTATGACGACAAAGACGATGCCGATTATGATACAGTGGCAGGACTGGGCAGAGAATGAAGTAGTCAGCGTTAGGAGCTCCATCAAGGCAAGTATGCTTCTGCGCAAAATTTTGGTTAATAACACAAAATATTTTTAGCCGTAATTATTGTCTCGTACTTTTGAAGTGGTGAAGATTAGCATTTAATTATTTTTTTTTAGTGAGGCTCGATTTAGATTTTGGAAAGTAATCATTTTTCGATTCTTTTCTTGTTACTTTTAAATGGCGTATGAAGTATAAAATGGCGGTAATTGATATTACTTTTTTTACTGGAAAGTACTGAAATTTAAAGGCCTGTTTTAAAAATAAACATTGATTGATTTTTTTTTTTGATTTGGAACAGCAAGTTGGACAGAGCTTTCCGTCACCATCATCACAAGACCCAATGAGGAATATCTCGTGAAGTGAAGGTACGCCACCCTTCTAGTAAAGCCTTATACTTGGGAGACTTTATGGCAACTTGTGTCGCGCATCTACAGGCTGCTCATCTGGTAGCCTTTGGAGGCCCAAAACTGCACAAAAAATGTTGATTTTTTTTCCCTTGTTACACAGCACAGTACGAAAGTCTTGGCCACATTTAAAACTATTTTGTTCGGTAAGGATGCTTCCAAAAATCATGAAAATACAGTTTGAGTATGTAATGATTGAAAAATATACTGTAAAGAACTATTTAAACCTAGTTAAATCAATATTTGGTTTTTCTACTCGCTGCCTTAAAATTCGGTTCACTGCTTTGTAGTTTTATAATTTTATAAGATATCCGCCTGTTTGGTCTAAATATTCCGGAGAATGTTCTCCAGATCTTTTGCAGGTAAAATGTCTAACTTGCCTCCCTCTCTGAGTCATCGCAGACAGCTATGACGATGTTCAAATCAGGGCTCTGGCAAGGTTATATAATTTGTATCAACTTTCTTCTATGAAATACAAATATTTATTTATAAAAATATAAATTTTTTAATCATCATTTGTTTTCTTTAATATGCATTTTATCTACAGCAACACAAATATGGACAACAGAATATAATCTAAGGCCAGGAGTTCAATGAAAAAGAAAAAAAAATCTTGGGTGCCTACGGCCTTTGCAAAGTACTGTATAAAATGTTGTGAAAAGGTATTTTACCCCTTCCAAATTTTTTTCCTATTTTTGGATAATTATCACACTTGTTTTAGATCATCAAACAAAAGATAAAATTAGATAAAGGCAGCTCAAGCAAACAAAACTGTTTTTGAATGATGATTTCATTTTTTCGAAGGAAAAAAAATGCTGTCCAGCCTTACCTGGCCTTATGCGAAAAGTAATTTCCCCCTTATTTCCTAAATTAGCCAACTGAGCACAATTAATCAATAATTGGGTAAAGTATAACACATGGACATACCAAATATGAAAGTAATCGGTGAAAAACTACGTCCTGTGGAGCATCTACAAGGAAGCATCTTCAGACGTGGACGTGGCGGTGGAGACGACACGCATGAATCCAAAGTAGCAGTCAGACTTTGTCCGGGGGCTACCATTATTTGGATGTTGTGAAGCATTAAATATTGCAGAAAAGCCAAAATAGAGAAAATCAGGGAGGGCAAATACTTTTTTTAGGTAGGGAGAGAGACAGACTGACTGTTAGATTGGAAAAGACATAGATGGACAACTGTAGTGTCAAATGTCAATAAAGGGACGTTCCAGTGATAGCAGGGGGTGCTGGGAACTTTTCGAGGTGGTCAAGGTTTTATAATTTGCTCAAAGCACTCTCTCTGTTCCTTGTAATGGTCTTTTTCATATTTCTGATGTTTCAAGGGCTCTGATTTGAAAAAAGCTTTGCATCCTCAACAGATCACACTTTTTACATTTTTGAAAAAGAAATGCTATTGTTACCAACATATGTAAGTAGGTTGGGAGGTAGGTATACACTTAGTTGTGGTACTTTTTAGCTGTTCATGATGACACCAATATCATTATTTTTGCATAGGTACTAGTATTGCCTGTCGTTCATGCCATTATGTTTGCATAGGTACTAGTGTATGAGACTGATGAGACTGTATGGGGATTTTGGGTGGCAGCAATCACTTCAGGGTGTCGGTCAGGACACTTTAATGTGCAGGTAAGTGCAGAATGAAAACAGAGTCAAGTAATAGAGTTTCACCTCTTTATGAAATCTCTGCATAGGTGTGTGGTTACTGCAATATAAACACAATAATACAGGTTGATTAGAAATAAAGTACATCTTAAACATAGAAGATACAGAGGTGGATATATATATCTAACCAGATTACAACTGAAATTATAGTTCCAGACTAGTTATGAAACTCAAAGTCAGCAGTGATCGATTAACAGAATAAATATTTAGATATGCAACATAAATAGAACAGTGTCACCGATCAAATAGCATTCAGTATGCAATGTATAAACAACGGAGATTAGCAAAACTGTAAATAAACCTCTCAGACTATTGCTAGTTAGCGGCTAACTGTTCATGTCATAAAATCCGATGGCGAACTATTGCGAAGTCATCAATTGACTCAAAGATAACAGAATCAAAAGTGTAACACATGTAAACAACATAACTCACGGCTCTATGGACGCGCACACTGCAGAGAATATTCAGCCGGTGTTTGCTCTGAGCCAGTCGATACATCTGTGCTGCTTCCTAAGGACCTGGAAACGTAATCGTGCCATGAGCGGGATTAAATAAATGAAGCCAACTCAAAGATTCAGCTTCCTCTCCAACCCTTTTAGGATCGAAGCGTAGCAGCAGTGATTTAACATTAGTCAGTTGGTCGCCAAGTAATTATCCACTGTTCATCTAGCTGCTGTAATAACCGTTTTACCATAAAGTCAGGCTTCTGTCACTGACTTATAAAGACACAATAAGGCAGCTCAGTGATACACCACGCTAATTAGAAAATCGTCAAACTAACGCAAAGACAAGTTTTTTTTTTCTTCATGTGGGGCATAAGCTTTAGTACAATTAGTATTGCCTGTCGTTCATGCCATTGGTTTTGCATAGGTACTAGGATTGCCTGTCGTTCATGCCATTGGTTTTGCATAGGTACTAGTATTGCCTGTCGTTCATGCCATTATTTTTGCATAGGTACTAGTATTGCCTGTAATTCATGCCATTGGTTTTGCATAGGTACTAGTATTGCCTGTCGTTCATGCCATTATTTTTGCATAGGAACTAGTATTGCCTGTCGTTCGTGCCATTATTTTTGCATAGGTACTAGTATTGCCTGTCGTTCATGCCATTATTTTTGCATAGGTACTAGTATTGCCTGTCGTTCATGCCATTGGTTTTGCATCGGTACTAGTATTGCCTGTCGTTCATGCCATTATTTTTGCATAGGTACTAGTATTGCCTGTCGTTCATGCCATCATTTTTGCATAGGTACTAGTATTGCCTGTCGTTCATGCCATTGGTTTTGCATAGGAACTAGTATGGCCTGTCGTTCATGCCATTATTTTTGCTTAGGTTTTAGTATTGCCTGTCGTTCATGCCTTTGGTTTTGCATAGGGACTAGTATTGCCTGTCGTTCATGACATTGATTTTGCATAGGTATTAGTATTGCCTGTCGTTCTTGCCATTGGTTTTGCATAGGTACTAGTATTGCCTGTCGTCATGCCATTATATTTGCATAGGTACTAGTATTGCCTGTCGTTCATCCCATTATTTTTGCATAGGTACTGGTATTGCCTGTCGTTCATGCCATTGGTTTTGCATAGGTACTAGTATTGCCTGTAATTCATGCCATTGGTTTTGCATAGGTACTAGTATTGCCTGTCGCTCATGCCATTATTTTTGCATAGGAACTAGTATTGCCTGTCGTTCGTGCCATTATTTTTGCATAGGTACTAGTATTGCCTGTCGTTCATGCCATTATTTTTGCATAGGTACTAGTATTGCCTGTCGTTCATGCCATTGGTTTTGCATCGGTACTAGTATTGCCTGTCGTTCATGCCATTATTTTTGCATAGGTACTAGTATTGCCTGTCGTTCATGCCATTATTTTTGCATAGGTACTAGTATTGCCTGTCGTTCATGCCATTGGTTTTGCATAGGTACTAGTATGGCCTGTCGTTCATGCCATTATTTTTGCATAGGTTCTAGTATTGCCTGTCGTTCATGCCATTGGTTTTGCATAGGGACTAGTATTGCCTGTCGTTCATGACATTGATTTTGCATAGGTATTAGTATTGCCTGTCGTTCTTGCCATTGGTTTTGCATAGGTACTAGTATTGCTTGTCGTTCATGCCATTGATTTTGCATAGGTACTAGTATTGCCTGTCGTTCATGCCATTGGTTTTGCATAGGTACTAGTATTGCCTGTCGTTCATGCCATTGGTTTTGCATAGGTACTAGTATTGCCTGTGGTTCATGCCATTGGTTTTGCATAGGTACTAGTATTGCCTGTCGTTCATGCCATTGGTTTTGCATAGGTACTAGTATTGCCTGTCGTTCATGCCATTGGTTTTGCAAAGGTACTAGTATTGCCTGTCGTTCATGCCATTATTTTTGCATAGGTTCTAGTATTGCCTGTCGTTTATGCCATTGGTTTTGCATAGGTACTAGTATTGCCTGTCGTTCATGCCATTTGTTTTGCATAGGTACTAGTATTGCCTGTCATTCATGCCATTTGTTTTGCATAGGTACTAGTATTGCTTGTTGTTCATGCCATTATTTTTACATAGGTACGAGTATTGCCTGTCGTTCATGCCATTATTTTTGAATAGGTACTAGTATTGCCTGTAATTCATGCCATTGGTTTTGCATAGGTACGAGTATTGCCTGTCGTTCATGCCATTATTTTTGCATAGGTACTAGTATTGCCTGTCGTTCATGCCATTATTTTTGCATAGGTACTAGTATTGCCTGTCGTTCATGCCATTGGTTTTGCATCGGTACTAGTATTGCCTGTCGTTCATGCCATTATTTTTGCATAGGTACTAGTATTGCCTGTCGTTCATGCCATCATTTTTGCATAGGTACTAGTATTGCCTGTCGTTCATGCCATTGGTTTTGCATAGGTACTAGTATGGCCTGTCGTTCATGCCATTATTTTTGCATAGGTTCTAGTATTGCCTGTCGTTCATGCCATTGGTTTTGCATTGGGACTAGTATTGCCTGTCGTTCATGACATTGATTTTGCATAGGTATTAGTATTGCCTGTCGTTCTTGCCATTGGTTTTGCATAGGTACTAGTATTGCTTGTCGTTCATGCCATTGGTTTTGCATAGGTACTAGTATTGCCTGTCGTTCATGCCATTGGTTTTGCATAGGTACTAGTATTGCCTGTCGTTCATGCCATTGGTTTTGCATAGGTACTAGTATTGCCTGTGGTTCATGCCATTGGTTTTGCATAGGTACTAGTATTGCCTGTCGTTCATGCCATTGGTTTTGCAAAGGTACTAGTATTGCCTGTCGTTCATGCCATTATTTTTGCATAGGTTCTAGTATTGCCTGTCGTTTATGCCATTGGTTTTGCATAGGTACTAGTATTGCCTGTCGTTCATGTCATTGGTTTTGCATAGGTACTAGTATTGCCAGTCGTTCATGCCATTGGTTTTGCATAGGTACTAATATTGCCTGTCGTTCATGCCATTGGTTTTGCAAAGGTACTAGTATTGCTTGTCCTTCATGCCATTATTTTTGCATAGGTACTTGTATTGCCTGTTGTTCATGCCATTATTTTTGCATAGGTACTAGCATTGCCTGTCGTTCATGCCATTATTTTTGCATAGGTACTAGTATTGCCTGTCATTCATGCCATTTGTTTTGCATAGGTACTAGTATAGCCTGTCGTTCATGTCATTGGTTTTGCATAGGTACTAGTATTGCCAGTCGTTCATGCCATTGGTTTTGCATAGGTACTAATATTGCCTGTCGTTCATGCCATTGGTTTTGCATAGGTACTAGTATTGTTTGTCGTTCATGCCATTATTTTTGCATAGGTACTAGTATTGCCTGTCGTCATGCCATTATTTTTGCATAGGTACTAGTATAGCCTGTCGTTCATGCCATTATTTTTGCATAGGTACTAGTATTGCCTGTCGTTCATGCCATCATTTTTGCATAGGTACTAGTATTGCCTGTCGTTCATGCCATTGGTTTTGCATAGGTACTAGTATGGCCTGTCGTTCATGCCATTATTTTTGCATAGGTTCTGGTATTGCCTGTCGTTCATGCCATTGGTTTTGCATTGGGACTGGTATTGCCTGTCGTTCATGACATTGATTTTGCATAGGTATTAGTATTGCCTGTCGTTCTTGCCATTGGTTTTGCATAGGTACTAGTATTGCTTGTCGTTCATGCCATTGGTTTTGCATAGGTACTAGTATTGCCTGTCGTTCATGCCATTGGTTTTGCATAGGTACTAGTATTGCCTGTCGTTCATGCCATTGGTTTTGCATAGGTACTAGTATTGCCTGTGGTTCATGCCATTGGTTTTGCATAGGTACTAGTATTGCCTGTCGTTCATGCCATTGGTTTTGCAAAGGTACTAGTATTGCCTGTCGTTCATGCCATTATTTTTGCATAGGTTCTAGTATTGCCTGTCGTTTATGCCATTGGTTTTGCATAGGTACTAGTATTGCCTGTCGTTCATGTCATTGGTTTTGCATAGGTACTAGTATTGCCAGTCGTTCATGCCATTGGTTTTGCATAGGTACTAATATTGCCTGTCGTTCATGCCATTGGTTTTGCATAGGTACTAGTATTGCTTGTCCTTCATGCCATTATTTTTGCATAGGTACTTGTATTGCCTGTTGTTCATGCCATTATTTTTGCATAGGTACTAGTATTGCCTGTCGTTCATGCCATTATATTTGCATAGGTACTAGTATTGCCTGTCATTCATGCCATTTGTTTTGCATAGGTACTAGTATCGCCTGTCGTTCATGTCATTGGTTTTGCATAGGTACTAGTATTGCCAGTCGTTCATGCCATTGGTTTTGCATAGGTACTAATATTGCCTGTCGTTCATGCCATTGGTTTTGCATAGGTACTAGTATTGTTTGTCGTTCATGCCATTATTTTTGCAAAGGTACTTGTATTGCCTGTTGTTCATGCCATTATTTTTGCATAGGTACTAGTATTGCCTGTCGTTCATGCCATTATTTTTGCATAGGTACTCGTATTGCCTGTCGTTCATGCCATTATTTTTGCATAGGTACTAGTATTGCCTGTCGTTCATGCCATTATTTTTGCATAGGTCCTAGTATTGCCTGTCGTTCATGCCATTATTTTTGCAAAGGTACTAGTAATGCCTGTCGTTCATGCCATTATTTTTGCAAAGGGACAAGTACTGCCTGTCGTTCATGCCATTGGTTTTGCATAGGTACTAGTATTGCCTGTCGTTCATGCCATTGGTTTCGCATAGGTACTAGTATTGCCTGTCGTTCATGCCTTAGGTTTTGCATAGGTACTAGTATTGCCTGTCGTTCATGCCATTATTTTTGCATAGGTACTAGTATTGCCTGTCGTTCATGCCATTATTTTTGCATAGGTACTAGTATTGCCTGTCGTTCATGCCATTGGTTTTGCATAGGTACTAGTATTGCCTGTCGTTCATGCCATTACTTTTGCATAGGTACTTGTTTTGCCTGTCGTTCATGCCATTGGTTTTGCATAGGCAATAGTATTGCCTGTCTTTCATGCCATTGGTTTTGCATAGGTACTAGTATTGCCAGTCGTTCGTGCCATTGGTTTTGCATAGGTACTAGTATTGCCTGTCGTTCGTGCCATTGGTTTTGCTTCGGTACTAGTATTGCCTGTCGTTAATGCCATTGGTTTTGCATAGGTACTAGTATTGCCTGTCGTTCATGCCTTAGGTTTTGCATAGGTACTAGTATTGCCTGTCGTTCATGCCATTATTTTTGCATAGGTACTAGTATTGCCTGTCGTTCATGCCATTATTTTTGCATAGGTACTAGTATTGCCTGTCGTTCATGCCATTGGTTTTGCATAGGTACTAGTATTGCCTGTCGTTCATGCCATTACTTTTGCATAGGTACTTGTTTTGCCTGTCGTTCATGCCATTGGTTTTGCATAGGCAATAGTATTGCCTGTCTTTCATGCCATTGGTTTTGCATAGGTACTAGTATTGCCAGTCGTTCGTGCCATTGGTTTTGCATAGGTACTAGTATTGCCTGTCGTTCGTGCCATTGGTTTTGCTTCGGTACTAGTATTGCCTGTCGTTAATGCCATTGGTTTTGCATAGGTACTAGTATTGCCTGTCGTTCATGCCATAATTTTTGCATAAGTACTAGTATTGCCTGTCGTTCATGCCATTATTTTTGCATAGGTACTAGTATTGCCTGTCGTTCTTGCCATTGGTTTTGCATAGGTACTAGTATTGCTTGTTGTTCATGCCATTGGTTTTGCATAGGTACTAGTGTGACCTGTCGTTAATGCCATTGGTTTTGCATAGGTACTAGTATTGCTTGTTGTTCATGCCATTGGTTTTGCATAGGTACTTGTATTGCCTGTCGTTCACGCCATTGGTTTTGCAAAGGCAATAGTATTGCCTGTCATTCATGCCATTATTTTTGCATAGGTACTAGTATTGCCTGTCGTTCGTGCCATCATTTTTTCATAGGAACTAGTATTGCCTGTCGTTCATGCCATTATTTTTGCATAGGTACTAGTATTGCCTGTCGTTCATGCCATTATTTTTGCATAGGTACTAGTATTGCCTGTCGTTCATGCCATTATTTTTGTATAGGTACTAGTATTGCCTGTCGTTCATGTCATTGGTTTTGCATAGGTACTAGTATTGCCTGTCGTTCATGCCATTGGTTTTGAATAGGTACTAGTATTGCCTGTCGTTCATGCCTTTGGTTTTGCATTGGTACTAGTATTGCCTGTCGTTCATGCCATTACTTTTGCATAGGTACTTGTATTGCCTTTCGTTCATGCCATTGGTGTTGCATAGGCACCAGTATTGCCTGTCGTTCATGCCATTGGTTTTGCATAGGTACTAGTATTTCCAGTGTTTCGTGCCATTGGTTTTGCATAGGTACTAATATTGCCTGTCGTTCGTGCCATTGGTTTTGCATAGGTACTAGTATTGCCTGTTGTTCATGCCATTGGTTTTGCATAGGTACTAGTATTGCCTGTCGTTCATGCCATTATTTTTGCATAGGTACTAGTATTGCCTGTCGTTCATGCCATTATTTTTGCATAGGTACTAGTATTGCCGGTCGTTCGTCGTTCATACCATTGTTTAGCATAGGTACTAGTATTGCCTATCGTTCATGTCTTTTGTTTTGCAAAGGTACTAGTATTGCCTGACGTTCATGCCATTGTTTTGCATGGGTAATAGTATTGCCTGTCGTTCATGCCATTGGTTTTGCATAGGTACTAGTATTGCCTGTCGTTCATGCCATTATTTTTGCATAGGTACTAGTATTGCCTGTCGTTCGTGCCTTTGGTTTTGCATAGGTACCAGTATTGCCTGTCGTTCATACCATTGGTTTTGCATAGGTACTTGTATTGCCTGTCGTTCATGCCATTATTTTTGCATAGGTACGAGTATTGCCTGTCGTTCATGCCATTGGTTTTGCATAGGTACTAGTATTGCCTGTCAGTCATGCCATTATTTTTGCATAGGTACTAGTATTGCCTGTCGTTCATGCCTTTGGTTTTGCATAGGTTCTTGTATTGCCTGTCGTTCATGCCATAGGTGTTGCATAGGTACTAGTATTGCCTGTCGTTCATGCCATTACTTTTGCATAGGTACTAGTATTGCCTGTCGTTCATGCCATTGGTTATGCATAGGTACTAGTATTGCCTGTCGTTCATGCCATTAGTTTTGCATAGGTACTAGTATTGCCTGTCGTTCATGCCATTGGTTTTGCATAGGTACTAGTATTGCCTGTAGTTCATGCCATTGGTTTTGTGTAGGTGCTAGTATTGCCTGTCTTTCATGCCATTAATTTTGCATACGTACTTGTATTGCCTGTCGTTCATGCCATTGGTTTTGCATAGGCACTAGTATTGCCTGTCATTCATGCTATTATTTTTGCAAAGGTACTGGTATTGCCTGTCTTTCATGCCTTTATTTTTGCATAGGTACTAGTATTGCCTGTCGTTCATGCCATTGGCTTGCATAGGTACTAGTATTGCCTGTCGTTCATGCCATTATTTTTGCATAGGTACTAGTATTGCCTGTCGTTCATGCCATTTGTTTTGAATAGGTAATATTATTTTCTGTCGCTCATGCCATTGGTTTTGCATTGGTACTAGTATTGCCAATTGTTCATGCCATTATTTTTGCATAGGTACTATTATTGCCTGTCGTCCATGCCATTACTTTTGCATCGGTACTAGTATTGCCTGTCGTTCATGCCATTGGTTTTGCATAGGTACTAGTATTGCCTGTCGTTCATGCCATTATTTTTGCATAGGTACTAGTATTGCCTGTCGTTCATGCCATTGGTTTTGTATAGGTACTAGTATTGCCTGTCGTTCATGCCATTAATTTTGCATAGGTACTTGTATTGCCTGTCGTTCATGCCATTGGTTTTGCATAGGCACTAGTATTGCCTGTCGTTCATGCTATTATTTTTGCATAGGTACTAGTTTTGTCTGTCGTTGGTGCCTTTTTTTTTGCATAGGTACTGGTATTGCCTGTCGTTCATGCCATTATTTTTGCATAGGTACTAGTACTGCCTGTCGTTCATGCCATTGGTTTTGCATAGGTACTAGTATTGTTTGTCGTTCATGCCATTATTTTTGCATAGGTACTAGTATTGCCTGTCGTCATGCCATTATTTTTGCATAGGTACTAGTATTGCCTGTCGTTCATGCCTTTTTTTTTGCATAGGTACTAGTAATGCCTGTCGTTCATGCCATTATTTTTGTATAGGTACTAGTATTGCCTGTCGTTCATGTCATTGGTTTTGCATAGGTACTTGTATTGCCTGTCGTTCATGCCATTGGTTTTGCATAGGTACTAGTATTGCCTGTTGTCATGCCATTGGTTTTGCATTGGTACTAGTATTGTTTGTCGTTCATGCCATTGTTTTTGCTTAGGTACTAGTATTGCCTGTCGTCATGCCATTATATTTGCATAGGTACTAGTATTGCCTGTCGTTCATCCCATTATTTTTGCTTAGGTACAAATATTGCCTGTCGTTCATGCCATTATTTTTGCATAGGTACTAGTTTTGCCTGTCGTTCATGTCACTGGTTTTGCATAGGAACTAGTATTGCCTGTCTTTCTTGTCATTGGTTTTGCATAGGTACTAGTATTGCCTGTCGTTCATGCCATTGGTCTGCATAGGTACTAGTATTGCCTGTCGTTCATTCCATTGGTTTTGCATTGGTACTAGTATTGCCTGTCGTTCATGCCATTATTTTTGCATAGGCACTAGTATTGCCTGTCGTTCATGCCATTATTTTTGCATAGGTACTAGTATTGCCTGTCGTTCATGCCATTGGTTTTGCATCGGTACTAGTATTGCCTGCCGTTCATGCAATCTTTTTTGCATAGGTACTAGTATTGCCTGTCGTTCATGCCATTATTTTTGCATAGGTACTAGTATTGCCTGTCGTTCATGCCATTTGTTTTGAATAGGTAATATTATTTTCTGTCGTTCATGCCATTGGTTTTGCATTGGTACTAGTATTGCCAGTCGTTCATGCCATTATTTTTGCATAGGTACTAGTATTGCGTGTCGTTAATGCCTTTATTTTTGCATAGGTACTAGTATTCCTGTTGTTCATGCCATTATTTTGGCATAGGTACTAGTATTGCCTGTCGTTCATGGCATTATTTTTGCATAGGTACTAGTATTGCCTGTTGTTCATGCCATTATTTTTGCATAGGTTCTAGTATTGCCTGTCGTTCATGTCATTGGTTTTGCATAGGTACTAGTATTGCCTGTCGTTCATCCCATTATTTTTGCTTAGGTACAAATATTGCCTGTCGTTCATGCCATTATTTTTGCATAGGTACTAGTTTTGCCTGTCGTTCATGTCACTGGTTTTGCATAGTTACAAGTATTGCCTGTCGTTCATGCCATTGGTTTTGCATAGGAACTAGTATTGCCTGTCGTTCATGTCATTGGTTTTGCATAGGTACTAGTATTGCCTGTTGTTCATGCCATTGGTCTGCATAGGTACTAGTATTGCCCGATGTTCATTCCATTGGTTTTGCATTGGTACTAGTATAGCCTGTCGTTAATGCCATTATTTTTGCATAGGCACTAGTATTGCCAGTCGTTCGTGCCATTGCTTTTGCATAGGTACTAGTATTGCCTGTCGTTCGTGCCATTGGTTTTGCATAGGTACTAGTATTGCCTGTCGTTAATGCCATTGGTTTTGCATAGGTACTAGTATTGCCTGTCGTTCATGCCATAATTTTTGCATAAGTACTAGTATTGCCTGTCGTTCATGCCATTATTTTTGCATAGGTACTAGTATTGCCTGTCTTTCTTGCCATTGGTTTTGCATAGGTACTAGTATTGGTTGTTGTTCATGCCATTGGTTTTGCATAGGTACTAGTGTGACCTGTCGTTCATGCCATTGGTTTTGCATAGGTACTAGTATTGCTTGTTGTTCATGCCATTGGTTTTGCATAGGTACTTGTATTGCCTGTCGTTCACGCCATTGGTTTTGCAAAGGCAATAGTATTGCCTGTCGTTCATGCCATTATTTTTGCATAGGTACTAGTATTGCCTGTCGTTCGTGCCATCATTTTTTCATAGGAACTAGTATTGCCTGTCGTTCATGCCATTATTTTTGCATAGGTACTAGTATTGCCTGTCGTTCATGCCATTATTTTTGCATAGGTACTAGTATTGCCTGTCGTTCATGCCATTATTTTTGTATAGGTACTAGTATTGCCTGTCGTTCATGTCATTGGTTTTGCATAGGTACTAGTATTGCCTGTCGTTCATGCCATTGGTTTTGAATAGGTACTAGTATTGCCTGTCGTTCATGCCATTGGTTTTGCATTGGTACTAGTATTGCCTGTCGTTCATGCCATTACTTTTGCATAGGTACTTGTATTGCCTTTCGTTCATGCCATTGGTGTTGCATAGGCACTAGTATTGCCTGTCGTTCATGCCATTGGTTTTGCATAGGTACTAGTATTTCCAGTCGTTCGTGCCATTGGTTTTGCATAGGTACTAATATTGCCTGTCGTTCGTGCCATTGGTTTTGCATAGGTACTAGTATTGCCTGTTGTTCATGCCATTGGTTTTGCATAGGTACTAGTATTGCCAGTCGTTCATGCCATTATTTTTGCATAGGTACTAGTATTGCCTGTCGTTCATGCCATTTGTTTTGAATAGGTAATATTATTTTCTGTCGTTCATGCCATTGGTTTTGCATTGGTACTAGTATTGCCAGTCGTTCATGCCATTATTTTTGCATAGGTACTAGTATTGCGTGTCGTTAATGCCTTTATTTTTGCATAGGTACTAGTATTCCTGTTGTTCATGCCATTATTTTGGCATAGGTACTAGTATTGCCTGTCGTTCATGGCATTATTTTTGCATAGGTACTAGTATTGCCTGTTGTTCATGCCATTATTTTTGCATAGGTTCTAGTATTGCCTGTCGTTCCTGTCATTGGTTTTGCATAGGTACTAGTATTGCCTGTCGTTCATCCCATTATTTTTGCTTAGGTACAAATATTGCCTGTCGTTCATGCCATTATTTTTGCATAGGTACTAGTTTTGCCTGTCGTTCATGTCACTGGTTTTGCATAGTTACAAGTATTGCCTGTCGTTCATGCCATTGGTTTTGCATAGGAACTAGTATTGCCTGTCGTTCATGTCATTGGTTTTGCATAGGTACTAGTATTGCCTGTTGTTCATGCCATTGGTCTGCATAGGTACTAGTATTGCCCGTTGTTCATTCCATTGGTTTTGCATTGGTACTAGTATAGCCTGTCGTTAATGCCATTATTTTTGCATAGGCACTAGTATTGCCAGTCGTTCGTGCCATTGGTTTTGCATAGGTACTAGTATTGCCTGTCGTTCGTGCCATTGGTTTTGCATAGGTACTAGTATTGCCTGTCGTTAATGCCATTGGTTTTGCATAGGTACTAGTATTGCCTGTCGTTCATGCCATAATTTTTGCATAAGTACTAGTATTGCCTGTCGTTCATGCCATTATTTTTGCATAGGTACTAGTATTGCCTGTCGTTCTTGCCATTGGTTTTGCATAGGTACTAGTATTGCTTGTTGTTCATGCCATTGGTTTTGCATAGGTACTAGTGTGACCTGTCGTTCATGCCATTGGTTTTGCATAGGTACTAGTATTGCTTGTTGTTCATGCCATTGGTTTTGCATAGGTACTTGTATTGCCTGTCGTTCACGCCATTGGTTTTGCAAAGGCAATAGTATTGCCTGTCGTTCATGCCATTATTTTTGCATAGGTACTAGTATTGCCTGTCGTTCGTGCCATCATTTTTTCATAGGAACTAGTATTGCCTGTCGTTCATGCCATTATTTTTGCATAGGTACTAGTATTGCCTGTCGTTCATGCCATTATTTTTGCATAGGTACTAGTATTGCCTGTCGTTCATGCCATTATTTTTGTATAGGTACTAGTATTGCCTGTCGTTCATGTCATTGGTTTTGCATAGGTTCTAGTATTGCCTGTCGTTCATGCCATTGGTTTTGAATAGGTACTAGTATTGCCTGTCGTTCATGCCATTGGTTTTGCATTGGTACTAGTATTGCCTGTCGTTCATGCCATTACTTTTGCATAGGTACTTGTATTGCCTTTCGTTCATGCCATTGGTGTTGCATAGGCACTAGTATTGCCTGTCGTTCATGCCATTGGTTTTGCATAGGTACTAGTATTTCCAGTCGTTCGTGCCATTGGTTTTGCATAGGTACTAATATTGCCTGTCGTTCGTGCCATTGGTTTTGCATAGGTACTAGTATTGCCTGTTGTTCATGCCATTGGTTTTGCATAGGTACTAGTATTGCCTGTCGTTCATGCCATTATTTTTGCATAAGTACTAGTATTGCCTGTCGTTAATGCCATTATTTTTGCATAGGTACTAGTATTGCCTGTCGTTCGTCGTTCATACCATTGGTTAGCATAGGTACTAGTATTGCCTATCGTTCATGCCTTTTGTTTTGCAAAGGTACTAGTATTGCCTGACGTTCATGCCATTGTTTTGCATAGGTAATAGTATTGCCTGTCGTTCATGCCATTGGTTTTGCATAGGTACTAGTATTGCCTGTCGTTCATGCCATTATTTTTGCATAGGTACTAGTATTGCCTGTCGTTCGTGCCTTTGGTTTTTCATAGGTACCAGTATTGCCTGTCGTTCATACCATTGGTTTTGCATAGGTACTAGTATTGCCTGTCGTTCATGCCATTATTTTTGCATAGGTACGAGTATTGCCTGTCGTTCATGCCATTGGTTTTGCATAGGTACTAGTATTGCCTGTCAGTCATGCCATTATTTTTGCATATGTACTAGTATTGCCTGTCGTTCATGCCATTGGTTTTGCATAGGTTCTTGTATTGCCTGTCGTTCATGCCATAGGTGTTGCATAGGTACTAGTATTGCCTGTCGTTCATGCCATTACTTTTGCATAGGTACGAGTATTGCCTGTCGTTCATGCCATTGGTTATGCATAGGTACTAGTATTGCCTGTCGTTCATGCCATTGGTTTTGCATTGGTACTAGTATTGCCTGTCGTTCATGCCATAATTTTTGCATAAGTACTAGTATTGCCTGTCGTTCATGCCATTATTTTTGCATAGGTACTAGTATTGCCTGTCGTTCTTGCCATTGGTTTTGCATAGGTACTAGTATTGCCTGTCGTTCGTGTCTTTGGTTTTTCATAGGTACCAGTATTGCCTGTCGTTCATACCATTGGTTTTGCATAGGTACTAGTATTGCCTGTCGTTCATGCCATTATTTTTGCATAGGTACGAGTATTGCCTGTCGTTCATGCCATTGGTTTTGCATAGGTACTAGTATTGCCTGTCAGTCATGCCATTATTTTTGCATATGTACTAGTATTGCCTGTCGTTCATGCCATTGGTTTTGCATAGGTTCTTGTATTGCCTGTCGTTCATGCCATAGGTGTTGCATAGGTACTAGTATTGCCTGTCGTTCATGCCATTACTTTTGCATAGGTACTAGTATTGCCTGTCGTTCATGCCATTGGTTATGCATAGGTACTAGTATTGCCTGTCGTTCATGCCATTGGTTTTGCATTGGTACTAGTTTTGCCTGTCGTTCATGCCATTGGTTTTGCATAGGTACTAGTATTGCCTGTAGTTCATGCCATTGGTTTTGTGTAGGTGCTAGTATTGCCTGTCTTTCATGCCATTAATTTTGCATAGGTACTTGTATTGCCTGTCGTTCATGCCATTGGTTTTGCATAGGCACTAGTATTGCCTGTCATTCATGCTATTATTTTTGCAAAGGTACGAGTATTGCCTGTCGTTCGTGCCATTATTTTTGCATAGGTACTGGTATTGCCTGTCGTTCATGCCTTTATTTTTGCATAGGTACTTGTATTGCCTGTCGTTCATGCCATTGGTTTTGCATAGGCACTAGTATTGCCTGTCGTTCATGCTATTATTTTTGCATAGGTACTAGTATTGCCTGTCGTTCGTGCCATTATTTTTGCATAGGTACTGGTATTGCCTGTCGTTCATGCCATTATTTTTGCATAGGTACTAGTACTGCCTGTCGTTCATGCCATTAATTTTGCATAGGTACTTGTATTGCCTGTCGTTCATGCCATTGGTTTTGCATAGGCACTAGTATTGCCTGTCGTTCATGCTATTATTTTTGCATAGGTACTAGTATTGCCTGTCGTTCGTGCCATTATTTTTGCATAGGTACTGGTATTGCCTGTCGTTCATGCCATAATTTTTGCATAAGTACTAGTATTGCCTGTCGTTCATGCCATTATTTTTGCATAGGTACTAGTATTGCCTGTCGTTCTTGCCATTGGTTTTGCATAGGTACTAGTATTGCCTGTCGTTCGTGTCTTTGGTTTTGCATAGGTACTAGTATTGCCTGTCAGTCATGCCATTATTTTTGCATATGTACTAGTATTGCCTGTCGTTCATGCCATTGGTTTTGCATAGGTTCTTGTATTGCCTGTCGTTCATGCCATAGGTGTTGCATAGGTACTAGTATTGCCTGTCGTTCATGCCATTACTTTTGCATAGGTACGAGTATTGCCTGTCGTTCATGCCATTGGTTATGCATAGGTACTAGTATTGCCTGTCGTTCATGCCATTGGTTTTGCATTGGTACTAGTATTGCCTGTCGTTCATGCCATAATTTTTGCATAAGTACTAGTATTGCCTGTCGTTCATGCCATTATTTTTGCATAGGTACTAGTATTGCCTGTCGTTCTTGCCATTGGTTTTGCATAGGTACTAGTATTGCCTGTCGTTCGTGTCTTTGGTTTTTCATAGGTACCAGTATTGCCTGTCGTTCATACCATTGGTTTTGCATAGGTACTAGTATTGCCTGTCGTTCATGCCATTATTTTTGCATAGGTACGAGTATTGCCTGTCGTTCATGCCATTGGTTTTGCATAGGTACTAGTATTGCCTGTCAGTCATGCCATTATTTTTGCATATGTACTAGTATTGCCTGTCGTTCATGCCATTGGTTTTGCATAGGTTCTTGTATTGCCTGTCGTTCATGCCATAGGTGTTGCATAGGTACTAGTATTGCCTGTCGTTCATGCCATTACTTTTGCATAGGTACTAGTATTGCCTGTCGTTCATGCCATTGGTTATGCATAGGTACTAGTATTGCCTGTCGTTCATGCCATTGGTTTTGCATTGGTACTAGTTTTGCCTGTCGTTCATGCCATTGGTTTTGCATAGGTACTAGTATTGCCTGTAGTTCATGCCATTGGTTTTGTGTAGGTGCTAGTATTGCCTGTCTTTCATGCCATTAATTTTGCATAGGTACTTGTATTGCCTGTCGTTCATGCCATTGGTTTTGCATAGGCACTAGTATTGCCTGTCATTCATGCTATTATTTTTGCAAAGGTACGAGTATTGCCTGTCGTTCGTGCCATTATTTTTGCATAGGTACTGGTATTGCCTGTCGTTCATGCCTTTATTTTTGCATAGGTACTTGTATTGCCTGTCGTTCATGCCATTGGTTTTGCATAGGCACTAGTATTGCCTGTCGTTCATGCTATTATTTTTGCATAGGTACTAGTATTGCCTGTCGTTCGTGCCATTATTTTTGCATAGGTACTGGTATTGCCTGTCGTTCATGCCATTATTTTTGCATAGGTACTAGTACTGCCTGTCGTTCATGCCATTAATTTTGCATAGGTACTTGTATTGCCTGTCGTTCATGCCATTGGTTTTGCATAGGCACTAGTATTGCCTGTCGTTCATGCTATTATTTTTGCATAGGTACTAGTATTGCCTGTCGTTCGTGCCATTATTTTTGCATAGGTACTGGTATTGCCTGTCGTTCATGCCATTATTTTTGCATAGGTACTAGTACTGCCTGTCGTTCATGCCATTGGTTTTGCATAGGTACTAGTATTGTTTGTCGTTCATGCCATTATTTTTGCATAGGTACTAGTATTGCCTGTCGTCATGCCATTATTTTTGCATAGGTACTAGTATTGCCTGTCGTTCATGCCTTTTTTTTTGCATAGGTACTAGTAATGCCTGTCGTTCATGCCATTATTTTTGTATAGGTACTAGTATTGCCTGTCGTTCATGTCATTGGTTTTGCATAGGTACTTGTATTGCCTGTCGTTCATGCCGTTGGTTTTGCATAGGTACTAGTATTGCCTGTTGTCATGCCATTGGTTTTGCATAGGTACTAGTATTGTTTGTCGTTCATGCCATTATTTTTGCTTAGGTACTAGTATTGCCTGTCGTCATGCCATTATATTTGCATAGGTACTAGTATTGCCTGTCGTTCTTCCCATTATTTTTGCTTAGGTACAAATTTTGCCTGTCGTTCATGCCATTATTTTTGCATAGGTACTAGTTTTGCCTGTCGTTCATGTCACTGGTTTTGCATAGGAACTAGTATTGCCTGTCTTTCTTGTCATTGGTTTTGCATAGGTACTAGTATTGCCTGTCGTTCATGCCATTGGTCTGCATAGGTACTAGTATTGCCTGTCGTTCATTCCATTGGTTTTGCATTGGTACTAGTATTGCCTGTCGTTCATGCCATTATTTTTGCATAGGCACTAGTATTGCCTGTCGTTCATGCCATTATTTTTGCATAGGTACTAGTATTGCCTGTCGTTCATGCCATTGGTTTTGCATCGGTACTAGTATTGCCTGCCGTTCATGCAATCTTTTTTGCATAGGTACTAGTATTGCCTGTCGTTCATGCCATTATTTTTGCATAGGTACTAGTATTGCCTGTCGTTCATGCCATTTGTTTTGAATAGGTAATATTATTTTCTGTCGTTCATGCCATTGGTTTTGCATTGGTACTAGTATTGCCAGTCGTTCATGCCATTATTTTTGCATAGGTACTAGTATTGCGTGTCGTTAATGCCTTTATTTTTGCATAGGTACTAGTATTCCTGTTGTTCATGCCATTATTTTGGCATAGGTACTAGTATTGCCTGTTGTTCATGCCATTATTTTTGCATAGGTTCTAGTATTGCCTGTCGTTCATGTCATTGGTTTTGCATAGGTACTAGTATTGCCTGTCGTTCATCCCATTATTTTTGCTTAGGTACAAATATTGCCTGTCGTTCATGCCATTATTTTTGCATAGGTACTAGTTTTGCCTGTCGTTCATGTCACTGGTTTTGCATAGTTACAAGTATTGCCTGTCGTTCATGCCATTGGTTTTGCATAGGAACTAGTATTGCCTGTCGTTCATGTCATTGGTTTTGCATAGGTACTAGTATTGCCTGTTGTTCATGCCATTGGTCTGCATAGGTACTAGTATTGCCCGTTGTTCATTCCATTGGTTTTGCATTGGTACTAGTATAGCCTGTCGTTAATGCCATTATTTTTGCATAGGTACTAGTATTGCCTGTCGTTCGTGCCATTGGTTTTGCATAGGTACTAGTATTGCCTGTCGTTAATGCCATTGGTTTTGCATAGGTACTAGTATTGCCTGTCGTTCATGCCATAATTTTTGCATAAGTACTAGTATTGCCTGTCGTTCATGCCATTATTTTTGCATAGGTACTAGTATTGCCTGTCGTTCTTGCCATTGGTTTTGCATAGGTACTAGTATTGCTTGTTGTTCATGCCATTGGTTTTGCATAGGTACTAGTGTGACCTGTCGTTCATGCCATTGGTTTTGCATAGGTACTAGTATTGCTTGTTGTTCATGCCATTGGTTTTGCATAGGTACTTGTATTGCCTGTCGTTCACGCCATTGGTTTTGCAAAGGCAATAGTATTGCCTGTCGTTCATGCCATTATTTTTGCATAGGTACTAGTATTGCCTGTCGTTCGTGCCATCATTTTTTCATAGGAACTAGTATTGCCTGTCGTTCATGCCATTATTTTTGCATAGGTACTAGTATTGCCTGTCGTTCATGCCATTATTTTTGCATAGGTACTACTATTGCCTGTCGTTCATGCCATTATTTTTGTATAGGTACTAGTATTGCCTGTCGTTCATGTCATTGGTTTTGCATAGGTACTAGTATTGCCTGTCGTTCATGCCATTGGTTTTGAATAGGTACTAGTATTGCCTGTCGTTCATGCCATTGGTTTTGCATTGGTACTAGTATTGCCTGTCGTTCATGCCATTACTTTTGCATAGGTACTTCTATTGCCTTTCGTTCATGCCATTGGTGTTGCATAGGCACTAGTATTGCCTGTCGTTCATGCCATTGGTTTTGCATAGGTACTAGTATTTCCAGTCGTTCGTGCCATTGGTTTTGCATCGGTACTAATATTGCCTGTCGTTCGTGCCATTGGTTTTGCATAGGTACTAGTATTGCCTGTTGTTCATGCCATTGGTTTTGCATAGGTACTAGTATTGCCAGTCGTTCATGCCATTATTTTTGCATAGGTACTAGTATTGCCTGTCGTTCATGCCATTTGTTTTGAATAGGTAATATTATTTTCTGTCGTTCATGCCATTGGTTTTGCATTGGTACTAGTATTGCCAGTCGTTCATGCCATTATTTTTGCATAGGTACTAGTATTGCGTGTCGTTAATGCCTTTATTTTTGCATAGGTACTAGTATTCCTGTTGTTCATGCCATTATTTTGGCATAGGTACTAGTATTGCCTGTCGTTCATGGCATTATTTTTGCATAGGTACTAGTATTGCCTGTTGTTCATGCCATTATTTTTGCATAGGTTCTAGTATTGCCTGTCGTTCATGTCATTGGTTTTGCATAGGTACTAGTATTGCCTGTCGTTCATCCCATTATTTTTGCTTAGGTACAAATATTGCCTGTCGTTCATGCCATTATTTTTGCATAGGTACTAGTTTTGCCTGTCGTTCATGTCACTGGTTTTGCATAGTTACAAGTATTGCCTGTCGTTCATGCCATTAGTTTTGCATAGGAACTAGTATTGCCTGTCGTTCATGTCATTGGTTTTGCATAGGTACTAGTATTGCCTGTTGTTCATGCCATTGGTCTGCATAGGTACTAGTATTGCCCGTTGTTCTTTCCATTGGTTTTGCATTGGTACTAGTATAGCCTGTCGTTAATGCCATTATTTTTGCATAGGCACTAGTATTGCCTGTCGTTCGTGCCATTGGTTTTGCATAGGTACTAGTATTGCCTGTCGTTAATGCCATTGGTTTTGCATAGGTACTAGTATTGCCTGTCGTTCATGCCATAATTTTTGCATAAGTACTAGTATTGCCTGTCGTTCATGCCATTATTTTTGCATAGGTACTAGTATTGCCTGTCGTTCTTGCCATTGGTTTTGCATTGGTACTAGTATTGCTTGTTGTTCATGCCATTGGTTTTGCATAGGTACTAGTGTGACCTGTCGTTCATGCCATTGGTTTTGCATACGTACTAGTATTGCTTGTTGTTCATGCCATTGGTTTTGCATAGGCACTTGTATTGCCTGTCGTTCACGCCATTGGTTTTGCAAAGGCAATAGTATTGCCTGTCGTTCATGCCATTATTTTTGCATAGGTACTTGTATTGCCTGTCGTTCGTGCCATCATTTTTTCTTAGGAACTAGTATTGCCTGTCGTTCATGCCATTATTTTTGCATAGGTACTAGTATTGCCTGTCGTTCATGCCATTATTTTTGCATAGGTACTAGTATTGCCTGTCGTTCATGCCATTATTTTTGTATAGGTACTAGTATTGCCTGTCGTTCATGTCATTGGTTTTGCATAGGTACTAGTATTGCCTGTCGTTCATGCCATTGGTTTTGAATAGGTACTAGTATTGCCTGTCGTTCATGCCATTGGTTTTGCATTGGTACTAGTATTGCCTGTCGTTCATGCCATTACTTTTGCATAGGTACTTGTATTGCCTTTCGTTCATGCCATTGGTGTTGCATAGGCACTAGTATTGCCTGTCGTTCATGCCATTGGTTTTGCATAGGTACTAGTATTTCCAGTCGTTCGTGCCATTGGTTTTGCATAGGTACTAATATTGCCTGTCGTTCGTGCCATTGGTTTTGCATAGGTACTAGTATTGCCTGTTGTTCATGCCATTGGTTTTGCATAGGTACTAGTATTGCCTCTCGTTCATGCCATTATTTTTGCATAGGTACTAGTATTGCCTGTCGTTCATGCCATTATTTTTGCATAGGTACTAGTATTGCCTGTCGTTCGTCGTTCATACCATTGGTTCGCATAGGTACTAGTATTGCCTATCGTTCATGCCTTTTGTTTTGCAAAGGTACTAGTATTGCCTGACGTTCATGCCATTGTTTTGCATAGGTAATAGTATTGCCTGTCGTTCATGCCATTGGTTTTGCATAGGTACTAGTATTGCCTGTCGTTCATGCCATTATTTTTGCATAGGTACTAGTATTGCCTGTCGTTCGTGCCTTTGGTTTTTCATAGGTACCAGTATTGCCTGTCGTTCATACCATTGGTTTTGCATAGGTACTAGTATTGCCTGTCGTTCATGCCATTATTTTTGCATAGGTACGAGTATTGCCTGTCGTTCATGCCATTGGTTTTGCATAGGTACTAGTATTGCCTGTCAGTCATGCCATTATTTTTGCATATGTACTAGTATTGCCTGTCGTTCATGCCATTGGTTTTGCATAGGTTCTTGTATTGCCTGTCGTTCATGCCATAGGTGTTGCATAGGTACTAGTATTGCCTGTCGTTCATGCCATTACTTTTGCATAGGTACTAGTATTGCCTGTCGTTCATGCCATTGGTTATGCATAGGTACTAGTATTGCCTGTCGTTCATGCCATTATTTTTGCATAGGTACTAGTATTGCCTGTCGTTCATGCCTTTGGTTTTGCATAGGTACTAGTTTTGCCTGAAGTTCATGCCATTGGTTTTGTGTAGGTGCTAGTATTGCCTGTCTTTCATGCCATTAATTTTGCATAGGTACTTGTATTGCCTGTCGTTCATGCCATTGGTTTTGCATAGGCACTAGTATTGCCTGTCATTCATGCTATTATTTTTGCAAAGGTACGAGTATTGCCTGTCGTTCGTGCCATTATTTTTGCAAAGGTACTGGTATTGCCTGTCGTTCATGCCTTTATTTTTGCATAGGTACTACTATTGCCTGTCGTTCATGCCATTGGCTTGCATAGGTACTAGTATTGCCTGTCGTTCATGCCATTATTTTTGCATAGGTACTAGTATTGCCTGTCGTTCATGCCATTTGTTTTGAAAAGGTAATATTATTTTCTGTCGCTCATGCCATTGGTTTTGCATTGGTACTAGTATTGCCAATCGTTCATGCCATTATTTTTGCATAGGTACTATTATTGCCTGTCGTCCATGCCATTACTTTTGCATCGGTACTAGTATTGCCTGTCGTTCATGCATTTGGTTTTGCATAGGTACTAGTATTGCCTGTCGTTCATGCCATTATTTTTGCATAGGTACTAGTATTGCCTGTCGTTCATGCCATTGGCTTGCATAGGTACTAGTATTGCCTGTCGTTCATGCCATTATTTTTGCATAGGTACTAGTATTGCCTGTCGTTCATGCCATTTGTTTTGAATAGGTTATATTATTTTCTGTCGCTCATGCCATTGGTTTTGCATTGGTACGAGTATTGCCTGTCGTTCATGCCATTGGTTTTGTATAGGTACTAGTATTGCCTGTCGTTCATGCCATCAATTTTGCATAGGTACTTGTATTGCCTGTCGTTCATGCCATTGGTTTTGCATAGGCACTAGTATTGCCTGTCGTTCATGCTATTATTTTTGCATAGGTACTAGTATTGCCTGTCGTTCGTGCCATTATTTTTGCATAGGTACTGGTATTGCCTGTCGTTCATGCCATTATTTTTGCATAGGTACTAGTACTGCCTGTCGTTCATGCCATTGGTTTTGCATAGGTACTAGTATTGTTTGTCGTTCACGCCATTATTTTTGCATAGGTACTAGTATTGCCTGTCGTCATGCCATTATTTTTGCATAGGTACTAGTATTGCCTGTCGTTCATGCCATTATTTTTGCATAGGCACTAGTATTGCCTGTCGTTCATGCCATTGGTTTTGCATCGGTACTAGTATTGCCTGCGGTTCATGCAATCTTTTTTGCATAGGTACTAGTATTGCCTGTCGTTCGTCGTTCATACCATTGGTTAGCATAGGTACTAGTATTGCCTATCGTTCATGCCTTTAGTTTTGCATAGGTACTAGTATTGCCTGACGTTCATGCCATTGTTTTGCATAGGTAATAGTATTGCCTGTCGTTCATGCCATTGGTTTTGCATAGGTACTAGTATTGCCTGTCGTTCATGCCATTATTTTTGCATAGGTACTAGTATTGCTTGTCGTTCGTGCCTTTGGTTTTGCATAGGTACCAGTATTGCCTGTCGTTCATACCATTGGTTTTGCATAGGTACTAGTATTGCCTGTCGTTCATGCCATTATTTTTGCATAGGTACGAGTATTGCCTGTCGTTCATGCCATTGGTTTTGCATAGGTACTAGTATTGCCTGTCAGTCATGCCATTATTTTTGCATAGGTACTAGTATTGCCTGTCGTTCATGCCATTGGTTTTGCATAGGTTCTTGTATTGCCTGTCGTTCATGCCATAGGTGTTGCATAGGTACTAGTATTGCCTGTCGTTCATGCCATTACTTTTGCATCGGTACTAGTATTGCCTGTCGTTCATGCCATTATTTTTGCATAGGTACTAGTATTTCCTGTCGTTCATGCCATTGGTTTTGCATCGGTACTAGTATTGCCTGTAGTTCATGCCATTGGTTTTGTGTCGGTGCTAGTATTGCCTGTCTTTCATGCCATTAATTTTGCATAGGTACTTGTATTGCCTGTCGTTCATGCCATTGGTTTTGCATAGGCACTAGTATTGCCTGTCATTCATGCTATTATTTTTGCATAGGTACGAGTATTGCCTGTCGTTCGTGCCATTATTTTTGCATAGGTACTGGTATTGCCTGTCGTTCATGCCTTTATTTTTGCATAGGTACTAGTATTGCCTGTCGTTCATGCCATTGGCTTGCATAGGTACTAGTATTGCCTGTCGTTCATGCCATTATTTTTGCATAGGTACTAGTATTGCCTGTCGTTCATGCCATTTGTTTTGAATAGGTAATATTATTTTCTGTCGCTCATGCCATTGGTTTTGCATTGGTACTAGTATTGCCAATCGTTCATGCCATTATTTTTGCATAGGTACTATTATTGCCTGTCGTCCATGCCATTACTTTTGCATCGGTACTAGTATTGCCTGTCGTTCATGCCATTGGTTTTGCATAGGTACTAGTATTGCCTGTCGTTCATGCCATTATTTTTGCATAGGTACTAGTATTGCCTGTTGTTCATGCCATTGGTTTTGCATAGGTAGTAGTATTGCCTGTCGTTCATGCCATTGGTTTTGTATAGGTACTAGTATTGCCTGTCGTTCATGCCATTAATTTTGCATAGGTACTTGTATTGCCTGTCGTTCATGCCATTGGTTTTGCATAGGCACTAGTATTGCCTGTCGTTCATGCTATTATTTTTGCATAGGTACTAGTATTGCCTGTCGTTCGTGCCATTATTTTTGCATAGGTACTGGTATTGCCTGTCGTTCATGCCATTATTTTTGCATAGGTACTAGTATTGCCTGTCGTTCATGCCATTGGTTTTGCATAGGTACTAGTATTGTTTGTCGTTCATGCCATTATTTTTGCATAGGTACTAGTATTGCCTGTCGTCATGCCATTATTTTTGCATAGGTACTAGTATTGCCTGTCGTTCATGTCATTGGTTTTGCATAGGTACTAGTATTGCCTGTGGTTCATGCAATTGGTTTTGCATAGGTACTTGTATTGCCTGTCGTTCATGCCATTGGTTTTGCATAGGTACTAGTAATGCCTGTCGTTCATGCCATTATTTTTGTATAGGTACTAGTATTGCCTGTCGTTCATGTCTTTGGTTTTGCATAGGTACTAGTATTGCCTGTGGTTCATGCAATTGGTTTTGCATAGGTACTTGTATTGCCTGTCGTTCATGCCATTGGTTTTGCATAGGTACTAGTATTGCCTGTTGTCATGCCATTGGTTTTGCATCGGTACTAGTATTGTTTGTCGTTCATGCCATTATTTTTGCTTAGGTACTAGTATTGCCTGTCGTCATGCCATTATATTTGCATAGGTACTAGTATTGCCTGTCGTTCATCCCATTATTTTTGCTTAGGTACAAATATTGCCTGTCGTTCATGCCATTTTTTTTGCATAGGTACTAGTTTTGCCTGTCGTTCATGTCACTGGTTTTGCATAGTTACAAGTATTGCCTGTCGTTCATGCCATTGGTTTTGCATAGGAACTAGTATTGCCTGTCTTTCATGTCATTGGTTTTGCATAGGTACTAGTATTGCCTGTCGTTCATGCCATTGGTCTGCATAGGTACTAGTATCGCCTGTCGTTCATTCCATTGGTTTGGCATTGGTACTAGTATTGCCTGTCGTTCATGCCATTATTTTTGCATAGGCACTAGTATTGCCTGTCGTTCATGCCATTATTTTTGCATAGGCACTAGTATTGCCTGTCGTTCATGCCATTATTTTTGCATCGGTACTAGTATTGCCTGCCGTTCATGCAATCTTTTTTGCATAGGTACTAGTATTGCCTGTGGTTCATGCCATTATTTTTGCATAGGTACTAGTATTGCCTGTCGTTCATGCCATTTGTTTTGAATAGGTAATATTATTTTCTGTCGTTCATGCCATTGGTTTTGCATTGGTACTAGTAATGCCAGTCGTTCATGCCATTATTTTTGCATCGGTACTAGTATTGCGTGTCGTTCATGCCTTTATTTTTGCATAGGTACTAGTTTTCCTGTTGTTCATGCCATTATTTTGGCATAGGTACTAGTATTGCCTGTCGTTCATGGCATTATTTTTGCATAGGTACTAGTATTGCCTGTTGTTCATGCCATTATTTTTGCATAGGTTCTAGTATTGCCTGTCGTTCATGTCATTGGTTTTGCATAGGTACTAGTATTGCCTGTCGTTCATCCCATTATTTTTGCTTAGGTACAAATATTGCCTGTCGTTCATGCCATTATTTTTGCATCGGTACTAGTTTTGCCTGTCGTTCATGTCACTGGTTTTGCATAGTTACAAGTATTGCCTGTCGTTCATGCCATTGGTTTTGCATAGGAACTAGTATTGCCTGTCGTTCATGTCATTGGTTTTGCATAGGTACTAGTATTACCTGTCGTTCATGCCATTGGTCTGCATAGGTACTAGTATTGCCCGTTGTTCATTCCATTGGTTTTGCATTGGTACTAGTATAGCTTGTCGTTCATGCCATTATTTTTGCATAGGCACTAGTATTGCCTGTCGTTCATGCCATTATTTTTGCATAGGCACTAGTATTGCCTGTTGTTCATGCCATTGGTTTTGCATCGGTACTAGTATTGCCTGCCGTTCATGCAATCTTTTTTGCATAGGTACTAGTATTGCCTGTCGTTCATGCCATTATTTTTGCATAGGTACTAGTATTGCCTGTCGTTCATGCCATTTGTTTTGAATAGGTAATATTATTTTCTGTCGTTCATGCCATTGGTTTTGCATTGGTACTAGTATTGCCAGTCGTTCATGCCATTATTTTTGCATAGGTACTAGTATTGCGTGTCGTTCATGCCTTTATTTTTGCATAGGTACTAGTATTCCTGTTGTTCATGCCATTATTTTTGCATAGGTACTAGTATTGCCTGTCGTTCATGGCATTTTTTTTGCATAGGTACTAGTATTGCCTGTTGTTCATGCCATTATTTTTGCATACGTTCTAGTATTGCCTGTCGTTCATGTCATTGGTTTTGCATAGGTACTAGTATTGCCTGTCGTTCATGCAATTGGTTTTGCAAAGGTACTTGTATTGCCTGTCGTTCATGCCATTGGTTTTGTATAGGTACTAGTATTGCCTGTCGTTCATGCCATTGGTTTTGCATAGGTACAAGTATTGTTTGTCGTTCATGCCATTATTTTTGCATAGGTACTAGTATTGCCTGTCGTCATGCCATTATTTTTGCATAGGTACTAGTATTGCCTGTCGTTCATGCCATTATTTTTGCTTAGGTACTAATATTGCCTGTCGTTCATGCCATTATTTTTGCATAGGTACTAGTATTGCCTGTCGTTCACACCATTGGTTTTGCATAGTAACGAGTATGGCCTGTCGTTCATGCCATTGGTTTTGCATAGGTACAAGTATTGCCTGTCGTTCATGCCATTGGTTTTGCATAGGTACGAGTATTGCCTGTCGTTCATGCCATTGGTCTGCATAGGTACTAGTATTGCCTGTCGTTCATGCCATCGGTTTTGCATTGGTACTAGTATTGCCTGTCGTTCATGCCATTATTTTTGCATAGGTACTAGTATTGCCTGTCGTTCATGCCATTATTTTTGCATAGGAACTAGTATTGCCTGTCGTTCATGCCATTGGTTTTGCATCGGAACTAGTATTGCCTGTCGTTCATGCCATTTTTTTTGCATAGGTACTAGTATTGCCTGTCGTTCATGCCATTATTTTTGCATTGGTACTAGTATTGCCTGTCGTTCATGGCATTTGTTTTGCATAGGTACTAGTATTGCCTGTCGTTCATGCCTTTATTTTTGCCTAGGTACTAGTATTCCTGTTGTTCATGCCTTTATTTTTGCATTGGTACTAATATTGCCTGTCGTTCATGGCATTTTTTTTGCATAGGTACTAGTATTGCCTGTCGTTCATCCCATTATTTTTGCTTAGGTACAAATATTGCCTGTCGTTCATGCCATTATTTTTGCATCGGAACTAGTTTTGCCTGTCGTTCATGTCACTGGTTTTGCATAGTTACAAGTATTGCCTGTCGTTCATGCCATTGGTTTTGCATAGGAACTAGTATTGCCTGTCGTTCATGTCATTGGTTTTGCATAGGTACTAGTATTGCCTGTTGTTCATTCCATTGGTTTTGCATTGGTACTAGTATTGCCTGTCGTTCATGCCATTATTTTTGCATAGGCACTAGTATTGCCTGTCGTTCATGCCATTATTTTTGCATAGGTACTAGTATTGCCTGTCGTTCATGCCATTGGTTTTGCATTGGTACTAGTATTGCCTGTCGTTCATGCCATTATTTTTGCATAGGTACTAGTATTGCCTGTCGTTCATGCCATTTGTTTTGAATAGGTAATATTATTTTCTGTCGTTCATGCCATTGGTTTTGCATTGGTACTAGTATTGCCAGTCGTTCATGCCATTATTTTTGCATAGGTACTAGTATTGCGTGTCGTTCATGCCTTTATTTTTGCATAGGTACTAGTATTCCTGTTATTCATGCCATTATTTTTGCATAGGTACTAGTATTGCCTGTCGTTCATGGCATTATTTTTGCATAGGTACTAGTATTGCCTGTTGTTCATGCCATTATTTTTGCATAGGTACTAGTATTGCCTGTCGTTCATGTCATTGGTTTTGCATAGGTACTAGTATTGCCTGTCGTTCATGCCATTGGTCTGCATAGGTACTAGTATTGCCCGTTGTTCATTCCATTGGTTTTGCATTGGTACTAGTATAGCTTGTCGTTCATGCCATTATTTTTGCATAGGCACTAGTATTGCCTGTCGTTCATGCCATTATTTTTGCATAGGCACTAGTATTGCCTGTTGTTCATGCCATTGGTTTTGAATAGGTAATATTATTTTCTGTCGTTCATGCCATTGGTTTTGCATTGGTACTAGTATTGCCAGTCGTTCATGCCATTATTTTTGCATAGGTACTAGTATTGCGTGTCGTTCATGCCTTTATTTTTGCATAGGTACGAGTATTCCTGTTGTTCATGCCATTATTTTTGCATAGGTACTAGTATTGCCTGTCGTTCATGGCATTATTTTTGCATAGGTACTAGTATTGCCTGTTGTTCATGCCATTATTTTTGCATAGGTACTAGTATTGCCTGTCGTTCATGTCATTGGTTTTGCATAGGTACTAGTATTGCCTGTCGTTCATGCCATTGGTCTGCATAGGTACTAGTATTGCCCGTTGTTCATTCCATTGGTTTTGCATTGGTACTAGTATAGCTTGTCGTTCATGCAATCTTTTTTGCATAGGTACTAGTATTGCCTGTCGTTCATGCCATTATTTATGCATAGGTACTAGTATTGCCTGTCGTTCATGCCATTTGTTTTGAATTGGTAATATTATTTTCTGTCGTTCATGCCATTGGTTTTGCATTGGTGCTAGTATTGCCAGTCGTTCATGCCATTATTTTTGCATAGGTACTTGTATTGCGTGTCGTTCATGCCTTTATTTTTGCATAGGTACTAGTATTCCTGTTGTTCATGCCATTATTTTTGCATAGGTACTAGTATTGCCTGTCGTTCATGGCATTTTTTTTGCATAGGTACTAGTTTTGCCTGTTGTTCATGCCATTATTTTTGCATAGGTTCTAGTATTGCCTGTTGTTCATGTCATTGGTTTTGCATAGGTACTAGTATTGCCTGTTGTTCATGCCATTGGTCTGCATAGGTACTAGTATTGTCCGTTGTTCATTCCATTGGTTTTGCATTGGTACTAGTATAGCCTGTCGTTAATGCCATTATTTTTGCATAGGCACTAGTATTGCCTGTCGTTCATGCCATTATTTTTGCATAGGCACTAGTATTGCCTGTCGTTCATGCCATTGGTTTTGCATCGGTACTAATATTGCCTGCGGTTCATGCAATCTTTTTTGCATAGGTACTAGTATTGCCTGTCGTTCGTCGTTCATACCATTGGTTAGCATAGGTACTAGTATTGCCTATCGTTCATCCCTTTAGTTTTGCATAGGTACTATTATTGCCTGCCGTTCATCCCTTTATTTTGCATAGGTAATAGTATTGCCTGTCGTTCATGCCTTTGGTTTTGCATAGGTACTAGTATTGCCTGTCGTTCATGCCATTATTTTTGCATAGGTACTAGTATTGCTTGTCGTTCGTGCCTTTGGTTTTGCATAGGTACCAGTATTGCCTGTTGTTCATACCATTGGTTTTGCATAGGTACTAGTATTGCCTGTCGTTCATGCCATTATTTTTGCATAGGTTCGAGTATTGCCTGTCGTTCATGCCATTGGTTTTGCATAGGTACTAGTATTGCCTGTCAGTCATGCCATTATTTTTGCATAGGTACTAGTATTGCCTGTCGTTCATGCCATTGGTTTTGCATAGGTTCTTGTATTGCCTGTCGTTCATGCCATAGGTGTTGCATAGGTACTAGTATTGCCTGTCGTTCATGCCATTACTTTTGCATCGGTACTAGTATTGCCTGTCGTTCATGCCATTACTTTTGCATCGGTACTAGTATTGCCTGTCGTTCATGCCATTATTTTTGCATAGGTACTAGTATTGCCTGTCGTTCATGCCATTGGTTTTGCATAGGTACTAGTATTGCCTGTAGTTCATGCCATTGGTTTTGTGTCGGTGCTAGTATTGCCTGTCTTTCATGCCATTAATTTTGCATAGGTACTTGTATTGCCTGTCGTTCATGCCATTGGTTTTGCATAGGCACTAGTATTGCCTGTCATTCATGCTATTATTTTTGCATAGGTACGAGTATTGCCTGTCTTTCGTGCCATTATTTTTGCATAGGTACTGGTATTGCCTGTCGTTCATACCATTGGTTTTGCATAGGTACTAGTATTGCCTGTCGTTCATGCCATTATTTTTGCATAGGTACGAGTATTGCCTGTCGTTCATGCCATTGGTTTTGCATAGGTACTAGTATTGCCTGTCAGTCATGCCATTATTTTTGCATATGTACTAGTATTGCCTGTCGTTCATGCCATTGGTTTTGCATAGGTTCTTGTATTGCCTGTCGTTCATGCCATAGGTGTTGCATAGGTACTAGTATTGCCTGTCGTTCATGCCATTACTTTTGCATATGTACTAGTATTGCCTGTCGTTCATGCCATTGGTTATGCATAGGTACTAGTATTGCCTGTCGTTCATGCCATTATTTTTGCATAGGTACTAGTATTGCCTGTCGTTCATGCCATTGGTTTTGCATAGGTACTAGTATTGCCTGAAGTTCATGCCATTGGTTTTGTGTAGGTGCTAGTATTGCCTGTCTTTCATGCCATTAATTTTGCATAGGTACTTGTATTGCCTGTCGTTCATGCCATTGGTTTTGCATAGGCACTAGTATTGCCTGTCATTCATGCTATTATTTTTGCAAAGGTACGAGTATTGCCTGTCGTTCGTGCCATTATTTTTGCAAAGGTACTGGTATTGCCTGTCGTTCATGCCTTTATTTTTGCATAGGTACTACTATTGCCTGTCGTTCATGCCATTGGCTTGCATAGGTACTAGTATTGCCTGTCGTTCATGCCATTATTTTTGCATAGGTACTAGTATTGCCTGTCGTTCATGCCATTTGTTTTGAAAAGGTAATATTATTTTCTGTCGCTCATGCCATTGGTTTTGCATTGGTACTAGTATTGCCAATCGTTCATGCCATTATTTTTGCATAGGTACTATTATTGCCTGTCGTCCATGCCATTACTTTTGCATCGGTACTAGTATTGCCTGTCGTTCATGCATTTGGTTTTGCATAGGTACTAGTATTGCCTGTCGTTCATGCCATTATTTTTGCATAGGTACTAGTATTGCCTGTCGTTCATGCCATTGGCTTGCATAGGTACTAGTATTGCCTGTCGTTCATGCCATTATTTTTGCATAGGTACTAGTATTGCCTGTCGTTCATGCCATTTGTTATGAATAGGTTATATTATTTTCTGTCGCTCATGCCATTGGTTTTGCATTGGTACTAGTATTGCCTGTCGTTCATGCCATTGGTTTTGTATAGGTACTAGTATTGCCTGTCGTTCATGCCATCAATTTTGCATAGGTACTTGTATTGCCTGTCGTTCATGCCATTGGTTTTGCATAGGCACTAGTATTGCCTGTCGTTCATGCTATTATTTTTGCATAGGTACTAGTATTGCCTGTCGTTCGTGCCATTATTTTTGCATAGGTACTGGTATTGCCTGTCGTTCATGCCATTATTTTTGCATAGGTACTAGTACTGCCTGTCGTTCATGCCATTGGTTTTGCATAGGTACTAGTATTGTTTGTCGTTCACGCCATTATTTTTGCATAGGTACTAGTATTGCCTGTCGTCATGCCATTATTTTTGCATAGGTACTAGTATTGCCTGTCGTTCATGCCATTATTTTTGCATAGGCACTAGTATTGCCTGTCGTTCATGCCATTGGTTTTGCATCGGTACTAGTATTGCCTGCGGTTCATGCAATCTTTTTTGCATAGGTACTAGTATTGCCTGTCGTTCGTCGTTCATACCATTGGTTAGCATAGGTACTAGTATTGCCTATCGTTCATGCCTTTAGTTTTGCATAGGTACTAGTATTGCCTGACGTTCATGCCATTGTTTTGCATAGGTAATAGTATTGCCTGTCGTTCATGCCATTGGTTTTGCATAGGTACTAGTATTGCCTGTCGTTCATGCCATTATTTTTGCATAGGTACTAGTATTGCTTGTCGTTCGTGCCTTTGGTTTTGCATAGGTACCAGTATTGCCTGTCGTTCATACCATTGGTTTTGCATAGGTACTAGTATTGCCTGTCGTTCATGCCTTTATTTTTGCATAGGTACGAGTATTGCCTGTCGTTCATGCCATTGGTTTTGCATAGGTACTAGTATTGCCTGTCAGTCATGCCATTATTTTTGCATAGGTACTAGTATTGCCTGTCGTTCATGCCATTGGTTTTGCATAGGTTCTTGTATTGCCTGTCGTTCATGCCATAGGTGTTGCATAGGTACTAGTATTGCCTGTCGTTCATGCCATTACTTTTGCATCGGTACTAGTATTGCCTGTCGTTCATGCCATTATTTTTGCATAGGTACTAGTATTTCCTGTCGTTCATGCCATTGGTTTTGCATAGGTACTAGTATTGCCTGTAGTTCATGCCATTGGTTTTGTGTCGGTGCTAGTATTGCCTGTCTTTCATGCCATTAATTTTGCATAGGTACTTGTATTGCCTGTCGTTCATGCCATTGGTTTTGCATAGGCACTAGTATTGCCTGTCATTCATGCTATTATTTTTGCATAGGTACGAGTATTGCCTGTCGTTCGTGCCATTATTTTTGCATAGGTACTGGTATTGCCTGTCGTTCATGCCTTTATTTTTGCATAGGTACTAGTATTGCCTGTCGTTCATGCCATTGGCTTGCATAGGTACTAGTATTGCCTGTCGTTCATGCCATTATTTTTGCATAGGTACTAGTATTGCCTGTCGTTCATGCCATTTGTTTTGAATAGGTAATATTATTTTCTGTCGCTCATGCCATTGGTTTTGCATTGGTACTAGTATTGCCAATCGTTCATGCCATTATTTTTGCATAGGTACTATTATTGCCTGTCGTCCATGCCATTACTTTTGCATCGGTACTAGTATTGCCTGTCGTTCATGCCATTGGTTTTGCATAGGTACTAGTATTGCCTGTCGTTCATGCCATTATTTTTGCATAGGTACTAGTATTGCCTGTTGTTCATGCCATTGGTTTTGCATAGGTAGTAGTATTGCCTGTCGTTCATGCCATTGGTTTTGTATAGGTACTAGTATTGCCTGTCGTTCATGCCATTAATTTTGCATAGGTACTTGTATTGCCTGTCGTTCATGCCATTGGTTTTGCATAGGCACTAGTATTGCCTGTCGTTCATGCTATTATTTTTGCATAGGTACTAGTATTGCCTGTCGTTCGTGCCATTATTTTTGCATAGGTACTGGTATTGCCTGTCGTTCATGCCATTATTTTTGCATAGGTACTAGTATTGCCTGTCGTTCATGCCATTGGTTTTGCATAGGTACTAGTATTGTTTGTCGTTCATGCCATTATTTTTGCATAGGTACTAGTATTGCCTGTCGTCATGCCATTATTTTTGCATAGGTACTAGTATTGCCTGTCGTTCATGTCATTGGTTTTGCATAGGTACTAGTATTGCCTGTGGTTCATGCAATTGGTTTTGCATAGGTACTTGTATTGCCTGTCGTTCATGCCATTGGTTTTGCATAGGTACTAGTAATGCCTGTCGTTCAGGCCATTATTTTTGTATAGGTACTAGTATTGCCTGTCGTTCATGTCTTTGGTTTTGCATAGGTACTAGTATTGCCTGTGGTTCATGCAATTGGTTTTGCATAGGTACTTGTATTGCCTGTCGTTCATGCCATTGGTTTTGCATAGGTACTAGTATTGCCTGTTGTCATGCCATTGGTTTTGCATCGGTACTAGTATTGTTTGTCGTTCATGCCATTATTTTTGCTTAGGTACTAGTATTGCCTGTCGTCATGCCATTATATTTGCATAGGTACTAGTATTGCCTGTCGTTCATCCCATTATTTTTGCTTAGGTAGAAATATTGCCTGTCGTTCATGCCATTTTTTTTGCATAGGTACTAGTTTTGCCTGTCGTTCATGTCACTGGTTTTGCATAGTTACAAGTATTGCCTGTCGTTCATGCCCTTGGTTTTGCATAGGAACTAGTATTGCCTGTCTTTCATGTCATTGGTTTTGCATAGGTACTAGTATTGCCTGTCGTTCATGCCATTGGTCTGCATAGGTACTAGTATCGCCTGTCGTTCATTCCATTGGTTTGGCATTGGTACTAGTATTGCCTGTCGTTCATGCCATTATTTTTGCATAGGCACTAGTATTGCCTGTCGTTCATGCCATTATTTTTGCATAGGCACTAGTATTGCCTGTCGTTCATGCCATTATTTTTGCATCGGTACTAGTATTGCCTGCCGTTCATGCAATCTTTTTTGCATAGGTACTAGTATTGCCTGTGGTTCATGCCATTATTTTTGCATAGGTACTAGTATTGCCTGTCGTTCATGCCATTTGTTTTGAATAGGTAATATTATTTTCTGTCGTTCATGCCATTGGTTTTGCATTGGTACTAGTATTGCCAGTCGTTCATGCCATTATTTTTGCATCGGTACTAGTATTGCGTGTCGTTCATGCCTTTATTTTTGCATAGGTACTAGTTTTCCTGTTGTTCATGCCATTATTTTGGCATAGGTACTAGTATTGCCTGTCGTTCATGGCATTATTTTTGCATAGGTACTAGTATTGCCTGTTGTTCATGCCATTATTTTTGCATAGGTTCTAGTATTGCCTGTCGTTCATGTCATTGGTTTTGCATAGGTACTAGTATTGCCTGTCGTTCATCCCATTATTTTTGCTTAGGTACAAATATTGCCTGTCGTTCATGCCATTATTTTTGCATCGGTACTAGTTTTGCCTGTCGTTCATGTCACTGGTTTTGCATAGTTACAAGTATTGCCTGTCGTTCATGCCATTGGTTTTGCATAGGAACTAGTATTGCCTGTCGTTCATGTCATTGGTTTTGCATAGGTACTAGTATTACCTGTCGTTCATGCCATTGGTCTGCATAGGTACTAGTATTGCCCGTTGTTCATTCCATTGGTTTTGCATTGGTACTAGTATAGCTTGTCGTTCATGCCATTATTTTTGCATAGGCACTAGTATTGCCTGTCGTTCATGCCATTATTTTTGCATAGGCACTAGTATTGCCTGTTGTTCATGCCATTGGTTTTGCATCGGTACTAGTATTGCCTGCCGTTCATGCAATCTTTTTTGCATAGGTACTAGTATTGCCTGTCGTTCATGCCATAATTTTTGCATAGGTACTAGTATTGCCTGTCGTTCATGCCATTTGTTTTGAATAGGTAATATTATTTTCTGTCGTTCATGCCATTGGTTTTGCATTGGTACTAGTATTGCCAGTCGTTCATGCCATTATTTTTGCATAGGTACTAGTATTGCGTGTCGTTCATGCCTTTATTTTTGCATAGGTACTAGTATTCCTGTTGTTCATGCCATTATTTTTGCATAGGTACTAGTATTGCCTGTCGTTCATGGCATTTTTTTTGCATAGGTACTAGTATTGCCTGTTGTTCATGCCATTATTTTTGCATACGTTCTAGTATTGCCTGTCGTTCATGTCATTGGTTTTGCATAGGTACTAGTATTGCCTGTCGTTCATGCAATTGGTTTTGCAAAGGTACTTGTATTGCCTGTCGTTCATGCCATTGGTTTTGTATAGGTACTAGTATTGCCTGTCGTTCATGCCATTGGTTTTGCATAGGTACAAGTATTGTTTGTCGTTCATGCCATTATTTTTGCAAAGGTACTAGTATTGCCTGTCGTCATGCCATTATTTTTGCATAGGTACTAGTATTGCCTGTCGTTCATGCCATTATTTTTGCTTAGGTACTAATATTGCCTGTCGTTCATGCCATTATTTTTGCATAGGTACTAGTATTGCCTGTCGTTCACACCATTGGTTTTGCATAGTAACGAGTATGGCCTGTCGTTCATGCCATTGGTTTTGCATAGGTACAAGTATTGCCTGTCGTTCATGCCATTGGTTTTGCATAGGTACGAGTATTGCCTGTCGTTCATGCCATTGGTCTGCATAGGTACTAGTATTGCCTGTCGTTCATGCCATCGGTTTTGCATTGGTACTAGTATTGCCTGTCGTTCATGCCATTATTTTTGCATAGGTACTAGTATTGCCTGTCGTTCATGCCATTATTTTTGCATAGGAACTAGTATTGCCTGTCGTTCATGCCATTGGTTTTGCATCGGAACTAGTATTGCCTGTCGTTCATGCCATTTTTTTTGCATAGGTACTAGTATTGCCTGTCGTTCATGCCATTATTTTTGCATTGGTACTAGTATTGCCTGTCGTTCATGGCATTTGTTTTGCATAGGTACTAGTATTGCCTGTCGTTCATGCCTTTATTTTTGCCTAGGTACTAGTATTCCTGTTGTTCATGCCTTTATTTTTGCATTGGTACTAATATTGCCTGTCGTTCATGGCATTTTTTTTGCATAGGTACTAGTATTGCCTGTCGTTCATCCCATTATTTTTGCTTAGGTACAAATATTGCCTGTCGTTCATGCCATTATTTTTGCATCGGAACTAGTTTTGCCTGTCGTTCATGTCACTGGTTTTGCATAGTTACAAGTATTGCCTGTCGTTCATGCCATTGGTTTTGCATAGGAACTAGTATTGCCTGTCGTTCATGTCATTGGTTTTGCATAGGTACTAGTATTGCCTGTTGTTCATTCCATTGGTTTTGCATTGGTACTAGTATTGCCTGTCGTTCATGCCATTATTTTTGCATAGGCTCTAGTATTGCCTGTCGTTCATGCCATTATTTTTGCATAGGTACTAGTATTGCCTGTCGTTCATGCCATTGGTTTTGCATTGGTACTAGTATTGCCTGTCGTTCATGCCATTATTTTTGCATAGGTACTAGTATTGCCTGTCGTTCATGCCATTTGTTTTGAATAGGTAATATTATTTTCTGTCGTTCATGCCATTGGTTTTGCATTGGTACTAGTATTGCCAGTCGTTCATGCCATTATTTTTGCATAGGTACTAGTATTGCGTGTCGTTCATGCCTTTATTTTTGCATAGGTACTAGTATTCCTGTTATTCATGCCATTATTTTTGCATAGGTACTAGTATTGCCTGTCGTTCATGGCATTTTTTTTGCATAGGTACTAGTATTGCCTGTTGTTCATGCCATTATTTTTGCATAGGTACTAGTATTGCCTGTCGTTCATGTCATTGGTTTTGCATAGGTACTAGTATTGCCTGTCGTTCATGCCATTGGTCTGCATAGGTACTAGTATTGCCCGTTGTTCATTCCATTGGTTTTGCATTGGTACTAGTATAGCTTGTCGTTCATGCCATTATTTTTGCATAGGCACTAGTATTGCCTGTCGTTCATGCCATTATTTTTGCATAGGCACTAGTATTGCCTGTTGTTCATGCCATTGGTTTTGAATAGGTAATATTATTTTCTGTCGTTCATGCCATTGGTTTTGCATTGGTACTAGTATTGCCAGTCGTTCATGCCATTATTTTTGCATAGGTACTAGTATTGCGTGTCGTTCATGCCTTTATTTTTGCATAGGTACGAGTATTCCTGTTGTTCATGCCATTATTTTTGCATAGGTACTAGTATTGCCTGTCGTTCATGGCATTATTTTTGCATAGGTACTAGTATTGCCTGTTGTTCATGCCATTATTTTTGCATAGGTACTAGTATTGCCTGTCGTTCATGTCATTGGTTTTGCATAGGTACTAGTATTGCCTGTCGTTCATGCCATTGGTCTGCATAGGTACTAGTATTGCCCGTTGTTCATTCCATTGGTTTTGCATTGGTACTAGTATAGCTTGTCGTTCATGCAATCTTTTTTGCATAGGTACTAGTATTGCCTGTCGTTCATGCCATTATTTTTGCATAGGTACTAGTATTGCCTGTCGTTCATGCCATTTGTTTTGAATTGGTAATATTATTTTCTGTCGTTCATGCCATTGGTTTTGCATTGGTACTAGTATTGCCAGTCGTTCATGCCATTATTTTTGCATAGGTACTTGTATTGCGTGTCGTTCATGCCTTTATTTTTGCATAGGTACTAGTATTCCTGTTGTTCATGCCATTATTTTTGCATAGGTACTAGTATTGCCTGTCGTTCATGGCATTTTTTTTGCATAGGTACTAGTTTTGCCTGTTGTTCATGCCATTATTTTTGCATAGGTTCTAGTATTGCCTGTTGTTCATGTCATTGGTTTTGCATAGGTACTAGTATTGCCTGTTGTTCATGCCATTGGTCTGCATAGGTACTAGTATTGTCCGTTGTTCATTCCATTGGTTTTGCATTGGTACTAGTATAGCCTGTCGTTAATGCCATTATTTTTGCATCGGCACTAGTATTGCCTGTCGTTCATGCCATTATTTTTGCATAGGCACTAGTATTGCCTGTCGTTCATGCCATTGGTTTTGCATCGGTACTAGTATTGCCTGCGGTTCATGCAATCTTTTTTGCATAGGTACTAGTATTGCCTGTCGTTCGTCGTTCATACCATTGGTTAGCATAGGTACTAGTATTGCCTGACGTTCATGCCATTATTTTGCATAGGTAATAGTATTGCCTGTCGTTCGTCGTTCATGCCTTTAGTTTTGCATAGGTACTAGTATTGCCTGACGTTCATGCCATTATTTTGCATAGGTAATAGTATTGCCTGTCGTTCATGCCATTGGTTTTGCATAGGTACTAGTATTGCCTGTCGTTCATGCCATTATTTTTGCATAGGTACTAGTATTGCTTGTCGTTCGTGCCTTTGGTTTTGCATAGGTACCAGTATTGCCTGTCGTTCATACCATTGGTTTTGCATAGGTACTAGTATTGCCTGTCGTTCATGCCATTATTTTTGCATAGGTTCGAGTATTGCCTGTCGTTCATGCCATTGGTTTTGCATAGGTACTAGTATTGCCTGTCAGTCATGCCATTATTTTTGCATAGGTACTAGTATTGCCTGTCGTTCATGCCATTGGTTTTGCATAGGTTCTTGTATTGCCTGTCGTTCATGCCATAGGTGTTGCATAGGTACTAGTATTGCCTGTCGTTCATGCCATTACTTTTGCATCGGTACTAGTATTGCCTGTCGTTCATGCCATTATTTTTGCATAGGTACTAGTATTGCCTGTCGTTCATGCCATTGGTTTTGCATAGGTACTAGTATTGCCTGTAGTTCATGCCATTGGTTTTGTGTCGGTGCTAGTATTGCCTGTCTTTCATGCCATTAATTTTGCATAGGTACTTGTATTGCCTGTCGTTCATGCCATTGGTTTTGCATAGGCACTAGTATTGCCTGTCATTCATGCTATTATTTTTGCATAGGTACGAGTATTGCCTGTCTTTCGTGCCATTATTTTTGCATAGGTACTGGTATTGCCTGTCGTTCATGCCTTTATTTTTGCATAGGTACTAGTATTGCCTGTCGTTCATGCCATTGGCTTGCATAGGTACTAGTATTGCCTGTCGTTCATGCCATTATTTTTGCATAGGTACTAGTATTGCCTGTCGTTCATGCCATTTGTTTTGAATAGGTAATATTATTTTCTGTCGCTCATGCCCTTGGTTTTGCATTGGTACTAGTATTGCCAATCGTTCATGCCATTATTTTTGCATAGGTACTATTATTGCCTGTCGTCCATGCCATTACTTTTGCATCGGTACTAGTATTGACTGTCGTTCATGCCATTGGTTTTGCATAGGTACTAGTATTGCCTGTCGTTCATGCCATTATTTTTGCATAGGTACTAGTATTGCCTGTCGTCCATGCCATTGGTTTTGCATAGGTAGTAGTATTGCCTGTCGTTCATGCCATTGGTTTTGTATAGGTACTAGTATTGCCTGTCGTTCATGCCATTAATTTTGCATAGGTACTTGTATTGCCTGTCGTTCATGCCATTGGTTTTGCATAGGCACTAGTATTGCCTGTCGTTCATGCCATTGGTTTTGTAAAGGTACTAGTATTGCCTGTCGTTCATGCCATTAATTTTGCATAGGTACTTGTATTGCCTGTCGTTCATGCCATTGGTTTTGCATAGGCACTAGTATTGCCTGTCGTTCATGCTATTATTTTTGCATAGGTACTAGTATTGCCTGTCGTTCATGCCATTGGTTTTGCATAGGTACTCGTATTGTTTGTCGTTCATGCCATTATTTTTGCATAGGTACTAGTATTGCCTGTCGTCATGCCATTATTTTTGCATAGGTACTAGTATTGCCTGTCGTTCATGCCTTTTTTTTTGCATAGGTACTAGTAATGCCTGTCGTTCATGCCATTATTTTTGTATTGGTACTAGTATTGCCTGTCGTTCATGTCATTGGTTTTGCATAGGTACTAGTATTGCCTGTGGTTCATGCAATTTGTTTTGCATAGGTACTTGTATTGCCTGTCGTTCATGCCATTGGTTTTGCATAGGTACTAGTATTGCCTGTTGTCATGCCATTGGTTTTGCATAGGTACTAGTATTGTTTGTCGTTCATGCCATTATTTTTGCTTAGGTACTAGTATTGCCTGTCGTCATGTCATTATATTTGCATAGGTACTAGTATTGCCTGTCGTTCATCCCATTATTTTTGCTTAGGTACAAATATTGCCTGTCGTTCATGCCATTATTTTTGCATAGGTACTAGTTTTGCCTGTCGTTCATGTCACTGGTTTTGCATAGTTACAAGTATTGCCTGTCGTTCATGCCATTGGTTTTGCATTGGAACTAGTATTGCCTGTCTTTCATGTCATTGGTTTTGCATAGGTACTAGTATTGCCTGTCGTTCATGCCATTGGTCTGCATAGGTACGAGTATTGCCTGTCGTTCATTCCATTGGTTTTGCATTGGTACTAGTATTGCCTGTCGTTCATGCCATTATTTTTGCATAGGCACTAGTATTGCCTGTCGTTCATGCCATTATTTTTGCATAGGTACTAGTATTGCCTGTCGTTCATGCCATTGTTTTTGCATCGGTACTAGTATTGCCTGCCGTTCATGCAATCTTTTTTGCATAGGTACGAGTATTGCCTGTCGTTCATGCCATTATTTTTGCATAGGTACTAGTATTGCCTGTCGTTCATGCCATTATTTTTGCATAGGTACTAGTATTGCGTGTCGTTCATGCCTTTATTTTTGCATAGGTACTAGTATTCTGTTGTTCATGCCATTATTTTGGCATAGGTACTAGTATTGCCTGTCGTTCATGGCATTATTTTTGCATAGGTACTAGTATTGCCTGTTGTTCATGCCATTATTTTTGCATAGGTTCTAGTATTGCCTGTCGTTCATGTCATTGGTTTTGCATAGGTACTAGTATTGCCTGTCGTTCATGCCATTGGTCTGCATAGGTACGAGTATTGCCTGTCGTTCATTCCATTGGTTTTGCATTGGTACTAGTATTGCCTGTCGTTCATGCCATTATTTTTGCATAGGCACTAGTATTGCCTGTCATTCATGCCATTATTTTTGCATAGGTACTAGTATTGCCTGTCGTTCATGCCATTGTTTTTGCATCGGTACTAGTATTGCCTGCCGTTCATGCAATCTTTTTTGCATAGGTACGAGTATTGCCTGTCGTTCATGCCATTATTTTTGCATAGGTACTAGTATTGCCTGTCGTTCATGCCATTTGTTTTGAATAGGTAATCTTATTTTCTGTCGTTCATGCCATTGGTTTTGCATTGGTACTAGTATTGCCAGTCGTTCATGCCATTATTTTTGCATAGGTACTAGTATTGCGTGTCGTTCATGCCTTTATTTTTGCATAGGTACTAGTATTCTGTTGTTCATGCCATTATTTTGGCATAGGTACTAGTATTGCCTGTCGTTCATGGCATTATTTTTGCATAGGTACTAGTATTGCCTGTTGTTCATGCCATTATTTTTGCATAGGTTCTAGTATTGCCTGTCGTTCATGTCATTGGTTTTGCATAGGTACTAGTATTGCCTGTCGTTCATCCCATTATTTTTGCTTAGGTACAAATATTGCCTGTCGTTCATGCCATTATTTTTGCATAGGTACTAGTTTTGCCTGTCGTTCATGTCACTGGTTTTGCATAGTTACAAGTATTGCCTGTCGTTCATGCCATTGGTTTTGCATAGGAACTAGTATTGCCTGTCGTTCTTGTCATTGGTTTTGCATAGGTACTAGTATTGCCTGTCGTTCATGCCATTGGTCTGCATAGGTACTAGTATTGCCCGTTGTTCATTCCATTGGTTTTGCATTGGTACTAGTATAGCCTGTCGTTCATGCCATTATTTTTGCATAGGCACTAGTATTGCCTGTTGTTCATGCCATTATTTTTGCATAGGCACTAGTATTGCCTGTCGTTCATGCCATTGGTTTTGCATCGGTACTAGTATTGCCTGCCGTTCATGCAATCTTTTTTGCATAGGTACTAGTATTGCCTGTCGTTCGTCGTTCATACCATTGGTTAGCATAGGTACTAGTATTGCCTATCGTTCATGCCTTTAGTTTTGCATAGGTACTAGTATTGCCTGACGTTCATGCTATTGTTTTGCATAGGTAATAGTATTGCCTGTCGTTCATGCCATTGGTTTTGCATAGGTACTAGTATTGCCTGTTGTTCATGCCATTATTTTTGCAAAGGTACCAGTATTGCCTGTCGTTCGTGCCTTTGGTTTTGCATAGGTACCAGTATTGCCTGTCATTCATACCTTTGGTTTTGCATAGGTACTAGTATTGCCTGTCGTTCATGCCATTATTTTTGCATAGGTACGAGTATTGCCTGTCGTTCATGCCATTGGTTTTGCATAGGTACTAGTATTGCCTGTCAGTCATGCCATTATTTTTGCATTGGTACTAGTATTGCCTGTCGTTCATGCCATTGGTTTTGCATAGGTTCTTGTATTGCCTGTCGTTCATGCCATAGGTGTTGCATAGGTACTAGTATTGCCTGTCGTTCATGCCATTACTTTTGCATAGGTACTAGTATTGCCTGTCGTTCATGCCATTGGTTATGCATAGGTACTAGTATTGCCTGTCGTTCATGCCATTATTTTTGCATAGGTACTAGTATTGCCTGTCGTTCATGCCATTGGTTTTGCATAGGTACTAGTATTGCCTGTAGTTCATGCCATTGGTTTTGTGTAGGTGCTAGTATTGCCTGTCTTTCATGCCATTAATTTTGCATAGGTACTTGTATTGCCTGTCGTTCATGCCATTGGTTTTGCATAGGCACTAGTATTGCCTGTCATTCATGCCATTAATTTTGCATAGGTACTTGTATTGCCTGTCGTTCATGCCATTGGTTTTGCATAGGCACTAGTATTGCCTGTCATTCATGCTATTATTTTTGCATAGGTACGAGTATTGCCTGTCGTTCGTGCCATTATTTTTGCATAAGTACTGGTATTGCCTGTCGTTCATGCCTTTATTTTTGCATAGGTACTAGTATTGCCTGTCGTTCATGCCATTGGCTTGCATAGGTACTAGTATTGCCTGTCGTTCATGCCATTATTTTTGCATAGGTACTAGTATTGCCTGTCGTTCATGCCATTTGTTTTGAATAGGTAATATTATTTTCTGTCGCTCATGCCATTGGTTTTGCATTGGTACTAGTATTGCCAATCCTTCATGCCATTATTTTTGCATAGGTACTATTATTGCTTGTCGTCCATGCCATTACTTTTGCATCGGTACTAGTATTGCCTGTCGTTCATGCCATTGGTTTTGCATAGGTACTAGTATTGCCTGTCGTTCATGCCATTATTTTTGCATAGGTACTAGTATTGCCTGTCGTTCATGCCATTGGTTTTGCATAGGTAGTAGTATTGCCTGTCGTTCATGCCATTGGTTTTGTATAGGTACTAGTATTGCCTGTCGTTCATGCCATTAATTTTGCATAGGTACTTGTATTGCCTGTCGTTCATGCCATTGGTTTTGCATAGGCACTAGTATTGCCTGTCGTTCATGCTATTATTTTTGCATAGGTACTAGTATTGCCTGTCGTTCGTGCCATTATTTTTGCATAGGTACTGGTATTGCCTGTCGTTCATGCCATTATTCTTGCATAGGTACTAGTATTGCCTGTCGTTCATGCCATTGGTTTTGCATAGGTACTAGTATTGTTTGTCGTTCATGCCATTATTTTTGCATAGGTACTAGTATTGCCTGTCGTCATGCCATTATTTTTGCATAGGTACTAGTATTGCCTGTTGTTCATGCCTTTTTTTTTGTATAGGTACTAGTATTGCCTGTCGTTCATGCCATTGGTTTTGCATAGGTACTAGTATTGTTTGTCGTTCATGCCATTATTTTTGCATAGGTACTAGTATTGCCTGTCGTCATGCCATTATTTTTGCATAGGTACTAGTAATGCCTGTCGTTCATGCCATTATTTTTGTATAGGTACTAGTATTGCCTGTCGTTCATGTCATTGGTTTTGCATTGGTACTAGTATTGCCTGTGGTTCATGCAATTGGTTTTGCATAGGTACTTGTATTGCCTGTCGTTCATGCCATTGGTTTTGCATAGGTACTAGTATTGCCTGTTGTCATGCCATTGGTTTTGCATAGGTACTAGTATTGTTTGTCGTTCATGCCATTATTTTTGCTTATGTACTAGTATTGCCTGTCGTCATGCCATTATATTTGCATAGGTACTAGTATTGCCTGTCGTTCATCCCATTATTTTTGCTTAGGTACAAATATTGCCTGTCGTTCATGCCATTATTTTTGCATAGGTACTAGTTTTGCCTGTCTTTCATGTCACTGGTTTTGCATAGTTACAAGTATTGCCTGTCGTTCATGCCATTGGTTTTGCATAGGAACTAGTATTGCCTGTCTTTCATGTCATTGGTTTTGCATAGGTACTAGTATTGCCTGTCGTTCATGCCATTGGTCTGCATAGGTACTAGTATTGCCTGTCGTTCATTCCATTGGTTTTGCATTGGTACTAGTATTGCCTGTCTTTCATGCCATTATTTTTGCATAGGCACTAGTATTGCCTGTCGTTCATGCCATTATTTTTGCATAGGTACTAGTATTGCCTGTCGTTCATGCCATTGGTTTTGCATCGGTACTAGTATTGCGTGCCGTTCACGCAATCTTTTTTGCATAGGTACTAGTATTGCCTGTCGTTCATGCCATTATTTTTGCATAGGTACTAGTATTGCCTGTCGTTCATGCCTTTTGTTTTGAATAGGTAATATTATTTTCTGTCGTTCATGCCATTGGTTTTGCATTGGTACTAGTATTGCCAGTCGTTCATGCCATTATTTTTGCATAGGTACTAGTATTGCGTGTCGTTCATGCCTTTATTTTTGCATAGGTACTAGTATTCCTGTTGTTCATGCCATTATTTTGGCATAGGTACTAGTATTGCCTGTCGTTCATGGCATTATTTTTGCATAGGTTCTAGTATTGCCTGTTGTTCCTGCCATTATTTTTGCATAGGTTCTAGTATTGCCTGTCGTTCATGTCATTGCTTTTGCATAGGTACTAGTATTGCCTGTCGTTCATCCCATTATTTTTGCTCAGGTACAAATATTGCCTGTCGTTCATGCCATTATTTTTGCATAGGTACTAGTTTTGCCTGTCGTTCATGTCACTGGTTTTGCATAGGCACTAGTATTGCCTGTCATTCATGCTATTATTTTTGCATAGGTACGAGTATTGCCTGTCGTTCGTGCCATTATTTTTGCATAGGTACTGGTATTGCCTGTCGTTCATGCCTTTATTTTTGCATAGGTACTAGTATTGCCTGTCGTTCATGCCATTGGCTTGCATAGGTACTAGTATTGCCTGTCGTTCATGCCATTATTTTTGCATAGGTACTAGTATTGCCTGTCGTTCATGCCATTTGTTTTGAATAGGTAATATTATTTTCTGTCGCTCATGCCTTTGGTTTTGCATTGGTACTAGTATTGCCAATCGTTCATGCCATTATTTTTGCATAGGTACTATTATTGCCTGTCGTCCATGCCATTACTTTTGCATCGGTACTAGTATTGCCTGTCGTTCATGCCATTGGTTTTGCATAGGTACTAGTATTGCCTGTCGTTCATGCCATTATTTTTGCATAGGTACTAGTATTGCCTGTCGTTCATGCCATTGGTTTTGCATAGGTAGTAGTATTGCCTGTCGTTCATGCCATTGGTTTTGTAAAGGTACTAGTATTGCCTGTCGTTCATGCCATTAATTTTGCATAGGTACTTGTATTGCCTGTCGTTCATGCCATTGGTTTTGCATAGGCACTAGTATTGCCTGTTTTTCATGCTATTATTTTTGCATAGGTACTAGTATTGCCTGTCGTTCATGCCATTGGTTTTGCATAGGTACTCGTATTGTTTGTCGTTCATGCCATTATTTTTGCATAGGTACTAGTATTGCCTGTCGTCATGCCATTATTTTTGCATAGGTACTAGTATTGCCTGTCGTTCATGCCTTTTTTTTTGCATAGGTACTAGTAATGCCTGTCGTTCATGCCATTATTTTTGTATTGGTACTAGTATTGCCTGTCGTTCATGTCATTGGTTTTGCATAGGTACTAGTTTTGCCTGTGGTTCATGCAATTGGTTTTGCATAGGTACTTGTATTGCCTGTCGTTCATGCCATTGGTTTTGCATAGGTACTAGTATTGCCTGTTGTCATGCCATTGGTTTTGCATAGGTACTAGTATTGTTTGTCGTTCATGCCATTATTTTTGCTTAGGTACTAGTATTGCCTGTCGTCATGCCATTATATTTGCATAGGTACTAGTATTGCCTGTCGTTCATCCCATTATTTTTGCTTAGGTACAAATATTGCCTGTCGTTCATGCCATTATTTTTGCATAGGTACTAGTTTTGCCTGTCGTTCATGTCACTGGTTTTGCATAGTTACAAGTATTGCCTGTCGTTCATGCCATTGGTTTTGCATTGGAACTAGTATTGCCTGTCTTTCATGTCATTGGTTTTGCATAGGTACTAGTATTGCCTGTCGTTCATGCCATTGGTCTGCATAGGTACGAGTATTGCCTGTCGTTCATTCCATTGGTTTTGCATTGGTACTAGTATTGCCTGTCGTTCATGCCATTATTTTTGCATAGGCACTAGTATTGCCTGTCGTTCATGCCATTATTTTTGCATAGGTACTAGTATTGCCTGTCGTTCATGCCATTGTTTTTGCATCGGTACTAGTATTGCCTGCCGTTCATGCAATCTTTTTTGCATAGGTACGAGTATTGCCTGTTTTCATGCCATTATTTTTGCATAGGTACTAGTATTGCCTGTCGTTCATGCCATTTGTTTTGAATAGGTAATCTTATTTTCTGTCGTTCATGCCATTGGTTTTGCATTGGTACTAGTATTGCCAGTCGTTCATGCCATTATTTTTGCATAGGTACTAGTATTGCGTGTCGTTCATGCCTTTATTTTTGCATAGGTACTAGTATTCTGTTGTTCATGCCATTATTTTGGCATAGGTACTAGTATTGCCTGTCGTTCATGGCATTATTTTTGCATAGGTACTAGTATTGCCTGTTGTTCATGCCATTATTTTTGCATAGGTTCTAGTATTGCCTGTCGTTCATGTCATTGGTTTTGCATAGGTACTAGTATTGCCTGTCGTTCATCCCATTATTTTTGCTTAGGTACAAATATTGCCTGTCGTTCATGCCATTATTTTTGCATAGGTACTAGTTTTGCCTGTCGTTCATGTCACTGGTTTTGCATAGTTACAAGTATTGCCTGTCGTTCATGCCATTGGTTTTGCATAGGAACTAGTATTGCCTGTCGTTCTTGTCATTGGTTTTGCATAGGTACTAGTATTGCCTGTCGTTCATGCCATTGGTCTGCATAGGTACTAGTATTGCCCGTTGTTCATTCCATTGGTTTTGCATTGGTACTAGTATAGCCTGTCGTTCATGCCATTATTTTTGCATAGGCACTAGTATTGCCTGTTGTTCATGCCATTATTTTTGCATAGGCACTAGTATTGCCTGTCGTTCATGCCATTGGTTTTGCATCGGTACTAGTATTGCCTGCCGTTCATGCAATCTTTTTTGCATAGGTACTAGTATTGCCTGTCGTTCGTCGTTCATACCATTGGTTAGCATAGGTACTAGTATTGCCTATCGTTCATGCCTTTAGTTTTGCATAGGTACTAGTATTGCCTGACGTTCATGCTATTGTTTTGCATAGGTAATAGTATTGCCTGTCGTTCATGCCATTGGTTTTGCATAGGTACTAGTATTGCCTGTTGTTCATGCCATTATTTTTGCAAAGGTACCAGTATTGCCTGTCGTTCGTGCCTTTGGTTTTGCATAGGTACCAGTATTGCCTGTCATTCATACCTTTGGTTTTGCATAGGTACTAGTATTGCCTGTCGTTCATGCCATTATTTTTGCATAGGTACGAGTATTGCCTGTCGTTCATGCCATTGGTTTTGCATAGGTACTAGTATTGCCTGTCAGTCATGCCATTATTTTTGCATTGGTACTAGTATTGCCTGTCGTTCATGCCATTGGTTTTGCATAGGTTCTTGTATTGCCTGTCGTTCATGCCATAGGTGTTGCATAGGTACTAGTATTGCCTGTCGTTCATGCCATTACTTTTGCATAGGTACTAGTATTGCCTGTCGTTCATGCCATTGGTTATGCATAGGTACTAGTATTGCCTGTCGTTCATGCCATTATTTTTGCATAGGTACTAGTATTGCCTGTCGTTCATGCCATTGGTTTTGCATAGGTACTAGTATTGCCTGTAGTTCATGCCATTGGTTTTGTGTAGGTGCTAGTATTGCCTGTCTTTCATGCCATTAATTTTGCATAGGTACTTGTATTGCCTGTCGTTCATGCCATTGGTTTTGCATAGGCACTAGTATTGCCTGTCATTCATGCCATTAATTTTGCATAGGTACTTGTATTGCCTGTCGTTCATGCCATTGGTTTTGCATAGGCACTAGTATTGCCTGTCATTCATGCTATTATTTTTGCATAGGTACGAGTATTGCCTGTCGTTCGTGCCATTATTTTTGCATAAGTACTGGTATTGCCTGTCGTTCATGCCTTTATTTTTGCATAGGTACTAGTATTGCCTGTCGTTCATGCCATTGGCTTGCATAGGTACTAGTATTGCCTGTCGTTCATGCCATTATTTTTGCATAGGTACTAGTATTGCCTGTCGTTCATGCCATTTGTTTTGAATAGGTAATATTATTTTCTGTCGCTCATGCCATTGGTTTTGCATTGGTACTAGTATTGCCAATCCTTCATGCCATTATTTTTGCATAGGTACTATTATTGCTTGTCGTCCATGCCATTACTTTTGCATCGGTACTAGTATTGCCTGTCGTTCATGCCATTGGTTTTGCATAGGTACTAGTATTGCCTGTCGTTCATGCCATTATTTTTGCATAGGTACTAGTATTGCCTGTCGTTCATGCCATTGGTTTTGCATAGGTAGTAGTATTGCCTGTCGTTCATGCCATTGGTTTTGTATAGGTACTAGTATTGCCTGTCGTTCATGCCATTAATTTTGCATAGGTACTTGTATTGCCTGTCGTTCATGCCATTGGTTTTGCATAGGCACTAGTATTGCCTGTCGTTCATGCTATTATTTTTGCATAGGTACTAGTATTGCCTGTCGTTCGTGCCATTATTTTTGCATAGGTACTGGTATTGCCTGTCGTTCATGCCATTATTCTTGCATAGGTACTAGTATTGCCTGTCGTTCATGCCATTGGTTTTGCATAGGTACTAGTATTGTTTGTCGTTCATGCCATTATTTTTGCATAGGTACTAGTATTGCCTGTCGTCATGCCATTATTTTTGCATAGGTACTAGTATTGCCTGTTGTTCATGCCTTTTTTTTTGTATAGGTACTAGTATTGCCTGTCGTTCATGCCATTGGTTTTGCATAGGTTCTAGTATTGTTTGTCGTTCATGCCATTATTTTTGCATAGGTACTAGTATTGCCTGTCGTCATGCCATTATTTTTGCATAGGTACTAGTAATGCCTGTCGTTCATGCCATTATTTTTGTATAGGTACTAGTATTGCCTGTCGTTCATGTCATTGGTTTTGCATTGGTACTAGTATTGCCTGTGGTTCATGCAATTGGTTTTGCATAGGTACTTGTATTGCCTGTCGTTCATGCCATTGGTTTTGCATAGGTACTAGTATTGCCTGTTGTCATGCCATTGGTTTTGCATAGGTACTAGTATTGTTTGTCGTTCATGCCATTATTTTTGCTTAGGTACTAGTATTGCCTGTCGTCATGCCATTATATTTGCATAGGTACTAGTATTGCCTGTCGTTCATCCCATTATTTTTGCTTAGGTACAAATATTTCCTGTCGTTCATTCCTTTAGTTTTGCATAGGTACTTGTTTTGCCTGTCTTTCATGTCACTGGTTTTGCATAGTTACAAGTATTGCCTGTCGTTCATGCCATTGGTTTTGCATAGGAACTAGTATTGCCTGTCTTTCATGTCATTGGTTTTGCATAGGTACTAGTATTGCCTGTCGTTCATGCCATTGGTCTGCATAGGTACTAGTATTGCCTGTCGTTCATTCCATTGGTTTTGCATTGGTACTAGTATTGCCTGTCGTTCATGCCATTATTTTTGCATAGGCACTAGTATTGCCTGTCGTTCATGCCATTATTTTTGCATAGGTACTAGTATTGCCTGTCGTTCATGCCATTGGTTTTGCATCGGTACTAGTATTGCGTGCCGTTCACGCAATCTTTTTTGCATAGGTACTAGTATTGCCTGTCGTTCATGCCATTATTTTTGCATAGGTACTAGTATTGCCTGTCGTTCATGCCATTTGTTTTGAATAGGTAATATTATTTTCTGTCGTTCATGCCATTGGTTTTGCATTGGTACTAGTATTGCAAGTCGTTCATGCCATTATTTTTGCATAGGTACTAGTATTGCGTGTCGTTCATGCCTTTATTTTTGCATAGGTACTAGTATTCCTGTTGTTCATGCCATTATTTTGGCATAGGTACTAGTATTGCCTGTCGTTCATGGCATTATTTTTGCATAGGTTCTAGTATTGCCTGTTGTTCCTGCCATTATTTTTGCATAGGTTCTAGTATTGCCTGTCGTTCATGTCATTGCTTTTGCATAGGTACTAGTATTGCCTGTCGTTCATCCCATTATTTTTGCTCAGGTACAAATATTGCCTGTCGTTCATGCCATTATTTTTGCATAGGTACTAGTTTTGCCTGTCGTTCATGTCACTGGTTTTGCATAGGCACTAGTATTGCCTGTCATTCATGCTATTATTTTTGCATAGGTACGAGTATTGCCTGTCGTTCGTGCCATTATTTTTGCATAGGTACTGGTATTGCCTGTCGTTCATGCCTTTATTTTTGCATAGGTACTAGTATTGCCTGTCGTTCATGCCATTGGCTTGCATAGGTACTAGTATTGCCTGTCGTTCATGCCATTATTTTTGCATAGGTACTAGTATTGCCTGTCGTTCATGCCATTTGTTTTGAATAGGTAATATTATTTTCTGTCGCTCATGCCTTTGGTTTTGCATTGGTACTAGTATTGCCAATCGTTCATGCCATTATTTTTGCATAGGTACTATTATTGCCTGTCGTCCATGCCATTACTTTTGCATCGGTACTAGTATTGCCTGTCGTTCATGCCATTGGTTTTGCATAGGTACTAGTATTGCCTGTCGTTCATGCCATTATTTTTGCATAGGTACTAGTATTGCCTGTCGTTCATGCCATTGGTTTTGCATAGGTAGTAGTATTGCCTGTCGTTCATGCCATTGGTTTTGTAAAGGTACTAGTATTGCCTGTCGTTCATGCCATTAATTTTGCATAGGTACTTGTATTGCCTGTCGTTCATGCCATTGGTTTTGCATAGGCACTAGTATTGCCTGTTTTTCATGCTATTATTTTTGCATAGGTACTAGTATTGCCTGTCGTTCATGCCATTGGTTTTGCATAGGTACTAGTATTGCCTGTCATTCATGTCATTGGTTTTGTATTGGTACTAGTATTGCCTGTCGTTCATGTCATTGGTTTTGCATAGGTACTAGTATTGCCTGTGGTTCATGCAATTTGTTTTGCATAGGTACTTGTATTGCCTGTCGTTCATGCCATTGGTTTTGCATAGGTACTAGTATTGCCTGTTGTCATGCCATTGGTTTTGCATAGGTACTAGTATTGTTTGTCGTTCATGCCATTATTTTTGCTTAGGTACTAGTATTGCCTGTCGTCATGTCATTATATTTGCATAGGTACTAGTATTGCCTGTCGTTCATCCCATTATTTTTGCTTAGGTACAAATATTGCCTGTCGTTCATGCCATTATTTTTGCATAGGTACTAGTTTTGCCTGTCGTTCATGTCACTGGTTTTGCATAGTTACAAGTATTGCCTGTCGTTCATGCCATTGGTTTTGCATTGGAACTAGTATTGCCTGTCTTTCATGTCATTGGTTTTGCATAGGTACTAGTATTGCCTGTCGTTCATGCCATTGGTCTGCATAGGTACGAGTATTGCCTGTCGTTCATTCCATTGGTTTTGCATTGGTACTAGTATTGCCTGTCGTTCATGCCATTATTTTTGCATAGGCACTAGTATTGCCTGTCGTTCATGCCATTATTTTTGCATAGGTACTAGTATTGCCTGTCGTTCATGCCATTGTTTTTGCATCGGTACTAGTATTGCCTGCCGTTCATGCAATCTTTTTTGCATAGGTACGAGTATTGCCTGTCGTTCATGCCATTATTTTTGCATAGGTACTAGTATTGCCTGTCGTTCATGCCATTATTTTTGCATAGGTACTAGTATTGCGTGTCGTTCATGCCTTTATTTTTGCATAGGTACTAGTATTCTGTTGTTCATGCCATTATTTTGGCATAGGTACTAGTATTGCCTGTCGTTCATGGCATTATTTTTGCATAGGTACTAGTATTGCCTGTTGTTCATGCCATTATTTTTGCATAGGTTCTAGTATTGCCTGTCGTTCATGTCATTGGTTTTGCATAGGTACTAGTATTGCCTGTCGTTCATGCCATTGGTCTGCATAGGTACGAGTATTGCCTGTCGTTCATTCCATTGGTTTTGCATTGGTACTAGTATTGCCTGTCGTTCATGCCATTATTTTTGCATAGGCACTAGTATTGCCTGTCATTCATGCCATTATTTTTGCATAGGTACTAGTATTGCCTGTCGTTCATGCCATTGTTTTTGCATCGGTACTAGTATTGCCTGCCGTTCATGCAATCTTTTTTGCATAGGTACGAGTATTGCCTGTCGTTCATGCCATTATTTTTGCATAGGTACTAGTATTGCCTGTCGTTCATGCCATTTGTTTTGAATAGGTAATCTTATTTTCTGTCGTTCATGCCATTGGTTTTGCATTGGTACTAGTATTGCCAGTCGTTCATGCCATTATTTTTGCATAGGTACTAGTATTGCGTGTCGTTCATGCCTTTATTTTTGCATAGGTACTAGTATTCTGTTGTTCATGCCATTATTTTGGCATAGGTACTAGTATTGCCTGTCGTTCATGGCATTATTTTTGCATAGGTACTAGTATTGCCTGTTGTTCATGCCATTATTTTTGCATAGGTTCTAGTATTGCCTGTCGTTCATGTCATTGGTTTTGCATAGGTACTAGTATTGCCTGTCGTTCATCCCATTATTTTTGCTTAGGTACAAATATTGCCTGTCGTTCATGCCATTATTTTTGCATAGGTACTAGTTTTGCCTGTCGTTCATGTCACTGGTTTTGCATAGTTACAAGTATTGCCTGTCGTTCATGCCATTGGTTTTGCATAGGAACTAGTATTGCCTGTCGTTCTTGTCATTGGTTTTGCATAGGTACTAGTATTGCCTGTCGTTCATGCCATTGGTCTGCATAGGTACTAGTATTGCCCGTTGTTCATTCCATTGGTTTTGCATTGGTACTAGTATAGCCTGTCGTTCATGCCATTATTTTTGCATAGGCACTAGTATTGCCTGTTGTTCATGCCATTATTTTTGCATAGGCACTAGTATTGCCTGTCGTTCATGCCATTGGTTTTGCATCGGTACTAGTATTGCCTGCCGTTCATGCAATCTTTTTTGCATAGGTACTAGTATTGCCTGTCGTTCGTCGTTCATACCATTGGTTAGCATAGGTACTAGTATTGCCTATCGTTCATGCCTTTAGTTTTGCATAGGTACTAGTATTGCCTGACGTTCATGCTATTGTTTTGCATAGGTAATAGTATTGCCTGTCGTTCATGCCATTGGTTTTGCATAGGTACTAGTATTGCCTGTTGTTCATGCCATTATTTTTGCAAAGGTACCAGTATTGCCTGTCGTTCGTGCCTTTGGTTTTGCATAGGTACCAGTATTGCCTGTCATTCATACCTTTGGTTTTGCATAGGTACTAGTATTGCCTGTCGTTCATGCCATTATTTTTGCATAGGTACGAGTATTGCCTGTCGTTCATGCCATTGGTTTTGCATAGGTACTAGTATTGCCTGTCAGTCATGCCATTATTTTTGCATTGGTACTAGTATTGCCTGTCGTTCATGCCATTGGTTTTGCATAGGTTCTTGTATTGCCTGTCGTTCATGCCATAGGTGTTGCATAGGTACTAGTATTGCCTGTCGTTCATGCCATTACTTTTGCATAGGTACTAGTATTGCCTGTCGTTCATGCCATTGGTTATGCATAGGTACTAGTATTGCCTGTCGTTCATGCCATTATTTTTGCATAGGTACTAGTATTGCCTGTCGTTCATGCCATTGGTTTTGCATAGGTACTAGTATTGCCTGTAGTTCATGCCATTGGTTTTGTGTAGGTGCTAGTATTGCCTGTCTTTCATGCCATTAATTTTGCATAGGTACTTGTATTGCCTGTCGTTCATGCCATTGGTTTTGCATAGGCACTAGTATTGCCTGTCATTCATGCCATTAATTTTGCATAGGTACTTGTATTGCCTGTCGTTCATGCCATTGGTTTTGCATAGGCACTAGTATTGCCTGTCGTTCATGCCATTATTTTTGCATAGGTACTAGTTTTGCCTGTCGTTCATGTCACTGGTTTTGCATAGTTACAAGTATTGCCTGTCGTTCATGCCATTGGTTTTGCATTGGAACTAGTATTGCCTGTCTTTCATGTCATTGGTTTTGCATAGGTACTAGTATTGCCTGTCGTTCATGCCATTGGTCTGCATAGGTACGAGTATTGCCTGTCGTTCATTCCATTGGTTTTGCATTGGTACTAGTATTGCCTGTCGTTCATGCCATTATTTTTGCATAGGCACTAGTATTGCCTGTCGTTCATGCCATTATTTTTGCATAGGTACTAGTATTGCCTGTCGTTCATGCCATTGTTTTTGCATCGGTACTAGTATTGCCTGCCGTTCATGCAATCTTTTTTGCATAGGTACGAGTATTGCCTGTCGTTCATGCCATTATTTTTGCATAGGTACTAGTATTGCCTGTCGTTCATGCCATTATTTTTGCATAGGTACTAGTATTGCGTGTCGTTCATGCCTTTATTTTTGCATAGGTACTAGTATTCTGTTGTTCATGCCATTATTTTGGCATAGGTACTAGGATTGCCTGTCGTTCATGGCATTATTTTTGCATAGGTACTAGTATTGCCTGTTGTTCATGCCATTATTTTTGCATAGGTTCTAGTATTGCCTGTCGTTCATGTCATTGGTTTTGCATAGGTACTAGTATTGCCTGTCGTTCATGCCATTGGTCTGCATAGGTACGAGTATTGCCTGTCGTTCATTCCATTGGTTTTGCATTGGTACTAGTATTGCCTGTCGTTCATGCCATTATTTTTGCATAGGCACTAGTATTGCCTGTCATTCATGCCATTATTTTTGCATAGGTACTAGTATTGCCTGTCGTTCATGCCATTGTTTTTGCATCGGTACTAGTATTGCCTGCCGTTCATGCAATCTTTTTTGCATAGGTACGAGTATTGCCTGTCGTTCATGCCATTATTTTTGCATAGGTACTAGTATTGCCTGTCGTTCATGCCATTTGTTTTGAATAGGTAATCTTATTTTCTGTCGTTCATGCCATTGGTTTTGCATTGGTACTAGTATTGCCAGTCGTTCATGCCATTATTTTTGCATAGGTACTAGTATTGCGTGTCGTTCATGCCTTTATTTTTGCATAGGTACTAGTATTCTGTTGTTCATGCCATTATTTTGGCATAGGTACTAGTATTGCCTGTCGTTCATGGCATTATTTTTGCATAGGTACTAGTATTGCCTGTTGTTCATGCCATTATTTTTGCATAGGTTCTAGTATTGCCTGTCGTTCATGTCATTGGTTTTGCATAGGTACTAGTATTGCCTGTCGTTCATCCCATTATTTTTGCTTAGGTACAAATATTGCCTGTCGTTCATGCCATTATTTTTGCATAGGTACTAGTTTTGCCTGTCGTTCATGTCACTGGTTTTGCATAGTTACAAGTATTGCCTGTCGTTCATGCCATTGGTTTTGCATAGGAACTAGTATTGCCTGTCGTTCTTGTCATTGGTTTTTCTTAGGTACTAGTATTGCCTGTCGTTCATGCCATTGGTCTGCATAGGTACTAGTATTGCCCGTTGTTCATTCCATTGGTTTTGCATTGGTACTAGTATAGCCTGTCGTTCATGCCATTATTTTTGCATAGGCACTAGTATTGCCTGTTGTTCATGCCATTATTTTTGCATAGGCACTAGTATTGCCTGTCGTTCATGCCATTGGTTTTGCATCGGTACTAGTATTGCCTGCCGTTCATGCAATCTTTTTTGCATAGGTACTAGTATTGCCTGTCGTTCGTCGTTCATACCATTGGTTAGCATAGGTACTAGTATTGCCTATCGTTCATGCCTTTAGTTTTGCATAGGTACTAGTATTGCCTGACGTTCATGCTATTGTTTTGCATAGGTAATAGTATTGCCTGTCGTTCATGCCATTGGTTTTGCATAGGTACTAGTATTGCCTGTTGTTCATGCCATTATTTTTGCAAAGGTACCAGTATTGCCTGTCGTTCGTGCCTTTGGTTTTGCATAGGTACCAGTATTGCCTGTCATTCATACCTTTGGTTTTGCATAGGTACTAGTATTGCCTGTCGTTCATGCCATTATTTTTGCATAGGTACGAGTATTGCCTGTCGTTCATGCCATTGGTTTTGCATAGGTACTAGTATTGCCTGTCAGTCATGCCATTATTTTTGCATTGGTACTAGTATTGCCTGTCGTTCATGCCATTGGTTTTGCATAGGTTCTTGTATTGCCTGTCGTTCATGCCATAGGTGTTGCATAGGTACTAGTATTGCCTGTCGTTCATGCCATTACTTTTGCATAGGTACTAGTATTGCCTGTCGTTCATGCCATTGGTTATGCATAGGTACTAGTATTGCCTGTCGTTCATGCCATTATTTTTGCATAGGTACTAGTATTGCCTGTCGTTCATGCCATTGGTTTTGCATAGGTACTAGTATTGCCTGTAGTTCATGCCATTGGTTTTGTGTAGGTGCTAGTATTGCCTGTCTTTCATGCCATTAATTTTGCATAGGTACTTGTATTGCCTGTCGTTCATGCCATTGGTTTTGCATAGGCACTAGTATTGCCTGTCATTCATGCCATTAATTTTGCATAGGTACTTGTATTGCCTGTCGTTCATGCCATTGGTTTTGCATAGGCACTAGTATTGCCTGTCATTCATGCTATTATTTTTGCATAGGTACGAGTATTGCCTGTCGTTCGTGCCATTATTTTTGCATAAGTACTGGTATTGCCTGTCGTTCATGCCTTTATTTTTGCATAGGTACTAGTATTGCCTGTCGTTCATGCCATTGGCTTGCATAGGTACTAGTATTGCCTGTCGTTCATGCCATTATTTTTGCATAGGTACTAGTATTGCCTGTCGTTCATGCCATTTGTTTTGAATAGGTAATATTATTTTCTGTCGCTCATGCCATTGGTTTTGCATTGGTACTAGTATTGCCAATCCTTCATGCCATTATTTTTGCATAGGTACTATTATTGCTTGTCGTCCATGCCATTACTTTTGCATCGGTACTAGTATTGCCTGTCGTTCATGCCATTGGTTTTGCATAGGTACTAGTATTGCCTGTCGTTCATGCCATTATTTTTGCATAGGTACTAGTATTGCCTGTCGTTCATGCCATTGGTTTTGCATAGGTAGTAGTATTGCCTGTCGTTCATGCCATTGGTTTTGTATAGGTACTAGTATTGCCTGTCGTTCATGCCATTAATTTTGCATAGGTACTTGTATTGCCTGTCGTTCATGCCATTGGTTTTGCATAGGCACTAGTATTGCCTGTCGTTCATGCTATTATTTTTGCATAGGTACTAGTATTGCCTGTCGTTCGTGCCATTATTTTTGCATAGGTACTGGTATTGCCTGTCGTTCATGCCATTATTCTTGCATAGGTACTAGTATTGCCTGTCGTTCATGCCATTGGTTTTGCATAGGTACTAGTATTGTTTGTCGTTCATGCCATTATTTTTGCATAGGTACTAGTATTGCCTGTCGTCATGTTATTATTTTTGCATAGGTTCTAGTTTTGCCTGTTGTTCATGCCTTTTTTTTTGTATAGGTACTAGTATTGCCTGTCGTTCATGCCATTGGTTTTGCATAGGTACTAGTATTGTTTGTCGTTCATGCCATTATTTTTGCATAGGTACTAGTATTGCCTGTCGTCATGCCATTATTTTTGCATAGGTACTAGTAATGCCTGTCGTTCATGCCATTATTTTTGTATAGGTACTAGTATTGCCTGTCGTTCATGTCATTGGTTTTGCATTGGTACTAGTATTGCCTGTGGTTCATGCAATTGGTTTTGCATAGGTACTTGTATTGCCTGTCGTTCATGCCATTGGTTTTGCATAGGTACTAGTATTGCCTGTTGTCATGCCATTGGTTTTGCATAGGTACTAGTATTGTTTGTCGTTCATGCCATTATTTTTGCTTATGTACTAGTATTGCCTGTCGTCATGCCATTATATTTGCATAGGTACTAGTATTGCCTGTCGTTCATCCCATTATTTTTGCTTAGGTACAAATATTGCCTGTCGTTCATGCCATTATTTTTGCATAGGTACTAGTTTTGCCTGTCTTTCATGTCACTGGTTTTGCATAGTTACAAGTATTGCCTGTCGTTCATGCCATTGGTTTTGCATAGGAACTAGTATTGCCTGTCTTTCATGTCATTGGTTTTGCATAGGTACTAGTATTGCCTGTCGTTCATGCCATTGGTCTGCATAGGTACTAGTATTGCCTGTCGTTCATTCCATTGGTTTTGCATTGGTACTAGTATTGCCTGTCGTTCATGCCATTATTTTTGCATAGGCACTAGTATTGCCTGTCGTTCATGCCATTATTTTTGCATAGGTACTAGTATTGCCTGTCGTTCATGCCATTGGTTTTGCATCGGTACTAGTATTGCGTGCCGTTCACGCAATCTTTTTTGCATAGGTACTAGTATTGCCTGTCGTTCATGCCATTATTTTTGCATAGGTACTAGTATTGCCTGTCGTTCATGCCATTTGTTTTGAATAGGTAATATTATTTTCTGTCGTTCATGCCATTGGTTTTGCATTGGTACTAGTATTGCCAGTCGTTCATGCCATTATTTTTGCATAGGTACTAGTATTGCGTGTCGTTCATGCCTTTATTTTTGCATAGGTACTAGTATTCCTGTTGTTCATGCCATTATTTTGGCATAGGTACTAGTATTGCCTGTCGTTCATGGCATTATTTTTGCATAGGTTCTAGTATTGCCTGTTGTTCCTGCCATTATTTTTGCATAGGTTCTAGTATTGCCTGTCGTTCATGTCATTGCTTTTGCATAGGTACTAGTATTGCCTGTCGTTCATCCCATTATTTTTGCTCAGGTACAAATATTGCCTGTCGTTCATGCCATTATTTTTGCATAGGTACTAGTTTTGCCTGTCGTTCATGTCACTGGTTTTGCATAGGCACTAGTATTGCCTGTCATTCATGCTATTATTTTTGCATAGGTACGAGTATTGCCTGTCGTTCGTGCCATTATTTTTGCATAGGTACTGGTATTGCCTGTCGTTCATGCCTTTATTTTTGCATAGGTACTAGTATTGCCTGTCGTTCATGCCATTGGCTTGCATAGGTACTAGTATTGCCTGTCGTTCATGCCATTATTTTTGCATAGGTACTAGTATTGCCTGTCGTTCATGCCATTTGTTTTGAATAGGTAATATTATTTTCTGTCGCTCATGCCTTTGGTTTTGCATTGGTACTAGTATTGCCAATCGTTCATGCCATTATTTTTGCATAGGTACTATTATTGCCTGTCGTCCATGCCATTACTTTTGCATCGGTACTAGTATTGCCTGTCGTTCATGCCATTGGTTTTGCATAGGTACTAGTATTGCCTGTCGTTCATGCCATTATTTTTGCATAGGTACTAGTATTGCCTGTCGTTCACCCATTGGTTTTGCATAGGTAGTAGTATTGCCTGTCGTTCATGCCATTGGTTTTGTAAAGGTACTAGTATTGCCTGTCGTTCATGCCATTAATTTTGCATAGGTACTTGTATTGCCTGTCGTTCATGCCATTGGTTTTGCATAGGCACTAGTATTGCCTGTTTTTCATGCTATTATTTTTGCATAGGTACTAGTATTGCCTGTCGTTCATGCCATTGGTTTTGCATAGGTACTCGTATTGTTTGTCGTTCATGCCATTATTTTTGCATAGGTACTAGTATTGCCTGTCGTCATGCCATTATTTTTGCATAGGTACTAGTATTGCCTGTCGTTCATGCCTTTTTTTTTGCATAGGTACTAGTAATGCCTGTCGTTCATGCCATTATTTTTGTATTGGTACTAGTATTGCCTGTCGTTCATGTCATTGGTTTTGCATAGGTACTAGTATTGCCTGTGGTTCATGCAATTGGTTTTGCATAGGTACTTGTATTGCCTGTCGTTCATGCCATTGGTTTTGCATAGGTACTAGTATTGCCTGTTGTCATGCCATTGGTTTTGCATAGGTACTAGTATTGTTTGTCGTTCATGCCATTATTTTTGCTTAGGTACTAGTATTGCCTGTCGGCATGCCATTATATTTGCATAGGTACTAGTATTGCCTGTCGTTCATCCCATTATTTTTGCTTAGGTACAAATATTGCCTGTCATTCATGCCATTATTTTTGCATAGGTACTAGTTTTGCCTGTCGTTCATGTCACTGGTTTTGCATAGTTACAAGTATTGCCTGTCGTTCATGCCATTGGTTTTGCATTGGAACTAGTATTGCCTGTCTTTCATGTCATTGGTTTTGCATAGGTACTAGTATTGCCTGTCGTTCATGCCATTGGTCTGCATAGGTACGAGTATTGCCTGTCGTTCATTCCATTGGTTTTGCATTGGTACTAGTATTGCCTGATGTTCATGCCATTATTTTTGCATAGGCACTAGTATTGCCTGTCGTTCATGCCATTATTTTTGCATAGGTACTAGTATTGCCTGTCGTTCATGCCATTGTTTTTGCATCGGTACTAGTATTGCCTGCCGTTCATGCAATCTTTTTTGCATAGGTACGAGTATTGCCTGTTTTCATGCCATTATTTTTGCATAGGTACTAGTATTGCCTGTCGTTCATGCCATTTGTTTTGAATAGGTAATCTTATTTTCTGTCGTTCATGCCATTGGTTTTGCATTGGTACTAGTATTGCCAGTCGTTCATGCCATTATTTTTGCATAGGTACTAGTATTGCGTGTCGTTCATGCCTTTATTTTTGCATAGGTACTAGTATTCTGTTGTTCATGCCATTATTTTGGCATAGGTACTAGTATTGCCTGTCGTTCATGGCATTATTTTTGCATAGGTACTAGTATTGCCTGTTGTTCATGCCATTATTTTTGCATAGGTTCTAGTATTGCCTGTCGTTCATGTCATTGGTTTTGCATAGGTACTAGTATTGCCTGTCGTTCATCCCATTATTTTTGCTTAGGTACAAATATTGCCTGTCGTTCATGCCATTATTTTTGCATAGGTACTAGTTTTGCCTGTCGTTCATGTCACTGGTTTTGCATAGTTACAAGTATTGCCTGTCGTTCATGCCATTGGTTTTGCATAGGAACTAGTATTGCCTGTCGTTCTTGTCATTGGTTTTGCATAGGTACTAGTATTGCCTGTCGTTCATGCCATTGGTCTGCATAGGTACTAGTATTGCCCGTTGTTCATTCCATTGGTTTTGCATTGGTACTAGTATAGCCTGTCGTTCATGCCATTATTTTTGCATAGGCACTAGTATTGCCTGTTGTTCATGCCATTATTTTTGCATAGGCACTAGTATTGCCTGTCGTTCATACCATTGGTTTTGCATCGGTACTAGTATTGCCTGCCGTTCATGCAATCTTTTTTGCATAGGTACTAGTATTGCCTGTCGTTCGTCGTTCATACCATTGGTTAGCATAGGTACTAGTATTGCCTATCGTTCATGCCTTTAGTTTTGCATAGGTACTAGTATTGCCTGACGTTCATGCTATTGTTTTGCATAGGTAATAGTATTGCCTGTCGTTCATGCCATTGGTTTTGCATAGGTACTAGTATTGCCTGTTGTTCATGCCATTATTTTTGCAAAGGTACCAGTATTGCCTGTCGTTCGTGCCTTTGGTTTTGCATAGGTACCAGTATTGCCTGTCATTCATACCTTTGGTTTTGCATAGGTACTAGTATTGCCTGTCGTTCATGCCATTATTTTTGCATAGGTACGAGTATTGCCTGTCGTTCATGCCATTGGTTTTGCATAGGTACTAGTATTGCCTGTCAGTCATGCCATTATTTTTGCATTGGTACTAGTATTGCCTGTCGTTCATGCCATTGGTTTTGCATAGGTTCTTGTATTGCCTGTCGTTCATGCCATAGGTGTTGCATAGGTACTAGTATTGCCTGTCGTTCATGCCATTACTTTTGCATAGGTACTAGTATTGCCTGTCGTTCATGCCATTGGTTATGCATAGGTACTAGTATTGCCTGTCGTTCATGCCATTATTTTTGCATAGGTACTAGTATTGCCTGTCGTTCATGCCATTGGTTTTGCATAGGTACTAGTATTGCCTGTAGTTCATGCCATTGGTTTTGTGTAGGTGCTAGTATTGCCTGTCTTTCATGCCATTAATTTTGCATAGGTACTTGTATTGCCTGTCGTTCATGCCATTGGTTTTGCATAGGCACTAGTATTGCCTGTCATTCATGCCATTAATTTTGCATAGGTACTTGTATTGCCTGTCGTTCATGCCATTGGTTTTGCATAGGCACTAGTATTGCCTGTCATTCATGCTATTATTTTTGCATAGGTACGAGTATTGCCTGTCGTTCGTGCCATTATTTTTGCATAAGTACTGGTATTGCCTGTCGTTCATGCCTTTATTTTTGCATAGGTACTAGTATTGCCTGTCGTTCATGCCATTGGCTTGCATAGGTACTAGTATTGCCTGTCGTTCATGCCATTATTTTTGCATAGGTACTAGTATTGCCTGTCGTTCATGCCATTTGTTTTGAATAGGTAATATTATTTTCTGTCGCTCATGCCATTGGTTTTGCATTGGTACTAGTATTGCCAATCCTTCATGCCATTATTTTTGCATAGGTACTATTATTGCTTGTCGTCCATGCCATTACTTTTGCATCGGTACTAGTATTGCCTGTCGTTCATGCCATTGGTTTTGCATAGGTACTAGTATTGCCTGTCGTTCATGCCATTATTTTTGCATAGGTACTAGTATTGCCTGTCGTTCATGCCATTGGTTTTGCATAGGTAGTAGTATTGCCTGTCGTTCATGCCATTGGTTTTGTATAGGTACTAGTATTGCCTGTCGTTCATGCCATTAATTTTGCATAGGTACTTGTATTGCCTGTCGTTCATGCCATTGGTTTTGCATAGGCACTAGTATTGCCTGTCGTTCATGCTATTATTTTTGCATAGGTACTAGTATTGCCTGTCGTTCGTGCCATTATTTTTGCATAGGTACTGGTATTGCCTGTCGTTCATGCCATTATTCTTGCATAGGTACTAGTATTGCCTGTCGTTCATGCCATTGGTTTTGCATAGGTACTAGTATTGTTTGTCGTTCATGCCATTATTTTTGCATAGGTACTAGTATTGCCTGTCGTCATGCCATTATTTTTGCATAGGTACTAGTATTGCCTGTTGTTCATGCCTTTTTTTTTGTATAGGTACTAGTATTGCCTGTCGTTCATGCCATTGGTTTTGCATAGGTACTAGTATTGTTTGTCGTTCATGCCATTATTTTTGCATAGGTACTAGTATTGCCTGTCGTCATGCCATTATTTTTGCATAGGTACTAGTAATGCCTGTCGTTCATGCCATTATTTTTGTATAGGTACTAGTATTGCCTGTCGTTCATGTCATTGGTTTTGCATTGGTACTAGTATTGCCTGTGGTTCATGCAATTGGTTTTGCATAGGTACTTGTATTGCCTGTCGTTCATGCCATTGGTTTTGCATAGGTACTAGTATTGCCTGTTGTCATGCCATTGGTTTTGCATAGGTACTAGTATTGTTTGTCGTTCATGCCATTATTTTTGCTTAGGTACTAGTATTGCCTGTCGTCATGCCATTATATTTGCATAGGTACTAGTATTGCCTGTCGTTCATCCCATTATTTTTGCTTAGGTACAAATATTGCCTGTCGTTCATGCCATTATTTTTGCATAGGTACTAGTTTTGCCTGTCTTTCATGTCACTGGTTTTGCATAGTTACAAGTATTGCCTGTCGTTCATGCCATTGGTTTTGCATAGGAACTAGTATTGCCTGTCTTTCATGTCATTGGTTTTGCATAGGTACTAGTATTGCCTGTCGTTCATGCCATTGGTCTGCATAGGTACTAGTATTGCCTGTCGTTCATTCCATTGGTTTTGCATTGGTACTAGTATTGCCTGTCGTTCATGCCATTATTTTTGCATAGGCACTAGTATTGCCTGTCGTTCATGCCATTATTTTTGCATAGGTACTAGTATTGCCTGTCGTTCATGCCATTGGTTTTGCATCGGTACTAGTATTGCGTGCCGTTCACGCAATCTTTTTTGCATAGGTACTAGTATTGCCTGTCGTTCATGCCATTATTTTTGCATAGGTACTAGTATTGCCTGTCGTTCATGCCATTTGTTTTGAATAGGTAATATTATTTTCTGTCGTTCATGCCATTGGTTTTGCATTGGTACTAGTATTGCCAGTCGTTCATGCCATTATTTTTGCATAGGTACTAGTATTGCGTGTCGTTCATGCCTTTATTTTTGCATAGGTACTAGTATTCCTGTTGTTCATGCCATTATTTTGGCATAGGTACTAGTTTTGCCTGTCGTTCATGGCATTATTTTTGCATAGGTTCTAGTATTGCCTGTTGTTCCTGCCATTATTTTTGCATAGGTTCTAGTATTGCCTGTCGTTCATGTCATTGCTTTTGCATAGGTACTAGTATTGCCTGTCGTTCATCCCATTATTTTTGCTCAGGTACAAATATTGCCTGTCGTTCATGCCATTATTTTTGCATAGGTACTAGTTTTGCCTGTCGTTCATGTCACTGGTTTTGCATAGGCACTAGTATTGCCTGTCATTCATGCTATTATTTTTGCAAAGGTACGAGTATTGCCTGTCGTTCGTGCCATTATTTTTGCATAGGTACTGGTATTGCCTGTCGTTCATGCCTTTATTTTTGCATAGGTACTAGTATTGCCTGTCGTTCATGCCATTGGCTTGCATAGGTACTAGTATTGCCTGTCGTTCATGCCATTATTTTTGCATAGGTACTAGTATTGCCTGTCGTTCATGCCATTTGTTTTGAATAGGTAATATTATTTTCTGTCGCTCATGCCTTTGGTTTTGCATTGGTACTAGTATTGCCAATCGTTCATGCCATTATTTTTGCATTGGTACTATTATTGCCTGTCGTCCATGCCATTACTTTTGCATCGGTACTAGTATTGCCTGTCGTTCATGCCATTGGTTTTGCATAGGTACTAGTATTGCCTGTCGTTCATGCCATTGGTTTTGCATAGGTACTAGTATTGTTTGTCGTTCATGCCATTATTTTTGCATAGGTACTAGTATTGCCTGTCGTCATGCCATTATTTTTGCATAGGTACTAGTATTGCCTGTTGTTCATGCCTTTTTTTTTGTATAGGTACTAGTATTGCCTGTCGTTCATGCCATTGGTTTTGCATAGGTACTAGTATTGTTTGTCGTTCATGCCATTATTTTTGCATAGGTACTAGTATTGCCTGTCGTCATGCCATTATTTTTGCATAGGTACTAGTAATGCCTGTCGTTCATGCCATTATTTTTGTATAGGTACTAGTATTGCCTGTCGTTCATGTCATTGGTTTTGCATTGGTACTAGTATTGCCTGTGGTTCATGCAATTGGTTTTGCATAGGTACTTGTATTGCCTGTCGTTCATGCCATTGGTTTTGCATAGGTACTAGTATTGCCTGTTGTCATGCCATTGGTTTTGCATAGGTACTAGTATTGTTTGTCGTTCATGCCATTATTTTTGCTTAGGTACTAGTATTGCCTGTCGTCATGCCATTATATTTGCATAGGTACTAGTATTGCCTGTCGTTCATCCCATTATTTTTGCTTAGGTACAAATATTGCCTGTCGTTCATGCCATTATTTTTGCATAGGTACTAGTTTTGCCTGTCTTTCATGTCACTGGTTTTGCATAGTTACAAGTATTGCCTGTCGTTCATGCCATTGGTTTTGCATAGGAACTAGTATTGCCTGTCTTTCATGTCATTGGTTTTGCATAGGTACTAGTATTGCCTGTCGTTCATGCCATTGGTCTGCATAGGTACTAGTATTGCCTGTCGTTCATTCCATTGGTTTTGCATTGGTACTAGTATTGCCTGTCGTTCATGCCATTATTTTTGCATAGGCACTAGTATTGCCTGTCGTTCATGCCATTATTTTTGCATAGGTACTAGTATTGCCTGTCGTTCATGCCATTGGTTTTGCATCGGTACTAGTATTGCGTGCCGTTCACGCAATCTTTTTTGCATAGGTACTAGTATTGCCTGTCGTTCATGCCATTATTTTTGCATAGGTACTAGTATTGCCTGTCGTTCATGCCATTTGTTTTGAATAGGTAATATTATTTTCTGTCGTTCATGCCATTGGTTTTGCATTGGTACTAGTATTGCCAGTCGTTCATGCCATTATTTTTGCATAGGTACTAGTATTGCGTGTCGTTCATGCCTTTATTTTTGCATAGGTACTAGTATTCCTGTTGTTCATGCCATTATTTTGGCATAGGTACTAGTATTGCCTGTCGTTCATGGCATTATTTTTGCATAGGTTCTAGTATTGCCTGTTGTTCCTGCCATTATTTTTGCATAGGTTCTAGTATTGCCTGTCGTTCATGTCATTGCTTTTGCATAGGTACTAGTATTGCCTGTCGTTCATCCCATTATTTTTGCTCAGGTACAAATATTGCCTGTCGTTCATGCCATTATTTTTGCATAGGTACTAGTTTTGCCTGTCGTTCATGTCACTGGTTTTGCATAGGCACTAGTATTGCCTGTCATTCATGCTATTATTTTTGCATAGGTACGAGTATTGCCTGTCGTTCGTGCCATTATTTTTGCATAGGTACTGGTATTGCCTGTCGTTCATGCCTTTATTTTTGCATAGGTACTAGTATTGCCTGTCGTTCATGCCATTGGCTTGCATAGGTACTAGTATTGCCTGTCGTTCATGCCATTATTTTTGCATAGGTACTAGTATTGCCTGTCGTTCATGCCATTTGTTTTGAATAGGTAATATTATTTTCTGTCGCTCATGCCTTTGGTTTTGCATTGGTACTAGTATTGCCAATCGTTCATGCCATTATTTTTGCATAGGTACTATTATTGCCTGTCGTCCATGCCATTACTTTTGCATCAGTACTAGTATTGCCTGTCGTTCATGCCATTGGTTTTGCATAGGTACTAGTATTGCCTGTCGTTCATGCCATTATTTTTGCATAGGTACTAGTATTGCCTGTCGTTCATGCCATTGGTTTTGCATAGGTAGTAGTATTGCCTGTCGTTCATGCCATTGGTTTTGTAAAGGTACTAGTATTGCCTGTCGTTCATGCCATTAATTTTGCATAGGTACTTGTATTGCCTGTCGTTCATGCCATTGGTTTTGCATAGGCACTAGTATTGCCTGTTTTTCATGCTATTATTTTTGCATAGGGAGTAGTATTGCCTGTCGTTCATGCCATTGGTTTTGCATAGGTCCTCGTATTGTTTGTCGTTCATGCCATTATTTTTGCATAGGTACTAGTATTGCCTGTCGTCATGCCATTATTTTTGCATAGGTACTAGTATTGCCTGTCGTTCATGCCTTTTTTTTTGCATAGGTACTAGTAATGCCTGTCGTTCATGCCATTATTTTTGTATTGGTACTAGTATTGCCTGTCGTTCATGTCATTGGTTTTGCATAGGTACTAGTATTGCCTGTGGTTCATGCAATTGGTTTTGCATAGGTACTTGTATTGCCTGTCGTTCATGCCATTGGTTTTGCATAGGTACTAGTATTGCCTGTTGTCATGCCATTGGTTTTGCATAGGTACTAGTATTGTTTGTCGTTCATGCCATTATTTTTGCTTAGGTACTAGTATTGCCTGTCGTCATGCCATTATATTTGCATAGGTACTAGTATTGCCTGTCGTTCATCCCATTATTTTTGCTTAGGTACAAATATTGCCTGTCGTTCATGCCATTATTTTTGCATAGGTACTAGTTTTGCCTGTCGTTCATGTCACTGGTTTTGCATAGTTACAAGTATTGCCTGTCGTTCATGCCATTGGTTTTGCATTGGAACTAGTATTGCCTGTCTTTCATGTCATTGGTTTTGCATAGGTACTAGTATTGCCTGTCGTTCATGCCATTGGTCTGCATAGGTACGAGTATTGCCTGTCGTTCATTCCATTGGTTTGGCATTGGTACTAGTATTGCCTGCAGTTCATGCCATTATTTTTGCATAGGCACTAGTATTGCCTGTCGTTCATGCCATTATTTTTGCATAGGTACTAGTATTGCCTGTCGTTCATGCCATTGTTTTTGCATAGGTACTAGTATTGCCTGCCGTTCATGCAATCTTTTTTGCATAGGTACGAGTATTGCCTGTTTTCATGCCATTATTTTTGCATAGGTACTAGTATTGCCTGTCGTTCATGCCATTTGTTTTGAATAGGTAATCTTATTTTCTGTCGTTCATGCCATTGGTTTTGCATTGGTACTAGTATTGCCAGTCGTTCATGCCATTATTTTTGCATAGGTACTAGTATTGCGTGTCGTTCATGCCTTTATTTTTGCATAGGTACTAGTATTCTGTTGTTCATGCCATTATTTTGGCATAGGTACTAGTATTGCCTGTCGTTCATGGCATTATTTTTGCATAGGTACTAGTATTGCCTGTTGTTCATGCCATTATTTTTGCATAGGTTCTAGTATTGCCTGTCGTTCATGTCATTGGTTTTGCATAGGTACTAGTATTGCCTGTCGTTCATCCCATTATTTTTGCTTAGGTACAAATATTGCCTGTCGTTCATGCCATTATTTTTGCATAGGTACTAGTTTTGCCTGTCGTTCATGTCACTGGTTTTGCATAGTTACAAGTATTGCCTGTCGTTCATGCCATTGGTTTTGCATAGGAACTAGTATTGCCTGTCGTTCTTGTCATTGGTTTTGCATAGGTACTAGTATTGCCTGTCGTTCATGCCATTGGTCTGCATAGGTACTAGTATTGCCCGTTGTTCATTCCATTGGTTTTGCATTGGTACTAGTATAGCCTGTCGTTCATGCCATTATTTTTGCATAGGCACTTGTATTGCCTGTTGTTCATGCCATTATTTTTGCATAGGCACTAGTATTGCCTGTCGTTCATGCCATTGGTTTTGCATCGGTACTAGTATTGCCTGCCGTTCATGCAATCTTTTTTGCATAGGTACTAGTATTGCCTGTCGTTCGTCGTTCATACAATTGGTTAGCATAGGTACTAGTATTGCCTATCGTTCATGCCTTTAGTTTTGCATAGGTACTAGTATTGCCTGACGTTCATGCTATTGTTTTGCATAGGTAATAGTATTGCCTGTCGTTCATGCCATTGGTTTTGCATAGGTACTAGTATTGCCTGTCGTTCATGCCATTATTTTTGCAAAGGTACCAGTATTGCCTGTCGTTCGTGCCTTTGGTTTTGCATAGGTACCAGTATTGCCTGTCATTCATACCTTTGGTTTTGCATAGGTACTAGTATTGCCTGTCGTTCATGCCATTATTTTTGCATAGGTACGAGTATTGCCTGTCGTTCATGCCATTGATTTTGCATTGTTACTAGTATTGCCTGTCAGTCATGCCATTATTTTTGCATTGGTACTAGTATTGCCTGTCGTTCATGCCATTGGTTTTGCATAGGTTCTTGTATTGCCTGTCGTTCATGCCATAGGTGTTGCATAGGTACTAGTATTGCCTGTCGTTCATGCCATTACTTTTGCATAGGTACTAGTATTGCCTGTCGTTCATGCCATTGGTTATGCATAGGTACTGGTATTGCCTGTCGTTCATGCCATTATTTTTGCATAGGTACTAGTATTGCCTGTCGTTCATGCCATTGGTTTTGCATAGGTACTAGTATTGCCTGTAGTTCATGCCATTGGTTTTGTGTAGGTGCTAGTATTGCCTGTCTTTCATGCCATTAATTTTGCATAGGTACTTGTATTGCCTGTCGTTCATGCCATTGGTTTTGCATAGGCACTAGTATTGCCTGTCATTCATGCTATTATTTTTGCATAGGTACGAGTATTGCCTGTCGTTCGTGCCATTATTTTTGCAGAAGTACTGGTATTGCCTGTTGTCATGCCTTTATTTTTGCATAGGTACTAGTATTGCCTGTCGTTCATGCCATTGGCTTGCATAGGTACTAGTATTGCCTGTCGTTCATGCCATTATTTTTGCATAGGTACTAGTATTGCCTGTCGTTCATGCCATTTGTTTTGAATAGGTAATATTATTTTCTGTCGCTCATGCCATTGGTTTTGCATTGGTACTAGTATTGCCAATCCTTCATGCCATTATTTTTGCATAGGTACTATTATTGCTTGTCGTCCATGCCATTACTTTTGCATCGGTACTAGTATTGCCTGTCGTTCATGCCATTGGTTTTGCATAGGTACTAGTATTGCCTGTCGTTCATGCCATTATTTTTGCATAGGTACTAGTATTGCCTGTCGTTCATGCCATTGGTTTTGCATAGGTAGTAGTATTGCCTGTCGTTCATGCCATTGGTTTTGTATAGGTACTAGTATTGCCTGTCGTTCATGCCATTAATTTTGCATAGGTACTTGTATTGCCTGTCGTTCATGCCATTGGTTTTGCATAGGCACTAGTATTGCCTGTCGTTCATGCTATTATTTTTGCATAGGTACTAGTATTGCCTGTCGTTCGTGCCATTATTTTTGCATAGGTACTGGTATTGCCTGTCGTTCATGCCATTATTCTTGCATAGGTACTAGTATTGCCTGTCGTTCATGCCATTGGTTTTGCATAGGTACTAGTATTGTTTGTCGTTCATGCCATTATTTTTGCATAGGTACTAGTATTGCCTGTCGTCATGCCATTATTTTTGCATAGGTACTAGTATTGCCTGTCGTTCATGCCTTTTTTTTTGCATAGGTACTAGTAATGCCTGTCGTTCATGCCATTATTTTTGTATAGGTACTAGTATTGCCTGTCGTTCATGTCATTGGTTTTGCATAGGTACTAGTATTGCCTGTGGTTCATGCAATTGGTTTTGCATAGGTACTTGTATTGCCTGTCGTTCATGCCATTGGTTTTGCATAGGTACTAGTATTGCCTGTTGTCATGCCATTGGTTTTGCATAGGTACTAGTATTGTTTGTCGTTCATGCCATTATTTTTGCTTAGGTACTAGTATTGCCTGTCGTCATGCCATTATATTTGCATAGGTACTAGTATTGCCTGTCGTTCATCCCATTATTTTTGCTTAGGTACAAATATTGCCTGTCGTTCATGCCATTATTTTTGCATAGGTACTAGTATTGCCTGTCGTTCATGCCATTATTTTTGCATAGGTACGAGTATTGCCTGTCGTTCATGCCATTGGTTTTGCATAGGTACTAGTATTGCCTGTCAGTCATGCCATTATTTTTGCATTGGTACTAGTATTGCCTGTCGTTCATGCCATTGGTTTTGCATAGGTTCTTGTATTGCCTGTCGTTCATGCCATAGGTGTTGCATAGGTACTAGTATTGCCTGTCGTTCATGCCATTACTTTTGCATAGGTACTAGTATTGCCTGTCGTTCATGCCATTGGTTATGCATAGGTACTAGTATTGCCTGTCGTTCATGCCATTATTTTTGCATAGGTACTAGTATTGCCTGTCGTTCATGCCATTGGTTTTGCATAGGTACTAGTATTGCCTGTAGTTCATGCCATTGGTTTTGTGTAGGTGCTAGTATTGCCTGTCTTTCATGCCATTAATTTTGCATAGGTACTTGTATTGCCTGTCGTTCATGCCATTGGTTTTGCATAGGCACTAGTATTGCCTGTCATTCATGCTATTATTTTTGCATAGGTACGAGTATTGCCTGTCGTTCGTGCCATTATTTTTGCATAAGTACTGGTATTGCCTGTCGTTCATGCCTTTATTTTTGCATAGGTACTAGTATTGCCTGTCGTTCATGCCATTGGCTTGCATAGGTACTAGTATTGCCTGTCGTTCATGCCATTATTTTTGCATAGGTACTAGTATTGCCTGTCGTTCATGCCATTTGTTTTGAATAGGTAATATTATTTTCTGTCGCTCATGCCATTGGTTTTGCATTGGTACTAGTATTGCCAATCCTTCATGCCATTATTTTTGCATAGGTACTATTATTGCTTGTCGTCCATGCCATTACTTTTGCATCGGTACTAGTATTGCCTGTCGTTCATGCCATTGGTTTTGCATAGGTACTAGTATTGCCTGTCGTTCATGCCATTATTTTTGCATAGGTACTAGTATTGCCTGTCGTTCATGCCATTGGTTTTGCATAGGTAGTAGTATTGCCTGTCGTTCATGCCATTGGTTTTGTATAGGTACTAGTATTGCCTGTCGTTCATGCCATTAATTTTGCATAGGTACTTGTATTGCCTGTCGTTCATGCCATTGGTTTTGCATAGGCACTAGTATTGCCTGTTGTTCATGCTATTATTTTTGCATAGGTACTAGTATTGCCTGTCGTTCGTGCCATTATTTTTGCATAGGTACTGGTATTGCCTGTCGTTCATGCCATTATTCTTGCATAGGTACTAGTATTGCCTGTCGTTCATGCCATTGGTTTTGCATAGGTACTAGTATTGTTTGTCGTTCATGCCATTATTTTTGCATAGGTACTAGTATTGCCTGTCGTCATGCCATTATTTTTGCATAGGTACTAGTATTGCCTGTCGTTCATGCCTTTTTTTTTGCATAGGTACTAGTAATGCCTGTCGTTCATGCCATTATTTTTGTATAGATACTAGTATTGCCTGTCGTTCATGTCATTGGTTTTGCATAGGTACTAGTATTGCCTGTGGTTCATGCAATTGGTTTTGCATAGGTACTTGTATTGCCTGTCGTTCATGCCATTGGTTTTGCATAGGTACTAGTATTGCCTGTTGTCATGCCATTGGTTTTGCATAGGTACTAGTATTGTTTGTCGTTCATGCCATCATTTTTGCTTAGGTACTAGTATTGCCTGTCGTCATGCCATTATATTTGCATAGGTACTAGTATTGCCTGTCGTTCATCCCATTATTTTTGCTTAGGTACAAATATTGCCTGTCGTTCATGCCATTATTTTTGCATAGGTACTAGTTTTGCCTGTCGTTCATGTCACTGGTTTTGCATAGTTACAAGTATTGCCTGTCGTTCATGCCATTGGTTTTGCATAGGAACTAGTATTGCCTGTCTTTCATGTCATTGGTTTTGCATAGGTACTAGTATTGCCTGTCGTTCATGCCATTGGTCTGCATAGGTACTAGTATTGCCTGTCGTTCATTCCATTGGTTTTGCATTGGTACTAGTATTGCCTGTCGTTCATGCCATTATTTTTGCATAGGCACTAGTATTGCCTGTCGTTCATGCCATTATTTTTGCATAGGAACTAGTATTGCCTGTCGTTCATGCCATTGGTTTTGCATCGGTACTAGTATTGCGTGCCGTTCATGCAATCTTTTTTGCATAGGTACTAGTATTGCCTGTCGTTCATGCCATTATTTTTGCATAGGTACTAGTCCTGCCTGTCGTTCATGCCATTTGTTTTGAATAGGTAATATTATTTTCTGTCGTTCATGCCATTGGTTTTGCATTGGTACTAGTATTGCCAGTCGTTCATGCCATTATTTTTGCATAGGTACTAGTATTGCGTGTCGTTCATGCCTTTATTTTTGCATAGGTACTAGTATTCCTGTTGTTCATGCCATTATTTTGGCATAGGTACTAGTATTGCCTGTCGTTCATGGCATTATTTTTGCATAGGTTCTAGTATTGCCTGTTGTTCCTGCCATTATTTTTGCATAGGTTCTAGTATTGCCTGTCGTTCATGTCATTGCTTTTGCATAGGTACTAGTATTGCCTGTCGTTCATCCCATTATTTTTGCTCAGGTACAAATATTGCCTGTCGTTCATGCCATTATTTTTGCATCGGTACTAGTTTTGCCTGTCGTTCATGTCACTGGTTTTGCATAGTTACAAGTATTGCCTGTCGTTCATGCCATTGGTTTTGCATAGGAACTAGTATTGCCTGTCGTTCATGTCATTGGTTTTGCATAGGTACTAGTATTGCCTGTCGTTCATGCCATTGGTCTGCATAGGTACTAGTTTTGCCCGTTGTTCATTCCATTGATTTTGCATTGGTACGAGTATAGCCTGTCGTTCATGCCATTATTTTTGCATAGGCACTAGTATTGCCTGTCGTTCATGCCATTATTTTTGCATAGGCACTAGTATTGCCTGTTGTTCATGCCATTATTTTTGCATAGGCACTAGTATTGCCTGTCGTTCATGGCATTTTTTTTGCATAGGTACTAGTATTGCCTGTTGTTCATGCCATTATTTTTGCATAGGTTCTAGTATTGCCTGTCGTTCATGTCATTGGTTTTGCATAGGTACTAGTATTGCCTGTCGTTCATGCAATTGGTTTTGCAAAGGTACTTGTATTGCCTGTCGTTCATGCCATTGGTTTTGTATAGGTACTAGTATTGCCTGTCGTTCATGCCATTGGTTTTGCATAGGTACTAGTATTGTTTGTCGTTCATGCCATTATTTTTGCATAGGTACTAGTATTGCCTGTCGTCATGCCATTATTTTTGCATAGGTACTAGTATTGCCTGTCGTTCATGCCATTATTTTTGCTTAGGTACTAATATTGCCTGTCGTTCATGCCATTATTTTTGCATAGGTACTAGTATTGCCTGTCGTTCACGCCATTGGTTTTGCATAGTAACGAGTATGGCCTGTCGTTCATGCCATTGGTTTTGCATAGATACAAGTATTGCCTGTCGTTCATGCCATTGGTTTTGCATAGATACGAGTATTGCCTGTCTTTCATGCCATTGGTCTGCATAGGTACTAGTATTGCCTGTCGTTCATGCCATTGGTTTTGCATTGGTACAAGTATTGCCTGTCGTTCATGCCATTATTTTTGCATAGGTACTAGTATTGCCTGTCGTTCATGCCATTATTTTTGCATAGGTACTAGTATTGCCTGTCGTTCATGCCATTGGTTTTGCATCGGAACTAGTATTGCCTGTCGTACATGCCATTTTTTTTGCATAGGTACTAGTATTGCCTGTCGTTCATGCCATTATTTTTGCATTGGTACTAGTATAGCCTGTCGTTCATGGCATTGGTTTTGCATAGGTACTAGTATTGCCTGTCGTTCATGCCTTTATTTTTGCATAGGTACTAGTATTCCTGTTGTTCATGCCTTTATTTTTGCATTGGTACTAGTTTTGCCTGTCGTTCATGGCATTTTTTTTGCATAGGTACTAGTATTGCCTGTCGTTCATGCCTTTATCTTTGCATAGGTACTAGTATTCCTGTTGTTCATGCCATTATTTTTGCATAGGTACTAGTATTGCCTGTCGTTCATGGCATTATTTTTGCATAGGTACTAGTATTGCCTGTTGTTCATGCCATTATTTTTGCATAGGTTCTAGTATTGCCTGTTGTTCATGTCATTGGTTTTGCATAGGTACTAGTATTGCCTGTCGTTCATCCCATTATTTTTGCTTAGGTACAAATAATGCCTGTCGTTCATGCCATTATTTTTGCATAGGTACTAGTTTTGCCTGTCGTTCATGTCACTGGTTTTGCATAGTTACAAGTATTGCCTGTCGTTCATGCCATTGGTTTTGCATAGGAACTAGTATTGCCTGTCGTTCATGTCATTGGTTTTGCATAGGTACTAGTATTGCCTGTCGTTCATGCCATTGGTCTGCATAGGTACTAGTATTGCCTGTTGTTCATTCCATTGGTTTTGCATTGGTACTAGTATTGCCTGTCGTTCATGCCATTATTTTTGCATAGGCACTAGTATTGCCTGTCGTTCATGCCATTATTTTTGCATAGGTACTAGTATTGCCTGTCGTTCATGCCATTGGTTTTGCATTGGTACGAGTATTGCCTGCCGTTCATGCAATCTTTTTTGCATAGGTACTAGTATTGCCTGTCGTTCATGCCATTATTTTTGCATAGGTACTAGTATTGCCTGTCGTTCATGCCATTTGTTTTGAATAGGTAATATTTTTTTCTGTCGTTCATGCCATTGGTTTTGCATTGGTACTAGTATTGCCAGTCGTTCATGCCATTATTTTTGCATGGGTACAAGAATTGCGTGTCGTTCATGCCTTTTTTTTTGCATAGGTACTAGTATTCCTGTTGTTCATGCCATTATTTTTGCATAGGTACTAGTATTGCCTGTCGTTCATGGCATTATTTTTGCATAGGTACTAGTATTGCCTGTTGTTCATGCCATTATTTTTGCATAGGTTCTAGTATTGCCTGTCGTTCATGTCATTGGTTTTGCATAGATACTAGTATTGCCTGTCGTTCATGCAATTGGTTTTGCAAAGGTACTTGTATTGCCTGTCGTTCATGCCATTGGTTTTGTATAGGTACTAGTATTGCCTGTCGTTCATGCCATTGGTTTTGCATAGGTACTAGTATTGTTTGTCGTTCATGCCATTATTTTTGCATAGCTACTAGTAATGCCTGTCGTCATGCCATTATTTTTGCATAGGTACTAGTATTGCCTGTTGTTCATGCCATTATTTTTGCTTAGGTACTAATATTGCCTGTCGTTCATGCCATTATTTTTGCATAGGTACTAGTATTGCCTGTCGTTCACGCCATTGGTTTTGCATAGTAACGAGTATGGCCTGTCGTTCATGCCATTGGTTTTGCATAGGTACAAGTATTGCCTGTCGTTCATGCCATTGGTTTTGCATAGGTACGAGTATTGCCTGTCGTTCATGCCATTGGTCTGCATAGGTACTAGTATTGCCTGTCGTTCATGCGATTGGTTTTGCATTGGTACTAGTATTGCCTGTCGTTCATGCCATTATTTTTGCATAGGTACTAGTATTGCCTGTTGTTCATGCCATTATTTTTGCATAGGTACGAGTATTGCCTGTCGTTCATGCCATTGGTTTTGCATCGGAACTAGTATTGCCTGTCGTTCATGCCATTTTTTTGCATTGGTACTAGTATTGCCTGTCGTTCATGCCATTATTTTTGCATTGGTACTAGTATTGCCTGTCGTTCATGCCATTCGTTTGGCATAGGTACGAGTATTGCCTGTCGTTCATGCCATTACTTTTGCATAGGTACTTGTATTGCCTGTCGTTCATGCCATTGGTTTGCATAGGCACTAGTATTGCCTGTCGTTCATGCCATTATTTTTGCATAGGTACGAGTATTGCCTGTCGTTCATGCCATTATTTTTGCATAGGTACTAGTATTGCCTGTCGTTCACGCCATTGGTTTTGCATAGTTACAAGTATGGCCTGTCGTTCATGCCATTGGTTTTGCATCGGTACTGGTATTGCCCGTCGTTCATGCCATTGGTTTTGAATAGGTAATAGTATTTTCTGTCGTTCCTGCCATTGGTTTTGCATAGGGACTAGAATTGCCTGTCGTTCATGCCATTATTTTTGCATAGGTACTAGTTATTGCCTGTCGTTCATGCCATTGGTTTTGCATCGGTACTAGTATTGCCTGTTGTTCATGCCATTTTTTTTGCATAGGTACTAAGATTGCCTGTCGTTCATGCCATTGGTTTTGCATAGGTAATAGTATTGCCTGTTGTTCATGCTATTATTTTTGCATAGGTACTAGTTTCGACTGTCGTTCATGCCATTGGTTTTGCATAGGTACTAGTATTGCCTGTCGTTCATGCCATTGGTTTTACATTGGGACTAGTATTGCCTGTCTTTCATGCCATTGGTTTTGCATAGGTACTAGTATTGCCTGTCGTTCATGCCATTATTTTTTCATAGGTACTAGTATTACCTGTCTGTCATGCCATTATTTTTGCATAGGTACTCGTATTGCCTGTCGTTCATGCCATTATTTTTGCATAGGTACTAGTATTGCCTGTCGTTCATGCCATTATTTTGGCATAGGTACTAGTATTGCTTGTCGTTCATGCCATTATTTTTGCATAGGTACTGATATTGTCTGTCGTTAATGGCATTATTTTTGTATAGGTACTAGTATTGCCTGTCGTTCATGTCATTGGTTTTGCATAGGTACTAGTATTTCCTGTCAGTCATGCCATTATTTTTGCATAGGTACTAGTATTGCCTGTCGTTCATGCCATTGGTTTTGCATAGGTACTAGTATTGCCTGTCGTTCATGCCATTATTTTTGCATAGGTACTAGTATTGCCTGTCGTTCATGCCATTGGTTTTGCATAGGTACTAGTATTGCCTGTAGTTCATGCCATTGGTTTTGTATAGGTGCTAGTATTGCCTATCTTTCATGCCATTAATTTTGCATAGGTACTTGTATTGCCTGTCGTTCATGCCATTGGTTTTGCATCGGCACTAGTATTGCCTGTCGTTCATGCTATTATTTTTGCATAGGTACGAGTATTGCCTGTCGTTCGTGCCATTATTTTTGCATAGGTACTGGTATTGCCTGTCGATGATGCCTTTATTTTTGCATAGGTACTAGTATTGCCTGTCGTTCATGCCATTGGCTTGCATAGGTACTAGTATTGCCTGTCGTTCATGCCATTATTTTTGCATAGGTACTAGTATTGCCTGTCGTTCATGCCATTTGTTTTGAATAGGTAATATTATTTTCTGTCGCTCATTCCATTGGTTTTGCATTGGTACTAGTATTGCCAATCGTTAATGCCATTATTTTTGCATAGGTACTATTATTGCCTGTCGTCCATGCCATTATTTTTGCATCGGTACTAGTATTGCCTGTCGTTCATGCCATTGGTTTTGCATAGGTACTAGTATTGCCTGTCGTTCATGCCATAATTTTTGCATAGGTACTAGTATTGCCTGTCGTTCATGCCATTGGTTTTGCATAGGTAGTAGTATTGCCTGTCGTTCATGCCATTGGTTTTGTATAGGTAATAGTATTGCCTGTCGTTCATGCCATTAATTTTGCATAGGTACTTGTATTGCCTGTCGTTCATGCCATTGGTTTTGCATAGGCACTAGTATTGCCTGTCGTTCATGCTATTATTTTTGCATAGGTACTAGTATTGCCTGTCGTTCGTGCCATTATTTTTGCATAGATACTGGTATTGCCTGTCGTTCATGCCATTATTTTTGCATAGGTACTAGTATTGCCTGTCGTTCATGCCATTGGTTTTGCATAGGTATTAGTATTGTTTGTCATTCATGCCATTATTTTTGCATAGGTTCTAGTATTGCCTGTGGTTCATGCAATTGGTTTTGCATAGGTACTAGTATTGCCTGTCGTTCATGCCTTTTTTTTTGCATAGGTACTAGTAATGCCTGTCGTTCATGCCATTATTTTTGTATAGGTACTAGTATTGCCTGTCGTTCATGTCATTGGTTTTGCATAGGTACTAGTATTGCCTGTGGTTCATGCAATTGGTTTTGCATAGGTACTTGTATTGCCTGTCGTTCATGCCATTGGTTTTGCATAGGTACTAGTATTGCCTGTTGTCATGCCATTGGTTTTGCATAGGTACTAGTATTGTTTGTCGTTCATGCCATTATTTTTGCAGACGTACTAGTATTGCCTGTCGTCATGCCATTATTTTTGCATAGGTACTCGTATTGCCTGTCGTTCATGCCATTATTTTTGCTAAGGTACTAATATTGCCTGTCGTTCATCCCATTATTTTTGCATAGGTACTAGTTTTGCCTGTCGTTCACGCCATTGGTTTTGCATAGTAACGAGTATGGCCTGTCGTTCATGCCATTGGTTTTGCATAGGAACTAGTATTGCCTGTCGTTCATGCCATTGGTTTTGCATAGGTACGAGTATTGCCTGTTGTTCATACCATTGGTCTGCATGGGTACTAGTATTGCCTGTCGTTCATGCCATTGGTTTTGCATTGGTACTAGTATTGCCTGTCGTTCATGCCATTATTTTTCCATAGGCACTAGTATTACCTGTCGTTCCTGCCATTATTTTTGCATAGGTACTAGTATTGCCTGTCGTTCATGCCATTGGTTTTGCATCGGAACTAGTATTGCCTGTCGTTCATGCCATTTTTTTTGCATAGGTACTAGTATTGCCTGTCGTTCATGCCATTATTTTTGCATTGGTACTATTATTGCTTGTCGTTCATGGCATTGGTTTTGCATAGGTCCTAGTATTGCCTGTCGTTCATGCCTTTATTTTTGCATAGGTACTAGTATTCCTGTTGTTCATGCCTTTATTTTTGCATTGGTACTAGTATTGCCTGTCGTTCATGGCATTTTTTTTGCATAGGTACTCGTATTGCCTGTCGTTCATGCCTTTATTTTTGCATAGGTACTAGTATTCCTGTTGTTCATGCCATTATTTTTGCATAGGTACTAGTATTCCTGTCGTTCATGCCATTATTTTTGCATATGTACTAGTATTGCCTGTCGTTCATGCCATTTGTTTTGAATAGGTAATATTATTTTCTGTCGTTCATGCCATTGGTTTTGCATTGGTACTAGTATTGCCAGTCGTTCATGCCATTATTTTTGCATAGGTACTAGTATTGCGTGTCGTTCATGCCTTTATTTTTGCATAGGTACTAGTATTCCTGTTGTTCATGCCATTATTTTTGCATAGGTTCTAGTATTGCCTGTCGTTCATGTCATTGGTTTTGCATAGGTACTAGTATTGCCTGTCGTTCATCCCATTATTTTTGCTTCGGTCCAAATATTTCCTGTCGTTCATGCCATTATTTTTGCATAGGTACTAGTTTTGCCTGTCGTTCATGTCACTGGTTTTGCATAGTTACAAGTATTGCCTGTCGTTCATGCCATTGGTTTTGCATAGGCACTAGTATTCCTGTTGTTCATGCCATTATTTTTGCATAGGTACTAGTATTGCCTGTCGTTCATGGCATTTTTTTTGCATAGGTACTAGTATTGCCTGTTGTTCATGCCATTATTTTTGCATAGGTTCTAGTATTGCCTGTCGTTCATGTCATTGGTTTTGCATTGGTACTAGTATTGCCTGTCGTTCATGCAATTGGTTTTGCAAAGGTACTTGTATTGCCTGTCGTTCATGCCATTGGTTTTGTATAGGTACTAGTATTGCCTGTCGTTCATGCCATTGGTTTTGCATAGGTACTAGTATTGTTTGTCGTTCATGCCATTATTTTTGCATAGGTACTAGTATTGCCTGTCGTCATGCCATTATTTTTGCATAGGTACTAGTATTGCCTGTCGTTCATGCCATTATTTTTGCTTAGGTACTAATATTGCCTGTCGTTCATGCCATTATTTTTGCATAGGTACGAGTATTGCCTGTCGTTCACGCCATTGGTTTTGCATAGTAACGAGTATGGCCTGTCGTTCATGCCATTGGTTTTGCATAGGTACAAGTATTGCCTGTCGTTCATGCCATTGGTTTTGCATAGGTACGAGTATTGCCTGTCGTTCATGCCATTGGTCTGCATGGGTACTAGTATTGCCTGTCGTTCATGCCATTGGTTTTGCATTGGTACTAGTATTGCCTGTCGTTCATGCCATTATTTTTGCATAGGTACTAGTATTGCCTGTCGTTCATGCCATTATTTTTGCATAGGTACTAGTACTGCCTGTTGTTCATGCCATTGGTTTTGCATCGGAACTTGTATTGCCTGTCGTTCATGCCATTATTTTTGCATAGGTACTAGTATTGCCTGTCGTTCATGCCATTGGTTTTGCAGAGGTACTAGTATTGCCTGTCGTTCATGCCATTATTTTTGCATAGGTACTTGTACTGCCTGTTGTTCATGCCATTGGTTTTGCATCGGAACTTGTATTGCCTGTCGTTCATGCCATTTTTTTTGCATAGGTACTAGTATTGCCTGTCGTTCATGCCATTATTTTTGCATTGGTACTATTATTGCTTGTCGTTCATGGCATTGGTTTTGCATAGGTCCTAGTATTGCCTGTCGTTCATGTCATTGGTTTTGCATAGGTACTAGTATTGCCTGTCGTTCATGTCATTGGTTTTGCATAGGTACTAGTATTGCCTGTCGTTCATGCCATTGGTCTGCATAGGTACTAGTATTGCCTGTTGTTCATTCCATTGGTTTTGCATTGGTACTAGTATTGCCTGTCGTTCATGCCATTATTTTTGCATAGGCACTAGTATTGCCTGTCGTTCATGCCATTATTTTTGCATAGGTACTAGTTTTGCCTGTCGTTCATGTCACTGGTTTTGCATAGTTACAAGTATTGCCTGTCGTTCATGCCATTGGTTTTGCATAGGAACTAGTATTGCCTGTCGTTCATGTCATTGGTTTTGCATAGGTACTAGTATTGCCTGTCGTTCATGCCGTTGGTCTGCATAGGTACTAGTATTGCCTGTTGTTCATTCCATTGGTTTTGCATTGGTACTAGTATTGCCTGTCGTTCATGCCATTATTTTTGCATAGGCACTAGTATTGCCTGTCGTTCATGCCATTATTTTTGCATAGGTACTAGTATTGCCTGTCGTTCATGCCATTGGTTTTGCATTGGTACGAGTATTGCCTGCCGTTCATGCAATCTTTTTTGCATAGGTACTAGTATTGCCTGTCGTTCATGCCATTATTTTTGCATAGGTACTAGTATTGCCTGTCGTTCATGCCTTTTGTTTTGAATAGGTAATATTTTTTTCTGTCGTTCATGCCATTGGTTTTGCATTGGTACTAGTATTGCCAGTCGTTCATGCCATAATTTTTGCATGGGTACAAGAATTGCGTGTCGTTCATGCCTTTATTTTTGCATAGGTACTAGTATTCCTGTTGTTCATGCCATTATTTTTGCATAGGTACTAGTATTGCCTGTCGTTCATGGCATTATTTTTGCATAGGTACTAGTATTGCCTGTTGTTCATGCCATTATTTTTGCATAGGTTCTAGTATTGCCTGTCGTTCATGTCATTGGTTTTGCATAGGTACTAGTATTGCCTGTCGTTCATGCAATTGGTTTTGCAAAGGTACTTGTATTGCCTGTCGTTCATGCCATTGGTTTTGTATAGGTACTAGTATTGCCTGTCGTTCATGCCATTGGTTTTGCATAGGTACTAGTATTGTTTGTCGTTCATGCCATTATTTTTGCATAGCTACTAGTAATGCCTGTCGTCATGCCATTATTTTTGCATAGGTACTAGTATTGCCTGTCGTTCACGCCATTGGTTTTGCATAGTAACGAGTATGGCCTGTCGTTCATGCCATTGGTTTTGCATAGGTACAAGTATTGCCTGTCGTTCATGCCATTGGTTTTGCATAGGTACGAGTATTGCCTGTCGTTCATGCCATTGGTCTGCATAGGTACTAGTATTGCCTGTCGTTCATGCGATTGGTTTTGCATTGGTACTAGTATTGCCTGTCGTTCATGCCATTATTTTTGCATAGGTACTAGTATTGCCTGTTGTTCATGCCATTATTTTTGCATAGGTACGAGTATTGCCTGTCGTTCATGCCATTGGTTTTGCATCGGAACTAGTATTGCCTGTCGTTCATGCCATTTTTTTGCATTGGTACTAGTATTGCCTGTCGTTCATGCCATTATTTTTGCATTGGTACTAGTATTGCCTGTCGTTCATGCCATTCGTTTGGCATAGGTACGAGTATTGCCTGTCGTTCATGCCATTACTTTTGCATAGGTACTTGTATTGCCTGTCGTTCATGCCATTGGTTTGCATAGGCACTAGTATTGCCTGTCGTTCATGCCATTATTTTTGCATAGGTACGAGTATTGCCTGTCGTTCATGCCATTATTTTTGCATAGGTACTAGTATTGCCTGTCGTTCACGCCATTGGTTTTGCATAGTTACAAGTATGGCCTGTCGTTCATGCCATTGGTTTTGCATCGGTACTGGTATTGCCCGTCGTTCATGCCATTGGTTTTGAATAGGTAATAGTATTTTCTGTCGTTCCTGCCATTGGTTTTGCATAGGGACTAGAATTGCCTGTCGTTCATGCCATTATTTTTGCATAGGTACTAGTTATTGCCTGTCGTTCATGCCATTGGTTTTGCATCGGTACTAGTATTGCCTGTTGTTCATGCCTTTTTTTTTGCATAGGTACTAAGATTGCCTGTCGTTCATGCCATTGGTTTTGCATAGGTAATAGTATTGCCTGTTGTTCATGCTATTATTTTTGCATAGGTACTAGTTTCGACTGTCGTTCATGCCATTGGTTTTGCATAGGTACTAGTATTGCCTGTCGTTCATGCCATTGGTTTTACATTGGGACTAGTATTGCCTGTCTTTCATGCCATTGGTTTTGCATAGGTACTAGTATTGCCTGTCGTTCATGCCATTATTTTTTCATAGGTACTAGTATTACCTGTCTGTCATGCCATTATTTTTGCATAGGTACTCGTATTGCCTGTCGTTCATGCCATTATTTTTGCATAGGTACTAGTATTGCCTGTCGTTCATGCCATTATATTGGCATAGGTACTAGTATTGCTTGTCGTTCATGCCATTATTTTTGCATAGGTACTGATATTGTCTGTCGTTAATGGCATTATTTTTGTATAGGTACTAGTATTGCCTGTCGTTCATGTCATTGGTTTTGCATAGGTACTAGTATTTCCTGTCAGTCATGCCATTATTTTTGCATAGGTACTAGTATTGCCTGTCGTTCATGCCATTGGTTTTGCATAGGTACTAGTATTGCCTGTCGTTCATGCCATTATTTTTGCATAGGTACTAGTATTGCCTGTCGTTCATGCCATTGGTTTTGCATAGGTACTAGTATTGCCTGTAGTTCATGCCATTGGTTTTGTATAGGTGCTAGTATTGCCTGTCTTTCATGCCATTAATTTTGCATAGGTACTTGTATTGCCTGTCGTTCATGCCATTGGTTTTGCATAGGCACTAGTATTGCCTGTCGTTCATGCTATTATTTTTGCATAGGTACGAGTATTGCCTGTCGTTCGTGCCATTATTTTTGCATAGGTACTGGTATTGCCTGTCGATGATGCCTTTATTTTTGCATAGGTACTAGTATTGCCTGTCGTTCATGCCATTGGCTTGCATAGGTACTAGTATTGCCTGTCGTTCATGCCATTATTTTTGCATAGGTACTAGTATTGCCTGTCGTTCATGCCATTTGTTTTGAATAGGTAATATTATTTTCTGTCGCTCATTCCATTGGTTTTGCATTGGTACTAGTATTGCCAATCGTTCATGCCATTATTTTTGCATAGGTACTATTATTGCCTGTCTTCCATGCCATTATTTTTGCATCGGTACGAGTATTGCCTGTCGTTCATGCCATTGGTTTTGCATAGGTACTAGTATTGCCTGTCATTCATGCCATAATTTTTGCATAGGTACTAGTATTGCCTGTCGTTCATGCCATTGGTTTTGCATAGGTAGTAGTATTGCCTGTCGTTCATGCCATTGGTTTTGTATAGGTAATAGTATTGCCTGTCGTTCATGCCATTAATTTTGCATAGGTACTTGTATTGCCTGTCGTTCATGCCATTGGTTTTGCATAGGCACTAGTATTGCCTGTCGTTCATGCTATTATTTTTGCATAGGTACTAGTATTGCCTGTCGTTCGTGCCATTATTTTTGCATAGGTACTGGTATTGCCTGTCGTTCATGCCATTATTTTTGCATAGGTACTAGTATTGCCTGTCGTTCATGCCATTGGTTTTGCATAGGTATTAGTATTGTTTGTCATTCATGCCATTATTTTTGCATAGGTTCTAGTATTGCCTGTGGTTCATGCAATTGGTTTTGCATAGGTACAAGTATTGCCTGTCGTTCATGCCTTTTTTTTTGCATAGGTACTAGTAATGCCTGTCGTTCATGCCATTATTTTTGTATAGGTACTAGTATTGCCTGTCGTTCATGTCATTGGTTTTGCATAGGTACTAGTATTGCCTGTGGTTCATGCAATTGGTTTTGCATAGGTACTTGTATTGCCTGTCGTTCATGCCATTGGTTTTGCATAGGTACTAGTATTGCCTGTTGTCATGCCATTGGTTTTGCATAGGTACTAGTATTGTTTGTCGTTCATGCCATTATTTTTGCATAGGTACTAGTATTGCCTGTCGTCATGCCATTATTTTTGCATAGGTACTCGTATTGCCTGTCGTTCATGCCATTATTTTTGCTTAGGTACTAATATTGCCTGTCGTTCATCCCATTATTTTTGCATAGGTACTAGTTTTGCCTGTCGTTCACGCCATTGGTTTTGCATAGTAACGAGTATGGCCTGTCGTTCATGCCATTGGTTTTGCATAGGAACTAGTATTGCCTGTCGTTCATGCCATTGGTTTTGCATAGGTACGAGTATTGCCTGTCGTTCATGCCATTGGTCTGCATGGGTACTAGTATTGCCTGTCGTTCATGCCATTGGTTTTGCATTGGTACTAGTATTGCCTGTCGTTCATGCCATTATTTTTCCATAGGCACTAGTATTACCTGTCGTTCATGCCATTATTTTTGCATAGGTACTAGTATTGCCTGTCGTTCATGCCTTTGGTTTTGCATCGGAACTAGTATTGCCTGTCGTTCATGCCATTTTTTTTGCATAGGTACTAGTATTGCCTGTCGTTCATGCCATTATTTTTGCATTGGTACTATTATTGCTTGTCGTTCATGGCATTGGTTTTGCATAGGTCCTAGTATTGCCTGTCGTTCATGCCTTTATTTTTGCATAGGTACTAGTATTCCTGTTGTTCATGCCTTTATTTTTGCATTGGTACTAGTATTGCCTGTCGTTCATGGCATTTTTTTTGCATAGGTACTCGTATTGCCTGTCGTTCATGCCTTTATTTTTGCATAGGTACTAGTATTCCTGTTGTTCATGCCATTATTTTTGCATAGGTACTAGTATTCCTGTCGTTCATGCCATTATTTTTGCATATGTACTAGTATTGCCTGTCGTTCATGCCATTTGTTTTGAATAGGTAATATTATTTTCTGTCGTTCATGCCATTGGTTTTGCATTGGTACTAGTATTGCCAGTCGTTCATGCCATTATTTTTGCATAGGTACTAGTATTGCGTGTCGTTCATGCCTTTATTTTTGCATAGGTACTAGTATTCCTGTTGTTCATGCCATTATTTTTGCATAGGTTCTAGTATTGCCTGTCGTTCATGTCATTGGTTTTGCATAGGTACTAGTATTGCCTGTCGTTCATCCCATTATTTTTGCTTCGGTACAAATATTTCCTGTCGTTCATGCCATTATTTTTGCATAGGTACTAGTTTTGCCTGTCGTTCATGTCACTGGTTTTGCATAGTTACAAGTATTGCCTGTAGTTCATGCCATTGGTTTTGCATAGGCACTAGTATTCCTGTTGTTCATGCCATTATTTTTGCATAGGTACTAGTATTGCCTGTCGTTCATGGCATTTTTTTTGCATAGGTACTAGTATTGCCTGTTGTTCATGCCATTATTTTTGCATAGGTTCTAGTATTGCCTGTCGTTCATGTCATTGGTTTTGCATTGGTACTAGTATTGCCTGTCGTTCATGCAATTGGTTTTGCAAAGGTACTTGTATTGCCTGTCGTTCATGCCATTGGTTTTGTGTAGGTACTAGTATTGCCTGTCGTTCATGCCATTGGTTTTGCATAGGTACTAGTATTGTTTGTCGTTCATGCCATTATTTTTGCATAGGTACTAGTATTGCCTGTCGTCATGCCATTATTTTTGCATAGGTACTAGTATTGCCTGTCGTTCATGCCATTATTTTTGCTTAGGTACTAATATTGCCTGTCGTTCATGCCATTATTTTTGCATAGGTACGAGTATTGCCTGTCGTTCACGCCATTGGTTTTGCATAGTAACGAGTATGGCCTGTCGTTCATGCCATTGGTTTTGCATAGGTACAAGTATTGCCTGTCGTTCATGCCATTGGTCTGCATGGGTACTAGTATTGCCTGTCGTTCATGCCATTGGTTTTGCATTGGTACTAGTATTGCCTGTCGTTCATGCCATTATTTTTGCATAGGTACTAGTATTGCCTGTCGTTCATGCCATTATTTTTGCATAGGTACTAGTACTGCCTGTTGTTCATGCCATTGGTTTTGCATCGGAACTTGTATTGCCTGTCGTTCATGCCATTATTTTTGCATAGGTACTAGTATTGCCTGTCGTTCATGCCATTGGTTTTGCAGAGGTACTAGTATTGCCTGTAGTTCATGCCATTGGTTTTGTATAGGTGCTAGTATTGCCTGTCTTTCATGCCATTTTTTTTGCATAGGTACTAGTATTGCCTGTCGTTCATGCCATTATTTTTGCATTGGTACTATTATTGCTTGTCGTTCATGGCATTGGTTTTGCATAGGTCCTAGTATTGCCTGTCGTTCATGCCTTTATTTTTGCATAGGTACTAGTATTCCTGTGGTTCATGCCTTTATTTTTGCATTGGTACTAGTATTGCCTGTCGTTCATGGCATTTTTTTTGCATAGGTACTCGTATTGCCTGTCGTTCATGCCTTTATTTTTGCATAGGTACTAGTATTCCTGTTGTTCATGCCATTATTTTTGCATAGGTACTAGTATTGCCTGTCGTTCATGGCATTATTTTTGCATAGGTACTAGTATTGCCTGTTGTTCATGCCATTATTTTTGCATAGGTTCTAGTATTGCCTGTCGTTCATGTCATTGGTTTTGCATAGGTACTAGTATTGCCTGTCGTTCATCCCATTATTTTTGCTTAGGTACAAATATTGCCTGTCGTTCATGCCATTATTTTTGCATAGGTACTAGTTTTGCCTGTCGTTCATGTCACTGGTTTTGCATAGTTACAAGTATTGCCTGTCGTTCATGCCATTGGTTTTGCATAGGAACTAGTATTGCCTGTCGTTCATGTCATTGGTTTTGCATAGGTACTAGTATTGCCTGTCGTTCATGCCATTGATCTGCATAGGTACTAGTATTGCCTGTCGTTCATGGCATTATTTTTGCATAGGTACTAGTATTGCCTGTCGTTCATGCCATTATTTTTGCATAGGCACTAGTATTGCCTGTCGTTCATGCCATTATTTTTGCATAGGTACTAGTATTGCCTGTCGTTCATGCCATTGGTTTTGCATTGGTACTAGTATTGCCTGCCGTTCATGCAATCTTTTTTGCATAGGTACTAGTATTGCCTGTCGTTCATGGCATTATTTTTGCATAGGTACTAGTATTGCCTGTCGTTCATGCCATTATTTTTGCATAGGCACTAGTATTGCCTGTCGTTCATGCCATTATTTTTGCATAGGTACTAGTATTGCCTGTCGTTCATGCCATTTGTTTTGAATAGGTAATATTATTTTCTGTCGTTCATGCCATTGGTTTTGCATTGGTACTAGTATTGCCAGTCGTTCATGCCATTATTTTTGCATAGGTACTAGTATTGCGTGTCGTTCATGCCTTTATTTTTGCATAGGTACTAGTATTCCTGTTGTTCATGCCATTATTTTTGCATAGGTACAAGTATTGCCTGTCGTTCATGGCATTATTTTTGCATAGGTACTAGTATTGCCTGTTGTTCATGCCATTATTTTTGCATAGGTTCTAGTATTGCCTGTCGTTCATGTCATTGGTTTTGCATAGGTACTAGTATTGCCTGTCGTTCATGCAATTGGTTTTGAAAAGGTACTTGTATTGCCTGTCGTTCATGCCATTGGTTTTGTATAGGTACTAGTATTGCCTGTCGTTCATGCCATTGGTTTTGCATAGGTACTAGTATTGTTTGTCGTTCATGCCATTATTTTTGCATAGGTACTAGTATTGCCTGTCGTCATGCCATTATTTTTGCATAGGCACTAGTATTGCCTGTCGTTCATGCCATTATTTTTGCATAGGTACTAGTATTGCCTGTCGTTCATGCCATTGGTTTTGCATTGGTACTAGTATTGCCTGCCGTTCATGCAATCTTTTTTGCATAGGTACTAGTATTGCCTGTCGTTCATGCCATTATTTTTGCATAGGTACTAGTATTGCCTGTCGTTCACGCCATTGGTTTTGCATAGGTACAAGTATTGCCTGTCGTTCATGCCATTGGTTTTGCATAGGTACGAGTATTGCCTGTCGTTCATGCAATCTTTTTTGCATAGGTACTAGTATTGCCTGTCGTTCATGCCATTATTTTTGCATAGGTACTAGTATTGCCTGTCGTTCATGCCATTGGTTTTGCATAGGTACAAGTATTGCCTGTCGTTCATGCCATTGGTTTTGCATAGGTACGAGTATTGCCTGTCGTTCATGCCATTGGTCTGCATAGGTACTAGTATTGCCTGTCGTTCATGCGATTGGTTTTGCATTGGTACTAGTATTGCCTGTCGTTCATGGCATTATTTTTGCATAGGTACTAGTATTGCCTGTTGTTCATGCCATTATTTCTGCATAGGTTCTAGTATTGCCTGTCGTTCATGTCATAGGTTTTGCATAGGTACTAGTATTGCCTGTCGTTCATGCAATTGGTTTTGCAAAGGTACTTGTATTGCCTGTCGTTCATGCCATTGGTTTTGCATAGGTACTAGTATTGTTTGTCGTTCATGCCATTATTTTTGCATAGGTACTAGTATTGCCTGTCGTCATGCCATTATTTTGGCATAGGTACTAGTATTGCCTGTCGTTCATGCCATTATTTTTGCTTAGGTACTAATATTGCCTGTCGTTCATGCCATTATTTTTGCATAGGTACTAGTATTGCCTGTCGTTCACGCCATTGGTTTTGCATAGTAACGAGTATGGCCTGTCGTTCATGCCATTGGTTTTGCATAGGTACAACTATTGCCTGTCGTTCATGCCATTGGTTTTGCATAGGTACGAGTATTGCCTGTCGTTCATGCCATTGGTCTGCATAGGTACTAGTATTGCCTGTCGTTCATGCGATTGGTTTTGCATTTGTACTAGTATTGCCTGTCGTTCATGCCATTATTTTTGCATAGGTACTAGTATTGCCTGTCGTTCATGCCATTATTTTTGCATAGGTACTAGTATTGCCTGTCGTTCATGCCATTGGTTTTGCATCGGAACTAGTATTGCCTGTCGTTCATGCCATTTTTTTTGCATCGGTACTGGTATTGCCTGTCGTTCATGCCATTATTTTTGTATTGGTACTAGTATTGCCTGTCGTTCATGGCATTGGTTTTGCATAGGTACTAGTATTGCCTGTCGTTCATGCCATTCGTTTGGCATAGGTACTCGTACTGCCTGTCGTTCATGCCATTACTTTTGCATAGGTACTTGTATTGCCTGTCGTTCATGCCATTGGTTTGCATAGGCACTAGTATTGCCTGTCGTTCATGCCATTATTTTTGCATAGGTACGAGTATTGCCTGTCGTTCATGCCATTATTTTTGCATAGGTACTAGTATTGCCTGTCGTTCACGCCATTGGTTTTGCATAGTTACGAGTATGGCCTGTCGTTCATGCCATTGGTTTTGCATCGGTACTGGTATTGCCTGTCGTTCATGCCATTGGTTTTGAATAGGTAATAGTATTTTCTGTCGTTCCAGCCATTGGTTTTGCATAGGTACTAGAATTGCCTGTCGTTCATGCCATTATTTTTGCATAGGTACTAGTTACTGCCTGTCGTTCATGCCATTGGTTTTGCATCGGTACTAGTATTGCCTGTCGTTCATGCCATTTTTTTTGCATAGGTACTAAGATTGCCTGTCGTTCATGCCATTGGTTTTGCATAGGTAATAGTATTGCCTGTTGTTCATGCTATTATTTTTGCATAGATACTAGTTGCCTGTCGTTCATGCCATTATTTTGGCATAGGTACTAGTATTGCCTGTCGTTCATGCCATTATTTTTGCTTAGGTACTAATATTGCCTGTCGTTCATGCCATTATTTTTGCATAGGTACTAGTATTGCCTGTCGTTCACGCCATTGGTTTTGCATAGTAACGAGTATGGCCTGTCGTTCATGCCATTGGTTTTGCATAGGTACAACTATTGCCTGTCGTTCATGCCATTGGTTTTGCATAGGTACGAGTATTGCCTGTCGTTCATGCCATTGGTCTGCATAGGTACTAGTATTGCCTGTCGTTCATGCGATTGGTTTTGCATTTGTACTAGTATTGCCTGTCGTTCATGCCATTATTTTTGCATAGGTACTAGTATTGCCTGTCGTTCATGCCATTATTTTTGCATAGGTACTAGTATTGCCTGTCGTTCATGCCATTGGTTTTGCATCGGAACTAGTATTGCCTGTCGTTCATGCCATTTTTTTTGCATCGGTACTGGTATTGCCTGTCGTTCATGCCATTATTTTTGTATTGGTACTAGTATTGCCTGTCGTTCATGGCATTGGTTTTGCATAGGTACTAGTATTGCCTGTCGTTCATGCCATTCGTTTGGCATAGGTACTCGTACTGCCTGTCGTTCATGCCATTACTTTTGCATAGGTACTTGTATTGCCTGTCGTTCATGCCATTGGTTTGCATAGGCACTAGTATTGCCTGTCGTTCATGCCATTATTTTTGCATAGGTACGAGTATTGCCTGTCGTTCATGCCATTATTTTTGCATAGGTACTAGTATTGCCTGTCGTTCACGCCATTGGTTTTGCATAGTTACGAGTATGGCCTGTCGTTCATGCCATTGGTTTTGCATCGGTACTGGTATTGCCTGTCGTTCATGCCATTGGTTTTGAATAGGTAATAGTTTTTTCTGTCGTTCCTGCCTTTGGTTTTGCATAGGTACTAGAATTGCCTGTCGTTCATGCCATTATTTTTGCATAGGTACTAGTTACTGCCTGTCGTTCATGCCATTGGTTTTGCATCGGTACTAGTATTGCCTGTCGTTCATGCCATTTTTTTTGCATAGGTACTAAGATTGCCTGTCGTTCATGCCATTGGTTTTGCATAGGTAATAGTATTGCCTGTTGTTCATGCTATTATTTTTGCATAGATACTAGTTGCCTGTCGTTCATGCCATTGGTTTTGCATAGGTACTAGTATTGCCTGTCGTTCATGCCATTGGTTTTACATTGGGACTAGTATTGCCTGTCTTTCATGCCATTGGTTTTGCATAGGTACTAGTATTGCCCGCGTTCATGCCATTACTTTTGCATAGGTACTAGTATTACCTGTCTTTCATGCCATTATTTTTGCATAGGTACTAGTATTGCCTGTCGTTCATGCCATTATTTTGGCATAGGTACTAGTATTGCTTGTCGTTCATGCCATTATTTTTGCATAGGTACTAGTATTGTCTGTCGTTAATGGCATTATTTTTGTATAGGTACTAGTATTGCCTGTCGTTCATGTCATTGGTTTTGCATAGGTACTAGTATTTCCTGTCAGTCATGCCATTATTTTTGCATAGGTACTAGTATTGCCTGTCGTTCATGCCATTGGTTTTGCATAGGTACTAGTATTGCCTGTCGTTCATGCCATTATTTTTGCATAGGTACTAGTATTGCCTGTCGTTCATGCCATTGGTTTTGTATAGGTGCTAGTATTGCCTGTCTTTCATGCCATTAATTTTGCATAGGTACTTGTATTGCCTGTCGTTCATGCCATTGGTTTTGCATAGGCACTAGTATTGCCTGTCGTTCATGCTATTATTTTTGCATAGGTACGAGTATTGCCTGTCGTTCGTGCCATTATTTTTGCATAGGTACTGGTATTGCCTGTCGATCATGCCTTTATTTTTGCATAGGTACTAGTATTGCCTGTCGTTCATGCCATTGGCTTGCATAGGTACTAGTATTGCCTGTCGTTCATGTCATTATTTTTGCATAGGTACTAGTATTGCCTGTCGTTCATGCCATTTGTTTTGAATAGGTAATATTATTTTCTGTCGCTCATTCCATTGGTTTTGCATTGGTACTAGTATTGCCAATCGTTCATGCCATTATTTTTGCATAGGTACTATTATTGCCTGTCGTCCATGCCATTACTTTTGCATCGGTACTAGTATTGCCTGTCGTTCATGCCATTGGTTTTGCATAGGTACTAGTATTGCCTGTCGTTCATGCCATAATTTTTGCATAGGTACTAGTATTGCCTGTCGTTCATGCCATTGGCTTTGCATAGGTAGTAGTATTGCCTGTCGTTCATGCCATTGGTTTTGTATAGGTACTAGTATTGCCTGTCGTTCATGCCATTAATTTTGCATAGGTACTTGTATTGCCTGTTGTTCATGCCATTGGTTTTGCATTGGCACTCGTGTTGCCTGTCGTTCATGCTATTATTTTTGCATAGGTACTAGTATTGCCTGTCGTTCGAGCCATTATTTTTGCATAGGTACTGGTATTGCCTGTCGTTCATGCCATTGGTTTTGCATAGGTACTAGTATTGTTTGTAGTTCATGCCATTATTTTTGCATAGGTACTAGTATTGCCTGTCGTCATGCCATTATTTTTGCATAGGTACTAGTATTGCCTGTCGTTCATGCCTTTTTTTTTGCATAGGTAGTAGTATTGCCTGTCGTTCATGCCATTATTTTTGTATAGGTACTAGTATTGCCTGTCGTTCATGTCATTGGTTTTGCATAGGTACTAGTATTGCCTGTGGTACATGCAATTGGTTTTGCATAGGTACTTGTATTGCCTGTCGTTCATGTCATTGGTTTTGCATCGGTACTAGTATTGCCTGTTGTCATGCCATTGGTTTTGCATAGGTACTAGTATTGTTTGTCGTTCATGCCATTATTTTTGCATAGGTACTAGTATTGCCTGTCGTTCATGCCATTGGTTTTGCATAGGTACTAGTATTGCCTGTAGTTCATGCCATTGGTTTTGTATAGGTGCTAGTATTGCCTGTCTTTCATGCCATTAATTTTGCATAGGTACTTGTATTGCCTGTCGTTCATGCCATTGGTTTCGCATAGGCACTAGTATTGCCTGTCGTTCATGCTATTATTTTTGCATAGGTACGAGTATTGCCTGTCGTTCGTGCCATTATTTTTGCATAGGTACTGGTATTGCCTGTCGATCATGCCTTTATTTTTGCATAGGTACTAGTATTGCCTGTCGTTCATGCCATTGGCTTGCATAGGTACTAGTATTGCCTGTCGTTCATGCCATAATTTTTGCATAGGTACTAGTATTGCCTGTCGTTCATGCCATTTGTTTTGAATAGGTAATATTATTTTCTGTCGCTCATTCCATTGGTTTTGCATTGGTACTAGTATTGCCAATCGTTCATGCCATTATTTTTGCATAGGTACGAGTATTGCCTGTCGTTCGTGCCATTATTTTTGCATAGGTACTGGTATTGCCTGTCGTCCATGCCATTATTTTTGCATCGGTACTAGTATTGCCTGTCGTTCATGCCATTGGTTTTGCATAGGTACTAGTATTGCCTGTCGTTCATGCCATAATTTTTGCATAGGTACTAGTATTGCCTGTCGTTCATGCCATTGGTTTTGCATAGGTAGTAGTATTGCCTGTCGTTCATGCCATTGGTTTTGTATAGGTTCTAGTATTGCCTGTCGTCATGCCATTATTTTTGCATAGGTACTAGTATTGCCTGTCGTTCATGCCTTTTTTTTTGCATAGGTACTAGTAATGCCTGTCGTTCATGCCATTATTTTTGTATAGGTACTAGTATTGCCTGTCGTTCATGTCATTGGTTTTGCATAGGTACTAGTATTGCCTGTGGTTCATGCAATTGGTTTTGCATAGGTACTTGTATTGCCTGTCGTTCATGCCATTGGTTTTGCATAGGTACTAGTATTGCCTGTTGTCATGCCATTGGTTTTGCATAGGTACTAGTATTGTTTGTCGTTCATGCCATTATTTTTGCATAGGTACTAGTATTGCCTGTCGTCATGCCATTATTTTTGCATAGGTACTAGTATTGCCTGTCGTTCATGCCATTATTTTTGCTTAGGTACTAATATTGCCTGTCGTTCATCCCATTATTTTTGCATAGGTACTAGTTTTGCCTGTCGTTCACGCCATTGGTTTTGCATAGTAACGAGTATGGCCTGTCGTTCGTGCCATTGGTTTTGCATAGTAACGAGTATGGCCTGTCGTTCATGCCACTGGTTTTGCATAGGAACTCGTATTGCCTGTCGTTCATGCCATTGGTTTTGCATAGGTACGAGTATGGCCTGTCGTTCATGCCATTGGTCTGCATGGGTACTAGTATTGCCTGTCGTTCATGCCATTGGTTTTGCATTGGTACTAGTATTGCCTGTCGTTCATGCCATTATTTTTGCATAGGCACTAGTATTACCTGTCGTTCATGCCATTGTTTTTGCATAGGTACTAGTATTGCCTGTCGTTCATGCCATTGGTTTTGCATCGGAACTAGTATTGCCTGTCGTTCATGCCATTTTTTTTGCATAGGTACTAGTATTGCCTGTCGTTCATGCCTTTATTTTTGCATAGGTACTAGTATTCCTGTTGTTCATGCCTTTATTTTTGCATTGGTACTAGTATTGCCTGTCGTTCATGGCATTTTTTTTGCATAGGTACTCGTATTGCCTGTCGTTCATGCCTTTATTTTTGCATAGGTACTAGTATTCCTGTTGTTCATGCCTTTATTTTTGCATTGGTACTAGTATTGCCTGTCGTTCATGGCATTTTTTTTGCATAGGTACTCGTATTGCCTGTCGTTCATGCCTTTATTTTTGCATAGGTACTAGTATTCCTGTTGTTCATGCCATTATTTTTGCATAGGTACTAGTATTCCTGTCGTTCATGCCATTATTTTTGCATATGTACTAGTATTGCCTGTCGTTCATGCCATTTGTTTTGAATAGGTAATATTATTTTCTGTCGTTCATGCCATTGGTTTTGCATTGGTACTAGTATTGCCAGTCGTTCATGCCATTATTTTTGCATAGGTACTAGTATTGCGTGTCGTTCATGCCTTTATTTTTGCATAGGTACTAGTATTCCTGTTGTTCATGCCATTATTTTTGCATAGGTTCTAGTATTGCCTGTCGTTCATGTCATTGGTTTTGCATAGGTACTAGTATTGCCTGTCGTTCATCCCATTATTTTTGCTTCGGTACAAATATTGCCTGTCGTTCATGCCATTATTTTTGCATAGGTTCTAGTATTGCCTGTCGTTCATGTCACTGGTTTTGCATAGTTACAAGTATTGCCTGTCGTTCATGCCATTGGTTTTGCATAGGCACTAGTATTGCCTGTTGTCATGCCATTGGTTTTGCATAGGTACTAGTATTGTTTGTCGTTCATGGCATTATTTTTGCAGAGGTACTAGTATTGCCTGTCGTCATGCCATTATTTTTGCATAGGTACTAGTATTGCCTGTCGTTCATGCCATTATTTTTGCTTAGGTACTAATATTGCCTGTCGTTCATCCCATTATTTTTGCATAGGTACTAGTTTTGCCTGTCGTTCACGCCATTGGTTTTGCATAGTAACGAGTATGGCCTGTCGTTCGTGCCATTGGTTTTGCATAGGAACTAGTATTGCCTGTCGTTCATGCCATTGGTTTTGCATAGGTACGAGTATTGCCTGTCGTTCATGCCATTGGTCTGCATGGGTACTAGTATTGCCTGTCGTTCATGCCATTGGTTTTGCATTGGTACTAGTATTGCCTGTCGTTCATGCCATTATTTTTGCATAGGCACTAGTATTACCTGTCGTTCATGCCATTATTTTTGCATAGGTACTAGTATTGCCTGTCGTTCATGCCATTGGTTTTGCATCGGAACTAGTATTGCCTGTCGTTCATGCCATTTTTTTTGCATAGGTACTAGTATTGCCTGTCGTTCATGCCATTATTTTTGCATTGGTACTATTATTGCTTGTCGTTCATGGCATTGGTTTTGCATAGGTCCTAGTATTGCCTGTCGTTCATGCCTTTATTTTTGCATAGGTACTAGTATTCCTGTTGTTCATGCCTTTATTTTTGCATTGGTACTAGTATTGCCTGTTGTTCATGGCATTTTTTTTGCATAGGTACTCGTATTGCCTGTCGTTCATGCCTTTATTTTTGCATAGGTACTAGTATTCCTGTTGTTCATGCCATTATTTTTGCATAGGTACTAGTATTCCTGTCGTTCATGCCATTTTTTTTGCATATGTACTAGTATTGCCTGTCGTTCATGCCTTTTGTTTTGAATAGGTAATATTATTTTCTGTCGTTCATGCCATTGGTTTTGCATTGGTACTAGTATTGCCAGTCGTTCATGCCATTATTTTTGCATAGGTACTAGTATTGCGTGTCGTTCATGCCTTTATTTTTGCATAGGTACTAGTATTCCTGTTGTTCATGCCATTATTTTTGCATAGGTTCTAGTATTGCCTGTCGTTCATGTCATTGGTTTTGCATAGGTACTAGTATTGCCTGTCGTTCATCCCATTATTTTTGCTTCGGTACAAATATTGCCTGTCGTTCATGCCATTATTTTTGCATAGGTTCTAGTATTGCCTGTCGTTCATGTCACTGGTTTTGCATAGTTACAAGTATTGCCTGTCGTTCATGCCATTGGTTTTGCATAGGCACTAGTATTCCTGTTGTTCATGCCATTATTTTTGCATAGGTACTAGTATTGCCTGTCGTTCATGGCATTTTTTTTGCATCGGTACTAGTATTGCCTGTTGTTCATGCCATTATTTTTGCATAGGTTCTAGTATTGCCTGTCGTTCATGCCATTGGTTTTGCATTGGTACTAGTATTGCCTGTCGTTCATGCAATTGGTTTTGCAAAGGTACTTGTATTGCCTGTCGTTCATGCCATTGGTTTTGTATAGGTACTAGTATTGCCTGTCGTTCATGCCATTGGTTTTGCATAGGTACTAGTATTGTTTGTCGTTCATGCCATTATTTTTGCATAGGTACTAGTATTGCCTGTCGTCATGCCATTATTTTTGCATAGGTACTAGTATTGCCTGTCGTTCATGCCATTATTTTTGCTTAGGTACTAATATTGCCTGTCGTTCATGCCATTATTTTTGCATAGGTACGAGTATTGCCTGTCGTTCACGCCATTGGTTTTGCATAGTAACGAGTATGGCCTGTCGTTCATGCCATTGGTTTTGCATAGGTACAAGTATTGCCTGTCGTTCATGCCATTGGTTTTGCATAGGTACGAGTATTGCCTGTCGTTCATGCCATTGGTCTGCATGGGTACTAGTATTGCCTGTCGTTCATGCCATTGGTTTTGCATTGGTACTACTATTGCCTGTCGTTCATGCCATTATTTTTGCATAGGTACTAGTACTGCCTGTTGTTCATGCCATTGGTTTTGCATCGGAACTTGTATTGCCTGTCGTTCATGCCATTATTTTTGCATTGGTACTATTATTGCTTGTCGTTCATGGCATTGGTTTTGTATAGGTCCTAGTATTGCCTGTCGTTCATGCCTTTATTTTTGCATAGGTACTAGTATTCCTGTTGTTCATGACTTTATTTTTGCATTGGTACTAGTATTGCCTGTCGTTCATGGCGTTTTTTTTGCATAGGTACTCGTATTGCCTGTCGTTCATGCCTTTATTTTTGCATAGGTACTAGTATTCCTGTTGTTCATGCCATTATTTTTGCATAGGTACTAGTATTGCCTGTCGTTCATGGCATTATTTTTGCATAGGTACTAGTATTGCCTGTTGTTCATGCCATTATTTTTGCATAGGTTCTAGTATTGCCTGTCGTTCATGTCATTGGTTTTGCATAGGTACTAGTATTGCCTGTCGTTCATCCCATTATTTTTGCTTAGGTACAAATATTGCCTGTCGTTCATGCCATTATTTTTGCATAGGTACTAGTTTTGCCTGTCGTTCATGTCACTGGTTTTGCATAGTTACAAGTATTGCCTGTCGTTCATGCCATTGGTTTTGCATAGGAACTAGTATTGCCTGTCGTTCATGTCATTGGTTTTGCATAGGTACTAGTATTGCCTGTCGTTCATGCCATTGATCTGCATAGGTACTAGTATTGTCTGTTGTTCATTCCATTGGTTTTGCATTGGTACTAGTATTGCCTGTCGTTCATGCCATTATTTTGCATAGGCACTAGTATTGCCTGTCGTTCATGCCATTATTTTTGCATAGGTACTAGTATTGCCTGTCGTTCATGCCATTGGTTTTGCATTGGTACTAGTATTGCCTGCCGTTCATGCAATCTTTTTTGCATAGGTACTAGTATTGCCTGTCGTTCATGCCATTATTTTTGCATAGGGACTAGTATTGCCTGTCGTTCATGCCATTTGTTTTGAATAGGAAATATTATTTTCTGTCGTTCATGCCATTGGTTTTGCATTGGTACTAGTATTGCCAGTCATTCATGCCATTATTTTTGCATAGGTACTAGTATTGCGTGTCGTTCATGCCTTTATTTTTGCATAGGTACTAGTATTGCCTGTTGTTCATGCCATTATTTTTGCATAGGTTCTAGTATTGCCTGTCGTTCATGTCATTGGTTTTGCATAGGTACTAGTATTGCCTGTCGTTCATGCAATTGGTTTTGAAAAGGTACTTGCATTGCCTGTCGTTCATGCCATTGGTTTTGTATAGGTACTAGTATTGCCTGTCGTTCATGCCATTGGTTTTGCATAGGTACTAGTATTGTTTGTCGTTCATGCCATTATTTTTGCATAGGTACTAGTATTGCCTGTCGTCATGCCATTATTTTTGCATAGGCACTAGTATTGCCTGTCGTTCATGCCATTATTTTTGCATAGGTACTAGTATTGCCTGTCGTTCATGCCATTGGTTTTGCATTGGTACTAGTATTGCCTGCCGTTCATGCAATCTTTTTTGCATAGGTACTAGTATTGCCTGTCGTTCATGCCATTATTTTTGCATAGGTACTAGTATTGCCTGTCGTTCATACCATTTGTTTTGAATAGGTAATATTATTTTCTGTCGTTCATGCCATTGGTTTTGCATTGGTACTAGTATTGCCAGTCGTTCATGCCATTATTTTTGCATAGGTACTAGTATTGCGTGTCGTTCATGCCTTTATTTTTCCATAGGTACTAGTATTCCTGTTGTTCATGCCATTATTTTTGCATAGGTACTAGTATTGCCTGTCGTTCATGGCATTATTTTTGCATAGGTACTAATATTGCCTGTTGTTCATGCCATTATTTTTGCATAGGTTCTAGTATTGCCTGTCGTTCATGTCATTGGTTTTGCATTGGTACTAGTATTGCCTGTCGTTCATGCAATTGGTTTTGCAAAGGTACTTGTATTGCCTGTCGTTCATGCCATTGGTTTTGTATAGGTACTAGTATTGCCTGTCGTTCATGCCATTGGTTTTGCATAGGTACTAGTATTGTTTGTCGTTCATGCCATTATTTTTGCATAGGTACTAGTATTGCCTGTCGTCATGCCATTATTTTTGCATAGGTACTATTATTGCTTGTCGTTCATGGCATTGGTTTTGCATAGGTCCTAGTATTGCCTGTCGTTCATGCCTTTATTTTTGCATAGGTACTAGTATTCCTGTTGTTCATGACTTTATTTTTGCATTGGTACTAGTATTGCCTGTCGTTCATGGCGTTTTTTTTGCATAGGTACTCGTATTGCCTGTCGTTCATGCCTTTATTTTTGCATAGGTACTAGTATTCCTGTTGTTCATGCCATTATTTTTGCATAGGTACTAGTATTGCCTGTCGTTCATGGCATTATTTTTGCATAGGTACTAGTATTGCCTGTTGTTCATGCCATTATTTTTGCATAGGTTCTAGTATTGCCTGTCGTTCATGTCATTGGTTTTGCATAGGTACTAGTATTGCCTGTCGTTCATCCCATTATTTTTGCTTAGGTACAAATATTGCCTGTCGTTCATGCCATTATTTTTGCATAGGTACTAGTTTTGCCTGTCGTTCATGTCACTGGTTTTGCATAGTTACAAGTTTTGCCTGTCGTTCATGCCATTGGTTTTGCATAGGAACTAGTATTGCCTGTCGTTCATGTCATTGGTTTTGCATAGGTACTAGTATTGCCTGTCGTTCATGCCATTGATCTGCATAGGTACTAGTATTGTCTGTTGTTCATTCCATTGGTTTTGCATTGGTACTAGTATTGCCTGTCGTTCATGCCATTATTTTGCATAGGCACTAGTATTGCCTGTCGTTCATGCCATTATTTTTGCATAGGTACTAGTATCGCCTGTCGTTCATGCAATTGGTTTTGCAAAGGTACTTGTATTGCCTGTCGTTCATGCCATTGGTTTTGTATAGGTACTAGTATTGCCTGTCGTTCATGCCATTGGTTTTGCATAGGTACTAGTATTGTTTGTCGTTCATGCCATTATTTTTGCATAGGTACTAGTATTGCCTGTCGTCATGCCATTATTTTTGCATAGGTACTATTATTGCTTGTCGTTCATGGCATTGGTTTTGCATAGGTCCTAGTATTGCCTGTCGTTCATGCCTTTATTTTTGCATAGGTACTAGTATTCCTGTTGTTCATGACTTTATTTTTGCATTGGTACTAGTATTGCCTGTCGTTCATGGCGTTTTTTTTGCATAGGTACTCGTATTGCCTGTCGTTCATGCCTTTATTTTTGCATAGGTACTAGTATTCCTGTTGTTCATGCCATTATTTTTGCATAGGTACTAGTATTGCCTGTCGTTCATGGCATTATTTTTGCATAGGTACTAGTATTGCCTGTTGTTCATGCCATTATTTTTGCATAGGTTCTAGTATTGCCTGTCGTTCATGTCATTGGTTTTGCATAGGTACTAGTATTGCCTGTCGTTCATCCCATTATTTTTGCTTAGGTACAAATATTGCCTGTCGTTCATGCCATTATTTTTGCATAGGTACTAGTTTTGCCTGTCGTTCATGTCACTGGTTTTGCATAGTTACAAGTATTGCCTGTCGTTCATGCCATTGGTTTTGCATAGGAACTAGTATTGCCTGTCGTTCATGTCATTGGTTTTGCATAGGTACTAGTATTGCCTGTCGTTCATGCCATTGATCTGCATAGGTACTAGTATTGTCTGTTGTTCATTCCATTGGTTTTGCATTGGTACTAGTATTGCCTGTCGTTCATGCCATTATTTTGCATAGGCACTAGTATTGCCTGTCGTTCATGCCATTATTTTTGCATAGGTACTAGTATTGCCTGTCGTTCATGCCATTGGTTTTGCATTGGTACTAGTATTGCCTGCCGTTCATGCAATCTTTTTTGCATAGGTACTAGTATTGCCTGTCGTTCATGCCATTATTTTTGCATAGGGACTAGTATTGCCTGTCGTTCATGCCATTTGTTTTGAATAGGTAATATTATTTTCTGTCGTTCATGCCATTGGTTTTGCATTGGTACTAGTATTGCCAGTCGTTCATGCCATTATTTTTGCATAGGTACTAGTATTGCGTGTCGTTCATGCCTTTATTTTTGCATAGGTACTAGTATTCCTGTTGTTCATGCCATTATTTTTGCAAAGTAACGAGTATGGGCTGTCGTTCATGGCATTATTTTTGCATAGGTACAAGTATTGCCTGTCGTTCATGCCATTGGTTTTGCATAGGTACGAGTATTGCCTGTCGTTCATGCCATTGGTCTGCATAGGTACTAGTATTGCCTGTCGTTCATGCGATTGGTTTTGCATTGGTACTAGTATTGCCTGTCGTTCATGGCATTATTTTTGCATAGGTACTAGTATTGCCTGTCGTTCATGCCATTGATCTGCATAGGTACTAGTATTGTCTGTTGTTCATTCCATTGGTTTTGCATTGGTACTAGTATTGCCTGTCGTTCATGCCATTATTTTGCATAGGCACTAGTATTGCCTGTCGTTCATGCCATTATTTTTGCATAGGTACTAGTATTGCCTGTCGTTCATGCCATTGGTTTTGCATTGGTACTAGTATTGCCTGCCGTTCATGCAATCTTTTTTGCATAGGTACTAGTATTGCCTGTCGTTCATGCCATTATTTTTGCATAGGGACTAGTATTGCCTGTCGTTCATGCCATTTGTTTTGAATAGGAAATATTATTTTCTGTCGTTCATGCCATTGGTTTTGCATTGGTACTAGTATTGCCAGTCGTTCATGCCATTATTTTTGCATAGGTACTAGTATTGCGTGTCGTTCATGCCTTTATTTTTGCATAGGTACTAGTATTGCCTGTTGTTCATGCCATTATTTTTGCATAGGTTCTAGTATTGCCTGTCGTTCATGTCATTGGTTTTGCATAGGTACTAGTATTGCCTGTCGTTCATGCAATTGGTTTTGAAAAGGTACTTGCATTGCCTGTCGTTCATGCCATTGGTTTTGTATAGGTACTAGTATTGCCTGTCGTTCATGCCATTGGTTTTGCATAGGTACTAGTATTGTTTGTCGTTCATGCCATTATTTTTGCATAGGTACTAGTATTGCCTGTCGTCATGCCATTATTTTTGCATAGGCACTAGTATTGCCTGTCGTTCATGCCATTATTTTTGCATAGGTACTAGTATTGCCTGTCGTTCATGCCATTGGTTTTGCATTGGTACTAGTATTGCCTGCCGTTCATGCAATCTTTTTTGCATAGGTACTAGTATTGCCTGTCGTTCATGCCATTATTTTTGCATAGGTACTAGTATTGCCTGTCGTTCATACCATTTGTTTTGAATAGGTAATATTATTTTCTGTCGTTCATGCCATTGGTTTTGCATTGGTACTAGTATTGCCAGTCGTTCATGCCATTATTTTTGCATAGGTACTAGTATTGCGTGTCGTTCATGCCTTTATTTTTCCATAGGTACTAGTATTCCTGTTGTTCATGCCATTATTTTTGCATAGGTACTAGTATTGCCTGTCGTTCATGGCATTATTTTTGCATAGGTACTAATATTGCCTGTTGTTCATGCCATTATTTTTGCATAGGTTCTAGTATTGCCTGTCGTTCATGTCATTGGTTTTGCATAGGTACTAGTATTGCCTGTCGTTCATGCAATTGGTTTTGCAAAGGTACTTGTATTGCCTGTCGTTCATGCCATTGGTTTTGTATAGGTACTAGTATTGCCTGTCGTTCATGCCATTGGTTTTGCATAGGTACTAGTATTGTTTGTCGTTCATGCCATTATTTTTGCATAGGTACTAGTATTGCCTGTCGTCATGCCATTATTTTTGCATAGGTACTATTATTGCTTGTCGTTCATGGCATTGGTTTTGCATAGGTCCTAGTATTGCCTGTCGTTCATGCCTTTATTTTTGCATAGGTACTAGTATTCCTGTTGTTCATGACTTTATTTTTGCATTGGTACTAGTATTGCCTGTCGTTCATGGCGTTTTTTTTGCATAGGTACTCGTATTGCCTGTCGTTCATGCCTTTATTTTTGCATAGGTACTAGTATTCCTGTTGTTCATGCCATTATTTTTGCATAGGTACTAGTATTGCCTGTCGTTCATGGCATTATTTTTGCATAGGTACTAGTATTGCCTGTTGTTCATGCCATTATTTTTGCATAGGTTCTAGTATTGCCTGTCGTTCATGTCATTGGTTTTGCATAGGTACTAGTATTGCCTGTCGTTCATCCCATTATTTTTGCTTAGGTACAAATATTGCCTGTCGTTCATGCCATTATTTTTGCATAGGTACTAGTTTTGCCTGTCGTTCATGTCACTGGTTTTGCCTAGTTACAAGTATTGCCTGTCGTTCATGCCATTGGTTTTGCATAGGAACTAGTATTGCCTGTCGTTCATGTCATTGGTTTTGCATAGGTACTAGTATTGCCTGTCGTTCATGCCATTGATCTGCATAGGTACTAGTATTGTCTGTTGTTCATTCCATTGGTTTTGCATTGGTACTAGTATTGCCTGTCGTTCATGCCATTATTTTGCATAGGCACTAGTATTGCCTGTCGTTCATGCCATTATTTTTGCATAGGTACTAGTATCGCCTGTCGTTCATGCAATTGGTTTTGCAAAGGTACTTGTATTGCCTGTCGTTCATGCCATTGGTTTTGTATAGGTACGAGTATTGCCTGTCGTTCATGCCATTATTTTTGCATAGGTACTAGTATTGCCTGTCGTTCATACCATTTGTTTTGAATAGGTAATATTATTTTCTGTCGTTCATGCCATTGGTTTTGCATTGGTACTAGTATTGCCAGTCGTTCATGCCATTATTTTTGCATAGGTACTAGTATTGCGTGTCGTTCATGCCTTTATTTTTCCATAGGTACTAGTATTCCTGTTGTTCATGCCATTATTTTTGCATAGGTACTAGTATTGCCTGTCGTTCATGGCATTATTTTTGCATAGGTACTAATATTGCCTGTTGTTCATGCCATTATTTTTGCATAGGTTCTAGTATTGCCTGTCGTTCATGTCATTGGTTTTGCATAGGTACTAGTATTGCCTGTCGTTCATGCAATTGGTTTTGCAAAGGTACTTGTATTGCCTGTCGTTCATGCCATTGGTTTTGTATAGGTACTAGTATTGCCTGTCGTTCATGCCATTGGTTTTGCATAGGTACTAGTATTGTTTGTCGTTCATGCCATTATTTTTGCATAGGTACTAGTATTGCCTGTCGTCATGCCATTATTTTTGCATAGGTACTATTATTGCTTGTCGTTCATGGCATTGGTTTTGCATAGGTCCTAGTATTGCCTGTCGTTCATGCCTTTATTTTTGCATAGGTACTAGTATTCCTGTTGTTCATGACTTTATTTTTGCATTGGTACTAGTATTGCCTGTCGTTCATGGCGTTTTTTTTGCATAGGTACTCGTATTGCCTGTCGTTCATGCCTTTATTTTTGCATAGGTACTAGTATTCCTGTTGTTCATGCCATTATTTTTGCATAGGTACTAGTATTGCCTGTCGTTCATGGCATTATTTTTGCATAGGTACTAGTATTGCCTGTTGTTCATGCCATTATTTTTGCATAGGTTCTAGTATTGCCTGTCGTTCATGTCATTGGTTTTGCATAGGTACTAGTATTGCCTGTCGTTCATCCCATTATTTTTGCTTAGGTACAAATATTGCCTGTCGTTCATGCCATTATTTTTGCATAGGTACTAGTTTTGCCTGTCGTTCATGTCACTGGTTTTGCCTAGTTACAAGTATTGCCTGTCGTTCATGCCATTGGTTTTGCATAGGAACTAGTATTGCCTGTCGTTCATGTCATTGGTTTTGCATAGGTACTAGTATTGCCTGTCGTTCATGCCATTGATCTGCATAGGTACTAGTATTGTCTGTTGTTCATTCCATTGGTTTTGCATTGGTACTAGTATTGCCTGTCGTTCATGCCATTATTTTGCATAGGCACTAGTATTGCCTGTCGTTCATGCCATTATTTTTGCATAGGTACTAGTATCGCCTGTCGTTCATGCAATTGGTTTTGCAAAGGTACTTGTATTGCCTGTCGTTCATGCCATTGGTTTTGTATAGGTACTAGTATTGCCTGTCGTTCATGCCATTGGTTTTGCATAGGTACTAGTATTGTTTGTCGTTCATGCCATTATTTTTGCATAGGTACTAGTATTGCCTGTCGTCATGCCATTATTTTTGCATAGGTACTATTATTGCTTGTCGTTCATGGCATTGGTTTTGCATAGGTCCTAGTATTGCCTGTCGTTCATGCCTTTATTTTTGCATAGGTACTAGTATTCCTGTTGTTCATGACTTTATTTTTGCATTGGTACTAGTATTGCCTGTCGTTCATGGCGTTTTTTTTGCATAGGTACTCGTATTGCCTGTCGTTCATGCCTTTATTTTTGCATAGGTACTAGTATTCCTGTTGTTCATGCCATTATTTTTGCATAGGTACTAGTATTGCCTGTCGTTCATGGCATTATTTTTGCATAGGTACTAGTATTGCCTGTTGTTCATGCCATTATTTTTGCATAGGTTCTAGTATTGCCTGTCGTTCATGTCATTGGTTTTGCATAGGTACTAGTATTGCCTGTCGTTCATCCCATTATTTTTGCTTAGGTACAAATATTGCCTGTCGTTCATGCCATTATTTTTGCATAGGTACTAGTTTTGCCTGTCGTTCATGTCACTGGTTTTGCATAGTTACAAGTATTGCCTGTCGTTCATGCCATTGGTTTTGCATAGGAACTAGTATTGCCTGTCGTTCATGTCATTGGTTTTGCATAGGTACTAGTATTGCCTGTCGTTCATGCCATTGATCTGCATAGGTACTAGTATTGTCTGTTGTTCATTCCATTGGTTTTGCATTGGTACTAGTATTGCCTGTCGTTCATGCCATTATTTTGCATAGGCACTAGTATTGCCTGTCGTTCATGCCATTATTTTTGCATAGGTACTAGTATTGCCTGTCGTTCATGCCATTGGTTTTGCATTGGTACTAGTATTGCCTGCCGTTCATGCAATCTTTTTTGCATAGGTACTAGTATTGCCTGTCGTTCATGCCATTATTTTTGCATAGGGACTAGTATTGCCTGTCGTTCATGCCATTTGTTTTGAATAGGTAATATTATTTTCTGTCGTTCATGCCATTGGTTTTGCATTGGTACTAGTATTGCCAGTCGTTCATGCCATTATTTTTGCATAGGTACTAGTATTGCGTGTCGTTCATGCCTTTATTTTTGCATAGGTACTAGTATTCCTGTTGTTCATGCCATTATTTTTGCAAAGTAACGAGTATGGGCTGTCGTTCATGGCATTATTTTTGCATAGGTACAAGTATTGCCTGTCGTTCATGCCATTGGTTTTGCATAGGTACGAGTATTGCCTGTCGTTCATGCCATTGGTCTGCATAGGTACTAGTATTGCCTGTCGTTCATGCGATTGGTTTTGCATTGGTACTAGTATTGCCTGTCGTTCATGGCATTATTTTTGCATAGGTACTAGTATTGCCTGTTGTTCATGCCATTATTTTTGAATAGGTTCTAGTATTGCCTGTCGTTCATGCAATTGGTTTTGCAAAGGTACTAGTATTGCCTGTCGTTCATGCAATTGGTTTTGCAAAGGTACTTGTATTGCCTGTCGTTCATGCCATTGGTTTTGTATAGGTACTAGTATTGCCTGTCGTTCATGCCATTGGTTTTGCTAGGTACTAGTATTGTTTGTCGTTCATGCCATTATTTTTGCATAGGTACTAGTATTGCCTGTCGTTCATGCCATTATTTTTGCTTAGGTACTAATATTGCCTGTCGTTCATGCCATTATTTTTGCATAGGTACTAGTATTGCCTGTCGTCATGCCATTATTTTTGCATAGGTACTAGTATTGCCTGTCGTTCATGCCATTATTTTTGCTTAGGTACTAATATTGCCTGTCGTTCATGCCATTATTTTTGCATAGGTACTAGTATTGCCTGTCGTTCATGCGATTGGTTTTGCATTGGTACTAGTATTGCCTGTCGTTCATGCCATTATTTTTGCATAGGTACTAGTATTGCCTGTCGTTCATGCCATTATTTTTGCATAGGTACTAGTATTGCCTGTCGTTCATGCCATTGGTTTTGCATCGGAACTAGTATTGCCTGTCGTTCATGCCATTTTTTTTGCATCGGTACTGGTATTGCCTGTCGTTCATGCCATTATTTTTGTATTGGTACTAGTATTGCCTGTCGTTCATGGCATTGGTTTTGCATAGGTACTAGTATTGCCTGTCGTTCATGCCATTCGTTTGGCAAAGGTACTCGTGCTGCCTGTCGTTCATGCCATTACTTTTGCATAGGTACTTGTATTGCCTGTCGTTCATGCCATTATTTTTGCATAGGTACGAGTATTGCCTGTCGATCATGCCATTATTTTTGCATAGGTACTAGTATTGCCTGTCGTTCACGCCATTGGTTTTGCATAGTTACGAATATGGCCTGTCGTTCATGCCATTGGTTTTGCATCGGTTCTGGTATTGCCTGTCGTTCATGCCATTGGTTTTGAATAGGTAATAGTATTTTCTGTCGTTCCAGCCATTGGTTTTGCATAGGTACTAGAATTGCCTGTCGTTCATGCCATTATTTTTGCATAGGTACTAGTTACTGCCTGTCGTTCATGCCATTGGTTTTGCATCGGTACTAGTATTGCCTGTCGTTCATGCCATTTTTTTTGCATAGGTACTAAGATTGCCTGTCGTTCATGCCATTGGTTTTGCATAGGTAATAGTATTGCCTGTTGTTCATGCTATTATTTTTGCATAGGTACTAGTTTCGCCTGTCGTTCATGCCATTGGTTTTGCATAGGTACTAGTATTGCCTGTCGTTCATGCCATTGGTTTTACATTGGGACTAGTATTGCCTGTCTTTCATGCCATTGGTTTTGCATAGGTACTAGTATTGCCCGCGTTCATACCATTATTTTTGCATAGGTACTAGTATTACCTGTCTTTCATGCCATAATTTTTGCATAGGTACTAGTGCATGTCGTTCATGCCATTATTTTTGCATAGGTACTAGTATTGCCTGTCGTTCATGCCATTATTTTGGCATAGGTACTAGTATTGCTTGTCGTTCATGCCATTATTTTTGCATAGGTACTAGTATTGTCTGTCGTTAATGGCATTATTTTTGTATAGGTACTAGTATTGCCTGTCGTTCATGTCATTGGTTTTGCATAGGTACTAGTATTTCCTGTCAGTCATGCCATTATTTTTGCATAGGTACTAGTATTGCCTGTCGTTCATGCCATTGGTTTTGCATAGGTACTAGTATTGCCTGTCGTTCATGCCATTATTTTTGCATAGGTTCTAGTATTGCCTGTCGTTCATGCCATTGGTTTTGTATAGGTGCTAGTATTGCCTGTCTTTCATGCCATTAATTTTGCATAGGTACTTGTATTGCCTGTCGTTCATGCCATTGGTTTTGCATAGGCACTAGTATTGCCTGTCGTTCATGCTATTATTTTTGCATAGGTACGAGTATTGCCTGTCGTTCGTGCCATTATTTTTGCATAGGTACTGGTATTGCCTGTCGATCATGCCTTTATTTTTGCATAGGTACTAGTATTGCCTGTCGTTCATGCCATTGGCTTGCATAGGTACTAGTATTGCCTGTCGTTCCTGTCATTATTTTTGCATAGGTACTAGTATTGCCTGTCGTTCATGCCATTTGTTTTGAATAGGTAATATTATTTTCTGTCGCTCATTCCATTGGTTTTGCATTGGTACTAGTATTGCCAATCGTTCATGCCATTATTTTTGCATAGGTACTATTATTGCCTGTCGTCAATGTCATTACTTTTGCATCGGTACTAGTATTGCCTGTCGTTCATGCCATTGGTTTTGCATAGGTACTAGTATTGCCTGTCGTTCATGCCATAATTTTTGCATAGGTACTAGTATTGCCTGTCGTTCATGCCATTGGTTTTGCATAGGTAGTAGTATTGCCTGTCGTTCATGCCATTGGTTTTGTATAGGTACTAGTATTGCCTGTCGTTCATGCCATTAATTTTGCATAGGTACTTGTATTGCCTGTTGTTCATGCCATTGGTTTTGCATAGGCACTCGTGTTGCCTGTCGTTCATGCTATTATTTTTGCATAGGTACTAGTATTGCCTGTCGTTCGAGCCATTATTTTTGCATAGGTACTGGTATTGCCTGTCGTTCATGCCATTGGTTTTGCATAGGTACTAGTATTGTTTGTAGTTCATGCCATTATTTTTGCATAGGTACTAGTATTGCCTGTCGTCATGCCATTATTTTTGCATAGGTACTAGTATTGCCTGTCGTTCATGCCTTTTTTTTTGCATAGGTACTAGTATTGCCTGTCGTTCATGCCATTATTTTTGTATAGGTACTAGTATTGCCTGTCGTTCATGTCATTGGTTTTGCATAGGTACTAGTATTGCCTGTGGTTCATGCAATTGGTTTTGCATAGGTACTTGTATTGCCTGTCGTTCATGTCATTGGTTTTGCATAGGTACTAGTATTGCCTGTTGTCATGCCATTGGTTTTGCATTGGTACTAGTATTGCCTGTCGTTCATGCCATTATTTTTGCATAGGCACTAGTATTGCCTGTCGTTCATGCCATTATTTTTGCATCGGTACTAGTATTGCCTGTCGTTCATGCCATTGGTTTTGCATCGGTACTAGTATTGCCTGCCGTTCATGCAATCTTTTTTGCATAGGTACTAGTATTGCCTGTCGTTCATGCCATTATTTTTGCATATGTACTAGTATTGCCTGTCGTTCATGCCATTTGTTTTGAATAGGTAATATTATTTTTTGTCGTTCATGCCATTGGTTTTGCATTGGTACTAGTATTGCCAGTCGTTCATGCCATTATTTTTGCATAGGTACTAGTATTGCGTGTCGTTCATGCCTTTATTTTTGCATAGGTACTAGTAGTGCCTGTTGTTCATGCCATTATTTTTGCATAGGTACTAGTATTCCTGTTGTTCATGCCATTATTTTTGCATAGGTACTAGTATTGCCTGTCGTTCATGGCATTTTTTTTGCATAGTAACGAGTATGGCCTGTCGTTCATGCCATTGGTTTTGCATAGGTACAAGTATTGCCTGTCGTTCATGCCATTGGTTTTGCATAGGTACGAGTATTGCCTGTCGTTCATGCCATTGGTCTGCATGGGTACTAGTATTGCCTGTCGTTCATGCCATTGGTTTTGCATTGGTACTAGTATTGCCTGTCGTTCATGCCATTATTTTTGCATAGGTACTAGTATTGCCTGTCGTTCATGCCATTATTTTTGCATAGGTACTAGTATTGCCTGTTGTTCATGCCATTGGTTTTGCATCGGAACTAGTATTGCCTGTCGTTCATGCCATTTTTTTTGCATAGGTACTAGTATTGCCTGTCGTTCATGCCATTATTTTTGCATTGGTACTATTATTGCTTGTCGTTCATGGCATTGGTTTTGCATAGGTCCTAGTATTGCCAGTCGTTCATGCCTTTATTTTTGCATAGGTACTAGTATTCCTGTTGTTCATGCCTTTATTTTCGCATTGGTACTAGTATTGCCTGTCGTTCATGGCATTTTTTTTGCATAGGTACTCGTATTGCCTGTCGTTCATGCCTTTATTTTTGCATAGGTACTAGTATTCCTGTTGTTCATGCCATTATTTTTGCATAGGTACTAGTATTGCCTGTCGTTCATGGCATTATTTTTGCATAGGTACTAGTATTGCCTGTTGTTCATGCCATTATTTTTGCATAGGTTCTAGTATTGCCTGTCGTTCATGTCATTGGTTTTGCATAGGTACTAGTATTGCCTGTTGTTCATCCCATTATTTTTGCTTAGGTACAAATATTGCCTGTCGTTCATGCCATTATTTTTGCATAGGTACTAGTTTTGCCTGTCGTTCATGTCACTGGTTTTGCATATTTACAAGTATTGCCTGTCGTTCATGCCATTGGTTTTGCATTGGCACTAGTATTGCCTGTCGTTCATGCCATTATTTTTGCATAGGCACTAGTATTGCCTGTCGTTTATGCCATTATTTTTGCATAGGTATTAGTATTGCCTGTCGTTCATGCCATTGGTTTTGCATTGGTACTAGTATTGCCTGCCGTTCATGCAATCTTTTTTGCATAGGTACTAGTATTTCCTGTCGTTCATGCCATTATTTTTGCATAGGTACTAGTATTGCCTGTCGTTCATGCCATTTGTTTTGAATAGGTAATATTATTTTCTGTCGTTCATGCCATTGGTTTTGCATTGGTACTAGTATTGCCAGTCGTTCATGCCATTATTTTTGCATAAGTACTAGTATTGCGTGTCGTTCATGCCTTTATTTTTGCATAGGTACTAGTATTCCTGTTGTTCATGCCATTATTTTTGCATAGGTACTAGTATTGCCTGTCGTTCATGGCATTATTTTTGCATAGGTACTAGTATTGCCTGTTGTTCATGCCATTATTTTTGCATAGGTTCTAGTATTGCCTGTCGTTCATGTCATTGGTTTTGCATAGGTACTAGTATTGCCTGTCGTTCATGCAATTGGTTTTGCAAAGGTACTTGTATTGCCTGTCGTTCATGCCATTGGTTTTGTATAGGTACTAGTATTGCCTGTCGTTCATGCCATTGGTTTTGCATAGGTACTAGTATTGTTTGTCGTTCATGCCATTATTTTTGCATAGGTACTAGTATTGCCTGTCGTCATGCCATTATTTTTGCATAGGCACTAGTATTGCCTGTCGTTCATGCCATTATTTTTGCATAGGTACTAGTATTGCCTGTCGTTCATGCCATTGGTTTTGCATTGGTACTAGTATTGCCTGCCGTTCATGCAATCTTTTTTGCATAGGTACAAGTATTGCCTGTCGTTCATGCCATTATTTTTGCATAGGTACTAGTATTGCCTGTCGTTCATGCCATTTGTTTTGAATAGGTAATATTATTTTCTGTCGTTCATGCCATTGGTTTTGCATAGGTACTAGTATTGCGTGTCTTTCATGCCTTTATTTTTGCATAGGTACTAGTATTCCTGTTGTTCATGCCATTATTTTTGCATAGGTACTAGTATTGCCTGTTGTTCATGGCATTATTTTTGCATAGGTACTAGTATTGCCTGTTGTTCATGCCATTATTTTTGCATAGGTTCTAGTATTGCCTGTCGTTCATGTCATTGGTTTTGCATTGGTACTAGTGTTGCCAGTCGTTCATGCCATTATTTTTGCATAGGTACTAGTATTGCGTGTCGTTCATGCCTTTATTTTTGCATAGGTACTAGTATTCCTGTTGTTCATGCCATTATTTTTCATAGGTACTAGTATTGCCTGTCGTTCATGGCATTTTTTTTGCATAGGTACTAGTATTGCCTGTTGTTCATGCCATTATTTTTGCATAGGTTCTAGTATTGCCTGTCGTTCATGTCATTGGTTTTGCATAGGTACTAGTATTGCCTGTCGTTCATGCAATTGGTTTTGCAAAGGTACTTGTATTGCCTGTCGTTCATGCCATTGGTTTTGTATAGGTACTAGTATTGCCTGTCGTTCATCCCATTATTTTTGCTTAGGTACAAATATTGCCTGTCGTTCATCCCATTATTTTTGCATAGGTACTAGTTTTGCCTGTCGTTCATGTCACTGGTTTTGCATAGTTACAAGTATTGCCTGTCTTTCATGCCATTGGTTTTGCATAGGAACTAGTATTGCCTGTCTTTCATGTCATTGGTTTTGCATAGGTACTAGTATTGCCTGTCGTTCATGCCATTGGTCTGCATAGGTACTAGTTTTGCCTGTCGTTCATTCCATTGGTTTTGCATTGGTACTAGTATTGCCTGTCGTTCATGCCATTATTTTTGCATAGGCACTAGTATTGCCTGTCGTTCATGCCATTATTTTTGCATAGGTACTAGTATTGCCTGTCGTTCATGCCATTGGTTTTGCATCGGTACTAGTATTGCCTGCCGTTCATGCAATCTTTTTTGCATAGGTACTAGTATTGCCTGTCGTTCATGCCATTATTTTTGCATATGTACTAGTATTGCCTGTCGTTCATGCCATTTGTTTTGAATAGGTAATATTATTTTTTGTCGTTCATGCCATTGGTTTTGCATTGGTACTAGTATTGCCAGTCGTTCATGCCATTATTTTTGCATAGGTACTAGTATTGCGTGTCGTTCATGCCTTTATTTTTGCATAGGTACTAGTAGTGCCTGTTGTTCATGCCATTATTTTTGCATAGGTACTAGTATTCCTGTTGTTCATGCCATTATTTTTGCATAGGTACTAGTATTGCCTGTCGTTCATGGCATTTTTTTTGCATAGGTACTAGTATTGCCTGTTGTTCATGCCATTATTTTTGCATAGGTTCTAGTATTGCCTGTCTTTCATGTCATTGGTTTTGCATTGGTACTAGTATTGCCTGTCGTTCATGCAATTGGTTTTGCAAAGGTACTTGTATTGCCTGTCGTTCATGCCATTGGTTTTGTATAGGTACTAGTATTGCCTGTCGTTCATGCCATTGGTTTTGCATAGGTACTAGTATTGTTTGTCGTTCATGCCATTATTTTTGCATAGGTACTAGTATTGCCTGTCGTCATGCCATTATTTTTGCATAGGTACTAGTATTGCCTGTCGTTCTTGCCATTATTTTTGCTTAGGTACTAATATTGCCTGTCGTTCATGCCATTATTTTTGCATAGGTACTAGTATTGCCTGTCGTTCACGCCATTGGTTTTGCATAGTAACGAGTATGGCCTGTCGTTCATGCCATTGGTTTTGCATAGGTACAAGTATTGCCTGTCGTTCATGCCATTGGTTTTGCATAGGTACGAGTATTGCCTGTCGTTCATGCCATTGGTTTGCATGGGTACTAGTATTGCCTGTCGTTCATGCCATTGGTTTTGCATTGGTACTAGTATTGCCTGTCGTTCATGCCATTATTTTTGCATAGGTACTAGTATTGCCTGTCGTCATGCCATTATTTTTGCATAGGTACTATTATTGCTTGTCGTTCATGGCATTGGTTTTGCATAGGTCCTAGTATTGCCTGTCGTTCATGCCTTTATTTTTGCATAGGTACTAGTATTCCTGTTGTTCATGACTTTATTTTTGCATTGGTACTAGTATTGCCTGTCGTTCATGGCGTTTTTTTTGCATAGGTACTCGTATTGCCTGTCGTTCATGCCTTTATTTTTGCATAGGTACTAGTATTCCTGTTGTTCATGCCATTATTTTTGCATAGGTACTAGTATTGCCTGTCGTTCATGGCATTATTTTTGCATAGGTACTAGTATTGCCTGTTGTTCATGCCATTATTTTTGCATAGGTTCTAGTATTGCCTGTCGTTCATGTCATTGGTTTTGCATAGGTACTAGTATTGCCTGTCGTTCATCCCATTATTTTTGCTTAGGTACAAATATTGCCTGTCGTTCATGCCATTATTTTTGCATAGGTACTAGTTTTGCCTGTCGTTCATGTCACTGGTTTTGCATAGTTACAAGTATTGCCTGTCGTTCATGCCATTGGTTTTGCATAGGAACTAGTATTGCCTGTCGTTCATGTCATTGGTTTTGCATAGGTACTAGTATTGCCTGTCGTTCATGCCATTGATCTGCATAGGTACTAGTATTGTCTGTTGTTCATTCCATTGGTTTTGCATTGGTACTAGTATTGCCTGTCGTTCATGCCATTATTTTGCATAGGCACTAGTATTGCCTGTCGTTCATGCCATTATTTTTGCATAGGTACTAGTATTGCCTGTCGTTCATGCCATTGGTTTTGCATTGGTACTAGTATTGCCTGCCGTTCATGCAATCTTTTTTGCATAGGTACTAGTATTGCCTGTCGTTCATGCCATTATTTTTGCATAGGGACTAGTATTGCCTGTCGTTCATGCCATTTGTTTTGAATAGGTAATATTATTTTCTGTCTTTCATGCCATTGGTTTTGCATTGGTACTAGTATTGCCAGTCGTTCATGCCATTATTTTTGCATAGGTACTAGTATTGCGTGTCGTTCATGCCTTTATTTTTGCATAGGTACTAGTATTCCTGTTGTTCATGCCATTATTTTTGCAAAGTAACGAGTATGGGCTGTCGTTCATGGCATTATTTTTGCATAGGTACAAGTATTGCCTGTCGTTCATGCCATTGGTTTTGCATAGGTACGAGTATTGCCTGTCGTTCATGCCATTGGTCTGCATAGGTACTAGTATTGCCTGTCGTTCATGCGATTGGTTTTGCATTGGTACTAGTATTGCCTGTCGTTCATGGCATTATTTTTGCATAGGTACTAGTATTGCCTGTTGTTCATGCCATTATTTTTGCATAGGTTCTAGTATTGCCTGTCGTTCATGCAATTGGTTTTGCAAAGGTACTAGTATTGCCTGTCGTTCATGCAATTGGTTTTGCAAAGGTACTTGTATTGCCTGTCGTTCATGCCATTGGTTTTGTATAGGTACTAGTATTGCCTGTCGTTCATGCCATTGGTTTTGCTAGGTACTAGTATTGTTTGTCGTTCATGCCATTATTTTTGCATAGGTACTAGTATTGCCTGTCGTCATGCCATTATTTTTGCATAGGAACTAGTATTGCCTGTCGTTCATGCCATTATTTTTGCTTAGGTACTAATATTGCCTGTCGTTCATGCCATTATTTTTGCATAGGTACTAGTATTGCCTGTCGTCATGCCATTATTTTTGCATAGGTACTAGTATTGCCTGTCGTTCATGCCATTATTTTTGCTTAGGTACTAATATTGCCTGTCGTTCATGCCATTATTTTTGCATAGGTACTAGTATTGCCTGTCGTTCATGCGATTGGTTTTGCATTGGTACTAGTATTGCCTGTCGTTCATGCCATTATTTTTGCATAGGTACTAGTATTGCCTGTCGTTCATGCCATTATTTTTGCATAGGTACTAGTATTGCCTGTCGTTCATGCCATTGGTTTTGCATCGGAACTAGTATTGCCTGTCGTTCATGCCATTTTTTTTGCATCGGTACTGGTATTGCCTGTCGTTCATGCCATTATTTTTGTATTGGTACTAGTATTGCCTGTCGTTCATGGCATTGGTTTTGCATAGGTACTAGTATTGCCTGTCGTTCATGCCATTCGTTTGGCAAAGGTACTCGTGCTGCCTGTCGTTCATGCCATTACTTTTGCATAGGTACTTGTATTGCCTGTCGTTCATGCCATTATTTTTGCATAGGTACGAGTATTGCCTGTCGATCATGCCATTATTTTTGCATAGGTACTAGTATTGCCTGTCGTTCACGCCATTGGTTTTGCATAGTTACGAATATGGCCTGTCGTTCATGCCATTGGTTTTGCATCGGTTCTGGTATTGCCTGTCGTTCATGCCATTGGTTTTGAATAGGTAATAGTATTTTCTGTCGTTCCAGCCATTGGTTTTGCATAGGTACTAGAATTGCCTGTCGTTCATGCCATTATTTTTGCATAGGTACTAGTTACTTCCTGTCGTTCATGCCATTGGTTTTGCATCGGTACTAGTATTGCCTGTCGTTCATGCCATTTTTTTTGCATAGGTACTAAGATTGCCTGTCGTTCATGCCATTGGTTTTGCATAGGTAATAGTATTGCCTGTTGTTCATGCTATTATTTTTGCATAGGTACTAGTTTCGCCTGTCGTTCATGCCATTGGTTTTGCATAGGTACTAGTATTGCCTGTCGTTCATGCCATTGGTTTTACATTGGGACTAGTATTGCCTGTCTTTCATGCCATTGGTTTTTGCATAGGTACTAGTATTGCCCGCGTTCATACCATTATTTTTGCATAGGTACTAGTATTACCTGTCTTTCATGCCATAATTTTTGCATAGGTACTAGTGCATGTCGTTCATGCCATTATTTTTGCATAGGTACTAGTATTGCCTGTCGTTCATGCCATTATTTTGGCATAGGTACTAGTATTGCTTGTCGTTCATGCCATTATTTTTGCATAGGTACTAGTATTGTCTGTCGTTAATGGCATTATTTTTGTATAGGTACTAGTATTGCCTGTCGTTCATGTCATTGGTTTTGCATAGGTACTAGTATTTCCTGTCAGTCATGCCATTATTTTTGCATAGGTACTAGTATTGCCTGTCGTTCATGCCATTGGTTTTGCATAGGTACTAGTATTGCCTGTCGTTCATGCCATTATTTTTGCATAGGTTCTAGTATTGCCTGTCGTTCATGCCATTGGTTTTGTATAGGTGCTAGTATTGCCTGTCTTTCATGCCATTAATTTTGCATAGGTACTTGTATTGCCTGTCGTTCATGCCATTGGTTTTGCATAGGCACTAGTATTGCCTGTCGTTCATTCTATTATTTTTGCATAGGTACGAGTATTGCCTGTCGTTCGTGCCATTATTTTTGCATAGGTACTGGTATTGCCTGTCGATCATGCCTTTATTTTTGCATAGGTACTAGTATTGCCTGTCGTTCATGCCATTGGCTTGCATAGGTACTAGTATTGCCTGTCGTTCCTGTCATTATTTTTGCATAGGTACTAGTATTGCCTGTCGTTCATGCCATTTGTTTTGAATAGGTAATATTATTTTCTGTCGCTCATTCCATTGGTTTTGCATTGGTACTAGTATTGCCAATCGTTCATGCCATTATTTTTGCATAGGTACTATTATTGCCTGTCGTCAATGTCATTACTTTTGCATCGGTACTAGTATTGCCTGTCGTTCATGCCATTGGTTTTGCATAGGAACTAGAATTGCCTGTCGTTCATGCCATAATTTTTGCATAGGTACTAGTATTGCCTGTTGTTCATGCCATTGGTTTTGCATAGGTAGTAGTATTGCCTGTCGTTCATGCCATTGGTTTTGTATAGGTACTAGTATTGCCTGTCGTTCATGCCATTAATTTTGCATAGGTACTTGTATTGCCTGTTGTTCATGCCATTGGTTTTGCATAGGCACTCGTGTTGCCTGTCGTTCATGCTATTATTTTTGCATAGGTACTAGTATTGCCTGTCGTTCGAGCCATTATTTTTGCATAGGTACTGGTATTGCCTGTCGTTCATGCCATTGGTTTTGCATAGGTACTAGTATTGTTTGTAGTTCATGCCATTATTTTTGCATAGGTACTAGTATTGCCTGTCGTCATGCCATTATTTTTGCATAGGTACTAGTATTGCCTGTCGTTCATGCCTTTTTTTTTGCATAGGTACTAGTATTGCCTGTCGTTCATGCCATTATTTTTGTATAGGTACTAGTATTGCCTGTCGTTCATGTCATTGGTTTTGCATAGGTACTAGTATTGCCTGTGGTTCATGCAATTGGTTTTGCATAGGTACTTGTATTGCCTGTCGTTCATGTCATTGGTTTTGCATAGGTACTAGTATTGCCTGTTGTCATGCCATTGGTTTTGCATTGGTACTAGTATTGCCTGTCGTTCATGCCATTATTTTTGCATAGGCACTAGTATTGCCTGTCGTTCATGCCATTATTTTTGCATCGGTACTAGTATTGCCTGTCGTTCATGCCATTGGTTTTGCATCGGTACTAGTATTGCCTGCCGTTCATGCAATCTTTTTTGCATAGGTACTAGTATTGCCTGTCGTTCATGCCATTATTTTTGCATATGTACTAGTATTGCCTGTCGTTCATGCCATTTGTTTTGAATAGGTAATATTATTTTTTGTCGTTCATGCCATTGGTTTTGCATTGGTACTAGTATTGCCAGTCGTTCATGCCATTATTTTTGCATAGGTACTAGTATTGCGTGTCGTTCATGCCTTTATTTTTGCATAGGTACTAGTAGTGCCTGTTGTTCATGCCATTATTTTTGCATAGGTACTAGTATTCCTGTTGTTCATGCCATTATTTTTGCATAGGTACTAGTATTGCCTGTCGTTCATGGCATTTTTTTTGCATAGTAACGAGTATGGCCTGTCGTTCATGCCATTGGTTTTGCATAGGTACAAGTATTGCCTGTCGTTCATGCCATTGGTTTTGCATAGGTACGAGTATTGCCTGTCGTTCATGCCATTGGTCTGCATGGGTACTAGTATTGCCTGTCGTTCATGCCATTGGTTTTGCATTGGTACTAGTATTGCCTGTCGTTCATGCCATTATTTTTGCATAGGTACTAGTATTGCCTGTCGTTCATGCCATTATTTTTGCATAGGTACTAGTATTGCCTGTTGTTCATGCCATTGGTTTTGCATCGGAACTAGTATTGCCTGTCGTTCATGCCTTTTTTTTTGCATAGGTACTAGTATTGCCTGTCGTTCATGCCATTATTTTTGCATTGGTACTATTATTGCTTGTCGTTCATGGCATTGGTTTTGCATAGGTCCTAGTATTGCCAGTCGTTCATGCCTTTATTTTTGCATAGGTACTAGTATTCCTGTTGTTCATGCCTTTATTTTCGCATTGGTACTAGTATTGCCTGTCGTTCATGGCATTTTTTTTGCATAGGTACTCGTATTGCCTGTCGTTCATGCCTTTATTTTTGCATAGGTACTAGTATTCCTGTTGTTCATGCCATTATTTTTGCATAGGTACTAGTATTGCCTGTCGTTCATGGCATTATTTTTGCATAGGTACTAGTATTGCCTGTTGTTCATGCCATTATTTTTGCATAGGTTCTAGTATTGCCTGTCGTTCATGTCATTGGTTTTGCATAGGTACTAGTATTGCCTGTTGTTCATCCCATTATTTTTGCTTAGGTACAAATATTGCCTGTCGTTCATGCCATTATTTTTGCATAGGTACTAGTTTTGCCTGTCGTTCATGTCACTGGTTTTGCATATTTACAAGTATTGCCTGTCGTTCATGCCATTGGTTTTGCATTGGCACTAGTATTGCCTGTCGTTCATGCCATTATTTTTGCATAGGCACTAGTATTGCCTGTCGTTTATGCCATTATTTTTGCATAGGTATTAGTATTGCCTGTCGTTCATGCCATTGGTTTTGCATTGGTACTAGTATTGCCTGCCGTTCATGCAATCTTTTTTGCATAGGTACTAGTATTTCCTGTCGTTCATGCCATTATTTTTGCATAGGTACTAGTATTGCCTGTCGTTCATGCCATTTGTTTTGAATAGGTAATATTATTTTCTGTCGTTCATGCCATTGGTTTTGCATTGGTACTAGTATTGCCAGTCGTTCATGCCATTATTTTTGCATAAGTACTAGTATTGCGTGTCGTTCATGCCTTTATTTTTGCATAGGTACTAGTATTCCTGTTGTTCATGCCATTATTTTTGCATAGGTACTAGTATTGCCTGTCGTTCATGGCATTATTTTTGCATAGGTACTAGTATTGCCTGTTGTTCATGCCATTATTTTTGCATAGGTTCTAGTATTGCCTGTCGTTCATGTCATTGGTTTTGCATAGGTACTAGTATTGCCTGTCGTTCATGCAATTGGTTTTGCAAAGGTACTTGTATTGCCTGTCGTTCATGCCATTGGTTTTGTATAGGTACTAGTATTGCCTGTCGTTCATGCCATTGGTTTTGCATAGGTACTAGTATTGTTTGTCGTTCATGCCATTATTTTTGCATAGGTACTAGTATTGCCTGTCGTCATGCCATTATTTTTGCATAGGCACTAGTATTGCCTGTCGTTCATGCCATTATTTTTGCATAGGTACTAGTATTGCCTGTCGTTCATGCCATTGGTTTTGCATTGGTACTAGTATTGCCTGCCGTTCATGCAATCTTTTTTTTGCATAGGTACAAGTATTGCCTGTCGTTCATGCCATTATTTTTGCATAGGTACTAGTATTGCCTGTCGTTCATGCCATTTGTTTTGAATAGGTAATATTATTTTCTGTCGTTCATGCCATTGGTTTTGCATAGGTACTAGTATTGCGTGTCTTTCATGCCTTTATTTTTGCATTGGTACTAGTATTCCTGTTGTTCATGCCATTATTTTTGCATAGGTACTAGTATTGCCTGTTGTTCATGGCATTATTTTTGCATAGGTACTAGTATTGCCTGTTGTTCATGCCTTTTTTTTTGCATAGGTTCTAGTATTGCCTGTCGTTCATGTCATTGGTTTTGCATTGGTACTAGTGTTGCCAGTCGTTCATGCCATTATTTTTGCATAGGTACTAGTATTGCGTGTCGTTCATGCCTTTATTTTTGCATAGGTACTAGTATTCCTGTTGTTCATGCCATTATTTTTGCATAGGTACTAGTATTGCCTGTCGTTCATGGCATTATTTTTGCATAGGTACTAGTATTGCCTGTTGTTCATGCCATTATTTTTGCATAGGTTCTAGTATTGCCTGTCGTTCATGTCATTGGTTTTGCATAGGTACTAGTATTGCCTGTCGTTCATGCAATTGGTTTTGCAAAGGTACTTGTATTGCCTGTCGTTCATGCCATTGGTTTTGTATAGGTACTAGTATTGCCTGTCGTTCATCCCATTATTTTTGCTTAGGTACAAATATTGCCTGTCGTTCATCCCATTATTTTTGCATAGGTACTAGTTTTGCCTGTCGTTCATGTCACTGGTTTTGCATAGTTACAAGTATTGCCTGTCTTTCATGCCATTGGTTTTGCATAGGAACTAGTATTGCCTGTCTTTCATGTCATTGGTTTTGCATAGGTACTAGTATTGCCTGTCGTTCATGTCATTGGTTTTGCATAGGTACTAGTATTGCCTGTCGTTCATGCCATTGATCTGCATAGGTACTAGTATTGTCTGTTGTTCATTCCATTGGTTTTGCATTGGTACTAGTATTGCCTGTCGTTCATGCCATTATTTTGCATAGGCACTAGTATTGCCTGTCGTTCATGCCATTATTTTTGCATAGGTACTAGTATTGCCTGTCGTTCATGCCATTGGTTTTGCATTGGTACTAGTATTGCCTGCCGTTCATGCAATCTTTTTTGCATAGGTACTAGTATTGCCTGTCGTTCATGCCATTATTTTTGCATAGGGACTAGTATTGCCTGTCGTTCATGCCATTTGTTTTGAATAGGTAATATTATTTTCTGTCTTTCATGCCATTGGTTTTGCATTGGTACTAGTATTGCCAGTCGTTCATGCCATTATTTTTGCATAGGTACTAGTATTGCGTGTCGTTCATGCCTTTATTTTTGCATAGGTACTAGTATTCCTGTTGTTCATGCCATTATTTTTGCAAAGTAACGAGTATGGGCTGTCGTTCATGGCATTATTTTTGCATAGGTACAAGTATTGCCTGTCGTTCATGCCATTGGTTTTGCATAGGTACGAGTATTGCCTGTCGTTCATGCCATTGGTCTGCATAGGTACTAGTATTGCCTGTCGTTCATGCGATTGGTTTTGCATTGGTACTAGTATTGCCTGTCGTTCATGGCATTATTTTTGCATAGGTACTAGTATTGCCTGTTGTTCATGCCATTATTTTTGCATAGGTTCTAGTATTGCCTGTCGTTCATGCAATTGGTTTTGCAAAGGTACTAGTATTGCCTGTCGTTCATGCAATTGGTTTTGCAAAGGTACTTGTATTGCCTGTCGTTCATGCCATTGGTTTTGTATAGGTACTAGTATTGCCTGTCGTTCATGCCATTGGTTTTGCTAGGTACTAGTATTGTTTGTCGTTCATGCCATTATTTTTGCATAGGTACTAGTATTGCCTGTCGTCATGCCATTATTTTTGCATAGGAACTAGTATTGCCTGTCGTTCATGCCATTATTTTTGCTTAGGTACTAATATTGCCTGTCGTTCATGCCATTATTTTTGCATAGGTACTAGTATTGCCTGTCGTCATGCCATTATTTTTGCATAGGTACTAGTATTGCCTGTCGTTCATGCCATTATTTTTGCTTAGGTACTAATATTGCCTGTCGTTCATGCCATTATTTTTGCATAGGTACTAGTATTGCCTGTCGTTCATGCGATTGGTTTTGCATTGGTACTAGTATTGCCTGTCGTTCATGCCATTATTTTTGCATAGGTACTAGTATTGCCTGTCGTTCATGCCATTATTTTTGCATAGGTACTAGTATTGCCTGTCGTTCATGCCATTGGTTTTGCATCGGAACTAGTATTGCCTGTCGTTCATGCCATTTTTTTTGCATCGGTACTGGTATTGCCTGTCGTTCATGCCATTATTTTTGTATTGGTACTAGTATTGCCTGTCGTTCATGGCATTGGTTTTGCATAGGTACTAGTATTGCCTGTCGTTCATGCCATTCGTTTGGCAAAGGTACTCGTGCTGCCTGTCGTTCATGCCATTACTTTTGCATAGGTACTTGTATTGCCTGTCGTTCATGCCATTATTTTTGCATAGGTACGAGTATTGCCTGTCGATCATGCCATTATTTTTGCATAGGTACTAGTATTGCCTGTCGTTCACGCCATTGGTTTTGCATAGTTACGAATATGGCCTGTCGTTCATGCCATTGGTTTTGCATCGGTTCTGGTATTGCCTGTCGTTCATGCCATTGGTTTTGAATAGGTAATAGTATTTTCTGTCGTTCCAGCCATTGGTTTTGCATAGGTACTAGAATTGCCTGTCGTTCATGCCATTATTTTTGCATAGGTACTAGTTACTTCCTGTCGTTCATGCCATTGGTTTTGCATCGGTACTAGTATTGCCTGTCGTTCATGCCATTTTTTTTGCATAGGTACTAAGATTGCCTGTCGTTCATGCCATTGGTTTTGCATAGGTAATAGTATTGCCTGTTGTTCATGCTATTATTTTTGCATAGGTACTAGTTTCGCCTGTCGTTCATGCCATTGGTTTTGCATAGGTACTAGTATTGCCTGTCGTTCATGCCATTGGTTTTACATTGGGACTAGTATTGCCTGTCTTTCATGCCATTGGTTTTTGCATAGGTACTAGTATTGCCCGCGTTCATACCATTATTTTTGCATAGGTACTAGTATTACCTGTCTTTCATGCCATAATTTTTGCATAGGTACTAGTGCATGTCGTTCATGCCATTATTTTTGCATAGGTACTAGTATTGCCTGTCGTTCATGCCATTATTTTGGCATAGGTACTAGTATTGCTTGTCGTTCATGCCATTATTTTTGCATAGGTACTAGTATTGTCTGTCGTTAATGGCATTATTTTTGTATAGGTACTAGTATTGCCTGTCGTTCATGTCATTGGTTTTGCATAGGTACTAGTATTTCCTGTCAGTCATGCCATTATTTTTGCATAGGTACTAGTATTGCCTGTCGTTCATGCCATTGGTTTTGCATAGGTACTAGTATTGCCTGTCGTTCATGCCATTATTTTTGCATAGGTTCTAGTATTGCCTGTCGTTCATGCCATTGGTTTTGTATAGGTGCTAGTATTGCCTGTCTTTCATGCCATTAATTTTGCATAGGTACTTGTATTGCCTGTCGTTCATGCCATTGGTTTTGCATAGGCACTAGTATTGCCTGTCGTTCATTCTATTATTTTTGCATAGGTACGAGTATTGCCTGTCGTTCGTGCCATTATTTTTGCATAGGTACTGGTATTGCCTGTCGATGATGCCTTTATTTTTGCATAGGTACTAGTATTGCCTGTCGTTCATGCCATTGGCTTGCATAGGTACTAGTATTGCCTGTCGTTCCTGTCATTATTTTTGCATAGGTACTAGTATTGCCTGTCGTTCATGCCATTTGTTTTGAATAGGTAATATTATTTTCTGTCGCTCATTCCATTGGTTTTGCATTGGTACTAGTATTGCCAATCGTTCATGCCATTATTTTTGCATAGGTACTATTATTGCCTGTCGTCAATGTCATTACTTTTGCATCGGTACTAGTATTGCCTGTCGTTCATGCCATTGGTTTTGCATAGGAACTAGAATTGCCTGTCGTTCATGCCATAATTTTTGCATAGGTACTAGTATTGCCTGTTGTTCATGCCATTGGTTTTGCATAGGTAGTAGTATTGCCTGTCGTTCATGCCATTGGTTTTGTATAGGTACTAGTATTGCCTGTCGTTCATGCCATTAATTTTGCATAGGTACTTGTATTGCCTGTTGTTCATGCCATTGGTTTTGCATAGGCACTCGTGTTGCCTGTCGTTCATGCTATTATTTTTGCATAGGTACTAGTATTGCCTGTCGTTCGAGCCATTATTTTTGCATAGGTACTGGTATTGCCTGTCGTTCATGCCATTGGTTTTGCATAGGTACTAGTATTGTTTGTAGTTCATGCCATTATTTTTGCATAGGTACTAGTATTGCCTGTCGTCATGCCATTATTTTTGCATAGGTACTAGTATTGCCTGTCGTTCATGCCTTTTTTTTTGCATAGGTACTAGTATTGCCTGTCGTTCATGCCATTATTTTTGTATAGGTACTAGTATTGCCTGTCGTTCATGTCATTGGTTTTGCATAGGTACTAGTATTGCCTGTGGTTCATGCAATTGGTTTTGCATAGGTACTTGTATTGCCTGTCGTTCATGTCATTGGTTTTGCATAGGTACTAGTATTGCCTGTTGTCATGCCATTGGTTTTGCATTGGTACTAGTATTGCCTGTCGTTCATGCCATTATTTTTGCATAGGCACTAGTATTGCCTGTCGTTCATGCCATTATTTTTGCATCGGTACTAGTATTGCCTGTCGTTCATGCCATTGGTTTTGCATCGGTACTAGTATTGCCTGCCGTTCATGCAATCTTTTTTGCATAGGTACTAGTATTGCCTGTCGTTCATGCCATTATTTTTGCATATGTACTAGTATTGCCTGTCGTTCATGCCATTTGTTTTGAATAGGTAATATTATTTTTTGTCGTTCATGCCATTGGTTTTGCATTGGTACTAGTATTGCCAGTCGTTCATGCCATTATTTTTGCATAGGTACTAGTATTGCGTGTCGTTCATGCCTTTATTTTTGCATAGGTACTAGTAGTGCCTGTTGTTCATGCCATTATTTTTGCATAGGTACTAGTATTCCTGTTGTTCATGCCATTATTTTTGCATAGGTACTAGTATTGCCTGTCGTTCATGGCATTTTTTTTGCATAGTAACGAGTATGGCCTGTCGTTCATGCCATTGGTTTTGCATAGGTACAAGTATTGCCTGTCGTTCATGCCATTGGTTTTGCATAGGTACGAGTATTGCCTGTCGTTCATGCCATTGGTCTGCATGGGTACTAGTATTGCCTGTCGTTCATGCCATTGGTTTTGCATTGGTACTAGTATTGCCTGTCGTTCATGCCATTATTTTTGCATAGGTACTAGTATTGCCTGTCGTTCATGCCATTATTTTTGCATAGGTACTAGTATTGCCTGTTGTTCATGCCATTGGTTTTGCATCGGAACTAGTATTGCCTGTCGTTCATGCCATTTTTTTTGCATAGGTACTAGTATTGCCTGTCGTTCATGCCATTATTTTTGCATTGGTACTATTATTGCTTGTCGTTCATGGCATTGGTTTTGCATAGGTCCTAGTATTGCCAGTCGTTCATGCCTTTATTTTTGCATAGGTACTAGTATTCCTGTTGTTCATGCCTTTTTTTTCGCATTGGTACTAGTATTGCCTGTCGTTCATGGCATTTTTTTTGCATAGGTACTCGTATTGCCTGTCGTTCATGCCTTTATTTTTGCATAGGTACTAGTATTCCTGTTGTTCATGCCATTATTTTTGCATAGGTACTAGTATTGCCTGTCGTTCATGGCATTATTTTTGCATAGGTACTAGTATTGCCTGTTGTTCATGCCATTATTTTTGCATAGGTTCTAGTATTGCCTGTCGTTCATGTCATTGGTTTTGCATAGGTACTAGTATTGCCTGTTGTTCATCCCATTATTTTTGCTTAGGTACAAATATTGCCTGTCGTTCATGCCATTATTTTTGCATAGGTACTAGTTTTGCCTGTCGTTCATGTCACTGGTTTTGCATATTTACAAGTATTGCCTGTCGTTCATGCCATTGGTTTTGCATTGGCACTAGTATTGCCTGTCGTTCATGCCATTATTTTTGCATAGGCACTAGTATTGCCTGTCGTTTATGCCATTATTTTTGCATAGGTATTAGTATTGCCTGTCGTTCATGCCATTGGTTTTGCATTGGTACTAGTATTGCCTGCCGTTCATGCAATCTTTTTTGCATAGGTACTAGTATTTCCTGTCGTTCATGCCATTATTTTTGCATAGGTACTAGTATTGCCTGTCGTTCATGCCATTTGTTTTGAATAGGTAATATTATTTTCTGTCGTTCATGCCATTGGTTTTGCATTGGTACTAGTATTGCCAGTCGTTCATGCCATTATTTTTGCATAAGTACTAGTATTGCGTGTCGTTCATGCCTTTATTTTTGCATAGGTACTAGTATTCCTGTTGTTCATGCCATTATTTTTGCATAGGTACTAGTATTGCCTGTCGTTCATGGCATTATTTTTGCATAGGTACTAGTATTGCCTGTTGTTCATGCCATTATTTTTGCATAGGTTCTAGTATTGCCTGTCGTTCATGTCATTGGTTTTGCATAGGTACTAGTATTGCCTGTCGTTCATGCAATTGGTTTTGCAAAGGTACTTGTATTGCCTGTCGTTCATGCCATTGGTTTTGTATAGGTACTAGTATTGCCTGTCGTTCATGCCATTGGTTTTGCATAGGTACTAGTATTGTTTGTCGTTCATGCCATTATTTTTGCATAGGTACTAGTATTGCCTGTCGTCATGCCATTATTTTTGCATAGGCACTAGTATTGCCTGTCGTTCATGCCATTATTTTTGCATAGGTACTAGTATTGCCTGTCGTTCATGCCATTGGTTTTGCATTGGTACTAGTATTGCCTGCCGTTCATGCAATCTTTTTTTTGCATAGGTACAAGTATTGCCTGTCGTTCATGCCATTATTTTTGCATAGGTACTAGTATTGCCTGTCGTTCATGCCATTTGTTTTGAATAGGTAATATTATTTTCTGTCGTTCATGCCATTGGTTTTGCATAGGTACTAGTATTGCGTGTCTTTCATGCCTTTATTTTTGCATTGGTACTAGTATTCCTGTTGTTCATGCCATTATTTTTGCATAGGTACTAGTATTGCCTGTTGTTCATGGCATTATTTTTGCATAGGTACTAGTATTGCCTGTTGTTCATGCCATTATTTTTGCATAGGTTCTAGTATTGCCTGTCGTTCATGTCATTGGTTTTGCATTGGTACTAGTGTTGCCAGTCGTTCATGCCATTATTTTTGCATAGGTACTAGTATTGCGTGTCGTTCATGCCTTTATTTTTGCATAGGTACTAGTATTCCTGTTGTTCATGCCATTATTTTTGCATAGGTACTAGTATTGCCTGTCGTTCATGGCATTATTTTTGCATAGGTACTAGTATTGCCTGTTGTTCATGCCATTATTTTTGCATAGGTTCTAGTATTGCCTGTCGTTCATGTCATTGGTTTTGCATAGGTACTAGTATTGCCTGTCGTTCATGCAATTGGTTTTGCAAAGGTACTTGTATTGCCTGTCGTTCATGCCATTGGTTTTGTATAGGTACTAGTATTGCCTGTCGTTCATCCCATTATTTTTGCTTAGGTACAAATATTGCCTGTCGTTCATCCCATTATTTTTGCATAGGTACTAGTTTTGCCTGTCGTTCATGTCACTGGTTTTGCATAGTTACAAGTATTGCCTGTCTTTCATGCCATTGGTTTTGCATAGGAACTAGTATTGCCTGTCTTTCATGTCATTGGTTTTGCATAGGTACTAGTATTGCCTGTCGTTCATGCCATTGGTCTGCATAGGTACTAGTTTTGCCTGTCGTTCATTCCATTGGTTTTGCATTGGTACTAGTATTGCCTGTCGTTCATGCCATTATTTTTGCATAGGCACTAGTATTGCCTGTCGTTCATGCCATTATTTTTGCATAGGTACTAGTATTGCCTGTCGTTCATGCCATTGGTTTTGCATCGGTACTAGTATTGCCTGCCGTTCATGCAATCTTTTTTGCATAGGTACTAGTATTGCCTGTCGTTCATGCCATTATTTTTGCATATGTACTAGTATTGCCTGTCGTTCATGCCATTTGTTTTGAATAGGTAATATTATTTTTTGTCGTTCATGCCATTGGTTTTGCATTGGTACTAGTATTGCCAGTCGTTCATGCCATTATTTTTGCATAGGTACTAGTATTGCGTGTCGTTCATGCCTTTATTTTTGCATAGGTACTAGTAGTGCCTGTTGTTCATGCCATTATTTTTGCATAGGTACTAGTATTCCTGTTGTTCATGCCATTATTTTTGCATAGGTACTAGTATTGCCTGTCGTTCATGGCATTTTTTTTGCATAGGTACTAGTATTGCCTGTTGTTCATGCCATTATTTTTGCATAGGTTCTAGTATTGCCTGTCTTTCATGTCATTGGTTTTGCATTGGTACTAGTATTGCCTGTCGTTCATGCAATTGGTTTTGCAAAGGTACTTGTATTGCCTGTCGTTCATGCCATTGGTTTTGTATAGGTACTAGTATTGCCTGTCGTTCATGCCATTGGTTTTGCATAGGTACTAGTATTGTTTGTCGTTCATGCCATTATTTTTGCATAGGTACTAGTATTGCCTGTCGTCATGCCATTATTTTTGCATAGGTACTAGTATTGCCTGTCGTTCTTGCCATTATTTTTGCTTAGGTACTAATATTGCCTGTCGTTCATGCCATTATTTTTGCATAGGTACTAGTATTGCCTGTCTTTCACGCCATTGGTTTTGCATAGTAACGAGTATGGCCTGTCGTTCATGCCATTGGTTTTGCATAGGTACAAGTATTGCCTGTCGTTCATGCCATTGGTTTTGCATAGGTACGAGTATTGCCTGTCGTTCATGCCATTGGTCTGCATGGGTACTAGTATTGCCTGTCGTTCATGCCATTGGTTTTGCATTGGTACTAGTATTGCCTGTCGTTCATGCCATTATTTTTGCATAGGTACTAGTATTGCCTGTCGTTCATGCCATTATTTTTGCATAGGTACTAGTATTGCCTGTTGTTCATGCCATTGGTTTTGCATCGGAACTAGTATTGCCTGTCGTTCATGCCATTTTTTTTGCATAGGTACTAGTATTGCCTGTCGTTCATGCCATTATTTTTGCATTGGTACTATTATTGCTTGTCGTTCATGGCATTGGTTTTGCATAGGTCCTAGTATTGCCAGTCGTTCATGCCTTTATTTTTGCATAGGTACTAGTATTCCTGTTGTTCATGCCTTTATTTTTGCATTGGTACTAGTATTGCCTGTCGTTCATGGCATTTTTTTTGCATAGGTACTAGTATTGCCTGTCGTTCATGCCTTTATTTTTGCATAGGTACTAGTATTCCTGTTGTTCATGCCATTATTTTTGCATAGGTACTAGTATTGCCTGTCGTTCATGGCATTATTTTTGCATAGGTACTAGTATTGCCTGTTGTTCATGCCTTTATTTTTGCATAGGTTCTAGTATTGCCTGTCGTTCATGTCATTGGTTTTGCATAGGTACTAGTATTGCCTGTCGTTCATCCCATTATTTTTGCTTAGGTACAAATATTGCCTGTCGTTCATGCCATTATTTTTGCATAGGTACTAGTTTTGCCTGTCGTTCATGTCACTGGTTTTGCATAGTTACAAGTATTGCCTGTCGTTCATGCCATTGGTTTTGCATAGGAACTAGTATTGCCTGTCGTTCATGTCATTGGTTTTGCATAGGTACTAGTATTGCCTGTCGTTCATGCCATTGATCTGCATAGGTACTAGTATTGTCTGTTGTTCATTCCATTGGTTTTGCATTGGTACTAGTATTGCCTGTCGTTCATGCCATTATTTTTGCATAGGCACTAGTATTGCCTGTCGTTCATGCCATTATTTTTGCATAGGTATTAGTATTGCCTGTCGTTCATGCCATTGGTTTTGCATTGGTACTAGTATTGCCTGCCGTTCATGCAATCTTTTTTGCATAGGTACTAGTATTGCCTGTCGTTCATGCCATTATTTTTGCATAGGTACTAGTATTGCCTGTCGTTCATGCCATTTGTTTTGAATAGGTAATATTATTTTCTGTCGTTCATGCCATTGGTTTTGCATTGGTACTAGTATTGCCAGTCGTTCATGCCATTATTTTTGCATAAGTACTAGTATTGCGTGTCGTTCATGCCTTTATTTTTGCATAGGTACTAGTATTCCTGTTGTTCATGCCATTATTTTTGCATAGGTACTAGTATTGCCTGTCGTTCATGGCATTATTTTTGCATAGGTACTAGTATTGCCTGTTGTTCATGCCATTATTTTTGCATAGGTTCTAGTATTGCCTGTCGTTCATGTCATTGGTTTTGCATAGGTACTAGTATTGCCTGTCGTTCATGCAATTGGTTTTGCAATGGTACTTGTATTGCCTGTCGTTTATGCCATTGGTTTTGTATAGGTACTAGTATTGCCTGTCGTTCATGCCATTGGTTTTGCATAGGTACTAGTATTGTTTGTCGTTCATGCCATTATTTTTGCATAGGTACTAGTATTGCCTGTCGTCATGCCATTATTTTTGCATAGGCACTAGTATTGCCTGTCGTTCATGCCATTATTTTTGCATAGGTACTAGTATTGCTTGTCGTTCATGCCATTGGTTTTGCATTGGTACTAGTATTGCCTGCCGTTCATGCAATCTTTTTTGCATAGGTACAAGTATTGCCTGTCGTTCATGCCATTATTTTTGCATAGGTACTAGTATTGCCTGTCGTTCATGCCATTTGTTTTGAATAGGTAATATTATTTTCTGTCGTTCATGCCATTGGTTTTGCATTGGTACTAGTATTGCCAGTCGTTCATGCCATTATTTTTGCATAGGTACTAGTATTGCGTGTCGTTCATGCCTTTATTTTTGCATAGGTACTAGTATTCCTGTTGTTCATGCCATTATTTTTGCATAGGTACTAGTATTGCCTGTCGTTCATGGCATTATTTTTGCATAGGTACTAGTATTGCCTGTTGTGCATGCCATTATTTTTGCATAGGTTCTAGTATTGCCTGTCGTTCATGTCATTGGTTTTGCATAGGTACTAGTATTGCCTGTCGTTCATGCAATTGGTTTTGCAAAGGTACTTGTATTGCCTGTCGTTCATGCCATTGGTTTTGTATAGGTACTAGTATTGCCTGTCGTTCATGCCATTGGTTTTGCATAGGTACTAGTATTGTTTGTCGTTCATGCCATTATTTTTGCATAGGTACTAGTATTGCCTGTCGTTCATGCCATTATTTTTGCTTAGGTACTAATATTGCCTGTCGTTCATGCCATTATTTTTGCATAGGTACTAGTATTGCCTGTCGTTCACGCCATTGGTTTTGCATCGTAACGAGTATGGCCTGTCGTTCATGCCATTGGTTTTGCATAGGTACAAGTATTGCCTGTCGTTCATGCCATTGGTTTTGCATAGGTACGAGTATTGCCTGTCGTTCATGCCATTGGTCTGCATAGGTACTAGTATTGCCTGTCGTTCATGCGATTGGTTTTGCATTGGTACTAGTATTGCCTGTCGTTCATGGCATTATTTTTGCATAGGTACTAGTATTGCCTGTTGTTCATGCCATTATTTTTGCATAGGTTCTAGTATTGCCTGTCGTTCATGTCATTGGTTTTGCATAGGTACTAGTATTGCCTGTCGTTCATGCAATTGGTTTTGCAAAGGTACTTGTATTGCCTGTCGTTCATGCCATTGGTTTTGTATAGGTACTAGTATTGCCTGTCGTTCATGCCATTAGTTTTGCATAGGTACTAGTATTGTTTGTCGTTCATGCCATTATTATTGCATAGGTACTAGTATTGCCTGTCGTCATGCCATTATTTTTGCATAGGTACTAGTATTGCCTGTCGTTCATGCCATTATTTTTGCTTAGGTACTAATATTGCCTGTCGTTCATGCCATTATTTTTGCATAGGTACGGTATTGCCTGTCGTTCACGCCATTGGTTTTGCATAGTAACGAGTATGGCCTGTCGTTCATGCCATTGGTTTTGCATAGGTACAAGTATTGCCTGTCGTTCATGCCATTGGTTTTGCATAGGTACGAGTATTGCCTGTCGTTCATGCCATTGGTCTGCATAGGTACTAGTATTGCCTGTCGTTCATGCGATTGGTTTTGCATTGGTACTAGTATTGCCTGTCGTTCATGCCATTATTTTTGCATCGGTACTAGTATTGCCTGTCGTTCATGCCATTGGTTTTGCATCGGAACTAGTATTGCCTGTCGTTCATGCCATTTTTTTTGCATAGGTACTAGTATTGCCTGTCGTTCATGCCATTATTTTTGCATTGGTACTAGTATTGCCTGTCGTTCATGGCATTGGTTTTGCATAGGTACTAGTATTGCCTGTCGTTCATGCCATTCGTTTGGCATAGGTACTCGTACTGCCTGTCGTTCATGCCATTACTTTTGCATAGGTACTTGTATTGCCTGTCGTTCATGCCATTGGTTTGCATAGGCACTAGAATTGCCTGTCGTTCATGCCATTATTTTTGCATAGGTACGAGTATTGCCTGTCGTTCATGCCATTATTTTTGCATAGGTACTAGTATTGCCTGTCGTTCACGCCATTGGTTTTGCATAGTTACGAGTATGGCCTGTCGTTCATGCCATTGGTTTTGCATCGGTACTGGTATTGCCTGTCGTTCATGCCATTGGTTTTGAATAGGTAATAGTATTTTCTGTCGTTCCTGCCATTGGTTTTGCATAGGTACTTGAATTGCCTGTCGTTCATGCCATTATTTTTGCATAGGTACTAGTTACTGCCTGTCGTTCATGCCATTGGTTTTGCATCGGTACTAGTATTGCCTGTCGTTCATGCCATTTTTTTTGCATAGGTACTAAGATTGCCTGTCGTTCATGCCATTGGTTTTGCATAGGTAATAGTATTGCCTGTTGTTCATGCTATTATTTTTGCATAGGTACTAGTTTCGCCTGTCGTTCATGCCATTGGTTTTGCATAGGTACTAGTATTGCCTGTCGTTCATGCCATTGGTTTTACATTGGGACTAGTATTGCCTGTCTTTCATGCCATTGGTTTTGCAAAGGTACTAGTATTGCCTGTCGTTCATGCTATTATTTTTGCATAGGTACTAGTATTACCTGTCTTTCATGCCATTATTTTTGCATAGGTACTAGTATTGCCTGTCGTTCATGCCATTATTTTTGCATAGGTACTAGTATTGCCTGTCGTTCATGCCATTATTTTGGCATAGGTACTAGTATTGCTTGTCGTTCATGCCATTATTTTTGCATAGGTACTAGTATTGTCTGTCGTTAATGGCATTATTTTTGTATAGGTACTAGTATTGCCTGTCGTTCATGTCATTGGTTTTGCATAGGTACTAGTATTTCCTGTCAGTCATGCCATTATTTTTGCATAGGTACTAGTATTGCCTGTCGTTCATGCCATTGGTTTTGCATAGGTACTAGTATTGCCTGTCGTTCATGTCATTGGTTTTGCATAGGTACTAGTATTGCCTGTCGTTCATGCAATTGGTTTTGCAAAGGTACTTGTATTGCCTGTCGTTCATGCCATTGGTTTTGTATAGGTACTAGTATTGCCTGTCGTTCATGCCATTGGTTTTGCATAGGTACTAGTATTGTTTGTCGTTCATGCCATTATTTTTGCATAGGTACTAGTATTGCCTGTCGTCATGCCATTATTTTTGCATAGGCACTAGTATTGCCTGTCGTTCATGCCATTATTTTTGCATAGGTACTAGTATTGCCTGTCGTTCATGCCATTGGTTTTGCATTGGTACTAGTATTGCCTGCCGTTCATGCAATCTTTTTTGCATAGGTACAAGTATTGCCTGTCGTTCATGCCATTATTTTTGCATAGGTACTAGTATTGCCTGTCGTTCATGCCATTTGTTTTGAATAGGTAATATTATTTTCTGTCGTTCATGCCATTGGTTTTGCATTGGTACTAGTATTGCCAGTCGTTCATGCCATTATTTTTGCATAGGTACTAGTATTGCGTGTCGTTCATGCCTTTATTTTTGCATAGGTACTAGTATTCCTGTTGTTCATGCCATTATTTTTGCATAGGTACTAGTATTGCCTGTCGTTCATGGCATTATTTTTGCATAGGTACTAGTATTGCCTGTTGTTCATGCCATTATTTTTGCATAGGTTCTAGTATTGCCTGTCGTTCATGTCATTGGTTTTGCATAGGTACTAGTATTGCCTGTCGTTCATGCAATTGGTTTTGCAAAGGTACTTGTATTGCCTGTCGTTCATGCCATTGGTTTTGTATAGGTACTAGTATTGCCTGTCGTTCATCCCATTATTTTTGCTTAGGTACAAATATTGCCTGTTGTTCATCCCATTATTTTTGCATAGGTACTAGTTTTGCCTGTCGTTCATGTCACTGGTTTTGCATAGTTACAAGTATTGCCTGTCTTTCATGCCATTGGTTTTGCATAGGAACTAGTATTGCCTGTCTTTCATGTCATTGGTTTTGCATAGGTACTAGTATTGCCTGTCGTTCATGCCATTGGTCTGCATAGGTACTAGTATTGCCTGTCGTTCATTCCATTGGTTTTGCATTGGTACTAGTATTGCCTGTCGTTCATGCCATTATTTTTGCATAGGCACTAGTATTGCCTGTCGTTCATGCCATTATTTTTGCATAGGTACTAGTATTGCCTGTCGTTCATGCCATTGGTTTTGCATCGGTACTAGTATTGCCTGCCGTTCATGCAATCTTTTTTGCATAGGTACTAGTATTGCCTGTCGTTCATGCCATTATTTTTGCATATGTACTAGTATTGCCTGTCGTTCATGCCATTTGTTTTGAATAGGTAATATTATTTTTTGTCGTTCATGCCTTTGGTTTTGCATTGGTACTAGTATTGCCCGTCGTTCATGCCATTATTTTTGCATAGGTACTAGTATTGCGTGTCGTTCATGCCTTTATTTTTGCATAGGTACTAGTAGTGCCTGTTGTTCATGCCATTATTTTTGCATAGGTACTAGTATTGCCTGTCGTTCATGGCATTATTTTTGCATAGGTACTAGTATTAACTGTTGTTCATGCCATTATTTTTGCATAGGTTCTAGTATTGCCTGTCGTTCATGTCATTGGTTTTGCATAGGTACTAGTATTGCCTGTCGTTCATGCAATTAGTTTTGCAAAGGTACTTGTATTGCCTGTGGTTCATGCCATTGGTTTTGTATAGGTACTAGTATTGCCTGTCGTTCATGCCATTGGTTTTGCATAGGTACTAGTATTGTTTGTCGTTCATGCCATTATTTTTGCATAGGTACTAGTATTGCCTGTCGTCATGCCATTATTTTTGCATAGGCACTAGTATTGCCTGTCGTTCATGCCATTATTTTTGCATAGGTACTAGTATTGCCTGTCGTTCATGCCATTGGTTTTGCATTGGTACTAGTATTGCCTGCCGTTCATGCAATCTTTTTTGCATAGGTACTAGTATTGCCTGTCGTTCATGCCATTATTTTTGCATAGGTACTAGTATTGCCTGTCGTTCATGCCATTTGTTTTGAATAGGTAATATTATTTTCTGTCGTTCATGCCATTGGTTTTGCATTGGTACTAGTATTGCCAGTCGTTCATGCCATTATTTTTGCATAGGTACTAGTATTCCTGTTGTTCATGCCATTATTTTTGCATAGGTACTAGTATTGCCTGTCGTTCATGGCATTATTTTTGCATAGGTACTAGTATTGCATGTTGTTCATGCCATTATTTTTGCATAGGTTCTAGTATTGCCTGTCGTTCATGTCATTGGTTTTGCATAGGTACTAGTATTGCCTGTCGTTCATGCAATTGGTTTTGCAAAGGTACTTGTATTGCCTGTCGTTCATGCCATTGGTTTTGTATAGGTACTAGTATTGCCTGTCGTTCATGCCATTGGTTTTGCATAGGTACTAGTATTGTTTGTCGTTCATGCCATTATTTTTGCATAGGTACTAGTATTGCCTGTCGTCATGCCATTATTTTTGCATAGGCACTAGTATTGCCTGTCGTTCATGCCATTATTTTTGCATAGGTACTAGTATTGCCTGTCGTTCATGCCATTGGTTTTGCATTGGTACTAGTATTGCCTGCCGTTCATGCAATCTTTTTTGCATAGGTACTAGTATTGCCTGTCGTTCATGCCATTGGTTTTGCATAGGTACTAGTATTACCTGTCTTTCATGCCATTATTTTTGCATAGGTACTAGTATTGCCTGTCGTTCATGCCATTATTTTTGCATAGGTACTAGTATTGCCTGTCGTTCATGCCATTATTTTGGCATAGGTACTAGTATTGCTTGTCGTTCATGCCATTATTTTTGCATAGGTACTAGTATTGTCTGTCGTTAATGGCATTATTTTTGTATAGGTACTAGTATTGCCTGTCGTTCATGTCATTGGTTTTGCATAGGTACTAGTATTTCCTGTCAGTCATGCCATTATTTTTGCATAGGTACTAGTATTGCCTGTCGTTCATGCCATTGGTTTTGCATAGGTACTAGTATTGCCTGTCGTTCATGTCATTGGTTTTGCATAGGTACTAGTATTGCCTGTCGTTCATGCAATTGGTTTTGCAAAGGTACTTGTATTGCCTGTCGTTCATGCCATTGGTTTTGTATAGGTACTAGTATTGCCTGTCGTTCATGCCATTGGTTTTGCATAGGTACTAGTATTGTTTGTCGTTCATGCCATTATTTTTGCATAGGTACTAGTATTGCCTGTCGTCATGCCATTATTTTTGCATAGGCACTAGTATTGCCTGTCGTTCATGCCATTATTTTTGCATAGGTACTAGTATTGCCTGTCGTTCATGCCATTGGTTTTGCATTGGTACTAGTATTGCCTGCCGTTCATGCAATCTTTTTTGCATAGGTACAAGTATTGCCTGTCGTTCATGCCATTATTTTTGCATAGGTACTAGTATTGCCTGTCGTTCATGCCATTTGTTTTGAATAGGTAATATTATTTTCTGTCGTTCATGCCATTGGTTTTGCATTGGTACTAGTGTTGCCAGTCGTTCATGCCATTATTTTTGCATAGGTACTAGTATTGCGTGTCGTTCATGCCTTTATTTTTGCATAGGTACTAGTATTCCTGTTGTTCATGCCATTATTTTTGCATAGGTACTAGTATTGCCTGTCGTTCATGGCATTATTTTTGCATAGGTACTAGTATTGCCTGTTGTTCATGCCATTATTTTTGCATAGGTTCTAGTATTGCCTGTCGTTCATGTCATTGGTTTTGCATAGGTACTAGTATTGCCTGTCGTTCATGCAATTGGTTTTGCAAAGGTACTTGTATTGCCTGTCGTTCATGCCATTGGTTTTGTATAGGTACTAGTATTGCCTGTCGTTCATCCCATTATTTTTGCTTAGGTACAAATATTGCCTGTCGTTCATCCCATTATTTTTCCATAGGTACTAGTTTTGCCTGTCGTTCATGTCACTGGTTTTGCATAGTTACAAGTATTGCCTGTCTTTCATGCCATTGGTTTTGCATAGGAACTAGTATTGCCTGTCTTTCATGTCATTGGTTTTGCATAGGTACTAGTATTGCCTGTCGTTCATGCCATTGGTCTGCATAGGTACTAGTATTGCCTGTCGTTCATTCCATTGGTTTTGCATTGGTACTAGTATTGCCTGTCGTTCATGCCATTATTTTTGCATAGGCACTAGTATTGCCTGTCGTTCATGCCATTATTTTTGCATAGGTACTAGTATTGCCTGTCGTTCATGCCATTGGTTTTGCATCGGTACTAGTATTGCCTGCCGTTCATGCAATCTTTTTTGCATAGGTACTAGTATTGCCTGTCGTTCATGCCATTATTTTTGCATATGTACTAGTATTGCCTGTCGTTCATGCCATTTGTTTTGAATAGGTAATATTATTTTTTGTCGTTCATGCCATTGGTTTTGCATTGGTACTAGTATTGCCCGTCGTTCATGCCATTATTTTTGCATAGGTACTAGTATTGCGTGTCGTTCATGCCTTTATTTTTGCATAGGTACTAGTAGTGCCTGTTGTTCATGCCATTATTTTTGCATAGGTACTAGTATTGCCTGTCGTTCATGGCATTATTTTTGCATAGGTACTAGTATTAACTGTTGTTCATGCCATTATTTTTGCATAGGTTCTAGTATTGCCTGTCGTTCATGTCATTGGTTTTGCATAGGTACTAGTATTGCCTGTCGTTCATGCAATTAGTTTTGCAAAGGTACTTGTATTGCCTGTGGTTCATGCCATTGGTTTTGTATAGGTACTAGTATTGCCTGTCGTTCATGCCATTGGTTTTGCATAGGTACTAGTATTGTTTGTCGTTCATGCCATTATTTTTGCATAGGTACTAGTATTGCCTGTCGTCATGCCATTATTTTTGCATAGGCACTAGTATTGCCTGTCGTTCATGCCATTATTTTTGCATAGGTACTAGTATTGCCTGTCGTTCATGCCATTGGTTTTGCATTGGTACTAGTATTGCCTGCCGTTCATGCAATCTTTTTTGCATAGGTACTAGTATTGCCTGTCGTTCATGCCATTATTTTTGCATAGGTACTAGTATTGCCTGTCGTTCATGCCATTTGTTTTGAAAAGGAAATATTATTTTCTGTCGTTCATGCCATTGGTTTTGCATTGGTACTAGTATTGCCAGTCGTTCATGCCATTATTTTTGCATAGGTACTAGTATTCCTGTTGTTCATGCCATTATTTTTGCATAGGTACTAGTATTGCCTGTCGTTCATGGCATTATTTTTGCATAGGTACTAGTATTGCATGTTGTTCATGCCATTATTTTTGCATAGGTTCTAGTATTGCCTGTCGTTCATGTCATTGGTTTTGCATAGGTACTAGTATTGCCTGTCGTTCATGCAATTGGTTTTGCAAAGGTACTTGTATTGCCTGTCGTTCATGCCTTTGGTTTTGTATAGGTACTAGTATTGCCTGTCGTTCATGCCATTGGTTTTGCATAGGTACTAGTATTGTTTGTCGTTCATGCCATTATTTTTGCATAGGTACTAGTATTGCCTGTCGTCATGCCATTATTTTTGCATAGGCACTAGTATTGCCTGTCGTTCATGCCATTATTTTTGCATAGGTACTAGTATTGCCTGTCGTTCATGCCATTGGTTTTGCATTGGTACTAGTATTGCCTGCCGTTCATGCAATCTTTTTTGCATAGGTACTAGTATTGCCTGTCGTTCATGCCATTATTTTTGCATAGGTACTAGTATTGCCTGTCGTTCATGCCATTTGTTTTGAATAGGTAATATTATTTTCTGTCGTTCATGCCATTGGTTTTGCATTGGTACTAGTATTGCCAGTCGTTCATGCCATTATTTTTGCATAGGTACTAGTATTGCGTGTCGTTCATGCCTTTATTTTTGCATAGGTACTAGTATTCCTGTTGTTCATGCCATTATTTTTGCATAGGTACTAGTATTGCCTGTCGTTCATGGCATTATTTTTGCATAGGTACTAGTATTGCATGTTGTTCATGCCATTATTTTTGCATAGGTTCTAGTATTGCCTGTCGTTCATGTCATTGGTTTTGCATAGGTACTAGTATTGCCTGTCGTTCATGCAATTGGTTTTGCAAAGGTACTTGTATTGCCTGTCGTTCATGCCACTGGTTTTGTATAGGTACTAGTATTGCCTGTCGTTCATGCCATTGGTTTTGCATAGGTACTAGTATTGTTTGTCGTTCATGCCATTATTTTTGCATAGGTACTAGTATTGCCTGTCGTCATGCCATTATTTTTGCATAGGTACTAGTATTGCCTGTCGTTCATGCCATTATTTTTGCTTAGGTACTAGTATTGCCTGTCGTTCACGCCATTGGTTTTGCATAGTAACGAGTATGGCCTGTCGTTCATGCCATTGGTTTTGCATAGGTACAAGTATTGCCTGTCGTTCATGCCATTGGTTTTGCATAGGTGCGAGTATTGCCTGTCGTTCATGCCATTGGTCTGCATAGGTACTAGTATTGCCTGTCGTTCATGCGATTGGTTTTGCATTGGTACTAGTATTGCCTGTCGTTCATGGCATTATTTTTGCATAGGTACTAGTATTGCCTGTTGTTCATGCGATTATTTTTGCATAGGTTCTAGTATTGCCTGTCGTTCATGTCATTGGTTTTGAATAGGTACTAGTATTGCCTGTCGTTCATGCAATTGGTTTTGCAAAGGTACTTGTATTGCCTGTCGTTCATGCCATTGGTTTTGTATAGGTACTAGTATTGCCTGTCGTTCATGCCATTGGTTTTGCATAGGTACTAGTATTGTTTGTCGTTCGTGCCATTATTATTGCATAGGTACTAGTATTGCCTGTCGTCATGCCATTATTTTTGCATAGGTACTAGTATTGCCTGTCGTTCATGCCATTATTTTTGCTTAGGTACTAATATTGCCTGTCGTTCATGCCATTATTTTTGCATAGGTACTAGTATTGCCTGTCGTTCACGCCATTGGTTTTGCATAGTAACGAGTATGGCCTGTCGTTCATGCCATTGGTTTTGCATAGGTACAAGTATTGCCTGTTGTCATGCCATTGGTTTTGCATAGGTACGAGTATTGCCTGTCGTTCATGCCATTGGTCTGCATAGGTACTAGTATTGCCTGTCGTTCATGCGATTGGTTTTGCATTGGTACTAGTATTGCCTGTCGTTCATGCCATTATTTTTGCATCGGTACTAGTATTGCCTGTCGTTCATGCCATTGGTTTTGCATCGGAACTAGTATTGCCTGTCGTTCATGCCATTTTTTTTGCATAGGTACTAGTATTGCCTGTCGTTCATGCCATTATTTTTGCATTGGTACTAGTATTGCCTGTCGTTCATGGCATTGGTTTTGCATAGGTACTAGTATTGCCTGTCAGTCATGCCATTCGTTTGGCATAGGTACTCGTACTGCCTGTCGTTCATGCCATTACTTTTGCATAGGTACTTGTATTGCCTGTCGTTCATGCCATTGGTTTGCATAGGCACTAGAATTGCCTGTCGTTCATGCCATTATTTTTGCATAGGTACGAGTATTGCCTGTCGTTCATGCCATTATTTTTGCATAGGTACTAGTATTGCCTGTCGTTCACGCCATTGGTTTTGCATAGTTACGAGTATGGCCTGTCGTTCATGCCATTGGTTTTGCATCGGTACTGGTATTGCCTGTCGTTCATGCCATTGGTTTTGAATAGGTAATAGTATTTTCTGTCGTTCCTGCCATTGGTTTTGCATAGGTACTAGAATTGCCTGTCGTTCATGCCATTATTTTTGCATAGGTACTAGTTACTGCCTGTCGTTCATGCCATTGGTTTTGCATCGGTACTAGTATTGCCTGTCGTTCATGCAATTTTTTTTGCATAGGTACTAAGATTGCCTGTCGTTCATGCCATTGGTTTTGCATAGGTAATAGTATTGCCTGTTGTTCATGCTATTATTTTTGCATAGGTACTAGTTTCGCCTGTCGTTCATGCCATTGGTTTTGCATAGGTACTAGTATTGCCTGTCGTTTATGCCATTGGTTTTACATTGGGACTAGTATTGCCTGTCTTTCATGCCATTGGTTTTGCATAGGTACTAGTATTGCCTGTCGTTCATGCCATTATTTTTGCATAGGTACTAGTATTACCTGTCTTTCATGCCATTATTTTTGCATAGGTACTAGTATTGCCTGTCGTTCATGCCATTATTTTTGCATAGGTACTAGTATTGCCTGTCGTTCATGCCATTATTTTGGCATAGGTACTAGTATTGCTTGTCGTTCATGCCATTATTTTTGCATAGGTACTAGTATTGCCTGTCGTTAATGGCATTATTTTTGTATAGGTACTAGTATTGCCTGTCGTTCATGTCATTGGTTTTGCATAGGTACTAGTATTTCCTGTCAGTCATGCCATTATTTTTGCATAGGTACTAGTATTGCCTGTCGTTCATGCCATTGGTTTTGCATAGGTACTAGTATTGCCTGTCGTTCATGCCATTATTTTTGCATAGGTACTAGTATTGCCTGTCGTTCATGCCATTGGTTTTGCAGAGGTACTAGTATTGCCTGTAGTTCATGCCATTGGTTTTGTATAGGTGCTAGTATTGCCTGTCTTTCATGCCATTAATTTTGCATAGGTACTTGTATTGCCTGTCGTTCATGCCATTGGTTTTGCATAGGCACTAGTATTGCCTGTCGTTCATGCTATTATTTTTGCATAGGTACGAGTATTGCCTGTCGTTCGTGCCATTATTTTTGCATAGGTACTGGTATTGCCTGTCGATCATGCCTTTATTTTTGCATAGGTACTAGTATTGCCTGTCGTTCATGTCATTATTTTTGCATAGGTACTAGTATTGCCTGTCGTTCATGCCATTTGTTTTGAATAGGTAATATTATTTTCTGTCGCTCATTCCATTGGTTTTGTATTGGTACTAGTATTGCCAATCGTTCATGCCATTATTTTTGCATAGGTACTATTATTGCCTGTCGTCCTTGCCATTACTTTTGCATCGGTACTAGTATTGCCTGTCGTTCATGCCATTGGTTTTGCATAGGTACTAGTATTGCCTGTCGTTCATGCCATTGGTTTTGCATAGGTAGTAGTATTGCCTGTCGTTCATGCCATTGGTTTTGTATAGGTACTAGTATTGCCTGTCGTTCATGCCATTCATTTTGCATAGGTACTTGTATTGCCTGTTGTTCATGCCATTGGTTTTGCATAGGCACTAGTGTTGCCTGTCGTTCATGCTATTATTTTTGCATAGGAACTCGTATTGCCTGTCGTTCGAGCCATTATTTTTGCATAGGTACTGGTATTGCCTGTCGTTCATGCCATTGGTTTTGCATAGGTACTAGTATTGTTTGTAGTTCATGCCATTATTTTTGCATAGGTACTAGTATTGCCTGTCGTCATGCCATTATTTTTGCAAAGGTACTAGTATTGCCTGTCGTTCATGCCTTTTTTTTTGCATAGGTACTAGTATTGCCTGTCGTTCATGCCATTATTTTTGTATAGGAACTAGTATTGCCTGTCGTTCATGTCATTGGTTTTGCATAGGTACTAGTATTGCCTGTGGTTCATGCAATTGGTTTTGCATAGGTACTTGTATTGCCTGTCGTTCATGTCATTGGTTTTGCATAGGTACTAGTATTGCCTGTTGTCATGCCATTGGTTTTGCATAGGTACTAGTATTGTTTGTCGTTCATGCCATTATTTTTGCTTAGGTACTAGTATTGCCTGTCGTCATGCCATTATATTTGCATCGGTACTAGTATTGCCTGTCGTTCATCCCATTATTTTTGCTTAGGTACAAATATTGCCTGTCGTTCATCCCATTATTTTTGCATAGGTACTAGTTTTGCCTGTCGTTCATGTCACTGGTTTTGCATAGTTACAAGTATTGCCTGTCGTTCATGCCATTGGTTTTGCAAAGGAACTAGTATTGCCTGTCTTTCATGTCATTGGTTTTGCATAGGTACTAGTATTGCCTGTCTTTCATGCCATTAGTCTGCATAGGTACTAGTATTGCCTGTCGTTCATTCCATTGGTTTTGCATTGGTACTAGTATTGCCTGTCGTTCATGCCATTATTTTTGCATAGGCACTAGTATTGCCTGTCGTTCATGCCATTATTTTTGCATAGGTACTAGTATTGCCTGTCGTTCATGCCATTGGTTTTGCATCGGTACTAGTATTGCCTGCCGTTCATGCAATCTGTTTTGCATAGGTACTAGTATTGCCTGTCGTTCATGCCATTATTTTTGCAAATGTACTAGTATTGCCTGTCGTTCATGCCATTTGTTTTGAATAGGTAATATTATTTTCTGTCGTTCATGCCATTGGTTTTGCATTGGTACTAGTATTGCCAGTCGTTCATGCCATTATTTTTGCATAGGTACTAGTATTGCGTGTCGTTCATGCCTTTATTTTTGCATAGGTACTAGTATTCCTGTTGTTCATGCCATTATTTTGGCATAGGTACTAGTATTGCCTATCGTTCATGGCATTATTTTTGCATAGGTACTAGTAGTGCCTGTTGTTCATGCCATTATTTTTGCATAGGTTCTAGTATTGCCTGTCGTTCATGTCATTGGTTTTGCATAGGTACTAGTATTGCCTGTCGTTCATCCCATTATTTTTGCTTCGGTACAAATATTGCCTGTCGTTCATGCCATTATTTTTGCATAGGTACTAGTTTTGCCTGTCGTTCATGTCACTGGTTTTGCATAGTTACAAGTATTGCCTGTCGTTCATGCCATTGGTTTTGCATAGGTACTAGTATTCCTGTTGTTCATGCCATTATTTTTGCATAGGTACTAGTATTGCCTGTCGTTCATGGCATTTTTTTTGCATAGGTACTAGTATTGCCTGTTGTTCATGCCATTATTTTTGCATAGGTTCTAGTATTGCCTGTCGTTAATGTCATTGGTTTTGCATTGGTACTAGTATTGCCTGTCGTTCATGCAATTGGTTTTGCAAAGGTACTTGTATTGCCTGTCGTTCATGCCATTGGTTTTGTATAGGTACTAGTATTGCCTGTCGTTCATGCCATTGGTTTTGCATAGGTACTAGTATTGTTTGTCGTTCATGCCATTATTTTTGCATTGGTACTAGTATTGCCTGTCGTCATGCCATTATTTTTGCATAGGTACTAGTATTGCCTGTCGTTCATGCCATTATTTTTGCTTAGGTACTAATATTGCCTGTCGTTCATGCCATTATTTTTGCATAGGTACTAGTATTGCCTGTCGTTCACGCCATTGGTTTTGCATAGTAAGGAGTATGGCCTGTCGTTCATGCCATTGGTTTTGCATAGGTACGAGTATTGCCTGTCGTTCATGCCATTGGTCTGCATGGGTACTAGTATTGCCTGTCGTTCATGCCATTGGTTTTGCATTGGTACTAGTATTGCCTGTCGTTCATGCCATTATTTTTGCATAGGTACTAGTATTGCCTGTTGTTCATGCCATTGGTTTTGCATCGGAACTAGTATTGCCTGTCGTTCATGCCATTATTTTTGCATTGGTACTATTATTGCTTGTCGTTCATGGCATTGGTTTTGCATAGGTCCTAGTATTGCCTGTCGTTCATGCCTTTATTTTTGCATAGGTACTAGTATTCCTGTTGTTCATGCCTTTATTTTGCATTGGTACTAGTATTGCCTGTCGTTCATGGCATTTTTTTTGCATAGGTACTCGTATTGCCTGTCGTTCATGCCTTTATTTTTGCATAGGTACTAGTATTCCTGTTGTTCATGCCATTATTTTTGCATAGGTACTAGTATTGCCTGTCGTTCATGGCATTATTTTTGCATAGGTACTAGTATTGCCTGTTCTTCATGCCATTATTTTTGCATAGGTTCTAGTATTGCCTGTCGTTCATGTCATTGGTTTTGCATAGGTACTAGTATTGCCTGTCGTTCATCCCATTATTTTTGCTTAGGTACAAATATTGCCTGTCGTTCATGCCATTATTTTTGCATAGGTACTAGTTTTGCCTGTCGTTCATGCCATTGGTTTTGCATAGGAACTAGTATTGCCTGTCGTTCATGTCATTGGTTTTGCATAGGTACTAGTATTGCCTGTCGTTCATGCCATTGATCTGCATAGGTACTAGTATTGTCTGTTGTTCATTCCATTGGTTTTGCATTGGTACTAGTATTGCCTGTCGTTCATGCCATTATTTTTGCATAGGCACTAGTATTGCCTTTCGTTCATGCCATTATTTTTGCATAGGTACTAGTATTGCCTGTCGTTCATGCCATTGGTTTTGCATTGGTACTAGTATTGCCTGCCGTTCATGCAATCTTTTTTGCATAGGTACTAGTATTGCCTGTCGTTCATGCCATTATTTTTGCATAGGTACTAGTATTGCCTGTGGTTCATGCCATTTGTTTTGAATAGGTAATATTATTTTCTGTCGTTCATGCCATTGGTTTTGCATTGGTACTAGTATTGCCAGTCGTTCATGCCATTATTTTTGCATAGGTACTAGTATTGCGTGTCGTTCATGCCTTTATTTTTGCATAGGTACTAGTATTCCTGTTGTTCATGCCATTATTTTTGCATAGGTACTAGTATTGCCTGTCGTTCATGCAATTGGTTTTGCAAAGGTACTTGTATTGCCTGTCGTTCATGCCATTGGTTTTGTATAGGTACTAGTATTGCCTGTCGTTCATGCCATTGGTTTTGCATAGGTACTAGTATTGTTTGTCGTTCATGCCATTATTTTTGCATAGGTACTAGTATTGCCTGTCGTCATGCCATTATTTTTGCATAGGCACTAGTATTGCCTGTCGTTCATGCCATTATTTTTGCATAGGTACTTGTATTGCCTGTCATTCATGCCATTGGTTTTGCATTGGTACTAGTATTGCCTGCCGTTCATGCAATCTTTTTTGCATAGGTACTAGTATTGCCTGTCGTTCATGCCATTATTTTTGCATAGGTACTAGTATTGCCTGTCGTTCATGCCATTTGTTTTGAATAGGTAATATTATTTTCTGTCGTTCATGCCATTGGTTTTGCATTGGTACTAGTATTGCCAGTCGTTCATGCCATTATTTTTGCATAGGTACTAGTATTGCGTGTCGTTCATGCCTTTATTTTTGCATAGGTACTCGTATTCCTGTTGTTCATGCCATTATTTTTGCATAGGTACTAGTATTGCCTGTCGTTCATGGCATTATTTTTGCATAGGTACTAGTATTGCCTGTTGTTCATGCCATTATTTTTGCATAGGTTCTAGTATTGCCTGTCGTTCATGTCATTGGTTTTGCATAGGTACTAGTTTTGCCTGTCGTTCATGCAATTGGTTTTGCAAAGGTACTTGTATTGCCTGTCGTTCATGCCATTGGTTTTGTATAGGTACTAGTATTGCCTGTCGTTCATGCCATTGGTTTTGCATAGGTACTAGTATTGTTTGTCGTTCATGCCATTATTTTTGCATAGGTACTAGTATTGCCTGTCGTCATGCCATTATTTTTGCATAGGTACTAGTATTGCCTGTCGTTCATGCCATTATTTTTGCTTAGGTACTAATATTGCCTGTCGTTCATGCCATTATTTTTGCATAGGTACTAGTATTGCCTGTCGTTCACGCCATTGTTTTTGCATAGTAACGAGTATGGCCTGTCGTTCTTGCCATTGGTTTTGCATAGGTACAAGTATTGCCTGTCGTTCATGCCATTGGTTTTGCATAGGTACGAGTATTGCCTGTCGTTCATGCCATTGGTCTGCATAGGTACTAGTATTGCCTGTCGTTCATGCGATTGGTTTTGCATTGGTACTAGTATTGCCTGTCGTTCATGGCATTATTTTTGCATAGGTACTAGTATTGCCTGTTGTTCATGCCATTATTTTTGCATAGGTTCTAGTATTGCCTGTCGTTCATGTCATTGGTTTTGCATAGGTACTAGTATTGCCTGTCGTTCATGTCATTGGTTTTGCATTGGTACTAGTATTGCCTGTCGTTCATGCAATTGGTTTTGCAAAGGTACTAGTATTGTTTGTCGTTCATGCCATTATTTTTGCATAGGTACTAGTATTGCCTGTCGTCATGCCATTATTTTTGCATAGGTACTAGTATTGCCTGTCGTTCATGCCATTATTTTTGCTTAGGTACTAATATTGCCTGTCGTTCATGCCATTATTTTTGCATAGGTACTAGTATTGCCTGTCGTTCACGCCATTGGTTTTGCATAGTAAGGAGTATGGCCTGTCGTTCATGCCATTGGTTTTGCATAGGTACGAGTATTGCCTGTCGTTCATGCCATTGGTCTGCATGGGTACTAGTATTGCCTGTCGTTCATGCCATTGGTTTTGCATTGGTACTAGTATTGCCTGTCGTTCATGCCATTATTTTGCATAGGTACTAGTATTGCCTGTCGTTCATGCCATTATTTTTGCATCGGTACTAGTATTGCCTGTTGTTCATGCCATTGGTTTTGCATCGGAACTAGTATTGCCTGTCGTTCATGCCATTTTTTTTGCATAGGTCCTAGTATTGCCTGTCGTTCATGCCATTATTTTTGCATTGGTACTATTATTGCTTGTCGTTCATGCCTTTATTTTGCATTGGTACTAGTATTGCCTGTCGTTCATGGCATTTTTTTTGCATAGGTACTCGTATTGCCTGTCGTTCATGCCTTTATTTTTGCATAGGTACTAGTATTCCTGTTGTTCATGCCATTATTTTTGCATAGGTACTAGTATTGCCTGTCGTTCATGGCATTATTTTTGTATAGGTACTAGTATTGCCTGTTGTTCATGCCATTATTTTTGCATAGGTTCTAGTATTGCCTGTCGTTCATGTCATTATTTTTGCATAGGTACTAGTTTTGCCTGTCGTTCATGTCACTGGTTTTGCATAGTTACAAGTATTGCCTGTCGTTCATGCCATTGGTTTTGCATAGGTACTAGTATTGCCTGTCGTTCATCCCATTATTTTTGCTTAGGTACAAATATTGCCTGTCGTTCATGCCATTATTTTTGCATAGGTACTAGTTTTGCCTGTCGTTCATGTCACTGGTTTTGCATAGTTACAAGTATTGCCTGTCGTTCATGCCATTGGTTTTGCATAGGAACTAGTATTGCCTGTCGTTCATGTCATTGGTTTTGCATAGGTACTAGTATTGCCTGTCGTTCATGCCATTGATCTGCATAGGTACTAGTATTGTCTGTTGTGTATTCCATTGGTTTTGCATTGGTACTAGTATTGCCTGTCGTTCATGCCATTATTTTTGCATAGGCACAAGTATTGCCTTTCGTTCATGCCATTATTTTTGCATAGGTACTAGTATTGCCTGTCGTTCATGCCATTGGTTTTGCATTGGTACTAGTATTGCCTGCCGTTCATGCAATCTTTTTTGCATAGGTACTAGTATTGCCTGTCGTTCATGCCATTTGTTTTGAATAGGTAATATTATTTTCTGTCGTTCATGCCATTGGTTTTGCATTGGTACTAGTATTGCCTGCCGTTCATGCAATCTTTTTTGCATAGGTACTAGTATTGCCTGTCGTTCATGCCATTTGTTTTGAATAGGTAATATTATTTTCTGTCGTTCATGCCATTGGTTTTGCATTGGTACTAGTATTGCCAGTCGTTCATGCCATTATTTTTGCATAGGTACTAGTATTGCGTGTCGTTCATGCCTTTATTTTTGCATCGGTACTAGTATTCCTGTTGTTCATGCCATTATTTTTGCATAGGTACTAGTATTGCCTGTCGTTCATGGCATTATTTTTGCATAGGTACTAGTATTGCCTGTTGTTCATGCCATTATTTTTGCATAGGTTCTAGTATTGCCTGTCGTTCATGTCATTGGTTTCGCATAGGTACTAGTATTGCCTGTCGTTCATGCAATTGGTTTTGCAAAGGTACTTGTATTGCCTGTCGTTCATGCCATTGGTTTTGTATAGGTACTAGTATTGCCTGTCGTTCATGCCATTGGTTTTGCATAGGTACCAGTATTGTTTGTCGTTCATGCCATTATTTTTGCATAGGTACTAGTATTGCCTGTCGTAATGCCATTATTTTTGCATAGGCACTAGTATTGCCTGTCGTTCATGCCATTATTTTTGCATAGGTACTAGTATTGCCTGTCGTTCATGCCATTGGTTTTGCATTGGTACTAGTATTGCCTGCCGTTCATGCAATCTTTTTTGCATAGGTACTTGTATTGCCTGTCGTTCATGCCATTATTTTTGCATAGGTACTAGTATTGCCTGTCGTTCATGCCATTTGTTTTGAATAGGTAATATTATTTTCTGTCGTTCATGCCATTGGTTTTGCATTGGTACTAGTATTGCCAGTCGTTCATGCCATTATTTTTGCAGAGGTACTAGTATTGCGTGTCGTTCATGCCTTTATTTTTGCATAGGTACTAGTATTCCTGTTGTTCATGCCATTATTTTTGCATAGGTACTAGTATTGCCTGTCGTTCATGGCATTATTTTTGCATAGGTACTAGTATTGCCTGTTGTTCATGCCATTATTTTTGCATAGGTTCTAGTATTGCCTGTCGTTCATGTCATTGGTTTTGCATAGGTACTAGTATTGCCTGTCGTTCATGCAATTGGTTTTGCAAAGGTACTTGTATTGCCTGTCGTTCATGCCATTGGTTTTGTATAGGTACTAGTATTGCCTGTCGTTCATGCCATTGGTTTTGCATAGGTACTAGTATTGTTTGTCGTTCATGCCATTATTTTTGCAAAGGTACTAGTATTGCCTGTCGTCGTGCCATTATTTTTGCATAGGTACTAGTATTGCCTGTCGTTCATGCCATTATTTTTGCTTAGGTACTAATATTGCCTGTCGTTCATGCCATTATTTTTGCATAGGTACTAGTATTGCCTGTCGTTCACGCCATTGGTTTTGCATAGTAACGAGTATGGCCTGTCGTTCTTGCCATTGGTTTTGCATAGGTACAAGTATTGCCTGTCGTTGATGCCATTGGTTTTGCATAGGTACGAGTATTGCCTGTCGTTCATGCCATTGGTCTGCATAGGTACTAGTATTGCCTGTCGTTCATGCGATTGGTTTTGCATTGGTACTAGTATTGCCTGTCGTTCATGGCATTATTTTTGCATAGGTACTAGTATTGCCTGTTGTTCATGCCATTATTTTTGCATAGGTTCTAGTATTGCCTGTCGTTCATGTCATTGGTTTTGCATAGGTACTAGTATTGCCTGTCGTTCATGCAATTGGTTTTGCAAAGGTACTTGTATTGCCTGTCGTTCATGCCATTGGTTTTGTATAGGTACTAGTATTGCCTGTCGTTCATGCCATTGGTTTTGCATAGGTACTAGTATTGTTTGTCGTTCATGCCATTATTTTTGCATAGGTACTAGTATTGCCTGTCGTCATGCCATTATTTTTGCATAGGTATTAGTATTGCCTGTCGTTCATGCCATTATTTTTGCTTAGGTACTAATATTGCCTGTCGTTCATGCCATTATTTTTGCATAGGTACTAGTATTGCCTGTCGTTCACGCCATTGGTTTTGCATAGTAACGAGTATGGCCTGTCGTTCATGCCATTGGTTTTGCATAGGTACAAGTATTGCCTGTCGTTCATGCCATTGGTTTTGCATAGGTACGAGTATTGCCTGTCGTTCATGCCATTGGTCTGCATAGGTACTAGTATTGCCTGTCGTTCATGCGATTGGTTTTGCATTGGTACTAGTATTGCCTGTCGTTCATGCCATTATTTTTGCATCGGTACTAGTATTGCCTGTCGTTCATGCCATTATTTTTGCATAGGTACTAGTATTGCCTGTCGTTCATGCCATTGGTTTTGCATCGGAACTAGTATTGCCTGTCGTTCATGCCATTTTTTTTGCATAGGTACTAGTATTGCCTGTCGTTCATGCCATTATTTTTGCATTGGTACTAGTATTGCTTGTCGTTCATGGCATTGGTTTTGCATAGGTACTCGTACTGCCTGTCGTTCATGCCATTACTTTTGCATAGGTACTTGTATTGCCTGTCGTTCATGCCATTGGTTTGCATAGGCACTAGTATTGCCTGTCGTTCATGCCATTATTTTTGCATAGGTACGAGTATTGCCTGTCGTTCATGCCATTATTTTTGCATAGGTACTAGTATTGCCTGTCGTTCACGCCATTGGTTTTGCATAGTTACGAGTATGGCCTGTCGTTCATGCCATTGGTTTTGCATCGGTACTGGTATTGCCTGTCGTTCATGCCATTGGTTTTGAATAGGTAATAGTATTTTCTGTCGTTCCTGCCATTGGTTTTGCATAGGTACTAGAATTGCCTGTCGTTCATGCCATTATTTTTGCATAGGTACTAGTTACTGCCTGTCGTTCATGCCATTGGTTTTGCATCGGTACTAGTATTGCCTGTCGTTCATGCCATTTTTTTTGCATAGGTACTAAGATTGCCAGTCGTTCATGCCATTGGTTTTGCATAGGTACTAGTATTGCCTGTTGTTCATGCCATTATTTTTGCATAGGTACTAGTATTACCTGTCTTTCATGCCATTATTTTTGCATAGGTACTAGTATTGCCTGTCGTTCATGCCATTATTTTTGCATAGGTACTAGTATTGCCTGTCGTTCATGCCATTATTTTGGCATAGGTACTAGTATTGCTTGTCGTTCATGTCATTATTTTTGCATAGGTACTAGTATTGTCTGTCGTTAATGGCATTATTTTTGTATAGGTACTAGTATTGCCTGTCGTTCATGTCATTGGTTTTGCATAGGTACTAGTATTTCCTGTCAGTCATGCCATTATTTTTGCATAGGTACTAGTATTGCCTGTCGTTCATGCCATTGGTTTTGCATAGGTACTAGTATTGCCTGTCGTTCATGCCATTATTTTTGCATAGGTACTAGTATTGCCTGTCGTTCATGCCATTGGTTTTGCAGAGGTACTAGTATTGCCTGTAGTTCATGCCATTGGTTTTGTATAGGTGCTAGTATTGCCTGTCTTTCATGCCATTAATTTTGCATAGGTACTTGTATTGCCTGTCGTTCATGCCATTGGTTTTGCATAGGCACTAGTATTGCCTGTCGTTCAAGCTATTATTTTTGCATAGGTACGAGTATTGCCTGTCGTTCGTGCCATTATTTTTGCATAGGTACTGGTATTGCCTGTCGATCATGCCTTTATTTTTGCATAGGTACTAGTATTGCCTGTCGTTCATGCCATTGGCTTGCATAGGTACTAGTATTGCCTGTCGTTCATGCCATTATTTTTGCATAGGTACTAGTATTGCCTGTCGTTCACGCCATTGGTTTTGCATAGTAACGAGTATGGCCTGTCGTTCATGCCATTGGTTTTGCATAGGTACAAGTATTGCCTGTCGTTCATGCCATTGGTTTTGCATAGGTACGAGTATTGCCTGTCGTTCATGCCATTGGTCTGCATAGGTACTAGTATTGCCTGTCGTTCATGCGATTGGTTTTGCATTGGTACTAGTATTGCCTGTCGTTCATGCCATTATTTTTGCATCGGCACTAGTATTGCCTGTCGTTCATGCCATTATTTTTGCATAGGTACTAGTATTGCCTGTCGTTCATGCCATTGGTTTTGCATCGGAACTAGTATTGCCTGTCGTTCATGCCATTTTTTTTGCATAGGTACTAGTATTGCCTGTCGTTCATGCCATTATTTTTGCATTGGTACTAGTATTGCCTGTCGTTCATGGCATTGGTTTTGCATAGGTACTAGTATTGCCTGTCGTTCATGCCATTCGTTTGGCATAGGTACTCTTACTGTCTGTCGTTCATGCCATTACTTTTGCATGGGTACTTGTATTGCCTGTCGTTCATGCCATTGGTTTGCATAGGCACTAGTATTGCCTGTCGTTCATGCCATTATTTTTGCATAGGTACGAGTATTGCCTGTCGTTCATGCCATTATTTTTGCATAGGTACTAGTATTGCCTGTCGTTCACGCCATTGGTTTTGCATAGTTACGAGTATGGCCTTTCGTTCATGCCATTGGTTTTGCATCGGTACTGGTATTGCCTGTCGTTCATGCCATTGGTTTTGAATAGGTAATAGTATTTTCTGTTGTTCCTGCCATTGGTTTTGCATAGGTACTAGAATTGCCTGTCGTTCATGCCATTATTTTTGCATAGGTACTAGTTACTGCCTGTCGTTCATGCCATTGGTTTTGCATCGGTACTAGTATTGCCTGTCGTTCATGCCATTTTTTTTGCATAGGTACTAAGATTGCCTGTCGTTCATGCCATTGGTTTTGCATAGGTACTAGTATTGCCTGTTGTTCATGCCATTATTTTTGCATAGGTACTAGTATTACCTGTCTTTCATGCCATTATTTTTGCATAGGTACTAGTATTGCCTGTCGTTCATGCCATTATTTTTGCATAGGTACTAGTATTGCCTGTCGTTCATGCCATTATTTTGGCATAGGTACTAGTATTGCTTGTCGTTCATGCCATTATTTTTGCATAGGTACTAGTATTGTCTGTCGTTAATGGCATTATTTTTGTATAGGTACTAGTATTGCCTGTCGTTCATGTCATTGGTTTTGCATAGGTACTAGTATTTCCTGTCAGTCATGCCATTATTTTTGCATAGGTACTAGTATTGCCTGTCGTTCATGCCATTGGTTTTGCATAGGTACTAGTATTGCCCGTCGTTCATGCCATTATTTTTGCATAGGTACTAGTATTGCCTGTCGTTCATGCCATTGGTTTTGCAGAGGTACTAGTATTGCCTGTAGTTCATGCCATTGGTTTTGTATAGGTGCTAGTATTGCCTGTCTTTCATGCCATTAATTTTGCATAGGTACTTGTATTGCCTGTCGTTCATGCCATTGGTTTTGCATAGGCACTAGTATTGCCTGTCGTTCATGCTATTATTTTTGCATAGGTACGAGTATTGCCTGTCGTTCGTGCCATTATTTTTGCATAGGTACTGGTATTGCCTGTCAATCATGCCTTTATTTTTGCATAGGTACTAGTATTGCCTGTCGTTCATGCCATTGGCTTGCATAGGTACTAGTATTGCCTGTCGTTCATGCCATTATTTTTGCATAGGTACTAGTATTGCCTGTCGTTCACGCCATTGGTTTTGCATAGTAACGAGTATGGCCTGTCGTTCATGCCATTGGTTTTGCATAGGTACAAGTATTGCCTGTCGTTCATGCCATTGGTTTTGCATAGGTACGAGTATTGCCTGTCGTTCATGCCATTGGTCTGCATAGGTACTAGTATTGCCTGTCGTTCATGCGATTGGTTTTGCATTGGTACTAGTATTGCCTGTCGTTCATGCCATTATTTTTGCATCGGTACTAGTATTGCCTGTCGTTCATGCCATTATTTTTGCATAGGTACTAGTATTGCCTGTCGTTCATGCCATTGGTTTTGCATAGGTACTAGTATTGCCTGTCGTTCATGCCATTATTTTTGCATAGGTACTAGTATTGCCTGTAGTTCATGCCATTTGTTTTGTATAGGTGCTAGTATTGCCTGTCTTTCATGCCATTAATTTTGCATAGGTACTTGTATTGCCTGTCGTTCATGCCATTGGTTTTGCATAGGCACTAGTATTGCCTGTCGTTCATGCTATTATTTTTGCATAGGTACGAGTATTGCCTGTCGTTCGTGCCATTATTTTTGCATAGGTACTGGTATTGCCTGTCGATCATGCCTTTATTTTTGCATAGGTACTAGTATTGCCTGTCGTTCATGCCATTGGCTTGCATAGGTACTAGTATTGCCTGTCGTTCATGCCATTATTTTTGCATAGGTACTAGTATTGCCTGTCGTTCACGCCATTGGTTTTGCATAGGTACAAGTATGGCCTGTCGTTCATGCCATTGGTTTTGCATAGGTACAAGTATTGCCTGTCGTTCATGCCATTGGTTTTGCATAGGTACGAGTATTGCCTGTCGTTCATGCCATTGGTCTGCATAGGTACTAGTATTGCCTGTCGTTCATGCGATTGGTTTTGCATTGGTACTAGTATTGCCTGTCGTTCATGCCATTATTTTTGCATCGGTACTAGTATTGCCTGTCGTTCATGCCATTATTTTTGCATAGGTACTAGTATTGCCTGTCGTTCATGCCATTGGTTTTGCATCGGAACTAGTATTGCCTGTCGTTCATGCCATTTTTTTTGTATAGGTACTAGTATTGCCTGTCGTTCATGCCATTATTTTTGCATTGGTACTAGTATTGCCTGTCGTTCATGGCATTGGTTTTGCATAGGTACTAGTATTGCCTGTCGTTCATGCCATTCGTTTGGCATAGGTACTCTTACTGCCTGTCGTTCATGTCATTACTTTTGCATAGGTACTTGTATTGCCTGTCGTTCATGCCATTGGTTTGCATAGGCACTAGTATTGCCTGTCGTTCATGCCTTTATTTTTGCATAGGTACGAGTATTGCCTGTCGTTCATGCCATTATTTTTGCATAGGTACTAGTATTGCCTGTCGTTCACGCCATTGGTTTTGCATAGTTACGAGTATGGCCTGTCGTTCATGCCATTGGTTTTGCATCGGTACTGGTATTGCCTGTCGTTCATGCCATTGGTTTTGAATAGGTAATAGTATTTTCTGTTGTTCCTGTTATTGGTTTTGCATAGGTACTAGAATTGCCTGTCGTTCATGCCATTATTTTTGCATAGGTACTAGTTACTGCCTGTCGTTCATGCCATTGGTTTTGCATCGGTACTAGTATTGCCTGTCGTTCATGCCATTTTTTTTGCATAGGTACTAAGATTGCCTGTCGTTCATGCCATTGGTTTTGCATAGGTACTAGTATTGCCTGTTGTTCATGCCATTATTTTTGCATAGGTACTAGTATTACCTGTCTTTCATGCCATTATTTTTGCATAGGTACTAGTATTGCCTGTCGTTCATGCCATTATTTTTGCATAGGTACTAGTATTGCCTGTCGTTCATGCCATTATTTTGGCATAGGTACTAGTATTGCTTGTCGTTCATGCCATTATTTTTGCATAGGTACTAGTATTGTCTGTCGTTAATGGCATTATTTTTGTATAGGTACTAGTATTGCCTGTCGTTCATGTCATTGGTTTTGCATAGGTACTAGTATTTCCTGTCAGTCATGCCATTATTTTTGCATAGGTACTAGTATTGCCTGTCGTTCGTGCCTTTGGTTTTGCATAGGTACTAGTATTGCCCGTCGTTCATGCCATTATTTTTGCATAGGTACTAGTATTGCCTGTCGTTCATGCCATTGGTTTTGCAGAGGTACTAGTATTGCCTGTAGTTCATGCCATTGGTTTTGTATAGGTGCTAGTATTGCCTGTCTTTCATGCCATTAATTTTGCATAGGTACTTGTATTGCCTGTCGTTCATGCCATTGGTTTTGCATAGGCACTAGTATTGCCTGTCGTTCATGCTATTATTTTTGCATAGGTACGAGTATTGCCTGTCGTTCGTGCCATTATTTTTGCATAGGTACTAGTATTTCCTGTCAGTCATGCCATTATTTTTGCATAGGTACTAGTATTGCCTGTCGTTCATGCCATTGGTTTTGCATAGGTACTAGTATTGCCCGTCGTTCATGCCATTATTTTTGCATAGGTACTAGTATTGCCTGTCGTTCATGCCATTGGTTTTGCAGAGGTACTAGTATTGCCTGTAGTTCATGCCATTGGTTTTGTATAGGTGCTAGTATTGCCTGTCTTTCATGCCATTAATTTTGCATTGGTACTTGTATTGCCTGTCATTCATGCCATTGGTTTTGCATAGGCACTAGTATTGCCTGTCGTTCATGCTATTATTTTTGCATAGGTACCAGTATTGCCTGTCGTTCGTGCCATTATTTTTGCATAGGTACTGGTATTGCCTGTCGATCATGCCTTTATTTTTGCATAGGTACTAGTATTGCCTGTCGTTCATGCCATTGGCTTGCATAGGTACTAGTATTGCCTGTCGTTCATGTCATTATTTTTGCATTGGTACTAGTATTGCCTGTCGTTCATGCCATTTGTTTTGAATAGGTAATATTATTTTCTGTCGCTCATTCCATTGGTTTTGCATTGGTACTAGTATTGCCAATCGTTCATGCCATTATTTTTGCATAGGTACTATTATTGCCTGTCGTCCATGCCATTAATTTTGCATAGGTACTTGTATTGCCTGTTGTTCATGCCATTGGTTTTGCATAGGCACTAGTGTTGCCTGTCGTTCATGCTATTATTTTTGCATAGGTACTAGTATTGCCTGTCGTTCGAGCCATTATTTTTGCATAGGTACTGGTATTGCCTGTCGTTCATGCCATTGGTTTTGCATAGGTACTAGTATTGTTTGTAGTTCATGCCATTATTTTTGCATAGGTACTAGTATTGCCTGTCGTCATGCCATTGGTTTTGTATAGGTGCTAGTATTGCCTGTCGTTCATGCCTTTTTTTTTGCATAGGTACTAGTATTGCCTGTCGTTCATGCCATTATTTTTGTATAGGTACTAGTATTGCCTGTCGTTCATGTCATTGGTTTTGCATAGGTACTAGTATTGCCTGTGGTTCATGCAATTGGTTTTGCATAGGTACTTGTATTGCCTGTCGTTCATGTCATTGGTTTTGCATAGGTACTAGTATTGCCTGTTGTCATGCCTTTGGTTTTGCATAGGTACTAGTATTGTTTGTCGTTCATGCCATTATTTTTGCTTAGGTACTAGTATTGCCTGTCGTCATGCCATTATATTTGCATATGTACTAGTATTGCCTGTCGTTCATCCCATTATTTTTGCTTAGGTACAAATATTGCCTGTCGTTCATCCCATTATTTTTGCATAGGTACAAGTTTTGCCTGTCGTTCATGTCACTGGTTTTGCATAGTTACAAGTATTGCCTGTCGTTCATGCCATTGGTTTTGCATAGGAACTAGTATTGCCTGTCTTTCATGTCATTGGTTTTGCATAGGTACTAGTATTGCCTGTCGTTAATGCCATTGGTCTGCCTAGGTACTAGTATTGCCTGTCGTTCATTCCATTGGTTTTGCATTGGTACTAGTATTGCCTGTCGTTCATGCCATTATTTTTGCATAGGCACTAGTATTGCCTGTCGTTCATGCCATTATTTTTGCATAGGTACTAGTATTGCCTGTCGTTCATGCCATTGGTTTTGCATCGGTACAAGTATTGCCTGCCGTTCATGCAATCTTTTTTGCAGAGGTACTAATATTGCCTGTCGTTCATGCCATTATTTTTGCATATGTACTAGTATTGCGTGTCGTTCATGCCTTTATTTTTGCATAGGTACTAGTATTCCTGTTGTTCATGCCATTATTTTGGCATAGGTACTAGTATTGCCTATCGTTCATGGCATTATTTTTGCATAGGTACTAGTAGTGCCTGTTGTTCATGCCATTATTTTTGCATAGGTTCTAGTATTGCCTGTCGTTCATGTCATTGGTTTTGCATAGGTACTAGTATTGCCTGTCGTTCATCCCATTATTTTTGCTTCGGTACAAATATTGCCTGTCGTTCATGCCATTATTTTTGCATAGGTACTAGTCTTGCCTGTCGTTCATGTCACTGGTTTTGCATAGTTACAAGTATTGCCTGTCGTTCATGCCATTGGTTTTGCATAGGTACTAGTATTCCTGTTGTTCATGCCATTATTTTTGCATAGGTACTAGTATTGCCTGTCGTTCATGGCATTTTTTTTGCATAGGTACTAGTATTGCCTGTTGTTCATGCCATTATTTTTGCATAGGTTCTAGTATTGCCTGTCGTTCATGTCATTGGTTTTGCATTGGTACTAGTATTGCCTGTCGTTCATGCAATTGGTTTTGCAAAGGTACTTGTATTGCCTGTCGTTCATGCCTTTGGTTTTGTATAGGTACTAGTATTGCCTGTCGTTCATGCCATTGGTTTTGCATAGGTACTAGTATTGTTTGTCGTTCATGCCATTATTTTTGCATAGGTACTAGTATTGCCTGTCGTCATGCCATTATTTTTGCATAGGTACTAGTATTGCCTGTCGTTCATGCCATTATTTTTGCATAGGTACTAGTATTGCCTGTCGTTCACGCCATTGGTTTTGCATAGTAAGGAGTATGGCCTGTCGTTCATGCCATTGGTTTTGCATAGGTACAAGTATTGCCTGTCGTTCATGCCATTGGTTTTGCATAGGTACAAGTATTGCCTGTCGTTCATGCCATTGGTCTGCATGGGTACTAGTATTGCCTGTCGTTCATGCCATTGGTTTTGCATTGGTACTAGTATTGCCTGTCGTTCATGCCATTATTTTTGCATAGGTACTAGTATTGCCTGTCGTTCATGCCATTATTTTTGCATAGGTACTAGTATTGCCTGTTGTTCATGCCATTGGTTTTGCATCGGAACTAGTATTGCCTGTCGTTCATGCCATTTTTTTTGCATAGGTACTAGTATTGCCTGTCGTTCATGCCATTATTTTTGCATTGGTACTATTATTGCTTGTCGTTCATGGCATTGGTTTTGCATTGGTCCTAGTATTGCCCTTCGTTCATGCCTTTATTTTTGCATAGGTACTAGTATTCCTGTTGTTCATGCCTTTATTTTGCATTGGTACTAGTTTTGCCTGTCGTTCATGGCTTTTTTTTTGCATAGGTACTCGTATTGCCTGTCGTTCATGCCTTTATTTTTGCATAGGTACTAGTATTCCTGTTGTTCATGCCATTATTTTTGCATAGGTACTAGTATTGCCTGTCGTTCATGGCATTATTTTTGCATAGGTACTAGTATTGCCTGTTGTTCATGCCATTATTTTTGCATAGGTTCTAGTATTGCCTGTCGTTCATGTCATTGGTTTTGCATAGGTACTAGTATTGCCTGTCGTTCATCCCTTTATTTTTGCTTAGGTACAAATATTGTCTGTCGTTCATGCCATTATTTTTGCATAGGTACTAGTTTTGCCTGTCGTTCATGTCACTGGTTTTGCATAGTTACAAGTATTGCCTGTCGTTCATGCCATTGGTTTTGCATAGGAACTAGTATTGCCTGTCGTTCATGTCATTGGTTTTGCATAGGTACTAGTATTGCCTGTCGTTCATGCCATTGATCTGCATAGGTACTAGTATTGTCTGTTGTTCATTCCATTGGTTTTGCATTGGTACTAGTATTGCCTGTCGTTCATGCCATTATTTTTGCATAGGCACTAGTATTGCCTTTCGTTCATGCCATTATTTTTGCATAGGTACTAGTATTGCCTGTCGTTCATGCCATTGGTTTTGCATTGGTACTAGTATTGCCTGCCGTTCATGCAATCTTTTTTGCATAGGTACTAGTTTTGCCTGTCGTTCATGCCATTATTTTTGCATAGGTACTAGTATTGCCTGTCGTTCATGCCATTTGTTTTGAAGAGGTAATATTATTTTCTGTCGTTCATGCCATTGGTTTTGCATTGGTACTAGTATTGCCAGTCGTTCATGCCATTATTTTTGCATAGGTACTAGTATTGCGTGTCGTTCATGCCTTTATTTTTGCATAGGTACTAGTATTCCAGTTGTTCATGCCATTATTTTTGCATAGGTACTAGTATTGCCTGTCGTTCATGGCATTATTTTTGCATAGGTACTAGTATTGCCTGTTGTTCATGCCATTATTTTTGCATAGGTTCTAGTATTGCCTGTCGTTCATGTCATTTGTTTTGCATAGGTACTAGTATTGCCTGTCGTTCATGCAATTGGTTTTGCAAAGGTACTTGTATTGCCTGTCGTTCATGCCATTGGTTTTGTATAGGTACTAGTATTGCCTGTCGTTCATGCCATTGGTTTTGCAAAGGTACTAGTATTGTTTGTCGTTCATGCCATTATTTTTGCATAGGTACTAGTATTGCCTGTCGTCATGCCATTATTTTTGCATAGGCACTAGTATTGCCTGTCGTTCATGCCATTATTTTTGCATAGGTACTAGTATTGCCTGTCGTTCATGCCATTGGTTTTGCATTGGTACTAGTATTGCCTGCCGTTCATGCAATCTTTTTTGCATAGGTACTAGTATTGCCTGTCGTTCATGCCATTATTTTTGCATAGGTACTAGTATTGCCTGTCGTTCATGCCATTTGTTTTGAATAGGTAATATTATTTTCTGTCGTTCATGCCATTGGTTTTGCATTGGTACTAGTATTGCCAGTCGTTCATGCCATTATTTTTGCATAGGTACTAGTATTGCGTGTCGTTCATGCCTTTATTTTTGCATATGTACTAGTATTCCTGTTGTTCATGCCATTATTTTTGCATAGGTACTAGTATTGCCTGTCGTTCATGGCATTATTTTTGCATAGGTACTAGTATTGCCTGTCGTTCATGCCATTATTTTGGCATAGGTACTAGTATTGCTTGTCGTTCATGCCATTATTTTTGCATAGGTACTAGTATTGTCTGTCGTTAATGGCATTATTTTTGTATAGGTACTAGTATTGCCTGTCGTTCATGTCATTGGTTTTGCATAGGTACTAGTATTTCCTGTCAGTCATGCCATTATTTTTGCATAGGTACTAGTATTGCCTGTCGTTCATGCCATTGGTTTTGCATAGGTACTAGTATTGCCTGTCGTTCATGCCATTATTTTTGCATAGGTACTAGTATTGCCTGTCGTTCATGCCATTGGTTTTGCAGAGGTACTAGTATTGCCTGTAGTTCATGCCATTGGTTTTGTATAGGTGCTAGTATTGCCTGTCTTTCATGCCATTAATTTTGCATTGGTACTTGTATTGCCTGTCATTCATGCCATTGGTTTTGCATAGGCACTAGTATTGCCTGTCGTTCATGCTATTATTTTTGCATAGGTACGAGTATTGCCTGTCGTTCGTGCCATTATTTTTGCATAGGTACTGGTATTGCCTGTCGATCATGCCTTTATTTTTGCATAGGTACTAGTATTGCCTGTCGTTCATGCCATTGGCTTGCATAGGTACTCGTATTGCCTGTCGTTCATGTCATTATTTTTGCATAGGTACTATTATTGCCTGTCGTTCATGCCATTTGTTTTGAATAGGTAATATTATTTTCTGTCGCTCATTCCATTGGTTTTGCATTGGTACTAGTATTGCCAGTCGTTCATGCCATTATTTTTGCATAGGTACTATTATTGCCTGTCGTCCATGCCATTAATTTTGCATAGGTACTTGTATTGCCTGTTGTTCATGCCATTGGTTTTGCATAGGCACTAGTGTTGCCTGTCGTTCATGCTATTATTTTTGCATAGGTACTAGTATTGCCTGTCGTTCGAGCCATTATTTTTGCATAGGTACTGGTATTGCCTGTCGTTCATGCCATTGGTTTTGCATAGGTACTAGTATTGTTTGTAGTTCATGCCATTATTTTTGCATAGGTACTAGTATTGCCTGTCGTCATGCCATTGGTTTTGTATAGGTGCTAGTATTGCCTGTCGTTCATGCCTTTTTTTTTGCATAGGTACTAGTATTGCCTGTCGTTCATGCCATTATTTTTGTATAGGTACTAGTATTGCCTGTCGTTCATGTCATTGGTTTTGCATAGGTACTAGTATTGCCTGTGGTTCATGCAATTTGTTTTGCATAGGTACTTGTATTGCCTGTCTTTCATGTCATTGGTTTTGCATAGGTACTAGTATTGCCTGTTGTCATGCCATTGGTTTTGCATAGGTACTAGTATTGTTTGTCGTTCATGCCATTATTTTTGCTTAGGTACTAGTATTGCCTGTCGTCATGCCATTATATTTGCATATGTACTAGTATTGCCTGTCGTTCATCCCATTATTTTTGCTTAGGTACAAATATTGCCTGTCGTTCATCCCATTATTTTTGCATAGGTACAAGTTTTGCCTGTCGTTCATGTCACTGGTTTTGCATAGTTACAAGTATTGCCTGTCGTTCATGCCATTGGTTTTGCATAGGAACTAGTATTGCCTGTCTTTCATGTCATTGGTTTTGCATAGGTACTAGTATTGCCTGTCGTTCATGCCATTGGTCTGCATAGGTACTAGTATTGCCTGTCGTTCATTCCATTGGTTTTGCATTGGTACTAGTATTGCCTGTCGTTCATGCCATTATTTTTGCTTAGGTACTAGTATTGCCTGTCGTCATGCCATTATATTTGCATATGTACTAGTATTGCCTGTCGTTCATCCCATTATTTTTGCTTAGGTACAAATATTGCCTGTCGTTCATCCCATTATTTTTGCATAGGTACAAGTTTTGCCTGTCGTTCATGTCACTGGTTTTGCATAGTTACAAGTATTGCCTGTCGTTCATGCCATTGGTTTTGCATAGGAACTAGTATTGCCTGTCTTTCATGTCATTGGTTTTGCATAGGTACTAGTATTGCCTGTCGTTCATGCCATTGGTCTGCATAGGTACTAGTATTGCCTGTCGTTCATTCCATTGGTTTTGCATTGGTACTAGTATTGCCTGTCGTTCATGCCATTATTTTTGCATAGGCACTAGTATTGCCTGTCGTTCATGCCATTATTTTTGCATAGGTACTAGTATTGCCTGTCGTTCATGCCATTGGTTTTGCATCGGTTCTAGTATTGCCTGCCGTTCATGCAATCTTTTTTGCATAGGTACTAATATTGCCTGTCGTTCATGCCATTATTTTTGCATATGTACTAGTATTGCCTGTCGTTCATGCCATTTGTTTTGAATAGGTAATATTATTTCTGTCGTTCATGCCATTGGTTTTGCATTGGTACTAGTATTGCCAGTCGTTCATGCCATTATTTTTGCATAGGTACTAGTATTGCGTGTCGTTCATGCCTTTATTTTTGCATAGGTACTAGTATTCCTGTTGTTCATGCCATTATTTTGGCATAGGTACTAGTATTGCCTATCGTTCATGGCATTATTTTTGCATAGGTACTAGTATTGCCTGTCGTTCATGCCATTGGCTTGCGTAGGTACTCGTATTGCCTGTCGTTCATGTCATTATTTTTGCATAGGTACTAGTATTGCCTGTCGTTCATGCCATTGGCTTGCATAGGTACTCGTATTGCCTGTCGTTCATGTCATTATTTTTGCATAGGTACTAGTATTGCCTGTCGTTCATGCCATTATTTTTGCATAGGTACTAGTATTGCCTGTCGTTCATGCCATTGGTTTTGCATCGGTACAAGTATTGCCTGCCGTTCATGCAATCTTTTTTGCAGAGGTACTAATATTGCCTGTCGTTCATGCCATTATTTTTGCATATGTACTAGTATTGCGTGTCGTTCATGCCTTTATTTTTGCATAGGTACTAGTATTCCTGTTGTTCATGCCATTATTTTGGCATAGGTACTAGTATTGCCTATCGTTCATGGCATTATTTTTGCATAGGTACTAGTAGTGCCTGTTGTTCATGCCATTATTTTTGCATAGGTTCTAGTATTGCCTGTCGTTCATGTCATTGGTTTTGCATAGGTACTAGTATTGCCTGTCGTTCATCCCATTATTTTTGCTTCGGTACAAATATTGCCTGTCGTTCATGCCATTATTTTTGCATAGGTACTAGTCTTGCCTGTCGTTCATGTCACTGGTTTTGCATAGTTACAAGTATTGCCTGTCGTTCATGCCATTGGTTTTGCATAGGTACTAGTATTCCTGTTGTTCATGCCATTATTTTTGCATAGGTACTAGTATTGCCTGTCGTTCATGGCATTTTTTTTGCATAGGTACTAGTATTGCCTGTTGTTCATGCCATTATTTTTGCATAGGTTCTAGTATTGCCTGTCGTTCATGTCATTGGTTTTGCATTGGTACTAGTATTGCCTGTCGTTCATGCAATTGGTTTTGCAAAGGTACTTGTATTGCCTGTCGTTCATGCCTTTGGTTTTGTATAGGTACTAGTATTGCCTGTCGTTCATGCCATTGGTTTTGCATAGGTACTAGTATTGTTTGTCGTTCATGCCATTATTTTTGCATAGGTACTAGTATTGCCTGTCGTCATGCCATTATTTTTGCATAGGTACTAGTATTGCCTGTCGTTCATGCCATTATTTTTGCATAGGTACTAGTATTGCCTGTCGTTCACGCCATTGGTTTTGCATAGTAAGGAGTATGGCCTGTCGTTCATGCCATTGGTTTTGCATAGGTACAAGTATTGCCTGTCGTTCATGCCATTGGTTTTGCATAGGTACAAGTATTGCCTGTCGTTCATGCCATTGGTCTGCATGGGTACTAGTATTGCCTGTCGTTCATGCCATTGGTTTTGCATTGGTACTAGTATTGCCTGTCGTTCATGCCATTATTTTTGCATAGGTACTAGTATTGCCTGTCGTTCATGCCATTATTTTTGCATAGGTACTAGTATTGCCTGTTGTTCATGCCATTGGTTTTGCATCGGAACTAGTATTGCCTGTCGTTCATGCCATTTTTTTTGCATAGGTACTAGTATTGCCTGTCGTTCATGCCATTATTTTTGCATTGGTACTATTATTGCTTGTCGTTCATGGCATTGGTTTTGCATTGGTCCTAGTATTGCCCTTCGTTCATGCCTTTATTTTTGCATAGGTACTAGTATTCCTGTTGTTCATGCCTTTATTTTGCATTGGTACTAGTTTTGCCTGTCGTTCATGGCATTTTTTTTGCATAGGTACTTGTATTGCCTGTCGTTCATGCCTTTATTTTTGCATAGGTACTAGTATTCCTGTTGTTCATGCCATTATTTTTGCATAGGTACTAGTATTGCCTGTCGTTCATGGCATTATTTTTGCATAGGTACTAGTATTGCCTGTTGTTCATGCCATTATTTTTGCATAGGTTCTAGTATTGCCTGTCGTTCATGTCATTGGTTTTGCATAGGTACTAGTATTGCCTGTCGTTCATCCCATTATTTTTGCTTAGGTACAAATATTGTCTGTCGTTCATGCCATTATTTTTGCATAGGTACTAGTTTTGCCTGTCGTTCATGTCACTGGTTTTGCATAGTTACAAGTATTGCCTGTCGTTCATGCCATTGGTTTTGCATAGGAACTAGTATTGCCTGTCGTTCATGTCATTGGTTTTGCATAGGTACTAGTATTGCCTGTCGTTCATGCCATTGATCTGCATAGGTACTAGTATTGTCTGTTGTTCATTCCATTGGTTTTGCATTGGTACTAGTATTGCCTGTCGTTCATGCCATTATTTTTGCATAGGCACTAGTATTGCCTTTCGTTCATGCCATTATTTTTGCATAGGTACTAGTATTGCCTGTCGTTCATGCCATTGGTTTTGCATTGGTACTAGTATTGCCTGCCGTTCATGCAATCTTTTTTGCATAGGTACTAGTTTTGCCTGTCGTTCATGCCATTATTTTTGCATAGGTACTAGTATTGCCTGTCGTTCATGCCATTTGTTTTGAATAGGTAATATTATTTTCTGTCGTTCATGCCATTGGTTTTGCATTGGTACTAGTATTGCCAGTCGTTCATGCCATTATTTTTGCATAGGTACTAGTATTGCGTGTCGTTCATGCCTTTATTTTTGCATAGGTACTAGTATTCCAGTTGTTCATGCCATTATTTTTGCATAGGTACTAGTATTGCCTGTCGTTCATGGCATTATTTTTGCATAGGTGCTAGTATTGCCTGTTGTTCATGCCATTATTTTTGCATAGGTTCTAGTATTGCCTGTCGTTCATGTCATTTGTTTTGCATAGGTACTAGTATTGCCTGTCGTTCATGCAATTGGTTTTGCAAAGGTACTTGTATTGCCTGTCGTTCATGCCATTGGTTTTGTATAGGTACTAGTATTGCCTGTCGTTCATGCCATTGGTTTTGCAAAGGTACTAGTATTGTTTGTCGTTCATGCCATTATTTTTGCATAGGTACTAGTATTGCCTGTCGTCATGCCATTATTTTTGCATAGGCACTAGTATTGCCTGTCGTTCATGCCATTATTTTTGCATAGGTACTAGTATTGCCTGTCGTTCATGCCATTGGTTTTGCATTGGTACTAGTATTGCCTGCCGTTCATGCAATCTTTTTTGCATAGGTACTAGTATTGCCTGTCGTTCATGCCATTATTTTTGCATAGGTACTAGTATTGCCTGTCGTTCATGCCATTTGTTTTGAATAGGTAATATTATTTTCTGTCGTTCATGCCATTGGTTTTGCATTGGTACTAGTATTGCCAGTCGTTCATGCCATTATTTTTGCATAGGTACTAGTATTGCGTGTCGTTCATGCCTTTATTTTTGCATATGTACTAGTATTCCTGTTGTTCATGCCATTATTTTTGCATAGGTACTAGTATTGCCTGTCGTTCATGGCATTATTTTTGCATAGGTACTAGTATTGCCTGTCGTTCATGCCATTATTTTGGCATAGGTACTAGTATTGCTTGTCGTTCATGCCATTATTTTTGCATAGGTACTAGTATTGTCTGTCGTTAATGGCATTATTTTTGTATAGGTACTAGTATTGCCTGTCGTTCATGTCATTGGTTTTGCATAGGTACTAGTATTTCCTGTCAGTCATGCCATTATTTTTGCATAGGTACTAGTATTGCCTGTCGTTCATGCCATTGGTTTTGCATAGGTACTAGTATTGCCTGTCGTTCACGCCATTATTTTTGCATAGGTACTAGTATTGCCTGTCGTTCATGCCATTGGTTTTGCAGAGGTACTAGTATTGCCTGTAGTTCATGCCATTGGTTTTGTATAGGTGCTAGTATTGCCTGTCTTTCATGCCATTAATTTTGCATTGGTACTTGTATTGCCTGTCATTCATGCCATTGGTTTTGCATAGGCACTAGTATTGCCTGTCGTTCATGCTATTATTTTTGCATAGGTACGAGTATTGCCTGTCGTTCGTGCCATTATTTTTGCATAGGTACTGGTATTGCCTGTCGATCATGCCTTTATTTTTGCATAGGTACTAGTATTGCCTGTCGTTCATGCCATTGGCTTGCATAGGTACTCGTATTGCCTGTCGTTCATGTCATTATTTTTGCATAGGTACTATTATTGCCTGTCGTTCATGCCATTTGTTTTGAATAGGTAATATTATTTTCTGTCGCTCATTCCATTGGTTTTGCATTGGTACTAGTATTGCCAGTCGTTCATGCCATTATTTTTGCATAGGTACTATTATTGCCTGTCGTCCATGCCATTAATTTTGCATAGGTACTTGTATTGCCTGTTGTTCATGCCATTGGTTTTGCATAGGCACTAGTGTTGCCTGTCGTTCATGCTATTATTTTTGCATAGGTACTAGTATTGCCTGTCGTTCGAGCCATTATTTTTGCATAGGTACTGGTATTGCCTGTCGTTCATGCCATTGGTTTTGCATAGGTACTAGTATTGTTTGTAGTTCATGCCATTATTTTTGCATAGGTACTAGTATTGCCTGTCGTCATGCCATTGGTTTTGTATAGGTGCTAGTATTGCCTGTCGTTCATGCCTTTTTTTTTGCATAGGTACTAGTATTGCCTGTCGTTCATGCCATTATTTTTGTATAGGTACTAGTATTGCCTGTCGTTCATGTCATTGGTTTTGCATAGGTACTAGTATTGCCTGTGGTTCATGCAATTTGTTTTGCATAGGTACTTGTATTGCCTGTCTTTCATGTCATTGGTTTTGCATAGGTACTAGTATTGCCTGTTGTCATGCCATTGGTTTTGCATAGGTACTAGTATTGTTTGTCGTTCATGCCATTATTTTTGCTTAGGTACTAGTATTGCCTGTCGTCATGCCATTATATTTGCATATGTACTAGTATTGCCTGTCGTTCATCCCATTATTTTTGCTTAGGTACAAATATTGCCTGTCGTTCATCCCATTATTTTTGCATAGGTACAAGTTTTGCCTGTCGTTCATGTCACTGGTTTTGCATAGTTACAAGTATTGCCTGTCGTTCATGCCATTGGTTTTGCATAGGAACTAGTATTGCCTGTCTTTCATGTCATTGGTTTTGCATAGGTACTAGTATTGCCTGTCGTTCATGCCATTGGTCTGCATAGGTACTAGTATTGCCTGTCGTTCATTCCATTGGTTTTGCATTGGTACTAGTATTGCCTGTCGTTCATGCCATTATTTTTGCTTAGGTACTAGTATTGCCTGTCGTCATGCCATTATATTTGCATATGTACTAGTATTGCCTGTCGTTCATCCCATTATTTTTGCTTAGGTACAAATATTGCCTGTCGTTCATCCCATTATTTTTGCATAGGTACAAGTTTTGCCTGTCGTTCATGTCACTGGTTTTGCATAGTTACAAGTATTGCCTGTCGTTCATGCCATTGGTTTTGCATAGGAACTAGTATTGCCTGTCTTTCATGTCATTGGTTTTGCATAGGTACTAGTATTGCCTGTCGTTCATGCCATTGGTCTGCATAGGTACTAGTATTGCCTGTCGTTCATTCCATTGGTTTTGCATTGGTACTAGTATTGCCTGTCGTTCATGCCATTATTTTTGCATAGGCACTAGTATTGCCTGTCGTTCATGCCATTATTTTTGCATAGGTACTAGTATTGCCTGTCGTTCATGCCATTGGTTTTGCATCGGTTCTAGTATTGCCTGCCGTTCATGCAATCTTTTTTGCATAGGTACTAATTTTGCCTGTCGTTCATGCCTTTATTTTTGCATATGTACTAGTATTGCCTGTCGTTCATGCCATTTGTTTTGAATAGGTAATATTATTTCTGTCGTTCATGCCATTGGTTTTGCATTGGTACTAGTATTGCCAGTCGTTCATGCCATTATTTTTGCATAGGTACTAGTATTGCGTGTCGTTCATGCCTTTATTTTTGCATAGGTACTAGTATTCCTGTTGTTCATGCCATTATTTTGGCATAGGTACTAGTATTGCCTATCGTTCATGGCATTATTTTTGCATAGGTACTAGTATTGCCTGTCGTTCATGCCATTGGCTTGCGTAGGTACTCGTATTGCCTGTCGTTCATGTCATTATTTTTGCATAGGTACTAGTATTGCCTGTCGTTCATGCCATTGGCTTGCATAGGTACTCGTATTGCCTGTCGTTCATGTCATTATTTTTGCATAGGTACTAGTATTGCCTGTCGTTCATGCCATTTGTTTTGAATAGGTAATATTATTTTCTGTCGCTCATTCCATTGGTTTTGCATTGGTACTAGTATTGCCAGTCGTTCATGCCATTATTTTTGCATAGGTACTATTATTCCCTGTCGTCCATGCCATTAATTTTGCATAGGTACTTGTATTGCCTGTTGTTCATGCCATTGGTTTTGCATTGGCACTAGTGTTGCCTGTCGTTCATGCTATTATTTTTGCATAGGTACTAGTATTGCCTGTCGTTCGAGCCATTATTTTTGCATAGGTACTGGTATTGCCTGTCGTTCATGCCATTGGTTTTGCATAGGTACTAGTATTGTTTGTAGTTCATGCCATTATTTTTGCATAGGTACTAGTATTGCCTGTCGTCATGCCATTGGTTTTGTATAGGTGCTAGTATTGCCTGTCGTTCATGCCTTTTTTTTTGCATAGGTACTAGTATTGCCTGTCGTTCATGCCATTATTTTTGTATAGGTACTAGTATTGCCTGTCGTTCATGTCATTGGTTTTGCATAGGTACTAGTATTGCCTGTGGTTCATGCAATTGGTTTTGCATAGGTACTTGTATTGCCTGTCTTTCATGTCATTGGTTTTGCATAGGTACTAGTATTGCCTGTTGTCATGCCATTGGTTTTGCATCGGTTCTAGTATTGCCTGCCGTTCATGCAATCTTTTTTGCATAGGTACTAATATTGCCTGTCGTTCATGCCATTTGTTTTGAATAGGTAATATTATTTCTGTCGTTCATGCCATTGGTTTTGCATTGGTACTAGTATTGCCAGTCGTTCATGCCATTATTTTTGCATAGGTACTAGTATTGCGTGTCGTTCATGCCTTTATTTTTGCATAGGTACTAGTATTCCTGTTGTTCATGCCATTATTTTGGCATAGGTACTAGTATTGCCTATCGTTCATGGCATTAGTTTTGCATAGGCACTAGTAGTGCCTGTTGTTCATGCCATTATTTTTGCATAGGTTCTAGTATTGCCTGTCGTTCATGTCATTGGTTTTGCATAGGTACTAGTATTGCCTGTCGTTCATCCCATTATTTTTGCTTCGGTACAAATATTGCCTGTCGTTCATGCCATTATTTTTGCATAGGTACTAGTCTTGCCTGTCGTTCATGTCACTGGTTTTGCATAGGTACTAGTATTCCTGTTGTTCATGCCATTATTTTTGCATAGGTACTAGTATTGCCTGTCGTTCATGGCATTTTTTTTGCATAGGTACTAGTATTGCCTGTTGTTCATGCCTTTATTTTTGCATAGGTTCTAGTATTGCCTGTCGTTAATGTCATTGGTTTTGCATTGGTACTAGTATTGCCTGTCGTTCATGCAATTGGTTTTGCAAAGGTACTTGTATTGCCTGTCGTTCATGCCATTGGTTTTGTATAGGTACTAGTATTGCCTGTCGTTCATGCCATTGGTTTTGCATAGGTACTAGTATTGTTTGTCGTTCATGCCATTATTTTTGCATAGGTACTAGTATTGCCTGTCGTTCACGCCATTGGTTTTGCATAGTAAGGAGTATGGCCTGTCGTTCATGCCATTGGTTTTGCATAGGTACAAGTATTGCCTGTCGTTCATGCCATTGGTTTTGCATAGGTACAAGTATTGCCTGTCGTTCATGCCATTGGTCTGCATGGGTACTAGTATTGCCTGTCGTTCATGCCATTGGTTTTGCATTGGTACTAGTATTGCCTGTCGTTCATGCCATTATTTTTGCATAGGTACTAGTATTGCCTGTCGTTCATGCCATTATTTTTGCATAGGTACTAGTATTGCCTGTTGTTCATGCCATTGGTTTTGCATCGGAACTAGTATTGCCTGTCGTTCATGCCATTTTTTTTGCATAGGTACTAGTATTGCCTGTCGTTCATGCCATTATTTTTGCATTGGTACTATTATTGCTTGTCGTTCATGGCATTGGTTTTGCATTGGTCCTAGTATTGCCCTTCGTTCATGCCTTTATTTTTGCATAGGTACTAGTATTCCTGTTGTTCATGCCTTTATTTTGCATTGGTACTAGTTTTGCCTGTCGTTCATGGCATTTTTTTTGCATAGGTACTCGTATTGCCTGTCGTTCATGCCTTTATTTTTGCATAGGTACTAGTATTCCTGTTGTTCATGCCATTATTTTTGCATAGGTACTAGTATTGCCTGTCGTTCATGGCATTATTTTTGCATAGGTACTAGTATTGCCTGTTGTTCATGCCATTATTTTTGCATAGGTTCTAGTATTGCCTGTCGTTCATGTCATTGGTTTTGCATAGGTACTAGTATTGCCTGTCGTTCATCCCATTATTTTTGCTTAGGTACAAATATTGCCTGTCGTTCATGCCATTATTTTTGCATAGGTACTAGTTTTGCCTGTCGTTCATGTCACTGGTTTTGCATAGTTACAAGTATTGCCTGTCGTTCATGCCATTGGTTTTGCATAGGAACTAGTATTGCCTGTCGTTCATGTCATTGGTTTTGCATAGGTACTAGTATTGCCTGTCGTTCATGCCATTGATCTGCATAGGTACTAGTATTGTCTGTTGTTCATTCCATTGGTTTTGCATTGGTACTAGTATTGCCTGTCGTTCATGCCATTATTTTTGCATAGGCACTAGTATTGCCTTTCGTTCATGCCATTATTTTTGCATAGGTACTAGTATTGCCTGTCGTTCATGCCATTGGTTTTGCATTGGTACTAGTATTGCCTGCCGTTCATGCAATCTTTTTTGCATAGGTACTAGTTTTGCCTGTCGTTCATGCCATTATTTTTGCATAGGTACTAGTATTGCCTGTCGTTCATGCCATTTGTTTTGAATAGGTAATATTATTTTCTGTCGTTCATGCCATTGGTTTTGCATTGGTACTAGTATTGCCAGTCGTTCATGCCATTATTTTTGCATAGGTACTAGTATTGCGTGTCGTTCATGCCTTTATTTTTGCATAGGTACTAGTATTCCAGTTGTTCATGCCATTATTTTTGCATAGGTACTAGTATTGCCTGTCGTTCATGGCATTATTTTTGCATAGGTACTAGTATTGCCTGTTGTTCATGCCATTATTTTTGCATAGGTTCTAGTATTGCCTGTCGTTCATGTCATTTGTTTTGCATAGGTACTAGTATTGCCTGTCGTTCATGCAATTGGTTTTGCAAAGGTACTTGTATTGCCTGTCGTTCATGCCATTGGTTTTGTATAGGTACTAGTATTGCCTGTCGTTCATGCCATTGGTTTTGCAAAGGTACTAGTATTGTTTGTCGTTCATGCCATTATTTTTGCATAGGTACTAGTATTGCCTGTCGTCATGCCATTATTTTTGCATAGGCACTAGTATTGCCTGTCGTTCATGCCATTATTTTTGCATAGGTACTAGTATTGCCTGTCGTTCATGCCATTGGTTTTGCATTGGTACTAGTATTGCCTGCCGTTCATGCAATCTTTTTTGCATAGGTACTAGTATTGCCTGTCGTTCATGCCATTATTTTTGCATAGGTACTAGTATTGCCTGTCGTTCATGCCATTTGTTTTGAATAGGTAATATTATTTTCTGTCGTTCATGCCATTGGTTTTGCATTGGTACTAGTATTGCCAGTCGTTCATGCCATTATTTTTGCATAGGTACTAGTATTGCGTGTCGTTCATGCCTTTATTTTTGCATATGTACTAGTATTCCTGTTGTTCATGCCATTATTTTTGCATAGGTACTAGTATTGCCTGTCGTTCATGGCATTATTTTTGCATAGGTACTAGTATTGCCTGTCGTTCATGCCATTATTTTGGCATAGGTACTAGTATTGCTTGTCGTTCATGCCATTATTTTTGCATAGGTACTAGTATTGTCTGTCGTTAATGGCATTATTTTTGTATAGGTACTAGTATTGCCTGTCGTTCATGTCATTGGTTTTGCATAGGTACTAGTATTTCCTGTCAGTCATGCCATTATTTTTGCATAGGTACTAGTATTGCCTGTCGTTCATGCCATTGGTTTTGCATAGGTACTAGTATTGCCTGTCGTTCATGCCATTATTTTTGCATAGGTACTAGTATTGCCTGTCGTTCATGCCATTGGTTTTGCAGAGGTACTAGTATTGCCTGTAGTTCATGCCATTGGTTTTGTATAGGTGCTAGTATTGCCTGTCTTTCATGCCATTAATTTTGCATTGGTACTTGTATTGCCTGTCATTCATGCCATTGGTTTTGCATAGGCACTAGTATTGCCTGTCGTTCATGCTATTATTTTTGCATAGGTACGAGTATTGCCTGTCGTTCGTGCCATTATTTTTGCATAGGTACTGGTATTGCCTGTCGATCATGCCTTTATTTTTGCATAGGTACTAGTATTGCCTGTCGTTCATGCCATTGGCTTGCATAGGTACTCGTATTGCCTGTCGTTCATGTCATTATTTTTGCATAGGTACTATTATTGCCTGTCGTTCATGCCATTTGTTTTGAATAGGTAATATTATTTTCTGTCGCTCATTCCATTGGTTTTGCATTGGTACTAGTATTGCCAGTCGTTCATGCCATTATTTTTGCATAGGTACTATTATTGCCTGTCGTCCATGCCATTAATTTTGCATAGGTACTTGTATTGCCTGTTGTTCATGCCATTGGTTTTGCATAGGCACTAGTGTTGCCTGTCGTTCATGCTATTATTTTTGCATAGGTACTAGTATTGCCTGTCGTTCGAGCCATTATTTTTGCATAGGTACTGGTATTGCCTGTCGTTCATGCCATTGGTTTTGCATAGGTACTAGTATTGTTTGTAGTTCATGCCATTATTTTTGCATAGGTACTAGTATTGCCTGTCGTCATGCCATTGGTTTTGTATAGGTGCTAGTATTGCCTGTCGTTCATGCCTTTTTTTTTGCATAGGTACTAGTATTGCCTGTCGTTCATGCCATTATTTTTGTATAGGTACTAGTATTGCCTGTCGTTCGTGTCATTGGTTTTGCATAGGTACTAGTATTGCCTGTGGTTCATGCAATTTGTTTTGCATAGGTACTTGTATTGCCTGTCTTTCATGTCATTGGTTTTGCATAGGTACTAGTATTGCCTGTTGTCATGCCATTGGTTTTGCATAGGTACTAGTATTGTTTGTCGTTCATGCCATTATTTTTGCTTAGGTACTAGTATTGCCTGTCGTCATGCCATTATATTTGCATATGTACTAGTATTGCCTGTCGTTCATCCCATTATTTTTGCTTAGGTACAAATATTGCCTGTCGTTCATCCCATTATTTTTGCATAGGTACAAGTTTTGCCTGTCGTTCATGTCACTGGTTTTGCATAGTTACAAGTATTGCCTGTCGTTCATGCCATTGGTTTTGCATAGGAACTAGTATTGCCTGTCTTTCATGTCATTGGTTTTGCATAGGTACTAGTATTGCCTGTCGTTCATGCCATTGGTCTGCATAGGTACTAGTATTGCCTGTCGTTCATTCCATTGGTTTTGCATTGGTACTAGTATTGCCTGTCGTTCATGCCATTATTTTTGCTTAGGTACTAGTATTGCCTGTCGTCATGCCATTATATTTGCATATGTACTAGTATTGCCTGTCGTTCATCCCATTATTTTTGCTTAGGTACAAATATTGCCTGTCGTTCATCCCATTATTTTTGCATAGGTACAAGTTTTGCCTGTCGTTCATGTCACTGGTTTTGCATAGTTACAAGTATTGCCTGTCGTTCATGCCATTGGTTTTGCATAGGAACTAGTATTGCCTGTCTTTCATGTCATTGGTTTTGCATAGGTACTAGTATTGCCTGTCGTTCATGCCATTGGTCTGCATAGGTACTAGTATTGCCTGTCGTTCATTCCATTGGTTTTGCATTGGTACTAGTATTGCCTGTCGTTCATGCCATTATTTTTGCATAGGCACTAGTATTGCCTGTCGTTCATGCCATTATTGTTGCATAGGTACTAGTATTGCCTGTCGTTCATGCCATTGGTTTTGCATCGGTTCTAGTATTGCCTGCCGTTCATGCAATCTTTTTTGCATAGGTACTAATATTGCCTGTCGTTCATGCCATTATTTTTGCATATGTACTAGTATTGCCTGTCGTTCATGCCATTTGTTTTGAATAGGTAATATTATTTCTGTCGTTCATGCCATTGGTTTTGCATTGGTACTAGTATTGCCAGTCGTTCATGCCATTATTTTTGCATAGGTACTAGTATTGCGTGTCGTTCATGCCTTTATTTTTGCATAGGTACTAGTATTCCTGTTGTTCATGCCATTATTTTGGCATAGGTACTAGTATTGCCTATCGTTCATGGCATTATTTTTGCATAGGTACTAGTATTGCCTGTCGTTCATGCCATTGGCTTGCGTAGGTACTCGTATTGCCTGTCGTTCATGTCATTATTTTTGCATAGGTACTAGTATTGCCTGTCGTTCATGCCATTGGCTTGCATAGGTACTCGTATTGCCTGTCGTTCATGTCATTATTTTTGCATAGGTACTAGTATTGCCTGTCGTTCATGCCATTTGTTTTGAATAGGTAATATTATTTTCTGTCGCTCATTCCATTGGTTTTGCATTGGTACTAGTATTGCCAGTCGTTCATGCCATTATTTTTGCATAGGTACTATTATTCGCTGTCGTCCATGCCATTAATTTTGCATAGGTACTTGTATTGCCTGTTGTTCATGCCATTGGTTTTGCATAGGCACTAGTGTTGCCTGTCGTTCATGCTATTATTTTTGCATAGGTACTAGTATTGCCTGTCGTTCGAGCCATTATTTTTGCATAGGTACTGGTATTGCCTGTCGTTCATGCCATTGGTTTTGCATAGGTACTAGTATTGTTTGTAGTTCATGCCATTATTTTTGCATAGGTACTAGTATTGCCTGTCGTCATGCCATTGGTTTTGTATAGGTGCTAGTATTGCCTGTCGTTCATGCCTTTTTTTTTGCATAGGTACTAGTATTGCCTGTCGTTCATGCCATTATTTTTGTATAGGTACTAGTATTGCCTGTCGTTCATGTCATTGGTTTTGCATAGGTACTAGTATTGCCTGTGGTTCATGCAATTGGTTTTGCATAGGTACTTGTATTGCCTGTCTTTCATGTCATTGGTTTTGCATAGGTACTAGTATTGCCTGTTGTCATGCCATTGGTTTTGCATCGGTTCTAGTATTGCCTGCCGTTCATGCAATCTTTTTTGCATAGGTACTAATATTGCCTGTCGTTCATGCCATTTGTTTTGAATAGGTAATATTATTTCTGTCGTTCATGCCATTGGTTTTGCATTGGTACTAGTATTGCCAGTCGTTCATGCCATTATTTTTGCATAGGTACTAGTATTGCGTGTCGTTCATGCCTTTATTTTTGCATAGGTACTAGTATTCCTGTTGTTCATGCCATTATTTTGGCATAGGTACTAGTATTGCCTATCGTTCATGGCATTAGTTTTGCATAGGCACTAGTAGTGCCTGTTGTTCATGCCATTATTTTTGCATAGGTTCTAGTATTGCCTGTCGTTCATGTCATTGGTTTTGCATAGGTACTAGTATTGCCTGTCGTTCATCCCATTATTTTTGCTTCGGTACAAATATTGCCTGTCGTTCATGCCATTATTTTTGCATAGGTACTAGTCTTGCCTGTCGTTCATGTCACTGGTTTTGCATAGGTACTAGTATTCCTGTTGTTCATGCCATTATTTTTGCATAGGTACTAGTATTGCCTGTCGTTCATGGCTTTTTTTTTGCATAGGTACTAGTATTGCCTGTTGTTCATGCCATTATTTTTGCATAGGTTCTAGTATTGCCTGTCGTTCATGTCATTGGTTTTGCATTGGTACTAGTATTGCCTGTCGTTCATGCAATTGGTTTTGCAAAGGTACTTGTATTGCCTGTCGTTCATGCCATTGGTTTTGTATAGGTACTAGTATTGCCTGTCGTTCATGCCATTGGTTTTGCATAGGTACTAGTATTGTTTGTCGTTCATGCCATTATTTTTGCATAGGTACTAGTATTGCCTGTCGTCATGCCATTATTTTTGCATAGGTACTAGTATTGCCTGTCGTTCATGCCATTATTTTTGCTTAGGTACTAATATTGCCTGTCGTTCATGCCATTATTTTTGCATAGGTACTAGTATTGCCTGTCATTCACGCCATTGGTTTTGCATAGTAAGGAGTATGGCCTGTCGTTCATGCCATTGGTTTTGCATAGGTACAAGTATTGCCTGTCGTTCATGCCATTGGTCTGCATGGGTACTAGTATTGCCTGTCGTTCATGCCATTGGTTTTGCATTGGTACTAGTATTGCCTGTCGTTCATGCCATTATTTTTGCATAGGTACTAGTATTGCCTGTCGTTCATGCCATTATTTTTGCATAGGTACTAGTATTGCCTGTTGTTCATGCCATTGGTTTTGGATCGGAACTAGTATTGCCTGTCGTTCATGCCATTTTTTTTGCATAGGTACTAGTATTGCCTGTCGTTCATGCCATTATTTTTGCATAGGTACTAGTATTCCTGTTGTTCATGCCATTATTTTTGCATAGGTACTATTATTGCTTGTCGTTCATGGCATTGGTTTTGCATAGGTCCTAGTATTGCCTGTCGTTCATGCCTTTATTTTTGCATAGGTACTAGTATTCCTGTTGTTCATGCCATTATTTTTGCATAGGTACTAGTATTGCCTGTTGTTCATGGCATTTTTTTTGCATAGGTACTCGTATTGCCTGTCGTTCATGCCTTTATTTTTGCATAGGTACTAGTATTCCTGTTGTTCATGCCATTATTTTTGCATAGGTACTAGTATTGCCTGTCGTTCATGGCATTATTTTTGCATAGGTACTAGTATTGCCTGTTGTTCATGCCATTATTTTTGCATGGTTCTAGTATTGCCTGTCGTTCATGTCATTGGTTTTGCATAGGTACTAGTATTGCCTGTCGTTCATCCCATTATTTTTGCTTAGGTACAAATATTGCCTGTCGTTCATGCCATTATTTTTGCATAGGTACTAGTTTTGCCTGTCGTTCATGTCACTGGTTTTGCATAGTTACAAGTATTGCCTGTCGTTCATGCCATTGGTTTTGCATAGGAACTAGTATTGCCTGTCGTTCATGGCATTTTTTTTGCATAGGTACTCGTATTGCCTGTCGTTCATGCCTTTATTTTTGCATAGGTACTAGTATTCCTGTTGTTCATGCCATTATTTTTGCATAGGTACTAGTATTGCCTGTCGTTCATGGCATTATTTTTGCATAGGTACTAGTATTGCCTGTTGTTCATGCCATTATTTTTGCATAGGTTCTAGTATTGCCTGTCGTTCATGTCATTGGTTTTGCATAGGTACGAGTATTGCCAGTCGTTCATACCATTATTTTTGCTTAGGTACAAATATTGCCTGTCGTTCATGCCATTATTTTTGCATAGGTACTAGTTTTGCCTGTCGTTCATGTCACTGGTTTTGCATAGTTACAAGTATTGCCTGTCGTTCATGCCATTGGTTTTGCATAGGAACTAGTATTGCCTGTTGTTCATGTCATTGGTTTTGCATAGGTACTAGTATTGCCTGTCGTTCATGCCATTGATCTGCATAGGTACTAGTATTGTCTGTTGTTCATTCCATTGGTTTTGCATTGGTACTAGTATTGCCTGTCGTTCATGCCATTATTTTTGCATAGGCACTAGTATTGCCTTTCGTTCATGCCATTATTTTTGCATAGGTACTAGTATTGCCTGTCGTTCATGCCATTATTTTTGCATAGGTACTAGTATTGCCTGTCGTTCATGCCATTTGTTTTGAATAGGTAATATTATTTTCTGTCGTTCATGCCATTGGTTTTGCATTGGTACTAGTATTGCCAGTCGTTCATGCCATTATTTTTGCATAGGTACTAGTATTGCGTGTCGTTCATGCCTTTATTTTTGCATAGGTACTAGTATTCCTGTTGTTCATGCCATTATTTTTGCATAGGTACTAGTATTGCCTGTCGTTCATGGCATTATTTTTGCATAGGTACTAGTATTGCCTGTTGTTCATGCCATTATTTTTGCATAGGTTCTAGTATTGCCTGTCGTTCATGTCATTGGTTTTGCATAGGTACTAGTATTGCCTGTCGTTCATGCAATTGGTTTTGCAAAGGTACTTGTATTGCCTGTCGTTCATGCCATTGGTTTTGTATAGGTACTAGTATTGCCTGTCGTTCATGCCATTGGTTTTGCAAAGGTACTAGTATTGTTTGTCGTTCATGCCATTATTTTTGCATAGGTACTAGTATTGCCTGTCGTTCATGCCATTATTTTTGCATAGGTACTAGTATTGCCTGTCGTTCATGCCATTGGTTTTGCATTGGTACTAGTATTGCCTGCCGTTCATGCAATCTTTTTTGCATAGGTACTAGTATTGCCTGTCGTTCATGCCATTATTTTTGCATAGGTACTAGTATTGCCTGTCGTTCATGCCATTTGTTTTGAATAGGTAATATTATTTTCTGTCGTTCATGTCATTGGTTTTGCATAGGTACTAGTATTGCCTGTTGTCATGCCATTGGTTTTGCATCGGTTCTAGTATTGCCTGCCGTTCATGCAATCTTTTTTGCATAGGTACTAATATTGCCTGTCGTTCATGCCATTACTTTTGCATATGTACTAGTATTGCCTGTCGTTCATGCCATTTGTTTTGAATAGGTAATATTATTTCTGTCGTTCATGCCATTGGTTTTGCATTGGTACTAGTATTGCCAGTCGTTCATGCCATTATTTTTGCATAGGTACTAGTATTGCGTGTCGTTCATGCCTTTATTTTTGCATAGGTACTAGTATTCCTGTTGTTCATGCCATTATTTTGGCATAGGTACTAGTATTGCCTATCGTTCATGGCATTATTTTTGCATAGGTACTAGTAGTGCCTGTTGTTCATGCCATTATTTTTGCATAGGTTCTAGTATTGCCTGTCGTTCATGTCATTGGTTTTGCATAGGTACTAGTATTGCCTGTCGTTCATCCCATTATTTTTGCTTCGGTACAAATATTGCCTGTCGTTCATGCCATTATTTTTGCATAGGTACTAGTCTTGCCTGTCGTTCATGTCACTGGTTTTGCATAGGTACTAGTATTCCTGTTGTTCATGCCATTATTTTTGCATAGGTACTAGTATTGCCTGTCGTTCATGGCATTTTTTTTGCATAGGTACTAGTATTGCCTGTTGTTCATGCCATTATTTTTGCATAGGTTCTAGTATTGCCTGTCGTTCATGTCATTGGTTTTGCATTGGTACTAGTATTGCCTGTCGTTCATGCAATTGGTTTTGCAAAGGTACTTGTATTGCCTGTCGTTCATGCCATTGGTTTTGTATAGGTACTAGTATTGCCTGTCGTTCATGCCATTGGTTTTGCATAGGTACTAGTATTGTTTGTCGTTCATGCCATTATTTTTGCATAGGTACTAGTATTGCCTGTCGTCATGCCATTATTTTTGCATAGGTACTAGTATTGCCTGTCGTTCATGCCATTATTTTTGCTTAGGTACTAATATTGCCTGTCGTTCATGCCATTATTTTTGCATAGGTACTAGTATTGCCTGTCATTCACGCCATTGGTTTTGCATAGTAAGGAGTATGGCCTGTCGTTCATGCCATTGGTTTTGCATAGGTACAAGTATTGCCTGTCGTTCATGCCATTGGTTTTGCATAGGTACGAGTATTGCCTGTCGTTTATGCCATTGGTCTGCATGGGTACTAGTATTGCCTGTCGTTCATGCCATTGGTTTTGCATTGGTACTAGTATTGCCTGTCGTTCATGCCATTATTTTTGCATAGGTACTAGTATTGCCTGTCGTTCATGCCATTATTTTTGCATAGGTACTAGTATTGCCTGTTGTTCATGCCATTGGTTTTGCATCGGAACTAGTATTGCCTGTCGTTCATGCCATTTTTTTTGCATAGGTACTAGTATTGCCTGTCGTTCATGCCATTATTTTTGCATAGGTACTAGTATTCCTGTTGTTCATGCCATTATTTTTGCATAGGTACTATTATTGCTTGTCGTTCATGGCATTGGTTTTGCATAGGTCCTAGTATTGCCTGTCGTTCATGCCTTTATTTTTGCATAGGTACTAGTATTCCTGTTGTTCATGCCATTATTTTTGCATAGGTACTAGTATTGCCTGTTGTTCATGGCATTTTTTTTGCATAGGTACTCGTATTGCCTGTCGTTCATGCCTTTATTTTTGCATAGGTACTAGTATTCCTGTTGTTCATGCCATTATTTTTGCATAGGTACTAGTATTGCCTGTCGTTCATGGCTTTATTTTTGCATAGGTACTAGTATTGCCTGTTGTTCATGCCATTATTTTTGCATAGGTTCTAGTATTGCCTGTCGTTCATGTCATTGGTTTTGCATAGGTACTAGTATTGCCTGTCGTTCATCCCATTATTTTTGCTTAGGTACAAATATTGCCTGTCGTTCATGCCATTATTTTTGCATAGGTACTAGTTTTGCCTGTCGTTCATGTCACTGGTTTTGCATAGTTACAAGTATTGCCTGTCGTTCATGCCATTGGTTTTGCATAGGAACTAGTATTGCCTGTCGTTCATGGCATTTTTTTTGCATAGGTACTCGTATTGCCTGTCGTTCATGCCTTTATTTTTGCATAGGTACTAGTATTCCTGTTGTTCATGCCATTATTTTTGCATAGGTACTAGTATTGCCTGTCGTTCATGGCATTATTTTTGCATAGGTACTAGTATTGCCTGTTGTTCATGCCATTATTTTTGCATAGGTTCTAGTATTGCCTGTCGTTCATGTCATTGGTTTTGCATAGGTACGAGTATTGCCTGTCGTTCATCCCATTATTTTTGCTTAGGTACAAATATTGCCTGTCGTTCATGCCATTATTTTTGCATAGGTACTAGTTTTGCCTGTCGTTCACGTCACTGGTTTTGCATAGTTACAAGTATTGCCTGTCGTTCATGCCATTGGTTTTGCATAGGAACTAGTATTGCCTGTCGTTCATGTCATTGGTTTTGCATAGGTACTAGTATTGCCTGTCGTTCATGCCATTGATCTGCATAGGTACTAGTATTGTCTGTTGTTCATTCCATTGGTTTTGCATTGGTACTAGTATTGCCTGTCGTTCATGCCATTATTTTTGCATAGGCACTAGTATTGCCTTTCGTTCATGCCATTATTTTTGCATAGGTACTAGTATTGCCTGTCGTTCATGCCATTATTTTTGCATAGGTACTAGTATTGCCTGTCGTTCATGCCATTTGTTTTGAATAGGTAATATTATTTTCTGTCGTTCATGCCATTGGTTTTGCATTGGTACTAGTATTGCCAGTCGTTCATGCCATTATTTTTGCATAGGTACTAGTATTGCGTGTCGTTCATGCCTTTATTTTTGCATAGGTACTAGTATTCCTGTTGTTCATGCCATTATTTTTGCATAGGTACTAGTATTGCCTGTCGTTCATGGCATTATTTTTGCATAGGTACTAGTATTGCCTGTTGTTCATGCCATTATTTTTGCATAGGTTCTAGTATTGCCTGTCGTTCATGTCATTGGTTTTGCATAGGTACTAGTATTGCCTGTCGTTCATGCAATTGGTTTTGCAAAGGTACTTGTATTGCCTGTCGTTCATGCCATTGGTTTTGTATAGGTACTAGTATTGCCTGTCGTTCATGCCATTGGTTTTGCAAAGGTACTAGTATTGTTTGTCGTTCATGCCATTATTTTTGCATAGGTACTAGTATTGCCTGTCGTTCATGCCATTATTTTTGCATAGGTACTAGTATTGCCTGTCGTTCATGCCATTGGTTTTGCATTGGTACTAGTATTGCCTGCCGTTCATGCAATCTTTTTTGCATAGGTACTAGTATTGCCTGTCGTTCATGCCATTATTTTTGCATAGGTACTAGTATTGCCTGTCGTTCATGCCATTTGTTTTGAATAGGTAATATTATTTTCTGTCGTTCATGCCATTGGTTTTGCATTGGTACTAGTATTGCCAGTCGTTCATGCCATTATTTTTGCATAGGTACTAGTATTGCCTGTCGTTCATGCCTTTATTTTTGCATAGGTACTAGTATTCCTGTTGTTCATGCCATTATTTTTGCATAGGTACTAGTATTGCCTGTCGTTCATGGCATTATTTTTGCATAGGTTCTAGTATTGCCTGTCGTTCATGCAATTGGTTTTGCAAAGGTACTTGTATTGCCTGTCGTTCATGCCATTGGTTTTGTATAGGTACTAGTATTGCCTGTCGTTCATGCAATTGGTTTTGCAAAGGTACTTGTATTGCCTGTCGTTCATGCCATTGGTTTTGTATAGGTACTAGTATTGCCTGTCGTTCATGCCATTGGTTTTGCATAGGTACTAGTATTGTTTGTCGTTCATGCCATTATTTTTGCATAGGTACTAGTATTGCCTGTCGTCATGCCATTTTTTTTGCATAGGTACTAGTATTGCCTGTCGTTCATGCCTTTTTTTTTGCTTAGGTACTAATATTGCCTGTCGTTCATGCCATTATTTTTGCATAGGTACTAGTATTGCCTGTCGTTCACGCCATTGGTTTTGCATAGGTACAAGTATTGCCTGTCGTTCATGCCATTGGTTTTGCATAGGTACAAGTATTGCCTGTCGTTCATGCCATTGGTTTTGCATAGGTACGAGTATTGCCTGTCGTTCATGCCATTGGTCTGCATAGGTACTAGTATTTTCTGTCGTTCATGCGATTGGTTTTGCATTGGTACTAGTATTGCCTGTCGTTCATGGCATTATTTTTGCATAGGTACTAGTATTGCCTGTTGTTCATGCCATTATTTTTGCATAGGTTCTAGTTTTGCCTGTCGTTCATGTCATTGGTTTTGCATAGGTACTAGTATTGCCTGTCGTTCATGCAATTGGTTTTGCATAGGTACTAGTATTGCCTGTCGTTCATGCCATTATTTTTGCATAGGTACTAGTATTGCCTGTCGTTCATGCCATTTGTTTTGAATAGGTAATATTATTTTCTGTCGTTCATGCCATTGGTTTTGCATTGGTACTAGTATTGCCAGTCGTTCATGCCATTATTTTTGCATAGGTACTAGTATTGCGTGTCGTTCATGCCTTTATTTTTGCATAGGTACTAGTATTCCTGTTGTTCATGCCATTATTTTTGCATAGGTACTAGTATTGCCTGTCGTTCATGGCATTATTTTTGCATAGGTACTAGTATTGCCTGTTGTTCATGCCATTATTTTTGCATAGGTTCTAGTATTGCCTGTCGTTCATGTCATTGGTTTTGCATAGGTACTAGTATTGCCTGTCGTTCATGCAATTGGTTTTGCAAAGGTACTTGTATTGCCTGTCTTTCATGCCATTGGTTTTGTATAGGTACTAGTATTGCCTGTCGTTCATGCCATTGGTTTTGCAAAGGTACTAGTATTGTTTGTCGTTCATGCCATTATTTTTGCATAGGTACTAGTATTGCCTGTCGTTCATGCCATTATTTTTGCATAGGTACTAGTATTGCCTGTCGTTCATGCCATTGGTTTTGCATTGGTACTAGTATTGCCTGCCGTTCATGCAATCTTTTTTGCATAGGTACTAGTATTGCCTGTCGTTCATGCCATTATTTTTGCATAGGTACTAGTATTGCCTGTCGTTCATGCCATTTGTTTTGAATAGGTAATATTATTTTCTGTCGTTCATGCCATTGGTTTTGCATTGGTACTAGTATTGCCAGTCGTTCATGCCATTATTTTTGCATAGGTACTAGTATTGCGTGTCGTTCATGCCTTTATTTTTGCATAGGTACTAGTATTCCTGTTGTTCATGCCATTATTTTTGCATAGGTACTAGTATTGCCTGTCGTTCATGGCATTATCTTTGCATAGGTTCTAGTATTGCCTGTCGTTCATGCAATTGGTTTTGCAAAGGTACTTGTATTGCCTGTCGTTCATGCCATTGGTTTTGGATAGGTACTAGTATTGCCTGTCGTTCATGCAATTGGTTTTGCAAAGGTACTTGTATTGCCTGTCGTTCATGCCATTGGTTTTGTATAGGTACTAGTATTGCCTGTCGTTCATGCCATTGGTTTTGCATAGGTACTAGTATTGTTTGTCGTTCATGCCATTATTTTTGCATAGGTACTAGTATTGCCTGTCGTCATGCCATTATTTTTGCATAGGTACTAGTATTGCCTGTCGTTCATGCCATTATTTTTGCTTAGGTACTAATATTGCCTGTCGTTCATGCCATTATTTTTGCATAGGTACTAGTATTGCCTGTCGTTCACGCCATTGGTTTTGCATAGGTACAAGTATTGCCTGTCGTTCATGCCATTGGTTTTGCATAGGTACGAGTATTGCCTGTCGTTCATGCCATTGGTCTGCATAGGTACTAGTATTTCTGTCGTTCATGCGATTGGTTTTGCATTGGTACTAGTATTGCCTGTCGTTCATGGCATTATTTTTGCATAGGTACTAGTATTGCCTGTTGTTCATGCCATTATTTTTGCATAGGTTCTAGTTTTGCCTGTCGTTCATGTCATTGGTTTTGCATAGGTACTAGTATTGCCTGTCGTTCATGCAATTGGTTTTGCAAAGGTACTTGTATTGCCTGTCGTTCATGCCATTGGTTTTGTATAGGTACTAGTATTGCCTGTCGTTCATGCCATTGGTTTTGCATAGGTACTAGTATTGTTTGTCGTTCATGCCATTATTTTTGCATAGGTACTAGTATTGCCTGTCGTTCATGCCATTATTTTTGCTTAGGTACTAATATTGCCTGTCGTTCATGCCATTATTTTTGCATAGGTACTAGTATTGCCTGTCGTTCACGCCATTGGTTTTGCATAGTAACGAGTATGGCCTGTCGTTCATGCCTTTGGTTTTGCATAGGTACAAGTATTGCCTGTCGTTCATGCCATTGGTTTTGCATAGGTACGAGTATTGCCTGTCGTTCATGCCATTGGTCTGCATAGGTACTAGTATTGCCTGTCGTTCATGCGATTGGTTTTGCATTGGTACTAGTATTGCCTGTCGTTCATGCCATTATTTTTGCATCGGTACTAGTATTGCCTGTCGTTCATGCCATTATTTTTGCATAGGTACTAGTATTGCCTGTCGTTCATGCCATTGGTTTTGCATCGGAACTAGTATTGCCTGTCGTTCTTGCCATTTTTTTTGCATAGGTACTAGTATTGCCTGTCGTTCATGCCATTATTTTTGCATTCGTACTAGTATTGACGTCGTTCATGGCATTGGTTTTGCATAGGTACTAGTATTGCCTGTCGTTCATGCCATTCGTTTGGCATAGGTACTCGTACTGCCTGTCGTTCATGCCATTACTTTTGCATAGGTACTTGTATTGCCTGTCGTTCATGCCATTGGTTTGCATAGGCACTAGTATTGCCTGTCGTTCATGCCATTATTTTTGCATAGGTACGAGTATTGCCTGTCGTTCATGCCATTATTTTTGCATAGGTACTAGTATTGCCTGTCGTTCACGCCATTGGTTTTGCATAGTTACGAGTATGGCCTGTCGTTCATGCCATTGGTTTTGCATCGGTACTGGTATTGCCTGTCGTTCATGCCATTGGTTTTGAATAGGTAATAGTATTTTCTGTCGTTCCTGCCATTGGTTTTGCATAGGTACTAGAATTGCCTGTTGTTCATGCCATTATTTTTGCATAGGTACTAGTTACTGCCTGTCGTTCATGCCATTGGTTTTGCATCGGTACTAGTATTGCCTGTCGTTCATGCCATTTTTTTTGCATGGGTACTAAGATTGCCTGTCGTTCATGCCATTGGTTTTGCATAGGTAATAGTATTGCCTGTTGTTCATGCTATTATTTTTGCATTGGTACTAGTTTCGCCTGTCGTTCATGCCATTGGTTTTGCATAGGTACTAGTATTGCCTGTCGTTCATGCCATTGGTTTTACATAGTTACAAGTATTGCCTGTCGTTCATGCCATTGGTTTTGCATAGGAACTAGTATTGCCTGTCTTTCATGTCATTGGTTTTGCATAGGTACTAGTATTGCCTTTCGTTCATGCCATTGGTCTGCATAGGTACTAGTATTGCCTGTCGTTCATTCCATTGGTTTTGCATTGGTACTAGTATTGCCTGTCGTTTATGCCATTATTTTTGCTTAGGTACTAGTATTGCCTGTCGTCATGCCATTATATTTGCATATGTACTAGTATTGCCTGTCGTTCATCCCATTATTTTTGCTTAGGTACAAATATTGCCTGTCGTTCATCCCATTATTTTTGCATAGGTACAAGTTTTGCCTGTCGTTCATGTCACTGGTTTTGCATAGTTACAAGTATTGCCTGTCGTTCATGCCATTGGTTTTGCATAGGAACTAGTATTGCCTGTCTTTCATGTCATTGGTTTTGCATAGGTACTAGTATTGCCTGTCGTTCATGCCATTGGTCTGCATTGGTACTAGTATTGCCTGTCGTTCATTCCATTGGTTTTGCATTGGTACTAGTATTGCCTGTCGTTCATGCCATTATTTTTGCATAGGCACAAGTATTGCCTGTCGTTCATGCCATTATTTTTGCATAGGTACTAGTATTGCCTGTGGTTCATGCCATTGGTTTTGCATTGGTACTAGTATTGCCTGCCGTTCATGCAATCTTTTTTGCATAGGTACTAATATTGCCTGTCGTTCATGCCATTATTTTTGCATATGTACTAGTATTGCCTGTCGTTCATGCCATTTGTTTTGAATAGGTAATATTATTTTCTGTCGTTCATGCCATTGGTTTTGCATTGGTACTAGTATTGCCAGTCGTTCACGCCATTATTTTTGCATAGGTACTAGTATTGCGTGTCGTTCATGCCTTTATTTTTGCATAGGTACTAGTATTCCTGTTGTTCATGCCATTATTTTGGCATAGGTACTAGTATTGCCTATCGTTCATGGCATTATTTTTGCATAGGTACTAGTAGTGCCTGTTGTTCATGCCATTATTTTTGCATAGGTTCTAGTATTGCCTGTCGTTCATGTCATTGGTTTTGCATAGGTACTAGTATTGCCTGTCGTTCATCCCATTATTTTTGTTTCGGTACAAATATTGCCTGTCGTTCATGCCATTTTTTTTGCATAGGTACTAGTCTTGCCTGTCGTTCATGTCACTGGTTTTGCATAGTTGCAAGTATTGCCTGTCGTTCATGCCATTGGTTTTGCATAGGTACTAGTATTCCTGTTGTTCATGCCATTATTTTTGCATAGGTACTAGTATTGCGTGTCGTTCATGGCATTTTTTTTGCATAGGTACTAGTATTGCCTGTTGTTCATGCCATTATTTTTGCATAGGTTCTAGTATTGCCTGTCGTTCATGTCATTGGTTTTGCATTGGTACTAGTATTGCCTGTCGTTCATGCTATTGGTTTTGCAAAGGTACTTGTATTGCCTGTCGTTCATGCCATTGGTTTTGTATAAGTACTAGTATTGCCTGTTGTTCATGCCATTGGTTTTGCATAGGTACTAGTATTGTTTGTCGTTCATACCATTATTTTTGCATAGGTACTAGTATTGCCTGTCGTCATGCCATTATTTTTGCATAGGTACTAGTATTGCCTGTCGTTCATGCCATTATTTTTGCTTAGGTACTAATATTGCCTGTCGTTCATGCCATTATTTTTGCATAGGTACTAGTATTGCCTGTCGTTCACGCCATTGGTTTTGCATAGTAAGGAGTATGGCCTGTCGTTCATGCCATTGGTTTTGCATAGGTACAAGTATTGCCTGTCGTTCATGCCATTGGTTTTGCATAGGTACGAGTATTGCCTGTCGTTCATGCCATTGGTCTGCATGGGTACTAGTATTGCCTGTCGTTCATGCCATTGGTTTTGCATTGGTACTAGTATTGCCTGTCGTTCATGCCATTATTTTTGCATCGGTACTAGTATTGCCTTTCATTCATGCCATTATTTTTGCATAGGTACTAGTATTGCCTGTTGTTCATGCCATTGGTTTTGCATCGGAACTAGTATTGCCTGTCGTTCATGCCATTTTTTTTGCATAGGTACTAGTATTGCCTGTCGTTCATGCCATTATTTTTGCATTGGTACTATTATTGCTTGTCGTTCATGGCATTGGTTTTGCATAGGTCCTAGTATTGCCTGTCGTTCATGCCTTTATTTTTGCATAGGTACTAGTATTCCTGTTGTTCATGCCTTTATTTTGCATTGGTACTAGTATTGCCTGTCGTTCATGGCATTTTTTTTGCATAGGTACTCGTATTGCCTGTCGTTCATGCCTTTATTTTTGCATAGGTACTAGTATTCCTGTTGTTCATGCCATTATTTTTGCATAGGTACTAGTATTGCCTGTCGTTCATGGCATTATTTTTGCATAGGTACTAGTATTGCCTGTTGTTCATGCCATTATTTTTGCATAGGTTCTAGTATTGCCTGTCGTTCATGTCATTGGTTTTGCATAGGTACTAGTATTGCCTGTCGTTCATCCCATTATTTTTGCTTAGGTACAAATATTGCCTGTCGTTCATGCCATTATTTTTGCATAGGTACTAGTTTTGCCTGTCGTTCATGTCACTGGTTTTGCATAGTTACAATTATTGCCTGTCGTTCATGCCATTGTTTTTGCATAGGAACTAGTATTGCCTGTCGTTCATGTCATTGGTTTTGCATAGGTACTAGTATTGCCTGTCGTTCATGCCATTGATCTGCATAGGTACTAGTATTGTCTGTTGTTCATTCCATTGGTTTTGCATTGGTACTAGTATTGCCTGTCGTTCATGCCATTATTTTTGCATAGGCACTAGTATTGCCTTTCGTTCATGCCATTATTTTTGCATAGGTACTAGTATTGCCTGTCGTTCATGCCATTGGTTTTGCATTGGTACTAGTATTGCCTGCCGTTCATGCAATCTTTTTTGCATAGGTACTAGTATTGCCTGTCGTTCATGCCATTATTTTTGCATAGGTACTAGTATTGCCTGTCGTTCATGCCATTTGTTTTGAGTAGGTAATATTATTTTCTGTCGTTCATGCCATTGGTTTTGCATTGGTTCTAGTATTGCCAGTCGTTCATGCCATTATTTTTGCATAGGTACTAGTATTGCGTGTCGTTCATGCCTTTATTTTTGCATAGGTACTAGTATTCCTGTTGTTCATGCCATTATTTTTGCATAGGTACTAGTATTGCCTGTCGTTCATGGCATTATTTTTGCATAGGTACTAGTATTGCCTGTTGTTCATGCCATTATTTTTGCATAGGTTCTAGTATTGCCTGTCGTTCATGTCATTGGTTTTGCATAGGTACTAGTATTGCCTGTCGTTCATGCAATTGGTTTTGCAAAGGTACTTGTATTGCCTGTCGTTCATGCCATTGGTTTTGTATAGGTACTAGTATTGCCTGTCGTTCATGCCATTGGTTTTGCATAGCTACTAGTATTGTTTGTCGTTCATGCCATTATTTTTGCATAGGTACTAGTATTGCCTGTCGTCATGCCATTATTTTTGCATAGGCACTAGTATTACCTGTCGTTCATGCCATTATTTTTGCATAGGTACTAGTATTGCCTGTCGTTCATGCCATTGGTTTTGCATTGGTACTAGTATTGCCTGCCGTTCATGCCATCTTTTTTGCATAGGTACTAGTATTGCCTGTCGTTCATGCCATTATTTTTGCATCGGTACTAGTATTGCCTGTCGTTCATGCCATTTGTTTTGAATAGGTAATATTATTTTCTGTCGTTCATGCCATTGGTTTTGCATTGGTACTAGTATTGCCAGTCGTTCATGCCATTATTTTTGCATAGGTACTAGTATTGCGTGTCGTTCATGCCTTTATTTTTGCATAGGTACTAGTATTCCTGTTGTTCATGCCATTATTTTTGCATAGGTACTAGTATTGCCTGTCGTTCATGGCATTATTTTTGCATAGGTACTAGTATTGCCTGTTGTTCATGCCATTATTTTTGCATAGGTTCTAGTATTGCCTGTCGTTCATGTCATTGGTTTTGCATAGGTACTAGTATTGCCTGTCGTTCATGCAATTGGTTTTGCAAAGGTACTTGTATTGCCTGTCGTTCATGCCATTGGTTTTGTATAGGTACTAGTATTACCTGTCGTGCATGCCATTATTTTTGCATAGGTACTAGTATTGCCTGTCGTTCACGCCATTGGTTTTGCAAAGTAACGAGTATGGCCTGTCGTTCATGCCATTGGTTTTGCATAGGTACAAGTATTGCCTGTCGTTCATGCCATTGGTTTTGCATAGGTACGAGTATTGCCTGTCGTTCATTCCATTGGTCTGCATAGGTACTAGTATTGCCTGTCGTTCATGCGATTGGTTTTGCATTGGTACTAGTATTGCCTGTCGTTCATGGCATTATTTTTGCATAGATACTAGTATTGCCTGTTGTTCATGCCATTATTTTTGCATAGGTTCTAGTATTGCCTGTCGTTCATGTCATTGGTTTTGCATAGGTACTAGTATTGCCTGTCGTTCATGCAATTGGTTTTGCAAAGGTACTTGTATTGCCTGTCGTTCATGCCATTGGTTTTGTATAGGTACTAGTATTGCCTGTCGTTCATGCCATTGGTTTTGCATAGGTACTAGTATTGTTTGTCGTTCATGCCATTATTTTTGCATAGGTACTAGTATTGCCTGTCGTCATGCCATTATTTTTGCATAGTTACTAGTATTGCCTGTCGTTCATGCCATTATTTTTGCTTAGGTACTGATATTGCCTGTCGTTCATGCCATTATTTTTGCATAGGTACTAGTATTGCCTGTCGTTCACGCCATTGGTTTTGCATAGTAACGAGTATGGCCTGTCGTTCATGCCATTGGTTTTGCATAGGTACAAGTATTGCCTGTCGTTCATGCCATTGGTTTTGCATAGGTACGAGTATTGCCTGTCGTTCATGCGATTGGTTTTGCATTGGTACTAGTATTGCCTGTCGTTCATGCCATTATTTTTGCATCGGTACTAGTATTGCCTGTCGTTCATGCCATTATTTTTGCATAGGTACTAGTATTGCCTGTCGTTCATGCCATTGGTTTTGCATCGGAACTAGTATTGCCTGTCGTTCATGCCATTTTTTTTGCATAGGTACTAGTATTGCCTGTCGTTCATGCCATTATTTTTGCATTGGTACTAGTATTGCCTGTCGTTCATGGCATTGGTTTTGCATAGGTACTAGTATTGCCTGTCGTTCATGCCATTCGTTTGGCATAGGTACTCGTACTGCCTGTCGTTCATGCCATTACTTTTGCATAGGTACTTGTATTGCCTGTCGTTCATGCCATTGGTTTGCATAGGCACTAGTATTGCCTGTCGTTCATGCCATTATTTTTGCATAGGTACGAGTATTGCCTGTCGTTCATGCCATTATTTTTGCATAGGTACTAGTATTGCCTGTCGTTCACGCCATTGGTTTTGCATAGTTACGAGTATGGCCTGTCGTTCATGCCATTGGTTTTGCATCGGTACTGGTATTGCCTGTCGTTCATGCCATTAGTTTTGAATAGGTAATAGTATTTTCTGTCGTTCCTGCCATTGGTTTTGCATAGGTACTAGAATTGCCTGTCGTTCATGCCATTATTTTTGCATAGGTACTAGTTACTGCCTGTCGTTCATGCCATTGGTTTTGCATCGGTACAAGTATTGCCTGTCGTTCATGCCATTTTTTTTGCATAGGTACTAAGATTGCCTGTCGTTCATGCCATTAGTTTTGCATAGGTACTAGTATTGCCTGTCGTTCATGCCATTGGTTTTGCATAGGTACTAGTATTGCCTGTCGTTCATGCCATTATTTTTGCATAGGTACTAGTATTACCTGTCTTTCATGCCATTATTTTTGCATAGGTACTAGTATTGCCTGTCGTTCATGCCATTATTTTTGCATAGGTACTAGTATTGCCTGTCGTTCATGCCATTATTTTGGCATAGGTACTAGTATTGCTTGTCGTTCATGCCATTATTTTTGCATAGGTACTAGTATTATCAGTCGTTAATGGCATTATTTTTGTATAGGTACTAGTATTGCCTGTCGTTCATGTCATTGGTTTTGCATAGGTACTAGTATTTCCTGTCAGTCATGCCATTATTTTTGCATAGGTACTAGTATTGCCTGTCGTTCATGCCATTGGTTTTGCATAGGTGCTAGTATTGCCTGTCGTTCATGCCATTATTTTTGCATAGGTACTAGTATTGCCTGTCGTTCATGCCATTGGTTTTGCAGAAGTACTAGTATTGCCTGTAGTTCATGCCATTGGTTTTGTATAGGTGCTAGTATTGCCTGTCTTTCATGCCATTAATTTTGCATAGGTACTTGTATTGCCTGTCGTTCATGCCATTGGTTTTGCATAGGCACTAGTATTGCCTGTCGTTCATGCTATTATTTTTGCATAGGTACGAGTATTGCCTGTCGTTCGTGCCATTATTTTTGCATAGGTACTGGTATTGCCTGTCGATCATGCCTTTATTTTTGCATAGGTACTAGTATTGCCTGTCGTTCATGCCATTGGCTTGCATAGGTACTAGTATTGCCTGTCGTTCATGTCATTATTTTTGCATAGGTACTAGTATTGCCTGTCGTTCATGCCATTTGTTTTGAATAGGTAATATTATTTTCTGTCGCTCATTCCATTGGTTTTGCATTGGTACTAGTATTGCCAATCGTTCATGCCATTATTTTTGCATAGGTACTATTATTGCCTGTCGTCCATGCCATTACTTTTGCATTGGTACTAGTATTGCCTGTCGTTCATGCCATTGGTTTTGCATAGGTACTAGTATTGCCTGTCGTTCATGCCATAATTTTTGAATAGGTACTAGTATTGCCTGTCGTTCATGCCATTGGTTTTGCATAGGTAGTAGTATTGCCTGTCGTTCATGCCATAGGTTTTGTATAGGTACTAGTATTGCCTGTCGTTCATGCCATTAATTTTGCATAGGAATTTGTATTGCCTGTTGTTCATGCCATTGGTTTTGCATAGGCACTAGTGTTGCCTGTCGTTCATGCTATTATTTTTGCATAGGTACTAGTATTGCCTGTCGTTCGAGCCATTATTTTTGCATAGGTACTGGTATTGCCTGTCGTTCATGCCATTGGTTTTGCATAGGTACTAGTATTGTTTGTAGTTCATGCCATTATTTTTGCATAGGTACTAGTATTGCCTGTCGTCATGCCATTATTTTTGCATAGGTACTAGTATTGCCTGTCGTTCATGCCTTTTTTTTTGCATAGGTACTAGTATTGCCTGTCGTTCATGCCATTATTTTTGTATAGGTACTAGTATTGCCTGTCGTTCATGTCATTGGTTTTGTATAGGTACTTGTATTGCCCGTGGTTCATGCAATTGGTTTTGCATAGGTACTTGTATTGCCTGTCGTTCATGTCATTGGTTTTGCATAGGTTCTAGTATTGCCTGTTGTCATGCCATTGGTTTTGCATAGGTACTAGTATTGTTTGTCGTTCATGCCATTATTTTTGCATAGGTACTAGTATTGCCTGTCGTCATGCCATTATATTTGCATAGGTACTAGTATTGCCTGTCGTTCATCCCATTATTTTTGCTTAGGTGCAAATATTGCCTGTCGTTCATGCCATTGGTTTTGCATAGGAACTAGTATTGCCTGTCGTTCATGTCATTGGTTTTGCATAGGTGCTAGTATTGCCTGTCTTTCATGCTATTAATTTTGCATAGGTACTTGTATTGCCTGTCGTTCATGCCATTGGTTTTGCATAGGTACTAGTATTGCCTGTCGTTCATGCCATTGGTTTTGCATAGGTACTAGTATTGCCTGTCGTTCGAGCCATTATTTCTGTATAGGTACTGGTATTGCCTGTCGTTCATGCCATTATTTTTGCATAGGTACTAGTATTGCCTGTCCTTCATGCCATTGGTTTTGCATAGGTACTAGTACTGTTTGTCGTTCATGCCATTATTTTTGCATAGGGACTAGTATTTCCTGTCGTCATGCCATTATTTTTGCATAGGTACTAGTATTGCCTGTCGTTCATGCTTTTTTTTTTGCATAGGTACTAGTATTGCCTGTCGTTCATGCCATTATTTTTGTATAGGTACAAGTTTTGCCTGTCGTTCATGTCATTGGTTTTGCATAGGTACTAGTATTGCCTGTGGTTCATGCAATTGGTTTTGCATAAGTACTTGTATTGCCTGTCGTTCATGCCATTGGTTTTGCATAGGTACTAGTATTGCCTGTTGTCATGCCATTGGTTTTGCATAGGTACTAGTATTGTTTGTCGTTCATGCCATTATTTTTGCATAGGTACTAGTATTGCCTGTCGTCATGCCATTATATTTGCATAGGTACTAGTATTGCCTTTCGTTCATACCATTATTTTTGCTTAGGTACAAATATTGCCTGTCGTTCATGCCATTATTTTTGCATAGGTACTAGTTTTGCCTGTCGTTCATGTCACTGGTTTTGCATAGTTACAAGTATTGCCTGTTGTTCATGCCATTGGTTTTGCATAGGAACTAGTATTGCCTGTCGTTCATGTCATTGGTTTTGCATAGGTACTAGTATTGCCTGTCGTTCATGCCATTATTTTTGCATAGGCACTAGTATTGCCTGTCGTTCATGCCATTATTTTTGCATAGGTACTAGTATTGCCTGTCGTTCATGCCATTGGTTTTGCATCGGTACTAGTATTGCCTGCCGTTCATGCAATCTTTTTTGCATAGGTACTAGTATTGCCTGTCGTTCATGCCATTATTTTTGCATAGGTACTAGTATTGCCTGTCGTTCATGCCATTTGTTTTGAATAGGTAATATTATTTTCTGTCGTTCATGCCATTGGTTTTGCATTGGTACTAGTATTGCCAGTCGTTCATGCCATTATTTTTGCATAGGTACTAGTATTGCGTGTCGTTCATGCCTTTATTTTTGCACAGGTACTAGTTGCCTGTTGTTCATGCCATTATTTTTGCTTAGGTACTAGTATTGCGTGTCGTTCATGCCTTTATTTTTGCATAGGTACTAGTATTGCCTGTCGTTCATGGCATTATTTTTGCATTGGTACTAGTATTGCCTGTTATTCATGCCATTATTTTTGCATAGGTTCTAGTATTGCCTGTCGTTCATGTCATTGGTTTTGCATAGGTACTAGTATTGCCTGTCGTTCATGCAATTGGTTTTGCAAAGGTACTTGCATGCCTGTCGTTCATGCCATTGGTTTTGTAAAGGTACTAGTATTGCCTGTCGTTCATGCCATTGGTTTTGTATAGGTACTAGTATTGCCTGTCGTTCATGCCTTTGGTTTTGCATAGGTCCTAGTATTGTTTGTCGTTCATGCCATTATTTTGCATAGGTACTAGTATTGCTTGTCGTCATGCCATTATTTTTGCATAGGTTCTAGTATTGCCTGTCGTTCACGCCATTGGTTTTGCATAGTAACGAGTATGGCCTGTCGTTCATGCCATTGGCTTTGCATTGGTACTAGTATTGCCTTTCGTTCATGCCATTATTTTTGCATAGGTACTAGTATTGCCTGTCGTTCATGCCATTATTTTTGCAAAGGTACTAGTATTGCCTGTCGTTCATGCCATTGGTTTTGCGTCGGAACTAGTATTGCCTGTCGTTCATGTCATCTTTTTTGCATAGGTACTCCTATTGCCTGTCGTTCATGCCATTATTTTTTCATTGGTACTAGTATTGCCTGTCGTTCATGGCATTGGTTTTGCATAGGTACTAGTATTGCCTGTCGTTCATGCCATTAGTTTGGCATAGGTACTCGTATTGCCTGTCGTTCATGCCATTACTTTTGCATAGGTACTTGTATTGCCTGTCGTTCATGCCATTGGTTTGCATAGTCACTAGTATTGCCTGTTGTTCATGCCATTATTTTTGCATGGGTACGAGTATTGCCTGTCGTTCATGCCATTATTTTTGCATAGGTACTACTATTGCCTGTCGTTCAAACCATTGGTTTTGCATAGTTACGAGTATGGCCTGTCGTTCATGCCATTGGTTTTGCATCGGTACTGGTATTGCCTGTCGTTCATGCCATTATTTTTGCATAGGTACTAGAATTGCCGGTCGTTCATGCCATTATTTTTGCATATGTACTAGTTATTGCCTGTCGTTCATGCCATTGGTTTTGCATCGGTACTAATATTGCCTGTTGTTCATGCCTTTTTTTTGCATAGGTACTAAGATTGCCTGTCGTTCATGCCATTGGTTTTGCATAGGTAATAGTATTGCCTGTCGTTCATGCTATTATTTTTGCATAGGTACTAGTTTTGCCTGTCGTTCATGCCATTGGTTTTGCATAGGTACAAGTATTGCCTGTCGTTCATGCCATTGGTTTTACATTGGGACTAGTATTGCCTGTCTTTCATGCCATTGGTTTTGCATAGGTACTAGTATTGCCTGTCGTTCATGCCATTATTTTTGCATAGGTACTAGTATTGCCTGTCGTTCATGCCATTATTTTGGCATAGGTACTAGAATGGTTTGTCGTTCATGCCATTATTTTTGCATAGATACTAGTATTGCCTGTCGTTCATGTCATTGGTTTTGCAAAGGTACTAGTATTGCCTGTCGTTCATGCCATTACTTTTGCATAGGTACTAGTATTGCCTGTCATTCATGCCATTGGTTTTGCATAGGTACTAGTATTGCCTGTCGTTCATGCCATTAATTTTGCATAGGTACTTGTATTGCCTGTTGTTCATGCCATTGGTTTTGCATAGGCACTAGTATTGCCTGTCGTTCATGCCATTATTTTTGCATAGGTACTAGTATTGCCTGTCGTTCATGCCAATTATTTTTGCATAGGTACTAGTATTGCCTGTCGTTCATGCCATTATTTTTGCATAGGTACGAGTATTGCCTGTCGTTCGTGCCATTATTTTTGCATAGGTACTGGTATTGCCTGTCGATCATGCCTTTATTTTTGCATAGGTACTAGTATTGCCTGTCGTTCATGCCATTGGCTTGCATAGGTACTAGTATTGCCTGTCGTTCATGTCATTATTTTTGCATAGGTACTAGTATTGCCTGTCGTTCATGCCATTTGTTTTGAATAGGTAATATTATTTTCTGTCGCTCATTCCATTGGTTTTGCATTGGTACTAGTATTGCCAATCGTTCATGCCATTATTTTTGCATAGGTACTATTATTGCCTGTCGTCCATGCCATTACTTTTGCATCGGTACTAGTATTGCCTGTCGTTCATGCCATTGGTTTTGCATAGGTACTAGTATTGCCTGTCGTTCATGCCATAATTTTTGCATAGGTACTAGTATTGCCTGTCGTTCATGCCATTGGTTTTGCATAGGTAGTAGTATTGCCTGTCGTTCATGCCATTGGTTTTGTATAGGTACTAGTATTGCCTGTCGTTCATGCCATTAATTTTGCATAGGAATTTGTATTGCCTGTTGTTCATGCCATTGGTTTTGCATAGGCACTAGTGTTGCCTGTCGTTCATGCTATTATTTTTGCATAGGTACTAGTATTGCCTGTCGTTCGAGCCATTATTTTTGCATAGGTACTGGTATTGCCTGTCGTTCATGCCATTGGTTTTGCATAGGAACTAGTATTGTTTGTAGTTCATGCCATTATTTTTGCATCGGTACTAGTATTGCCTGTCGTCATGCCATTATTTTTGCATAGGTACTAGGATTGCCTGTCGTTCATGCCTTTTTTTTTGCATAGGTACTAGTATTGCCTGTCGTTCATGCCATTATTTTTGTATAGGTACTAGTATTGCCTGTCGTTCATGTCATTGGTTTTGTATAGGTACTTGTATTGCCTGTGGTTCATGCAATTGGTTTTGCATAGGTACTTGTATTGCCTGTCGTTCATGTCATTGGTTTTGCATAGGTACTAGTATTGCCTGTTGTCATGCCATTGGTTTTGCATAGGTACTAGTATTGTTTGTCGTTCATGCCATTATTTTTGCATAGGTACTAGTATTGCCTGTCGTCATGCCATTATATTTGCATAGGTACTAGTATTGCCTGTCGTTCATCCCATTATTTTTGCTTAGGTGCAAATATTGCCTGTCGTTCATGCCATTATTTTTGCATAGGTACTAGTTTTGCCTGTCGTTCATGTCACTGGTTTTGCATAGTTACAAGTATTGCCTGTCGTTCATGCCATTGGTTTTGCATAGGAACTAGTATTGCCTGTCGTTCATGTCATTGGTTTTGCATAGGTGCTAGTATTGCCTGTCTTTCATGCTATTAATTTTGCATAGGTACTTGTATTGCCTGTCGTTCATGCCATTGGTTTTGCATAGGTACTAGTATTGCCTGTCGTTCATGCCATTGGTTTTGCATAGGTACTAGTATTGCCTGTCGTTCGAGCCATTATTTCTGCATAGGTACTGGTATTGCCTGTCGTTCATGCCATTATTTTTGCATAGGTACTAGTATTGCCTGTCCTTCATGCCATTGGTTTTGCATAGGTACTAGTACTGTTTGTCGTTCATGCCATTATTTTTGCATAGGTACTAGTATTTCCTGTCGTCATGCCATTATTTTTGCATAGGTACTAGTATTGCCTGTCGTTCATGCCTTTTTTTTTGCATAGGTACTAGTATTGCCTGTCGTTCATGCCATTATTTTTGTATAGGTACTAGTTTTGCCTGTCGTTCATGTCATTGGTTTTGCATAGGTACTAGTATTGCCTGTGGTTCATGCAATTGGTTTTGCATAAGTACCTGTATTGCCTGTCGTTCATGCCATTGGTTTTGCATAGGTACTAGTATTGCCTGTTGTCATGCCATTGGTTTTGCATAGGTACTAGTATTGTTTGTCGTTCATGCCATTATTTTTGCATAGGTACTAGTATTGCCTGTCGTCATGCCATTATATTTGCATAGGTACTAGTATTGCCTTTCGTTCATACCATTATTTTTGCTTAGGTACAAATATTGCCTGTCGTTCATGCCATTATTTTTGCATAGGTACTAGTTTTGCCTGTCGTTCATGTCACTGGTTTTGCATAGTTACAAGTATTGCCTGTTGTTCATGCCATTGGTTTTGCATAGGAACTAGTATTGCCTGTCGTTCATGTCATTGGTTTTGCATAGGTACTAGTATTGCCTGTCGTTCATGCCATTATTTTTGCATAGGTACTGGTATTGCCTGTCGTTCATGCCATTATTTTTGCATAGGTACTAGTATTGCCTGTCGTTCATGCCATTGGTTTTGCATCGGTACTAGTATTGCCTGCCGTTCATGCAATCTTTTTTGCATAGGTACTAGTATTGCCTGTCGTTCATGCCATTATTTTTGCATAGGTACTAGTATTGCCTGTCGTTCATGCCTTTTGTTTTGAATAGGTAATATTATTTTCTGTCGTTCATGCCTTTGGTTTTGCATTGGTACTAGTATTGCCAGTCGTTCATGCCATTATTTTTGCATAGGTACTAGTATTGCGTGTCGTTCATGCCTTTATTTTTGCACAGGTACTATTTGCCTGTTGTTCATGCCATTATTTTTGCTTAGGTACTAGTATTGCGTGTCGTTCATGCCTTTATTTTTGCATAGGTACTAGTATTGCCTGTCGTTCATGGCATTATTTTTGCATTGGTACTAGTATTGCCTGTTATTCATGCCATTATTTTTGCATAGGTTCTAGTATTGCCTGTCGTTCATGTCATTGGTTTTGCATAGGTACTAGTATTGCCTGTCGTTCATGCAATTGGTTTTGCAAAGGTACTTGCATGCCTGTCGTTCATGCCATTGGTTTTGTATAGGTACTAGTATTGCCTGTCGTTCATGCCATTGGTTTTGTATAGGTACTAGTATTGCCTGTCGTTCATGCCATTGGTTTTGCATAGGTACTAGTATTGTTTGTCGTTCATGCCATTATTTTGCATAGGTACTAGTATTGCTTGTCGTCATGCCATTATTTTTGCATAGGTTCTAGTATTGCCTGTCGTTCACGCCATTGGTTTTGCATAGTAACGAGTATGGCCTGTCGTTCATGCCATTGGCTTTGCATTGGTACTAGTATTGCCTTTCGTTCATGCCATTATTTTTGCATAGGTACTAGTATTGCCTGTCGTTCATGCCATTATTTTTGCAAAGGTACTAGTATTGCCTGTCGTTCATGCCATTGGTTTTGCGTCGGAACTAGTATTGCCTGTCGTTCATGTCATCTTTTTTGCATAGGTACTCCTATTGCCTGTCGTTCATGCCATTATTTTTTCATTGGTACTAGTATTGCCTGTCGTTCATGGCATTGGTTTTGCATAGGTACTAGTATTGCCTGTCGTTCATGCCATTAGTTTGGCATAGGTACTCGTATTGCCTGTCGTTCATGCCATTACTTTTGCATAGGTACTTGTATTGCCTGTCGTTCATGCCATTGGTTTGCATAGTCACTAGTATTGCCTGTCGTTCATGCCATTATTTTTGCATGGGTACGAGTATTGCCTGTCGTTCATGCCATTATTTTTGCATAGGTACTACTATTGCCTGTCGTTCAAACCATTGGTTTTGCATAGTTACGAGTATGGCCTGTCGTTCATGCCATTGGTTTTGCATCGGTACTGGTATTGCCTGTCGTTCATGCCATTGGTTTTGAATAGGTAATAGTATTTTCTGTCGTTCCTGCCATTGGTTTTGCATAGGTACTAGAATTGCCGGTCGTTCATGCCATTATTTTTGCATAGGTACTAGTTATTGCCTGTCGTTCATGCCTTTTTTTTGCATAGGTACTAAGATTGCCTGTCGTTCATGCCATTGGTTTTGCATAGGTAATAGTATTGCCTGTCGTTCATGCTATTATTTTTGCATAGGTACTAGTTTTGCCTGTCGTTCATGCCATTGGTTTTGCATAGGTACTAGTATTGCCTGTCGTTCATGCCATTGGTTTTGCATAGGTACTAGTATTGCCTGTCGTTCATGCCATTATTTTTGCATAGGTACTAGTATTGCCTGTCGTTCATGCCATTATTTTGGCATAGGTACTAGTATTGCTTGTCGTTCATGCCATTATTTTTGCATAGATACTAGTATTGCCTGTCGTTCATGTCATTGGTTTTGCAAAGGTACTAGTATTGCCTGTCGTTCATGCCATTACTTTTGCATAGGTACTAGTATTGCCTGTCATTCATGCCATTGGTTTTGCATAGGTACTAGTATTGCCTGTCGTTCATGCCATTAATTTTGCATAGGTACTTGTATTGCCTGTTGTTCATGCCATTGGTTTTGCATAGGCACTAGTATTGCCTGTCGTTCATGCCATTATTTTTGCATAGGTACTAGTATTGCCTGTCGTTCGTGCCAATTATTTTTGCATAGGTACTAGTATTGCCTGTCGTTCATGCCATTATTTTTGCATAGGGACTAGTACTGCCTGTCGTTCACGCCATTGGTTTTGCATAGGTATTAGTATTGCCTGTCGTTCATGCCATTGGTTTTGCTTAGGTATTAGTATTGCCTGTCGTTCATGCCATTATTTTTGCATATGTACTAGTATTGCCTGTCGTTCATGCCATTATTTATGCATAGGTACTGGTATTGCCTGTCGTTCATGCCATTATTTTTGCATAGGTACTAGTATTGCCTGTCGTTCATGCCATTTGTTTTGAATAGGTAATATTATTTTCTGTCGTTCATGCCATTGGTTTTGCATTGGTACTAGTATTGCCAGTCGTTCATGCCATTATTTTTGCATAGGTACTAGTATTGCGTGTCGTTCATGCCTTTATTTTTGCACAGGTACTAGTTGCCTGTTGTTCATGCCATTATTTTTGCTTAGGTACTAGTATTGCGTGTCGTTCATGCCTTTATTTTTGCATAGGTACTAGTATTGCCTGTCGTTCATGGCATTATTTTTGCATTGGTACTTGTATTGCCTGTTATTCATGCCATTATTTTTGCATAGGTTCTAGTATTGCCTGTCATTCATGTCATTGGTTTTGCATAGGTACTAGTATTGCCTGTCGTTCATGCAATTGGTTTTGCAAAGGTACTTGCATGCCTGTCGTTCATGCCATTGGTTTTGCATAGGTACTTGTATTGCCTGTCGTTCATGCCATTGGTTTGCATAGTCACTAGTATTGCCTGTCGTTCATGCCATTATTTTTGCATAGGTACGAGTATTGCCTGTCGTTCATGCCATTATTTTTGCATAGGTACTACTATTGCCTGTCGTTCAAACCATTGGTTTTGCATAGTTACGAGTATGGCCTGTCGTTCATGCCATTGGTTTTGCATCGGTACTGGTATTGCCTGTCGTTCATGCCATTGGTTTTGAATAGGTAATAGTATTTTCTGTCGTTCCTGCCATTGGTTTTGCATAGGTACTAGAATTGCCTGTCGTTCATGCCATTATTTTTGCATAGGTACTAGTTATTGCCTGTCGTTCATGCCATTGGTTTTGCATCGGTACTAATATTGCCTGTCGTTCATGCCTTTTTTTTGCATAGGTACTAAGATTGCCTGTCGTTCATGCCATTGGTTTTGCATAGGTAATAGTATTGCCTGTCGTTCATGCTATTATTTTTGCATAGGTACTAGTTTTGCCTGTCGTTCATGCCATTGGTTTTGCATAGGTACTAGTATTGCCTGTCGTTCATGCCATTGGTTTTACATTGGGACTAGTATTGCCTGTCTTTCATGCCATTGGTTTTGCATAGGTACTAGTATTGCCTGTCGTTCATGCCATTATTTTGGCATAGGTACTAGTATTGCTTGTCGTTCATGCCATTATTTTGGCATAGGTACTAGTATTGCTTGTCGTTCATGCTATTATTTTTGCATAGGTACTAGTTTTGCCTGTCGTTCATGCCATTATTTTTGCATAGGTACTAGTATTGCCTGTCGTTCATGCCATTATTTTGGCATAGGTACTAGTGTTGCTTGTCGTTCATGCCATTATTTTTGCATAGATACTAGTATTGCCTGTCGTTCATGTCATTGGTTTTGCAAAGGTACTAGTATTGCCTGTCGTTCATGCCATTACTTTTGCATAGGTACTAGTATTGCCTGTCATTCATGCCATTGGTTTTGCATAGGTTCTAGTATTGCCTGTCGTTCATGCCATTAATTTTGCATAGGTACTTGTATTGCCTGTTGTTCATGCCATTGGTTTTGCATAGGCACTAGTATTGCCTGTCGTTCATGCCATTATTTTTGCATAGGTACTAGTATTGCCTGTCGTTCGTGCCAATTATTTTTGCATAGGTACTAGGATTGCCTGTTGTTCATGCCATTATTTTTGCATAGGGACTAGTACTGCCTGTCGTTCACGCCATTGGTTTTGCATAGGTATTAGTATTGCCTGTCGTTCATGCCATTGGTTTTGCTTAGGTATTAGTATTGCCTGTCGTTCATGCCATTATTTTTGCATATGTACTAGTATTGCCTGTCGTTCATGCCATTATTTATGCATAGGTACTGGTATTGCCTGTCGTTCATGCCATTATTTTTGCATAGGTACTAGTATTGCCTGTCGTTCATGCCATTGGTTTTGCATAGGTACTAGTATTGCCTGTCGTTCATGCCATAGGTTTTGCATACATACTAGTATTGCCTGTCGTTCATGCCATTAATTTTGCAAAGGTACTTGTATTGCCTGTCATTCATGCCATTGGTTTTGAATAGGTAATAGTATTTTCTGTCGTTCATGCCATTTGTTATGCATAGGTACTAGTTTTGCCTGTCGTTGATGCCATTATTTTTGCATAGGTACTAGTATTTCCTGTCGTTCATGCCATTATTTATGCATAGGTACAAGTATTGCCTGTAGTTCATGCCATGGGTTTTGCATAGGTACTAGGATTGTTTGTTGTTCATGCCATTATATTTGCATAGTTACTAGTATTGCCTGTCGTTCATGCCATTATTTTTGCATAGGTACTAGTATTGCCTGTCGTTCCTGCCATTATTTTTGCATAGGTACTAGTATTGCCTGTCGTTCATGTCATTATTTTTGCATGGGTACTAGTATTGCCTGTCGTCCATGCCATTATTTTTGCTTAGGTACTAATATTGCCTGTCTTTCATGCCATTATTTTTGCATCGGTACTAGTATTGCCTGTCGTTCATGTCATTGGTTTTTCATAGGTATTAGTATTGCCTGTCGTTCATGCCATTGGTTTTGCATAGGTACTAGTATTGCCTGTCGTTCATGCCATTGGTCTGCATAGGGACTAGTATTGCCTGTCGTTCATGCCATTGGTTTTGCATAGGTACTAGTATTGCCTGTAGTTCATGCCATTATTTTTGCATAGGTACTAGTATTGCCTGTCGTTCATGCCATTATTATCCCCCGCCTACACGAAGTGGGAGGGGGATATGGGTTTGACCTCCGTCCGTCCGTCCGTCCGTGCGTGCGTCCGTACGTGCGTCCGTCCGTCCGTCCGTCCGAGATAAAGGGGACAGCTTTACTCAGAAAGTACTACACATACAGTAACCAAATTTGGTGTGTAGCCTCAGACCATAAAGGCCTTGATCGAGTTCGAAAATGAGAAGCGCACGATTGGTGGGGGATGTTGTAGACCATGTCGACTTGTTTTGGCATAGGTAGTAGTATTGCCTGTCGTTCATGCCATTGGTTTTGCATAGGTACTAGTATTGCCTGTCGTTCATGCCATTATTTTTTTATAGGTACTAGTATTGCCTGTCGTTCATGCCATTGGTTTTGAATAGGTAATAGTATTTTCTGTCGTTCATGCCATTGGTTTTGCATAGGTACTAGCATTGCCTGTCGTTCATGCCATTATTTTTGCATAGGTACTAGTTATTGCTTGTCGTTCATGCCATTGGTTTTGCATCGATACTTGTATTGCCTGTCATTCATGCCATTATTTTGCATAGGTACTAGTATTGCCTGTCGTTCATGCCATTGGTTTTGCATAGGTCATAGTATTGCCTGTCGTTCATGCCATTATTTTTGCATAGGTACTAGTATTGCCTGTCGTTCATGCCATTATTTTTGTATAGGTACTAGTATTGCCTGTCGTTCATGTCATTGGTTTTACATAGGTACCAGTATTGCCTGTCGTTCATGCCATTGGTTTTGTTTAGTTACTTGAATTGCCTGTCGTTCATGCCATTGGTTTTGCATAGGTACTAGTATTGCCTGTCGTTCATGCCATTGGTTTTGCATTGGTACTAGTATTGCCTGTCTTTCATGCCATTGGTTTTGCATCGGTACGAGTATTGCCTGTCGTTCATGCCATTGGTTTTGCAGAGGTACTAGTATTGCCTGTCGTTCATGCCATTATTTTTGCATAGGTACTAGTATTGCCTGTCTTTCATGCCGTTATTTTTGCATGGGTACTAGTATTGCCTGTCGTTCATGCCATTATTTTTGCATAGGTACTAGTATTGCCTGTCGTTCGTGCCATTATTTTTGCATAGGTACTAGTATTGCCTGTCGTTCATGCCATTATTTTTGTATAGGTACTAGTATTGCCTGTCGTTCATGCCATTGGTTTTGCATAGGTCCTAGTATTGCCTGTCGTCCATGCCATTGGTTTTGCATAGGTCCTTGTATTGCCTGTCGTTCATGCCATTGGTTTTGCATTGGTACTAGTATTGCCTGTCTTTCATGCCATTGGTTTTGCATAGGTACTAGTATTGCCTGTCGTTCATGCCATTGGTTTTGCATAGGTACTCGTATTGTTTGTCGTTCATGCCATTATTTTTGCATAGGTACTAGTATTGCCTGTCGTTCATGCCATTATTTTTGTCCAGGTATTAGTTTTGCCTGTCCTTCATGCCATTAGTTTTGCATAGGTACTAGTATTGCCTGTCGTTCATGCCTTTGGTTTTGCATTGGGACTAGTATTGCCTGTCTTTCATGCCATTGGTTTTGCATAGATACTTGTATTGCATGTCCTTCATGCCATTGGTTTTGCATTGGTACTAGTATTGCCTGTCGTTCATGCCATTGGTTTTGTATAGGTACTAGTATTGCCTGTCGTTCATGCCATTAATTTTGCATAGGTACTTGTATTGCCTGTTGTTCATGCCATTGGTTTTGCATAGGCACTAGTGTTGCCTGTCGTTCATGCTATTATTTTTGCATAGGTACTAGTATTGCCTGTCGTTCGAACCATTATTTTTGCATAGGTACTGGTATTGCCTGTCGTTCATGCCATTGGTTTTGCATAGGTACTAGTATTGTTTGTAGTTCATGCCATTATTTTTGCATAGGTACTAGTATTGCCTGTCGTCATGCCATTATTTTTGCATAGGTACTAGTATTGCCTGTCGTTCATGCCTTTTTTTTTGCATAGGTACTAGTATTGCCTGTCGTTCATGCCATTATTTTTGTATAGGTACTAGTATTGCCTGTCGTTCATGTCATTGGTTTTGCATAGGTACTAGTATTGCCTGTGGTTCATGCAATTGGTTTTGCATAGGTACTTGTATTGCCTGTCGTTCATGACATTGGTTTTGCATAGGTACTAGTATTGCCTGTTGTCATGCCATTGGTTTTGCATAGGTACTAGTATTGTTTGTCGTTCATGCCATTATTTTTGCATAGGTACTAGTATTGCCTGTCGTCATGCCATTATATTTGCATAGGTACTAGTATTGCCTGTTGCTCATCCCATTATTTTTGCTTAGGTGCAAATATTGCCAGTCGTTCATGCCATTATTTTTGCATTGGTACTAGTTTTGCCTGTCGTTCATGTCACTGGTTTTGCATAGTTACAAGTATTGCCTGTCGTTCATGCCATTGGTTTTGCATAGGAACTAGTATTGCCTGTCGTTCATGTCATTGGTTTTGCATAGGTACTAGTATTGCCTGTCGTTCATACCATTGGTTTTGCATAGGTACTAGCATTGCCTGTAGTTCATGCCATTGGTTTTGTATAGGTGCTAGTATTGCCTGTCTTTCATGCCATTAATTTTGCATAGGTACTTGTATTGCCTGTCGTTCATGCCATTGGTTTTGCATAGGTACTAGTATTGCCTGTCGTTCATGCCATTGGTTTTGCATAGGTGCTAGTATTGCCTGTCTTTCATGCCATTAATTTTGCATAGGTACTAGTATTGCCTGTCGTTCATGCCATTGGTTTTGTATAGGTACTAGTATTGCCTGTCGTTCATACCATTGGTTTTGCATAGGTACTAGCATTGCCTGTAGTTCATGCCATTGGTTTTGTATAGGTGCTAGTATTGCCTGTCTTTCATGCCATTAATTTTGCATAGGTACTTGTATTGCCTGTCGTTCATGCCATTGGTTTTGCATAGGTACTAGTATTGCCTGTCGTTCATGCCATTGGTTTTGCATAGGTGCTCGTATTGCCTGTCTTTCATGCCATTAATTTTGCATAGGTACTAGTATTGCCTGTCGTTCATGCCATTGGCTTGCATAGGTACTAGTATTGCCTGTCGTTTATGCCATTATTTTTGCATTGGTACTAGTATTGCCTGTCGTTCATGCCATTCGTTTGGCATAGGTACTCGTATTGCCTGTCGTTCATGCCATTACTTTTGCATAGGTACTTGTATTGCCTGTCGTTCATGCCATTGGTTTGCATAGGCACTCGTATTGCCTGTCGTTCATGCCATTATTTTTGCATAGGTACGAGTATTGCCTGTCGTTCATGCCATTATTTTTGCATAGGTACTAGTATTGCCTGTCGTTCACGCCATTGGTTTTGCATAGTTACGAGTATGGCCTGTCGTTCATGCCATTGGTTTTGCATCGGTACTGGTATTGCCTGTCTTTCATGCCATTGGTTTTGCATAGGTACTTGTATTGCCTGTCGTTCATGCCATTATTTTTGCATAGGTACTAGTATTTCCTGTCGTCATGCCATTATTTTTGCATAGGTACTAGTATTGCCTGTCGTTCATGCCTTTTTTATTGCATAGGTACTAGTATTGCCTGTCGTTCATGCCATTATTTTTGTATAGGTACTAGTATTGCCTGTCGTTCATGTCATTGGTTTTGCATAGGTACTAGTATTGCCTGTGGTTCATGCAATTGGTTTTGCATAGGTACTTGTATTGCCTGTCGTTCATGCCATTGGTTTTGCATAGGTACTTGTATTGCCTGTCGTTCATGCCATTGGTTTTGCATAGGTACTAGTATTGCCTGTTGTCATGCCATTGGTTTTGCATAGGTACTAGTATTGCCTGTCGTTCATGCCATTATTTTTGCATAGGTACTAGTATTGCCTGTCGTTCATGCCATTATTTTGGCATAGGTACTAGTATTGCTTGTCGTTCATGCCATTATTTTTGCATAGATACTAGTATTGCCTGTCGTTCATGTCATTGGTTTTGCAAAGGTACTAGTATTGCCTGTCATTCATGCCATTGGTTTTGCATAGGTACTAGTATTGCCTGTCGTTCATGCCATTAATTTTGCATAGGTACTTGTATTGCCTGTTGTTCATGCCATTGGTTTTGCATAGGCACTAGTATTGCCTGTCGTTCATGCCATGATTTTTGCGTAGGTACTAGTATTGCCTGTCGTTCGTGCCAATTATTTTTGCATAGGTACTAGTATTGCCTGTCGTTCATGCCATTATTTTTGTATAGGGACTAGTACTGCCTGTCATTCACGCCATTGGTTTTGCATAGGTATTAGTATTGCCTGTCGTTCATGCCATTGGTTTTGCTTAGGTGTTAGTATTGCCTGTCGTTCATGCCATTATTTTTGCATATGTACTAGTATTGCCTGTCGTTCATGCCATTGGTTTTGCTTAGGTGTTAGTATTGCCTGTCGTTCATGCCATTATTTTTGCATTGGTACTAGTATTGCCTGTTATTCATGCCATTATTTTTGCATAGGTTCTAGTATTGCCTGTCGTTCATGCCATTGGTTTTGTATAGGTACTAGTATTGCCTGTCGTTCATGCCATTGGTTTTGTATAGGTACTAGTATTGCCTGTCGTTCATGCCATAGGTTTTGCATACATACTAGTATTGCCTGTCGTTCATGCCATTAATTTTGCAAAGGTACTTGTATTGCCTGTCGTTCATGCCATTGGTTTTGAATAGGTAATAGTATTTTCTGTCGTTCATGCCATTTGTTATGCATAGGTACTAGTTTTGCCTGTCGTTCATGCCATTATTTTTGCATAGGTACTAGTATTTCCTGTCGTTCATGCCATTATTTATGCATAGGTACTAGGATTGTTTGTTGTTCATGCCATTATATTTGCATAGTTACTAGTATTGCCTGTCGTTCATGCCATTATTTTTGCATAGGTACTAGTATTGCCTGTCGTTCCTGCCATTATTTTTGCATAGGTACTAGTATTGCCTGTCGTTCATGTCATTATTTTTGCATGGGTACTAGTATTGCCTGTCGTCCATGCCATTATTTTTGCTTAGGTACTAATATTGCCTGTCTTTCATGCCATTATTTTTGCATAGGTACTAGTATTGCCTGTCGTTCATGTCATTGGTTTTGCATAGGTATTAGTATTGCCTGTCGTTCATGCCATTGGTTTTGCATAGGTACTAGTATTGCCTGTCGTTCATGCCATTGGTCTGCATAGGGACTAGTATTGCCTGTCGTTCATGCCATTGGTTTTGCATAGGTACTAGTATTGCCTGTAGTTCATGCCATTATTTTTGCATAGGTACTAGTATTGCCTGTCGTTCATGCCATTATTATCCCCCGCCTACACGAAGTGGGAGGGGGATATGGGTTTGACCTATGTCCGTCCGTCCGTCCGTGCGTGCGTTCGTCCGTACGTTCGTCCGTCCGTCCGTCCGTCCGTCCGAGATAAAGGGGACAGCTTTACTCAGAAAGTACTACACATACAGTAACCAAATTTGGTGTGTAGCCTCAGACCATAAAGGCCTTGATCGAGTTCGAAAATGAGAAGCGCACGATTGGTGGGGGATGTTGTAGACCATGTCGACTTGTTTTGGCATAGGTACTAGTATTGCCTGTCGTTCATGCCATTGGTTTTGCATAGGTACTAGTATTGCCTGTCGTTCATGCCATTATTTTTTTATAGGTACTAGTATTGCCTGTCGTTCATGCCATTGGTTTTGAATAGGTAATAGTATTTTCTGTCGTTCATGCCATTGGTTTTGCATAGGTACTAGCATTGCCTGTCGTTCATGCCATTATTTTTGCATAGGTACTAGTTATTGCTTGTCGTTCATGCCATTGGTTTTGCATCGGTACTTGTATTGCCTGTCATTCATGCCATTATTTTGCATAGGTACTAGTATTGCCTGTCGTTCATGCCATTGGTTTTGCATAGGTCATAGTATTGCCTGTCGTTCATGCCATTATTTTTGCATAGGTACTAGTATTGCCTGTCGTTCATGCCATTATTTTTGTATAGGTACTAGTATTGCCTGTCGTTCATGTCATTGGTTTTACATAGGTACTAGTATTGCCTGTCGTTCATGCCATTGGTTTTGTTTAGTTACTTGAATTGCCTGTCGTTCATGCCATTGGTTTTGCATAGGTACTAGTATTGCCTGTCGTTCATGCCATTGGTTTTGCATTGGTACTAGTATTGCCTGTCTTTCATGCCATTGGTTTTGCATCGGTACGAGTATTGCCTGTCGTTCATGCCATTGGTTTTGCAGAGGTACTCGTATTGCCTGTCGTTCATGCCATTATTTTTGCATAGGTACTAGTATTGCCTGTCTTTCATGCCGTTATTTTTGCATGGGTACTAGTATTGCCTGTCGTTCATGCCATTATTTTTGCATAGGTACTAGTATTGCCTGTCGTTCGTGCCATTATTTTTGCGTAGGTACTAGTATTGCCTGTCGTTCATGCCATTATTTTTGTATAGGTACTAGTATTGCCTGTCGTTCATGCCATTGGTTTTGCATAGGTCCTAGTATTGCCTGTCGTCCATGCCATTGGTTTTGCATAGGTCCTTGTATTGCCTGTCGTTCATGCCATTGGTTTTGCATTGGTACTAGTATTGCCTGTCTTTCATGCCATTGGTTTTGCATAGGTACTAGTATTGCCTGTCGTTCATGCCATTGGTTTTGCATAGGTACTCGTATTGTTTGTCGTTCATGCCATTATTTTTGCATAGGTACTAGTATTGCCTGTCGTTCATGCCATTATTTTTGTACAGGTCCTCACTAGTTTTGCCTGTCCTTCATGCCATTAGTTTTGCATAGGTACTAGTATTGCCTGTCGTTCATGCCATTGGTTTTGCATTGGGACTAGTATTGCCTGTCTTTCATGCCATTGGTTTTGCATAGATACTTGTATTGCATGTCCTTCATGCCATTGGTTTTGCATAGGTACTAGTATTGCCTGTCGTTCATGCCATTGGTTTTGTATAGGTACTAGTATTGCCTGTCGTTCATGCCATTAATTTTGCATAGGTACTTGTATTGCCTGTTGTTCATGCCATTGGTTTTGCATAGACACTAGTGTTGCCTGTCGTTCATGCTATTATTTTTGCATAGGTACTAGTATTTCCTGTCGTTCGAACCATTATTTTTGCATAGGTACTGGTATTGCCTGTCGTTCATGCCATTGGTTTTGCATAGGTACTAGTATTGTTTGTAGTTCATGCCATTATTTTTGCATAGGTACTAGTATTGCCTGTCGTCATGCCATTATTTTTGCATAGGTACTAGTATTGCCTGTCGTTCATGCCTTTTTTTTTGCATAGGTACTAGTATTGCCTGTCCTTCATGCCATTATTTTTGTATAGGTACTAGTATTGCCTGTCGTTCATGTCATTGGTTTTGCATAGGTACTAGTATTGCCTGTGGTTCATGCAATTGGTTTTGCATAGGTACTTGTATTGCCTGTCGTTCATGACATTGGTTTTGCATAGGTACTAGTATTGCCTGTTGTCATGCCATTGGTTTTGCATAGGTACTAGTATTGTTTGTCGTTCATGCCATTATTTTTGCATAGGTACTAGTATTGCCTGTCGTCATGCCATTATATTTGCATAGGTACTAGTATTGCCTGTTGTTCATCCCATTATTTTTGCTTAGGTGCAAATATTGCCAGTCGTTCATGCCATTATTTTTGCATTGGTACTAGTTTTGCCTGTCGTTCATGTCACTGGTTTTGCATAGTTACAAGTATTGCCTGTCGTTCATGCCATTGGTTTTGCATAGGAACTGGTATTGCCTGTCGTTCATGTCATTGGTTTTGCATAGGTACTAGTTTTGCCTGTCGTTCATACCATTGGTTTTGCATAGGTACTAGCATTGCCTGTAGTTCATGCCATTGGTTTTGTATAGGTGCTAGTATTGCCTGTCTTTCATGCCATTAATTTTGCATAGGTACTTGTATTGCCTGTCGTTCATGCCATTGGTTTTGCATAGGTACTAGTATTGCCTGTCGTTCATGCCATTGGTTTTGCATAGGTGCTAGTATTGCCTGTCTTTCATGCCATTAATTTTGCATAGGTACTAGTATTGCCTGTCGTTCATGCCATTGGTTTTGTATAGGTACTAGTATTGCCTGTCGTTCATACCATTGGTTTTGCATAGGTACTAGCATTGCCTGTAGTTCATGCCATTGGTTTTGTATAGGTGCTAGTATTGCCTGTCTTTCATGCCATTAATTTTGCATAGGTACTTGTATTGCCTGTCGTTCATGCCATTGGTTTTGCATAGGTACTAGTATTGCCTGTCGTTCATGCCATTGGTTTTGCATAGGTGCTCGTATTGCCTGTCTTTCATGCCATTAATTTTGCATAGGTACTAGTATTGCCTGTCGTTCATGCCATTGGCTTGCATAGGTACTAGTATTGCCTGTCGTTCATGCCATTATTTTTGCATAGGTACTAGTATTGCCTGTCGTTCATGCCATTCGTTTGGCATAGGTACTCGTATTGGCTGTCGTTCATGCCATTACTTTTGCATAGGTACTTGTATTGCCTGTCGTTCATGCCATTGGTTTGCATAGGCACTCTTATTGCCTGTCGTTCATGCCATTATTTTTGCATAGGTACGAGTATTGCCTGTCGTTCATGCCATTATTTTTGCATAGGTACTAGTATTGCCTGTCGTTCACGCCATTGGTTTTGCATAGTTACGAGTATGGCCTGTCGTTCATGCCATTGGTTTTGCATCGGTACTGGTATTGCCTGTCTTTCATGCCATTGGTTTTGCATAGGTACTTGTATTGCCTGTCGTTCATGCCATTATTTTTGCATAGGTACTAGTATTTCCTGTCGTCATGCCATTATTTTTGCATAGGTACTAGTATTGCCTGTCGTTCATGCCTTTTTTATTGCATAGGTACTAGTATTGCCTGTCGTTCATGCCATTATTTTTGTATAGGTACTAGTATTGCCTGTCGTTCATGTCATTGGTTTTGCATAGGTACTAGTATTGCCTGTGGTTCATGCAATTGGTTTTGCATAGGTACTTGTATTGCCTGTCGTTCATGCCATTGGTTTTGCATAGGTACTTGTTTTGCCTGTCGTTCATGCCATTGGTTTTGCATAGGTACTAGTATTGCCTGTTGTCATGCCATTGGTTTTGCATAGGTACTAGTATTGCCTGTCGTTCATGCCATTATTTTTGCATAGGTACTAGTATTGCCTGTCGTTCATGCCATTATTTTGGCATAGGTACTAGTATTGCTTGTCGTTCATGCCATTATTTTTGCATAGATACTAGTATTGCCTGTCGTTCATGTCATTGGTTTCGCAAAGGTACTAGTATTGCCTGTCATTCATGCCATTGGTTTTGCATAGGTACTAGTATTGCCTGTCGTTCATGCCATTAATTTTGCATAGGTACTTGTATTGCCTGTTGTTCATGCCATTGGTTTTGCATAGGCACTAGTATTGCCTGTCGTTCATGCCATGATTTTTGCATAGGTACTAGTATTGCCTGTCGTTCGTGCCAATTATTTTTGCATAGGTACTAGTATTGCCTGTCGTTCATGCCATTATTTTTGCATAGGGACTAGTACTGCCTGTCGTTCACGCCATTGGTTTTGCATAGGTATTAGTATTGCCTGTCGTTCATGCCATTGGTTTTGCTTAGGTGTTAGTATTGCCTGTCGTTCATGCCATTATTTTTGCATATGTACTAGTATTGCCTGTCGTTCATGCCATTGGTTTTGCTTAGGTGTTAGTATTGCCTGTCGTTCATGCCATTATTTTTGCATTGGTACTAGTATTGCCTGTTATTCATGCCATTATTTTTGCATAGGTTCTAGTATTGCCTGTCGTTCATGCCATTGGTTTTGTATAGGTACTAGTATTGCCTGTCGTTCATGCCATTGGTTTTGTATAGGTACTAGTATTGCCTGTCGTTCATGCCATAGGTTTTGCATACATACTAGTATTGCCTGTCGTTCATGCCATTAATTTTGCAAAGGTACTTGTATTGCCTGTCGTTCATGCCATTGGTTTTGAATAGGTAATAGTATTTTCTGTCGTTCATGCCATTTGTTATGCATAGGTACTAGTTTTGCCTGTCGTTCATGCCATTATTTTTGCATAGGTACTAGTATTTCCTGTCGCTCATGCCATTATTTATGCATAGGTACTAGGATTGTTTGTTGTTCATGCCATTATATTTGCATAGTTACTAGTATTGCCTGTCGTTCATGCCATTATTTTTGCATAGGTACTAGTATTGCCTGTCGTTCCTGCCATTATTTTTGCATAGGTACTAGTATTGCCTGTCGTTCATGTCATTATTTTTGCATGGGTACTAGTATTGCCTGTCGTCCATGCCATTATTTTTGCTTAGGTACTAATATTGCCTGTCTTTCATGCCATTATTTTTGCATAGGTACTAGTATTGCCTGTCGTTCATGTCATTGGTTTTGCATAGGTATTAGTATTGCCTGTCGTTCATGCCATTGGTTTTGCATAGGTACTAGTATTGCCTGTCGTTCATGCCATTGGTCTGCATAGGGACTAGTATTGCCTGTCGTTCATGCCATTGGTTTTGCATAGGTACTCGTTTTGCCTGTAGTTCATGCCATTATTTTTGCATAGGTACTAGTATTGCCTGTCGTTCATGCCATTATTATCCCCCGCCTACACGAAGTGGGAGGGGGATATGGGTTTGACCTCCGTCCGTCCGTCCGTCCGTGCGTGCGTTCGTCCGTACGTTCGTCCGTCCGTCCGTCCGTCCGAGATAAAGGGGACAGCTTTACTCAGAAAGTACTACACATACAGTAACCAAATTTGGTGTGTAGCCTCAGACCATAAAGGCCTTGATCGAGTTCGAAAATGAGAAGCGCACGATTGGTGGGGGATGTTGTAGACCATGTCGACTTGTTTTGGCATAGGCACTAGTATTGCCTGTCGTTCATGCCATTGGTTTTGCATAGGTACTAGTATTGCCTGTCGTTCATGCCATTATTTTTTTATAGGTACTAGTATTGCCTGTCGTTCATGCCATTGGTTTTGAATAGGTAATAGTATTTTCTGTCGTTCATGCCATTGGTTTTGCATAGGTACTAGCATTGCCTGTCGTTCATGCCATTATTTTTGCATAGGTACTAGTTATTGCTTGTCGTTCATGCCATTGGTTTTGCATCGGTACTTGTATTGCCTGTCATTCATGCCATTATTTTGCATAGGTACTAGTATTGCCTGTCGTTCATGCCATTGGTTTTGCATAGGTCATAGTATTGCCTGTCGTTCATGCCATTATTTTTGCATAGGTACTAGTATTGCCTGTCGTTCATGCCATTATTTTTGTATAGGTACTAGTATTGCCTGTCGTTCATGTCATTGGTTTTACATAGGTACTAGTATTGCCTGTCGTTCATGCCATTGGTTTTGTTTAGTTACTTGAATTGCCTGTCGTTCATGCCATTGGTTTTGCATAGGTACTAGTATTGCCTGTCGTTCATGCCATTGGTTTTGCATTGGTACTAGTATTGTCTGTCTTTCATGCCATTGGTTTTGCATCGGTTCGAGTATTGCCTGTCGTTCATGCCATTGGTTTTGCAGAGGTACTAGTATTGCCTGTCGTTCATGCCATTATTTTTGCATAGGTACTAGTATTGCCTGTCTTTCATGCCGTTATTTTTGCATGGGTACTAGTATTGCCTGTCGTTCATGCCATTATTTTTGCATAGGTACTAGTATTGCCTGTAGTTCGTGCCATTATTTTTGCGTAGGTACTAGTATTGCCTGTCGTTCATGCCATTATTTTTGTATAGGTACTAGTATTGCCTGTCGTTCATGCCATTGGTTTTGCATAGGTACTAGTATTGCCTGTCGTCCATGCCATTGGTTTTGCATAGGTCCTTGTATTGCCTGTCGTTCATGCCATTGGTTTTGCATTGGTACTAGTATTGCCTGTCTTTCATGCCATTGGTTTTGCAAAGGTACTAGTATTGCCTGTCGTTCATGCCTTTGGTTTTGCATAGGTACTCGTATTGTTTGTCGTTCATGCCATTATTTTTGCATAGGTACTAGTATTGCCTGTCGTTCATGCCATTATTTTTGTAGAGGTACTAGTTTTGCCTGTCGTTCATGCCATTAGTTTTGCATAGGTACTAGTATTGCCTGTCGTTCATGCCATTGGTTTTGCATTGGGACTAGTATTGCCTGTCTTTCATGCCATTGGTTTTGCATAGATACTTGTATTGCATGTCCTTCATGCCATTGGTTTTGCATAGGTACTAGTATTGCCTGTCGTTCATGCCATTGGTTTTGTATAGGTACTAGTATTGCCTGTCGTTCATGCCATTAATTTTGCATAGGTACTTGTATTGCCTGTTGTTCATGCCATTGGTTCTCCATAGGCACTAGGGTTGCCTGTCGTTCATGCTATTATTTTTGCATAGGTACTAGTATTGCCTGTCGTTCGAGCCATTATTTTTGCATAGGTACTGGTATTGCCTGTCGTTCATGCCATTGGTTTTGCATAGGTACTAGTATTGTTTGTAGTTCATGCCATTATTTTTGCATAGGAACTAGTATTGCCTGTCGTCATGCCATTATTTTTGCATAGGTACTAGTATTGCCTGTCGTTCATGCCTTTTTTTTTGCATAGGTACTAGTATTGCCTGTCGTTCATGCCATTATTTTTGTATAGGTACTAGTATTGCCTGTCGTTCATGTCATTGGTTTTGCATAGGTACTAGTATTGCCTGTGGTTCATGCAATTGGTTTTGCATAGGTACTTGTATTGCCTGTCGTTCATGACATTGGTTTTGCATAGGTACTAGTATTGCCTGTTGTCATGCCATTGGTTTTGCATAGGTACTAGTATTGTTTGTCGTTCATGCCATTATTTTTGCATAGGTACTAGTATTGCCTGTCGTCATGCCATTATATTTGCATAGGTACTAGTATTGCCTGTTGTTCATCCCATTATTTTTGCTTAGGTGCAAATATTGCCTGTCGTTCATGCCATTATTTTTGCGTAGGTACTAGTATTGCCTGTCGTTCATGCCATTATTTTTGTATAGGTACTAGTATTGCCTGTCGTTCATGCCATTGGTTTTGCATAGGTCCTAGTATTGCCTGTCGTCCATGCCATTGGTTTTGCATAGGTCCTTGTATTGCCTGTCGTTCATGCCATTGGTTTTGCATTGGTACTAGTATTGCCTGTCTTTCATGCCATTGGTTTTGCATAGGTACTAGTTTTGCCTGTCGTTCATGCCATTGGTTTTGCATAGGAACTAGTATTGCCTGTCGTTCATGTCATTGGTTTTGCATAGGTACTAGTATTGCCTGTCGTTCATACCATTGGTTTTGCATAGGTACTAGCATTGCCTGTAGTTCATGCCATTGGTTTTGTATAGGTGCTAGTATTGCCTGTCTTTCATGCCATTAATTTTGCATAGGCACTTGTATTGCCTCTCGTTCATGCCATTGGTTTTGCATAGGTACTAGTATTGCCTGTCGTTCATGCCATTGGTTTTGCATAGGTGCTAGTATTGCCTGTCTTTCATGCCATTAATTTTGCATAGGTACTAGTATTGCCTGTCGTTCATGCCATTGGTTTTGTATAGGTACAAGTATTGCCTGTCGTTCATACCATTGGTTTTGCATAGGTACTAGCATTGCCTGTAGTTCATGCCATTGGTTTTGTATAGGTGCTAGTATTGCCTGTCTTTCATGCCATTAATTTTGCATAGGTACTTGTATTGCCTGTCGTTCATGCCATTGGTTTTGCATAGGTACTAGTATTGCCTGTCGTTCATGCCATTGGTTTTGCATAGGTGCTAGTATTGCCTGTCTTTCATGCCATTAATTTTGCATAGGTACTAGTATTGCCTGTCGTTCATGCCATTGGCTTGCATAGGTACTAGTATTGCCTGTCGTTCATGCCATTATTTTTGCATAGGTACTAGTATTGCCTGTCGTTCATGCCATTCGTTTGGCATAGGTACTCGTATTGCCTCTCGTTCATGCCATTACTTTTGCATAGGTACTTGTATTGCCTGTCGTTCATGCCATTGGTTTGCATAGGCACTCGTATTGCCTGTCGTTCATGCCATTATTTTTGCATAGGTACGAGTATTGCCTGTCGTTCATGCCATTATTTTTGCATAGGTACTAGTATTGCCTGTCGTTCACGCCATTGGTTTTGCATAGTTACGAGTATGGCCTGTCGTTCATGCCATTGGTTTTGCATCGGTACTGGTATTGCCTGTCTTTCATGCCATTGGTTTTGCATAGGTACTTGTATTGCCTGTCGTTCATGCCATTATTTTTGCATAGGTACTAGTATTTCCTGTCGTCATGCCATTATTTTTGCATAGGTACTAGTATTGCCTGTCGTTCATGCCTTTTTTATTGCATAGGTACTAGTATTGCCTGTCGTTCATGCCATTATTTTTGTATGGGTACTAGTATTGCCTGTCGTTCATGTCATTGGTTTTGCATAGGTCCTAGTATTGCCTGTCGTCCATGCCATTGGTTTTGCATAGGTCCTTGTATTGCCTGTCGTTCATGCCATTGGTTTTGCATTGGTACTAGTATTGCCTGTCTTTCATGCCATTGGTTTTGCATAGGTACTAGTATTGCCTGTCGTTCATGCCATTGGTTTTGCATAGGTACTCGTATTGTTTGTCGTTCATGCCATTATTTTTGCATAGGTACTAGTATTGCCTGTCGTTCATGCCATTATTTTTGTACAGGTACTAGTTTTGCCTGTCCTTCATGCCATTAGTTTTGCATAGGTACTAGTATTGCCTGTCGTTCATGTCATTGGTTTTACATAGGTACTAGTATTGCCTGTCGTTCATGCCATTGGTTTTGTTTAGTTACTTGAATTGCCTGTCGTTCATGCCATTGGTTTTGCATAGGTACTAGTATTGCCTGTCGTTCATGCCATTAGTTTTGCATTGGTACTAGTATTGCCTGTCTTTCATGCCATTGGTTTTGCATCGGTACGAGTATTGCCTGTCGTTCATGCCATTGGTTTTGCAGAGGTACGAGTATTGCCTGTCGTTCATGCCATTATTTTTGCATAGGTACTAGTATTGCCTGTCTTTCATGCCGTTATTTTTGCATGGGTACTAGTATTGCCTGTCGTTCATGCCATTATTTTTGCATAGGTACTAGTATTGCCTGTCGTTCGTGCCATTATTTTTGCGTAGGTACTAGTATTGCCTGTCGTTCATGCCATTATTTTTGTATAGGTACTAGTATTGCCTGTCGTTCATGCCATTGGTTTTGCATAGGTCCTAGTATTGCCTGTCGTCCATGCCATTGGTTTTGCATAGGTCCTTGTATTGCCTGTCGTTCATGCCATTGGTTTTGCATTGGTACTAGTATTGCCTGTCTTTCATGCCATTGGTTTTGCATAGGTACTAGTATTGCCTGTCGTTCATGCCATTGGTTTTGCATAGGTACTCGTATTGTTTGTCGTTCATGCCATTATTTTTGCATAGGTACTAGTATTGCCTGTCGTTCATGCCATTATTTTTGTACAGGTACTAGTTTTGCCTGTCCTTCATGCCATTAGTTTTGCATAGGTACTAGTATTGCCTGTCGTTCATGCCATTGGTTTTGCATTGGGACTAGTATTGCCTGTCTTTCATGCCATTGGTTTTGCATAGATACTTGTATTGCATGTCCTTCATGCCATTGGTTTTGCATAGGTACTAGTATTGCCTGTCGTTCATGCCATTGGTTTTGTATAGGTACTAGTATTGCCTGTCGTTCATGCCATTAATTTTGCATAGGTACTTGTATTGCCTGTTGTTCATGCCATTGGTTTTGCATAGGCACTAGTGTTGCCTGTCGTTCATGCTATTATTTTTGCATAGGTACTAGTATTGCCTGTCGTTCGAACCATTATTTTTGCATAGGTACTGGTATTGCCTGTCGTTCATGCCATTGGTTTTGCATAGGTACTAGTATTGTTTGTAGTTCATGCCATTATTTTTGCATAGGTACTAGTATTGCCTGTCGTCATGCCATTATTTTTGCATAGGTACTAGTATTGCCTGTCGTTCATGCCTTTTTTTTTGCATAGGTACTAGTATTGCCTGTCGTTCATGCCATTATTTTTGTATAGGTACTAGTATTGCCTGTCGTTCATGTCATTGGTTTTGCATAGGTACTAGTATTGCCTGTGGTTCATGCAATTGGTTTTGCATCGGTACTTGTATTGCCTGTCGTTCATGACATTGGTTTTGCATAGGTACTAGTATTGCCTGTTGTCATGCCATTGGTTTTGCATAGGTACTAGTATTGTTTGTCGTTCATGCCATTATTTTTGCATAGGTACTAGTATTGCCTGTCGTCATGCCATTATATTTGCATAGGTACTAGTATTGCCTGTTGTTCATCCCATTATTTTTGCTTAGGTGCAAATATTGCCTGTCGTTCATGCCATTATTTTTGCATTGGTACTAGTTTTGCCTGTCGTTCATGTCACTGGTTTTGCATAGTTACAAGTATTGCCTGTCGTTCATGCCATTGGTTTTGCATAGGAACTGGTATTGCCTGTCGTTCATGTCATTGGTTTTGCATAGGTACTAGTATTGCCTGTCGTTCATACCATTGGTTTTGCATAGGTACTAGCATTGCCTGTAGTTCATGCCATTGGTTTTGTATAGGTGCTAGTATTGCCTGTCTTTCATGCCATTAATTTTGCATAGGTACTTGTATTGCCTGTCGTTCATGCCATTGGTTTTGCATAGGTACTAGTATTGCCTGTCGTTCATGCCATTGGTTTTGCATAGGTGCTAGTATTGCCTGTCTTTCATGCCATTAATTTTGCATAGGTACTAGTATTGCCTGTCGTTCATGCCATTGGTTTTGTATAGGTACTAGTATTGCCTGTCGTTCATACCATTGGTTTTGCATAGGTACTAGCATTGCCTGTAGTTCATGCCATTGGTTTTGTATAGGTGCTAGTATTGCCTGTCTTTCATGCCATTAATTTTGCATAGGTACTTGTATTGCCTGTCGTTCATGCCATTGGTTTTGCATAGGTACTAGTATTGCCTGTCGTTCATGCCATTGGTTTTGCATAGGTGCTCGTATTGCCTGTCTTTCATGCCATTAATTTTGCATAGGTACTAGTATTGCCTGTCGTTCATGCCATTGGCTTGCATAGGTACTAGTATTGCCTGTCGTTCATGCCATTATTTTTGCATAGGTACTAGTATTGCCTGTCGTTCATGCCATTCGTTTGGCATAGGTACTCGTATTGCCTGTCGTTCATGCCATTACTTTTGCATAGGTACTTGTATTGCCTGTCGTTCATGCCATTGGTTTGCATAGGCACTCGTATTGCCTGTCGTTCATGCCATTATTTTTGCATAGGTACGAGTATTGCCTGTCGTTCATGCCATTATTTTTGCATAGGTACTAGTATTGCCTGTCGTTCACGCCATTGGTTTTGCATAGTTACGAGTATGGCCTGTCGTTCATGCCATTGGTTTTGCATCGGTACTGGTATTGCCTGTCTTTCATGCCATTGGTTTTGCATAGGTACTTGTATTGCCTGTCGTTCATGCCATTATTTTTGCATAGGTACTAGTATTTCCTGTCGTCATGCCATTATTTTTGCATAGGTACTAGTATTGCCTGTCGTTCATGCCTTTTTTATTGCATAGGTACTAGTATTGCCTGTCGTTCATGCCATTATTTTTGTATAGGTACTAGTATTGCCTGTCGTTCATGTCATTGGTTTTGCATAGGTACTAGTATTGCCTGTGGTTCATGCAATTGGTTTTGCATAGGTACTTGTATTGCCTGTCGTTCATGCCATTGGTTTTGCATAGGTACTTGTATTGCCTGTCGTTCATGCCATTGGTTTTGCATAGGTACTAGTATTGCCTGTTGTCATGCCATTGGTTTTGCATAGGTACTAGTATTGCCTGTCGTTCATGCCATTATTTTTGCATAGGTACTAGTATTGCCTGTCGTTCATGCCATTATTTTGGCATAGGTACTAGTATTGCTTGTCGTTCATGCCATTATTTTTGCATAGATACTAGTATTGCCTGTCGTTCATGTCATTGGTTTCGCAAAGGTACTAGTATTGCCTGTCGTTCATGCCATTGGTTTTGCATAGGTACTAGTATTGCCTGTCGTTCATGCCATTAATTTTGCATAGGTACTTGTATTGCCTGTTGTTCATGCCATTGGTTTTGCATAGGCACTAGTATTGCCTGTCGTTCATGCCATGATTTTTGCATAGGTACTAGTAATGCCTGTCGTTCGTGCCAATTATTTTTGCATAGGTACTAGTATTGCCTGTCGTTCATGCCATTATTTTTGCATAGGGACTAGTACTGCCTGTCGTTCACGCCATTGGTTTTGCATAGGTATTAGTATTGCCTGTCGTTCATGCCATTGGTTTTGCTTAGGTGTTAGTATTGCCTGTCGTTCATGCCATTATTTTTGCATATGTACTAGTATTGCCTGTCGTTCATGCCTTTGGTTTTGCTTAGGTGTTAGTATTGCCTGTCGTTCATGCCATTATTTTTGCATTGGTACTAGTATTGCCTGTTATTCATGCCATTATTTTTGCATAGGTTCTAGTATTGCCTGTCGTTCATGCCATTGGTTTTGTATAGGTACTAGTATTGCCTGTCGTTCATGCCATTGGTTTTGTATAGGTACTAGTATTGCCTGTCGTTCATGCCATAGGTCTGCATACATACTAGTATTGCCTGTCGTTCATGCCATTAATTTTGCAAAGGTACTTGTATTGCCTGTCGTTCATGCCATTGGTTTTGAATAGGTAATAGTATTTTCTGTCGTTCATGCCATTTGTTATGCATAGGTACTAGTTTTGCCTGTCGTTCATGCCATTATTTTTGCATAGGTATTAGTATTTCCTGTCGTTCATGCCATTATTTATGCATAGGTACTAGGATTGTTTGTTGTTCATGCCATTATATTTGCATAGTTACTAGTATTGCCTGTCGTTCATGCCATTATTTTTGCATAGGTACTAGTATTGCCTGTCGTTCCTGCCATTATTTTTGCATAGGTACTAGTATTGCCTGTCGTTCATGTCATTATTTTTGCATGGGTACTAGTATTGCCTGTCGTCCATGCCATTATTTTTGCTTAGGTACTAATATTGCCTGTCTTTCATGCCATTATTTTTGCATAGGTACTAGTATTGCCTGTCGTTCATGCCATTATTTTTGTATAGGTACTAGTATTGCCTGTCGTTCATGTCATTGGTTTTACATAGGTACTAGTATTGCCTGTCGTTCATGCCATTATTTTTGCATAGGTACTAGTATTGCCTGTCGTTCATGCCATTATTTTTGTATAGGTACTAGTATTGCCTGTCGTTCATGTCATTGGTTTTACATAGGTACTAGTATTGCCTGTCGTTCATGCCATTGGTTTTGTTTAGTTACTTGAATTGCCTGTCGTTCATGCCTTTGGTTTTGCATAGGTACTAGTATTGCCTGTCGTTCATGCCTTTGGTTTTGCATTGGTACTAGTATTGTCTGTCTTTCATGCCTTTGGTTTTGCATCGGTTCGAGTATTGCCTGTCGTTCATGCCATTGGTTTTGCAGAGGTACTAGTATTGCCTGTCGTTCATGCCATTATTTTTGCATAGGTACTAGTATTGCCTGTCTTTCATGCCGTTATTTTTGCATGGGTACTAGTATTGCCTGTCGTTCATGCCATTATTTTTGCATAGGTACTAGTATTGCCTGTAGTTCGTGCCATTATTTTTGCGTAGGTACTAGTATTGCCTGTCGTTCATGCCATTATTTTTGTATAGGTACTAGTATTGCCTGTCGTTCATGCCATTGGTTTTGCATAGGTACTAGTATTGCCTGTCGTCCATGCCATTGGTTTTGCATAGGTCCTTGTATTGCCTGTCGTTCATGCCATTGGTTTTGCATTGGTACTAGTATTGCCTGTCTTTCATGCCATTGGTTTTGCAAAGGTACTAGTATTGCCTGTCGTTCATGCCATTGGTTTTGCATAGGTACTCGTATTGTTTGTCGTTCATGCCATTATTTTTGCATAGGTACTAGTATTGCCTGTCGTTCATGCCATTATTTTTGTAGAGGTACTAGTTTTGCCTGTCGTTCATGCCATTAGTTTTGCATAGGTACTAGTATTGCCTGTCGTTCATGCCATTGGTTTTGCATTGGGACTAGTATTGCCTGTCTTTCATGCCATTGGTTTTGCATAGATACTTGTATTGCATGTCCTTCATGCCATTGGTTTTGCATAGGTACTAGTATTGCCTGTCGTTCATGCCATTGGTTTTGTATAGGTACTAGTATTGCCTGTCGTTCATGCCATTAATTTTGCATAGGTACTTGTATTGCCTGTTGTTCATGCCATTGGTTCTCCATAGGCACTAGGGTTGCCTGTCGTTCATGCTATTATTTTTGCATAGGTACTAGTATTGCCTGTCGTTCGAGCCATTATTTTTGCATAGGTACTGGTATTGCCTGTCGTTCATGCCATTGGTTTTGCATAGGTACTAGTATTGTTTGTAGTTCATGCCATTATTTTTGCATAGGAACTAGTATTGCCTGTCGTCATGCCATTATTTTTGCATAGGTACTAGTATTGCCTGTCGTTCATGCCTTTTTTTTTGCATAGGTACTAGTATTGCCTGTCGTTCATGCCATTATTTTTGTATAGGTACTAGTATTGCCTGTCGTTCATGTCATTGGTTTTGCATAGGTACTAGTATTGCCTGTGGTTCATGCAATTGGTTTTGCATAGGTACTTGTATTGCCTGTCGTTCATGACATTGGTTTTGCATCGGTACTAGTATTGCCTGTTGTCATGCCATTGGTTTTGCATAGGTACTAGTATTGTTTGTCGTTCATGCCATTATTTTTGCATAGGTACTAGTATTGCCTGTCGTCATGCCATTATATTTGCATAGGTACTAGTATTGCCTGTTGTTCATCCCATTATTTTTGCTTAGGTGCAAATATTGCCTGTCGTTCATGCCATTATTTTTGCGTAGGTACTAGTATTGCCTGTCGTTCATGCCATTATTTTTGTATAGGTACTAGTATTGCCTGTCGTTCATGCCATTGGTTTTGCATAGGTCCTAGTATTGCCTGTCGTCCATGCCATTGGTTTTGCATAGGTCCTTGTATTGCCTGTCGTTCATGCCATTGGTTTTGCATTGGTACTAGTATTGCCTGTCTTTCATGCCATTGGTTTTGCATAGGTACTAGTTTTGCCTGTCGTTCATGCCATTGGTTTTGCATAGGAACTAGTATTGCCTGTCGTTCATGTCATTGGTTTTGCATAGGTACTAGTATTGCCTGTCGTTCATACCATTGGTTTTGCATAGGTACTAGCATTGCCTGTAGTTCATGCCATTGGTTTTGTATAGGTGCTAGTATTGCCTGTCTTTCATGCCATTAATTTTGCATAGGTACTTGTATTGCCTCTCGTTCATGCCATTGGTTTTGCATAGGTACTAGTATTGCCTGTCGTTCATGCCATTGGTTTTGCATAGGTGCTAGTATTGCCTGTCTTTCATGCCATTAATTTTGCATAGGTACTAGTATTGCCTGTCGTTCATGCCATTGGTTTTGTATAGGTACAAGTATTGCCTGTCGTTCATACCATTGGTTTTGCATAGGTACTAGCATTGCCTGTAGTTCATGCCATTGGTTTTGTATAGGTGCTAGTATTGCCTGTCTTTCATGCCATTAATTTTGCATAGGTACTTGTATTGCCTGTCGTTCATGCCATTGGTTTTGCATAGGTACTAGTATTGCCTGTCGTTCATGCCATTGGTTTTGCATAGGTGCTAGTATTGCCTGTCTTTCATGCCATTAATTTTGCATAGGTACTAGTATTGCCTGTCGTTCATGCCATTGGCTTGCATAGGTACTAGAATTGCCTGTCGTTCATGCCATTATTTTTGCATAGGTACTAGTATTGCCTGTCGTTCATGCCATTCGTTTGGCATAGGTACTCGTATTGCCTCTCGTTCATGCCATTACTTTTGCATAGGTACTTGTATTGCCTGTCGTTCATGCCATTGGTTTGCATAGGCACTCGTATTGCCTGTCGTTCATGCCATTATTTTTGCATAGGTACGAGTATTGCCTGTCGTTCATGCCATTATTTTTGCATAGGTACTAGTATTGCCTGTCGTTCACGCCATTGGTTTTGCATAGTTACGAGTATGGCCTGTCGTTCATGCCATTGGTTTTGCATCGGTACTGGTATTGCCTGTCTTTCATGCCATTGGTTTTGCATAGGTACTTGTATTGCCTGTCGTTCATGCCATTATTTTTGCATAGGTACTAGTATTTCCTGTCGTCATGCCATTATTTTTGCATAGGTACTAGTATTGCCTGTCGTTCATGCCTTTTTTATTGCATAGGTACTAGTATTGCCTGTCGTTCATGCCATTATTTTTGTATGGGTACTAGTATTGCCTGTCGTTCATGTCATTGGTTTTGCATAGGTCCTAGTATTGCCTGTCGTCCATGCCATTGGTTTTGCATCGGTCCTTGTATTGCCTGTCGTTCATGCCATTGGTTTTGCATTGGTACTAGTATTGCCTGTCTTTCATGCCATTGGTTTTGCATAGGTACTAGTATTGCCTGTCGTTCATGCCATTGGTTTTGCATAGGTACTCGTATTGTTTGTCGTTCATGCCATTATTTTTGCATAGGTACTAGTATTGCCTGTCGTTCATGCCATTATTTTTGTACAGGTACTAGTTTTGCCTGTCCTTCATGCCATTAGTTTTGCATAGGTACTAGTATTGCCTGTCGTTCATGTCATTGGTTTTACATAGGTACTAGTATTGCCTGTCGTTCATGCCATTGGTTTTGTTTAGTTACTTGAATTGCCTGTCGTTCATGCCATTGGTTTTGCATAGGTACTAGTATTGCCTGTCGTTCATGCCATTAGTTTTGCATTGGTACTAGTATTGCCTGTCTTTCATGCCATTGGTTTTGCATCGGTACGAGTATTGCCTGTCGTTCATGCCATTGGTTTTGCAGAGGTACGAGTATTGCCTGTCGTTCATGCCATTATTTTTGCATAGGTACTAGTATTGCCTGTCTTTCATGCCGTTATTTTTGCATGGGTACTAGTATTGCCTGTCGTTCATGCCATTATTTTTGCATAGGTACTAGTATTGCCTGTCGTTCGTGCCATTATTTTTGCGTAGGTACTAGTATTGCCTGTCGTTCATGCCATTATTTTTGTATAGGTACTAGTATTGCCTGTCGTTCATGCCATTGGTTTTGCATAGGTCCTAGTATTGCCTGTCGTCCATGCCATTGGTTTTGCATAGGTCCTTGTATTGCCTGTCGTTCATGCCATTGGTTTTGCATTGGTACTAGTATTGCCTGTCTTTCATGCCATTGGTTTTGCATAGGTACTAGTATTGCCTGTCGTTCATGCCATTGGTTTTGCATAGGTACTCGTATTGTTTGTCGTTCATGCCATTATTTTTGCATAGGTACTAGTATTGCCTGTCGTTCATGCCATTATTTTTGTACAGGTACTAGTTTTGCCTGTCCTTCATGCCATTAGTTTTGCATAGGTACTAGTATTGCCTGTCGTTCATGCCATTGGTTTTGCATTGGGACTAGTATTGCCTGTCTTTCATGCCATTGGTTTTGCATAGATACTTGTATTGCATGTCCTTCATGCCATTGGTTTTGCATAGGTACTAGTATTGCCTGTCGTTCATGCCATTGGTTTTGTATAGGTACTAGTATTGCCTGTCGTTCATGCCATTAATTTTGCATAGGTACTTGTATTGCCTGTTGTTCATGCCATTGGTTTTGCATAGGCACTAGTGTTGCCTGTCGTTCATGCTATTATTTTTGCATAGGTACTAGTATTGCCTGTCGTTCGAACCATTATTTTTGCATAGGTACTGGTATTGCCTGTCGTTCATGCCATTGGTTTTGCATAGGTACTAGTATTGTTTGTAGTTCATGCCATTATTTTTGCATAGGTACTAGTATTGCCTGTCGTCATGCCATTATTTTTGCATAGGTACTAGTATTGCCTGTCGTTCATGCCTTTTTTTTTGCATAGGTACTAGTATTGCCTGTCGTTCATGCCATTATTTTTGTATAGGTACTAGTATTGCCTGTCGTTCATGTCATTGGTTTTGCATAGGTACTAGTATTGCCTGTGGTTCATGCAATTGGTTTTGCATCGGTACTTGTATTGCCTGTCGTTCATGACATTGGTTTTGCATAGGTACTAGTATTGCCTGTTGTCATGCCATTGGTTTTGCATAGGTACTAGTATTGTTTGTCGTTCATGCCATTATTTTTGCATAGGTACTAGTATTGCCTGTCGTCATGCCATTATATTTGCATAGGTACTAGTATTGCCTGTTGTTCATCCCATTATTTTTGCTTAGGTGCAAATATTGCCTGTCGTTCATGCCATTATTTTTGCATTGGTACTAGTTTTGCCTGTCGTTCATGTCACTGGTTTTGCATAGTTACAAGTATTGCCTGTCGTTCATGCCATTGGTTTTGCATAGGAACTGGTATTGCCTGTCGTTCATGTCATTGGTTTTGCATAGGTACTAGTATTGCCTGTCGTTCATACCATTGGTTTTGCATAGGTACTAGCATTGCCTGTAGTTCATGCCATTGGTTTTGTATAGGTGCTAGTATTGCCTGTCTTTCATGCCATTAATTTTGCATAGGTACTTGTATTGCCTGTCGTTCATGCCATTGGTTTTGCATAGGTACTAGTATTGCCTGTCGTTCATGCCATTGGTTTTGCATAGGTGCTAGTATTGCCTGTCTTTCATGCCATTAATTTTGCATAGGTACTAGTATTGCCTGTCGTTCATGCCATTGGTTTTGTATACGTACTAGTATTGCCTGTCGTTCATACCATTGGTTTTGCATAGGTACTAGCATTGCCTGTAGTTCATGCCATTGGTTTTGTATAGGTGCTAGTATTGCCTGTCTTTCATGCCATTAATTTTGCATAGGTACTTGTATTGCCTGTCGTTCATGCCATTGGTTTTGCATAGGTACTAGTATTGCCTGTCGTTCATGCCATTGGTTTTGCATAGGTGCTCGTATTGCCTGTCTTTCATGCCATTAATTTTGCATAGGTACTAGTATTGCCTGTCGTTCATGCCATTGGCTTGCATAGGTACTAGTATTGCCTGTCGTTCATGCCATTATTTTTGCATAGGTACTAGTATTGCCTGTCGTTCATGCCATTCGTTTGGCATAGGTACTCGTATTGCCTGTCGTTCATGCCATTACTTTTGCATAGGTACTTGTATTGCCTGTCGTTCATGCCATTGGTTTTGCATAGGCACTCGTATTGCCTGTCGTTCATGCCATTATTTTTGCATAGGTACGAGTATTGCCTGTCGTTCATGCCATTATTTTTGCATAGGTACTAGTATTGCCTGTCGTTCACGCCATTGGTTTTGCATAGTTACGAGTATGGCCTGTCGTTCATGCCATTGGTTTTGCATCGGTACTGGTATTGCCTGTCTTTCATGCCATTGGTTTTGCATAGGTACTTGTATTGCCTGTCGTTCATGCCATTATTTTTGCATAGGTACTAGTATTTCCTGTCGTCATGCCATTATTTTTGCATAGGTACTAGTATTGCCTGTCGTTCATGCCTTTTTTATTGCATAGGTACTAGTATTGCCTGTCGTTCATGCCATTATTTTTGTATAGGTACTAGTAGTGCCTGTCGTTCATGTCATTGGTTTTGCATAGGTACTAGTATTGCCTGTGGTTCATGCAATTGGTTTTGCATAGGTACTTGTATTGCCTGTCGTTCATGCCATTGGTTTTGCATAGGTACTTGTATTGCCTGTCGTTCATGCCATTGGTTTTGCATAGGTACTAGTATTGCCTGTTGTCATGCCATTGGTTTTGCATAGGTACTAGTATTGCCTGTCGTTCATGCCATTATTTTTGCATAGGTACTAGTATTGCCTGTCGTTCATGCCATTATTTTGGCATAGGTACTAGTATTGCTTGTCGTTCATGCCATTATTTTTGCATAGATACTAGTATTGCCTGTGTTTCATGTCATTGGTTTCGCAAAGGTACTAGTATTGCCTGTCATTCATGCCATTGGTTTTGCATAGGTACTAGTATTGCCTGTCGTTCATGCCATTAATTTTGCATAGGTACTTGTATTGCCTGTTGTTCATGCCATTGGTTTTGCATAGGCACTAGTATTGCCTGTCGTTCATGCCATGATTTTTGCATAGGTACTAGTAATGCCTGTCGTTCGTGCCAATTATTTTTGCATAGGTACTAGTATTGCCTGTCGTTCATGCCATTATTTTTGCATAGGGACTAGTACTGCCTGTCGTTCACGCCATTGGTTTTGCATAGGTATTAGTATTGCCTGTCGTTCATGCCATTGGTTTTGCTTAGGTGTTAGTATTGCCTGTCGTTCATGCCATTATTTTTGCATATGTACTAGTATTGCCTGTCGTTCATGCCTTTGGTTTTGCTTAGGTGTTAGTATTGCCTGTCGTTCATGCCATTATTTTTGCATTGGTACTAGTATTGCCTGTTATTCATGCCATTATTTTTGCATAGGTTCTAGTATTGCCTGTCGTTCATGCCATTGGTTTTGTATAGGTACTAGTATTGCCTGTCGTTCATGCCATTGGTTTTGTATAGGTACTAGTATTGCCTGTCGTTCATGCCATAGGTTTTGCATACATACTAGTATTGCCTGTCGTTCATGCCATTAATTTTGCAAAGGTACTTGTATTGCCTGTCGTTCATGCCATTGGTTTTGAATAGGTAATAGTATTTTCTGTCGTTCATGCCATTTGTTATGCATAGGTACTAGTTTTGCCTGTCGTTCATGCCATTATTTTTGCATAGGTACTAGTATTTCCTGTCGTTCATGCCATTATTTATGCATAGGTACTAGGATTGTTTGTTGTTCATGCCATTATATTTGCATAGTTACTAGTATTGCCTGTCGTTCATGCCATTATTTTTGCATAGGTACTAGTATTGCCTGTCGTTCCTGCCATTATTTTTGCATAGGTACTAGTATTGCCTGTCGTTCATGTCATTATTTTTGCATGGGTACTAGTATTGCCTGTCGTCCATGCCATTATTTTTGCTTAGGTACTAATATTGCCTGTCTTTCATGCCATTATTTTTGCATAGGTACTAGTATTGCCTGTCGTTCATGTCATTGGTTTTGCATAGGTATTAGTATTGCCTGTCGTTCATGCCATTGGTTTTGCATAGGTACTAGTATTGCCTGTCGTTCATGCCATTGGTCTGCATAGGGACTAGTATTGCCTGTCGTTCATGCCATTGGTTTTGCATAGGTACTAGTATTGCCTGTAGTTCATGCCATTATTTTTGCATAGGTACTAGTATTGCCTGTCGTTCATGCCATTATTATCCCCCGCCTACACGAAGTGGGAGGGGGATATGGGTTTGACCTCCGTCCGTCCGTCCGTCCGTGCGTGCGTTCGTCCGTACGTTCGTCCGTCCGTCCGTCCGAGATAAAGGGGACAGCTTTACTCAGAAAGTACTACACATACAGTGACCAAATTTGGTGTGTAGCCTCAGACCATAAAGGCCTTGATCGAGTTCGAAAATGAGAAGCGCACGATTGGTGGGGGATGTTGTAGACCATGTCGACTTGTTTTGGCATAGGTACTAGTATTGCCTGTCGTTCATGCCATTGGTTTTGCATAGGTACTAGTATTGCCTGTCGTTCATGCCATTATTTTTTTATAGGTACTAGTATTGCCTGTCGTTCATGCCATTGGTTTTGAATAGGTACTAGCATTGCCTGTCGTTCATGCCATTATTTTTGCATAGGTACTAGTTATTGCTTGTCGTTCATGCCATTGGTTTTGCATAGGTACTAGCATTGCCTGTCGTTCATGCCATTATTTTTGCATAGGTACTAGTTATTGCTTGTCGTTCATGCCATTGGTTTTGCATCGGTACTTGTATTGCCTGTCATTCATGCCATTATTTTGCATAGGTACTAGTATTACCTGTCGTTCATGCCATTGGTTTTGCATAGGTCATAGTATTGCCTGTCGTTCATGCCATTATTTTTGCATAGGTACTAGTATTGCCTGTCGTTCATGCCATTATTTTTGTATAGGTACTAGTATTGCCTGTCGTTCATGTCATTGGTTTTACATAGGTACTAGTATTGCCTGTCGTTCATGCCATTGGTTTTGTTTAGTTACTTGAATTGCCTGTCGTTCATGCCATTGGTTTTGCATAGGTACTAGTATTGCCTGTCGTTCATGCCATTGGTTTTGCATTGGTACTAGTATTGTCTGTCTTTCATGCCATTGGTTTTGCATCGGTACGAGTATTGCCTGTCGTTCATGCCATTGGTTTTGCAGAGGTACTAGTATTGCCTGTCGTTCATGCCATTATTTTTGCATAGGTACTAGTATTGCCTGTCTTTCATGCCGTTATTTTTGCATGGGTACTAGTATTGCCTGTCGTTCATGCCATTATTTTTGCATAGGTACTAGTATTGCCTGTAGTTCGTGCCATTATTTTTGCGTAGGTACTAGTATTGCCTGTCGTTCATGCCATTATTTTTGTATAGGTACTAGTATTGCCTGTCGTTCATGCCATTGGTTTTGCATAGGTACTAGTATTGCCTGTCGTCCATGCCATTGGTTTTGCATAGGTCCTTGTATTGCCTGTCGTTCATGCCATTGGTTTTGCATTGGTACTAGTATTGCCTGTCTTTCATGCCATTGGTTTTGCAAAGGTACTAGTATTGCCTGTCGTTCATGCCATTGGTTTTGCATAGGTACTAGTATTGCCTGTCGTTCATGCCATTGGTTTTGTTTAGTTACTTGAATTGCCTGTCGTTCATGCCATTGGTTTTGCATAGGTACTAGTATTGCCTGTCGTTCATGCCATTAGTTTTGCATTGGTACTAGTATTGCCTGTCTTTCATGCCATTGGTTTTGCATCGGTACGAGTATTGCCTGTCGTTCATGCCATTGGTTTTGCAGAGGTACGAGTATTGCCTGTCGTTCATGCCATTATTTTTGCATAGGTACTAGTATTGCCTGTCTTTCATGCCGTTATTTTTGCATGGGTACTAGTATTGCCTGTCGTTCATGCCATTATTTTTGCATAGGTACTAGTATTGCCTGTCGTTCGTGCCATTATTTTTGCGTAGGTACTAGTATTGCCTGTCGTTCATGCCATTATTTTTGTATAGGTACTAGTATTGCCTGTCGTTCATGCCATTGGTTTTGCATAGGTCCTAGTATTGCCTGTCGTCCATGCCATTGGTTTTGCATAGGTCCTTGTATTGCCTGTCGTTCATGCCATTGGTTTTGCATTGGTACTAGTATTGCCTGTCTTTCATGCCATTGGTTTTGCATAGGTACTAGTATTGCCTGTCGTTCATGCCATTGGTTTTGCATAGGTACTCGTATTGTTTGTCGTTCATGCCATTATTTTTGCATAGGTACTAGTATTGCCTGTCGTTCATGCCATTATTTTTGTACAGGTACTAGTTTTGCCTGTCCTTCATGCCATTAGTTTTGCATAGGTACTAGTATTGCCTGTCGTTCATGCCATTGGTTTTGCATTGGGACTAGTATTGCCTGTCTTTCATGCCATTGGTTTTGCATAGATACTTGTATTGCATGTCCTTCATGCCATTGGTTTTGCATAGGTACTAGTATTGCCTGTCGTTCATGCCATTGGTTTTGTATAGGTACTAGTATTGCCTGTCGTTCATGCCATTAATTTTGCATAGGTACTTGTATTGCCTGTTATTCATGCCATTGGTTTTGCATAGGCACTAGTGTTGCCTGTCGTTCATGCTATTATTTTTGCATAGGTACTAGTATTGCCTGTCGTTCGAACCATTATTTTTGCATAGGTACTGGTATTGCCTGTCGTTCATGCCATTGGTTTTGCATAGGTACTAGTATTGTTTGTAGTTCATGCCATTATTTTTGCATAGGTACTAGTATTGCCTGTCGTCATGCCATTATTTTTGCATAGGTACTAGTATTGCCTGTCGTTCATGCCTTTTTTTTTGCATAGGTACTAGTATTGCCTGTCGTTCATGCCATTATTTTTGTATAGGTACTAGTATTGCCTGTCGTTCATGTCATTGGTTTTGCATAGGTACTAGTATTGCCTGTGGTTCATGCAATTGGTTTTGCATCGGTACTTGTATTGCCTGTCGTTCATGACATTGGTTTTGCATAGGTACTAGTATTGCCTGTTGTCATGCCATTGGTTTTGCATAGGTACTAGTATTGTTTGTCGTTCATGCCATTATTTTTGCAAAGGTACTAGTATTGCCTGTCGTCATGCCATTATATTTGCATAGGTACTAGTATTGCCTGTTGTTCATCCCATTATTTTTGCTTAGGTGCAAATATTGCCTGTCGTTCATGCCATTATTTTTGCATTGGTACTAGTTTTGCCTGTCGTTCATGTCACTGGTTTTGCATAGTTACAAGTATTGCCTGTCGTTCATGCCATTGGTTTTGCATAGGAACTGGTATTGCCTGTCGTTCATGTCATTGGTTTTGCATAGGTACTAGTATTGCCTGTCGTTCATACCATTGGTTTTGCATAGGTACTAGCATTGCCTGTAGTTCATGCCATTGGTTTTGTATAGGTGCTAGTATTGCCTGTCTTTCATGCCATTAATTTTGCATAGGTACTTGTATTGCCTGTCGTTCATGCCATTGGTTTTGCATAGGTACTAGTATTGCCTGTCGTTCATGCCATTGGTTTTGCATAGGTGCTAGTATTGCCTGTCTTTCATGCCATTAATTTTGCATAGGTACTAGTATTGCCTGTCGTTCATGCCATTGGTTTTGTATAGGTACTAGTATTGCCTGTCGTTCATACCATTGGTTTTGCATAGGTACTAGCATTGCCTGTAGTTCATGCCATTGGTTTTGTATAGGTGCTAGTATTGCCTGTCTTTCATGCCATTAATTTTGCATAGGTACTTGTATTGCCTGTCGTTCATGCCATTGGTTTTGCATAGGTACTAGTATTGCCTGTCGTTCATGCCATTGGTTTTGCATAGGTGCTCGTATTGCCTGTCTTTCATGCCATTAATTTTGCATAGGTACTAGTATTGCCTGTCGTTCATGCCATTGGCTTGCATAGGTACTAGTATTGCCTGTCGTTCATGCCATTATTTTTGCATAGGTACTAGTATTGCCTGTCGTTCATGCCATTCGTTTGGCATAGGTACTCGTATTGCCTGTCGTTCATGCCATTACTTTTGCATAGGTACTTGTATTGCCTGTCGTTCATGCCATTGGTTTGCATAGGCACTCGTATTGCCTGTCGTTCATGCCATTATTTTTGCATAGGTACGAGTATTGCCTGTCGTTCATGCCATTATTTTTGCATAGGTACTAGTATTGCCTGTCGTTCACGCCATTGGTTTTGCATAGTTACGAGTATGGCCTGTCGTTCATGCCATTGGTTTTGCATCGGTACTGGTATTGCCTGTCTTTCATGCCATTGGTTTTGCATAGGTACTTGTATTGCCTGTCGTTCATGCCATTATTTTTGCATAGGTACTAGTATTTCCTGTCGTCATGCCATTATTTTTGCATAGGTACTAGTATTGCCTGTCGTTCATGCCTTTTTTATTGCATAGGTACTAGTATTGCCTGTCGTTCATGCCATTATTTTTGTATAGGTACTAGTAGTGCCTGTCGTTCATGTCATTGGTTTTGCATAGGTACTAGTATTGCCTGTGGTTCATGCATTTGGTTTTGCATAGGTACTTGTATTGCCTGTCGTTCATGCCATTGGTTTTGCATAGGTACTTGTATTGCCTGTCGTTCATGCCATTGGTTTTGCATAGGTACTAGTATTGCCTGTTGTCATGCCATTGGTTTTGCATAGGTACTAGTATTGCCTGTCGTTCATGCCATTATTTTTGCATAGGTACTAGTATTGCCTGTCGTTCATGCCATTATTTTGGCATAGGTACTAGTATTGCTTGTCGTTCATGCCATTATTTTTGCATAGATACTAGTATTGCCTGTCGTTCATGTCATTGGTTTCGCAAAGGTACTAGTATTGCCTGTCATTCATGCCATTGGTTTTGCATAGGTACTAGTATTGCCTGTCGTTCATGCCATTAATTTTGCATAGGTACTTGTATTGCCTGTTGTTCATGCCATTGGTTTTGCATAGGCACTAGTATTGCCTGTCGTTCATGCCATGATTTTTGCATAGGTACTAGTAATGCCTGTCGTTCGTGCCAATTATTTTTGCATAGGTACTAGTATTGCCTGTCGTTCATGCCATTATTTTTGCATAGGGACTAGTACTGCCTGTCGTTCACGCCATTGGTTTTGCATAGGTATTAGTATTGCCTGTCGTTCATGCCATTGGTTTTGCTTAGGTGTTAGTATTGCCTGTCGTTCATGCCATTATTTTTGCATATGTACTAGTATTGCCTGTCGTTCATGCCTTTGGTTTTGCTTAGGTGTTAGTATTGCCTGTCGTTCATGCCATTATTTTTGCATTGGTACTAGTATTGCCTGTTATTCATGCCATTATTTTTGCATAGGTTCTAGTATTGCCTGTCGTTCATGCCATTGGTTTTGCATAGGTACTAGTATTGCCTGTCGTTCATGCCATTGGTTTTGCATAGGTGCTAGTATTGCCTGTCTTTCATGCCATTAATTTTGCATAGGTACTAGTATTGCCTGTCGTTCATGCCATTGGTTTTGTATAGGTACTAGTATTGCCTGTCGTTCATACCATTGGTTTTGCATAGGTACTAGCATTGCCTGTAGTTCATGCCATTGGTTTTGTATAGGTGCTAGTATTGCCTGTCTTTCATGCCATTAATTTTGCATAGGTACTTGTATTGCCTGTCGTTCATGCCATTGGTTTTGCATAGGTACTAGTATTGCCTGTCGTTCATGCCATTGGTTTTGCATAGGTGCTCGTATTGCCTGTCTTTCATGCCATTAATTTTGCATAGGTACTAGTATTGCCTGTCGTTCATGCCATTGGCTTGCATAGGTACTAGTATTGCCTGTCGTTCATGCCATTATTTTTGCATAGGTACTAGTATTGCCTGTCGTTCATGCCATTCGTTTGGCATAGGTACTCGTATTGCCTGTCGTTCATGCCATTACTTTTGCATAGGTACTTGTATTGCCTGTCGTTCATGCCATTGGTTTGCATAGGCACTCGTATTGCCTGTCGTTCATGCCATTATTTTTGCATAGGTACGAGTATTGCCTGTCGTTCATGCCATTATTTTTGCATAGGTACTAGTATTGCCTGTCGTTCACGCCATTGGTTTTGCATAGTTACGAGTATGGCCTGTCGTTCATGCCATTGGTTTTGCATCGGTACTGGTATTGCCTGTCTTTCATGCCATTGGTTTTGCATAGGTACTTGTATTGCCTGTCGTTCATGCCATTATTTTTGCATAGGTACTAGTATTTCCTGTCGTCATGCCATTATTTTTGCATAGGTACTAGTATTGCCTGTCGTTCATGCCTTTTTTATTGCATAGGTACTAGTATTGCCTGTCGTTCATGCCATTATTTTTGTATAGGTACTAGTAGTGCCTGTCGTTCATGTCATTGGTTTTGCATAGGTACTAGTATTGCCTGTGGTTCATGCAATTGGTTTTGCATAGGTACTTGTATTGCCTGTCGTTCATGCCATTGGTTTTGCATAGGTACTTGTATTGCCTGTCGTTCATGCCATTGGTTTTGCATAGGTACTAGTATTGCCTGTTGTCATGCCATTGGTTTTGCATAGGTACTAGTATTGCCTGTCGTTCATGCCATTATTTTTGCATAGGTACTAGTATTGCCTGTCGTTCATGCCATTATTTTGGCATAGGTACTAGTATTGCTTGTCGTTCATGCCATTATTTTTGCATAGATACTAGTATTGCCTGTCGTTCATGTCATTGGTTTCGCAAAGGTACTAGTATTGCCTGTCATTCATGCCATTGGTTTTGCATAGGTACTAGTATTGCCTGTCGTTCATGCCATTAATTTTGCATAGGTACTTGTATTGCCTGTTGTTCATGCCATTGGTTTTGCATAGGCACTAGTATTGCCTGTCGTTCATGCCATGATTTTTGCATAGGTACTAGTAATGCCTGTCGTTCGTGCCAATTATTTTTGCATAGGTACTAGTATTGCCTGTCGTTCATGCCATTATTTTTGCATAGGGACTAGTACTGCCTGTCGTTCACGCCATTGGTTTTGCATAGGTATTAGTATTGCCTGTCGTTCATGCCATTGGTTTTGCTTAGGTGTTAGTATTGCCTGTCGTTCATGCCATTATTTTTGCATATGTACTAGTATTGCCTGTCGTTCATGCCTTTGGTTTTGCTTAGGTGTTAGTATTGCCTGTCGTTCATGCCATTATTTTTGCATTGGTACTAGTATTGCCTGTTATTCATGCCATTATTTTTGCATAGGTTCTAGTATTGCCTGTCGTTCATGCCATTGGTTTTGTATAGGTACTAGTATTGCCTGTCGTTCATGCCATTGGTTTTGTATAGGTACTAGTATTGCCTGTCGTTCATGCCATAGGTTTTGCATACATACTAGTATTGCCTGTCGTTCATGCCATTAATTTTGCAAAGGTACTTGTATTGCCTGTCGTTCATGCCATTGGTTTTGAATAGGTAATAGTATTTTCTGTCGTTCATGCCATTTGTTATGCATAGGTACTAGTTTTGCCTGTCGTTCATGCCATTATTTTTGCATAGGTACTAGTATTTCCTGTCGTTCATGCCATTATTTATGCATAGGTACTAGGATTGTTTGTTGTTCATGCCATTATATTTGCATAGTTACTAGTATTGCCTGTCGTTCATGCCATTATTTTTGCATAGGTACTAGTATTGCCTGTCGTTCCTGCCATTATTTTTGCATAGGTACTAGTATTGCCTGTCGTTCATGTCATTATTTTTGCATGGGTACTAGTATTGCCTGTCGTCCATGCCATTATTTTTGCTTAGGTACTAATATTGCCTGTCTTTCATGCCATTATTTTTGCATAGGTACTAGTATTGCCTGTCGTTCATGTCATTGGTTTTGCATAGGTATTAGTATTGCCTGTCGTTCATGCCATTGGTTTTGCATAGGTACTAGTATTGCCTGTCGTTCATGCCATTGGTCTGCATAGGGACTAGTATTGCCTGTCGTTCATGCCATTGGTTTTGCATAGGTACTAGTATTGCCTGTAGTTCATGCCATTATTTTTGCATAGGTACTAGTATTGCCTGTCGTTCATGCCATTATTATCCCCCGCCTACACGAAGTGGGAGGGGGATATGGGTTTGACCTCCGTCCGTCCGTCCGTCCGTGCGTGCGTTCGTCCGTACGTTCGTCCGTCCGTCCGTCCGAGATAAAGGGGACAGCTTTACTCAGAAAGTACTACACATACAGTAACCAAATTTGGTGTGTAGCCTCAGACCATAAAGGCCTTGATCGAGTTCGAAAATGAGAAGCGCACGATTGGTGGGGGATGTTGTAGACCATGTCGACTTGTTTTGGCATAGGTACTAGTATTGCCTGTCGTTCATGCCATTGGTTTTGCATAGGTACTAGTATTGCCTGTCGTTCATGCCATTATTTTTTTATAGGTACTAGTATTGCCTGTCGTTCATGCCATTGGTTTTGAATAGGTACTAGCATTGCCTGTCGTTCATGCCATTATTTTTGCATAGGTACTAGTTATTGCTTGTCGTTCATGCCATTGGTTTTGCATAGGTACTAGCATTGCCTGTCGTTCATGCCATTATTTTTGCATAGGTACTAGTTATTGCTTGTCGTTCATGCCATTGGTTTTGCATCGGTACTTGTATTGCCTGTCATTCATGCCATTATTTTGCATAGGTACTAGTATTACCTGTCGTTCATGCCATTGGTTTTGCATAGGTCATAGTATTGCCTGTCGTTCATGCCATTATTTTTGCATAGGTACTAGTATTGCCTGTCGTTCATGCCATTATTTTTGTATAGGTACTAGTATTGCCTGTCGTTCATGTCATTGGTTTTACATAGGTACTAGTATTGCCTGTCGTTCATGCCATTGGTTTTGTTTAGTTACTTGAATTGCCTGTCGTTCATGCCATTGGTTTTGCATAGGTACTAGTATTGCCTGTCGTTCATGCCATTGGTTTTGCATTGGTACTAGTATTGTCTGTCTTTCATGCCATTGGTTTTGCATCGGTACGAGTATTGCCTGTCGTTCATGCCATTGGTTTTGCAGAGGTACTAGTATTGCCTGTCGTTCATGCCATTATTTTTGCATAGGTACTAGTATTGCCTGTCTTTCATGCCGTTATTTTTGCATGGGTACTAGTATTGCCTGTCGTTCATGCCATTATTTTTGCATAGGTACTAGTATTGCCTGTAGTTCGTGCCATTATTTTTGCGTAGGTACTAGTATTGCCTGTCGTTCATGCCATTATTTTTGTATAGGTACTAGTATTGCCTGTCGTTCATGCCATTGGTTTTGCATAGGTACTAGTATTGCCTGTCGTCCATGCCATTGGTTTTGCATAGGTCCTTGTATTGCCTGTCGTTCATGCCTTTGGTTTTGCATTGGTACTAGTATTGCCTGTCTTTCATGCCATTGGTTTTGCAAAGGTACTAGTATTGCCTGTCGTTCATGCCATTGGTTTTGCATAGGTACTCGTATTGTTTGTCGTTCATGCCATTATTTTTGCATAGGTACTAGTATTGCCTGTCGTTCATGCCATTATTTTTGTAGAGGTACTAGTTTTGCCTGTCGTTCATGCCATTAGTTTTGCATAGGTACTAGTATTGCCTGTCGTTCATGCCATTGGTTTTGCATTGGGACTAGTATTGCCTGTCTTTCATGCCATTGGTTTTGCATAGATACTTGTATTGCATGTCCTTCATGCCATTGGTTTTGCATAGGTACTAGTATTGCCTGTCGTTCATGCCATTGGTTTTGTATAGGTACTAGTATTGCCTGTCGTTCATGCCATTAATTTTGCATAGGTACTTGTATTGCCTGTCGTTCGAGCCATTATTTTTGCATAGGTACTAGTATTGCCTGTTGTTCATGCCATTGGTTCTGCATAGGCACTAGGGTTGCCTGTCGTTCATGCTATTATTTTTGCATAGGTACTAGTATTGCCTGTCGTTCGAGCCATTATTTTTGCATAGGTACTGGTATTGCCTGTCGTTCATGCCATTGGTTTTGCATAGGTACTAGTATTGTTTGTAGTTCATGCCATTATTTTTGCATAGGAACTAGTATTGCCTGTCGTCATGCCATTATTTTTGCATAGGTACTAGTATTGCCTGTCGTTCATGCCTTTTTTTTTGCATAGGTACTAGTATTGCCTGTCGTTCATGCCATTATTTTTGTATAGGTACTAGTATTGCCTGTCGTTCATGTCATTGGTTTTGCATAGGTACTAGTATTGCCTGTGGTTCATGCAATTGGTTTTGCATAGGTACTTGTATTGCCTGTCGTTCATGACATTGGTTTTGCATAGGTACTAGTATTGCCTGTTGTCATGCCATTGTTTTTGCATAGGTACTAGTATTGTTTGTCGTTCATGCCATTATTTTTGCATAGGTACTAGTATTGCCTGTCGTCATGCCATTATATTTGCATAGGTACTAGTATTGCCTGTTGTTCATCCCATTATTTTTGCTTAGGTGCAAATATTGCCTGTCGTTCATGCCATTATTTTTGCATTGGTACTAGTTTTGCCTGTCGTTCATGTCACTGGTTTTGCATAGTTACAAGTATTGCCTGTCGTTCATGCCATTGGTTTTGCATAGGAACTAGTATTGCCTGTCGTTCATGTCATTGGTTTTGCATAGGTACTAGTATTGCCTGTCGTTCATACCATTGGTTTTGCATAGGTACTAGCATTGCCTGTAGTTCATGCCATTGGTTTTGTATAGGTGCTAGTATTGCCTGTCTTTCATGCCATTAATTTTGCATAGGTACTTGTATTGCCTCTCGTTCATGCCATTGGTTTTGCATAGGTACTAGTATTGCCTGTCGTTCATGCCATTGGTTTTGCATAGGTGCTAGTATTGCCTGTCTTTCATGCCATTAATTTTGCATAGGTACTAGTATTGCCTGTCGTTCATGCCATTGGTTTTGTATAGGTACTAGGATTGCCTGTCGTTCCTACCATTGGTTTTGCATAGGTACTAGCATTGCCTGTAGTTCATGCCATTGGTTTTGTATAGGTGCTAGTATTGCCTGTCTTTCATGCCATTAATTTTGCATAGGTACTTGTATTGCCTGTCGTTCATGCCATTGGTTTTGCATAGGTACTAGTATTGCCTGTCGTTCATGCCATTGGTTTTGCATAGGTGCTAGTATTGCCTGTCTTTCATGCCATTAATTTTGCATAGGTACTAGTATTGCCTGTCGTTCATGCCATTGGCTTGCATAGGTACTAGTATTGCCTGTCGTTCATGCCATTATTTTTGCATAGGTACTAGTATTGCCTGTCGTTCATGCCATTCGTTTGGCATAGGTACTCGTATTGCCTCTCGTTCATGCCATTACTTTTGCATAGGTACTTGTATTGCCTGTCGTTCATGCCATTGGTTTGCAAAGGCACTCGTATTGCCTGTCGTTCATGCCATTATTTTTGCATAGGTACGAGTATTGCCTGTCGTTCATGCCATTATTTTTGCATAGGTACTAGTATTGCCTGTCGTTCACGCCATTGGTTTTGCATAGTTACGAGTATGGCCTGTCGTTCATGCCATTGGTTTTGCATCGGTACTGGTATTGCCTGTCTTTCATGCCATTGGTTTTGCATAGGTACTTGTATTGCCTGTCGTTCATGCCATTATTTTTGCATAGGTACTAGTATTTCCTGTCGTCATGCCATTATTTTTGCATAGGTACTAGTATTGCCTGTCGTTCATGCCTTTTTTATTGCATAGGTACTAGTATTGCCTGTCGTTCATGCCATTATTTTTGTATGGGTACTAGTATTGCCTGTCGTTCATGTCATTGGTTTTGCATAGGTACTAGTATTGCCTGTGGTTCATGCAATTGGTTTTGCATAGGTACTTGTATTGCCTGTCGTTCATGCCATTGGTTTTGCATAGGTACTTGTATTGCCTGTCGTTCATGCCATTGGTTTTGCATAGGTACTAGTATTGCCTGTTGTCATGCCATTGGTTTTGCATAGGTACTAGTATTGTTTGTCGTTCATGCCATTATTTTTGCATAGGTACTAGTATTGCCTGTCGTCATGCCATTATATTTGCATAGGTACTAGTATTGCCTGTCGTTCATACCATTATTTTTGCTTAGGTACAAATATTGCCTGTCGTTCATGCCATTATTTTTGCATAGGTACTAGTTTTGCCTGTCGTTCATGTCACTGGTTTTGCATAGTTACAAGAATTGCCTGTCGTTCATGCCATTGGTTTTGCATAGGAACTAGTATTGCCTGTCGTTCATGTCATTGGTTTTGCATAGGTACTAGTATTGCCTGTCGTTCATGCCATTATTTTTGCATAGGTACTAGTATTGCCTGTCGTCATGCCATTATATTTGCATAGGTACTAGTATTGCCTGTCGTTCATACCATTATTTTTGCTCAGGTACAAATATTGCCTGTCGTTCATGCCATTATTTTTGCATAGGTACTAGTTTTGCCTGTCGTTCATGTCACTGGTTTTGCATAGTTACAAGTATTGCCTGTCGTTCATGCCATTGGTTTTGCATAGGAACTAGTATTGCCTTTCGTTCATGTCATTGGTTTTGCATGGGTACTAGTATTGCCTGTCGTTCATACCATTGGTCTGCATTGGTACTAGTATTGCCTGTCGTTCATGCCATTATTTTTGCAAAGGCACTGGTATTGCCTGTCGTTCATGCCATTATTTTTGCATAGGTACTAGTATTGCGTGTCGTTCATGCCTTTATTTTTGCATAGGTACTAGTTTTCCTGTTGTTCATGCCATTATTTTTGCATAGGTACTAGTATTGCGTGTCGTTCATGCCTTTATTTTTGCATAGGTACTAGTATTGCTTGTCGTTCATGGCATTATTTTTGCATTGGTACTAGTATTGCCTGTTATTCATGCCATTATTTTTGCATAGGTTCTAGTATTGCCTGTCGTTCATGCCATTGGTTTTGTATAGGTACTAGTATTGCCTGTCGTTCATGCCATTGGTTTTGTATAGGTACTAGTATTGCCTGTCGTTCATGCCATAGGTTTTGCATACATACTAGTATTGCCTGTCGTTCATGCCATTAATTTTGCAAAGGTACTTGTATTGCCTGTCGTTCATGCCATTGGTTTTGAATAGGTAATAGTATTTTCTGTCGTTCATGCCTTTTGTTATGCATAGGTACTAGTTTTGCCTGTCGTTCATGCCTTTATTTTTGCATAGGTACTAGTATTTCCTGTCGTTCATGCCATTATTTATGCATAGGTACTAGGATTGTTTGTTGTTCATGCCATTATATTTGCATAGTTACTAGTATTGCCTGTCGTTCCTGCCATTATTTTTGCATAGGTACTAGTATTGCCTGTCGTTCATGTCATTATTTTTGCATGGGTACTAGTATTTCCTGTCGTTCATGCCATTATTTATGCATAGGTACTAGGATTGTTTGTTGTTCATGCCATTATTTTTGCATAGGTACTAGTATTGCCTGTCGTTCCTGCCATTATTTTTGCATAGGTACTAGTATTGCCTGTCGTTCATGTCATTATTTTTGCATGGGTACTAGTATTGCCTGTCGTCCATGCCATTATTTTTGCTTAGGTACTAATATTGCCTGTCTTTCATGCCATTATTTTTGCATAGGTACTAGTATTGCCTGTCGTTCATGTCATTGGTTTTGCATAGGTATTAGTATTGCCTGTCGTTCATGCCATTGGTTTTGCATAGGTACTAGTATTGCCTGTCGTTCATGCCATTGGTCTGCATAGGGACTAGTATTGCCTGTCGTTCATGCCATTGGTTTTGCATAGGTACTAGTATTGCCTGTAGTTCATGCCATTATTTTTGCATAGGTACTAGTATTGCCTTTCGTTCATGCCATTATTATCCCCCGCCTACACGAAGTGGGAGGGGGATATGGGTTTGACCTCCGTCCGTCCGTCCGTCCGTGCGTGCGTGCGTCCGTACGTCCGTCCGTCCGTCCGTCCGAGATAAAGGGGACAGCTTTACTCAGAAAGTACTACACATACAGTAACCAAATTTAGTGTGTAGCCTCAGACCATAAAGGCCTTGATCGAGTTCGAAAATGAGAAGCGCACGATTGGTGGGGGATGTTGTAGACCATGTCGACTTGTTTTGGCATAGGTACTAGTATTGCCTGTCGTTCATGCCATTGGTTTTGCATAGGTACTAGTATTGCCTGTCGTTCATGCCATTAATTTTTTATAGGTACTAGTATTGCCTGTCGTTCATGCCATTGGTTTTGAATAGGTAATAGTATTTTCTGTCGTTCATGCCATTGGTTTTGCATAGGTACTAGCATTGCCTGTCGTTCATGCCATTATTTTTGCATAGGTACTAGTTATTGCTTGTCGTTCATGCCATTGGTTTTGCATCGGTACTTGTATTGCCTGTCATTCATGCCATTATTTTGCATAGGTACTAGTATTGCCTGTCGTTCATGCCATTATTTTTGCATAGGTACTAGTATTGCCTGTCGTTCATGCCATTATTTTTGTATAGGTACTAGTATTGCCTGTCGTTCATGTCATTGGTTTTACATAGGTACTAGTATTGCCTGTCGTTCATGCCATTGGTTTTGTTTAGTTACTTGAATTGCCTGTCGTTCATGCCATTGGTTTTGCATAGGTACTAGTATTGCCTGTCGTTCATGCCATTGGTTTTGCATTGGTACTAGTATTGCCTGTCTTTCATGCCATTGGTTTTGCATCGGTACGAGTATTGCCTGTCGTTCATGCCATTATTTTTGCATAGGTACTAGTATTGCCTGTCTTTCATGCCGTTATTTTTGCATGGGTACTAGTATTGCCTGTCGTTCATGCCATTATTTTTGCATAGGTACTAGTATTGCCTGTAGTTCGTGCCATTATTTTTGCGTAGGTACTAGTATTGCCTGTCGTTCATGCCATTATTTTTGTATAGGTACTAGTATTGCCTGTCGTTCATGCCATTGGTTTTGCATAGGTACTAGTATTGCCTGTCGTCCATGCCATTGGTTTTGCATAGGTCCTTGTATTGCCTGTCGTTCATGCCATTGGTTTTGCATTGGTACTAGTATTGCCTGTCTTTCATGCCATTGGTTTTGCATAGGTACTAGTATTGCCTGTCGTTCATGCCATTGGTTTTGCATAGGTACTCGTATTGTTTGTCGTTCATGCCATTATTTTTGCATAGGTACTAGTATTGCCTGTCGTTCATGCCATTATTTTTGTACAGGTACTAGTTTTGCCTGTCGTTCATGCCATTAGTTTTGCATAGGTACTAGTATTGCCTGTCGTTCATGCCATTGGTTTTGCATTGGGACTAGTATTGCCTGTCTTTCATGCCATTGATTTTGCATAGATACTTGTATTGCATGTCCTTCATGCCATTGGTTTTGCATAGGTACTAGTATTGCCTGTCGTTCATGCCATTGGTTTTGTATAGGTACTAGTATTGCCTGTCGTTCATGCCATTAATTTTGCATAGGTACTTGTATTGCCTGTTGTTCATGCCATTGGTTTTGCATAGGCACTAGTGTTGCCTGTCGTTCATGCTATTATTTTTGCATAGGTACTAGTATTGCCTGTCGTTCGAGCCATTATTTTTGCATAGGTACTGGTATTGCCTGTCGTTCATGCCATTGGTTTTGCATAGGTACTAGTGTTGTTTGTAGTTCATGCCATTATTTTTGCATAGGTACTAGTATTGCCTGTCGTCATGCCATTATTTTTGCATAGGTACTAGTATTGCCTGTCGTTCATGCCTTTTTTTTTGCATAGGTACTAGTATTGCCTGTCGTTCATGCCATTATTTTTGTATAGGTACTAGTATTGCCTGTCGTTCATGTCATTGGTTTTGCATAGGTACTAGTATTGCCTGTGGTTCATGCAATTGGTTTTGCATAGGTACTTGTATTGCCTGTCGTTCATGACATTGGTTTTGCATAGGTACTAGTATTGCCTGTTGTCATGCCATTGGTTTTGCATAGGTACTAGTATTGTTTGTCGTTCATGCCATTATTTTTGCATAGGTACTAGTATTGCCTTTCGTCATGCCATTATATTTGCATAGGTACTAGTATTGCCTGTTGTTCATCCCATTATTTTTGCTTAGGTGCAAATATTGCCTGTCGTTCATGCCATTATTTTTGCATTGGTACTAGTTTTGCCTGTCGTTCATGTCACTGGTTTTGCATAGTTACAAGTATTGCCTGTCGTTCATGCCATTGGTTTTGCATAGGAACTAGAATTGCCTGTCGTTCATGTCATTGGTTTTGCATAGGTACTAGTATTGCCTGTCGTTCATACCATTGGTTTTGCATAGGTACTAGCATTGCCTGTAGTTCATGCCATTGGTTTTGTATAGGTGCTAGTATTGCCTGTCTTTCATGCCATTATTTTTGCATAGGTACTTGTATTGCCTGTGGTTCATGCCTTTGGTTTTGCATAGGTACTAGTATTGCCTGTCGTTCATGCCATTGGTTTTGCATAGGTGCTAGTATTGCCTGTCTTTCATGCCATTATTTTTGCATAGGGACTAGTACTGCCTGTCGTTCACGCCATTGGTTTTGCATAGGTATTAGTATTGCCTGTCGTTCATGCCATTGGTTTTGCTTAGGTGTTAGTATTGCCTGTCGTTCATGCCATTATTTTTGCATATGTACTAGTATTGCCTGTCGTTCATGCCATTGGTTTTGCTTAGGTGTTAGTATTGCCTGTCGTTCATGCCATTATTTTTGCATTGGTACTAGTATTGCCTGTTATTCATGCCATTATTTTTGCATAGGTTCTAGTATTGCCTGTCGTTCATGCCATTGGTTTTGTATAGGTACTAGTATTGCCTGTCGTTCATGCCATTGGTTTTGTATAGGTACTAGTATTGCCTGTCGTTCATGCCATAGGTTTTGCATACATACTAGTATTGCCTGTCGTTCATGCCATTAATTTTGCAAAGGTACTTGTATTGCCTGTCGTTCATGCCATTGGTTTTGAATAGATAATAGTATTTTCTGTCGTTCATGCCATTTGTTATGCATAGGTACTAGTTTTGCCTGTCGTTCATGCCATTATTTTTGCATAGGTACTAGTATTTCCTGTCGTTCATGCCATTATTTATGCATAGGTACTAGGATTGTTTGTTGTTCATGCCATTATATTTGCATAGTTACTAGTATTGCCTGTCGTTCATGCCATTATTTTTGCATAGGTACTAGTATTGCCTGTCGTTCCTGCCATTATTTTTGCATAGGTACTAGTATTGCCTGTCGTTCATGTCATTATTTTTGCATGGGTACTAGTATTGCCTGTCGTCCATGCCATTATTTTTGCTTAGGTACTAATATTGCCTGTCTTTCATGCCATTATTTTTGCATAGGTACTAGTATTGCCTGTCGTTCATGTCATTGGTTTTGCATAGGTATTAGTATTGCCTGTCGTTCATGCCATTGGTTTTGCATAGGTACTAGTATTGCCTGTCGTTCATGCCATTGGTCTGCATAGGGACTAGTATTGCCTGTCGTTCATGCCATTGGTTTTGCATAGGTACTAGTATTGCCTGTAGTTCATGCCATTATTTTTGCATAGGTACTAGTATTGCCTGTCGTTCATGCCATTATTATCCCCCGCCTACACGAAGTGGGAGGGGGATATGGGTTTGACCTCCGTCCGTCCGTCCGTCCGTGCGTGCGTTCGTCCGTACGTTCGTCCGTCCGTCCGTCCGTCCGAGATAAAGGGGACAGCTTTACTCAGAAAGTACTACACATACAGTAACCAAATTTGGTGTGTAGCCTCAGACCATAAAGGCCTTGATCGAGTTCGAAAATGAGAAGCGCACGATTGGTGGGGGATGTTGTAGACCATGTCGACTTGTTTTGGCATAGGTACTAGTATTGCCTGTCGTTCATGCCATTGGTTTTGCATAGGTACTAGTATTGCCTGTCGTTCATGCCATTATTTTTTTATAGGTACTAGTATTGCCTGTCGTTCATGCCATTGGTTTTGAATAGGTAATAGTATTTTCTGTCGTTCATGCCATTGGTTTTGCATAGGTACTAGCATTGCCTGTCGTTCATGCCATTATTTTTGCATAGGTACTAGTTATTGCTTGTCGTTCATGCCATTGGTTTTGCATCGGTACTTGTATTGCCTGTCATTCATGCCATTATTTTGCATAGGTACTAGTATTGCCTGTCGTTCATGCCATTGGTTTTGCATAGGTCATAGTATTGCCTGTCGTTCATGCCATTATTTTTGCATAGGTACTAGTATTGCCTGTCGTTCATGCCATTATTTTTGTATAGGTACTAGTATTGCCTGTCGTTCATGTCATTGGTTTTACATAGGTACTAGTATTGCCTGTCGTTCATGCCATTGGTTTTGTTTAGTTACTTGAATTGCCTGTCTTTCATGCCGTTATTTTTGCATGGGTACTAGTATTGCCTGTCGTTCATGCCATTATTTTTGCATAGGTACTAGTATTGCCTGTAGTTCGTGCCATTATTTTTGCGTAGGTACTAGTATTGCCTGTCGTTCATGCCATTATTTTTGTATAGGTACTAGTATTGCCTGTCGTTCATGCCATTGGTTTTGCATAGGTACTAGTATTGCCTGTCGTCCATGCCATTGGTTTTGCATAGGTCCTTGTATTGCCTGTCGTTCATGCCATTGGTTTTGCATTGGTACTAGTATTGCCTGTCTTTCATGCCATTGGTTTTGCAAAGGTACTAGTATTGCCTGTCGTTCATGCCATTGGTTTTGCATAGGTACTCGTATTGTTTGTCGTTCATGCCATTATTTTTGCATAGGTACTAGTATTGCCTGTCGTTCATGCCATTATTTTTGTAGAGGTACTAGTTTTGCCTGTCGTTCATGCCATTAGTTTTGCATAGGTACTAGTATTGCCTGTCGTTCATGCCATTGGTTTTGCATTGGGACTAGTATTGCCTGTCTTTCATGCCATTGGTTTTGCATAGATACTTGTATTGCATGTCCTTCATGCCATTGGTTTTGCATAGGTACTAGTATTGCCTGTCGTTCATGCCATTGGTTTTGTATAGGTACTAGTATTGCCTGTCGTTCATGCCATTAAATTTGCATAGGTACTTGTATTGCCTGTTGTTCATGCCATTGGTTCTGCATAGGCACGAGGGTTGCCTGTCGTTCATGCTATTATTTTTGCATAGGTACTAGTATTGCCTGTCGTTCGAGCCATTATTTTTGCATAGGTACTGGTATTGCCTGTCGTTCATGCCATTGGTTTTGCATAGGTACTAGTATTGTTTGTAGTTCATGCCATTATTTTTGCATAGGAACTAGTATTGCCTGTCGTCATGCCATTATTTTTGCATAGGTACTAGTATTGCCTGTCGTTCATGCCTTTTTTTTTGCATAGGTACTAGTATTGCCTGTCGTTCATGCCATTATTTTTGTATAGGTACTAGTATTGCCTGTCGTTCATGTCATTGGTTTTGCATAGGTACTAGTATTGCCTGTGGTTCATGCAATTGGTTTTGCATAGGTACTTGTATTGCCTGTCGTTCATGACATTGGTTTTGCATAGGTACTAGTATTGCCTGTTGTCATGCCATTGGTTTTGCATAGGTACTAGTATTGTTTGTCGTTCATGCCATTATTTTTGCATAGGTACTAGTATTGCCTGTCGTCATGCCATTATATTTGCATAGGTACTAGTATTGCCTGTTGTTCATCCCATTATTTTTGCTTAGGTGCAAATATTGCCTGTCGTTCATGCCATTATTTTTGCATTGGTACTAGTTTTGCCTGTCGTTCATGTCACTGGTTTTGCATAGTTACAAGTATTGCCTGTCGTTCATGCCATTGGTTTTGCATAGGAACTAGTATTGCCTGTCGTTCATGTCATTGGTTTTGCATAGGTACTAGTATTGCCTGTCGTTCATACCATTGGTTTTGCATAGGTACTAGCATTGCCTGTAGTTCATGCCATTGGTTTTGTATAGGTGCTAGTATTGCCTGTCTTTCATGCCATTAATTTTGCATAGGTACTTGTATTGCCTCTCGTTCATGCCATTGGTTTTGCATAGGTACTAGTATTGCCTGTCGTTCATGCCATTGGTTTTGCATAGGTGCTAGTATTGCCTGTCTTTCATGCCATTAATTTTGCATAGGTACTAGTATTGCCTGTCGTTCATGCCATTGGTTTTGTATAGGTACTAGTATTGCCTGTCGTTCATACCATTGGTTTTGCATAGGTACTAGCATTGCCTGTAGTTCATGCCATTGGTTTTGTATAGGTGCTAGTATTGCCTGTCTTTCATGCCATTAATTTTGCATAGGTACTTGTATTGCCTGTCGTTCATGCCATTGGTTTTGCATAGGTACTAGTATTGCCTGTCGTTCATGCCATTGGTTTTGCATAGGTGCTAGTATTGCCTGTCTTTCATGCCATTAATTTTGCATAGGTACTAGTATTGCCTGTCGTTCATGCCATTGGCTTGCATAGGTACTAGTATTGCCTGTCGTTCATGCCATTATTTTTGCATAGGTACTAGTATTGCCTGTCGTTCATGCCATTCGTTTGGCATAGGTACTCGTATTGCCTCTCGTTCATGCCATTACTTTTGCATAGGTACTTGTATTGCCTGTCGTTCATGCCATTGGTTTGCAAAGGCACTCGTATTGCCTGTCGTTCATGCCATTATTTTTGCATAGGTACGAGTATTGCCTGTCGTTCATGCCATTATTTTTGCATAGGTACTAGTATTGCCTGTCGTTCACGCCATTGGTTTTGCATAGTTACGAGTATGGCCTGTCGTTCATGCCATTGGTTTTGCATCGGTACTGGTATTGCCTGTCTTTCATGCCATTGGTTTTGCATAGGTACTTGTATTGCCTGTCGTTCATGCCATTATTTTTGCATAGGTACTAGTATTGCCTGTCGTTCATGCCTTTTTTATTGCATAGGTACTAGTATTGCCTGTCGTTCATGCCATTATTTTTGTATGGGTACTAGTATTGCCTGTGGTTCATGCAATTGGTTTTGCATAGGTACTTGTATTGCCTGTCGTTCATGCCATTGGTTTTGCATAGGTACTTGTATTGCCTGTCGTTCATGCCATTGGTTTTGCATAGGTACTAGTATTGCCTGTTGTCATGCCATTGGTTTTGCATAGGTACTAGTATTGTTTGTCGTTCATGCCATTATTTTTGCATAGGTACTAGTATTGCCTGTCGTCATGCCATTATATTTGCATAGGTACTAGTATTGCCTGTCGTTCATACCATGATTTTTGCTTAGGTACAAATATTGCCTGTCGTTCATCCCATTATTTTTGCATAGGTACTAGTTTTGCCTGTCTTTCATGTCACTGGTTTTGCATAGTTACAAGTATTGCCTGTCGTTCATGCCATTGGTTTTGCATAGGAACTAGTATTGCCTGTCGTTCATGTCATTGGTTTTGCATAGGTACTAGTATTGCCTGTCGTTCATGCCATTATTTTTGCATAGGTACTAGTATTGCCTGTCGTCATGCCATTATATTTGCATAGGTACTAGTATTGCCTGTCGTTCATACCATTATTTTTGCTCAGGTACAAATATTGCCTGTCGTTCATGCCATTATTTTTGCATAGGTACTAGTTTTGCCTGTCGTTCATGTCACTGGTTTTGCATAGTTACAAGTATTGCCTGTCGTTCATGCCATTGGTTTTGCATAGGAACTAGTATTGCCTTTCGTTCATGTCATTGGTTTTGCATGGGTACTAGTATTGCCTGTCGTTCATACCATTGGTCTGCATTGGTACTAGTATTGCCTGTCGTTCATGCCATTATTTTTGCAAAGGCACTAGTATTGCCTGTCGTTCATGCCATTATTTTTGCATAGGTACTAGTATTGCGTGTCGTTCATGCCTTTATTTTTGCAAAGGTACTAGTTTTCCTGTTGTTCATGCCATTATTTTTGCATAGGTACTAGTATTGCGTGTCGTTCATGCCTTTATTTTTGCATAGGTACTAGTATTGCTTGTCGTTCATGGCATTATTTTTGCATTGGTACTAGTATTGCCTGTTATTCATGCCATTATTTTTGCATAGGTTCTAGTATTGCCTGTCGTTCATGCCATTGGTTTTGTATAGGTACTAGTATTGCCTGTCGTTCATGCCATTGGTTTTGTATAGGTACTAGTATTGCCTGTCGTTCATGCCATAGGTTTTGCATACATACTAGTATTGCCTGTCGTTCATGCCATTAATTTTGCAAAGGTACTTGTATTGCCTGTCGTTCATGCCATTGGTTTTGAATAGGTAATAGTATTTTCTGTCGTTCATGCCATTTGTTATGCATAGGTACTAGTTTTGCCTGTCGTTCATGCCATTATTTTTGCATAGGTACTAGTATTTCCTGTCGTTCATGCCATTATTTATGCATAGGTACTAGGATTGTTTGTTGTTCATGCCATTATATTTGCATAGTTACTAGTATTGCCTGTCGTTCATGCCATTATTTTTGCATAGGTACTAGTATTGCCTGTCGTTCCTGCCATTATTTTTGCATAGGTACTAGTATTGCCTGTCGTTCATGTCATTATTTTTGCATGGGCACTAGTATTGCCTGTCGTCCATGCCATTATTTTTGCTTAGGTACTAATATTGCCTGTCTTTCATGCCATTATTTTTGCATAGGTACTAGTATTGCCTGTCGTTCATGTCATTGGTTTTGCATAGGTATTAGTATTGCCTGTCGTTCATGCCATTGGTTTTGCATAGGTACTAGTATTGCCTGTCGTTCATGCCATTGGTCTGCATAGGGACTAGTATTGCCTGTAGTTCATGCCATTATTTTTGCATAGGTACTAGTATTGCCTGTCGTTCATGCCATTATTATCCCCCGCCTACACGAAGTGGGAGGGGGATATGGGTTTGACCTCCGTCCGTCCGTCCGTCCGTGCGTGCGTGCGTCCGTACGTTCGTCCGTCCGTCCGTCCGTCCGAGATAAAGGGGACAGCTTTACTCAGAAAGTACTACACATACAGTAACCAAATTTGGTGTGTAGCCTCAGACCATAAAGGCCTTGATCGAGTTCGAAAATGAGAAGCGCACGATTGGTGGGGGATGTTGTAGACCATGTCGACTTGTTTTGGCATAGGTACTAGTATTGCCTGTCGTTCATGCCATTGGTTTTGCATAGGTACTAGTATTGCCTGTCGTTCATGCCATTATTTTTTTATAGGTACTAGTATTGCCTGTCGTTCATGCCATTGGTTTTGAATAGGTAATAGTATTTTCTGTCGTTCATGCCATTGGTTTTGCATAGGTACTAGCATTGCCTGTCGTTCATGCCATTATTTTTGCATAGGTACTAGTTATTGCTTGTCGTTCATGCCATTGGTTTTGCATCGGTACTTGTATTGCCTGTCATTCATGCCATTATTTTGCATAGGTACTAGTATTGCCTGTCGTTCATGCCATTGGTTTTGCATAGGTCATAGTATTGCCTGTCGTTCATGCCATTATTTTTGCATAGGTAATAGTATTGCCTGTCGTTCATGCCATTATTTTTGTATAGGTACTAGTATTGCCTGTCGTTCATGTCATTGGTTTTACATAGGTACTAGTATTGCCTGTCGTTCATGCCATTGGTTTTGTTTAGTTACTTGAATTGCCTGTCGTTCATGCCATTGGTTTTGCATAGGTACTAGTATTGCCTGTCGTTCATGCCATTGGTTTTGCATTGGTACTAGTATTGCCTGTCTTTCATGCCATTGGTTTTGCATCGGTACGAGTATTGCCTGTCGTTCATGCCATTATTTTTGCATAGGTACTAGTATTGCCTGTCTTTCATGCCGTTATTTTTGCATGGGTACTAGTATTGCCTGTCGTTCATGCCATTATTTTTGCATAGGTACTAGTATTGCCTGTAGTTCGTGCCATTATTTTTGCGTAGGTACTAGTATTGCCTGTCGTTCATGCCATTATTTTTGTATAGGTACTAGTATTGCCTGTCTTTCATGCCATTGGTTTTGCATAGGTACTAGTATTGCCTGTCGTCCATGCCATTGGTTTTGCATAGGTCCTTGTATTGCCTGTCGTTCATGCCATTGGTTTTGCATTGGTACTAGTATTGCCTGTCTTTCATGCCATTGGTTTTGCATAGGTACTAGTATTGCCTGTCGTTCATGCCATTGGTTTTGCATAGGTACTCGTATTGTTTGTCGTTCATGCCATTATTTTTGCATAGGTACTAGTATTGCCTGTCGTTCATGCCATTATTTTTGTACAGGTACTAGTTTTGCCTGTCGTTCATGCCATTAGTTTTGCATAGGTACTAGTATTGCCTGTCGTTCATGCCATTGGTTTTGCATTGGGACTAGTATTGCCTGTCTTTCATGCCATTGATTTTGCATAGATACTTGTATTGCATGTCCTTCATGCCATTGGTTTTGCATAGGTACTAGTATTGCCTGTCGTTCATGCCATTGGTTTTGTATAGGTACTAGTATTGCCTGTCGTTCATGCCATTAATTTTGCATAGGTACTTGTATTGCCTGTTGTTCATGCCATTGGTTTTGCATAGGCACTAGTGTTGCCTGTCGTTCATGCTATTATTTTTGCATAGGTACTAGTATTGCCTGTCGTTCGAGCCATTATTTTTGCATAGGTACTGGTATTGCCTGTCGTTCATGCCATTGGTTTTGCATAGGTACTAGTTTTGTTTGTAGTTCATGCCATTATTTTTGCATAGGTACTAGTATTGCCTGTCGTCATGCCATTATTTTTGCATAGGTACTAGTATTGCCTGTCGTTCATGCCATTATTTTTGTATAGGTACTAGTATTGCCTGTCGTTCATGTCATTGGTTTTGCATAGGTACTAGTATTGCCTGTGGTTCATGCAATTGGTTTTGCATAGGTACTTGTATTGCCTGTCGTTCATGACATTGGTTTTGCATAGGTACTAGTATTGTTTGTCGTTCATGCCATTATTTTTGCATAGGTACTAGTATTGCCTGTCGTCATGCCATTATATTTGCATAGGTACTAGTATTGCCTGTTGTTCATCCCATTATTTTTGCTTAGGTGCAAATATTGCCTGTCGTTCATGCCATTATTTTTGCATTGGTACTAGTTTTGCCTGTCGTTCATGTCACTGGTTTTGCATAGTTACAAGTATTGCCTGTCGTTCATGCCATTGGTTTTGCATAGGAACTAGTATTGCCTGTCGTTCATGTCATTGGTTTTGCATAGGTACTAGCATTGCCTGTAGTTCATGCCATTGGTTTTGTATAGGTGCTAGTATTGCCTGTCTTTCATGCCATTAATTTTGCATAGGTACTTGTATTGCCTCTCGTTCATGCCATTGGTTTTGCATAGGTACTAGTATTGCCTGTCGTTCATGCCATTGGTTTTGCATAGGTGCTAGTATTGCCTGTCTTTCATGCCATTAATTTTGCATAGGTACTAGTATTGCCTGTCGTTCATGCCATTGGTTTTGTATAGGTACTAGTATTGCCTGTCGTTCATACCATTGGTTTTGCATAGGTACTAGCATTGCCTGTAGTTCATGCCATTGGTTTTGTATAGGTGCTAGTATTGCCTGTCTTTCATGCCATTAATTTTGCATAGGTACTTGTATTGCCTGTCGTTCATGCCATTGGTTTTGCATAGGTACTAGTATTGCCTGTCGTTCATGCCATTGGTTTTGCATAGGTGCTAGTATTGCCTGTCTTTCATGCCATTAATTTTGCATAGGTACTAGTATTGCCTGTCGTTCATGCCATTGGCTTGCATAGGTACTAGTATTGCCTGTCGTTCATGCCATTATTTTTGCATAGGTACTAGTATTGCCTGTCGTTCATGCCATTCGTTTGGCATAGGTACTCGTATTGCCTCTCGTTCATGCCATTACTTTTGCATAGGTACTTGTATTGCCTGTCGTTCATGCCATTGGTTTGCAAAGGCACTCGTATTGCCTGTCGTTCATGCCATTATTTTTGCATAGGTACGAGTATTGCCTGTCGTTCATGCCATTATTTTTGCATAGGTACTAGTATTGCCTGTCGTTCACGCCATTGGTTTTGCATAGTTACGAGTATGGCCTGTCGTTCATGCCATTGGTTTTGCATCGGTACTGGTATTGCCTGTCTTTCATGCCATTGGTTTTGCATAGGTACTTGTATTGCCTGTCGTTCATGCCATTATTTTTGCATAGGTACTAGTATTTCCTGTCGTCATGCCATTATTTTTGCATAGGTACTAGTATTGCCTGTCGTTCATGCCTTTTTTATTGCATAGGTACTAGTATTGCCTGTCGTTCATGCCATTATTTTTGTATGGGTACTAGTATTGCCTGTCGTTCATGTCATTGGTTTTGCATAGGTACTAGTATTGCCTGTGGTTCATGCAATTGGTTTTGCATAGGTACTTGTATTGCCTGTCGTTCATGCCATTGGTTTTGCATAGGTACTTGTATTGCCTGTCGTTCATGCCATTGGTTTTGCATAGGTACTAGTATTGCCTGTTGTCATGCCATTGGTTTTGCATAGGTACTAGTATTGTTTGTCGTTCATGCCATTATTTTTGCATAGGTACTAGTATTGCCTGTCGTCATGCCATTATATTTGCATAGGTACTAGTATTGCCTGTCGTTCATACCATTATTTTTGCTTAGGTACAAATATTGCCTGTCGTTCATGCCATTATTTTTGCATAGGTACTAGTTTTGCCTGTCGTTCATGTCACTGGTTTTGCATAGTTACAAGTATTGCCTGTCGTTCATGCCATTGGTTTTGCATAGGAACTAGTATTGCCTGTCGTTCATGTCATTGGTTTTGCATAGGTACTAGTATTGCCTGTCGTTCATGCCATTATTTTTGCATAGGTACTAGTATTGCCTGTCGTCATGCCATTATATTTGCATAGGTACTAGTATTGCCTGTTGTTCATACCATTATTTTTGCTCAGGTACAAATATTGCCTGTCGTTCATGCCATTATTTTTGCATAGGTACTAGTTTTGCCTGTCGTCCATGTCACTGGTTTTGCATAGTTACAAGTATTGCCTGTCGTTCATGCCATTGGTTTTGCATAGGAACTAGTATTGCCTTTCGTTCATGTCATTGGTTTTGCATGGGTACTAGTATTGCCTGTCGTTCATACCATTGGTCTGCATTGGTACTAGTATTGCCTGTCGTTCATGCCATTATTTTTGCAAAGGCACTAGTATTGCCTGTCGTTCATGCCATTATTTTTGCATAGGTACTAGTATTGCGTGTCGTTCATGCCTTTATTTTTGCATAGGTACTAGTTTTCCTGTTGTTCATGCCATTATTTTTGCATAGGTACTAGTATTGCGTGTCGTTCATGCCTTTATTTTTGCATAGGTACTAGTATTGCTTGTCGTTCATGGCATTATTTTTGCATTGGTACTAGTATTGCCTGTTATTCATGCCATTATTTTTGCATAGGTTCTAGTATTGCCTGTCGTTCATGCCATTGGTTTTGTATAGGTACTAGTATTGCCTGTCGTTCATGCCATTGGTTTTGTATAGGTACTAGTATTGCCTGTCGTTCATGCCATAGGTTTTGCATACATACTAGTATTGCCTGTCGTTCATGCCATTAATTTTGCAAAGGTACTTGTATTGCCTGTCGTTCATGCCATTGGTTTTGAATAGGTAATAGTATTTTCTGTCGTTCATGCCATTTGTTATGCATAGGTACTAGTTTTGCCTGTCGTTCATGCCATTATTTTTGCATAGGTACTAGTATTTCCTGTCGTTCATGCCATTATTTATGCATAGGTACTAGGATTGTTTGTTGTTCATGCCATTATATTTGCATAGTTACTAGTATTGCCTGTCGTTCATGCCATTATTTTTGCATAGGTACTAGTATTGCCTGTCGTTCCTGCCATTATTTTTGCATAGGTACTAGTATTGCCTGTCGTTCATGTCATTATTTTTGCATGGGTACTAGTATTGCCTGTCGTCCATGCCATTATTTTTGCTTAGGTACTAATATTGCCTGTCTTTCATGCCATTATTTTTGCATAGGTACTAGTATTGCCTGTCGTTCATGTCATTGGTTTTGCATAGGTATTAGTATTGCCTGTCGTTCATGCCATTGGTTTTGCATAGGTACTAGTATTGCCTGTCGTTCATGCCATTGGTCTGCATAGGGACTAGTATTGCCTGTCGTTCATGCCATTGGTTTTGCATAGGTACTAGTATTGCCTGTAGTTCATGCCATTATTTTTGCATAGGTACTAGTATTGCCTGTCGTTCATGCCATTATTATCCCCCGCCTACACGAAGTGGGAGGGGGATATGGGTTTGACCTCCGTCCGTCCGTCCGTCCGTGCGTGCGTGCGTCCGTACGTTCGTCCGTCCGTCCGTCCGTCCGAGATAAAGGGGACAGCTTTACTCAGAAAGTACTACACATACAGTAACCAAATTTGGTGTGTAGCCTCAGACCATAAAGGCCTTGATCGAGTTCGAAAATGAGAAGCGCACGATTGGTGGGGGATGTTGTAGACCATGTCGACTTGTTTTGGCATAGGTACTAGTATTGCCTGTCGTTCATGCCATTATTTTTTTATAGGTACTAGTATTGCCTGTCGTTCATGCCATTGGTTTTGAATAGGTAATAGTATTTTCTGTCGTTCATGCCATTGGTTTTGCAGAGGTACTAGCATTGCCTGTCGTTCATGCCATTATTTTTGCATAGGTACTAGTTATTGCTTGTCGTTCATGCCATTGGTTTTGCATCGGTACTTGTATTGCCTGTCATTCATGCCATTATTTTGCATAGGTACTAGTATTGCCTGTCGTTCATGCCATTGGTTTTGCATAGGTCATAGTATTGCCTGTCGTTCATGCCATTATTTTTGCATAGGTACTAGTATTGCCTGTCGTTCATGCCATTATTTTTGTATAGGTACTAGTATTGCCTGTCGTTCATGTCATTGGTTTTACATAGGTACTAGTATTGCCTGTCGTTCATGCCATTGGTTTTGTTTAGTTACTTGAATTGCCTGTCGTTCATGCCATTGGTTTTGCATAGGTACTAGTATTGCCTGTCGTTCATGCCATTGGTTTTGCATTGGTACTAGTATTGCCTGTCTTTCATGCCATTGGTTTTGCATCGGTACGAGTATTGCCTGTCGTTCATGCCATTATTTTTGCATAGGTACTAGTATTGCCTGTCTTTCATGCCGTTATTTTTGCATGGGTACTAGTATTGCCTGTCGTTCATGCCATTATTTTTGCATAGGTACTAGTATTGCCTGTAGTTCGTGCCATTATTTTTGCGTAGGTACTAGTATTGCCTGTCGTTCATGCCATTATTTTTGTATAGGTACTAGTATTGCCTGTCGTTCATGCCATTGGTTTTGCATAGGTACTAGTATTGCCTGTCGTCCATGCCATTGGTTTTGCATAGGTCCTTGTATTGCCTGTCGTTCATGCCATTGGTTTTGCATTGGTACTAGTATTGCCTGTCTTTCATGCCATTGGTTTTGCATAGGTACTAGTATTGCCTGTCGTTCATGCCATTGGTTTTGCATAGGTACTCGTATTGTTTGTCGTTCATGCCATTATTTTTGCATAGGTACTAGTATTGCCTGTCGTTCATGCCATTATTTTTGTACAGGTACTAGTTTTGCCTGTCGTTCATGCCATTAGTTTTGCATAGGTACTAGTATTGCCTGTCGTTCATGCCATTGGTTTTGCATTGGGACTAGTATTGCCTGTCTTTCATGCCATTGATTTTGCATAGATACTTGTATTGCATGTCCTTCATGCCATTGGTTTTGCATAGGTACTAGTATTGCCTGTCGTTCATGCCATTGGTTTTGTATAGGTACTAGTATTGCCTGTCGTTCATGCCATTAATTTTGCATAGGTACTTGTATTGCCTGTTGTTCATGCCATTGGTTTTGCATAGGCACTAGTGTTGCCTGTCGTTCATGCTATTATTTTTGCATAGGTACTAGTATTGCCTGTCGTTCGAGCCATTATTTTTGCATAGGTACTGGTATTGCCTGTCGTTCATGCCATTGGTTTTGCATAGGTACTAGTATTGTTTGTAGTTCATGCCATTATTTTTGCATAGGTACTAGTATTGCCTGTCGTCATGCCATTATTTTTGCATAGGTACTAGTATTGCCTGTCGTTCATGCCTTTTTTTTTGCATAGGTACTAGTATTGCCTGTCGTTCATGCCATTATTTTTGTATAGGTACTAGTATTGCCTGTCGTTCATGTCATTGGTTTTGCATAGGTACTAGTATTGCCTGTGGTTCATGCAATTGGTTTTGCATAGGTACTTGTATTGCCTGTCGTTCATGACATTGGTTTTGCATAGGTACTACTATTGCCTGTTGTCATGCCATTGGTTTTGCATAGGTACTAGTATTGTTTGTCGTTCATGCCATTATTTTTGCATAGGTACTAGTATTGCCTGTCGTCATGCCATTATATTTGCATAGGTACTAGTATTGCCTGTTGTTCATCCCATTATTTTTGCTTAGGTGCAAATATTGCCTGTCGTTCATGCCATTATTTTTGCATTGGTACTAGTTTTGCCTGTCGTTCATGTCACTGGTTTTGCATAGTTACAAGTATTGCCTGTCGTTCATGCCATTGGTTTTGCATAGGAACTAGTATTGCCTGTCGTTCATGTCATTGGTTTTGCATAGGTACTAGTATTGCCTGTCGTTCATACCATTGGTTTTGCATAGGTACTAGCATTGCCTGTAGTTCATGCCATTGGTTTTGTATAGGTGCTAGTATTGCCTGTCTTTCATGCCATTAATTTTGCATAGGTACTTGTATTGCCTGTCGTTCATGCCATTGGTTTTGCATAGGTACTAGTATTGCCTGTCGTTCATGCCATTGGTTTTGCATAGTTGCTAGTATTGCCTGTCTTTCATGCCATTAATTTTGCATAGGTACTAGTATTGCCTGTCGTTCATGCCATTGGTTTTGTATAGGTACTAGTATTGCCTGTCGTTCATACCATTGGTTTTGCATAGGTACTAGCATTGCCTGTAGTTCATGCCATTGGTTTTGTATAGGTGCTAGTATTGCCTGTCTTTCATGCCATTAATTTTGCATAGGTACTTGTATTGCCTGTCGTTCATGCCATTGGTTTCGCATAGGTACTAGTATTGCCTGTCGTTCATGCCATTGGTTTTGCATAGGTGCTAGTATTGCCTGTCTTTCATGCCATTAATTTTGCATAGGTACTAGTATTGCCTGTCGTTCATGCCATTGGCTTGCATAGGTACTAGTATTGCCTGTCGTTCATGCCATTATTTTTGCATAGGTACTAGTATTGCCTGTCGTTCATGCCATTCGTTTGGCATAGGTACTCGTATTGCCTGTCGTTCATGCCATTACTTTTGCATAGGTACTTGTATTGCCTGTCGTTCATGCCATTGGTTTGCATAGGCACTCGTATTGCCTGTCGTTCATGCCATTATTTTTGCATAGGTACGAGTATTGCGTGTCGTTAATGCCATTATTTTTGCATAGGTACTAGTATTGCCTGTCGTTCACGCCATTGGTTTTGCATAGTTACGAGTATGGCCTGTCGTTCATGCCATTGGTTTTGCATCGGTACTGGTATTGCCTGTCTTTCATGCCATTGGTTTTGCATAGGTACTTGTATTGCCTGTCGTTCATGCCATTATTTTTGCATAGGTACTAGTATTTCCTGTCGTCATGCCATTATTTTTGCATAGGTACTAGTATTGCCTGTCGTTCATGCCTTTTTTATTGCATAGGTACTAGTATTGCCTGTCGTTCATGCCATTATTTTTGTATAGGTACTAGTATTGCCTGTCGTTCATGTCATTGGTTTTGCATAGGTACTAGTATTGCCTGTGGTTCATGCAATTGGTTTTGCATAGGTACTTGTATTGCCTGTCGTTCATGCCATTGGTTTTGCATAGGTACTTGTATTGCCTGTCGTTCATGCCATTGGTTTTGCATAGGTACTAGTATTGCCTGTTGTCATGCCATTGGTTTTGCATAGGTACTAGTATTGTTTGTCGTTCATGCCATTATTTTTGCATAGGTACTAGTATTGCCTGTCGTCATGCCATTATATTTGCATAGGTACTAGTATTGCCTGTCGTTCATACCATTATTTTTGCTGAGGTACAAATATTGCCTGTCGTTCATGCCATTATTTTTGCATAGGTACTAGTTTTGCCTGTCGTTCATGTCACTGGTTTTGCATAGTTACAAGTATTGCCTGTCGTTCATGCCATTGGTTTTGCATAGGAACTAGTATTGCCTGTCGTTCATGTCATTGGTTTTGCATAGGTACTAGTATTGCCTGTCGTTCATGCCATTATTTTTGCATAGGTACTAGTATTGCCTGTCGTCATGCCATTATATTTGCATAGGTACTAGTATTGCCTGTCGTTCATACCATTATTTTTGCTCAGGTACAAATATTGCCTGTCGTTCATGCCATTATTTTTGCATAGGTACTAGTTTTGCCTGTCGTTCATGTCACTGGTTTTGCATAGTTACAAGTATTGCCTGTCGTTCATGCCATTGGTTTTGCATAGGAACTAGTATTGCCTTTCGTTCATGTCATTGGTTTTGCATGGGTACTAGTATTGCCTGTCGTTCATACCATTGGTCTGCATTGGTACTAGTATTGCCTGTCGTTCATGCCATTATTTTTGCAAAGGCACTAGTATTGCCTGTCGTTCATGCCATTATTTTTGCATAGGTACTAGTATTGCGTGTCGTTCATGCCTTTATTTTTGCATAGGTGCTAGTTTTCCTGTTGTTCATGCCATTATTTTTGCATAGGTACTAGTATTGCGTGTCGTTCATGCCTTTATTTTTGCATAGGTACTAGTATTGCTTGTCGTTCATGGCATTATTTTTGCATTGGTACTAGTATTGCCTGTTATTCATGTCATTATTTTTGCATAGGTTCTAGTATTGCCTGTCGTTCATGCCATTGGTTTTGTATAGGTACTAGTATTGCCTGTCGTTCATGCCATTGGTTTTGCATAGGTACTAGTATTGTTTGTCGTTCATGCCATTATTTTTGCATAGGTACTAGTATTGCCTGTAGTTCACGCCATTGGTTTTGCATAGTAACGAGTATGGCCTGTCGTTCATGCCATTGGTTTTGCATTGGTACTAGTATTGCCTTTCGTTCATGCCATTATTTTTGCATAGGTACTAGTATTGCCTGACGTTCATGCCATTATTTTTGCATAGGTACTAGTATTGCCTGTCGTTCATGCCATTACTTTTGCATCGGTACTAGTATTGCCTGTCGTTCATGCCATTGGTTTTGCATAGGTACTAGTATTGCCTGTCGTTCATGCCATTATTTTTGCATAGGTACTAGTATTGCCTGTCGTTCATGCCATTGGTTTTGTATAGGTACTAGTATTGCCTGTCGTTCATGCCATTAATTTTGCATAGGTACTTGTATTGCCTGTCGTTCATGCCATTGGTTTTGCATAGGCACTAGTGTTGCCTGTCGTTCATGCTATTATTTTTGCATAGGTACTAGTATTGCCTGTCGTTCGAGCCATTATTTTTGCATAGGTACTGGTATTGCCTGTTGTTCATGCCATTATTTTTGCATCGGTACTAGTATTGCCTGTCCTTCATGCCATTGGTTTTGCATAGGTACTAGTATTGTTTGTCGTTCATGCCATTATTTTTGCATAGGTACTAGTATTTCCTGTCGTCATGCCATTATTTTTGCATAGGTACTAGTATTGCCTGTCGTTCATGCCTTTTTTATTGCATAGGTACTAGTATTGCCTGTCGTTCATGCCATTATTTTTGTATAGGTACTTGTATTGCCTGTCGTTCATGCCATTGGTTTTGCATAGGTACTAGTATTGCCTGTTGTCATGCCATTGGTTTTGCATAGGTACTAGTATTGTTTGTCGTTCATGCCATTATTTTTGCATAGGTACTAGTATTGCCTGTCGTCATGCCATTATATTTGCATAGGTACTAGTATTGCCTGTCGTTCATGCCATTGGCTTGCATAGGTACTAGTATTGCCTGTCGTTCATGCCATTATTTTTGCATAGGTACTAGTATTGCCTGTCGTTCATGCCATTCGTTTGGCATAGGTACTCGTATTGCCTGTCGTTCATGCCATTACTTTTGCATAGGTACTTGTATTGCCTGTCGTTCATGCCATTGGTTTGCATAGGCACTCGTATTGCCTGTCGTTCATGCCATTATTTTTGCATAGGTACGAGTATTGCGTGTCGTTAATGCCATTATTTTTGCATAGGTACTAGTATTGCCTGTCGTTCACGCCATTGGTTTTGCATAGTTACGAGTATGGCCTGTCGTTCATGCCATTATTTTTGCATAGGTACTAGTATTTCCTGTCGTCATGCCATTATTTTTGCATAGGTACTAGTATTGCCTGTCGTTCATGCCTTTTTTATTGCATAGGTACTAGTATTGCCTGTCGTTCATGCCATTATTTTTGTATAGGTACTAGTATTGCCTGTCCTTCATGTCATTGGTTTTGCATAGGTACTAGTATTGCCTGTGGTTCATGCATTTGGTTTTGCATAGGTACTTGTATTGCCTGTCGTTCATGCCATTGGTTTTGCATAGGTACTTGTATTGCCTGTCGTTCATGCCATTGGTTTTGCATAGGTACTAGTATTGCCTGTTGTCATGCCATTGGTTTTGCATAGGTACTAGTATTGTTTGTCGTTCATGCCATTATTTTTGCATAGGTACTAGTATTGCCTGTCGTCATGCCATTATATTTGCATAGGTACTAGTATTGCCTGTCGTTCATACCATTATTTTTGCTGAGGTACAAATATTGCCTGTCGTTCATGCCATTATTTTTGCATAGGTACTAGTTTTGCCTGTCGTTCATGTCACTGGTTTTGCATAGTTACAAGTATTGCCTGTCGTTCATGCCATTGGTTTTGCATAGGAACTAGTATTGCCTGTCGTTCATGTCATTGGTTTTGCATAGGTACTAGTATTGCCTGTCGTTCATGCCATTATTTTTGCATAGGTACTAGTATTGCCTGTCGTCATGCCATTATATTTGCATAGGTACTAGTATTGCCTGTCGTTCATACCATTATTTTTGCTCAGGTACAAATATTGCCTGTCGTTCATGCCATTATTTTTGCATAGGTACTAGTTTTGCCTGTCGTTCATGTCACTGGTTTTGCATAGTTACAAGTATTGCCTGTCGTTCATGCCATTGGTTTTGCATAGGAACTAGTATTGCCTTTCGTTCATGTCATTGGTTTTGCATGGGTACTAGTATTGCCTGTCGTTCATACCATTGGTCTGCATTGGTACTAGTATTGCCTGTCGTTCATGCCATTATTTTTGCAAAGGCACTAGTATTGCCTGTCGTTCATGCCATTATTTTTGCATAGGTACTAGTATTGCGTGTCGTTCATGCCTTTATTTTTGCATAGGTGCTAGTTTTCCTGTTGTTCATGCCATTATTTTTGCATAGGTACTAGTATTGCGTGTCGTTCATGCCTTTATTTTTGCATAGGTACTAGTATTGCTTGTCGTTCATGGCATTATTTTTGCATTGGTACTAGTATTGCCTGTTATTCATGTCATTATTTTTGCATAGGTTCTAGTATTGCCTGTCGTTCATGCCATTGGTTTTGTATAGGTACTAGAATTGCCTGTCGTTCATGCCATTGGTTTTGCATAGGTACTAGTATTGTTTGTCGTTCATGCCATTATTTTTGCATAGGTACTAGTATTGCCTGTAGTTCACGCCATTGGTTTTGCATAGTAACGAGTATGGCCTGTCGTTCATGCCATTGGTTTTGCATTGGTACTAGTATTGCCTTTCGTTCATGCCATTATTTTTGCATAGGTACTAGTATTGCCTGACGTTCATGCCATTATTTTTGCATAGGTACTAGTATTGCCTGTCGTTCATGCCATTACTTTTGCATCGGTACTAGTATTGCCTGTCGTTCATGCCATTGGTTTTGCATAGGTACTAGTATTGCCTGTCGTTCATGCCATTATTTTTGCATAGGTACTAGTATTGCCTGTCGTTCATGCCATTGGTTTTGTATAGGTACTAGTATTGCCTGTCGTTCATGCCATTAATTTTGCATAGGTACTTGTATTGCCTGTCGTTCATGCCATTGGTTTTGCATAGGCACTAGTGTTGCCTGTCGTTCATGCTATTATTTTTGCATAGGTACTAGTATTGCCTGTCGTTCGAGCCATTATTTTTGCATAGGTACTGGTATTGCCTGTTGTTCATGCCATTATTTTTGCATCGGTACTAGTATTGCCTGTCCTTCATGCCATTGGTTTTGCATAGGTACTAGTATTGTTTGTCGTTCATGCCATTATTTTTGCATAGGTACTAGTATTTCCTGTCGTCATGCCATTATTTTTGCATAGGTACTAGTATTGCCTGTCGTTCATGCCTTTTTTATTGCATAGGTACTAGTATTGCCTGTCGTTCATGCCATTATTTTTGTATAGGTACTTGTATTGCCTGTCGTTCATGCCATTGGTTTTGCATAGGTACTAGTATTGCCTGTTGTCATGCCATTGGTTTTGCATAGGTACTAGTATTGTTTGTCGTTCATGCCATTATTTTTGCATAGGTACTAGTATTGCCTGTCGTCATGCCATTATATTTGCATAGGTACTAGTATTGCCTGTCGTTCATACCATTATTTTTGCTTAGGTACAAATATTGCCTGTCGTTCATGCCATTATTTTTGCATAGGTACTAGTTTTGCCTGTCGTTCATGTCACTGGTTTTGCATAGTTACAAGTATTGCCTGTCGTTCATGCCATTGGTTTTGCATAGGAACTAGTATTGCCTGTCGTTCATGTCATTGGTTTTGCATAGGTACTAGTATTGCCTGTCGTTCATGCCATTATTTTTGCATAGGTACTAGTATTGCCTGTAGTCATGCCATTATATTTGCATAGGTACTAGTATTGCCTGTCATTCATACCATTATTTTTGCATAGGTACAAATATTGCCTGTCGTTCATGCCATTATTTTTGCATAGGTACTAGTTTTGCCTGTCGTTCATGTCACAGGTTTTGCATAGTTACAAGTATTGCCTGTCGTTCATGCCATTGGTTTTGCATAGGAACTAGTATTGCCTGTCGTTCATGTCATTGGTTTTGCATAGGTACTAGTATTTCCTGTCGTTCATGCCATTGGTCTGCATTGGTACTAGTATTGCCTGTCGTTCAAGCCATTATTTTTACATAGGCACTAGTATTGCCTGTCGTTCATGCCATTATTTTTGCATAGGTACTAGTATTGCCTGTCGTTCATGCCATTGGTTTTGCATCGGTACTAGTATTGCCTGCCGTTCATGCAATCTTTTTTGCATAGGTACTAGTATTGCCTGTCGTTCATGCCATTATTTTTGCATAGGTACTAGTATTGCCTGTCGTTCATGCCATTTGTTTTGAAAAGGTAATATTATTTTCTGTCGTTCATGCCATTGGTTTTGCATTGGTACTAGTATTGCCAGTCGTTCATGCCATTATTTTTGCATAGGTACTAGTATTGCGTGTCGTTCATGCCTTTATTTTTGCATAGGTACTAGTATTGCGTGTCGTTCATGCCTTTATTTTTGCAAAGGTACTAGTATTGCCTGTCGTTCATGGCATTATTTTTGCATTGGTACTAGTATTGCCTGTTATTCATGCCATTATTTTTGCATAGGTTCTAGTATTGCCTGTCGTTCATGCAATTGGTTTTGCAAAGGTACTTGTATTGCCTGTCGTTCATGCCATTGGTTTTGTATAGGTACTAGTATTGCCTGTCGTTCATGCCATTGGTTTTGTATAGGTACTAGTATTGCCTGTCGTTCATGCCATTGGTTTTGCATAGGTACTAGTATTGTTTGTCGTTCATGCCATAATTTTTGCATAGGTACTAGTATTGCTTGTCGTCATGCCATTATTTTTGCATAGGTACTAGTATTGCCTGTCGTTCACGCCATTGGTTTTGCATAGTAACGAGTATGGCCTGTCGTTCATGCCATTGGTTTTGCATTGGTACTAGTGTTGCCTTTCCTTCATGCCATTATTTTTGCATAGGTACTAGTATTGCCTGTCGTTCATGCCATTATTTTTGCATAGGTACTAGTATTGCCTGTCGTTCATGCCATTGGTTTTGCGTCGGAACTAGTATTGCCTGTCGTTCATGCCATCTTTTTTGCATAGGTACTCCTATTGCCTGTCGTTCATGCCATTATTTTTGCATTGGTACTAGTATTGCCTGTCGTTCATGGCATTGGTTTTGCATAGGTACTAGTATTGCCTGTCGTTCATGCCATTAGTTTGGCATAGGTACTCGTATTGCCTGTCGTTCATGCCATTACTTTTGCATAGGTACTTCTATTGCCTGTCGTTCATGCCATTGGTTTGCATAGTCACTAGTATTGCCTGTCGTTCATGCCATTATTTTTGCATAGGTACGAGTATTGCCTGTCGTTCATGCCATTATTTTTGCATGGGTACTAGTATTGCCTGTCGTTCACGCCATTGGTTTTGCATAGTTACGAGTATGGCCTGTCGTTCATGCCATTGGTTTTGCATCGGTACTGGTATTGCCTGTCGTTCATGCCATTGGTTTTGCATAGGTACTAGAATTGCCTGTCGTTCATGCCATTATTTTTGCAAAGGTACTAGTTAATGCCTGTCGTTCATGCCATTGGTTTTGCATCGGTACTAGTATTGCCTGTCGTTCATGCCTTTTTTTTGCATAGGTACTAAGATTGCCTGTCTTTCATGCCATTGGTTTTGCATAGGTAATAGTATTGCCTGTCGTTCATGCTATTATTTTTGCATAGGTACTAGTTTTGCCTGTCGTTCATGCCACTGGTTTTGCATAGGTACTAGTATTGCCTGTCGTTCATGCCATTGGTTTTACATTGGGACTAGTATTGCCTGTCTTTCCTGCCATTGGTTTTGCATAGATACTAGTATTGCCTGTTGTTCATGCCATTATTTTTGCATAGGTACTAGTATTACCTGTCTTTCATGCCATTATTTTTGCATAGGTACTAGCATTGCCTGTCGTTCATGCCATTATTTTTGCATAGGTACTAGTATTGCCTGTCGTTCATGCCATTATTTTGGCATAGGTACTAGTATTGCTTGTCCTTCATGCCATTATTTTTGCATAGGTACTAGTATTGCCTGTCGTTCATGCCATTATTTTTGCATAGGTACTAGTATTGCCTGTCGTTCATGCCATTATTTTTGCATAGGTACGAGTATTGCCTGTCGTTCATGCCATTATTTTTGCATAGGTACTAGTATTGCCTGTAGTTCATGTCATTATTTTTGCATAGGTACGAGTATTGCCTGTCGTTAATGGCATTATTTTTGCATAGGTACTAGTATTGCCTGTCGTTCATGCCATTATTTTTGCATAGGTACGAGTATTGCCTGTCGTTAATGGCATTATTTTTGTATAGGTACTAGTATTGCCTGTCGTTCATGTCATTGGTTTTGCAAAGGTACTAGTATTGCCTGTCGTTCATGCCATTATTTTTGCATAGATACTAGTATTGCCTGTCGTTCATGCCATTATTTTGGCATAGGTACTAGTATTGCTTGTCCTTCATGCCATTATTTTTGCATAGGTACTAGTATTGCCTGTCGTTCATGCCATTATTTTTGCATAGGTACTAGTATTGCCTGTCGTTCATGCCATTATTTTTGCATAGGTACGAGTATTGCCTGTCGTTCATGCCATTATTTTTGCATAGGTACTAGTATTGCCTGTCATTCATGCCATTATTTTTGCATCGGTACGAGTATTGCCTGTCGTTCATGCCATTATTTTTGCATAGGTACTAGTATTGCCTGTCGTTCATGCCATTATTTTTGCATAGGTACGAGTATTGCCTGTCGTTAATGGCATTATTTTTGTATAGGTACTAGTATTGCCTGTCGTTCATGTCATTGGTTTTGCAAAGGTACTAGTATTGCCTGTCGTTCATGCCATTACTTTTGCATAGGTACTAGTATTGCCTGTCATTCATGCCATTGGTTTTGCATAGGTACTAGTATTGCCTGTCATTCATGCCATTAATTTTGCATAGGTACTTGTATTGCCTGTTGTTCATGCCATTGGTTTTGCATAGCCACTAGTATTGCCTGTCGTTCATGCCATTATTTTTGCATAGGTACTAGTATTGCCTGTCGTTCGTGCCAATTATTTTTGCATAGGTACTAGTATTGCCTGTCGTTCATGCCATTATTTTTGCATAGGGACTAGTACTGCCTGTCTTTCACGCCATTGGTTTTGCATAGGTATTAGTATTGCCTGTCGTTCATGCCATTGGTTTTGTTTAGGTATTAGTATTGCCTGTCGTTCATGCCATTATTTTTGCATAGGTTCTAGTATTGCCTGTCGTTCATGCCATTATTTATGCATAGGTACTGGTATTGCCTGTCGTTCATGCCATTATTTTTGCATAGGTACTAGTATTGCCTGTCGTTCATGCCATTGGTTTTGCATAGGTACTAGTATTGCCTGTCGTTCATGCCATAGGTTTTGCATATATACTAGTATTGCCTGTCGTTCATGCCATTTATTTTGCAAAGGTACTTGTATTGCCTGTCGTTCATGCCATTGGTTTTGAATAGGTAATAGTATTTTCAGTCGTTCATGCCATTTGTTATGCATAGGAACTAGTTTTGCCTGTCGTTCATGCCATTATTTTTGCATAGGAACTAGTATTTCCTGTCGTTCATGCCATTATTTATGCATAGGTACTAGTATTGCCTGTAGTTCATGCCATGGGTTTTGCATAGGTACTAGGATTGTTTGTTGTTCATGCCATTATATTTGCATAGTTACTAGTATTGCCTGTCGTTCATGCCATTGGTTTTGCATAGGAACTAGTATTGCCTGTCGTTCATGTCATTGGTTTTGCATAGGTACTAGTATTGCCTGTCGTTCATGCCATTATTTTTGCATAGGTACTAGTATTGCCTGTCGTCATGCCATTATATTTGCATAGGTACTAGTATTGCCTGTCGTTCATGCCTTTTTTATTGCATAGGTACTAGTATTGCCTGTCGTTCATGCCATTATTTTTGTATAGGTACTTGTATTGCCTGTCGTTCATGTCATTATTTTTGCATGGGTACTAGTATTGCCTGTCGTTCATGTCATTATTTTTGCATGGGTACTAGTATTGCCTGTCGTCCATGCCATTATTTTTGCTTAGGTACTAATATTGCCTGTCTTTCATGCCATTATTTTTGCATAGGTACTAGTATTGCCTGTCGTTCATGTCATTGGTTTTGCATAGGTATTAGTATTGCCTGTCGTTCATGCCATTGGTTTTGCATAGGTACTAGTATTGCCTGTCGTTCATGCCATTGGTCTGCATAGGGACTAGTATTGCCTGTCGTTCATGCCATTGGTTTTGCATAGGTACTAGTATTGCCTGTAGTTCATGCCATTATTTTTGCATAGGTACTAGTATTGCCTGTCGTTCATGCCATTATTATCCCCCGCCTACACGAAGTGGGAGGGGGATATGGGTTTGACCTCCGTCCGTCCGTCCGTCCGTGCGTGCGTGCGTCCGTACGTTCGTCCGTCCGTCCGTCCGTCCGAGATAAAGGGGACAGCTTTACTCAGAAAGTACTACACATACAGTAACCAAATTTGGTGTGTAGCCTCAGACCATAAAGGCCTTGATCGAGTTCGAAAATGAGAAGCGCACGATTGGTGGGGGATGTTGTAGACCATGTCGACTTGTTTTGGCATAGGTACTAGTATTGCCTGTCGTTCATGCCATTATTTTTTTATAGGTACTAGTATTGCCTGTCGTTCATGCCATTGGTTTTGAATAGGTAATAGTATTTTCTGTCGTTCATGCCATTGGTTTTGCAGAGGTACTAGCATTGCCTGTCGTTCATGCCATTATTTTTGCATAGGTACTAGTTATTGCTTGTCGTTCATGCCATTGGTTTTGCATCGGTACTTGTATTGCCTGTCATTCATGCCATTATTTTGCATAGGTACTAGTATTGCCTGTCGTTCATGCCATTGGTTTTGCATAGGTCATAGTATTGCCTGTCGTTCATGCCATTATTTTTGCATAGGTACTAGTATTGCCTGTCGTTCATGCCATTATTTTTGTATAGGTACTAGTATTGCCTGTCGTTCATGTCATTGGTTTTACATAGGTACTAGTATTGCCTGTCGTTCATGCCATTGGTTTTGTTTAGTTACTTGAATTGCCTGTCGTTCATGCCATTGGTTTTGCATAGGTACTAGTATTGCCTGTCGTTCATGCCATTGGTTTTGCATTGGTACTAGTATTGCCTGTCTTTCATGCCATTGGTTTTGCATCGGTACGAGTATTGCCTGTCGTTCATGCCATTATTTTTGCATAGGTACTAGTATTGCCTGTCTTTCATGCCGTTATTTTTGCATGGGTACTAGTATTGCCTGTCGTTCATGCCATTATTTTTGCATAGGTACTAGTATTGCCTGTAGTTCGTGCCATTATTTTTGCGTAGGTACTAGTATTGCCTGTCGTTCATGCCATTATTTTTGTATAGGTACTAGTATTGCCTGTCGTTCATGCCATTGGTTTTGCATAGGTACTAGTATTGCCTGTCGTCCATGCCATTGGTTTTGTGTAGGTTTTTGTATTCCTTGTCGTTCATGCTATTGGTTTTGCATTGGTACTAGTTTTGCCTGTCTTTCATGCCATTGGTTTTGCATAGGTACTAGTATTGCCTGTCGTTCATGCCATTGGTTTTGCATAGGTACTCGTATTGTTTGTCGTTCATGCCATTATTTTTGCATAGGTACTAGCATTGCCTGTCGTTCATGCCATTATTTTTGTACAGGTACTAGTTTTGCCTGTCGTTCATGCCACTAGTTTTGCATAGGTACTAGTATTGCCTGTCGTTCATGCCATTGGTTTTGCATTGGGACTAGTATTGCCTGTCTTTCATGCCATTGATTTTGCATAGATACTTGTATTGCATGTCCTTCATGCCATTGGTTTTGCATAGGTACTAGTATTGCCTGTCGTTCATGCCATTGGTTTTGTATAGGTTCTAGTATTGCCTGTCGTTCATGCCATTAATTTTGCATAGGTACTTGTATTGCCTGTTGTTCATGCCATTGGTTTTGCATAGGCACTAGTGTTGCCTGTCGTTCATGCTATTATTTTTGCATAGGTACTAGTATTGCCTGTCGTTCGAGCCATTATTTTTGCATAGGTACTGGTATTGCCTGTCGTTCATGCCATTGGTTTTGCATAGGTACTAGTATTGTTTGTAGTTCATGCCATTATTTTTGCATAGGTACTAGTATTGCCTGTCGTCATGCCATTATTTTTGCATAGGTACTAGTATTGCCTGTCGTTCATGCCTTTTTTTTTGCATAGGTTCTAGTATTGCCTGTCGTTCATGCCATTATTTTTGTATAGGTACTAGTATTGCCTGTCGTTCATGTCATTGGTTTTGCATAGGTACTAGTATTGCCTGTGGTTCATGCAATTGGTTTTGCATAGGTACTTGTATTGCCTGTCGTTCATGACATTGGTTTTGCATAGGTACTACTATTGCCTGTTGTCATGCCATTGGTTTTGCATAGGTACTAGTATTGTTTGTCGTTCATGCCATTATTTTTGCATAGGTACTAGTATTGCCTGTCGTCATGCCATTATATTTGCATAGGTACTAGTATTGCCTGTTGTTCATCCCATTATTTTTGCTTAGGTGCAAATATTGCCTGTCGTTCATGCCATTATTTTTGCATTGGTACTAGTTTTGCCTGTCGTTCATGTCACTGGTTTTGCATAGTTACAAGTATTGCCTGTCGTTCATGCCATTGGTTTTGCATAGGAACTAGTATTGCCTGTCGTTCATGTCATTGGTTTTGCATAGGTACTAGTATTGCCTGTCGTTCATACCATTGGTTTTGCATAGGTACTAGCATTGCCTGTAGTTCATGCCATTGGTTTTGTATAGGTGCTAGTATTGCCTGTCTTTCATGCCATTAATTTTGCATAGGTACTTGTATTGCCTGTCGTTCATGCCATTGGTTTTGCATAGGTACTAGTATTGCCTGTCGTTCATGCCATTGGTTTTGCATAGGTGCTAGTATTGCCTGTCTTTCATGCCATTAATTTTGCATAGGTACTAGTATTGCCTGTCGTTCATGCCATTGGTTTTGTATAGGTACTAGTATTGCCTGTCGTTCATACCATTGGTTTTGCATAGGTACTAGCATTGCCTGTAGTTCATGCCATTGGTTTTGTATAGGTGCTAGTATTGCCTGTCTTTCATGCCATTAATTTTGCATAGGTACTTGTATTGCCTGTCGTTCATGCCATTGGTTTCGCATAGGTACTAGTATTGCCTGTCGTTCATGCCATTGGTTTTGCATAGGTGCTAGTATTGCCTGTCTTTCATGCCATTAATTTTGCATAGGTACTAGTATTGCCTGTCGTTCATGCCATTGGCTTGCATAGGTACTAGTATTGCCTGTCGTTCATGCCATTATTTTTGCATAGGTACTAGTATTGCCTGTCGTTCATGCCATTCGTTTGGCATAGGTACTCGTATTGCCTGTCGTTCATGCCATTACTTTTGCATAGGTACTTGTATTGCCTGTCGTTCATGCCATTGGTTTGCATAGGCACTCGTATTGCCTGTCGTTCATGCCATTATTTTTGCATAGGTACGAGTATTGCGTGTCGTTAATGCCATTATTTTTGCATAGGTACTAGTATTGCCTGTCGTTCACGCCATTGGTTTTGCATAGTTACGAGTATGGCCTGTCGTTCATGCCTTTGGTTTTGCATCGGTACTGGTATTGCCTGTCTTTCATGCCATTGGTTTTGCATAGGTACTTGTATTGCCTGTCGTTCATGCCATTATTTTTGCATAGGTACTAGTATTTCCTGTCGTCATGCCATTATTTTTGCATAGGTACTAGTATTGCCTGTCGTTCATGCCTTTTTTATTGCATAGGTACTAGTATTGCCTGTCGTTCATGCCATTATTTTTGTATAGGTACTAGTATTGCCTGTCGTTCATGTCATTGGTTTTGCATAGGTACTAGTATTGCCTGTGGTTCATGCAATTGGTTTTGCATAGGTACTTGTATTGCCTGTCGTTCATGCCATTGGTTTTGCATAGGTACTTGTATTGCCTGTCGTTCATGCCATTGGTTTTGCATAGGTACTAGTATTGCCTGTCGTTCATGCCATTGGTTTTGCATAGGTACTAGTATTGTTTGTCGTTCATGCCATTATTTTTGCATAGGTACTAGTATTGCCTGCCGCATGCCATTATATTTGCATAGGTACTAGTATTGCCTGTCGTTCATACCATTATTTTTGCTGAGGTACAAATATTGCCTGTCGTTCATGCCATTATTTTTGCATAGGTACTAGTTTTGCCTGTCGTTCATGTCACTGGTTTTGCATAGTTACAAGTATTGCCTGTCGTTCATGCCATTGGTTTTGCATCGGTACTGGTATTGCCTGTCTTTCATGCCATTGGTTTTGCATAGGTACTTGTATTGCCTGTCGTTCATGCCATTATTTTTGCATAGGTACTAGTATTTCCTGTCGTCATGCCATTATTTTTGCATAGGTACTAGTATTGCCTGTCGTTCATGCCTTTTTTATTGCATAGGTACTAGTATTGCCTGTCGTTCATGCCATTATTTTTGTATAGGTTCTAGTATTGCCTGTCGTTCATGTCATTGGTTTTGCATAGGTACTAGTATTGCCTGTGGTTCATGCAATTGGTTTTGCATAGGTACTTGTATTGCCTGTCGTTCATGCCATTGGTTTTGCATAGGTACTTGTATTGCCTGTCGTTCATGCCATTGGTTTTGCATAGGTACTAGTATTGCCTGTTGTCATGCCATTGGTTTTGCATAGGTACTAGTATTGTTTGTCGTTCATGCCATTATTTTTGCATAGGTACTAGTATTGCCTGTCGTCATGCCATTATATTTGCATAGGTACTAGTATTGCCTGTCGTTCATACCATTATTTTTGCTGAGGTACAAATATTGCCTGTCGTTCATGCCATTATTTTTGCATAGGTACTAGTTTTGCCTGTCGTTCATGTCACTGGTTTTGCATAGTTACAAGTATTGCCTGTCGTTCATGCCATTGGTTTTGCATAGGAACTAGTATTGCCTGTCGTTCATGTCATTGGTTTTGCATAGGTACTAGTATTGCCTGTCGTTCATGCCATTATTTTTGCATAGGTACTAGTATTGCCTGTCGTCATGCCATTATATTTGCATAGGTACTAGTATTGCCTGTCGTTCATACCATTATTTTTGCTCAGGTACAAATATTGCCTGTCGTTCATGCCATTATTTTTGCATAGGTACTAGTTTTGCCTGTCGTTCATGTCACTGGTTTTGCATAGTTACAAGTATTGCCTGTCGTTCATGCCATTGGTTTTGCATAGGAACTAGTATTGCCTTTCGTTCATGTCATTGGTTTTGCATGGGTACTAGTATTGCCTGTCGTTCATACCATTGGTCTGCATTGGTACTAGTATTGCCTGTCGTTCATGCCATTATTTTTGCAAAGGCACTAGTATTGCCTGTCGTTCATGCCATTATTTTTGCATAGGTACTAGTATTGCGTGTCGTTCATGCCTTTATTTTTGCATAGGTGCTAGTTTTCCTGTTGTTCATGCCATTATTTTTGCATAGGTACTAGTATTGCGTGTCGTTCATGCCTTTATTTTTGCATAGGTACTAGTATTGCTTGTCGTTCATGGCATTATTTTTGCATTGGTACTAGTATTGCCTGTTATTCATGTCATTATTTTTGCATAGGTTCTAGTATTGCCTGTCGTTCATGCCATTGGTTTTGTATAGGTACTAGTATTGCCTGTCGTTCATGCCATTGGTTTTGCATAGGTACTAGTATTGTTTGTCGTTCATGCCATTATTTTTGCATAGGTACTAGTATTGCCTGTAGTTCACGCCATTGGTTTTGCATAGTAACGAGTATGGCCTGTCGTTCATGCCATTGGTTTTGCATTGGTACTAGTATTGCCTTTCGTTCATGCCATTATTTTTGCATAGGTACTAGTATTGCCTGACGTTCATGCCATTATTTTTGCATAGGTACTAGTATTGCCTGTCGTTCATGCCATTACTTTTGCATCGGTACTAGTATTGCCTGTCGTTCATGCCATTGGTTTTGCATAGGTACTAGTATTGCCTGTCGTTCATGCCATTATTTTTGCATAGGTACTAGTATTGCCTGTCGTTCATGCCATTGGTTTTGTATAGGTACTAGTATTGCCTGTCGTTCATGCCATTAATTTTGCATAGGTACTTGTATTGCCTGTCGTTCATGCCATTGGTTTTGCATAGGCACTAGTGTTGCCTGTCGTTCATGCTATTATTTTTGCATAGGTACTAGTATTGCCTGTCGTTCGAGCCATTATTTTTGCATAGGTACTGGTATTGCCTGTTGTTCATGCCATTATTTTTGCATCGGTACTAGTATTGCCTGTCCTTCATGCCATTGGTTTTGCATAGGTACTAGTATTGTTTGTCGTTCATGCCATTATTTTTGCATAGGTACTAGTATTTCCTGTCGTCATGCCATTATTTTTGCATAGGTACTAGTATTGCCTGTCGTTCATGCCTTTTCTATTGCATAGGTACTAGTATTGCCTGTCGTTCATGCCATTATTTTTGTATAGGTACTTGTATTGCCTGTCGTTCATGCCATTGGTTTTGCATAGGTACTAGTATTGCCTGTTGTCATGCCATTGGTTTTGCATAGGTACTAGTATTGTTTGTCGTTCATGCCATTATTTTTGCATAGGTACTAGTATTGCCTGTCGTCATGCCATTATATTTGCATAGGTACTAGTATTGCCTGTCGTTCATGCCATTGGCTTGCATAGGTACTAGTATTGCCTGTCGTTCATGCCATTATTTTTGCATAGGTACTAGTATTGCCTGTCGTTCATGCCATTCGTTTGGCATAGGTACTCGTATTGCCTGTCGTTCATGCCATTACTTTTGCATAGGTACTTGTATTGCCTGTCGTTCATGCCATTGGTTTGCATAGGCACTCGTATTGCCTGTCGTTCATGCCATTATTTTTGCATAGGTACGAGTATTGCGTGTCGTTAATGCCATTATTTTTGCATAGGTACTAGTATTGCCTGTCGTTCACGCCATTGGTTTTGCATAGTTACGAGTATGGCCTGTCGTTCATGCCATTATTTTTGCATAGGTACTAGTATTTCCTGTCGTCATGCCATTATTTTTGCATAGGTACTAGTATTGCCTGTCGTTCATGCCTTTTTTATTGCATAGGTACTAGTATTGCCTGTCGTTCATGCCATTATTTTTGTATAGGTACTAGTATTGCCTGTCCTTCATGTCATTGGTTTTGCATAGGTACTAGTATTGCCTGTGGTTCATGCTTTTGGTTTTGCATAGGTACTTGTATTGCCTGTCGTTCATGCCATTGGTTTTGCATAGGTACTTGTATTGCCTGTCGTTCATGCCATTGGTTTTGCATAGGTACTAGTATTGCCTGTTGTCATGCCATTGGTTTTGCATAGGTACTAGTATTGTTTGTCGTTCATGCCATTATTTTTGCATAGGTACTAGTATTGCCTGTCGTCATGCCATTATATTTGCATAGGTACTAGTATTGCCTGTCGTTCATACCATTATTTTTGCTGAGGTACAAATATTGCCTGTCGTTCATGCCATTATTTTTGCATAGGTACTAGTTTTGCCTGTCGTTCATGTCACTGGTTTTGCATAGTTACAAGTATTGCCTGTCGTTCATGCCATTGGTTTTGCATAGGAACTAGTATTGCCTGTCGTTCATGTCATTGGTTTTGCATAGGTACTAGTATTGCCTGTCGTTCATGCCATTATTTTTGCATAGGTACTAGTATTGCCTGTCGTCATGCCATTATATTTGCATAGGTACTAGTATTGCCTGTCGTTCATACCATTATTTTTGCTCAGGTACAAATATTGCCTGTCGTTCATGCCATTATTTTTGCATAGGTACTAGTTTTGCCTGTCGTTCATGTCACTGGTTTTGCATAGTTACAAGTATTGCCTGTCGTTCATGCCATTGGTTTTGCATAGGAACTAGTATTGCCTTTCGTTCATGTCATTGGTTTTGCATGGGTACTAGTATTGCCTGTCGTTCATACCATTGGTCTGCATTGGTACTAGTATTGCCTGTCGTTCATGCCATTATTTTTGCAAAGGCACTAGTATTGCCTGTCGTTCATGCCATTATTTTTGCATAGGTACTAGTATTGCGTGTCGTTCATGCCTTTATTTTTGCATAGGTGCTAGTTTTCCTGTTGTTCATGCCATTATTTTTGCATAGGTACTAGTATTGCGTGTCGTTCATGCCTTTATTTTTGCATAGGTACTAGTATTGCTTGTCGTTCATGGCATTATTTTTGCATTGGTACTAGTATTGCCTGTTATTCATGTCATTATTTTTGCATAGGTTCTAGTATTGCCTGTCGTTCATGCCATTGGTTTTGTATAGGTACTAGTATTGCCTGTCGTTCATGCCATTGGTTTTGCATAGGTACTAGTATTGTTTGTCGTTCATGCCATTATTTTTGCATAGGTACTAGTATTGCCTGTAGTTCACGCCATTGGTTTTGCATAGTAACGAGTATGGCCTGTCGTTCATGCCATTGGTTTTGCATTGGTACTAGTATTGCCTTTCGTTCATGCCATTATTTTTGCATAGGTACTAGTATTGCCTGACGTTCATGCCATTATTTTTGCATAGGTACTAGTATTGCCTGTCGTTCATGCCATTACTTTTGCATCGGTACTAGTATTGCCTGTCGTTCATGCCATTGGTTTTGCATAGGTACTAGTATTGCCTGTCGTTCATGCCATTATTTTTGCATAGGTACTAGTATTGCCTGTCGTTCATGCCATTGGTTTTGTATAGGTACTAGTATTGCCTGTCGTTCATGCCATTAATTTTGCATAGGTACTTGTATTGCCTGTCGTTCATGCCATTGGTTTTGCATAGGCACTAGTGTTGCCTGTCGTTCATGCTATTATTTTTGCATAGGTACTAGTATTGCCTGTCGTTCGAGCCATTATTTTTGCATAGGTACTGGTATTGCCTGTTGTTCATGCCATTATTTTTGCATCGGTACTAGTATTGCCTGTCCTTCATGCCATTGGTTTTGCATAGGTACTAGTATTGTTTGTCGTTCATGCCATTATTTTTGCATAGGTACTAGTATTTCCTGTCGTCATGCCATTATTTTTGCATAGGTACTAGTATTGCCTGTCGTTCATGCCTTTTTTATTGCATAGGTACTAGTATTGCCTGTCGTTCATGCCATTATTTTTGTATAGGTACTTGTATTGCCTGTCGTTCATGCCATTGGTTTTGCATAGGTACTAGTATTGCCTGTTGTCATGCCATTGGTTTTGCATAGGTACTAGTATTGTTTGTCGTTCATGCCATTATTTTTGCATAGGTACTAGTATTGCCTGTCGTCATGCCATTATATTTGCATAGGTACTAGTATTGCCTGTCGTTCATACCATTATTTTTGCTTAGGTACAAATATTGCCTGTCGTTCATGCCATTATTTTTGCATAGGTACTAGTTTTGCCTGTCGTTCATGTCACTGGTTTTGCATAGTTACAAGTATTGCCTGTCGTTCATGCCATTGGTTTTGCATAGGAACTAGTATTGCCTGTCGTTCATGTCATTGGTTTTGCATAGGTACTAGTATTGCCTGTCGTTCATGCCATTATTTTTGCATAGGTACTAGTATTGCCTGTAGTCATGCCATTATATTTGCATAGGTACTAGTATTGCCTGTCATTCATACCATTATTTTTGCATAGGTACAAATATTGCCTGTCGTTCATGCCATTATTTTTGCATAGGTACTAGTTTTGCCTGTCGTTCATGTCACAGGTTTTGCATAGTTACAAGTATTGCCTGTCGTTCATGCCATTGGTTTTGCATAGGAACTAGTATTGCCTGTCGTTCATGTCATTGGTTTTGCATAGGTACTAGTATTTCCTGTCGTTCATGCCATTGGTCTGCATTGGTACTAGTATTGCCTGTCGTTCAAGCCATTATTTTTACATAGGCACTAGTATTGCCTGTCGTTCATGCCATTATTTTTGCATAGGTACTAGTATTGCCTGTCGTTCATGCCATTGGTTTTGCATCGGTACTAGTATTGCCTGCCGTTCATGCAATCTTTTTTGCATAGGTACTAGTATTGCCTGTCGTTCATGCCATTATTTTTGCATAGGTACTAGTATTGCCTGTCGTTCATGCCATTTGTTTTGAAAAGGTAATATTATTTTCTGTCGTTCATGCCATTGGTTTTGCATTGGTACTAGTATTGCCAGTCGTTCATGCCATTATTTTTGCATAGGTACTAGTATTGCGTGTCGTTCATGCCTTTATTTTTGCATAGGTACTAGTATTGCGTGTCGTTCATGCCTTTATTTTTGCAAAGGTACTAGTATTGCCTGTCGTTCATGGCATTATTTTTGCATTGGTACTAGTATTGCCTGTTATTCATGCCATTATTTTTGCATAGGTTCTAGTATTGCCTGTCGTTCATGCAATTGGTTTTGCAAAGGTACTTGTATTGCCTGTCGTTCATGCCATTGGTTTTGTATAGGTACTAGTATTGCCTGTCGTTCATGCCATTGGTTTTGTATAGGTACTAGTATTGCCTGTCGTTCATGCCATTGGTTTTGCATAGGTACTAGTATTGTTTGTCGTTCATGCCATAATTTTTGCATAGGTACTAGTATTGCTTGTCGTCATGCCATTATTTTTGCATAGGTACTAGTATTGCCTGTCGTTCACGCCATTGGTTTTGCATAGTAACGAGTATGGCCTGTCGTTCATGCCATTGGTTTTGCATTGGTACTAGTGTTGCCTTTCCTTCATGCCATTATTTTTGCATAGGTACTAGTATTGCCTGTCGTTCATGCCATTATTTTTGCATAGGTACTAGTATTGCCTGTCGTTCATGCCATTGGTTTTGCGTCGGAACTAGTATTGCCTGTCGTTCATGCCATCTTTTTTGCATAGGTACTCCTATTGCCTGTCGTTCATGCCATTATTTTTGCATTGGTACTAGTATTGCCTGTCGTTCATGGCATTGGTTTTGCATAGGTACTAGTATTGCCTGTCGTTCATGCCATTAGTTTGGCATAGGTACTCGTATTGCCTGTCGTTCATGCCATTACTTTTGCATAGGTACTTCTATTGCCTGTCGTTCATGCCATTGGTTTGCATAGTCACTAGTATTGCCTGTCGTTCATGCCATTATTTTTGCATAGGTACGAGTATTGCCTGTCGTTCATGCCATTATTTTTGCATGGGTACTAGTATTGCCTGTCGTTCACGCCATTGGTTTTGCATAGTTACGAGTATGGCCTGTCGTTCATGCCATTGGTTTTGCATCGGTACTGGTATTGCCTGTCGTTCATGCCATTGGTTTTGCATAGGTACTAGAATTGCCTGTCGTTCATGCCATTATTTTTGCAAAGGTACTAGTTAATGCCTGTCGTTCATGCCATTGGTTTTGCATCGGTACTAGTATTGCCTGTCTTTCATGCCTTTTTTTTGCATAGGTACTAAGATTGCCTGTCTTTCATGCCATTGGTTTTGCATAGGTAATAGTATTGCCTGTCGTTCATGCTATTATTTTTGCATAGGTACTAGTTTTGCCTGTCGTTCATGCCACTGGTTTTGCATAGGTACTAGTATTGCCTGTCGTTCATGCCATTGGTTTTACATTGGGACTAGTATTGCCTGTCTTTCCTGCCATTGGTTTTGCATAGATACTAGTATTGCCTGTTGTTCATGCCATTATTTTTGCATAGGTACTAGTATTACCTGTCTTTCATGCCATTATTTTTGCATAGGTACTAGCATTGCCTGTCGTTCATGCCATTATTTTTGCATAGGTACTAGTATTGCCTGTCGTTCATGCCATTATTTTGGCATAGGTACTAGTATTGCTTGTCCTTCATGCCATTATTTTTGCATAGGTACTAGTATTGCCTGTCGTTCATGCCATTATTTTTGCATAGGTACTAGTATTGCCTGTCGTTCATGCCATTATTTTTGCATAGGTACGAGTATTGCCTGTCGTTCATGCCATTATTTTTGCATAGGTACTAGTATTGCCTGTAGTTCATGTCATTATTTTTGCATAGGTACGAGTATTGCCTGTCGTTAATGGCATTATTTTTGCATAGGTACTAGTATTGCCTGTCGTTCATGCCATTATTTTTGCATAGGTACGAGTATTGCCTGTCGTTAATGGCATTATTTTTGTATAGGTACTAGTATTGCCTGTCGTTCATGTCATTGGTTTTGCAAAGGTACTAGTATTGCCTGTCGTTCATGCCATTATTTTTGCATAGATACTAGTATTGCCTGTCGTTCATGCCATTATTTTGGCATAGGTACTAGTATTGCTTGTCCTTCATGCCATTATTTTTGCATAGGTACTAGTATTGCCTGTCGTTCATGCCATTATTTTTGCATAGGTACTAGTATTGCCTGTCGTTCATGCCATTATTTTTGCATAGGTACGAGTATTGCCTGTCGTTCATGCCATTATTTTTGCATAGGTACTAGTATTGCCTGTCATTCATGCCATTATTTTTGCATCGGTACGAGTATTGCCTGTCGTTCATGCCATTATTTTTGCATAGGTACTAGTATTGCCTGTCGTTCATGCCATTATTTTTGCATAGGTACGAGTATTGCCTGTCGTTAATGGCATTATTTTTGTATAGGTACTAGTATTGCCTGTCGTTCATGTCATTGGTTTTGCAAAGGTACTAGTATTGCCTGTCGTTCATGCCATTACTTTTGCATAGGTACTAGTATTGCCTGTCATTCATGCCATTGGTTTTGCATAGGTACTAGTATTGCCTGTCATTCATGCCATTAATTTTGCATAGGTACTTGTATTGCCTGTTGTTCATGCCATTGGTTTTGCATAGCCACTAGTATTGCCTGTCGTTCATGCCTTTATTTTTGCATAGGTACTAGTATTGCCTGTCGTTCGTGCCAATTATTTTTGCATAGGTACTAGTATTGCCTGTCGTTCATGCCATTATTTTTGCATAGGGACTAGTACTGCCTGTCTTTCACGCCATTGGTTTTGCATAGGTATTAGTATTGCCTGTCGTTCATGCCATTGGTTTTGTTTAGGTATTAGTATTGCCTGTCGTTCATGCCATTATTTTTGCATAGGTTCTAGTATTGCCTGTCGTTCCTGCCATTATTTTTGCATAGGTACTAGTATTGCCTGTCGTTCATGTCATTATTTTTGCATGGGTACTAGTATTGCCTGTCGTCCATGCCATTATTTTTGCTTAGGTACTAATATTGCCTGTCTTTCATGCCATTATTTTTGCATAGGTACTAGTATTGCCTGTCGTTCATGTCATTGGTTTTGCATAGGTATTAGTATTGCCTGTCGTTCATGCCATTGGTTTTGCATAGGTACTAGTATTGCCTGTCGTTCATGCCATTGGTCTGCATAGGGACTAGTATTGCCTGTCGTTCATGCCATTGGTTTTGCATAGGTACTAGTATTGCCTGTAGTTCATGCCATTATTTTTGCATAGGTACTAGTATTGCCTGTCGTTCATGCCATTATTATCCCCCGCCTACACGAAGTGGGAGGGGGATATGGGTTTGACCTCCGTCCGTCCGTCCGTCCGTGCGTGCGTTCGTCCGTACGTTCGTCCGTCCGTCCGTCCGAGATAAAGGGGACAGCTTTACTCAGAAAGTACTACACATACAGTGACCAAATTTGGTGTGTAGCCTCAGACCATAAAGGCCTTGATCGAGTTCGAAAATGAGAAGCGCACGATTGGTGGGGGATGTTGTAGACCATGTCGACTTGTTTTGGCATAGGTACTAGTATTGCCTGTCGTTCATGCCATTGGTTTTGCATAGGTACTAGTATTGCCTGTCGTTCATGCCATTTTTTTTTTATAGGTACTAGTATTGCCTGTCGTTCATGCCTTTGGTTTTGAATAGGTACTAGCATTGCCTGTCGTTCATGCCTTTATTTTTGCATAGGTACTAGTTTTTGCTTGTCGTTCATGCCATTGGTTTTGCATAGGTACTAGCATTGCCTGTCGTTCATGCCATTATTTTTGCATAGGTACTAGTTATTGCTTGTCGTTCATGCCATTGGTTTTGCATCGGTACTTGTATTGCCTGTCATTCATGCCATTATTTTGCATAGGTACTAGTATTACCTGTCGTTCATGCCATTGGTTTTGCATAGGTCATAGTATTGCCTGTCGTTCATGCCATTATTTTTGCATAGGTACTAGTATTGCCTGTCGTTCATGCCATTATTTTTGTATAGGTACTAGTATTGCCTGTCGTTCATGTCATTGGTTTTACATAGGTACTAGTATTGCCTGTCGTTCATGCCATTGGTTTTGTTTAGTTACTTGAATTGCCTGTCGTTCATGCCATTGGTTTTGCATAGGTACTAGTATTGCCTGTCGTTCATGCCATTGGTTTTGCATTGGTACTAGTATTGTCTGTCTTTCATGCCATTGGTTTTGCATCGGTACGAGTATTGCCTGTCGTTCATGCCATTGGTTTTGCAGAGGTACTAGTATTGCCTGTCGTTCATGCCATTATTTTTGCATAGGTACTAGTATTGCCTGTCTTTCATGCCGTTATTTTTGCATGGGTACTAGTATTGCCTGTCGTTCATGCCATTATTTTTGCATAGGTACTAGTATTGCCTGTAGTTCGTGCCATTATTTTTGCGTAGGTACTAGTATTGCCTGTCGTTCATGCCATTATTTTTGTATAGGTACTAGTATTGCCTGTCGTTCATGCCATTGGTTTTGCATAGGTACTAGTATTGCCTGTCGTCCATGCCATTGGTTTTGCATAGGTCCTTGTATTGCCTGTCGTTCATGCCATTGGTTTTGCATTGGTACTAGTATTGCCTGTCTTTCATGCCATTGGTTTTGCAAAGGTACTAGTATTGCCTGTCGTTCATGCCATTGGTTTTGCATAGGTACTAGTATTGCCTGTCGTTCATGCCATTGGTTTTGTTTAGTTACTTGAATTGCCTGTCGTTCATGCCATTGGTTTTGCATAGGTACTAGTATTGCCTGTCGTTCATGCCATTAGTTTTGCATTGGTACTAGTATTGCCTGTCTTTCATGCCATTGGTTTTGCATCGGTACGAGTATTGCCTGTCGTTCATGCCATTGGTTTTGCAGAGGTACGAGTATTGCCTGTCGTTCATGCCATTATTTTTGCATAGGTACTAGTATTGCCTGTCTTTCATGCCGTTATTTTTGCATGGGTACTAGTATTGCCTGTCGTTCATGCCATTATTTTTGCATAGGTACTAGTATTGCCTGTCGTTCGTGCCATTATTTTTGCGTAGGTACTAGTATTGCCTGTCGTTCATGCCATTATTTTTGTATAGGTACTAGTATTGCCTGTCGTTCATGCCATTGGTTTTGCATAGGTCCTAGTATTGCCTGTCGTCCATGCCATTGGTTTTGCATAGGTCCTTGTATTGCCTGTCGTTCATGCCATTGGTTTTGCATTGGTACTAGTATTGCCTGTCTTTCATGCCATTGGTTTTGCATAGGTACTAGTATTGCCTGTCGTTCATGCCATTGGTTTTGCATAGGTACTCGTATTGTTTGTCGTTCATGCCATTATTTTTGCATAGGTACTAGTATTGCCTGTCGTTCATGCCATTATTTTTGTACAGGTACTAGTTTTGCCTGTCCTTCATGCCATTAGTTTTGCATAGGTACTAGTATTGCCTGTCGTTCATGCCATTGGTTTTGCATTGGGACTAGTATTGCCTGTCTTTCATGCCATTGGTTTTGCATAGATACTTGTATTGCATGTCCTTCATGCCATTGGTTTTGCATAGGTACTAGTATTGCCTGTCGTTCATGCCATTGGTTTTGTATAGGTACTAGTATTGCCTGTCGTTCATGCCATTAATTTTGCATAGGTACTTGTATTGCCTGTTATTCATGCCATTGGTTTTGCATAGGCACTAGTGTTGCCTGTCGTTCATGCTATTATTTTTGCATAGGTACTAGTATTGCCTGTCGTTCGAACCATTATTTTTGCATAGGTACTGGTATTGCCTGTCGTTCATGCCATTGGTTTTGCATAGGTACTAGTATTGTTTGTAGTTCATGCCATTATTTTTGCATAGGTACTAGTATTGCCTGTCGTCATGCCATTATTTTTGCATAGGTACTAGTATTGCCTGTCGTTCATGCCTTTTTTTTTGCATAGGTACTAGTATTGCCTGTCGTTCATGCCATTATTTTTGTATAGGTACTAGTATTGCCTGTCGTTCATGTCATTGGTTTTGCATAGGTACTAGTATTGCCTGTGGTTCATGCAATTGGTTTTGCATCGGTACTTGTATTGCCTGTCGTTCATGACATTGGTTTTGCATAGGTACTAGTATTGCCTGTTGTCATGCCATTGGTTTTGCATAGGTACTAGTATTGTTTGTCGTTCATGCCATTATTTTTGCAAAGGTACTAGTATTGCCTGTCGTCATGCCATTATATTTGCATAGGTACTAGTATTGCCTGTTGTTCATCCCATTATTTTTGCTTAGGTGCAAATATTGCCTGTCGTTCATGCCATTATTTTTGCATTGGTACTAGTTTTGCCTGTCGTTCATGTCACTGGTTTTGCATAGTTACAAGTATTGCCTGTCGTTCATGCCATTGGTTTTGCATAGGAACTGGTATTGCCTGTCGTTCATGTCATTGGTTTTGCATAGGTACTAGTATTGCCTGTCGTTCATACCATTGGTTTTGCATAGGTACTAGCATTGCCTGTAGTTCATGCCATTGGTTTTGTATAGGTGCTAGTATTGCCTGTCTTTCATGCCATTAATTTTGCATAGGTACTTGTATTGCCTGTCGTTCATGCCATTGGTTTTGCATAGGTACTAGTATTGCCTGTCGTTCATGCCATTGGTTTTGCATAGGTGCTAGTATTGCCTGTCTTTCATGCCATTAATTTTGCATAGGTACTAGTATTGCCTGTCGTTCATGCCATTGGTTTTGTATAGGTACTAGTATTGCCTGTCGTTCATACCATTGGTTTTGCATAGGTACTAGCATTGCCTGTAGTTCATGCCATTGGTTTTGTATAGGTGCTAGTATTGCCTGTCTTTCATGCCATTAATTTTGCATAGGTACTTGTATTGCCTGTCGTTCATGCCATTGGTTTTGCATAGGTACTAGTATTGCCTGTCGTTCATGCCATTGGTTTTGCATAGGTGCTCGTATTGCCTGTCTTTCATGCCATTAATTTTGCATAGGTACTAGTATTGCCTGTCGTTCATGCCATTGGCTTGCATAGGTACTAGTATTGCCTGTCGTTCATGCCATTATTTTTGCATAGGTACTAGTATTGCCTGTCGTTCATGCCATTCGTTTGGCATAGGTACTCGTATTGCCTGTCGTTCATGCCATTACTTTTGCATAGGTACTTGTATTGCCTGTCGTTCATGCCATTGGTTTGCATAGGCACTCGTATTGCCTGTCGTTCATGCCATTATTTTTGCATAGGTACGAGTATTGCCTGTCGTTCATGCCATTATTTTTGCATAGGTACTAGTATTGCCTGTCGTTCACGCCATTGGTTTTGCATAGTTACGAGTATGGCCTGTCGTTCATGCCATTGGTTTTGCATCGGTACTGGTATTGCCTGTCTTTCATGCCATTGGTTTTGCATAGGTACTTGTATTGCCTGTCGTTCATGCCATTATTTTTGCATAGGTACTAGTATTTCCTGTCGTCATGCCATTATTTTTGCATAGGTACTAGTATTGCCTGTCGTTCATGCCTTTTTTATTGCATAGGTACTAGTATTGCCTGTCGTTCATGCCATTATTTTTGTATAGGTACTAGTAGTGCCTGTCGTTCATGTCATTGGTTTTGCATAGGTACTAGTATTGCCTGTGGTTCATGCAATTGGTTTTGCATAGGTACTTGTATTGCCTGTCGTTCATGCCATTGGTTTTGCATAGGTACTTGTATTGCCTGTCGTTCATGCCATTGGTTTTGCATAGGTACTAGTATTGCCTGTTGTCATGCCATTGGTTTTGCATAGGTACTAGTATTGCCTGTCGTTCATGCCATTATTTTTGCATAGGTACTAGTATTGCCTGTCGTTCATGCCATTATTTTGGCATAGGTACTAGTATTGCTTGTCGTTCATGCCATTATTTTTGCATAGATACTAGTATTGCCTGTCGTTCATGTCATTGGTTTCGCAAAGGTACTAGTATTGCCTGTCATTCATGCCATTGGTTTTGCATAGGTACTAGTATTGCCTGTCGTTCATGCCATTAATTTTGCATAGGTACTTGTATTGCCTGTTGTTCATGCCATTGGTTTTGCATAGGCACTAGTATTGCCTGTCGTTCATGCCATGATTTTTGCATAGGTACTAGTAATGCCTGTCGTTCGTGCCAATTATTTTTGCATAGGTACTAGTATTGCCTGTCGTTCATGCCATTATTTTTGCATAGGGACTAGTACTGCCTGTCGTTCACGCCATTGGTTTTGCATAGGTATTAGTATTGCCTGTCGTTCATGCCATTGGTTTTGCTTAGGTGTTAGTATTGCCTGTCGTTCATGCCATTATTTTTGCATATGTACTAGTATTGCCTGTCGTTCATGCCTTTGGTTTTGCTTAGGTGTTAGTATTGCCTGTCGTTCATGCCATTATTTTTGCATTGGTACTAGTATTGCCTGTTATTCATGCCATTATTTTTGCATAGGTTCTAGTATTGCCTGTCGTTCATGCCATTGGTTTTGCATAGGTACTAGTATTGCCTGTCGTTCATGCCATTGGTTTTGCATAGGTGCTAGTATTGCCTGTCTTTCATGCCATTAATTTTGCATAGGTACTAGTATTGCCTGTCGTTCATGCCATTGGTTTTGTATAGGTACTAGTATTGCCTGTCGTTCATACCATTGGTTTTGCATAGGTACTAGCATTGCCTGTAGTTCATGCCATTGGTTTTGTATAGGTGCTAGTATTGCCTGTCTTTCATGCCATTAATTTTGCATAGGTACTTGTATTGCCTGTCGTTCATGCCATTGGTTTTGCATAGGTACTAGTATTGCCTGTCGTTCATGCCATTGGTTTTGCATAGGTGCTCGTATTGCCTGTCTTTCATGCCATTAATTTTGCATAGGTACTAGTATTGCCTGTCGTTCATGCCATTGGCTTGCATAGGTACTAGTATTGCCTGTCGTTCATGCCATTATTTTTGCATAGGTACTAGTATTGCCTGTCGTTCATGCCATTCGTTTGGCATAGGTACTCGTATTGCCTGTCGTTCATGCCATTACTTTTGCATAGGTACTTGTATTGCCTGTCGTTCATGCCATTGGTTTGCATAGGCACTCGTATTGCCTGTCGTTCATGCCATTATTTTTGCATAGGTACGAGTATTGCCTGTCGTTCATGCCATTATTTTTGCATAGGTACTAGTATTGCCTGTCGTTCACGCCATTGGTTTTGCATAGTTACGAGTATGGCCTGTCGTTCATGCCATTGGTTTTGCATCGGTACTGGTATTGCCTGTCTTTCATGCCATTGGTTTTGCATAGGTACTTGTATTGCCTGTCGTTCATGCCATTATTTTTGCATAGGTACTAGTATTTCCTGTCGTCATGCCATTATTTTTGCATAGGTACTAGTATTGCCTGTCGTTCATGCCTTTTTTATTGCATAGGTACTAGTATTGCCTGTCGTTCATGCCATTATTTTTGTATAGGTACTAGTAGTGCCTGTCGTTCATGTCATTGGTTTTGCATAGGTACTAGTATTGCCTGTGGTTCATGCAATTGGTTTTGCATAGGTACTTGTATTGCCTGTCGTTCATGCCATTGGTTTTGCATAGGTACTTGTATTGCCTGTCGTTCATGCCATTGGTTTTGCATAGGTACTAGTATTGCCTGTTGTCATGCCATTGGTTTTGCATAGGTACTAGTATTGCCTGTCGTTCATGCCATTATTTTTGCATAGGTACTAGTATTGCCTGTCGTTCATGCCTTTATTTTGGCATAGGTACTAGTATTGCTTGTCGTTCATGCCTTTTTTTTTGCATAGATACTAGTATTGCCTGTCGTTCATGTCATTGGTTTCGCAAAGGTACTAGTATTGCCTGTCATTCATGCCATTGGTTTTGCATAGGTACTAGTATTGCCTGTCGTTCATGCCATTAATTTTGCATAGGTACTTGTATTGCCTGTTGTTCATGCCATTGGTTTTGCATAGGCACTAGTATTGCCTGTCGTTCATGCCATGATTTTTGCATAGGTACTAGTAATGCCTGTCGTTCGTGCCAATTATTTTTGCATAGGTACTAGTATTGCCTGTCGTTCATGCCATTATTTTTGCATAGGGACTAGTACTGCCTGTCGTTCACGCCATTGGTTTTGCATAGGTATTAGTATTGCCTGTCGTTCATGCCATTGGTTTTGCTTAGGTGTTAGTATTGCCTGTCGTTCATGCCATTATTTTTGCATATGTACTAGTATTGCCTGTCGTTCATGCCTTTGGTTTTGCTTAGGTGTTAGTATTGCCTGTCGTTCATGCCATTATTTTTGCATTGGTACTAGTATTGCCTGTTATTCATGCCATTATTTTTGCATAGGTTCTAGTATTGCCTGTCGTTCATGCCATTGGTTTTGTATAGGTACTAGTATTGCCTGTCGTTCATGCCATTGGTTTTGTATAGGTACTAGTATTGCCTGTCGTTCATGCCATAGGTTTTGCATACATACTAGTATTGCCTGTCGTTCATGCCATTAATTTTGCAAAGGTACTTGTATTGCCTGTCGTTCATGCCATTGGTTTTGAATAGGTAATAGTATTTTCTGTCGTTCATGCCATTTGTTATGCATAGGTACTAGTTTTGCCTGTCGTTCATGCCATTATTTTTGCATAGGTACTAGTATTTCCTGTCGTTCATGCCATTATTTATGCATAGGTACTAGGATTGTTTGTTGTTCATGCCATTATATTTGCATAGTTACTAGTATTGCCTGTCGTTCATGCCATTATTTTTGCATAGGTACTAGTATTGCCTGTCGTTCCTGCCATTATTTTTGCATAGGTACTAGTATTGCCTGTCGTTCATGTCATTATTTTTGCATGGGTACTAGTATTGCCTGTCGTCCATGCCATTATTTTTGCTTAGGTACTAATATTGCCTGTCTTTCATGCCATTATTTTTGCATAGGTACTAGTATTGCCTGTCGTTCATGTCATTGGTTTTGCATAGGTATTAGTATTGCCTGTCGTTCATGCCATTGGTTTTGCATAGGTACTAGTATTGCCTGTCGTTCATGCCATTGGTCTGCATAGGGACTAGTATTGCCTGTCGTTCATGCCATTGGTTTTGCATAGGTACTAGTATTGCCTGTAGTTCATGCCATTATTTTTGCATAGGTACTAGTATTGCCTGTCGTTCATGCCATTATTATCCCCCGCCTACACGAAGTGGGAGGGGGATATGGGTTTGACCTCCGTCCGTCCGTCCGTCCGTGCGTGCGTTCGTCCGTACGTTCGTCCGTCCGTCCGTCCGAGATAAAGGGGACAGCTTTACTCAGAAAGTACTACACATACAGTAACCAAATTTGGTGTGTAGCCTCAGACCATAAAGGCCTTGATCGAGTTCGAAAATGAGAAGCGCACGATTGGTGGGGGATGTTGTAGACCATGTCGACTTGTTTTGGCATAGGTACTAGTATTGCCTGTCGTTCATGCCATTGGTTTTGCATAGGTACTAGTATTGCCTGTCGTTCATGCCATTATTTTTTTATAGGTACTAGTATTGCCTGTCGTTCATGCCATTGGTTTTGAATAGGTACTAGCATTGCCTGTCGTTCATGCCATTATTTTTGCATAGGTACTAGTTATTGCTTGTCGTTCATGCCATTGGTTTTGCATAGGTACTAGCATTGCCTGTCGTTCATGCCATTATTTTTGCATAGGTACTAGTTATTGCTTGTCGTTCATGCCATTGGTTTTGCATCGGTACTTGTATTGCCTGTCATTCATGCCATTATTTTGCATAGGTACTAGTATTACCTGTCGTTCATGCCATTGGTTTTGCATAGGTCATAGTATTGCCTGTCGTTCATGCCATTATTTTTGCATAGGTACTAGTATTGCCTGTCGTTCATGCCATTATTTTTGTATAGGTACTAGTATTGCCTGTCGTTCATGTCATTGGTTTTACATAGGTACTAGTATTGCCTGTCGTTCATGCCATTGGTTTTGTTTAGTTACTTGAATTGCCTGTCGTTCATGCCATTGGTTTTGCATAGGTACTAGTATTGCCTGTCGTTCATGCCATTGGTTTTGCATTGGTACTAGTATTGTCTGTCTTTCATGCCATTGGTTTTGCATCGGTACGAGTATTGCCTGTCGTTCATGCCATTGGTTTTGCAGAGGTACTAGTATTGCCTGTCGTTCATGCCATTATTTTTGCATAGGTACTAGTATTGCCTGTCTTTCATGCCGTTATTTTTGCATGGGTACTAGTATTGCCTGTCGTTCATGCCATTATTTTTGCATAGGTACTAGTATTGCCTGTAGTTCGTGCCATTATTTTTGCGTAGGTACTAGTATTGCCTGTCGTTCATGCCATTATTTTTGTATAGGTACTAGTATTGCCTGTCGTTCATGCCATTGGTTTTGCATAGGTACTAGTATTGCCTGTCGTCCATGCCATTGGTTTTGCATAGGTCCTTGTATTGCCTGTCGTTCATGCCATTGGTTTTGCATTGGTACTAGTATTGCCTGTCTTTCATGCCATTGGTTTTGCAAAGGTACTAGTATTGCCTGTCGTTCATGCCATTGGTTTTGCATAGGTACTCGTATTGTTTGTCGTTCATGCCATTATTTTTGCATAGGTACTAGTATTGCCTGTCGTTCATGCCATTATTTTTGTAGAGGTACTAGTTTTGCCTGTCGTTCATGCCATTAGTTTTGCATAGGTACTAGTATTGCCTGTCGTTCATGCCATTGGTTTTGCATTGGGACTAGTATTGCCTGTCTTTCATGCCATTGGTTTTGCATAGATACTTGTATTGCATGTCCTTCATGCCATTGGTTTTGCATAGGTACTAGTATTGCCTGTCGTTCATGCCATTGGTTTTGTATAGGTACTAGTATTGCCTGTCGTTCATGCCATTAATTTTGCATAGGTACTTGTATTGCCTGTCGTTCGAGCCATTATTTTTGCATAGGTACTAGTATTGCCTGTTGTTCATGCCATTGGTTCTGCATAGGCACTAGGGTTGCCTGTCGTTCATGCTATTATTTTTGCATAGGTACTAGTATTGCCTGTCGTTCGAGCCATTATTTTTGCATAGGTACTGGTATTGCCTGTCGTTCATGCCATTGGTTTTGCATAGGTACTAGTATTGTTTGTAGTTCATGCCATTATTTTTGCATAGGAACTAGTATTGCCTGTCGTCATGCCATTATTTTTGCATAGGTACTAGTATTGCCTGTCGTTCATGCCTTTTTTTTTGCATAGGTACTAGTATTGCCTGTCGTTCATGCCATTATTTTTGTATAGGTACTAGTATTGCCTGTCGTTCATGTCATTGGTTTTGCATAGGTACTAGTATTGCCTGTGGTTCATGCAATTGGTTTTGCATAGGTACTTGTATTGCCTGTCGTTCATGACATTGGTTTTGCATAGGTACTAGTATTGCCTGTTGTCATGCCATTGTTTTTGCATAGGTACTAGTATTGTTTGTCGTTCATGCCATTATTTTTGCATAGGTACTAGTATTGCCTGTCGTCATGCCATTATATTTGCATAGGTACTAGTATTGCCTGTTGTTCATCCCATTATTTTTGCTTAGGTGCAAATATTGCCTGTCGTTCATGCCATTATTTTTGCATTGGTACTAGTTTTGCCTGTCGTTCATGTCACTGGTTTTGCATAGTTACAAGTATTGCCTGTCGTTCATGCCATTGGTTTTGCATAGGAACTAGTATTGCCTGTCGTTCATGTCATTGGTTTTGCATAGGTACTAGTATTGCCTGTCGTTCATACCATTGGTTTTGCATAGGTACTAGCATTGCCTGTAGTTCATGCCATTGGTTTTGTATAGGTGCTAGTATTGCCTGTCTTTCATGCCATTAATTTTGCATAGGTACTTGTATTGCCTCTCGTTCATGCCATTGGTTTTGCATAGGTACTAGTATTGCCTGTCGTTCATGCCATTGGTTTTGCATAGGTGCTAGTATTGCCTGTCTTTCATGCCATTAATTTTGCATAGGTACTAGTATTGCCTGTCGTTCATGCCATTGGTTTTGTATAGGTACTAGGATTGCCTGTCGTTCCTACCATTGGTTTTGCATAGGTACTAGCATTGCCTGTAGTTCATGCCATTGGTTTTGTATAGGTGCTAGTATTGCCTGTCTTTCATGCCATTAATTTTGCATAGGTACTTGTATTGCCTGTCGTTCATGCCATTGGTTTTGCATAGGTACTAGTATTGCCTGTCGTTCATGCCATTGGTTTTGCATAGGTGCTAGTATTGCCTGTCTTTCATGCCATTAATTTTGCATAGGTACTAGTATTGCCTGTCGTTCATGCCATTGGCTTGCATAGGTACTAGTATTGCCTGTCGTTCATGCCATTATTTTTGCATAGGTACTAGTATTGCCTGTCGTTCATGCCATTCGTTTGGCATAGGTACTCGTATTGCCTCTCGTTCATGCCATTACTTTTGCATAGGTACTTGTATTGCCTGTCGTTCATGCCATTGGTTTGCAAAGGCACTCGTATTGCCTGTCGTTCATGCCATTATTTTTGCATAGGTACGAGTATTGCCTGTCGTTCATGCCATTATTTTTGCATAGGTACTAGTATTGCCTGTCGTTCACGCCATTGGTTTTGCATAGTTACGAGTATGGCCTGTCGTTCATGCCATTGGTTTTGCATCGGTACTGGTATTGCCTGTCTTTCATGCCATTGGTTTTGCATAGGTACTTGTATTGCCTGTCGTTCATGCCATTATTTTTGCATAGGTACTAGTATTTCCTGTCGTCATGCCATTATTTTTGCATAGGTACTAGTATTGCCTGTCGTTCATGCCTTTTTTATTGCATAGGTACTAGTATTGCCTGTCGTTCATGCCATTATTTTTGTATGGGTACTAGTATTGCCTGTCGTTCATGTCATTGGTTTTGCATAGGTACTAGTATTGCCTGTGGTTCATGCAATTGGTTTTGCATAGGTACTTGTATTGCCTGTCGTTCATGCCATTGGTTTTGCATAGGTACTTGTATTGCCTGTCGTTCATGCCATTGGTTTTGCATAGGTACTAGTATTGCCTGTTGTCATGCCATTGGTTTTGCATAGGTACTAGTATTGTTTGTCGTTCATGCCATTATTTTTGCATAGGTACTAGTATTGCCTGTCGTCATGCCATTATATTTGCATAGGTACTAGTATTGCCTGTCGTTCATACCATTATTTTTGCTTAGGTACAAATATTGCCTGTCGTTCATGCCATTATTTTTGCATAGGTACTAGTTTTGCCTGTCGTTCATGTCACTGGTTTTGCATAGTTACAAGAATTGCCTGTCGTTCATGCCATTGGTTTTGCATAGGAACTAGTATTGCCTGTCGTTCATGTCATTGGTTTTGCATAGGTACTAGTATTGCCTGTCGTTCATGCCATTATTTTTGCATAGGTACTAGTATTGCCTGTCGTCATGCCATTATATTTGCATAGGTACTAGTATTGCCTGTCGTTCATACCATTATTTTTGCTCAGGTACAAATATTGCCTGTCGTTCATGCCATTATTTTTGCATAGGTACTAGTTTTGCCTGTCGTTCATGTCACTGGTTTTGCATAGTTACAAGTATTGCCTGTCGTTCATGCCATTGGTTTTGCATAGGAACTAGTATTGCCTTTCGTTCATGTCATTGGTTTTGCATGGGTACTAGTATTGCCTGTCGTTCATACCATTGGTCTGCATTGGTACTAGTATTGCCTGTCGTTCATGCCATTATTTTTGCAAAGGCACTGGTATTGCCTGTCGTTCATGCCATTATTTTTGCATAGGTACTAGTATTGCGTGTCGTTCATGCCTTTATTTTTGCATAGGTACTAGTTTTCCTGTTGTTCATGCCATTATTTTTGCATAGGTACTAGTATTGCGTGTCGTTCATGCCTTTATTTTTGCATAGGTACTAGTATTGCTTGTCGTTCATGGCATTATTTTTGCATTGGTACTAGTATTGCCTGTTATTCATGCCATTATTTTTGCATAGGTTCTAGTATTGCCTGTCGTTCATGCCATTGGTTTTGTATAGGTACTAGTATTGCCTGTCGTTCATGCCATTGGTTTTGTATAGGTACTAGTATTGCCTGTCGTTCATGCCATAGGTTTTGCATACATACTAGTATTGCCTGTCGTTCATGCCATTAATTTTGCAAAGGTACTTGTATTGCCTGTCGTTCATGCCATTGGTTTTGAATAGGTAATAGTATTTTCTGTCGTTCATGCCATTTGTTATGCATAGGTACTAGTTTTGCCTGTCGTTCATGCCATTATTTTTGCATAGGTACTAGTATTTCCTGTCGTTCATGCCATTATTTATGCATAGGTACTAGGATTGTTTGTTGTTCATGCCATTATATTTGCATAGTTACTAGTATTGCCTGTCGTTCCTGCCATTATTTTTGCATAGGTACTAGTATTGCCTGTCGTTCATGTCATTATTTTTGCATGGGTACTAGTATTTCCTGTCGTTCATGCCATTATTTATGCATAGGTACTAGGATTGTTTGTTGTTCATGCCATTATTTTTGCATAGGTACTAGTATTGCCTGTCGTTCCTGCCATTATTTTTGCATAGGTACTAGTATTGCCTGTCGTTCATGTCATTATTTTTGCATGGGTACTAGTATTGCCTGTCGTCCATGCCATTATTTTTGCTTAGGTACTAATATTGCCTGTCTTTCATGCCATTATTTTTGCATAGGTACTAGTATTGCCTGTCGTTCATGTCATTGGTTTTGCATAGGTATTAGTATTGCCTGTCGTTCATGCCATTGGTTTTGCATAGGTACTAGTATTGCCTGTCGTTCATGCCATTGGTCTGCATAGGGACTAGTATTGCCTGTCGTTCATGCCATTGGTTTTGCATAGGTACTAGTATTGCCTGTAGTTCATGCCATTATTTTTGCATAGGTACTAGTATTGCCTTTCGTTCATGCCATTATTATCCCCCGCCTACACGAAGTGGGAGGGGGATATGGGTTTGACCTCCGTCCGTCCGTCCGTCCGTGCGTGCGTGCGTCCGTACGTCCGTCCGTCCGTCCGTCCGAGATAAAGGGGACAGCTTTACTCAGAAAGTACTACACATACAGTAACCAAATTTAGTGTGTAGCCTCAGACCATAAAGGCCTTGATCGAGTTCGAAAATGAGAAGCGCACGATTGGTGGGGGATGTTGTAGACCATGTCGACTTGTTTTGGCATAGGTACTAGTATTGCCTGTCGTTCATGCCATTGGTTTTGCATAGGTACTAGTATTGCCTGTCGTTCATGCCATTAATTTTTTATAGGTACTAGTATTGCCTGTCGTTCATGCCATTGGTTTTGAATAGGTAATAGTATTTTCTGTCGTTCATGCCATTGGTTTTGCATAGGTACTAGCATTGCCTGTCGTTCATGCCATTATTTTTGCATAGGTACTAGTTATTGCTTGTCGTTCATGCCATTGGTTTTGCATCGGTACTTGTATTGCCTGTCATTCATGCCATTATTTTGCATAGGTACTAGTATTGCCTGTCGTTCATGCCATTATTTTTGCATAGGTACTAGTATTGCCTGTCGTTCATGCCATTATTTTTGTATAGGTACTAGTATTGCCTGTCGTTCATGTCATTGGTTTTACATAGGTACTAGTATTGCCTGTCGTTCATGCCATTGGTTTTGTTTAGTTACTTGAATTGCCTGTCGTTCATGCCATTGGTTTTGCATAGGTACTAGTATTGCCTGTCGTTCATGCCATTGGTTTTGCATTGGTACTAGTATTGCCTGTCTTTCATGCCATTGGTTTTGCATCGGTACGAGTATTGCCTGTCGTTCATGCCATTATTTTTGCATAGGTACTAGTATTGCCTGTCTTTCATGCCGTTATTTTTGCATGGGTACTAGTATTGCCTGTCGTTCATGCCATTATTTTTGCATAGGTACTAGTATTGCCTGTAGTTCGTGCCATTATTTTTGCGTAGGTACTAGTATTGCCTGTCGTTCATGCCATTATTTTTGTATAGGTACTAGTATTGCCTGTCGTTCATGCCATTGGTTTTGCATAGGTACTAGTATTGCCTGTCGTCCATGCCATTGGTTTTGCATAGGTCCTTGTATTGCCTGTCGTTCATGCCATTGGTTTTGCATTGGTACTAGTATTGCCTGTCTTTCATGCCATTGGTTTTGCATAGGTACTAGTATTGCCTGTCGTTCATGCCATTGGTTTTGCATAGGTACTCGTATTGTTTGTCGTTCATGCCATTATTTTTGCATAGGTACTAGTATTGCCTGTCGTTCATGCCATTATTTTTGTACAGGTACTAGTTTTGCCTGTCGTTCATGCCATTAGTTTTGCATAGGTACTAGTATTGCCTGTCGTTCATGCCATTGGTTTTGCATTGGGACTAGTATTGCCTGTCTTTCATGCCATTGATTTTGCATAGATACTTGTATTGCATGTCCTTCATGCCATTGGTTTTGCATAGGTACTAGTATTGCCTGTCGTTCATGCCATTGGTTTTGTATAGGTACTAGTATTGCCTGTCGTTCATGCCATTAATTTTGCATAGGTACTTGTATTGCCTGTTGTTCATGCCATTGGTTTTGCATAGGCACTAGTGTTGCCTGTCGTTCATGCTATTATTTTTGCATAGGTACTAGTATTGCCTGTCGTTCGAGCCATTATTTTTGCATAGGTACTGGTATTGCCTGTCGTTCATGCCATTGGTTTTGCATAGGTACTAGTGTTGTTTGTAGTTCATGCCATTATTTTTGCATAGGTACTAGTATTGCCTGTCGTCATGCCATTATTTTTGCATAGGTACTAGTATTGCCTGTCGTTCATGCCTTTTTTTTTGCATAGGTACTAGTATTGCCTGTCGTTCATGCCATTATTTTTGTATAGGTACTAGTATTGCCTGTCGTTCATGTCATTGGTTTTGCATAGGTACTAGTATTGCCTGTGGTTCATGCAATTGGTTTTGCATAGGTACTTGTATTGCCTGTCGTTCATGACATTGGTTTTGCATAGGTACTAGTATTGCCTGTTGTCATGCCATTGGTTTTGCATAGGTACTAGTATTGTTTGTCGTTCATGCCATTATTTTTGCATAGGTACTAGTATTGCCTTTCGTCATGCCATTATATTTGCATAGGTACTAGTATTGCCTGTTGTTCATCCCATTATTTTTGCTTAGGTGCAAATATTGCCTGTCGTTCATGCCATTATTTTTGCATTGGTACTAGTTTTGCCTGTCGTTCATGTCACTGGTTTTGCATAGTTACAAGTATTGCCTGTCGTTCATGCCATTGGTTTTGCATAGGAACTAGAATTGCCTGTCGTTCATGTCATTGGTTTTGCATAGGTACTAGTATTGCCTGTCGTTCATACCATTGGTTTTGCATAGGTACTAGCATTGCCTGTAGTTCATGCCATTGGTTTTGTATAGGTGCTAGTATTGCCTGTCTTTCATGCCATTAATTTTGCATAGGTACTTGTATTGCCTGTGGTTCATGCCATTGGTTTTGCATAGGTACTAGTATTGCCTGTCGTTCATGCCATTGGTTTTGCATAGGTGCTAGTATTGCCTGTCTTTCATGCCATTATTTTTGCATAGGGACTAGTACTGCCTGTCGTTCACGCCATTGGTTTTGCATAGGTATTAGTATTGCCTGTCGTTCATGCCATTGGTTTTGCTTAGGTGTTAGTATTGCCTGTCGTTCATGCCATTATTTTTGCATATGTACTAGTATTGCCTGTCGTTCATGCCATTGGTTTTGCTTAGGTGTTAGTATTGCCTGTCGTTCATGCCATTATTTTTGCATTGGTACTAGTATTGCCTGTTATTCATGCCATTATTTTTGCATAGGTTCTAGTATTGCCTGTCGTTCATGCCATTGGTTTTGTATAGGTACTAGTATTGCCTGTCGTTCATGCCATTGGTTTTGTATAGGTACTAGTATTGCCTGTCGTTCATGCCATAGGTTTTGCATACATACTAGTATTGCCTGTCGTTCATGCCATTAATTTTGCAAAGGTACTTGTATTGCCTGTCGTTCATGCCATTGGTTTTGAATAGATAATAGTATTTTCTGTCGTTCATGCCATTTGTTATGCATAGGTACTAGTTTTGCCTGTCGTTCATGCCATTATTTTTGCATAGGTACTAGTATTTCCTGTCGTTCATGCCATTATTTATGCATAGGTACTAGGATTGTTTGTTGTTCATGCCATTATATTTGCATAGTTACTAGTATTGCCTGTCGTTCATGCCATTATTTTTGCATAGGTACTAGTATTGCCTGTCGTTCCTGCCATTATTTTTGCATAGGTACTAGTATTGCCTGTCGTTCATGTCATTATTTTTGCATGGGTACTAGTATTGCCTGTCGTCCATGCCATTATTTTTGCTTAGGTACTAATATTGCCTGTCTTTCATGCCATTATTTTTGCATAGGTACTAGTATTGCCTGTCGTTCATGTCATTGGTTTTGCATAGGTATTAGTATTGCCTGTCGTTCATGCCATTGGTTTTGCATAGGTACTAGTATTGCCTGTCGTTCATGCCATTGGTCTGCATAGGGACTAGTATTGCCTGTCGTTCATGCCATTGGTTTTGCATAGGTACTAGTATTGCCTGTAGTTCATGCCATTATTTTTGCATAGGTACTAGTATTGCCTGTCGTTCATGCCATTATTATCCCCCGCCTACACGAAGTGGGAGGGGGATATGGGTTTGACCTCCGTCCGTCCGTCCGTCCGTGCGTGCGTTCGTCCGTACGTTCGTCCGTCCGTCCGTCCGTCCGAGATAAAGGGGACAGCTTTACTCAGAAAGTACTACACATACAGTAACCAAATTTGGTGTGTAGCCTCAGACCATAAAGGCCTTGATCGAGTTCGAAAATGAGAAGCGCACGATTGGTGGGGGATGTTGTAGACCATGTCGACTTGTTTTGGCATAGGTACTAGTATTGCCTGTCGTTCATGCCATTGGTTTTGCATAGGTACTAGTATTGCCTGTCGTTCATGCCATTATTTTTTTATAGGTACTAGTATTGCCTGTCGTTCATGCCATTGGTTTTGAATAGGTAATAGTATTTTCTGTCGTTCATGCCATTGGTTTTGCATAGGTACTAGCATTGCCTGTCGTTCATGCCATTATTTTTGCATAGGTACTAGTTATTGCTTGTCGTTCATGCCATTGGTTTTGCATCGGTACTTGTATTGCCTGTCATTCATGCCATTATTTTGCATAGGTACTAGTATTGCCTGTCGTTCATGCCATTGGTTTTGCATAGGTCATAGTATTGCCTGTCGTTCATGCCATTATTTTTGCATAGGTACTAGTATTGCCTGTCGTTCATGCCATTATTTTTGTATAGGTACTAGTATTGCCTGTCGTTCATGTCATTGGTTTTACATAGGTACTAGTATTGCCTGTCGTTCATGCCATTGGTTTTGTTTAGTTACTTGAATTGCCTGTCTTTCATGCCGTTATTTTTGCATGGGTACTAGTATTGCCTGTCGTTCATGCCATTATTTTTGCATAGGTACTAGTATTGCCTGTAGTTCGTGCCATTATTTTTGCGTAGGTACTAGTATTGCCTGTCGTTCATGCCATTATTTTTGTATAGGTACTAGTATTGCCTGTCGTTCATGCCATTGGTTTTGCATAGGTACTAGTATTGCCTGTCGTCCATGCCATTGGTTTTGCATAGGTCCTTGTATTGCCTGTCGTTCATGCCATTGGTTTTGCATTGGTACTAGTATTGCCTGTCTTTCATGCCATTGGTTTTGCAAAGGTACTAGTATTGCCTGTCGTTCATGCCATTGGTTTTGCATAGGTACTCGTATTGTTTGTCGTTCATGCCATTATTTTTGCATAGGTACTAGTATTGCCTGTCGTTCATGCCATTATTTTTGTAGAGGTACTAGTTTTGCCTGTCGTTCATGCCATTAGTTTTGCATAGGTACTAGTATTGCCTGTCGTTCATGCCATTGGTTTTGCATTGGGACTAGTATTGCCTGTCTTTCATGCCATTGGTTTTGCATAGATACTTGTATTGCATGTCCTTCATGCCATTGGTTTTGCATAGGTACTAGTATTGCCTGTCGTTCATGCCATTGGTTTTGTATAGGTACTAGTATTGCCTGTCGTTCATGCCATTAAATTTGCATAGGTACTTGTATTGCCTGTTGTTCATGCCATTGGTTCTGCATAGGCACTAGGGTTGCCTGTCGTTCATGCTATTATTTTTGCATAGGTACTAGTATTGCCTGTCGTTCGAGCCATTATTTTTGCATAGGTACTGGTATTGCCTGTCGTTCATGCCATTGGTTTTGCATAGGTACTAGTATTGTTTGTAGTTCATGCCATTATTTTTGCATAGGAACTAGTATTGCCTGTCGTCATGCCATTATTTTTGCATAGGTACTAGTATTGCCTGTCGTTCATGCCTTTTTTTTTGCATAGGTACTAGTATTGCCTGTCGTTCATGCCATTATTTTTGTATAGGTACTAGTATTGCCTGTCGTTCATGTCATTGGTTTTGCATAGGTACTAGTATTGCCTGTGGTTCATGCAATTGGTTTTGCATAGGTACTTGTATTGCCTGTCGTTCATGACATTGGTTTTGCATAGGTACTAGTATTGCCTGTTGTCATGCCATTGGTTTTGCATAGGTACTAGTATTGTTTGTCGTTCATGCCATTATTTTTGCATAGGTACTAGTATTGCCTGTCGTCATGCCATTATATTTGCATAGGTACTAGTATTGCCTGTTGTTCATCCCATTATTTTTGCTTAGGTGCAAATATTGCCTGTCGTTCATGCCATTATTTTTGCATTGGTACTAGTTTTGCCTGTCGTTCATGTCACTGGTTTTGCATAGTTACAAGTATTGCCTGTCGTTCATGCCATTGGTTTTGCATAGGAACTAGTATTGCCTGTCGTTCATGTCATTGGTTTTGCATAGGTACTAGTATTGCCTGTCGTTCATACCATTGGTTTTGCATAGGTACTAGCATTGCCTGTAGTTCATGCCATTGGTTTTGTATAGGTGCTAGTATTGCCTGTCTTTCATGCCATTAATTTTGCATAGGTACTTGTATTGCCTCTCGTTCATGCCATTGGTTTTGCATAGGTACTAGTATTGCCTGTCGTTCATGCCATTGGTTTTGCATAGGTGCTAGTATTGCCTGTCTTTCATGCCATTAATTTTGCATAGGTACTAGTATTGCCTGTCGTTCATGCCATTGGTTTTGTATAGGTACTAGTATTGCCTGTCGTTCATACCATTGGTTTTGCATAGGTACTAGCATTGCCTGTAGTTCATGCCATTGGTTTTGTATAGGTGCTAGTATTGCCTGTCTTTCATGCCATTAATTTTGCATAGGTACTTGTATTGCCTGTCGTTCATGCCATTGGTTTTGCATAGGTACTAGTATTGCCTGTCGTTCATGCCATTGGTTTTGCATAGGTGCTAGTATTGCCTGTCTTTCATGCCATTAATTTTGCATAGGTACTAGTATTGCCTGTCGTTCATGCCATTGGCTTGCATAGGTACTAGTATTGCCTGTCGTTCATGCCATTATTTTTGCATAGGTACTAGTATTGCCTGTCGTTCATGCCATTCGTTTGGCATAGGTACTCGTATTGCCTCTCGTTCATGCCATTACTTTTGCATAGGTACTTGTATTGCCTGTCGTTCATGCCATTGGTTTGCAAAGGCACTCGTATTGCCTGTCGTTCATGCCATTATTTTTGCATAGGTACGAGTATTGCCTGTCGTTCATGCCATTATTTTTGCATAGGTACTAGTATTGCCTGTCGTTCACGCCATTGGTTTTGCATAGTTACGAGTATGGCCTGTCGTTCATGCCATTGGTTTTGCATCGGTACTGGTATTGCCTGTCTTTCATGCCATTGGTTTTGCATAGGTACTTGTATTGCCTGTCGTTCATGCCATTATTTTTGCATAGGTACTAGTATTGCCTGTCGTTCATGCCTTTTTTATTGCATAGGTACTAGTATTGCCTGTCGTTCATGCCATTATTTTTGTATGGGTACTAGTATTGCCTGTGGTTCATGCAATTGGTTTTGCATAGGTACTTGTATTGCCTGTCGTTCATGCCATTGGTTTTGCATAGGTACTTGTATTGCCTGTCGTTCATGCCATTGGTTTTGCATAGGTACTAGTATTGCCTGTTGTCATGCCATTGGTTTTGCATAGGTACTAGTATTGTTTGTCGTTCATGCCATTATTTTTGCATAGGTACTAGTATTGCCTGTCGTCATGCCATTATATTTGCATAGGTACTAGTATTGCCTGTCGTTCATACCATGATTTTTGCTTAGGTACAAATATTGCCTGTCGTTCATCCCATTATTTTTGCATAGGTACTAGTTTTGCCTGTCTTTCATGTCACTGGTTTTGCATAGTTACAAGTATTGCCTGTCGTTCATGCCATTGGTTTTGCATAGGAACTAGTATTGCCTGTCGTTCATGTCATTGGTTTTGCATAGGTACTAGTATTGCCTGTCGTTCATGCCATTATTTTTGCATAGGTACTAGTATTGCCTGTCGTCATGCCATTATATTTGCATAGGTACTAGTATTGCCTGTCGTTCATACCATTATTTTTGCTCAGGTACAAATATTGCCTGTCGTTCATGCCATTATTTTTGCATAGGTACTAGTTTTGCCTGTCGTTCATGTCACTGGTTTTGCATAGTTACAAGTATTGCCTGTCGTTCATGCCATTGGTTTTGCATAGGAACTAGTATTGCCTTTCGTTCATGTCATTGGTTTTGCATGGGTACTAGTATTGCCTGTCGTTCATACCATTGGTCTGCATTGGTACTAGTATTGCCTGTCGTTCATGCCATTATTTTTGCAAAGGCACTAGTATTGCCTGTCGTTCATGCCATTATTTTTGCATAGGTACTAGTATTGCGTGTCGTTCATGCCTTTATTTTTGCAAAGGTACTAGTTTTCCTGTTGTTCATGCCATTATTTTTGCATAGGTACTAGTATTGCGTGTCGTTCATGCCTTTATTTTTGCATAGGTACTAGTATTGCTTGTCGTTCATGGCATTATTTTTGCATTGGTACTAGTATTGCCTGTTATTCATGCCATTATTTTTGCATAGGTTCTAGTATTGCCTGTCGTTCATGCCATTGGTTTTGTATAGGTACTAGTATTGCCTGTCGTTCATGCCATTGGTTTTGTATAGGTACTAGTATTGCCTGTCGTTCATGCCATAGGTTTTGCATACATACTAGTATTGCCTGTCGTTCATGCCATTAATTTTGCAAAGGTACTTGTATTGCCTGTCGTTCATGCCATTGGTTTTGAATAGGTAATAGTATTTTCTGTCGTTCATGCCATTTGTTATGCATAGGTACTAGTTTTGCCTGTCGTTCATGCCATTATTTTTGCATAGGTACTAGTATTTCCTGTCGTTCATGCCATTATTTATGCATAGGTACTAGGATTGTTTGTTGTTCATGCCATTATATTTGCATAGTTACTAGTATTGCCTGTCGTTCATGCCATTATTTTTGCATAGGTACTAGTATTGCCTGTCGTTCCTGCCATTATTTTTGCATAGGTACTAGTATTGCCTGTCGTTCATGTCATTATTTTTGCATGGGCACTAGTATTGCCTGTCGTCCATGCCATTATTTTTGCTTAGGTACTAATATTGCCTGTCTTTCATGCCATTATTTTTGCATAGGTACTAGTATTGCCTGTCGTTCATGTCATTGGTTTTGCATAGGTATTAGTATTGCCTGTCGTTCATGCCATTGGTTTTGCATAGGTACTAGTATTGCCTGTCGTTCATGCCATTGGTCTGCATAGGGACTAGTATTGCCTGTAGTTCATGCCATTATTTTTGCATAGGTACTAGTATTGCCTGTCGTTCATGCCATTATTATCCCCCGCCTACACGAAGTGGGAGGGGGATATGGGTTTGACCTCCGTCCGTCCGTCCGTCCGTGCGTGCGTGCGTCCGTACGTTCGTCCGTCCGTCCGTCCGTCCGAGATAAAGGGGACAGCTTTACTCAGAAAGTACTACACATACAGTAACCAAATTTGGTGTGTAGCCTCAGACCATAAAGGCCTTGATCGAGTTCGAAAATGAGAAGCGCACGATTGGTGGGGGATGTTGTAGACCATGTCGACTTGTTTTGGCATAGGTACTAGTATTGCCTGTCGTTCATGCCATTGGTTTTGCATAGGTACTAGTATTGCCTGTCGTTCATGCCATTATTTTTTTATAGGTACTAGTATTGCCTGTCGTTCATGCCATTGGTTTTGAATAGGTAATAGTATTTTCTGTCGTTCATGCCATTGGTTTTGCATAGGTACTAGCATTGCCTGTCGTTCATGCCATTATTTTTGCATAGGTACTAGTTATTGCTTGTCGTTCATGCCATTGGTTTTGCATCGGTACTTGTATTGCCTGTCATTCATGCCATTATTTTGCATAGGTACTAGTATTGCCTGTCGTTCATGCCATTGGTTTTGCATAGGTCATAGTATTGCCTGTCGTTCATGCCATTATTTTTGCATAGGTAATAGTATTGCCTGTCGTTCATGCCATTATTTTTGTATAGGTACTAGTATTGCCTGTCGTTCATGTCATTGGTTTTACATAGGTACTAGTATTGCCTGTCGTTCATGCCTTTGGTTTTGTTTAGTTACTTGAATTGCCTGTCGTTCATGCCATTGGTTTTGCATAGGTACTAGTATTGCCTGTCGTTCATGCCATTGGTTTTGCATTGGTACTAGTATTGCCTGTCTTTCATGCCATTGGTTTTGCATCGGTACGAGTATTGCCTGTCGTTCATGCCATTATTTTTGCATAGGTACTAGTATTGCCTGTCTTTCATGCCGTTATTTTTGCATGGGTACTAGTATTGCCTGTCGTTCATGCCATTATTTTTGCATAGGTACTAGTATTGCCTGTAGTTCGTGCCATTATTTTTGCGTAGGTACTAGTATTGCCTGTCGTTCATGCCATTATTTTTGTATAGGTACTAGTATTGCCTGTCTTTCATGCCATTGGTTTTGCATAGGTACTAGTATTGCCTGTCGTCCATGCCATTGGTTTTGCATAGGTCCTTGTATTGCCTGTCGTTCATGCCATTGGTTTTGCATTGGTACTAGTATTGCCTGTCTTTCATGCCATTGGTTTTGCATAGGTACTAGTATTGCCTGTCGTTCATGCCATTGGTTTTGCATAGGTACTCGTATTGTTTGTCGTTCATGCCATTATTTTTGCATAGGTACTAGTATTGCCTGTCGTTCATGCCATTATTTTTGTACAGGTACTAGTTTTGCCTGTCGTTCATGCCATTAGTTTTGCATAGGTACTAGTATTGCCTGTCGTTCATGCCATTGGTTTTGCATTGGGACTAGTATTGCCTGTCTTTCATGCCATTGATTTTGCATAGATACTTGTATTGCATGTCCTTCATGCCATTGGTTTTGCATAGGTACTAGTATTGCCTGTCGTTCATGCCATTGGTTTTGTATAGGTACTAGTATTGCCTGTCGTTCATGCCATTAATTTTGCATAGGTACTTGTATTGCCTGTTGTTCATGCCATTGGTTTTGCATAGGCACTAGTGTTGCCTGTCGTTCATGCTATTATTTTTGCATAGGTACTAGTATTGCCTGTCGTTCGAGCCATTATTTTTGCATAGGTACTGGTATTGCCTGTCGTTCATGCCATTGGTTTTGCATAGGTACTAGTATTGTTTGTAGTTCATGCCATTATTTTTGCATAGGTACTAGTATTGCCTGTCGTCATGCCATTATTTTTGCATAGGTACTAGTATTGCCTGTCGTTCATGCCATTATTTTTGTATAGGTACTAGTATTGCCTGTCGTTCATGTCATTGGTTTTGCATAGGTACTAGTATTGCCTGTGGTTCATGCAATTGGTTTTGCATAGGTACTTGTATTGCCTGTCGTTCATGACATTGGTTTTGCATAGGTACTAGTATTGTTTGTCGTTCATGCCATTATTTTTGCATAGGTACTAGTATTGCCTGTCGTCATGCCATTATATTTGCATAGGTACTAGTATTGCCTGTTGTTCATCCCATTATTTTTGCTTAGGTGCAAATATTGCCTGTCGTTCATGCCATTATTTTTGCATTGGTACTAGTTTTGCCTGTCGTTCATGTCACTGGTTTTGCATAGTTACAAGTATTGCCTGTCGTTCATGCCATTGGTTTTGCATAGGAACTAGTATTGCCTGTCGTTCATGTCATTGGTTTTGCATAGGTACTAGCATTGCCTGTAGTTCATGCCATTGGTTTTGTATAGGTGCTAGTATTGCCTGTCTTTCATGCCATTAATTTTGCATAGGTACTTGTATTGCCTCTCGTTCATGCCATTGGTTTTGCATAGGTACTAGTATTGCCTGTCGTTCATGCCATTGGTTTTGCATAGGTGCTAGTATTGCCTGTCTTTCATGCCATTAATTTTGCATAGGTACTAGTATTGCCTGTCGTTCATGCCATTGGTTTTGTATAGGTACTAGTATTGCCTGTCGTTCATACCATTGGTTTTGCATAGGTACTAGCATTGCCTGTAGTTCATGCCATTGGTTTTGTATAGGTGCTAGTATTGCCTGTCTTTCATGCCATTAATTTTGCATAGGTACTTGTATTGCCTGTCGTTCATGCCATTGGTTTTGCATAGGTACTAGTATTGCCTGTCGTTCATGCCATTGGTTTTGCATAGGTGCTAGTATTGCCTGTCTTTCATGCCATTAATTTTGCATAGGTACTAGTATTGCCTGTCGTTCATGCCATTGGCTTGCATAGGTACTAGTATTGCCTGTCGTTCATGCCATTATTTTTGCATAGGTACTAGTATTGCCTGTCGTTCATGCCATTCGTTTGGCATAGGTACTCGTATTGCCTCTCGTTCATGCCATTACTTTTGCATAGGTACTTGTATTGCCTGTCGTTCATGCCATTGGTTTGCAAAGGCACTCGTATTGCCTGTCGTTCATGCCATTATTTTTGCATAGGTACGAGTATTGCCTGTCGTTCATGCCATTATTTTTGCATAGGTACTAGTATTGCCTGTCGTTCACGCCATTGGTTTTGCATAGTTACGAGTATGGCCTGTCGTTCATGCCATTGGTTTTGCATCGGTACTGGTATTGCCTGTCTTTCATGCCATTGGTTTTGCATAGGTACTTGTATTGCCTGTCGTTCATGCCATTATTTTTGCATAGGTACTAGTATTTCCTGTCGTCATGCCATTATTTTTGCATAGGTACTAGTATTGCCTGTCGTTCATGCCTTTTTTATTGCATAGGTACTAGTATTGCCTGTCGTTCATGCCATTATTTTTGTATGGGTACTAGTATTGCCTGTCGTTCATGTCATTGGTTTTGCATAGGTACTAGTATTGCCTGTGGTTCATGCAATTGGTTTTGCATAGGTACTTGTATTGCCTGTCGTTCATGCCATTGGTTTTGCATAGGTACTTGTATTGCCTGTCGTTCATGCCATTGGTTTTGCATAGGTACTAGTATTGCCTGTTGTCATGCCATTGGTTTTGCATAGGTACTAGTATTGTTTGTCGTTCATGCCATTATTTTTGCATAGGTACTAGTATTGCCTGTCGTCATGCCATTATATTTGCATAGGTACTAGTATTGCCTGTCGTTCATACCATTATTTTTGCTTAGGTACAAATATTGCCTGTCGTTCATGCCATTATTTTTGCATAGGTACTAGTTTTGCCTGTCGTTCATGTCACTGGTTTTGCATAGTTACAAGTATTGCCTGTCGTTCATGCCATTGGTTTTGCATAGGAACTAGTATTGCCTGTCGTTCATGTCATTGGTTTTGCATAGGTACTAGTATTGCCTGTCGTTCATGCCATTATTTTTGCATAGGTACTAGTATTGCCTGTCGTCATGCCATTATATTTGCATAGGTACTAGTATTGCCTGTTGTTCATACCATTATTTTTGCTCAGGTACAAATATTGCCTGTCGTTCATGCCATTATTTTTGCATAGGTACTAGTTTTGCCTGTCGTCCATGTCACTGGTTTTGCATAGTTACAAGTATTGCCTGTCGTTCATGCCATTGGTTTTGCATAGGAACTAGTATTGCCTTTCGTTCATGTCATTGGTTTTGCATGGGTACTAGTATTGCCTGTCGTTCATACCATTGGTCTGCATTGGTACTAGTATTGCCTGTCGTTCATGCCATTATTTTTGCAAAGGCACTAGTATTGCCTGTCGTTCATGCCATTATTTTTGCATAGGTACTAGTATTGCGTGTCGTTCATGCCTTTATTTTTGCATAGGTACTAGTTTTCCTGTTGTTCATGCCATTATTTTTGCATAGGTACTAGTATTGCGTGTCGTTCATGCCTTTATTTTTGCATAGGTACTAGTATTGCTTGTCGTTCATGGCATTATTTTTGCATTGGTACTAGTATTGCCTGTTATTCATGCCATTATTTTTGCATAGGTTCTAGTATTGCCTGTCGTTCATGCCATTGGTTTTGTATAGGTACTAGTATTGCCTGTCGTTCATGCCATTGGTTTTGTATAGGTACTAGTATTGCCTGTCGTTCATGCCATAGGTTTTGCATACATACTAGTATTGCCTGTCGTTCATGCCATTAATTTTGCAAAGGTACTTGTATTGCCTGTCGTTCATGCCATTGGTTTTGAATAGGTAATAGTATTTTCTGTCGTTCATGCCATTTGTTATGCATAGGTACTAGTTTTGCCTGTCGTTCATGCCATTATTTTTGCATAGGTACTAGTATTTCCTGTCGTTCATGCCATTATTTATGCATAGGTACTAGGATTGTTTGTTGTTCATGCCATTATATTTGCATAGTTACTAGTATTGCCTGTCGTTCATGCCATTATTTTTGCATAGGTACTAGTATTGCCTGTCGTTCCTGCCATTATTTTTGCATAGGTACTAGTATTGCCTGTCGTTCATGTCATTATTTTTGCATGGGTACTAGTATTGCCTGTCGTCCATGCCATTATTTTTGCTTAGGTACTAATATTGCCTGTCTTTCATGCCATTATTTTTGCATAGGTACTAGTATTGCCTGTCGTTCATGTCATTGGTTTTGCATAGGTATTAGTATTGCCTGTCGTTCATGCCATTGGTTTTGCATAGGTACTAGTATTGCCTGTCGTTCATGCCATTGGTCTGCATAGGGACTAGTATTGCCTGTCGTTCATGCCATTGGTTTTGCATAGGTACTAGTATTGCCTGTAGTTCATGCCATTATTTTTGCATAGGTACTAGTATTGCCTGTCGTTCATGCCATTATTATCCCCCGCCTACACGAAGTGGGAGGGGGATATGGGTTTGACCTCCGTCCGTCCGTCCGTCCGTGCGTGCGTGCGTCCGTACGTTCGTCCGTCCGTCCGTCCGTCCGAGATAAAGGGGACAGCTTTACTCAGAAAGTACTACACATACAGTAACCAAATTTGGTGTGTAGCCTCAGACCATAAAGGCCTTGATCGAGTTCGAAAATGAGAAGCGCACGATTGGTGGGGGATGTTGTAGACCATGTCGACTTGTTTTGGCATAGGTACTAGTATTGCCTGTCGTTCATGCCATTATTTTTTTATAGGTACTAGTATTGCCTGTCGTTCATGCCATTGGTTTTGAATAGGTAATAGTATTTTCTGTCGTTCATGCCATTGGTTTTGCAGAGGTACTAGCATTGCCTGTCGTTCATGCCATTATTTTTGCATAGGTACTAGTTATTGCTTGTCGTTCATGCCATTGGTTTTGCATCGGTACTTGTATTGCCTGTCATTCATGCCATTATTTTGCATAGGTACTAGTATTGCCTGTCGTTCATGCCATTGGTTTTGCATAGGTCATAGTATTGCCTGTCGTTCATGCCATTATTTTTGCATAGGTACTAGTATTGCCTGTCGTTCATGCCATTATTTTTGTATAGGTACTAGTATTGCCTGTCGTTCATGTCATTGGTTTTACATAGGTACTAGTATTGCCTGTCGTTCATGCCATTGGTTTTGTTTAGTTACTTGAATTGCCTGTCGTTCATGCCATTGGTTTTGCATAGGTACTAGTATTGCCTGTCGTTCATGCCATTGGTTTTGCATTGGTACTAGTATTGCCTGTCTTTCATGCCATTGGTTTTGCATCGGTACGAGTATTGCCTGTCGTTCATGCCATTATTTTTGCATAGGTACTAGTATTGCCTGTCTTTCATGCCGTTATTTTTGCATGGGTACTAGTATTGCCTGTCGTTCATGCCATTATTTTTGCATAGGTACTAGTATTGCCTGTAGTTCGTGCCATTATTTTTGCGTAGGTACTAGTATTGCCTGTCGTTCATGCCATTATTTTTGTATAGGTACTAGTATTGCCTGTCGTTCATGCCATTGGTTTTGCATAGGTACTAGTATTGCCTGTCGTCCATGCCTTTGGTTTTGCATAGGTCCTTGTATTGCCTGTCGTTCATGCCATTGGTTTTCCATTGGTACTAGTATTGCCTGTCTTTCATGCCATTGGTTTTGCATAGGTACTAGTATTGCCTGTCGTTCATGCCATTGGTTTTGCATAGGTACTCGTATTGTTTGTCGTTCATGCCATTATTTTTGCATAGGTACTAGTATTGCCTGTCGTTCATGCCATTATTTTTGTACAGGTACTAGTTTTGCCTGTCGTTCATGCCATTAGTTTTGCATAGGTACTAGTATTGCCTGTCGTTCATGCCATTGGTTTTGCATTGGGACTAGTATTGCCTGTCTTTCATGCCATTGATTTTGCATAGATACTTGTATTGCATGTCCTTCATGCCATTGGTTTTGCATAGGTACTAGTATTGCCTGTCGTTCATGCCATTGGTTTTGTATAGGTACTAGTATTGCCTGTCGTTCATGCCATTAATTTTGCATAGGTACTTGTATTGCCTGTTGTTCATGCCATTGGTTTTGCATAGGCACTAGTGTTGCCTGTCGTTCATGCTATTATTTTTGCATAGGTACTAGTATTGCCTGTCGTTCGAGCCATTATTTTTGCATAGGTACTCGTATTGCCTGTCGTTCATGCCATTGGTTTTGCATAGGTACTAGTATTGTTTGTAGTTCATGCCATTATTTTTGCATAGGTACTAGTATTGCCTGTCGTCATGCCATTATTTTTGCATAGGTACTAGTATTGCCTGTCGTTCATGCCTTTTTTTTTGCATAGGTACTAGTATTGCCTGTCGTTCATGCCATTATTTTTGTATAGGTACTAGTATTGCCTGTCGTTCATGTCATTGGTTTTGCATAGGTACTAGTATTGCCTGTGGTTCATGCAATTGGTTTTGCATAGGTACTTGTATTGCCTGTCGTTCATGACATTGGTTTTGCATAGGTACTACTATTGCCTGTTGTCATGCCATTGGTTTTGCATAGGTACTAGTATTGTTTGTCGTTCATGCCATTATTTTTGCATAGGTACTAGTATTGCCTGTCGTCATGCCATTATATTTGCATAGGTACTAGTATTGCCTGTTGTTCATCCCATTATTTTTGCTTAGGTGCAAATATTGCCTGTCGTTCATGCCATTATTTTTGCATTGGTACTAGTTTTGCCTGTCGTTCATGTCACTGGTTTTGCATAGTTACAAGTATTGCCTGTCGTTCATGCCATTGGTTTTGCATAGGAACTAGTATTGCCTGTCGTTCATGTCATTGGTTTTGCATAGGTACTAGTATTGCCTGTCGTTCATACCATTGGTTTTGCATAGGTACTAGCATTGCCTGTAGTTCATGCCATTGGTTTTGTATAGGTGCTAGTATTGCCTGTCTTTCATGCCATTAATTTTGCATAGGTACTTGTATTGCCTGTCGTTCATGCCATTGGTTTTGCATAGGTACTAGTATTGCCTGTCGTTCATGCCATTGGTTTTGCATAGGTGCTAGTATTGCCTGTCTTTCATGCCATTAATTTTGCATAGGTACTAGTATTGCCTGTCGTTCATGCCATTGGTTTTGTATAGGTACTAGTATTGCCTGTCGTTCATACCTTTGGTTTTGCATAGGTACTAGCATTGCCTGTAGTTCATGCCATTGGTTTTGTATAGGTGCTAGTATTGCCTGTCTTTCATGCCATTAATTTTGCATAGGTACTTGTATTGCCTGTCGTTCATGCCATTGGTTTCGCATAGGTACTAGTATTGCCTGTCGTTCATGCCATTGGTTTTGCATAGGTGCTAGTATTGCCTGTCTTTCATGCCATTAATTTTGCATAGGTACTAGTATTGCCTGTCGTTCATGCCATTGGCTTGCATAGGTACTAGTATTGCCTGTCGTTCATGCCATTATTTTTGCATAGGTACTAGTATTGCCTGTCGTTCATGCCATTCGTTTGGCATAGGTACTCGTATTGCCTGTCGTTCATGCCATTACTTTTGCATAGGTACTTGTATTGCCTGTCGTTCATGCCATTGGTTTGCATAGGCACTCGTATTGCCTGTCGTTCATGCCATTATTTTTGCATAGGTACGAGTATTGCGTGTCGTTAATGCCATTATTTTTGCATAGGTACTAGTATTGCCTGTCGTTCACGCCATTGGTTTTGCATAGTTACGAGTATGGCCTGTCGTTCATGCCATTGGTTTTGCATCGGTACTGGTATTGCCTGTCTTTCATGCCATTGGTTTTGCATAGGTACTTGTATTGCCTGTCGTTCATGCCATTATTTTTGCATAGGTACTAGTATTTCCTGTCGTCATGCCATTATTTTTGCATAGGTACTAGTATTGCCTGTCGTTCATGCCTTTTTTATTGCATAGGTACTAGTATTGCCTGTCGTTCATGCCATTATTTTTGTATAGGTACTAGTATTGCCTGTCGTTCATGTCATTGGTTTTGCATAGGTACTAGTATTGCCTGTGGTTCATGCAATTGGTTTTGCATAGGTACTTGTATTGCCTGTCGTTCATGCCATTGGTTTTGCATAGGTACTTGTATTGCCTGTCGTTCATGCCATTGGTTTTGCATAGGTACTAGTATTGCCTGTTGTCATGCCATTGGTTTTGCATAGGTACTAGTATTGTTTGTCGTTCATGCCATTATTTTTGCATAGGTACTAGTATTGCCTGTCGTCATGCCATTATATTTGCATAGGTACTAGTATTGCCTGTCGTTCATACCATTATTTTTGCTGAGGTACAAATATTGCCTGTCGTTCATGCCATTATTTTTGCATAGGTACTAGTTTTGCCTGTCGTTCATGTCACTGGTTTTGCATAGTTACAAGTATTGCCTGTCGTTCATGCCATTGGTTTTGCATAGGAACTAGTATTGCCTGTCGTTCATGTCATTGGTTTTGCATAGGTACTAGTATTGCCTGTCGTTCATGCCATTATTTTTGCATAGGTACTAGTATTGCCTGTCGTCATGCCATTATATTTGCATAGGTACTAGTATTGCCTGTCGTTCATACCATTATTTTTGCTCAGGTACAAATATTGCCTGTCGTTCATGCCATTATTTTTGCATAGGTACTAGTTTTGCCTGTCGTTCATGTCACTGGTTTTGCATAGTTACAAGTATTGCCTGTCGTTCATGCCATTGGTTTTGCATAGGAACTAGTATTGCCTTTCGTTCATGTCATTGGTTTTGCATGGGTACTAGTATTGCCTGTCGTTCATACCATTGGTCTGCATTGGTACTAGTATTGCCTGTCGTTCATGCCATTATTTTTGCAAAGGCACTAGTATTGCCTGTCGTTCATGCCATTATTTTTGCATAGGTACTAGTATTGCGTGTCGTTCATGCCTTTATTTTTGCATAGGTGCTAGTTTTCCTGTTGTTCATGCCATTATTTTTGCATAGGTACTAGTATTGCGTGTCGTTCATGCCTTTATTTTTGCATAGGTACTAGTATTGCTTGTCGTTCATGGCATTATTTTTGCATTGGTACTAGTATTGCCTGTTATTCATGTCATTATTTTTGCATAGGTTCTAGTATTGCCTGTCGTTCATGCCATTGGTTTTGTATAGGTACTAGTATTGCCTGTCGTTCATGCCATTGGTTTTGCATAGGTACTAGTATTGTTTGTCGTTCATGCCATTATTTTTGCATAGGTACTAGTATTGCCTGTAGTTCACGCCATTGGTTTTGCATAGTAACGAGTATGGCCTGTCGTTCATGCCATTGGTTTTGCATTGGTACTAGTATTGCCTTTCGTTCATGCCATTATTTTTGCATAGGTACTAGTATTGCCTGACGTTCATGCCATTATTTTTGCATAGGTACTAGTATTGCCTGTCGTTCATGCCATTACTTTTGCATCGGTACTAGTATTGCCTGTCGTTCATGCCATTGGTTTTGCATAGGTACTAGTATTGCCTGTCGTTCATGCCATTATTTTTGCATAGGTACTAGTATTGCCTGTCGTTCATGCCATTGGTTTTGTATAGGTACTAGTATTGCCTGTCGTTCATGCCATTAATTTTGCATAGGTACTTGTATTGCCTGTCGTTCATGCCATTGGTTTTGCATAGGCACTAGTGTTGCCTGTCGTTCATGCTATTATTTTTGCATAGGTACTAGTATTGCCTGTCGTTCGAGCCATTATTTTTGCATAGGTACTGGTATTGCCTGTTGTTCATGCCATTATTTTTGCATCGGTACTAGTATTGCCTGTCCTTCATGCCATTGGTTTTGCATAGGTACTAGTATTGTTTGTCGTTCATGCCATTATTTTTGCATAGGTACTAGTATTTCCTGTCGTCATGCCATTATTTTTGCATAGGTACTAGTATTGCCTGTCGTTCATGCCTTTTTTATTGCATAGGTACTAGTATTGCCTGTCGTTCATGCCATTATTTTTGTATAGGTACTTGTATTGCCTGTCGTTCATGCCATTGGTTTTGCATAGGTACTAGTATTGCCTGTTGTCATGCCATTGGTTTTGCATAGGTACTAGTATTGTTTGTCGTTCATGCCATTATTTTTGCATAGGTACTAGTATTGCCTGTCGTCATGCCATTATATTTGCATAGGTACTAGTATTGCCTGTCGTTCATGCCATTGGCTTGCATAGGTACTAGTATTGCCTGTCGTTCATGCCATTATTTTTGCATAGGTACTAGTATTGCCTGTCGTTCATGCCATTCGTTTGGCATAGGTACTCGTATTGCCTGTCGTTCATGCCATTACTTTTGCATAGGTACTTGTATTGCCTGTCGTTCATGCCATTGGTTTGCATAGGCACTCGTATTGCCTGTCGTTCATGCCATTATTTTTGCATAGGTACGAGTATTGCGTGTCGTTAATGCCATTATTTTTGCATAGGTACTAGTATTGCCTGTCGTTCACGCCATTGGTTTTGCATAGTTACGAGTATGGCCTGTCGTTCATGCCATTATTTTTGCATAGGTACTAGTATTTCCTGTCGTCATGCCATTATTTTTGCATAGGTACTAGTATTGCCTGTCGTTCATGCCTTTTTTATTGCATAGGTACTAGTATTGCCTGTCGTTCATGCCATTATTTTTGTATAGGTACTAGTATTGCCTGTCCTTCATGTCATTGGTTTTGCATAGGTACTAGTATTGCCTGTGGTTCATGCATTTGGTTTTGCATAGGTACTTGTATTGCCTGTCGTTCATGCCATTGGTTTTGCATAGGTACTTGTATTGCCTGTCGTTCATGCCATTGGTTTTGCATAGGTACTAGTATTGCCTGTTGTCATGCCATTGGTTTTGCATAGGTACTAGTATTGTTTGTCGTTCATGCCATTATTTTTGCATAGGTACTAGTATTGCCTGTCGTCATGCCATTATATTTGCATAGGTACTAGTATTGCCTGTCGTTCATACCATTATTTTTGCTGAGGTACAAATATTGCCTGTCGTTCATGCCATTATTTTTGCATAGGTACTAGTTTTGCCTGTCGTTCATGTCACTGGTTTTGCATAGTTACAAGTATTGCCTGTCGTTCATGCCATTGGTTTTGCATAGGAACTAGTATTGCCTGTCGTTCATGTCATTGGTTTTGCATAGGTACTAGTATTGCCTGTCGTTCATGCCATTATTTTTGCATAGGTACTAGTATTGCCTGTCGTCATGCCATTATATTTGCATAGGTACTAGTATTGCCTGTCGTTCATACCATTATTTTTGCTCAGGTACAAATATTGCCTGTCGTTCATGCCATTATTTTTGCATAGGTACTAGTTTTGCCTGTCGTTCATGTCACTGGTTTTGCATAGTTACAAGTATTGCCTGTCGTTCATGCCATTGGTTTTGCATAGGAACTAGTATTGCCTTTCGTTCATGTCATTGGTTTTGCATGGGTACTAGTATTGCCTGTCGTTCATACCATTGGTCTGCATTGGTACTAGTATTGCCTGTCGTTCATGCCATTATTTTTGCAAAGGCACTAGTATTGCCTGTCGTTCATGCCATTATTTTTGCATAGGTACTAGTATTGCGTGTCGTTCATGCCTTTATTTTTGCATAGGTGCTAGTTTTCCTGTTGTTCATGCCATTATTTTTGCATAGGTACTAGTATTGCCTGTCGTTCATGCCATTATTTTTGCATAGGTACTAGTATTGCCTGTCGTTCATGCCATTATTTTTGCATAGGTACGAGTATTGCCTGTCGTTCATGCCTTTATTTTTGCATAGGTACTAGTATTGCCTGTAGTTCATGTCATTATTTTTGCATAGGTACGAGTATTGCCTGTCGTTAATGGCATTATTTTTGCATAGGTACTAGTATTGCCTGTCGTTCATGCCATTATTTTTGCATAGGTACGAGTATTGCCTGTCGTTAATGGCATTATTTTTGTATAGGTACTAGTATTGCCTGTCGTTCATGTCATTGGTTTTGCAAAGGTACTAGTATTGCCTGTCGTTCATGCCATTATTTTTGCATAGATACTAGTATTGCCTGTCGTTCATGCCATTATTTTGGCATAGGTACTAGTATTGCTTGTCCTTCATGCCATTATTTTTGCATAGGTACTAGTATTGCCTGTCGTTCATGCCATTATTTTTGCATAGGTACTAGTATTGCCTGTCGTTCATGCCATTATTTTTGCATAGGTACGAGTATTGCCTGTCGTTCATGCCATTATTTTTGCATAGGTACTAGTATTGCCTGTCATTCATGCCATTATTTTTGCATCGGTACGAGTATTGCCTGTCGTTCATGCCATTATTTTTGCATAGGTACTAGTATTGCCTGTCGTTCATGCCATTATTTTTGCATAGGTACGAGTATTGCCTGTCGTTAATGGCATTATTTTTGTATAGGTACTAGTATTGCCTGTCGTTCATGTCATTGGTTTTGCAAAGGTACTAGTATTGCCTGTCGTTCATGCCATTACTTTTGCATAGGTACTAGTATTGCCTGTCATTCATGCCATTGGTTTTGCATAGGTACTAGTATTGCCTGTCATTCATGCCATTAATTTTGCATAGGTACTTGTATTGCCTGTTGTTCATGCCATTGGTTTTGCATAGCCACTAGTATTGCCTGTCGTTCATGCCATTATTTTTGCATAGGTACTAGTATTGCCTGTCGTTCGTGCCAATTATTTTTGCATAGGTACTAGTATTGCCTGTCGTTCATGCCATTATTTTTGCATAGGGACTAGTACTGCCTGTCTTTCACGCCATTGGTTTTGCATAGGTATTAGTATTGCCTGTCGTTCATGCCATTGGTTTTGTTTAGGTATTAGTATTGCCTGTCGTTCATGCCATTATTTTTGCATAGGTTCTAGTATTGCCTGTCGTTCATGCCATTATTTATGCATAGGTACTGGTATTGCCTGTCGTTCATGCCATTATTTTTGCATAGGTACTAGTATTGCCTGTCGTTCATGCCATTGGTTTTGCATAGGTACTAGTATTGCCTGTCGTTCATGCCATAGGTTTTGCATATATACTAGTATTGCCTGTCGTTCATGCCATTTATTTTGCAAAGGTACTTGTATTGCCTGTCGTTCATGCCATTGGTTTTGAATAGGTAATAGTATTTTCAGTCGTTCATGCCTTTTGTTATGCATAGGAACTAGTTTTGCCTGTCGTTCATGCCATTATTTTTGCATAGGAACTAGTATTTCCTGTCGTTCATGCCATTATTTATGCATAGGTACTAGTATTGCCTGTAGTTCATGCCATGGGTTTTGCATAGGTACTAGGATTGTTTGTTGTTCATGCCATTATATTTGCATAGTTACTAGTATTGCCTGTCGTTCATGCCATTGGTTTTGCATAGGAACTAGTATTGCCTGTCGTTCATGTCATTGGTTTTGCATAGGTACTAGTATTGCCTGTCGTTCATGCCATTATTTTTGCATAGGTACTAGTATTGCCTGTCGTCATGCCATTATATTTGCATAGGTACTAGTATTGCCTGTCGTTCATGCCTTTTTTATTGCATAGGTACTAGTATTGCCTGTCGTTCATGCCATTATTTTTGTATAGGTACTTGTATTGCCTGTCGTTCATGTCATTATTTTTGCATGGGTACTAGTATTGCCTGTCGTTCATGTCATTATTTTTGCATGGGTACTAGTATTGCCTGTCGTCCATGCCATTATTTTTGCTTAGGTACTAATATTGCCTGTCTTTCATGCCATTATTTTTGCATAGGTACTAGTATTGCCTGTCGTTCATGTCATTGGTTTTGCATAGGTATTAGTATTGCCTGTCGTTCATGCCATTGGTTTTGCATAGGTACTAGTATTGCCTGTCGTTCATGCCATTGGTCTGCATAGGGACTAGTATTGCCTGTCGTTCATGCCATTGGTTTTGCATAGGTACTAGTATTGCCTGTAGTTCATGCCATTATTTTTGCATAGGTACTAGTATTGCCTGTCGTTCATGCCATTATTATCCCCCGCCTACACGAAGTGGGAGGGGGATATGGGTTTGACCTCCGTCCGTCCGTCCGTCCGTGCGTGCGTGCGTCCGTACGTTCGTCCGTCCGTCCGTCCGTCCGAGATAAAGGGGACAGCTTTACTCAGAAAGTACTACACATACAGTAACCAAATTTGGTGTGTAGCCTCAGACCATAAAGGCCTTGATCGAGTTCGAAAATGAGAAGCGCACGATTGGTGGGGGATGTTGTAGACCATGTCGACTTGTTTTGGCATAGGTACTAGTATTGCCTGTCGTTCATGCCATTATTTTTTTATAGGTACTAGTATTGCCTGTCGTTCATGCCATTGGTTTTGAATAGGTAATAGTATTTTCTGTCGTTCATGCCATTGGTTTTGCAGAGGTACTAGCATTGCCTGTCGTTCATGCCATTATTTTTGCATAGGTACTAGTTATTGCTTGTCGTTCATGCCATTGGTTTTGCATCGGTACTTGTATTGCCTGTCATTCATGCCATTATTTTGCATAGGTACTAGTATTGCCTGTCGTTCATGCCATTGGTTTTGCATAGGTCATAGTATTGCCTGTCGTTCATGCCATTATTTTTGCATAGGTACTAGTATTGCCTGTCGTTCATGCCATTATTTTTGTATAGGTACTAGTATTGCCTGTCGTTCATGTCATTGGTTTTACATAGGTACTAGTATTGCCTGTCGTTCATGCCATTGGTTTTGTTTAGTTACTTGAATTGCCTGTCGTTCATGCCATTGGTTTTGCATAGGTACTAGTATTGCCTGTCGTTCATGCCATTGGTTTTGCATTGGTACTAGTATTGCCTGTCTTTCATGCCATTGGTTTTGCATCGGTACGAGTATTGCCTGTCGTTCATGCCATTATTTTTGCATAGGTACTAGTATTGCCTGTCTTTCATGCCGGTATTTTTGATTGGGTACTAGTTTTGCCTGTCGTTCATGCCATTATTTTTGCATAGGTACTAGTATTGCCTGTAGTTCGTGCCATTATTTTTGCGTAGGTACTAGTATTGCCTGTCGTTCATGCCATTATTTTTGTATAGGTACTAGTATTGCCTGTCGTTCATGCCATTGGTTTTGCATAGGTACTAGTATTGCCTGTCGTCCATGCCATTGGTTTTGCATAGGTCCTTGTATTGCCTGTCGTTCATGCCATTGGTTTTGCATTGGTACTAGTATTGCCTGTCTTTCATGCCATTGGTTTTGCATAGGTACTAGTATTGCCTGTCGTTCATGCCATTGGTTTTGCATAGGTACTCGTATTGTTTGTCGTTCATGCCATTATTTTTGCATAGGTACTAGTATTGCCTGTCGTTCATGCCATTATTTTTGTACAGGTACTAGTTTTGCCTGTCGTTCATGCCACTAGTTTTGCATAGGTACTAGTATTGCCTGTCGTTCATGCCATTGGTTTTGCATTGGGACTAGTATTGCCTGTCTTTCATGCCATTGATTTTGCATAGATACTTGTATTGCATGTCCTTCATGCCATTGGTTTTGCATAGGTACTAGTATTGCCTGTCGTTCATGCCATTGGTTTTGTATAGGTTCTAGTATTGCCTGTCGTTCATGCCATTAATTTTGCATAGGTACTTGTATTGCCTGTTGTTCATGCCATTGGTTTTGCATAGGCACTAGTGTTGCCTGTCGTTCATGCTATTATTTTTGCATAGGTACTAGTATTGCCTGTCGTTCGAGCCATTATTTTTGCATAGGTACTGGTATTGCCTGTCGTTCATGCCATTGGTTTTGCATAGGTACTAGTATTGTTTGTAGTTCATGCCATTATTTTTGCATAGGTACTAGTATTGCCTGTCGTCATGCCATTATTTTTGCATAGGTACTAGTATTGCCTGTCGTTCATGCCTTTTTTTTTGCATAGGTTCTAGTATTGCCTGTCGTTCATGCCATTATTTTTGTATAGGTACTAGTATTGCCTGTCGTTCATGTCATTGGTTTTGCATAGGTACTAGTATTGCCTGTGGTTCATGCAATTGGTTTTGCATAGGTACTTGTATTGCCTGTCGTTCATGACATTGGTTTTGCATAGGTACTACTATTGCCTGTTGTCATGCCATTGGTTTTGCATAGGTACTAGTATTGTTTGTCGTTCATGCCATTATTTTTGCATAGGTACTAGTATTGCCTGTCGTCATGCCATTATATTTGCATAGGTACTAGTATTGCCTGTTGTTCATCCCATTATTTTTGCTTAGGTGCAAATATTGCCTGTCGTTCATGCCATTATTTTTGCATTGGTACTAGTTTTGCCTGTCGTTCATGTCACTGGTTTTGCATAGTTACAAGTATTGCCTGTCGTTCATGCCATTGGTTTTGCATAGGAACTAGTATTGCCTGTCGTTCATGTCATTGGTTTTGCATAGGTACTAGTATTGCCTGTCGTTCATACCATTGGTTTTGCATAGGTACTAGCATTGCCTGTAGTTCATGCCATTGGTTTTGTATAGGTGCTAGTATTGCCTGTCTTTCATGCCATTAATTTTGCATAGGTACTTGTATTGCCTGTCGTTCATGCCATTGGTTTTGCATAGGTACTAGTATTGCCTGTCGTTCATGCCATTGGTTTTGCATAGGTGCTAGTATTGCCTGTCTTTCATGCCATTAATTTTGCATAGGTACTAGTATTGCCTGTCGTTCATGCCATTGGTTTTGTATAGGTACTAGTATTGCCTGTCGTTCATACCATTGGTTTTGCATAGGTACTAGCATTGCCTGTAGTTCATGCCATTGGTTTTGTATAGGTGCTAGTATTGCCTGTCTTTCATGCCATTAATTTTGCATAGGTACTTGTATTGCCTGTCGTTCATGCCATTGGTTTCGCATAGGTACTAGTATTGCCTGTCGTTCATGCCATTGGTTTTGCATAGGTGCTAGTATTGCCTGTCTTTCATGCCATTAATTTTGCATAGGTACTAGTATTGCCTGTCGTTCATGCCATTGGCTTGCATAGGTACTAGTATTGCCTGTCGTTCATGCCATTATTTTTGCATAGGTACTAGTATTGCCTGTCGTTCATGCCATTCGTTTGGCATAGGTACTCGTATTGCCTGTCGTTCATGCCATTACTTTTGCATAGGTACTTGTATTGCCTGTCGTTCATGCCATTGGTTTGCATAGGCACTCGTATTGCCTGTCGTTCATGCCATTATTTTTGCATAGGTACGAGTATTGCGTGTCGTTAATGCCATTATTTTTGCATAGGTACTAGTATTGCCTGTCGTTCACGCCATTGGTTTTGCATAGTTACGAGTATGGCCTGTCGTTCATGCCATTGGTTTTGCATCGGTACTGGTATTGCCTGTCTTTCATGCCATTGGTTTTGCATAGGTACTTGTATTGCCTGTCGTTCATGCCATTATTTTTGCATAGGTACTAGTATTTCCTGTCGTCATGCCATTATTTTTGCATAGGTACTAGTATTGCCTGTCGTTCATGCCTTTTTTATTGCATAGGTACTAGTATTGCCTGTCGTTCATGCCATTATTTTTGTATAGGTACTAGTATTGCCTGTCGTTCATGTCATTGGTTTTGCATAGGTACTAGTATTGCCTGTGGTTCATGCAATTGGTTTTGCATAGGTACTTGTATTGCCTGTCGTTCATGCCATTGGTTTTGCATAGGTACTTGTATTGCCTGTCGTTCATGCCATTGGTTTTGCATAGGTACTAGTATTGCCTGTCGTTCATGCCATTGGTTTTGCATAGGTACTAGTATTGTTTGTCGTTCATGCCATTATTTTTGCATAGGTACTAGTATTGCCTGCCGCATGCCATTATATTTGCATAGGTACTAGTATTGCCTGTCGTTCATACCATTATTTTTGCTGAGGTACAAATATTGCCTGTCGTTCATGCCATTATTTTTGCATAGGTACTAGTTTTGCCTGTCGTTCATGTCACTGGTTTTGCATAGTTACAAGTATTGCCTGTCGTTCATGCCATTGGTTTTGCATCGGTACTGGTATTGCCTGTCTTTCATGCCATTGGTTTTGCATAGGTACTTGTATTGCCTGTCGTTCATGCCATTATTTTTGCATAGGTACTAGTATTTCCTGTCGTCATGCCATTATTTTTGCATAGGTACTAGTATTGCCTGTCGTTCATGCCTTTTTTATTGCATAGGTACTAGTATTGCCTGTCGTTCATGCCATTATTTTTGTATAGGTTCTAGTATTGCCTGTCGTTCATGTCATTGGTTTTGCATAGGTACTAGTATTGCCTGTGGTTCATGCAATTGGTTTTGCATAGGTACTTGTATTGCCTGTCGTTCATGCCATTGGTTTTGCATAGGTACTTGTATTGCCTGTCGTTCATGCCATTGGTTTTGCATAGGTACTAGTATTGCCTGTTGTCATGCCATTGGTTTTGCATAGGTACTAGTATTGTTTGTCGTTCATGCCATTATTTTTGCATAGGTACTAGTATTGCCTGTCGTCATGCCATTATATTTGCATAGGTACTAGTATTGCCTGTCGTTCATACCATTATTTTTGCTGAGGTACAAATATTGCCTGTCGTTCATGCCATTATTTTTGCATAGGTACTAGTTTTGCCTGTCGTTCATGTCACTGGTTTTGCATAGTTACAAGTATTGCCTGTCGTTCATGCCATTGGTTTTGCATAGGAACTAGTATTGCCTGTCGTTCATGTCATTGGTTTTGCATAGGTACTAGTATTGCCTGTCGTTCATGCCATTATTTTTGCATAGGTACTAGTATTGCCTGTCGTCATGCCATTATATTTGCATAGGTACTAGTATTGCCTGTCGTTCATACCATTATTTTTGCTCAGGTACAAATATTGCCTGTCGTTCATGCCATTATTTTTGCATAGGTACTAGTTTTGCCTGTCGTTCATGTCACTGGTTTTGCATAGTTACAAGTATTGCCTGTCGTTCATGCCATTGGTTTTGCATAGGAACTAGTATTGCCTTTCGTTCATGTCATTGGTTTTGCATGGGTACTAGTATTGCCTGTCGTTCATACCATTGGTCTGCATTGGTACTAGTATTGCCTGTCGTTCATGCCATTATTTTTGCAAAGGCACTAGTATTGCCTGTCGTTCATGCCATTATTTTTGCATAGGTACTAGTATTGCGTGTCGTTCATGCCTTTATTTTTGCATAGGTGCTAGTTTTCCTGTTGTTCATGCCATTATTTTTGCATAGGTACTAGTATTGCGTGTCGTTCATGCCTTTATTTTTGCATAGGTACTAGTATTGCTTGTCGTTCATGGCATTATTTTTGCATTGGTACTAGTATTGCCTGTTATTCATGTCATTATTTTTGCATAGGTTCTAGTATTGCCTGTCGTTCATGCCATTGGTTTTGTATAGGTACTAGTATTGCCTGTCGTTCATGCCATTGGTTTTGCATAGGTACTAGTATTGTTTGTCGTTCATGCCATTATTTTTGCATAGGTACTAGTATTGCCTGTAGTTCACGCCATTGGTTTTGCATAGTAACGAGTATGGCCTGTCGTTCATGCCATTGGTTTTGCATTGGTACTAGTATTGCCTTTCGTTCATGCCATTATTTTTGCATAGGTACTAGTATTGCCTGACGTTCATGCCATTATTTTTGCATAGGTACTAGTATTGCCTGTCGTTCATGCCATTACTTTTGCATCGGTACTAGTATTGCCTGTCGTTCATGCCATTGGTTTTGCATAGGTACTAGTATTGCCTGTCGTTCATGCCATTATTTTTGCATAGGTACTAGTATTGCCTGTCGTTCATGCCATTGGTTTTGTATAGGTACTAGTATTGCCTGTCGTTCATGCCATTAATTTTGCATAGGTACTTGTATTGCCTGTCGTTCATGCCATTGGTTTTGCATAGGCACTAGTGTTGCCTGTCGTTCATGCTATTATTTTTGCATAGGTACTAGTATTGCCTGTCGTTCGAGCCATTATTTTTGCATAGGTACTGGTATTGCCTGTTGTTCATGCCATTATTTTTGCATCGGTACTAGTATTGCCTGTCCTTCATGCCATTGGTTTTGCATAGGTACTAGTATTGTTTGTCGTTCATGCCATTATTTTTGCATAGGTACTAGTATTTCCTGTCGTCATGCCATTATTTTTGCATAGGTACTAGTATTGCCTGTCGTTCATGCCTTTTCTATTGCATAGGTACTAGTATTGCCTGTCGTTCATGCCATTATTTTTGTATAGGTACTTGTATTGCCTGTCGTTCATGCCATTGGTTTTGCATAGGTACTAGTATTGCCTGTTGTCATGCCTTTGGTTTTGCATAGGTACTAGTTTTGTTTGTCGTTCATGCCTTTTTTTTTGCATAGGTACTAGTATTGCCTGTCGTCATGCCATTATATTTGCATAGGTACTAGTATTGCCTGTCGTTCATGCCATTGGCTTGCATAGGTACTAGTATTGCCTGTCGTTCATGCCATTATTTTTGCATAGGTACTAGTATTGCCTGTCGTTCATGCCATTCGTTTGGCATAGGTACTCGTATTGCCTGTCGTTCATGCCATTACTTTTGCATAGGTACTTGTATTGCCTGTCGTTCATGCCATTGGTTTGCATAGGCACTCGTATTGCCTGTCGTTCATGCCATTATTTTTGCATAGGTACGAGTATTGCGTGTCGTTAATGCCATTATTTTTGCATAGGTACTAGTATTGCCTGTCGTTCACGCCATTGGTTTTGCATAGTTACGAGTATGGCCTGTCGTTCATGCCATTATTTTTGCATAGGTACTAGTATTTCCTGTCGTCATGCCATTATTTTTGCATAGGTACTAGTATTGCCTGTCGTTCATGCCTTTTTTATTGCATAGGTACTAGTATTGCCTGTCGTTCATGCCATTATTTTTGTATAGGTACTAGTATTGCCTGTCCTTCATGTCATTGGTTTTGCATAGGTACTAGTATTGCCTGTGGTTCATGCATTTGGTTTTGCATAGGTACTTGTATTGCCTGTCGTTCATGCCATTGGTTTTGCATAGGTACTTGTATTGCCTGTCGTTCATGCCATTGGTTTTGCATAGGTACTAGTATTGCCTGTTGTCATGCCATTGGTTTTGCATAGGTACTAGTATTGTTTGTCGTTCATGCCATTATTTTTGCATAGGTACTAGTATTGCCTGTCGTCATGCCATTATATTTGCATAGGTACTAGTATTGCCTGTCGTTCATACCATTATTTTTGCTGAGGTACAAATATTGCCTGTCGTTCATGCCATTATTTTTGCATAGGTACTAGTTTTGCCTGTCGTTCATGTCACTGGTTTTGCATAGTTACAAGTATTGCCTGTCGTTCATGCCATTGGTTTTGCATAGGAACTAGTATTGCCTGTCGTTCATGTCATTGGTTTTGCATAGGTACTAGTATTGCCTGTCGTTCATGCCATTATTTTTGCATAGGTACTAGTATTGCCTGTCGTCATGCCATTATATTTGCATAGGTACTAGTATTGCCTGTCGTTCATACCATTATTTTTGCTCAGGTACAAATATTGCCTGTCGTTCATGCCATTATTTTTGCATAGGTACTAGTTTTGCCTGTCGTTCATGTCACTGGTTTTGCATAGTTACAAGTATTGCCTGTCGTTCATGCCATTGGTTTTGCATAGGAACTAGTATTGCCTTTCGTTCATGTCATTGGTTTTGCATGGGTACTAGTATTGCCTGTCGTTCATACCATTGGTCTGCATTGGTACTAGTATTGCCTGTCGTTCATGCCATTATTTTTGCAAAGGCACTAGTATTGCCTGTCGTTCATGCCATTATTTTTGCATAGGTACTAGTATTGCGTGTCGTTCATGCCTTTATTTTTGCATAGGTGCTAGTTTTCCTGTTGTTCATGCCATTATTTTTGCATAGGTACTAGTATTGCGTGTCGTTCATGCCTTTATTTTTGCATAGGTACTAGTATTGCTTGTCGTTCATGGCATTATTTTTGCATTGGTACTAGTATTGCCTGTTATTCATGTCATTATTTTTGCATAGGTTCTAGTATTGCCTGTCGTTCATGCCATTGGTTTTGTATAGGTACTAGTATTGCCTGTCGTTCATGCCATTGGTTTTGCATAGGTACTAGTATTGTTTGTCGTTCATGCCATTATTTTTGCATAGGTACTAGTATTGCCTGTAGTTCACGCCATTGGTTTTGCATAGTAACGAGTATGGCCTGTCGTTCATGCCATTGGTTTTGCATTGGTACTAGTATTGCCTTTCGTTCATGCCATTATTTTTGCATAGGTACTAGTATTGCCTGACGTTCATGCCATTATTTTTGCATAGGTACTAGTATTGCCTGTCGTTCATGCCATTACTTTTGCATCGGTACTAGTATTGCCTGTCGTTCATGCCATTGGTTTTGCATAGGTACTAGTATTGCCTGTCGTTCATGCCATTATTTTTGCATAGGTACTAGTATTGCCTGTCGTTCATGCCATTGGTTTTGTATAGGTACTAGTATTGCCTGTCGTTCATGCCATTAATTTTGCATAGGTACTTGTATTGCCTGTCGTTCATGCCTTTGGTTTTGCATAGGCACTAGTGTTGCCTGTCGTTCATGCTATTATTTTTGCATAGGTACTAGTATTGCCTGTCGTTCGAGCCATTATTTTTGCATAGGTACTGGTATTGCCTGTTGTTCATGCCATTATTTTTGCATCGGTACTAGTATTGCCTGTCCTTCATGCCATTGGTTTTGCATAGGTACTAGTATTGTTTGTCGTTCATGCCATTATTTTTGCATAGGTACTAGTATTTCCTGTCGTCATGCCATTATTTTTGCATAGGTACTAGTATTGCCTGTCGTTCATGCCTTTTTTATTGCATAGGTACTAGTATTGCCTGTCGTTCATGCCATTATTTTTGTATAGGTACTTGTATTGCCTGTCGTTCATGCCATTGGTTTTGCATAGGTACTAGTATTGCCTGTTGTCATGCCATTGGTTTTGCATAGGTACTAGTATTGTTTGTCGTTCATGCCTTTATTTTTGCATAGGTACTAGTATTGCCTGTCGTCATGCCATTATATTTGCATAGGTACTAGTATTGCCTGTCGTTCATACCATTATTTTTGCTTAGGTACAAATATTGCCTGTCGTTCATGCCATTATTTTTGCATAGGTACTAGTTTTGCCTGTCGTTCATGTCACTGGTTTTGCATAGTTACAAGTATTGCCTGTCGTTCATGCCTTTGGTTTTGCATAGGAACTAGTATTGCCTGTCGTTCATGTCATTGGTTTTGCATAGGTACTAGTATTGCCTGTCGTTCATGCCATTATTTTTGCATAGGTACTAGTATTGCCTGTAGTCATGCCATTATATTTGCATAGGTACTAGTATTGCCTGTCATTCATACCATTATTTTTGCATAGGTACAAATATTGCCTGTCGTTCATGCCATTATTTTTGCATAGGTACTAGTTTTGCCTGTCGTTCATGTCACAGGTTTTGCATAGTTACAAGTATTGCCTGTCGTTCATGCCATTGGTTTTGCATAGGAACTAGTATTGCCTGTCGTTCATGTCATTGGTTTTGCATAGGTACTAGTATTTCCTGTCGTTCATGCCATTGGTCTGCATTGGTACTAGTATTGCCTGTCGTTCAAGCCATTATTTTTACATAGGCACTAGTATTGCCTGTCGTTCATGCCATTATTTTTGCATAGGTACTAGTATTGCCTGTCGTTCATGCCATTGGTTTTGCATCGGTACTAGTATTGCCTGCCGTTCATGCAATCTTTTTTGCATAGGTACTAGTATTGCCTGTCGTTCATGCCATTATTTTTGCATAGGTACTAGTATTGCCTGTCGTTCATGCCATTTGTTTTGAAAAGGTAATATTATTTTCTGTCGTTCATGCCATTGGTTTTGCATTGGTACTAGTATTGCCAGTCGTTCATGCCATTATTTTTGCATAGGTACTAGTATTGCGTGTCGTTCATGCCTTTATTTTTGCATAGGTACTAGTATTGCGTGTCGTTCATGCCTTTATTTTTGCAAAGGTACTAGTATTGCCTGTCGTTCATGGCATTATTTTTGCATTGGTACTAGTATTGCCTGTTATTCATGCCATTATTTTTGCATAGGTTCTAGTATTGCCTGTCGTTCATGCAATTGGTTTTGCAAAGGTACTTGTATTGCCTGTCGTTCATGCCATTGGTTTTGTATAGGTACTAGTATTGCCTGTCGTTCATGCCATTGGTTTTGTATAGGTACTAGTATTGCCTGTCGTTCATGCCATTGGTTTTGCATAGGTACTAGTATTGTTTGTCGTTCATGCCATAATTTTTGCATAGGTACTAGTATTGCTTGTCGTCATGCCATTATTTTTGCATAGGTACTAGTATTGCCTGTCGTTCACGCCATTGGTTTTGCATAGTAACGAGTATGGCCTGTCGTTCATGCCATTGGTTTTGCATTGGTACTAGTGTTGCCTTTCCTTCATGCCATTATTTTTGCATAGGTACTAGTATTGCCTGTCGTTCATGCCATTATTTTTGCATAGGTACTAGTATTGCCTGTCGTTCATGCCATTGGTTTTGCGTCGGAACTAGTATTGCCTGTCGTTCATGCCATCTTTTTTGCATAGGTACTCCTATTGCCTGTCGTTCATGCCATTATTTTTGCATTGGTACTAGTATTGCCTGTCGTTCATGGCATTGGTTTTGCATAGGTACTAGTATTGCCTGTCGTTCATGCCATTAGTTTGGCATAGGTACTCGTATTGCCTGTCGTTCATGCCATTACTTTTGCATAGGTACTTCTATTGCCTGTCGTTCATGCCATTGGTTTGCATAGTCACTAGTATTGCCTGTCGTTCATGCCATTATTTTTGCATAGGTACGAGTATTGCCTGTCGTTCATGCCATTATTTTTGCATGGGTACTAGTATTGCCTGTCGTTCACGCCATTGGTTTTGCATAGTTACGAGTATGGCCTGTCGTTCATGCCATTGGTTTTGCATCGGTACTGGTATTGCCTGTCGTTCATGCCATTGGTTTTGCATAGGTACTAGAATTGCCTGTCGTTCATGCCATTATTTTTGCAAAGGTACTAGTTAATGCCTGTCGTTCATGCCATTGGTTTTGCATCGGTACTAGTATTGCCTGTCTTTCATGCCTTTTTTTTGCATAGGTACTAAGATTGCCTGTCTTTCATGCCATTGGTTTTGCATAGGTAATAGTATTGCCTGTCGTTCATGCTATTATTTTTGCATAGGTACTAGTTTTGCCTGTCGTTCATGCCACTGGTTTTGCATAGGTACTAGTATTGCCTGTCGTTCATGCCATTGGTTTTACATTGGGACTAGTATTGCCTGTCTTTCCTGCCATTGGTTTTGCATAGATACTAGTATTGCCTGTTGTTCATGCCATTATTTTTGCATAGGTACTAGTATTACCTGTCTTTCATGCCATTATTTTTGCATAGGTACTAGCATTGCCTGTCGTTCATGCCATTATTTTTGCATAGGTACTAGTATTGCCTGTCGTTCATGCCATTATTTTGGCATAGGTACTAGTATTGCTTGTCCTTCATGCCATTATTTTTGCATAGGTACTAGTATTGCCTGTCGTTCATGCCATTATTTTTGCATAGGTACTAGTATTGCCTGTCGTTCATGCCATTATTTTTGCATAGGTACGAGTATTGCCTGTCGTTCATGCCATTATTTTTGCATAGGTACTAGTATTGCCTGTAGTTCATGTCATTATTTTTGCATAGGTACGAGTATTGCCTGTCGTTAATGGCATTATTTTTGCATAGGTACTAGTATTGCCTGTCGTTCATGCCATTATTTTTGCATAGGTACGAGTATTGCCTGTCGTTAATGGCATTATTTTTGTATAGGTACTAGTATTGCCTGTCGTTCATGTCATTGGTTTTGCAAAGGTACTAGTATTGCCTGTCGTTCATGCCATTATTTTTGCATAGATACTAGTATTGCCTGTCGTTCATGCCATTATTTTGGCATAGGTACTAGTATTGCTTGTCCTTCATGCCATTATTTTTGCATAGGTACTAGTATTGCCTGTCGTTCATGCCATTATTTTTGCATAGGTACTAGTATTGCCTGTCGTTCATGCCATTATTTTTGCATAGGTACGAGTATTGCCTGTCGTTCATGCCATTATTTTTGCATAGGTACTAGTATTGCCTGTCATTCATGCCATTATTTTTGCATCGGTACGAGTATTGCCTGTCGTTCATGCCATTATTTTTGCATAGGTACTAGTATTGCCTGTCGTTCATGCCATTATTTTTGCATAGGTACGAGTATTGCCTGTCGTTAATGGCATTATTTTTGTATAGGTACTAGTATTGCCTGTCGTTCATGTCATTGGTTTTGCAAAGGTACTAGTATTGCCTGTCGTTCATGCCATTACTTTTGCATAGGTACTAGTATTGCCTGTCATTCATGCCATTGGTTTTGCATAGGTACTAGTATTGCCTGTCATTCATGCCATTAATTTTGCATAGGTACTTGTATTGCCTGTTGTTCATGCCATTGGTTTTGCATAGCCACTAGTATTGCCTGTCGTTCATGCCATTATTTTTGCATAGGTACTAGTATTGCCTGTCGTTCGTGCCAATTATTTTTGCATAGGTACTAGTATTGCCTGTCGTTCATGCCATTATTTTTGCATAGGGACTAGTACTGCCTGTCTTTCACGCCATTGGTTTTGCATAGGTATTAGTATTGCCTGTCGTTCATGCCATTGGTTTTGTTTAGGTATTAGTATTGCCTGTCGTTCATGCCATTATTTTTGCATAGGTTCTAGTATTGCCTGTCGTTCATGCCATTATTTATGCATAGGTACTGGTATTGCCTGTCGTTCATGCCATTATTTTTGCATAGGTACTAGTATTGCCTGTCGTTCATGCCATTGGTTTTGCATAGGTACTAGTATTGCCTGTCGTTCATGCCATAGGTTTTGCATATATACTAGTATTGCCTGTCGTTCATGCCATTTATTTTGCAAAGGTACTTGTATTGCCTGTCGTTCATGCCATTGGTTTTGAATAGGTAATAGTATTTTCAGTCGTTCATGCCATTTGTTATGCATAGGAACTAGTTTTGCCTGTCGTTCATGCCATTATTTTTGCATAGGAACTAGTATTTCCTGTCGTTCATGCCATTATTTATGCATAGGTACTAGTATTGCCTGTAGTTCATGCCATGGGTTTTGCATAGGTACTAGGATTGTTTGTTGTTCATGCCATTATATTTGCATAGTTACTAGTATTGCCTGTCGTTCATGCCATTGGTTTTGCATAGGAACTAGTATTGCCTGTCGTTCATGTCATTGGTTTTGCATAGGTACTAGTATTGCCTGTCGTTCATGCCATTATTTTTGCATAGGTACTAGTATTGCCTGTCGTCATGCCATTATATTTGCATAGGTACTAGTATTGCCTGTCGTTCATGCCTTTTTTATTGCATAGGTACTAGTATTGCCTGTCGTTCATGCCATTATTTTTGTATAGGTACTTGTATTGCCTGTCGTTCATGCCATTGGTTTTGCATAGGTACTAGTATTGCCTGTTGTCATGCCATTGGTTTTGCATAGGTACTAGTATTGTTTGTCGTTCATGCCATTATTTTTGCATAGGTACTAGTATTGCCTGTCGTCATGCCATTATATTTGCATAGGTACTAGTATTGCCTGTCGTTCATGCCATTGGCTTGCATAGGTACTAGTATTGCCTGTCGTTCATGCCATTATTTTTGCATAGGTACTAGTATTGCCTGTCGTTCATGCCATTCGTTTGGCATAGGTACTCGTATTGCCTGTCGTTCATGCCATTACTTTTGCATAGGTACTTGTATTGCCTGTCGTTCATGCCATTGGTTTGCATAGGCACTCGTATTGCCTGTCGTTCATGCCATTATTTTTGCATAGGTACGAGTATTGCGTGTCGTTAATGCCATTATTTTTGCATAGGTACTAGTATTGCCTGTCGTTCACGCCATTGGTTTTGCATAGTTACGAGTATGGCCTGTCGTTCATGCCATTGGTTTTGCATCGGTACTGGTATTTCCTGTCTTTCATGCCATTGGTTTTGCATAGGTACTTGTATTGCCTGTCGTTCATGCCATTATTTTTGCATAGGTACTAGTATTTCCTGTCGTCATGCCATTATTTTTGCATAGGTACTAGTATTGCCTGTCGTTCATGCCTTTTTTATTGCATAGGTACTAGTATTGCCTGTCGTTCATGCCATTATTTTTGTATAGGTACTAGTATTGCCTGTCGTTCATGTCATTGGTTTTGCATAGGTACTAGTATTGCCTGTGGTTCATGCAATTGGTTTTGCATAGGTACTTGTATTGCCTGTCGTTCATGCCATTGGTTTTGCATAGGTACTTGTATTGCCTGTCGTTCATGCCATTGGTTTTGCATAGGTACTAGTATTGCCTGTTGTCATGCCATTGGTTTTGCATAGGTACTAGTATTGTTTGTCGTTCATGCCATTATTTTTGCATAGGTACTAGTATTGCCTGTCGTCATGCCATTATATTTGCATAGGTACTAGTATTGCCTGTCGTTCATTCCATTATTTTTGCTGAGGTACAAATATTGCCTGTCGTTCATGCCATTATTTTTGCATAGGTACTAGTTTTGCCTGTCGTTCATGTCACTGGTTTTGCATAGTTACAAGTATTGCCTGTCGTTCATGCCATTGGTTTTGCATAGGAACTAGTATTGCCTGTCGTTCATGTCATTGGTTTTGCATAGGTACTAGTATTGCCTGTCGTTCATGCCATTATTTTTGCATAGGTACTAGTATTGCCTGTCGTCATGCCATTATATTTGCATAGGTACTAGTATTGCCTGTCGTTCATACCATTATTTTTGCTCAGGTACAAATATTGCCTGTCGTTCATGCCATTATTTTTGCATAGGTACTAGTTTTGCCTGTCGTTCATGTCACTGGTTTTGCATAGTTACAAGTATTGCCTGTCGTTCATGCCATTGGTTTTGCATAGGAACTAGTATTGCCTTTCGTTCATGTCATTGGTTTTGCATGGGTACTAGTATTGCCTGTCGTTCATACCATTGGTCTGCATTGGTACTAGTATTGCCTGTCGTTCATGCCATTATTTTTGCAAAGGCACTAGTATTGCCTGTCGTTCATGCCATTATTTTTGCATAGGTACTAGTATTGCGTGTGGGTCATGCCTTTATTTTTGCATAGGTGCTAGTTTTCCTGTTGTTCATGCCATTATTTTTGCATAGGTACTAGTATTGCGTGTCGTTCATGCCTTTATTTTTGCATAGGTACTAGTATTGCTTGTCGTTCATGGCATTATTTTTGCATTGGTACTAGTATTGCCTGTTATTCATGTCATTATTTTTGCATAGGTTCTAGTATTGCCTGTCGTTCATGCCATTGGTTTTGTATAGGTACTAGTATTGCCTGTCGTTCATGCCATTGGTTTTGCATAGGTACTAGTATTGTTTGTCGTTCATGTCATTATTTTTGCATAGGTACTAGTATTGCCTGTAGTTCACGCCATTGGTTTTGCATAGTAACGAGTATGGCCTGTCGTTCATGCCATTGGTTTTGCATTGGTACTAGTATTGCCTTTCGTTCATGCCATTACTTTTGCATCGGTACTAGTATTGCCTGTCGTTCATGCCATTATTTTTGCATAGGTACTAGTATTGCCTGTCGTTCATGCCATTGGTTTTGTATAGGTACTAGTATTGCCTGTCGTTCATGCCATTATTTTTGCATAGGTTCTAGTATTGCCTGTCGTTCATGCCATTGGTTTTGTATAGGTACTAGTATTGCCTGTCGTTCATGCCATTGGTTTTGCATAGGTACTAGTATTGTTTGTCGTTCATGCCATTATTTTTGCTTAGGTACTAGTATTGCCTGTAGTTCACGCCATTGGTTTTGCATAGGTACTAGTATTGCCTGACGTTCATGCCATTATTTTTGCATAGGTACTAGTATTGCCTGTCGTTCATGCCATTACTTTTGCATCGGTACTAGTATTGCCTGTCGTTCATGCCATTATTTTTGCATAGGTACTAGTATTGCCTGTCGTTCATGCCTTTGGTTTTGTATAGGTACTAGTATTGCCTGTCGTTCATGCCATTAATTTTGCATAGGTACTTGTATTGCCTGTCGTTCATGCCATTGGTTTTGCATAGGCACTAGTGTTGCCTGTCGTTCATGCTATTATTTTTGCATAGGTACTAGTATTGCCTGTCGTTCGAGCCATTATTTTTGCATAGGTACTGGTATTGCCTGTTGTTCATGCCATTATTTTTGCATCGGTACTAGTATTGCCTGTCCTTCATGCCATTGGTTTTGCATAGGTACTAGTATTGTTTGTCGTTCATGCCTTTTTTTTTGCATAGGTCCTAGTATTTCCTGTCGTCATGCCATTATTTTTGCATAGGTACTAGTATTGCCTGTCGTTCATGCCTTTTTTATTGCATAGGTACTAGTATTGCCTGTCGTTCATGCCATTATTTTTGTATAGGTACTTGTATTGCCTGTCGTTCATGCCATTGGTTTTGCATAGGTACTAGTATTGCCTGTTGTCATGCCATTGGTTTTGCATAGGTACTAGTATTGTTTGTCGTTCATGCCATTATTTTTGCATAGGTACTAGTATTGCCTGTCGTCATGCCATTATATTTGCATAGGTACTAGTATTGCCTGTCGTTCATACCATTATTTTTGCTTAGGTACAAATATTGCCTGTCGTTCATGCCATTATTTTTGCATAGGTACTAGTTTTGCCTGTCGTTCATGTCACTGGTTTTGCATAGTTACAAGTATTGCCTGTCGTTCATGCCATTGGTTTTGCATAGGAACTAGTATTGCCTGTCGTTCATGTCATTGGTTTTGCATAGGTACTAGTATTGCCTGTCGTTCATGCCATTATTTTTGCATAGGTACTAGTATTGCCTGTAGTCATGCCATTATATTTGCATAGGTACTAGTATTGCCTGTCATTCATACCATTATTTTTGCATAGGTACAAATATTGCCTGTCGTTCATGCCATTATTTTTGCATAGGTACTAGTTTTGCCTGTCGTTCATGTCACAGGTTTTGCATAGTTACAAGTATTGCCTGTCGTTCATGCCATTGGTTTTGCATAGGAACTAGTATTGCCTGTCGTTCATGTCATTGGTTTTGCATAGGTACTAGTATTTCCTGTCGTTCATGCCATTGGTCTGCATTGGTACTAGTATTGCCTGTCGTTCAAGCCATTATTTTTACATAGGCACTAGTATTGCCTGTCGTTCATGCCATTATTTTTGCATAGGTACTAGTATTGCCTGTCGTTCATGCCATTGGTTTTGCATCGGTACTAGTATTGCCTGCCGTTCATGCAATCTTTTTTGCATAGGTACTAGTATTGCCTGTCGTTCATGCCATTATTTTTGCATAGGTACTAGTATTGCCTGTCGTTCATGCCATTTGTTTTGAAAAGGTAATATTATTTTCTGTCGTTCATGCCATTGGTTTTGCATTGGTACTAGTATTGCCAGTCGTTCATGCCATTATTTTTGCATAGGTACTAGTATTGCGTGTCGTTCATGCCTTTATTTTTGCATAGGTTCTAGTATTGCGTGTCGTTCATGCCTTTATTTTTGCAAAGGTACTAGTATTGCCTGTCGTTCATGGCATTATTTTTGCATTGGTACTAGTATTGCCTGTTATTCATGCCATTATTTTTGCATAGGTTCTAGTATTGCCTGTCGTTCATGCAATTGGTTTTGCAAAGGTACTTGTATTGCCTGTCGTTCATGCCATTGGTTTTGTATAGGTACTAGTATTGCCTGTCGTTCATGCCATTGGTTTTGTATAGGTACTAGTATTGCCTGTCGTTCATGCCATTGGTTTTGCATAGGTACTAGTATTGTTTGTCGTTCATGCCATAATTTTTGCATAGGTACTAGTATTGCTTGTCGTCATGCCATTATTTTTGCATAGGTACTAGTATTGCCTGTCGTTCACGCCATTGGTTTTGCATAGTAACGAGTATGGCCTGTCGTTCATGCCATTGGTTTTGCATTGGTACTAGTGTTGCCTTTCCTTCATGCCATTATTTTTGCATAGGTACTAGTATTGCCTGTCGTTCATGCCATTATTTTTGCATAGGTACTAGTATTGCCTGTCGTTCATGCCATTGGTTTTGCGTCGGAACTAGTATTGCCTGTCGTTCATGCCATCTTTTTTGCATAGGTACTCCTATTGCCTGTCGTTCATGCCATTATTTTTGCATTGGTACTAGTATTGCCTGTCGTTCATGGCATTGGTTTTGCATAGGTACTAGTATTGCCTGTCGTTCATGCCATTAGTTTGGCATAGGTACTCGTATTGCCTGTCGTTCATGCCATTACTTTTGCATAGGTACTTCTATTGCCTGTCGTTCATGCCATTGGTTTGCATAGTCACTAGTATTGCCTGTCGTTCATGCCATTATTTTTGCATAGGTACGAGTATTGCCTGTCGTTCATGCCATTATTTTTGCATGGGTACTAGTATTGCCTGTCGTTCACGCCATTGGTTTTGCATAGTTACGAGTATGGCCTGTCGTTCATGCCATTGGTTTTGCATCGGTACTGGTATTGCCTGTCGTTCATGCCATTGGTTTTGCATAGGTACTAGAATTGCCTGTCGTTCATGCCATTATTTTTGCAAAGGTACTAGTTAATGCCTGTCGTTCATGCCATTGGTTTTGCATCGGTACTAGTATTGCCTGTCGTTCATGCCTTTTTTTTGCATAGGTACTAAGATTGCCTGTCTTTCATGCCATTGGTTTTGCATAGGTAATAGTATTGCCTGTCGTTCATGCTATTATTTTTGCATAGGTACTAGTTTTGCCTGTCGTTCATGCCATTGGTTTTGCATAGGTACTAGTATTGCCTGTCGTTCATGCCATTGGTTTTACATTGGGACTAGTATTGCCTGTCTTTCCTGCCATTGGTTTTGCATAGATACTAGTATTGCCTGTTGTTCATGCCATTATTTTTGCATAGGTACTAGTATTACCTGTCTTTCATGCCATTATTTTTGCATAGGTACTAGCATTGCCTGTCGTTCATGCCATTATTTTTGCATAGGTACTAGTATTGCCTGTCGTTCATGCCATTATTTTGGCATAGGTACTAGTATTGCTTGTCCTTCATGCCATTATTTTTGCATAGGTACTAGTATTGCCTGTCGTTCATGCCATTATTTTTGCATAGGTACTAGTATTGCCTGTCGTTCATGCCATTATTTTTGCATAGGTACGAGTATTGCCTGTCGTTCATGCCATTATTTTTGCATAGGTACTAGTATTGCCTGTAGTTCATGTCATTATTTTTGCATAGGTACGAGTATTGCCTGTCGTTAATGGCATTATTTTTGCATAGGTACTAGTATTGCCTGTCGTTCATGCCATTATTTTTGCATAGGTACGAGTATTGCCTGTCGTTAATGGCATTATTTTTGTATAGGTACTAGTATTGCCTGTCGTTCATGTCATTGGTTTTGCAAAGGTACTAGTATTGCCTGTCGTTCATGCCATTACTTTTGCATAGATACTAGTATTGCCTGTCGTTCATGCCATTATTTTGGCATAGGTACTAGTATTGCTTGTCCTTCATGCCATTATTTTTGCATAGGTACTAGTATTGCCTGTCGTTCATGCCATTATTTTTGCATAGGTACTAGTATTGCCTGTCGTTCATGCCATTATTTTTGCATAGGTACGAGTATTGCCTGTCGTTCATGCCATTATTTTTGCATAGGTACTAGTATTGCCTGTCATTCATGCCATTATTTTTGCATCGGTACGAGTATTGCCTGTCGTTCATGCCATTATTTTTGCATAGGTACTAGTATTGCCTGTCGTTCATGCCATTATTTTTGCATAGGTACGAGTATTGCCTGTCGTTAATGGCATTATTTTTGTATAGGTACTAGTATTGCCTGTCGTTCATGTCATTGGTTTTGCAAAGGTACTAGTATTGCCTGTCGTTCATGCCATTACTTTTGCATAGGTACTAGTATTGCCTGTCATTCATGCCATTGGTTTTGCATAGGTACTAGTATTGCCTGTCATTCATGCCATTAATTTTGCATAGGTACTTGTATTGCCTGTTGTTCATGCCATTGGTTTTGCATAGCCACTAGTATTGCCTGTCGTTCATGCCATTATTTTTGCATAGGTACTAGTATTGCCTGTCGTTCGTGCCAATTATTTTTGCATAGGTACTAGTATTGCCTGTCGTTCATGCCATTATTTTTGCATAGGGACTAGTACTGCCTGTCTTTCACGCCATTGGTTTTGCATAGGTATTAGTATTGCCTGTCGTTCATGCCATTGGTTTTGTTTAGGTATTAGTATTGCCTGTCGTTCATGCCATTATTTTTGCATAGGTTCTAGTATTGCCTGTCGTTCATGCCATTATTTATGCATAGGTACTGGTATTGCCTGTCGTTCATGCCATTATTTTTGCATAGGTACTAGTATTGCCTGTCGTTCATGCCATTGGTTTTGCATAGGTACTAGTATTGCCTGTCGTTCATGCCATAGGTTTTGCATATATACTAGTATTGCCTGTCGTTCATGCCATTTATTTTGCAAAGGTACTTGTATTGCCTGTCGTTCATGCCATTGGTTTTGAATAGGTAATAGTATTTTCAGTCGTTCATGCCATTTGTTATGCATAGGAACTAGTTTTGCCTGTCGTTCATGCCATTATTTTTGCATAGGTACTAGTATTTCCTGTCGTTCATGCCATTATTTATGCATAGGTACTAGTATTGCCTGTAGTTCATGCCATGGGTTTTGCATAGGTACTAGGATTGTTTGTTGTTCATGCCATTATATTTGCATAGTTACTAGTATTGCCTGTCGTTCATGCCATTGGTTTTGCATAGGAACTAGTATTGCCTGTCGTTCATGTCATTGGTTTTGCATAGGTACTAGTATTGCCTGTCGTTCATGCCATTATTTTTGCATAGGTACTAGTATTGCCTGTCGTCATGCCATTATATTTGCATAGGTACTAGTATTGCCTGTCGTTCATACCATTATTTTTGCTCAGGTACAAATATTGCCTGTCGTTCATGCCATTATTTTTGCATAGGTACTAGTTTTGCCTGTCGTTCATGTCACTGGTTTTGCATAGTTACAAGTATTGCCTGTCGTTCATGCCATTGGTTTTGCATAGGAACTAGTATTGCCTTTCGTTCATGTCATTGGTTTTGCATGGGTACTAGTATTGCCTGTCGTTCATACCATTGGTCTGCATTGGTACTAGTATTGCCTGTCGTTCATGCCATTATTTTTGCAAAGGCACTAGTATTGCCTGTCGTTCATGCCATTATTTTTGCATAGGTACTAGTATTGCGTGTCGTTCATGCCTTTATTTTTGCATAGGTACTAGTTTTCCTGTTGTTCATGCCATTATTTTTGCATAGGTACTAGTATTGCGTGTCGTTCATGCCTTTATTTTTGCATAGGTACTAGTATTGCTTGTCGTTCATGGCATTATTTTTGCATTGGTACTAGTATTGCCTGTTATTCATGCCATTATTTTTGCATAGGTTCTAGTATTGCCTGTCGTTCATGCCATTGGTTTTGTATAGGTACTAGTATTGCCTGTCGTTCATGCCATTGGTTTTGTATAGGTACTAGTATTGCCTGTCGTTCATGCCATTGGTTTTGCATAGGTACTAGTATTGTTTGTCGTTCATGCCATTATTTTTGCATAGGTACTAGTATTGCCTGTAGTTCACGCCATTGGTTTTGCATAGTAACGAGTATGGCCTGTCGTTCATGCCATTGGTTTTGCATTGGTACTAGTATTGCCTTTCGTTCATGCCATTATTTTTGCATAGGTACTAGTATTGCCTGTCGTTCATGCCATTATTTTTGCATAGGTACTAGTATTGCCTGTCGTTCATGCCATTACTTTTGCATCGGTACTAGTATTGCCTGTCGTTCATGCCATTGGTTTTGCATAGGTACTAGTATTGCCTGTCGTTCATGCCATTATTTTTGCATAGGTACTAGTATTGCCTGTCGTTCATGCCATTGGTTTTGTATAGGTACTAGTATTGCCTGTCGTTCATGCCATTGGTTTTGCATAGGTACTAGTATTGTTTGTCGTTCATGCCATTATTTTTGCATAGGTACTAGTATTGCCTGTAGTTCACGCCATTGGTTTTGCATAGTAACGAGTATGGCCTGTCGTTCATGCCATTGGTTTTGCATTGGTACTAGTATTGCCTTTCGTTCATGCCATTATTTTTGCATAGGTACTAGTATTGCCTGACGTTCATGCCATTATTTTTACATAGGTACTAGTATTGCCTGTCGTTCATGCCATTACTTTTGCATCGGTACTAGTATTGCCTGTCGTTCATGCCATTGGTTTTGCATAGGTACTAGTATTGCCTGTCGTTCATGCCATTATTTTTGCATAGGTACTAGTATTGCCTGTCGTTCATGCCATTGGTTTTGTATAGGTACTAGTATTGCCTGTCGTTCATGCCATTAATTTTGCATAGGTACTTGTATTGCCTGTTGTTCATGCCATTGGTTTTGCATAGGCATAAGTATTGCCTGTCGTTCATGCCATTATTTTTGCATAGGTACTAGTATTGCCTGTCGTTCGTGCCAATTATTTTTGCATAGGTACTAGTATTGCCTGTCGTTCATGCCATTATTTTTGCATAGGGACTAGTACTGCCTGTCTTTCACGCCATTGGTTTTGCATAGGTATTAGTATTGCCTGTCGTTCATGCCATTGGTTTTGTTTAGGTATTAGTATTGCCTGTCGTTCATGCCATTATTTTTGCATAGGTTCTAGTATTGCCTGTCGTTCATGCCATTATTTATGCATAGGTACTGGTATTGCCTGTCGTTCATGCCATTATTTTTGCATAGGTACTAGTATTGCCTGTCGTTCATGCCATTGGTTTTGCATAGGTACTAGTATTGCCTGTCGTTCATGCCATAGGTTTTGCATATATACTAGTATTGCCTGTCGTTCATGCCATTTATTTTGCAAAGGTACTTGTATTGCCTGTCGTTCATGCCATTGGTTTTGAATAGGTAATAGTATTTTCAGTCGTTCATGCCATTTGTAATGCATAGGAACTAGTTTTGCCTGTCGTTCATGCCATTATTTTTGCATAGGTACTAGTATTTCCTGTCGTTCATGCCATTATTTATGCATAGGTACTAGTATTGCCTGTAGTTCATGCCATGGGTTTTGCATAGGTACTAGGATTGTTTGTTGTTCATGCCATTATATTTGCATAGTTACTAGTATTGCCTGTCGTTCATGCCATTGGTTTTGCATAGGAACTAGTATTGCCTGTCGTTCATGTCATTGGTTTTGCATAGGTACTAGTATTGCCTGTCGTTCATGCCATTATTTTTGCATAGGTACTAGTATTGCCTGTCGTCATGCCATTATATTTGCATAGGTACTAGTATTGCCTGTCGTTCATACCATTATTTTTGCTCAGGTACAAATATTGCCTGTCGTTCATGCCATTATTTTTGCATAGGTACTAGTTTTGCCTGTCGTTCATGTCACTGGTTTTGCATAGTTACAAGTATTGCCTGTCGTTCATGCCATTGGTTTTGCATAGGAACTAGTATTGCCTTTCGTTCATGTCATTGGTTTTGCATGGGTACTAGTATTGCCTGTCGTTCATACCATTGGTCTGCATTGGTACTAGTATTGCCTGTCGTTCATGCCATTATTTTTGCATAGGTACTAGTATTGCGTGTCGTTCATGCCTTTATTTTTGCATAGGTACTAGTTTTCCTGTTGTTCATGCCATTATTTTTGCATAGGTACTAGTATTGCGTGTCGTTCATGCCTTTATTTTTGCATAGGTACTAGTATTGCTTGTCGTTCATGGCATTATTTTTGCATTGGTACTAGTATTGCCTGTTATTCATGCCATTATTTTTGCATAGGTTCTAGTATTGCCTGTCGTTCATGCCATTGGTTTTGTATAGGTACTAGTATTGCCTGTCGTTCATGCCATTGGTTTTGTATAGGTACTAGTATTGCCTGTCGTTCATGCCATTGGTTTTGCATAGGTACTAGTATTGTTTGTCGTTCATGCCATTATTTTTGCATAGGTACTAGTATTGCCTGTAGTTCACGCCATTGGTTTTGCATAGTAACGAGTATGGCCTGTCGTTCATGCCATTGGTTTTGCATTGGTACTAGTATTGCCTTTCGTTCATGCCATTATTTTTGCATAGGTACTAGTATTGCCTGTCTTTCATGCCATTATTTTTGCATAGGTACTAGTATTGCCTGTCGTTCATGCCATTACTTTTGCATCGGTACTAGTATTGCCTGTCGTTCATGCCATTGGTTTTGCATAGGTACTAGTATTGCCTGTCGTTCATGCCATTATTTTTGCATAGGTACTAGTATTGCCTGTCGTTCATGCCATTGGTTTTGTATAGGTACTAGTATTGCCTGTCGTTCATGCCATTGGTTTTGCATAGGTACTAGTATTGTTTGTCGTTCATGCCATTATTTTTGCATAGGTACTAGTATTGCCTGTAGTTCACGCCATTGGTTTTGCATAGTAACGAGTATGGCCTGTCGTTCATGCCATTGGTTTTGCATTGGTACTAGTATTGCCTTTCGTTCATGCCATTATTTTTGCATAGGTACTAGTATTGCCTGACGTTCATGCCATTATTTTTGCATAGGTACTAGTATTGCCTGTCGTTCATGCCATTACTTTTGCATCGGTACTAGTATTGCCTGTCGTTCATGCCATTGGTTTTGCATAGGTACTAGTATTGCCTGTCGTTCATGCCATTATTTTTGCATAGGTACTAGTATTGCCTGTCGTTCATGCCATTGGTTTTGTATAGGTACTAGTATTGCCTGTCGTTCATGCCATTAATTTTGCATAGGTACTTGTATTGCCTGTTGTTCATGCCATTGGTTTTGCATAGGCACTAGTATTGCCTGTCGTTCATGCCATTATTTTTGCATAGGTACTAGTATTGCCTGTCGTTCGTGCCAATTATTTTTGCATAGGTACTAGTATTGCCTGTCGTTCATGCCATTATTTTTGCATAGGGACTAGTACTGCCTGTCTTTCACGCCATTGGTTTTGCATAGGTATTAGTATTGCCTGTCGTTCATGCCATTGGTTTTGTTTAGGTATTAGTATTGCCTGTCGTTCATGCCATTATTTTTGCATAGGTTCTAGTATTGCCTGTCGTTCATGCCATTATTTATGCATAGGTACTGGTATTGCCTGTCGTTCATGCCATTATTTTTGCATAGGTACTAGTATTGCCTGTCGTTCATGCCATTGGTTTTGCATAGGTACTAGTATTGCCTGTCGTTCATGCCATAGGTTTTGAATATATACTAGTATTGCCTGTCGTTCATGCCATTTATTTTGCAAAGGTACTTGTATTGCCTGTCGTTCATGCCATTATTTTTGCAAAGGTACTAGTTAATGCCTGTCGTTCATGCCATTGGTTTTGCATCGGTACTAGTATTGCCTGTCGTTCATGCCTTTTTTTTGCATAGGTACTAAGATTGCCTGTCTTTCATGCCATTGGTTTTGCATAGGTAATAGTATTGCCTGTCGTTCATGCTATTATTTTTGCATAGGTACTAGTTTTGCCTGTCGTTCATGCCATTGGTTTTGCATAGGTACTAGTATTGCCTGTCGTTCATGCCATTGGTTTTACATTGGGACTAGTATTGCCTGTCTTTCCTGCCATTGGTTTTGCGTAGATACTAGTATTGCCTGTTGTTCATGCCATTATTTTTGCATAGGTACTAGTATTACCTGTCTTTCATGCCATTATTTTTGCATAGGTACTAGCATTGCCTGTCGTTCATGCCATTATTTTTGCATAGGTACTAGTATTGCCTGTCGTTCATGCCATTATTTTGGCATAGGTACTAGTATTGCTTGTCCTTCATGCCATTATTTTTGCATAGGTACTAGTATTGCCTGTCGTTCATGCCATTATTTTTGCATAGGTACTAGTATTGCCTGTCGTTCATGCCATTATTTTTGCATAGGTACGAGTATTGCCTGTCGTTCATGCCATTATTTTTGCATAGGTACTAGTATTGCCTGTAGTTCATGCCATTATTTTTGCATAGGTACGAGTATTGCCTGTCGTTAATGGCATTATTTTTGCATAGGTACTAGTATTGCCTGTCGTTCATGCCATTATTTTTGCATAGGTACGAGTATTGCCTGTCGTTAATGGCATTATTTTTGTATAGGTACTAGTATTGCCTGTCGTTCATGTCATTGGTTTTGCAAAGGTACTAGTATAGCCTGTCGTTCATGCCATTACTTTTGCATAGATCCTAGTATTGCCTGTCGTTCATGGCATTATTTTGGCATAGGTTCTAGTATTGCTTGTCCTTCATGCCATTATTTTTGCATAGGTACTAGTATTGCCTGTCGTTCATGCCATTATTTTTGCATAGGTACTAGTATTGCCTGTCGTTCATGCCATTATTTTTGCATAGGTACGAGTATTGCCTGTCGTTCATGCCATTATTTTTGCATAGGTACTAGTATTGCCTGTCGTTCATGCCATTATTTTTGCATCGGTACGAGTATTGCCTGTCGTTCATGCTATTATTTTTGCATAGGTACTAGTATTGCCTGTTGTTCATGCCATTATTTTTGCATAGGTACGAGTATTGCCTGTCGTTAATGGCATTATTTTTGTATAGGTACTAGTATTGCCTGTCGTTCATGTCATTGGTTTTGCAAAGGTACTAGTATTGCCTGTCGTTCATGCCATTACTTTTGCATAGGTACTAGTATTGCCTGTCATTCATGCCATTGGTTTTGCATAGGTACTAGTATTGCCTGTCATTCATGCCATTAATTTTGCATAGGTACTTGTATTGCCTGTTGTTCATGCCATTGGTTTTGCATAGGCACTAGTATTGCCTGTCGTTCATGCCATTATTTTTGCATAGGTACTAGTATTGCCTGTCGTTCGTGCCAATTATTTTTGCATAGGTACTAGTATTGCCTGTCGTTCATGCCATTATTTTTGCATAGGGACTAGTACTGCCTGTCTTTCACGCCATTGGTTTTGCATAGGTATTAGTATTGCCTGTCGTTCATGCCATTGGTTTTGTTTAAGTATTAGTATTGCCTGTCGTTCATGCCATTATTTTTGCATAGGTTCTAGTATTGCCTGTCGTTCATGCCATTATTTATGCATAGGTACTGGTATTGCCTGTCGTTCATGCCATTATTTTTGCATAGGTACTAGTATTGCCTGTCGTTCATGCCATTGGTTTTGCATAGGTACTAGTATTGCCTGTCGTTCATGCCATAGGTTTTGCATATATACTAGTATTGCCTGTCGTTCATGCCATTTATTTTGCAAAGGTACTTGTATTGCCTGTCGTTCATGCCATTGGTTTTGAATAGGTAATAGTATTTTCAGTCGTTCATGCCATTTGTTATGCATAGGAACTAGTTTTGCCTGTCGTTCATGCCATTATTTTTGCATAGGTACTAGTATTTCCTGTCGTTCATGCCATTATTTATGCATAGGTACTAGTATTGCCTGTAGTTCATGCCATGGGTTTTGCATAGGTACTAGGATTGCTTGTTGTTCATGCCATTATATTTGCATAGTTACTAGTATTGCCTGTCGTTCATGCCATTGGTTTTGCATAGGAACTAGTATTGCCTGTCGTTCATGTCATTGGTTTTGCATAGGTACTAGTATTGCCTGTCGTTCATGCCATTATTTTTGCATAGGTACTAGTATTGCCTGTCGTCATGCCATTATATTTGCATAGGTACTAGTATTGCCTGTCGTTCATACCATTATTTTTGCTCAGGTACAAATATTGCCTGTCGTTCATGCCATTATTTTTGCATAGGTACTAGTTTTGCCTGTCGTTCATGTCACTGGTTTTGCATAGTTACAAGTATTGCCTGTCGTTCATGCCATTGGTTTTGCATAGGAACTAGTATTGCCTTTCGTTCATGTCATTGGTTTTGCATGGGTACTAGTATTGCCTGTCGTTCATACCATTGGTCTGCATTGGTACTAGTATTGCCTGTCGTTCATGCCATTATTTTTGCAAAGGCACTAGTATTGCCTGTCGTTCATGCCATTATTTTTGCATAGGTACTAGTATTGCGTGTCGTTCATGCCTTTATTTTTGCATAGGTACTAGTTTTCCTGTTGTTCATGCCATTATTTTTGCATAGGTACTAGTATTGCGTGTCGTTCATGCCTTTATTTTTGCATAGGTACTAGTATTGCTTGTCGTTCATGGCATTATTTTTGCATTGGTACTAGTATTGCCTGTTATTCATGCCATTATTTTTGCATAGGTTCTAGTATTGCCTGTCGTTCATGCCATTGGTTTTGTATAGGTACTAGTATTGCCTGTCGTTCATGCCATTGGTTTTGTATAGGTACTAGTATTGCCTGTCGTTCATGCCATTGGTTTTGCATAGGTACTAGTATTGTTTGTCGTTCATGCCATTATTTTTGCATAGGTACTAGTATTGCCTGTAGTTCACGCCATTGGTTTTGCATAGTAACGAGTATGGCCTGTCGTTCATGCCATTGGTTTTGCTTTGGTACTAGTTTTGTCTTTCGTTCATGCCATTTTTTTTGCATAGGTACTAGTATTGCCTGTCGTTCATGCCATTATTTTTGCATAGGTACTAGTATTGCCTGTCGTTCATGCCATTACTTTTGCATCGGTACTAGTATTGCCTGTCGTTCATGCCATTGGTTTTGCATAGGTACTAGTATTGCCTGTCGTTCATGCCATTATTTTTGCATAGGTACTAGTATTGCCTGTCGTTCATGCCATTGGTTTTGTATAGGTACTAGTATTGCCTGTCGTTCATGCCATTAATTTTGCATAGGTACTTGTATTGCCTGTCGTTCATGCCATTGGTTTTGCATAGGCACTAGTGTTGCCTGTCGTTCATGCTATTATTTTTGCATAGGTACTAGTATTGCCTGTCGTTCGAGCCATTATTTTTGCATAGGTACTGGTATTGCCTGTCGTTCATGCCATTATTTTTGCATCGGTACTAGTATTGCCTGTCCTTCATGCCATTTGTTTTGCATAGGTACTAGTATTGTTTGTCGTTCATGCCATTATTTTTGCATAGGTACTAGTATTTCCTGTCGTCATGCCATTATTTTTGCATAGGTACTAGTATTGCCTGTCGTTCATGCCTTTTTTATTGCATAGGTAGTAGTATTGCCTGTCGTTCATGCCATTATTTTTGTATAGGTACTTGTTTTGCCTGTCGTTCATGCCATTGGTTTTGCATAGGTACTAGTATTGCCTGTTGTCATGCCATTGGTTTTGCATTGGTACTAGTATTGTTTGTCGTTCATGCCATTATTTTTGCATAGGTACTAGTATTGCCTGTCGTCATGCCATTATATTTGCATAGGTACTAGTATTGCCTGTCGTTCATACCATTATTTTTGCTTAGGTACAAATATTGCCTGTCGTTCATGCCATTATTTTTGCATAGGTACTAGTTTTGCCTGTCGTTCATGTCACTGGTTTTGCATAGTTACAAGTATTGCCTGTCGTTCATGCCATTATTTTTGTATAGGTACTTGTTTTGCCTGTCGTTCATGCCATTGGTTTTGCATAGGAACTAGTATTGCCTGTCGTTCATGTCATTGGTTTTGCATAGGTACTAGTATTGCCTGTCGTTCATGCCATTATTTTTGCATAGGTACTAGTATTGCCTGTCGTCATGCCATTATATTTGCATAGGTACTAGTATTGCCTGTCGTTCATACCATTATTTTTGCATAGGTACAAATATTGCCTGTCGTTCATGCCATTATTTTTGCATAGGTACTAGTGTTGCCTGTCGTTCATGTCACAGGTTTTGCATAGTTGCAAGTATTGCCTGTCGTTCATGCCATTGGTTTTGCATAGGAACTAGTATTGCCTGTCGTTCATGTCATTGGTTTTGCATAGGTACTAGTATTTCCTGTCGTTCATGCCATTGGTCTGCATTGGTACTAGTATTGCCTGTCGTTCAAGCCATTATTTTTACATAGGCACTAGTATTGCCTGTCGTTCAAGCCATTATTTTTACATAGGGACTAGTATTGTCTGTCGTTGATGCCATTATTTTTGCATAGGTACTAGTATTGCCTGTCGTTCATGCCATTGGTTTTGCATCGGTACTAGTATTGCCTGCCGTTCATGCAATCTTTTTTGCATAGGTACTAGTATTGCCTGTCGTTCATGCCATTATTTTTGCATAGGTACTAGTATTGCCTGTCGTTCATGCCATTTGTTTTGAAAAGGTAATATTATTTTCTGTCGTTCATGCCATTGGTTTTGCATTGGTACTAGTATTGCCAGTCGTTCATGCCATTATTTTTGCATAGGTACTAGTATTGCGTGTCGTTCATGCCTTTATTTTTGCATAGGTACTAGTGTTCCTGTTGTTCATGCCATTATTTTTGCATAGGTACTAGTATTGCGTGTCGTTCATGCCTTTATTTTTGCAAAGGTACTAGTATTGCCTGTCGTTCATGGCATTATTTTTGCATTGGAACTAGTATTGCCTGTTATTCATGCCATTATTTTTGCATAGGTTCTAGTATTGCCTGTCGTTCATGCAATTGGTTTTGCAAAGGTACTTGTATTGCCTGTCGTTCATGCCATTGGTTTTGTATAGGTACTAGTATTGCCTGTCGTTCATGCCATTGGTTTTGTATAGGTACTAGTATTGCCTGTCGTTCATGCCATTGGTTTTGCATAGGTACTAGTATTGTTTGTCGTTCATGCCATAATTTTTGCATAGGTACTAGTATTGCTTGTCGTCATGCCATTATTTTTGCATAGGTACTAGTATTGCCTGTCCTTCACGCCATTGGTTTTGCATAGTAACGAGTATGGCCTGTCGTTCATGCCATTGGTTTTGCATTGGTACTAGTGTTGCCTTTCCTTCATGCCATTATTTTTGCATAGGTACTAGTATTGCCTGTCGTTCATGCCATTATTTTTGCATAGGTACTAGTATTGCCTGTCGTTCATGCCATTGGTTTTGCGTCGGAACTAGTATTGCCTGTCGTTCATGCCATCTTTTTTGCATAGGTACTCCTATTGCCTGTCGTTCATGCCATTATTTTTGCATTGGTACTAGTATTGCCTGTCGTTCATGGCATTGGTTTTGCATAGGTACTAGTATTGCCTGTCGTTCATGCCATTAGTTTGGCATAGGTACTCGTATTGCCTGTCGTTCATGCCATTATTTTTGCATAGGTACTAGTATTGCCTGTCGTTCATGCCATTATTTTGGCATAGGTACTAGTATTGCTTGTCCTTCATGCCATTATTTTTGCATAGGTACTAGTATTGCCTGTCGTTCATGCCATTATTTTTGCATAGGTACTATTATTGCCTGTCGTTCATGCCATTATTTTTGCATAGGTACGAGTATTGCCTGTCGTTCATGCCATTATTTTTGCATAGGTACTAGTATTGCCTGTCGTTCATGCCATTATTTTTGCATAGGTACGAGTATTGCCTGTCGTTAATGGCATTATTTTTGCATAGGTACTAGTATTGCCTGTCGTTCATGCCATTATTTTTGCATAGGTACGAGTATTGCCTGTCGTTCATGGCATTATTTTTGTATAGGTACTAGTATTGCCTGTCGTTCATGTCATTGGTTTTGCAAAGGTACTAGTATTGCCTGTCGTTCATGCCATTACTTTTGCATAGATACTTGTATTGCCTGTCGTTCATGCCATTATTTTGGCATAGGTACTAGTATTGCTTGTCCTTCATGCCATTATTTTTGCATAGGTACTAGTATTGCCTGTCGTTCATGCCATTATTTTTGCATAGGTACTAGTATTGCCTGTCGTTCATGCCATTATTTTTGCATAGGTACGAGTATTGCCTGTCGTTCATGCCATTATTTTTGCATAGGTACTAGTATTGCCTGTCGTTCATGCCATTATTTTTGCATAGGTACGAGTATTGCCTGTCGTTCATGCCATTATTTTTGCATAGGTACTAGTATTGCCTGTCGTTCATGCCATTATTTTTGCATAGGTACGAGTATTGCCTGTCGTTAATGGCATTATTTTTGTATAGGTACTAGTATTGCCTGTCGTTCATGTCATTGGTTTTGCAACGGTACTAGTATTGCCTGTCGTTCATGCCATTACTTTTGTATAGGTACTAGTATTGCCTGTCGTTCATGCCATTGGTTTTGCATAGGTACTAGTATTGTTTGTCGTTCATGCCATTATTTTTGCATAGGTACTAGTATTGCCTGTAGTTCACGCCATTGGTTTTGCATAGTAACGAGTATGGCCTGTCGTTCATGCCATTGATTTTGCATTGGTACTAGTATTGCCTTTCGTTCATGCCATTATTTTTGCATAGGTACTAGTATTGCCTGTCGTTCATGCCATTATTTTTGCATAGGTACTAGTATTGCCTGTCGTTCATGCCATTACTTTTGCATCGGTACTAGTATTGCCTGTCGTTCATGCCATTGGTTTTGCATAGGTACTAGTATTGCCTGTCGTTCATGCCATTATTTTTGCATAGGTACTAGTATTGCCTGTCGTTCATGCCATTGGTTTTGTATAGGTACTAGTATTGCCTGTCGTTCATGCCACTAATTTTGCATAGGTACTTGTATTGCCTGTCGTTCATGCCATTGGTTTTGCATAGGCACTAGTGTTGCCTGTCGTTCATGCTATTATTTTTGCATAGGTACTAGTATTGCCTGTCGTTCGAGCCATTATTTTTGCATAGGTACTGGTATTGCCTGTCGTTCGTGCCATTATTTTTGTATCGGTACTAGTATTGCCTGTCCTTCATGCCATTGGTTTTGCATAGGTACTAGTATTGTTTGTCGTTCATGCCATTATTTTTGCATAGGTACTAGTATTTCCTGTCGTCATGCCATTATTTTTGCATAGGTACTAGTATTGCCTGTCGTTCATGCCTTTTTTATTGCATAGGTACTAGTATTGCCTGCCGTTCATGCCATTATTTTTGTATAGGTACTTGTATTGCCTGTCGTTCATGCCATTGGTTTTGCATAGGTACTAGTATTGCCTGTTGTCATGCCATTGGTTTTGCATAGGTACTAGTATTGTTTGTCGTTCATGCCATTATTTTTGCATAGGTACTAGTATTGCCTGTCGTCATGCCATTATATTTGCATAGGTACTAGTATTGCCTGTCGTTCATACCATTATTTTTGCTTAGGTACAAATATTGCCTGTCGTTCATGCCATTATTTTTGCATAGGTACTAGTTTTGCCTGTCGTTCATGTCACTGGTTTTGCATAGTTACAAGTATTGCCTGTCGTTCATGCCATTGGTTTTGCATAGGAACTAGTATTGCCTGTCGTTCATGTCATTGGTTTTGCATAGGTACTAGTATTGCCTGTCGTTCATGCCATTATTTTTGCATAGGTACTAGTATTGCCTGTCGTCATGCCTTTATATTTGCATAGGTACTAGTATTGCCTGTCGTTCATACCATTATTTTTGCATAGGTACAAATATTGCCTGTCGTTCATGCCATTATTTTTGCATAGGTACTAGTTTTGCCTGTCGTTCATGTCACAGGTTTTGCATAGTTACAAGTATTGCCTGTCGTTCATGCCATTGGTTTTGCATAGGAACTAGTATTGCCTGTCGTTCATGTCATTGGTTTTGCATAGGTACTAGTATTTCCTGTCGTTCATGCCATTGGTCTGCATTGGTACTAGGATATCCTGTCGTTCAAGCCATTATTTTTACATAGGCACTAGTATTGTCTGTCGTTCATGCCTTTTTTTTTGCATAGGTACTAGTTTTGCCTGTCGTTCATGCCATTGGTTTTGCATCGGTACTAGTATTGCCTGCCGTTCATGCAATCTTTTTTGCATAGGTACTAGTATTGCCTGTCGTTCATGCCATTATTTTTGCATAGGTACTAGTATTGCCTGTCGTTCATGCCATTGGTTTTGCATCGGTACTAGTATTGCCTGCCGTTCATGCAATCTTTTTTGCATAGGTACTAGTATTGCCTGTCGTTCATGCCTTTATTTTTGCATCGGTACTAGTATTGCCTGCCGTTCATGCAATCTTTTTTGCATAGGTACTAGTATTGCCTGTCGTTCATGCCATTATTTTTGCATAGGTACTAGTATTGCCTGTCGTCATGCCATTATATTTGCATAGGGACTAGTATTGCCTGTCGGTCATACCATTATTTTTGCTTAGGTACAAATATTGCCTGTCGTTCATGCCATTATTTTTGCATAGGTACTAGTTTTGCCTGTCGTTCATGTCACTGGTTTTGCATAGTTACAAGTATTGCCTGTCGTTCATGCCATTGGTTTTGCATAGGAACTAGTATTGCCTGTCGTTCATGCCATTGGTTTTGCATTGGTACTAGTATTGCCAGTCGTTCATGCCATTATTTTTGCATAGGTACTAGTATTGCGTGTCGTTCATGCCTTTATTTTTGCATAGGTACTAGTGTTCCTGTTGTTCATGCCATTATTTTTGCATAGGTACTAGTATTGCGTGTCGTTCATGCCTTTATTTTTGCAAAGGTACTAGTATTGCCTGTCGTTCATGGCATTATTTTTGCATTGGTACTAGTATTGCCTGTTATTCATGCCATTATTTTTGCATAGGTTCTAGTATTGCCTGTCGTTCATGCAATTGGTTTTGCAAAGGTACTTGTATTGCCTGTCGTTCATGCCATTGGTTTTGTATAGGTACTAGTATTGCCTGTCGTTCATGCCATTGGTTTTGTATAGGTACTAGTATTGCCTGTCGTTCATGCCATTGGTTTTGCATAGGTACTAGTATTGTTTGTCGTTCATGCCATAATTTTTGCATAGGTACTAGTATTGCTTGTCGTCATGCCATTATTTTTGCATAGGTACTAGTATTGCCTGTCATTCACGCCATTGGTTTTGCATAGTAACGAGTATGGCCTGTCGTTCATGCCATTGCTTTTGCATTGGTACTAGTGTTGCCTTTCCTTCATGCCATTATTTTTGCATATGTACTAGTATTGCCTGTCGTTCATGCCATTATTTTTGCATAGGTACTAGTATTGCCTGTCGTTCATGCCATTGGTTTTGCGTCGGATCTAGTATTGCCTGTCGTTCATGCCATCTTTTTTGCATAGGTACTCCTATTGCCTGTCGTTCATGCCATTATTTTTGCATTGGTACTAGTATTGCCTGTCGTTCATGGCATTGGTTTTGCATAGGTACTAGTATTGCCTGTCGTTCATGCCATTAGTTTGGCATAGGTACTCGTATTGCCTGTCGTTCATGCCCTTACTTTTGCATAGGTACTTGTATTGCCTGTCGTTCATGCCATTGGTTTGCATAGTCACTAGTATTGCCTGTCGTTCATGCCATTATTTTTGCATAGGTACGAGTATTGCCTGTCGTTCATGCCATTATTTTTGCATGGGTACTAGTATTGCCTGTCTTCACGCCATTGGTTTTGCATAGTTACGAGTATGGCCTGTCGTTCATGCCATTGGTTTTTCATCGGTACTGGTATTGCCTGTCGTTCATGCCATTGGTTTTGCATAGGTACTAGAATTGCCTGTCGTTCATGCCATTATTTTTGCATAGGTACTAGTTAATGCCTGTCGTTCATGCCATTGGTTTTGCATCGGTACTAGTATTGCCTGTCGTTCATGCCTTTTTTTTGCATAGGTACTAAGATTGCCTGTCTTTCATGCCATTGGTTTTGCATAGGTAATAGTATTGCCTGTCGTTCATGCTATTATTTTTGCATAGGTACTAGTTTTGCCTGTCGTTCATGCCATTGGTTTTGCATAGGTACTAGTATTGCCTGTCGTTCATGCCATTGGTTTTACATTGGGACTAGTATTGCCTGTCTTTCCTGCCATTGGTTTTGCATAGATACTAGTATTGCCTGTTGTTCATGCCATTACTTTTGCATAGGTACTAGTATTACCTGTCTTTCATGCCATTATTTTTGCATAGGTACTAGCATTGCCTGTCGTTCATGCCATTATTTTTGCATAGGTACTAGTATTGCCTGTCGTTCATGCCATTATTTTTGCATAGGTACGAGTATTGCCTGTCGTTAATGGCATTATTTTTGTATAGGTACTAGTATTGCCTGTCGTTCATGTCATTGGTTTTGCATAGGCACTAGTGTTGCCTGTCGTTCATGCCATTACTTTTGTATAGGTACTAGTATTGCCTGTCGTTCATGCCATTGGTTTTGCATAGGTACTAGTATTGTTTGTCGTTCATGCCATTATTTTTGCATAGGTACTAGTATTGCCTGTAGTTCACGCCATTGGTTTTGCATAGTAACGAGTATGGCCTGTCGTTCATGCCATTGATTTTGCATTGGTACTAGTATTGCCTTTCGTTCATGCCATTATTTTTGCATAGGTACTAGTATTGCCTGTCGTTCATGCCATTATTTTTGCATAGGTACTAGTATTGCCTGTCGTTCATGCCATTACTTTTGCATCGGTACTAGTATTGCCTGTCGTTCATGCCATTGGTTTTGCATAGGTGCTAGTATTGCCTGTCGTTCATGCCATTATTTTTGCATAGGTACTAGTATTGCCTGTCGTTCATGCCATTGGTTTTGTATAGGTACTAGTATTGCCTGTCGTTCATGCCATTAATTTTGCATAGGTACTTGTATTGCCTGTCGTTCATGCCATTGGTTTTGCATAGGCACTAGTGTTGCCTGTCGTTCATGCTATTATTTTTGCATAGGTACTAGTATTGCCTGTCGTTCGAGCCATTATTTTTGCATAGGTACTGGTATTGCCTGTCGTTCATGCCATTATTTTTGTATCGGTACTAGTATTGCCTGTCCTTCATGCCATTGGTTTTGCATAGGTACTAGTATTGTTTGTCGTTCATGCCATTATTTTTGCATAGGTACTAGTATTTCCTGTCGTCATGCCATTATTTTTGCATAGGTACTAGTATTGCCTGTCGTTCATGCCTTTTTTATTGCATAGGTACTAGTATTGCCTGCCGTTCATGCCATTATTTTTGTATAGGTACTTGTATTGCCTGTCGTTCATGCCATTGGTTTTGCATAGGTACTAGTATTGCCTGTTGTCATGCCATTGGTTTTGCATAGGTACTAGTATTGTTTGTCGTTCATGCCATTATTTTTGCATAGGTACTAGTATTGCCTGTCGTCATGCCATTATATTTGCATAGGTACTAGTATTGCCTGTCGTTCATACCATTATTTTTGCTTAGGTACAAATATTGCCTGTCGTTCATGCCATTATTTTTGCATAGGTACTAGTTTTGCCTGTCGTTCATGTCACTGGTTTTGCATAGTTACAAGTATTGCCTGTCGTTCATGCCATTGGTTTTGCATAGGAACTAGTATTGCCTGTCGTTCATGTCATTGGTTTTGCATAGGTACTAGTATTGCCTGTCGTTCATGCCATTATTTTTGCATAGGTACTAGTATTGCCTGTCGTCATGCCATTATATTTGCATAGGTACTAGTATTGCCTGTCGTTCATACCATTATTTTTGCATAGGTACAAATATTGCCTGTCGTTCATGCCATTATTTTTGCATAGGTACTAGTTTTGCCTGTCGTTCATGTCACAGGTTTTGCATAGTTACAAGTATTGCCTGTCGTTCATGCCATTGGTTTTGCATAGGAACTAGTATTGCCTGTCGTTCATGTCATTGGTTTTGCATAGGTACTAGTATTTCCTGTCGTTCATGCCATTGGTCTGCATTGGTACTAGGATTGCCTGTCGTTCAAGCCATTATTTTTACATAGGCACTAGTATTGCCTGTCGTTCATGCCATTATTTTTGCATAGGTACTAGTATTGCCTGTCGTTCATGCCATTGGTTTTGCATCGGTACTAGTATTGCCTGCCGTTCATGCAATCTTTTTTGCATAGGTACTAGTATTGCCTGTCGTTCATGCCATTATTTTTGCATAGGTACTAGTATTGCCTGTCGTTCATGCCATTTGTTTTGAAAAGGTAATATTATTTTCTGTCGTTCATGCCATTGGTTTTGCATTGGTACTAGTATTGCCAGTCGTTCATGCCATTATTTTTGCATAGGTACTAGTATTGCGTGTCGTTCATGCCTTTATTTTTGCATAGGTACTAGTGTTCCTGTTGTTCATGCCATTATTTTTGCATAGGTACTAGTATTGCGTGTCGTTCATGCCTTTATTTTTGCAAAGGTACTAGTATTGCCTGTCGTTCATGGCATTATTTTTGCATTGGTACTAGTATTGCCTGTTATTCATGCCATTATTTTTGCATAGGTTCTAGTATTGCCTGTCGTTCATGCAATTGGTTTTGCAAAGGTACTTGTATTGCCTGTCGTTCATGCCATTGGTTTTGTATAGGTACTAGTATTGCCTGTCGTTCATGCCATTGGTTTTGTATAGGTACTAGTATTGCCTGTCGTTCATGCCATTGGTTTTGCATAGGTACTAGTATTGTTTGTCGTTCATGCCATAATTTTTGCATAGGTACTAGTATTGCTTGTCGTCATGCCATTATTTTTGCATAGGTACTAGTATTGCCTGTCGTTCACGCCATTGGTTTTGCATAGTAACGAGTATGGCCTGTCGTTCATGCCATTGCTTTTGCATTGGTACTAGTGTTGCCTTTCCTTCATGCCATTATTTTTGCATATGTACTAGTATTGCCTGTCGTTCATGCCATTATTTTTGCATAGGTAGTAGTATTGCCTGTCGTTCATGCCATTGGTTTTGCGTCGGATCTAGTATTGCCTGTCGTTCATGCCATCTTTTTTGCATAGGTACTCCTATTGCCTGTCGTTCATGCCATTATTTTTGCATTGGTACTAGTATTGCCTGTCGTTCATGGCATTGGTTTTGCATAGGTACTAGTATTGCCTGTCGTTCATGCCATTAGTTTGGCATAGGTACTCGTATTGCCTGTCGTTCATGCCCTTACTTTTGCATAGGTACTTGTATTGCCTGTCGTTCATGCCATTGGTTTGCATAGTCACTAGTATTGCCTGTCGTTCATGCCATTATTTTTGCATAGGTACGAGTATTGCCTGTCGTTCATGCCATTATTTTTGCATGGGTACTAGTATTGCCTGTCGTTCACGCCATTGGTTTTGCATAGTTACGAGTATGGCCTGTCGTTCATGCCATTGGTTTTTCATCGGTACTGGTATTGCCTGTCGTTCATGCCATTGGTTTTGCATAGGTACTAGAATTGCCTGTCGTTCATGCCATTATTTTTGCATAGGTACTAGTTAATGCCTGTCGTTCATGCCATTGGTTTTGCATCGGTACTAGTATTGCCTGTCGTTCATGCCTTTTTTTTGCATAGGTACTAAGATTGCCTGTCTTTCATGCCATTGGTTTTGCATAGGTAATAGTATTGCCTGTCGTTCATGCTATTATTTTTGCATAGGTACTAGTTTTGCCTGTCGTTCATGCCATTGGTTTTGCATAGGTACTAGTATTGCCTGTCGTTCATGCCATTGGTTTTACATTGGGACTAGTATTGCCTGTCTTTCCTGCCATTGGTTTTGCATAGATACTAGTATTGCCTGTTGTTCATGCCATTATTTTTGCATAGGTACTAGTATTACCTGTCTTTCATGCCATTATTTTTGCATAGGTACTAGCATTGCCTGTCGTTCATGCCATTATTTTTGCATAGGTACTAGTATTGCCTGTCGTTCATGCCATTATTTTGGCATAGGTACTAGTATTGCTTGTCCTTCATGCCATTATTTTTGCATAGGTACTAGTATTGCCTGTCGTTCATGCCATTATTTTTGCATAGGTACTAGTATTGCCTGTCGTTCATGCCATTATTTTTGCATAGGTACGAGTATTGCCTGTCATTCATGCCATTATTTTTGCATAGGTACTAGTATTGCCTGTCGTTCATGCCATTATTTTTGCATAGGTACGAGTATTGCCTGTCGTTAATGGCATTATTTTTGCATAGGTACTAGTATTGCCTGTCGTTCATGCCATTATTTTTGCATAGGTACGAGTATTGCCTGTCGTTAATGGCATTATTTTTGTATAGGTACTAGTATTGCCTGTCGTTCATGTCATTGGTTTTGCAAAGGTACTAGTATTGCCTGTCGTTCATGCCATTACTTTTGCATAGATACTAGTATTGCCTGTCGTTCATGCCATTATTTTGGCATAGGTACTAGTATTGCTTGTCCTTCATGCCATTATTTTTGCATAGGTACTAGTATTGCCTGTCGTTCATGCCATTATTTTTGCATAGGTACTAGTATTGCCTGTCGTTCATGCCATGATTTTTGCATAGGTACGAGTATTGCCTGTCGTTCATGCCATTATTTTTGCATAGGTACTAGTATTGCCTGTCGTTCATGCCATTATTTTTGCATAGGTACTAGTATTGCCTGTCGTTCGTGCCAATTATTTTTGCATAGGTACTAGTATTGCCTGTCGTTCATGCCATTATTTTTGCATAGGGACTAGTACTGCCTGTCGTTCACGCCATTGGTTTTGCATAGGTATTAGTATTGCCTGTCGTTCATGCCTTTGGTTTTGTTTAGGTATTAGTATTGCCTGTCGTTCATGCCATTATTTTTGCATAGGTTCTAGTATTGCCTGTCGTTCATGCCATTATTTATGCATAGGTACTAGTATTGCCTGTCGTTCATGCCATTGGTTTTGCATAGGTACTAGTATTGCCTGTCGTTCATGCCATAGGTTTTGCATACATACTAGTATTGCCTGTCGTTCATGCCATTAATTTTGCAAAGGTACTTGTATTGCCTGTCGTTCATGCCATTGGTTTTGAATAGGTAATAGTATTTTCAGTCGTTCATGCCATTTGTTATGCATAGGAACTAGTTTTGCCTGTCGTTCATGCCATTATTTTTGCATAGGTACAAGTATTTCCTGTCGTTCATGCCATTATTTATGCATAGGTACTAGTATTGCCTGTAGTTCATGCCATGGGTTTTGCATAGGTACTAGGATTGTTTGTTGTTCATGCCATTATATTTGCATAGTTACTAGTATTGCCTGTCGTTCATGCCATTATTTTTGCATAGGTACTAGTATTGCCTGTCGTTCCTGCCATTATTTTTGCATAGGTACTAGTATTGCCTGTCGTTCATGTCATTATTTTTGCATGGGTACTAGTATTGCCTGTCGTCCATGCCATTATTTTTGCTTAGGTACTAATATTGCCTGTCTTTCATGCCATTATTTTTGCATAGGTACTAGTATTGCCTGTCGTTCATGTCATTGGTTTTGCATAAGTACTAGTATTGCCTGTCGTTCATGCCATTGGTTTTGCATAGGTATTAGTATTGCCTGTCGTTCATGCCATTGGTTTTGCATAGGTACTAGTATTGCCTGTCGTTCATGCCATTATTATCCCCCGCCAACACGAAGTGGGAGGGGGATATGGGTTTGACCTCCGTCCGTCCGTCCGTCCGAGATAAAGGGGACAGCTTTACTCAGAAAGTACTACACATACAGTAACCAAATTTGGTGTGTAGCCTCAGACCATAAAGGCCTTGATCGAGTTCGAAAATGAGAAGCGCACGATTGGCGGGGGATGTTGTAGACCATGTCGACTTGTTTTTGCATAGGTACTAGTATTGCCTGTCGTTCATGCCATTGGTTTTGCATAGGTACTAGTATTGCCTGTCGTTCATGCCATTGGTTTTGAATAGGTAATAGTATTTTCTGTCGTTCATGCCATTGGTTTTGCATAGGTACTAGCATTGCCTGTCGTTCATGCCATTATTTTTGCATAGGTACTAGTTATTGCTTGTCGTTCATGCCATTGGTTTTGCATCGGTACTAGTATTGCCTGTCGTTCATGCCATTATTTTGCATAGGTACTAGTATTGCCTGTCGTTCATGCCATTGGTTTTGCATAGGTAATAGTATTGCCTGTCGTTCATGCCATTATTTTTGCATAGGTACTAGTATTGCCTGTCGTTCATGCCATTATTTTTGTATAGGTACTAGTATTGCCTGTCGTTCATGTCATGGTTTTGCATAGGTACTAGTATTGCCTGTCGTTCATGCCATTGGTTTTGTTTAGTTACTTGAATTGCCTGTCGTTCATGCCATTGGTTTTCCATAGGTACTAGTATTGCCTGTCGTTCATGCCATTGGTTTTGCATTGGTACTAGTATTGCCTGTCTTTCATGCCATTGGTTTTGCATCGGTACGAGTATTGCCTGTCGTTCATTCCATTGGTTTTGCAGAGGTACTAGTATTGCCTGTCGTTCATGCCATTATTTTTGCATAGGTACTAGTATTGCCTGTCTTTCATGCCGTTATTTTTGCATGGGTACTAGTATTGCCTGTCGTTTATGCCATTATTTTTGCATAGGTACTAGTATTGCCTGTCGTTCATGCCATTATTTTTGCGTAGGTACTAGTATTGCCTGTCGTTCATGCCATTATTTTTGTATAGGTACTAGTATTGCCTGTCGTTCATGCCATTGGTTTTGCATAGGTACTAGTATTGCCTGTCGTCCATGCCATTGGTTTTGCATAGTTCCTTGTATTGCCTGTCGTTCATGCCATTGGTTTTGCATTGGTACTAGTATTGCCTGTCTTTCATGCCATTGGTTTTGCATAGGTACTTGTATTGCCTGTCGTTCATGCCATTGGTTTTGCATAGGTACTAGTATTGTTTGTCGTTCATGCCATTATTTTTGCATAGGTACTAGTATTGCCTGTCGTTCATGCCATTATTTTTGTACAGGTACTAGTTTTGCCTGTCGTTCATGCCTTTAGTTTTGCATAGGTACTAGTATTGCCTGTCGTTCATGCCATTGGTTTTGCATTGGGACTAGTTTTGCCTGTCCTTCATGCCATTGGTTTTGCATAGATACTAGTATTGCCTGTCGTTCATGCCATTATTTTTGCATAGGAACTAGTATTACCTGTCTTTCATGCCATTATTTTTGCATAGGTACTAGTATTGCCTGTCGTTCATGCCATTATTTTGGCATAGGTACTAGTATTGCTTGTCCTTCATGCCATTATTTTTGCATAGGTACGAGTATTGTCTGTAGTTAATGGCATTATTTTTGTATAGGTACTAGTATTGCCTGTCGTTCATGTCATTGGTTTTGCAAAGGTACTAGTATTGCCTGTCGTTCATGCCATTACTTTTGCATAGGTACTAGTATTGCCTGTCATTCATGCCATTGGTTTTGCATAGGTACTAGTATTGCCTGTCGTTCATGCCGTTAATTTTGCATAGGTACTTGTATTGCCTGTTGTTCATGCCATTGGTTTTGCATAGGCACTAGTATTGCCTGTCGTTCATGCCATTATTTTTGCATAGGTACTAGTATTGCCTGTCGTTCGTGCCAATTATTTTTGCATAGATACTAGTATTGCCTGTCGTTCATGCCATTATTTTTGCATAGGGACTAGTACTGCCTGTCGTTCACGCCATTCGTTTTGCATAGGTATTAGTATTGCCTGTCGTTCATGCCATTGGTTTTGTTTAGGTATTAGTATTGCCTGTCGTTCATGCCATTATTTTTGCATAGGTTCTAGTATTGCCTGTCGTTCATGCCATTATTTATGCATAGGTACTGGTATTGCCTGTCGTTCATGCCATTATTTTTGCATAGGTACTGGTATTGCCTGTTGTTCATGCCATTGGTTTTGCATAGGTACTAGTATTGCCTGTCGTTCATGCCATAGGTTTTGCATACATACTAGTATTGCCTGTCGTTCATGCCATTAATTTTGCAAAGGTACTTGTATTGCCTGTCGTTCATGCCATTGGTTTTGAATAGGTAATAGTATTTTCAGTCGTTCATGCCATTTGTTATGCAAAGGTACTAGTATTTCCTGTCGTTCATGCCATTATTTATGCATAGGTACTAGTATTGCCTGTAGTTCATGCCATGGGTTTTGCATAGGTACTAGGATTGTTTGTTGTTCATGCCATTATATTTGCATAGTTACTCGTATTGCCTGTCGTTCCTGCCATTATTTTTGCATAGGTTCTAGTATTGCCTGTCGTTCATGTCATTATTTTTGCATGGGTACTAGTATTGCCTGTCGTCCATGCCATTATTTTTGCTTAGGTACTAATATTGCCTGTCTTTCATGCCATTATTTTTGCATAGGTACTAGTATTGCCTGTCGTTCATGTCATTGGTTTTGCATAAGTACTAGTATTGCCTGTCGTTCATGCCATTGGTTTTGCATAGGTATTAGTATTGCCTGTCGTTCATGCCATTGGTTTTGCATAGGTACTAGTATTGCCTGTCGTTCATGCCATTGGTCTGCATAGGTACTAGTATTGCCTGTCGTTCATGCCATTGGTTTTGCATTGGTACTAGTATTGCCTGTCGTTCATGGCATTATTTTTGCATAGGTACTAGTATTGCCTGTCGTTCATGCCATTATTATCCCCCGCCAACATGAAGTGGGAGGGGGATATGGGTTTGACCTCCGTCCGTCCGTCCGTCCGTGCGTGCGTCCGTCCGTCCGTCCCTCCGAGATAAAGGGGACAGCTTTACTCAGAAAGTACTACACATACAGTAACCAAATTTTGTCTGTAGCCTCAGACCATAAAGGCCTTGATCGAGTTCGAAAATGAGAAGCGCACGATTGGCGGGGGATGTTGCAGACCATGTCGACTTGTTTTTGCATAGGTACTAGTATTGCCTGTCGTTCATGCCATTGGTTTTGCATAGGTACTAGTATTGCCTGTCGTTCATGCCATTGGTTTTGAATAGGTAATAGTATTTTCTGTCGTTCATGCCATTGGTTTTGCATAGGTACTAGCATTGCCTGTCGTTCATGCCATTATTTTTGCATAGGTATTAGTTATTGCTTGTCGTTCATGCCATTGGTTTTGCATCGGTACTAGTATTGCCTGTCGTTCATGCCATTATTTTGCATAGGTACTAGTATTGCCTGTCGTTCATGCCATTGGTTTTGCATAGGTAATAGTATTGCCTGTCGTTCATGCCATTATTTTTGCATAGGTACTAGTATTGCCTGTCGTTCATGCCATTATTTTTGTATAGGTACTAGTATTGCCTGTCGTTCATGTCATTGGTTTTGCATAGGTACTAGTATTGCCTGTCGTTCATGCCATTGGTTTTGTTTAGTTACTTGAATTGCCTGTCGTTCATGCCATTGGTTTTGCATAGGTACTAGTATTGCCTGTCGTTCATGCCTTTGGTTTTGCATTGGTACTAGTATTGCCTGTCTTTCATGCCATTGGTTTTGCATCGGTACGAGTATTGCCTGTCGTTCATTCCATTGGTTTTGCAGAGGTACTAGTATTGCCTGTCGTTCATGCCATTATTTTTGCATAGGTACTAGTATTGCCTGTCTTTCATGCCGTTATTTTTGCATGGGTACTAGTATTGCCTGTCGTTCATGCCATTATTTTTGTATAGGTACTTGTATTGCCTGTCGTTCATGCCATTGGTTTTGCATAGGTACTAGTATTGCCTGTCGTCCATGCCATTGGTTTTGCATAGGTCCTTGTATTGCCTGTCGTTCATGCCATTGGTTTTGCATTGGTACTAGTATTGCCTGTCTTTCATGCCATTGGTTTTGCATAGGTACTTGTATTGCCTGTCCTTCATGCCATTGGTTTTGCATAGGTACTCGTATTGTTTGTCGTTCATGCCATTATTTTTGCATAGGTACTAGTATTGCCTGTCGTTCATGCCATTATTTTTGTACAGGTACTAGTTTTGCCTGTCGTTCATGCCTTTAGTTTTGCATAGGTACTAGTATTGCCTGTCGTTCATGCCTTTGGTTTTCCATTGGGACTAGTATTGCCTCTCTTTCATGCCATTGGTTTTGCATAGATACTTGTATTGCATGTCCTTCATGCCATTGGTTTTGCATAGGTACTAGTATTGCCTGTCGTTCATGCCATTATTTTTGCATAGGTATTTGTATTACCTGTCTTTCATGCCATTATTTTTGCATAGGTACTAGTATTGCCTGTCGTTCATGCCATTATTTTTGCATAGGTACTAGTATTGCCTGTCGCTCATGCCATTATTTTTGTATAGGTACTAGTATTGCCTGTCGTTCATGTCATTGGTTTTGCAAAGGTACGAGTATTGCCTGTCGTTCATGCCATTGGTTTTGCATAGGTACTAGTATTGCCTGTCGTTCATGCCATTTGTTTTGCATAGGTCCTTTTATTGCCTGTCGTTCATGCCATTGGTTTTGCATTGGTACTAGTATTGCCTTTCTTTCATGCCATTGGTTTTGCATAGGTACTAGTATTGCCTGTCGTTCATGCCATTGGTTTTGCATAGGTACTAGTATTGCCTGTCGTTCATGCCATTATTTTTGCATATGTACTAGTATTGCCTGTCTTTCATGCCATTATTTTTCCATAGGTACTAGTATTGCCTGTCGTTCATGCCATTATTTTGGCATAGGTACTAGTATTGCTTGTCGTTCATGCCATTATTTTTGCATAGGTACTAGTATTGCCTGTCGTGAATGGCATTATTTTTGTATAGGTACTAGTAGTGCCTGTCGTTCATGTCATTGGTTTTGCATAGGTGCTAGTATTGGCTGTCGTTCATGCCATTACTTTTGCATAGGTACTACTATTGCCTGTCATTCATGCCATTGGTTTTGCATAGGTTTTAGTATTGCCTGTCTTTCATGCCATTATTTTTGCATAGGTACTAGTTTTGCCTGTCGCTCATGCCATTGGTTTTGCATAGGTACTGGTATTGCCTGTCGCTCATGCCATTGGTTTTGCATAGGTACTAGTATTGCCTGTCGTTCATGCCATTATTTTTGCATAGGTACTAGTCCTGCCTGTCGTTCACGCCATTGGTTTTGCATAGGTACTAGTATTGCCTGGCGTTCATGCCATTGGTTTTGAATAGGTAATATTTTTTTCTGTCGTTCATGCCATTTGTTATGCATAGATACTAGTATTGCCTGTCGTTCATGCCGTTATTTTTGCATAGGTACTAGTATTGCCTGTCGCTCATGCCATTGGTTTTGCATAGGTACTAGTATTGCCTGTCGTTCATGCCATTATTTTTGCAGAGGTACCAGTATTGCCTGTCGTTCATGCCATTATTTTTGCATAGGTGCTAGTTTTGCCTGTCGCTCATGTCATTGGTTTTGCATAGGTACTGGTATTGCCTATCGTTCATGCCATTAATTTTGCATAGGTACTTGTATTGCCTGTCGTTCATGCCATTGGTTTTGCATAGGCACTAGTATTGCCTTTCGTTCATGCCATTGGTTTTGCATAGACACGAGTATTACCTGTCGTTCATGCCATTATTTTTGCATAGGTATTAGTATTGCCTGTCGTTCGTGCCATTATTTATGCAAAGGTACTGGTATTGCCTGTCGTTCATGCCATTATTTTTGCATAGGTACTAGTATTGCCTGTCGTTCATGCCATTGGTTTTGCATAGTTACTAGTATTGCCTGTCGTTTATGCCATAGGTTTTGCATACATACTAGTCTTGCCTGTTGTTCATGCCATTAATTTTGCAAAGGTACTTGTATTGCCTGTCGTTCATGCCATTGGTTTTGAATAGGTAATAGTATTTTCTGTCGTTCATGCCATTTGTTATGCATAGGTATTAGTTTTGCCTGTCGTTCATGCCTTTATTTTTGCATAGGTACTAGTATTGCCTGTCGCTCATGCCATCATTTTTGCATAGGTACTAGTATTGCCTGTCGTTCATGCCATTATTTTTGCATAGGTACTAGTATTGCCTGTCGTTCATGCCATTATTTTTGCATAGGTACTAGTATTGCCTGTCGTTCATGCCATTATTTTTGTATAGGTACTAGTATTGCCTGTCGTTCATGTCATTGGTTTTGCATAGGTACTAGTATTGCCTGTCGTTCATGCCATTGGTTTTGTTTAGTTACTTGAATTGCCTGTCGTTCATGCCATTGGTTTTGCATAGGTACTAGTATTGCCTGTCGTTCATGCCATTGGTTTTGCATTGGTACTAGTATTGCCTGTCTTTCATGCCATTGGTTTTGCATCGGTACGAGTATTGCCTGTCGTTCATTCCATTGGTTTTGCAGAGGTACGAGTATTGCCTGTCGTTCATGCCATTATTTTTGCATAGGTACTAGTATTGCCTGTCTTTCATGCCGTTATTTTTGCATGGGTACTAGTATTGCCTGTCGTTTATGCCATTATTTTTGCATAGGTACTAGTATTGCCTGTCGTTCATGCCATTATTTTTGCGTAGGTACTAGTATTGCCTGTCGTTCATGCCATTATTTTTGTATAGGTACTAGTATTGCCTGTCGTTCATGCCATTGGTTTTGCATAGGTACTAGTATTGCCTGTCGTCCATGCCATTGGTTTTGCATAGGTCCTTGTATTGCCTGTCGTTCATGCCATTGGTTTTGCATTGGTACTAGTATTGCCTGTCTTTCATGCCATTGGTTTTGCATAGGTACTTGTATTGCCTGTCGTTCATGCCATTGGTTTTGCATAGGTACTAGTATTGTTTGTCGTTCATGCCATTATTTTTGCATAGGTACTAGTATTGCCTGTCGTTCATGCCATTATTTTTGTACAGGTACTAGTTTTGCCTGTCGTTCATGCCTTTAGTTTTGCATAGGTACTAGTATTGCCTGTCGTTCATGCCATTGGTTTTGCATTGGGACTAGTATTGCCTGTCTTTCATGCCATTGGCTTTGCATTGATACTTGTATTGCATGTCCTTCATGCCATTGGTTTTGCATAGGTACTAGTATTGCCTGTCGTTCATGCCATTATTTTTGCATAGGTACTAGTATTACCTGTCTTTCATGCCATTATTTTTGCATAGGTACTAGTATTGCCTGTCGTTCATGCCATTATTTTTGCATAGGTACTAGTATTGCCTGTCGCTCATGCCATTATTTTTGTATAGGTACTAGTATTTCCTGTCGCTCATGCCATTATTTTTGCAGAGGTACCAGTATTGCCTGTCGTTCATGCCATTATTTTTGCATAGGTGCTAGTTTTGCCTGTCGCTCATGCCATTGGTTTTGCATAGGTACTGGTATTGCCTATCGTTCATGCCATTAATTTTGCATAGGTACTTGTATTGCCTGTCGTTCATGCCATTGGTTTTGCATAGGCACTAGTATTGCCTTTCGTTCATGCCATTGGTTTTGCATAGACACGAGTATTACCTGTCGTTCATGCCATTATTTTTGCTTAGGTATTAGTATTGCCTGTCATTCGTGCCATTATTTATGCAAAGGTACTGGTATTGCCTGTCGTTCATGCCATTTTTTTTGCATAGGTACTAGTATTGCCTGTCGTTCATGCCATTGGTTTTGCATAGTTACTAGTATTGCCTGTCGTTTATGCCATAGGTTTTGCATACATACTAGTCTTGCCTGTTGTTCATGCCATTAATTTTGCAAAGGTACTTGTATTGCCTGTCGTTCATGCCATTGGTTTTGAATAGGTAATAGTATTTTCTGTCGTTCATGCCATTTGTTATGCATAGGTATTAGTTTTGCCTGTCGTTCATGCCATTATTTTTGCATAGGTACTAGTATTGCCTGTCGCTCATGCCATCATTTTTGCATAGGTACTAGTATTGCCTGTCGTTCATGCCATTATTTTTGCATAGGTACTAGTATTGCCTGTCGTTCATGCCATTATTTTTGCATAGGTACTAGTATTGCTTGTCGTTCATGCCATTGGTTTTGTTTAGTTACTTGAATTGCCTGTTGTTCATGCCATTGGTTTTGCATAGGTACTAGTATTGCCTGTCGTTCATGCCATTGGTTTTGCATTGGTACTAGTATTGCCTGTCTTTCACGCCATTGGTTTTGCATCGGTACGAGTATTGCCTGTCGTTCATTCCATTGGTTTTGCAGAGGTACGAGTATTGCCTGTCGTTCATGCCATTATTTTTGCATAGGTACTAGTATTGCCTGTCTTTCATGCCGTTATTTTTGCATGGGTACTAGTATTGCCTGTCGTTTATGCCATTATTTTTGCATAGGTACTAGTATTGCCTGTCGTTCATGCCATTATTTTTGCGTAGGTACTAGTATTGCCTGTCGTTCATGCCATTATTTTTGTATAGGTACTAGTATTGCCTGTCGTTCATGCCATTGGTTTTGCATAGGTACTAGTATTGCCTGTCGTCCATGCCATTGGTTTTGCATAGGTCCTTGTATTGCCTGTCGTTCATGCCATTGGTTTTGCATTGGTACTAGTATTGCCTGTCTTTCATGCCATTGGTTTTGCATAGGTACTTGTATTGCCTGTCGTTCATGCCATTGGTTTTGCATAGGTACTAGTATTGTTTGTCGTTCATGCCATTATTTTTGCATAGGTACTAGTATTGCCTGTCGTTCATGCCATTATTTTTGTACAGGTACTAGTTTTGCCTGTCGTTCATGCCTTTAGTTTTGCATAGGTACTAGTATTGCCTGTCGTTCATGCCATTGGTTTTGCATTGGGACTAGTATTGCCTGTCTTTCATGCCATTGGTTTTGCATTGATACTTGTATTGCATGTCCTTCATGCCATTGGTTTTGCATAGGTACTAGTATTGCCTGTCGTTCATGCCATTATTTTTGCATAGGTACTAGTATTACCTGTCTTTCATGCCATTATTTTTGCATAGGTACTAGTATTGCCTGTCGTTCATGCCATTATTTTTGCATAGGTACTAGTATTGCCTGTCGCTCATACCATTATTTTTGTATAGGTACTAGTATTGCCTGTCGCTCATGCCATTATTTTTGCATAGGTACGAGTATTGCCTGGCGTTCATGCCATTGGTTTTGCATAGGCACTAGTATTGCCTTTCGTTCATGCCATTGGTTTTGCATAGACACGAGTATTACCTGTCGTTCATGCCATTATTTTTGCATAGGTACTAGGATTGCCTGTCGCTCATGCCATTATTTTTGCATAGGTACTAGTATTGCCTGGCGTTCATGCCATTGGTTTTGAATAGGTAATATTTTTTTCTGTCGTTCATGCCATTTGTTATGCATAGATACTAGTATTGCCTGTCGTTCATGCCGTTATTTTTGCATAGGTACTAGTATTGCCTGTCGCTCATGCCATTGGTTTTGCATAGGTACTAGTATTGCCTGTCGTTCATGCCATTATTTTTGCAGAGGTACCAGTATTGCCTGTCGTTCATGCCATTATTTTTCCATAGGTGCTAGTTTTGCCTGTCGCTCATGCCATTGGTTTTGCATAGGTACTGGTATTGCCTATCGTTCATGCCATTAATTTTGCATAGGTACTTGTTTTGCCTGTCGTTCATGCCATTGGTTTTGCATAGGCACTAGTATTGCCTTTCGTTCATGCCATTGGTTTTGCATAGACACGAGTATTACCTGTCGTTCATGCCATTATTTTTGCATAGGTATTAGTATTGCCTGTCGTTCGTGCCATTATTTATGCAAAGGTACTGGTATTGCCTGTCGTTCATGCCATTATTTTTGCATAGGTACTAGTATTGCCTGTCGTTCATGCCATTGGTTTTGCATAGTTACTAGTATTGCCTGTCGTTTATGCCATAGGTTTTGCATACATACTAGTCTTGCCTGTTGTTCATGCCATTAATTTTGCAAAGGTACTTGTATTGCCTGTCGTTCATGCCATTGGTTTTGAATAGGTAATAGTATTTTCTGTCGTTCATGCCATTTGTTATGCATAGGTATTAGTTTTGCCTGTCGTTCATGCCATTATTTTTGCATAGGTACTAGTATTGCCTGTCGCTCATGCCATCATTTTTGCATAGGTACTAGTATTGCCTGTCGTTCATGCCATTATTTTTGCATAGGTACTAGTATTGCCTGTCGTTCATGCCATTATTTTTGCATAGGTACTAGTATTGCCTGTCGTTCATGCCATTATTTTTGTATAGGTACTAGTATTGCCTGTCGTTCATGTCATTGGTTTTGCATAGGTACTAGTATTGCCTGTCGTTCATGCCATTGGTTTTGTTTAGTTACTTGAATTGCCTGTCGTTCATGCCATTGGTTTTGCATAGGTACTAGTATTGCCTGTCGTTCATGCCATTGGTTTTGCATTGGTACTAGTATTGCCTGTCTTTCATGCCATTGGTTTTGCATCGGTTCGAGTATTGCCTGTCGTTCATTCCATTGGTTTTGCAGAGGTACGAGTATTGCCTGTCGTTCATGCCATTATTTTTGCATAGGTACTAGTATTGCCTGTCTTTCATGCCGTTATTTTTGCATGGGTACTAGTATTGCCTGTCGTTTATGCCATTATTTTTGCATAGGTACTAGTATTGCCTGTCGTTCATGCCATTATTTTTGCGTAGGTACTAGTATTGCCTGTCGTTCATGCCATTATTTTTGTATAGGTACTAGTATTGCCTGTCGTTCATGCCATTGGTTTTGCATAGGTACTAGTATTGCCTGTCGTCCATGCCATTGGTTTTGCATAGGTCCTTGTATTGCCTGTCGTTCATGCCATTGGTTTTGCATTGGTACTAGTATTGCCTGTCTTTCATGCCATTGGTTTTGCATAGGTACTTGTATTGCCTGTCGTTCATGCCATTGGTTTTGCATAGGTACTAGTATTGTTTGTCGTTCATGCCATTATTTTTGCATAGGTACTAGTATTGCCTGTCGTTCATGCCATTATTTTTGCACAGGTACTAGTTTTGCCTGTCGTTCATGCCTTTAGTTTTGCATAGGTACTAGTATTGCCTGTCGTTCATGCCATTGGTTTTGCATTGGGACTAGTATTGCCTGTCTTTCATGCCATTGGCTTTGCATTGATACTTGTATTGCATGTCCTTCATGCCATTGGTTTTGCATAGGTACTAGTATTGCCTGTCGTTCATGCCATTATTTTTGCATAGGTACTAGTATTACCTGTCTTTCATGCCATTATTTTTGCATAGGTACTAGTATTGCCTGTCGTTCATGCCATTATTTTTGCATAGGTACTAGTATTGCCTGTCGCTCATGCCATTATTTTTGTATAGGTACTAGTATTTCCTGTCGTTCATGCCATTATTTTTGCAGAGGTACCAGTATTGCCTGTCGTTCATGCCATTATTTTTGCATAGGTGCTAGTTTTGCCTGTCGCTCATGCCATTAGTTTTGCATAGGTACTGGTATTGCCTATCGTTCATGCCATTAATTTTGCATAGGTACTTGTATTGCCTGTCGTTCATGCCATTGGTTTTGCATAGTTACTAGTATTGCCTGTCGTTCGTGCCATTATTTATGCAAAGGTACTGGTATTGCCTGTCGTTCATGCCATTATTTTTGCATAGGTACTAGTATTGCCTGTCGTTCATGCCCTTGGTTTTGCATAGTTACTAGTATTGCCTGTCGTTTATGCCATAGGTTTTGCATACATACTAGTCTTGCCTGTTGTTCATGCCATTAATTTTGCAAAGGTACTTGTATTGCCTGTCGTTCATGCCATTGGTTTTGAATAGGTAATAGTATTTTCTGTCGTTCATGCCATTTGTTATGCATAGGTATTAGTTTTGCCTGTCGTTCATGCCATTATTTTTGCATAGGTACTAGTATTGCCTGTCGCTCATGCCATCATTTTTGCATAGGTACTAGTATTGCCTGTCGTTCATGCCATTATTTTTGCATAGGTACTAGTATTGCCTGTCGTTCATGCCATTATTTTTGCATAGGTACTAGTATTGCCTGTCGTTCATGCCATTATTTTTGTATAGGTACTAGTATTGCCTGTCGTTCATGTCATTGGTTTTGCATAGGTACTAGTATTGCCTGTCGTTCATGCCATTGGTTTTGTTTAGTTACTTGAATTGCCTGTCGTTATGCCATTGGTTTTGCATAGGTACTAGTATTGCCTGTCGTTCATGCCATTGGTTTTGCATTGGTACTAGTATTGCCTGTCTTTCATGCCATTGGTTTTGCATCGGTACGAGTATTGCCTGTCGTTCATTCCATTGGTTTTGCAGAGGTACGAGTATTGCCTGTCGTTCATGCCATTATTTTTGCATAGGTACTAGTATTGCCTGTATTTCATGCCGTTATTTTTGCATGGGTACTAGTATTGCCTGTCGTTTATGCCATTATTTTTGCATAGGTACTAGTATTGCCTGTCGTTCATGCCATTATTTTTGCGTAGGTACTAGTATTGCCTGTCGTTCATGCCATTATTTTTGTATAGGTACTAGTATTGCCTGTCGTTCATGCCATTGGTTTTGCATAGGTACTAGTATTGCCTGTCGTCCATGCCATTGGTTTTGCATAGGTCCTTGTATTGCCTGTCGTTCATGCCATTGGTTTTGCATTGGTACTAGTATTGCCTGTCTTTCATGCCATTGGTTTTGCATAGGTACTTGTATTGCCTGTCGTTCATGCCATTGGTTTTGCATAGGTACTAGTATTGTTTGTCATTCATGCCATTATTTTTGCATAGGTACTAGTATTGCCTGTCGTTCATGCCATTATTTTTGTACAGGTACTAGTTTTGCCTGTCGTTCATGCCTTTAGTTTTGCATAGGTACTAGTATTGCCTGTCAATCATGCCATTGGTTTTGCATTGGGACTAGTATTGCCTGTCTTTCATGCCATTGGTTTTGCATTGATACTTGTATTGCATGTCCTTCATGCCATTGGTTTTGCATAGGTACTAGTATTGCCTGTCGTTCATGCCATTATTTTTGCATAGGTACTAGTATTACCTGTCTTTCATGCCATTATTTTTGCATAGGTACTAGTATTGCCTGTCGTTCATGCCATTATTTTTGCATAGGTACTAGTATTGCCTGTCGCTCATGCCATTATTTTTGTATAGGTACTAGTATTTCCTGTCGTTCATGTCATTGGTTTTGCATAGGTACGAGTATTGCCTGTCGTTCATGCCATTGGTTTTGCATAGGTACTAGTATTGCCTGTCGTTCATGCCATTTGTTTTGCATAGGTCCTTTTATTGCCTGTCGTTCATGCCATTGGTTTTGCATTGGTACTAGTATTGCCTGTCGTTCATGCCATTGGTTTTGCATAGGTACTAGTATTGCCTGTCGTTCATGCCTTTATTTTTGCATATGTACTAGTATTGCCTGTCGTTCATGCCATTTTTTTTCCATAGGTACTAGTATTGCCTGTCGTGAATGGCATTATTTTTGTATAGGTACTAGTAGTGCCTGTCGTTCATGTCATTGGTTTTGCATAGGTACTAGTATTGCCTGTCGTTCATGCCATTACTTTTGCATAGGTACTACTATTGCCTGTCATTCATGCCATTGGTTTTGCATAGGTTTTAGTATTGCCTGTCTTTCATGCCATTATTTTTGCATAGGTACTAGTTTTGCCTGTCGCTCATGCCATTGGTTTTGCATAGGTACTGGTATTGCCTGTCGTTCATGCCATTGGTTTTGCATTGGTGCTAGTTTTGCCTGTCGCTCATGCCATTGGTTTTGCATAGGTACTGGTATTGCCTATCGTTCATGCCATTCATTTTGCATAGGTACTTGTATTGCCTTTCGTTCATGCCATTGGTTTTGCATAGGCACTAGTATTGCCTGTCGTTCATGCCATTATTTTTGCATAGGTACTAGAATTGCCTGTCGTTCGTGCCATTATTTTTGCATAGGTACTAGTATTGCCTGTCGTTCATGCCATTATTTTTGCATAGGTACTAGTCCTGCCTGTCGTTCACGCCATTGGTTTTGCATAGGTACTAGTATTGCCTGTCGTTCATGCCATTGGTTTTGCATAGGTATTAGTATTGCCTGTCGTTCATGCCATTATTTTTGCATAGGTACTAGTATTGCCTGTCGTTCATGCCATTATTTTTGCAGAGGTACCAGTATTGCCTGTCGTTCATGCCATTATTTTTGCATAGGTGCTAGTTTTGCCTGTCGCTCATGCCATTGGTTTTGCATAGGTACTGGTATTGCCTATCGTTCATGCCATTAATTTTGCATAGGTACTTGTATTGCCTGTCGTTCATGCCATTGGTTTTGCATAGGCACAAGTATTGCCATTTGTTCATGCCATTGGTTTTGCATAGACACGAGTATTACCTGTCGTTCATGCCATTATTTTTGCATAGGTATTAGTATTGCCTGTCGTTATTTATGCAAAGGTACTGGTATTGCCTGTCGTTCATGCCATTATTTTTGCATAGGTACTAGAATTGCCTGTCGTTCATGCCATTGGTTTTGCATAGTTACTAGTATTGCCTGTCGTTTATGCCATAGGTTTTGCAGACATACTAGTATTGCCTGTTGTTCATGCCATTAATTTTGCAAAGGTACTTGTATTGCCTGTCGTTCATGCCATTGGTTTTGAATAGGTAATAGTATTTTCTGTCGTTCATGCCATTTGTTATGCATAGGTACTAGTTTTGCCTGTCGTTCATGCCATTATTTTTGCATAGGTACTAGTATTGCCTGTCGCTCATGCCATCATTTTTGCATAGGTACTAGTATTGCCTGTCGTTCATGCCTTTTCTTTTGCATAGGTACTAGTATTGCCTGTCGTTCATGCCATTATTTTTGCATAGGTACTAGTATTGCCTGTCATTCATGCCATTATTTTTGCAAAGGTACTTGTATTGCCTGTCGTTCATGCCATTGTTTTTGAATAGGTAATAGTATTTTCTGTCGTTCATGCCATTTGTTATGCATAGGTACTAGTTTTGCCTGTCGTTTATGCCATTATTTTTGCATAGGTACTAGTATTGCCTGTCGCTCATGCCATCATTTTTGCATAGGTACTAGTATTGCCTGTCGTTCATTTCATAGGTTTTGCATACATACTAGTATTGCCTGTCGTTCATGCCATTAATTTTGCAAAGGTACTTGTATTGCCTGTCGTTCATGCCATTGGTTTTGCATTGGTACTAGTATTGCCTGTCGTTCATGCCATTATTTTTGCATAGGTACTAGTATTGCCTGTCGTTCATGCCATTATTTTTGCATAGGTACTAGTATTGCCTGTCGTTCATGCCATTGGTTTTGCATCGGAACTAGTTTTGCCTGCCGTTCATGCCATTTTTTTTGCATAGGTACTAGTATTGCCTGTCGTTCATGCCATTATTTTTGCATTGGTACTAGTATTGCCTGTCGTTCATGGCATTGGTTTTGCATAGGTACTAGTATTGCCTGTCGTTCATGCCATTAGTTTGGCATAGGTAATCGTATTGCCTGTCGTTCATGCCATTACTTTTGCATAGGTACTTGTATTGCCTGTCGTTCATGCCATTGGTTTGCATAGGCACTAGTATTGCCTGTCGTTCATGCCATTATTTTTGCATAGGTACGAGTATTGCCTGTCGTTCATGCCATTATTTTTGCATAGGAACTAGTATTGCCTGTCGTTCACGCCATTGGTTTTGCATAGTTACGAGTATGGCCTGTCGTTCATGCCATTGGTTTTGCATCGGTACTGGTATTGCCTGTCGTTCATGCCATTGGTTTTGAATAGGTAATAGTATTTTCTGTCGTTCCTGCCATTGGTTTTGCATAGGTACTAGAATTGCCTGTCGTTCATGCCATTATTTTTGCATAGGTACTAGTTATTGCCTGTCGTTCATGCCATTGGTTTTGCATCGGTACTAGTATTGCCTGTCGTTCATGCCATTTTTTCTGCATAGGTACTAAGATATCCTGTCGTTCATGCCATTGGTTTTGCATAGGTAATAGTATTGCCTGTTGTTAATGCTATTATTTTTGCATATGTACTAGTTTTGCCTGTCGTTCATGCCATTGCTTTTTCATAGGTACTAGTATTGCCTGTCTTTCATGCCATTGGTTTTGCATAGGTACTAGTATTGCCTGTCGTTCATGCCATTATTTTTGCATAGGTACTAGTATTGCCTGTCGTTCATGCCATTATTTTGGCATAGGTACTAGTATTGCTTGTCGTTCATGCCATTATTTTTGCTTAGGTACTAGTATTACCTGTCTGTCATGCCATTATTTTTGCATAGGTACTAGTATTGCCTGTCGTTCATGCCATTATTTTTGCATAGGTACTAGTATTGCCTGTCGTTCATGCCATTATTTTGGCATAGGTACTAGTATTGCTTGTCGTTCATGCCATTATTTTTGCATAGGTACTAGTATTGTCTGTCGTTAATGGCATTATTTTTGTATAGGTACTAGTATTGCCTGTCGTTCATGTCATTGGTTTTGCATAGGTACTAGTATTGCCTGTCAGTCATGGCCTTATTTTTGCATAGGTACTATTATTGCCTGTCGTTCATGCCATTGGTTTTGCATAGGTACTTGTATTGCCTGTCGTTCATGCCATAGGTGTTGCATAGGTACTAGTATTGCTTGTCGTTCATGCCATTACTTTTGCATAGATACTAGTATTGCCTGTCGTTCATGCCATTGGTTTTGCATAGGTACTAGTATTGCCTGTCGTTCATGCCATTATTTTTGCATAGGTACTAGTATTGCCTGTCGTTCATGCCATTGGTTTTGCATAGGTACTAGTATTGCCTGTAGTTCATGCCATTGGTTTTGTATAGGTGCTAGTATTGCCTGTCTTTCATGCCATTAATTTTGCATAGGTACTTGTATTGCCTGTCGTTCATGCCATTGGTTTTGCATAGGCACTAGTATTGCCTGTCGTTCATGCAATTATTTTTGCGTAGGTACGAGTATTGCCTGTCTTTCGTGCCATTATTTTTGCATAGGTACTAGTATTGCCTGTCGTTCATGCCATTGGCTTGCATAGGTTCTAGTATTGCCTGTCGTTCATGCCATTATTTTTGCATAGGTACTAGTATTGCCTGTCGTTCATGCCATTTGTTTTGAATAGGTAATATTATTTTCTGTCGCTCATGCCATTGATTTTGCATTGGTACTAGTATTGCCTGTCGTTCATGCCATTATTTTTGCATAGGTACTATTATTGCCTGTCGTCCATGCCATTACTTTTGCATCGGTAGTAGTATTGCCTGTCGTTCATGCCATTGGTTTTGTATAGGTACTAGTATTGCCTGTCGTTCATGCCATTAATTTTGCATAGGTACTTCTTTTGCCTGTTGTTCATGCCATTGGTTTTGCATAGGCACTAGTGTTGCCTGTCGTTCATGCTATTATTTTTGCATAGGTACCAGTGTTGCCTGTCGTTCGAGCCATTATTTTTGCATAGGTACTGGTATTGCCTGTCGTTCATGCCTTTTTTTTTGCATAGGTATTAGTATTGCCTGTCGTTCATGCCATTATTTTTGTATAGGTACTAGTATTGCCTGTCGTTCATGTCATTGGTTTTGCATAGGTCCTAGTATTGCCTGTGGTTCATGCAATTGGTTTTGCATAGGTACTTGTATTGCCTGTTGTTAATGCTATTATTTTTGCATATGTACTAGTTTTGCCTGTCGTTCATGCCATTGGTTTTTCATAGGTACTAGTATTGCCTGTCTTTCATGCCATTGGTTTTGCATAGGTACTAGTATTGCCTGTCGTTTATGCCATTATTTTTGCATAGGTACTAGTATTGCCTGTCGTTCATGCCATTATTTTGGCATAGGTACTAGTATTGCTTGTCGTTCATGCCATTATTTTTGCATAGGTACTAGTATTACCTGTCTGTCATGCCATTATTTTTGCATAGAGACTAGTATTGCCTGTCGTTCATGCCATTATTTTTGCATAGGTACTAGTATTGCCTGTCGTTCATGCAATTATTTTAGCATAGGTACTAGTATTGCTTGTCGTTCATGCCATTATTTTTGCATAGGTACTAGTATTGTCTGTCGTTAATGGCATTATTTTTGTATAGGTACTAGTATTGCCTGTCGATCATGTCATTGGTTTTGCATAGGTACTAGTATTGCCTGTCAGTCATGCCATTATTTTTGCATAGGTACTAGTATTGCCTGTCCTTCATGCCATTGGTTTTGCATAGGTACTTGTATTGCCTGTCGTTCATGCCATAGGTGTTGCATAGGTACTAGTATTGCCTGTCGTTCATGCCATTACTTTTGCATAGATACTAGTATTGCCTGTCGTTCATGCCATTGGTTTTGCATAGGTACTAGTATTGCCTGTCGTTCATGCCATTATTTTTGCATAGGTACTAGTATTGCCTGTAGTTCATGCCATTGGTTTTGTATAGGTGCTAGTATTGCCTGTCTTTCATGCCATTAATTTTGCATAGGTACTTGTATTGCCTGTCGTTCATGCCATTGGTTTTGCATAGGCACTAGTATTGCCTGTCGTTCATGCTATTATTTTTGCATAGGTACGAGTATTGCCTGTCTTTCGTGCCATTATTTTTGCATAGGTACTGGTATTGCCTGTCGATCATGCCTTTATTTTTGCATAGGTACTAGTATTGCCTGTCGTTCATGCCATTGGCTTGCATAGGTACTAGTATTGTTTGTAGTTCATGCCATTATTTTTGCATAGGTACTAGTATTGCCTGTCGTCATGCCATTATTTTTGCATAGGTAATATTATTGCCTGTCGTCCATGCCATTACTTTTGCATCGGTACTAGTATTGCCTGTTGTTCATGCCATTGGTTTTGCATAGGTACTAGTATTGCCTGTCGTTCATGCCATTATTTTTGCATAGGTACTAGTATTGCCTGTCGTTCTTGCCATTGGTTTTGCATAGGTAGTAGTATTGCCTGTCGTTCATGCCATTGGTTTTGTATAGGTACTAGTATTGCCTGTCGTTCATGCCATTGGTTTTGCATAGGCACTAGTGTTGCCTGTCGTTCATGCTATTATTTTTGCATAGGTACTAGTATTGCCTGTCGTTCGAGCCATTATTTTTGCATAGGTACTGGTATTGCCTGTCGTTCATGCCATTGGTTTTGCATAGGTACTAGTATTGTTTGTAGTTCATGCCATTATTTTTGCATAGGTACTAGTATTGCCTGTCGTCATGCCATTATTTTTGCATAGGTACTAGTATTGCCTGTCGTTCATGCCTTTTTTTTTGCATAGGTACTAGTATTGCCTGTCGTTCATGCCATTATTTTTGTATAGGTACTAGTATTGCCTGTCGTTCATGTCATTGGTTTTGCATAGGTCCTAGTATTGCCTGTGGTTCATGCAATTGGTTTTGCATAGGTACTTGTATTGCCTCTCGTTCATGCCATTGGTTTTGCATAGGTGCTAGTATTGCCTGTTGTCATGCCATTGGTTTTGCATAGGTACTAGTATTGTTTGTCGTTCATGCCATTATTTTTGCATAGGTACTAGTATTGCCTGTCGTTCATGCCATTATATTTGAATAGGTACTAGTATTGCCTGTCGTTCATCCCATTATTTTTGCTTAGGTGCAAATATTGCCTGTCGTTCATGCCATTATTTTTGCATAGGTACTAGTTTTGCCTGTCGTTCCTGTCACTGGTTTTGCATAGTTACAAGTATTGCCTGTCGTTCATGCCATTGGTTTTGCATAGGAACTAGTATTGCCTGTCGTTCATGTCATTGGTTTTGCATAGGTACTAGTATTGCCTGTCGTTCATGCCATTGGTTTTGCATAGGTACTAGTATTGCCTGTAGTTCATGCCATTGGTTTTGTATAGGTGCTAGTATTGCCTGTCTTTCATGCCATTAATTTTGCATAGGTACTTGTATTGCCTGTCGTTCATGCCATTGGTTTTGCATAGGTACTAGTATTGCCTGTCGTTCATGCCATTATTTTTGCATTGGTACTAGTATTGCCTGTCGTTCATGCCTTTTTTTTTGCATAGGTACTAGTATTGCCTGTCGTTCATGCCATTATTTTTGTATAGGTACTAGTATTGCCTGTCGTTCATGTCATTGGTTTTGCATAGGTACTAGTATTGCCTGTCGTTCATGCCATTATTTTTGCATTGGTACTGGTATTGCCTGTCGTTCATGCCTTTTTTTTTGCATAGGTACTAGTATTGCCTGTCGTTCATGCCATTATTTTTGTATAGGTACTAGTAATGCCTGTCGTTCATGCCATTTGTTTTGAATAGGTAATATTATTTTCTGTCGCTCATGCCATTGGTTTTGCATTGGTACTAGTATTGCCAATCGTTCATGCCATTATTTTTGCATCGGTACTATTATTGCCTGTCGTCCATGCCATTACTTTGCATCGGTACTAGTATTGCCTGTCGTTCATGCCATTGGTTTTGCATAGGTACTAGTATTGCCTGTCGTTCATGCCATTATTTTTGCATCGGTACTAGTATTGCCTGTCGTTCATGCCATTAATTTTGCATAGGTACTATTATTGCCTGTCGTTGATGCCATTGGTTTTGCATAGGCACTAGTGTTGCCTGTCGTTCATGCTATTATTTTTGCATAGGTACTGGTATTGCCTGTCGTTCTTGCCATTATTTTTGCATAGGTACTAGTATTGCCTGTCCTTCATGCCATTGGTTTTGCATAGGTACTAGTATTGTTTGTCGTTCATGCCATTATTTTTGCATAGGTACTAGTATTTCCTGTCGTCATGCCATTATTTTTGCAAAGGTACTAGTATTGCCTGTCGTTCATGCCTTTTTTTTTGCATAGGTACTAGTATTGCCTGTCTTTCATGTCATTGGTTTTGCATAGGTACTAGTATTGCCTGTGGTTCATGCAATTGGTTTTGCATAGGTACTTGTATTGCCTGTCGTTCATGCCATTGGTTTTGCATAGGTACTCATGCCATTGGTTTTGCATAGGTACTAGTATTGCCTGTTGTCATGCCATTGGTTTTGCATAGGTACTAGTATTGTTTGTCGTTCATGCCATTATATTTGCATAGGTACTAGCATTGCCTGTCGTTCAAACCATTATTTTTGCTTAGGTACAAATATTGCCTGTCGTTCATGCCATTATTTTTGCATAGGTACTAGTTTTGCCTGTCGTTCATGTCACTGGTTTTGCATAGTTACAAGTATTGCCTGTCGTTCATGCCATTGGTTTTGCATAGGAACTAGTATTGCCTGTCGTTCATGTCATTGGTTTTGCATAGGTTCTAGTATTGCCTGTCGTTCATGCCATTGGTCTGCAAAGGTACTAGTATTGCCTGTCGTTCATTCCATTGGTTTTGCATTGGTACTAGTATTGCCTGTGGTTCATGCCATTATTTTTGCAAAGGCACTAGTATTTCCTGTCGTTCATGCCATTATTTTTGCATAGGCACTAGTATTGCCTGTCGTTCATGCCATAGGTTTTGCATCGGTACTAGTATTGCCTGCCGTTCATGCAATCTTTATTGCATAGGTACTAGTATTGCCTGTTGTTCATGCCATTATTTTTGCATAGGTACTAGTATTGCCTGTCGTTCATGCCATTTGTTTTGAATAGGTAATATTATTTTCTGTCGTTCATGCCATTGGTTTTGCATTGGTACCAGTATTGCCAGTCGTTCATGCCATTATTTTTGCATTGGTACTAGTATTGCCTGTCGTTCATGCCTTTATTTTTGCATAGGTACTAGTGTTCCTGTTGTTCATGCCATTATTTTTGCATAGGTACTAGTATTACCTGTCGTTCATGGCATTATTTTTGCATTGGTTCTAGTATTGCCTGTTATTCATGCCATTATTTTTGCATAGGTACTAGTATTGCCTGTCGTTCATGCCATTGGTTTTGCATCGGTACTAGTATTGCCTGCCGTTCATGCAATCTTTTTTGCATAGGTACTATTATTGCCTGTCGTTCATGCCATTATTTTTGCATAGGTACTAGTATTGCCTGTCGTTCATGCCATTATTTTTGCATAGGTACTAGTATTGCGTGTCGTTCATGCCTTAATTTTTGCAGAGGTACTAGTATTGCCTGTCGTTCATGGCATTATTTTTGCATTGGTACTAGTATTGCCTGTTATTCATGCCATTATTTTTGCATAGGTTCTAGTATTGCCTGTCGTTCATGTCATTGGTTTTGCATAGGTACGAGAATTGCCTGTCGTTCATGCAATTTGTTTTGCATAGGTACTAGTATTGCCTGTCGTTCATCCCATTATTTTTGCTTAGGTGCAAATATTGCCTGTCGGTCATGCCATTATTTTTGCATAGGTACTAGTTTTGCCTGTCGTTCCTGTCACTGGTTTTGCATAGTTACAAGTATTGCCTGTCGTTCATGCCATTGGTTTTGCATAGGAACTAGTATTGCCTGTCGTTCATGTCATTGGTTTTGCATAGGTACTAGTATTGCCTGTCGTTCATGCCATTGGTTTTGCATAGGTACTAGTATTGCCTGTAGTTCATGCCATTGGTTTTGTATAGGTGCTAGTATTGCCTGTCTTTCATGCCATTAATTTTGCATAGGTACTTGTATTGCCTGTCGTTCATGCCATTGGTTTTGCATAGGTACTAGTATTGCCTGTCGTTCATGCCATTGGTTTTGCATAGGTGCAAGTATTGCCTGTCTTTCATGCCATTAATTTTGCATAGGTACTAGTATTGCCTGTCGTTCATGCCATTGGCTTGCATAGGTACTAGTATTGCCTGTCGTTCATGCCATTATTTTTGCATTGGTACTAGTATTGCCTGTCGTTCATGCCTTTTTTTTTGCATAGGTACTAGTATTGCCTGTCGTTCATGCCATTATTTTTGTATAGGTACTAGTATTGCCTGTCGTTCATGTCATTGGTTTTGCATAGGTACTAGTATTGCCTGTCGTTCATGCCATTATTTTTGCATTGGTACTGGTATTGCCTGTCGTTCATGCCTTTTTTTTTGCATAGGTACTAGTATTGCCTGTCGTTCATGCCATTATTTTTGTATAGGTACTAGTAATGCCTGTCGTTCATGCCATTTGTTTTGAATAGGTAATATTATTTTCTGTCGCTCATGCCATTGGTTTTGCATTGGTACTAGTATTGCCAATCGTTCATGCCATTATTTTTGCATCGGTACTATTATTGCCTGTCGTCCATGCCATTACTTGGCATCGGTACTTGTATTGCCTGTCGTTCATGCCATTGGTTTTGCATAGGTACTAGTATTGCCTGTCGTCCATGCCATTATTTTTGCATCGGTACTAGTATTGCCTGTCGTTCATGCCATTAATTTTGCATAGGTACTTCTATTGCCTGTCGTTGATGCCATTGGTTTTGCATAGGCACTAGTGTTGCCTGTCGTTCATGCTATTATTTTTGCATAGGTACTGGTATTGCCTGTCGTTCTTGCCATTATTTTTGCATAGGTACTAGTATTGCCTGTCCTTCATGCCATTGGTTTTGCATAGGTACTAGTATTGTTTGTCGTTCATGCCATTATTTTTGCATAGGTACTAGTATTTCCTGTCGTCATGCCATTATTTTTGCAAAGGTACTAGTATTGCCTGTCGTTCATGCCTTTTTTTTTGCATAGGTACTAGTATTGCCTGTCTTTCATGTCATTGGTTTTGCATAGGTACTAGTATTATCTGTGGTTCATGCAATTGGTTTTGCATAGGTACTTGTATTGCCTGTCGTTCATGCCATTGGTTTTGCATAGGTACTCATGCCATTGGTTTTGCATAGGTACTAGTATTGCCTGTTGTCATGCCATTGGTTTTGCATAGGTACTAGTATTGTTTGTCGTTCATGCCATTATATTTGCATAGGTACTAGCATTGCCTGTCGTTCAAACCATTATTTTTGCTTAGGTACAAATATTGCCTGTCGTTCATGCCATTATTTTTGCATAGGTACTAGTTTTGCCTGTCGTTCATGTCACTGGTTTTGCATAGTTACAAGTATTGCCTGTCGTTCATGCCATTGGTTTTGCATAGGAACTAGTATTGCCTGTCGTTCATGTCATTGGTTTTGCATAGGTTCTAGTATTGCCTGTCGTTCATGCCATTGGTCTGCAAAGGTACTAGTATTGCCTGTCGTTCATTCCATTGGTTTTGCATTGGTACTAGTATTGCCTGTGGTTCATGCCATTATTTTTGCAAAGGCACTAGTATTTCCTGTCGTTCATGCCATTATTTTTGCAAAGGCACTAGTATTGCCTGTCGTTCATGCCATAGGTTTTGCATCGGTACTAGTATTGCCTGCCGTTCATGCAATCTTTATTGCATAGGTACTAGTATTGCCTGTTGTTCATGCCATTATTTTTGCATAGGTACTAGTATTGCCTGTCGTTCATGCCATTTGTTTTGAATAGGTAATATTATTTTCTGTTGTTCATGCCATTGGTTTTGCATTGGTACCAGTATTGCCAGTCGTTCATGCCATTATTTTTGCATTGGTACTAGTATTGCCTGTCGTTCATGCCATTATTTTTGCATAGGTACTAGTATTGCCTGTCGTTCATGCCATTATTTTTGCATTGGTACTAGTATTGCCTGTCGTTCATGCCTTTTTTTTTGCATAGGTACTAGTATTGCCTGTCGTTCATGCCATTATTTTTGTATAGGTACTAGTATTGCCTGTCGTTCATGTCATTGGTTTTGCATAGGTACTAGTATTGCCTGTCGTTCATGCCATTATTTTTGCATTGGTACTGGTATTGCCTGTCGTTCATGCCTTTTTTTTTGCATAGGTACTAGTATTGCCTGTCGTTCATGCCATTATTTTTGTATAGGTACTAGTAATGCCTGTCGTTCATGCCATTTGTTTTGAATAGGTAATATTATTTTCTGTCGCTCATGCCATTGGTTTTGCATTGGTACTAGTATTGCCAATCGTTCATGCCATTATTTTTGCATCGGTACTATTATTGCCTGTCGTCCATGCCATTACTTGGCATCGGTACTTGTATTGCCTGTCGTTCATGCCATTGGTTTTGCATAGGTACTAGTATTGCCTGTCGTTCATGCCATTATTTTTGCATCGGTACTAGTATTGCCTGTCGTTCATGCCATTAATTTTGCATAGGTACTTCTATTGCCTGTCGTTGATGCCATTGGTTTTGCATAGGCACTAGTGTTGCCTGTCGTTCATGCTATTATTTTTGCATAGGTACTGGTATTGCCTGTCGTTCTTGCCATTATTTTTGCATAGGTACTAGTATTGCCTGTCCTTCATGCCATTGGTTTTGCATAGGTACTAGTATTGTTTGTCGTTCATGCCATTATTTTTGCATAGGTACTAGTATTTCCTGTCGTCATGCCATTATTTTTGCAAAGGTACTAGTATTGCCTGTCGTTCATGCCTTTTTTTTTGCATAGGTACTAGTATTGCCTGTCTTTCATGTCATTGGTTTTGCATAGGTACTAGTATTATCTGTGGTTCATGCAATTGGTTTTGCATAGGTACTTGTATTGCCTGTCGTTCATGCCATTGGTTTTGCATAGGTACTCATGCCATTGGTTTTGCATAGGTACTAGTATTGCCTGTTGTCATGCCATTGGTTTTGCATAGGTACTAGTATTGTTTGTCGTTCATGCCATTATATTTGCATAGGTACTAGCATTGCCTGTCGTTCAAACCATTATTTTTGCTTAGGTACAAATATTGCCTGTCGTTCATGCCATTATTTTTGCATAGGTACTAGTTTTGCCTGTCGTTCATGTCACTGGTTTTGCATAGTTACAAGTATTGCCTGTCGTTCATGCCATTGGTTTTGCATAGGAACTAGTATTGCCTGTCGTTCATGTCATTGGTTTTGCATAGGTTCTAGTATTGCCTGTCGTTCATGCCATTGGTCTGCAAAGGTACTAGTATTGCCTGTCGTTCATTCCATTGGTTTTGCATTGGTACTAGTATTGCCTGTGGTTCATGCCATTATTTTTGCAAAGGCACTAGTATTTCCTGTCGTTCATGCCATTATTTTTGCAAAGGCACTAGTATTGCCTGTCGTTCATGCCATAGGTTTTGCATCGGTACTAGTATTGCCTGCCGTTCATGCAATCTTTATTGCATAGGTACTAGTATTGCCTGTTGTTCATGCCATTATTTTTGCATAGGTACTAGTATTGCCTGTCGTTCATGCCATTTGTTTTGAATAGGTAATATTATTTTCTGTTGTTCATGCCATTGGTTTTGCATTGGTACCAGTATTGCCAGTCGTTCATGCCATTATTTTTGCATTGGTACTAGTATTGCCTGTCGTTCATGCCTTTATTTTTGCATAGGTACTAGTGTTCCTGTTGTTCATGCCATTATTTTTGAATAGGTACTGGTATTACCTGTCGTTCATGGCATTATTTTTGCATTGGTTCTAGTATTGCCTGTTATTCATGCCATTATTTTTGCATAGGTACTAGTATTGCCTGTCGTTCATGCCATTGGTTTTGCATCGGTACTAGTATTGCCTGCCGTTCATGCAATCTTTTTTGCATAGGTACTATTATTGCCTGTCGTTCATGCCATTATTTTTGCATAGGTACTAGTATTGCTTGTCGTCATGCCATTATTTTTGCATAGGTACTAGTATTGCCTGTCGTTCATGCCATTATTTTTGCTTAGGTACTAATATTGCCTGTTGTTCATGCCATTGTTTTTGCATAGGTACTAGTATTGCCTGTCGTTCACGCCATTGGTTTTGCATAGTAACGAGTATGGCCTGTCGTTCATGCCATTGGTTTTGCATTGGTACTAGTATTGCCAGTCGTTCATGCCATTATTTTTGCATAGGTACTAGTGTTCCTGTTGTTCATGCCATTATTTTTGCATAGGTACTAGTATTGCCTGTCGTTCATGGCATTATTTTTGCATTGGTACTAGTATTGCCTGTTATTCATGCCATTATTTTTGCATAGGTTCTAGTATTGCCTGTCGTTCATGTCATTGGTTTTGCATAGGTACGAGTATTGCCTGTCGTTCATGCAATTTGTTTTGCAAAGGTACTTGTATTGCCTGTCGTTCATGCCATTGGTTTTGCATAGGTACTAGTATTGCCTGTCGTTCATGCCATTGGTTTTATATAGGTACTAGTATTGCCTGTCGTTCATGCCATTGGTTTTGCATAGGTACTAGTATTGTTTGTCGTTCATGCCATTATGTTTGCATAGGTACTAGTATTGCTTGTCGTCATGCCATTATTTTTGCATAGGTACTAGTATTGCCTGTCGTTCATGCCATTATTTTTGCTTAGGTACTAATATTGCCTGTCGTTCACGCCATTGGTTTTGCATAGTAACGAGTATGGCCTGTCGTTCATGCCATTGGTTTTGCATAGGGACAAGTATTGCCTGTCGTTCATGCCATTGGTTTTGCATAGGTACGAGTATTGCCTGTCGTTCATGCCATTGGTCTGCATAGGTACTAGTATTGCCTGTCGTTCATGCCATTATTTTTGCATAGGTCCTAGTATTGCCTGTGGTTCATGCAATTGGTTTTGCATAGGTACTTGTATTGCCTCTCGTTCATGCCATTGGTTTTGCATAGGTACTAGTATTGCCTGTTGTCATGCCATTGGTTTTGCAAAGGTACTAGTATTGTTTGTTGTTCATGCCATTATTTTTGCATAGGTACTGGTATTGCCTGTCATTCATGCCATTATTTTTGCATAGGTACTAGTATTGCCTGTCCTTCATGCCATTGGTTTTGCATAGGTACTAGTATTGTTTGTCGTTCATGCCATTATTTTTGCATAGGTACTAGTATTTCCTGTCGTCATGCCATTATTTTTGCATAGGTACTAGTATTGCCTGTCGTTCATGCCTTTTTTTTTGCATAGGTACTAGTATTGCCTGTCGTTCATGCCATTATTTTTGTATAGGTACTAGTATTGCCTGTCGTTCATGTCATTGGTTTTGCATAGGTACTAGTATTGCCTGTGGTTCATGCAATTGGTTTTGCATAGGTACTTGTATTGCCTGTCGTTCATGCCATTGGTTTTGCATAGGTACTGGTATTGCCTGTTGTCATGCCATTGGTTTTGCATAGGTACTAGTATTGTTTGTCGTTCATGCCATTATTTTTGCATAGGTACTAGTATTGCCTGTCGTCATGCCATTATATTTGCATAGGTACTAGTATTGCCTGTCGTTCATACTATTTTTTTTGCTTAGGTACAAATATTGCCTGTCGTTCATGCCATTATTTTTGCATAGGTACTAGTTTTGCCTGTCGTTCATGTCACTGGTTTTGCATAGTTACAAGTATTGCCTGTCGTTCATGCCATTGGTTTTGCATAGGAACTAGTATTGCCTGTTGTTCATGTCATTGGTTTTGCATAGGTTCTAGTATTGCCTGTCGTTCATGCCATTGGTCTGCATAGGTACTAGTATTGCCTGTCGTTCATTCCATTGGTTTTGCATTGGTACTAGTATTGCCTGTGGTTCATGCCATTATTTTTGCATAGGCACTAGTATTGCCTGTTGTTCATGCCATTATTTTTGCATAGGCACTAGTATTGCCTGTCGTTCATGCCATTGGTTTTGCATCGGTACTAGTATTGCCTGCCGTTCATGCAATCTTTTTTGCATAGGTACTAGTATTGCCTGTTGTTCATGCCATTATTTTTGCATAGGTACTAGTATTGCCTGTCGTTCATGCCATTTGTTTTGAATAGGTAATATTATTTTCTGTCGTTCATGCCATTGGTTTTGCATTGGTACTAGTATTGCCAGTCGTTCTTGCCATTATTTTTGCATAGGTACTAGTATTGCGTGTCGTTCATGCCTTTATTTTTGCATAGGTACTAGTGTTCCTGTTGTTCATGCCATTATTTTTGCATAGGTACTAGTATTGCCTGTCGTTCATGGCATTATTTTTGCATTGGTTCTAGTTTTGCCTGTCGTTCTTGCCTTTGGTTTTGCATCGGTACTAGTTTTGCCTGCCGTTCATGCATTCTTTTTTGCATAGGTACTATTTTTGCCTGTCGTTCATGCCATTATTTTTGCATAGGTACTAGTATTGCCTGTCGTTCATGCCATTTGTTTTGAATAGGTAATATTATTTTCTTTCGTTCATGCCATTAGTTTTGCATTGGTACTAGTATTACCAGTCGTTCATGCCATTATTTTTGCATAGGTACTAGTATTGCGTGTCGTTCATGCCTTTATTTTTGCATAGGTACTAGTGTTCCTGTTGTTCATGCCATTATTTTTTCATAGGTACTAGTATTGCCTGTCGTTCATGGCATTATTTTTGCATTAGTACTAGTATTGCCTGTTATTCATGCCATTATTTTTGCATTGGTTCTAGTATTGCCTGTCGTTCATGTCATTGGTTTTGCATAGGAACTAGTATTGCCTGTCGTTCATGCAATTTGTTTTGCAAAGGTACTTGTATTGCCTGTCGTTCATGCCATTGGTTTTGTATAGGTACTAGTATTGCCTGTCGTTCATGCCATTGGTTTTATATAGGTACTAGTATTGCCTGTCGTTCATGCCATTGGTTTTGCATAGGTACTAGTATTGTTTGTCGTTCATGCCATTATGTTTGCATAGGTACTAGTATTGCTTGTCGTCATGCCATTATTTTTGCATAGGTACTAGTATTGCCTGTCGTTAATGCCATTATTTTTGCTTAGGTACTAATATTGCCTGTCGTTCATGCCATTGTTTTTGCATAGGTACTAGTATTGCCTGTCGTTCACGCCATTGGTTTTGCATAGTAACGAGTATGGCCTGTCGTTCATGCCATTGGTTTTGCATAGGGACAAGTATTTCCTGTCGTTCATGCCATTGGTTTTGCATAGGTACGAGTATTGCCTGTCGTTCATGCCATTGGTCTGCATAGGTACTAGTATTGCCTGTCGTTCATGCCATTATTTTTGCATAGGTACTGGTATTGCCTGTCGTTCACGCCATTGGTTTTGCATAGTGACGAGTATGGCCTGTCGTTCATGCCATTGGTTTTGCATCGGTACTGGTATTGCCTGTCGTTCATGCCATTGGTTTTGAATTGGTAATAGTATTTTCTGTCGTTCCTGCCATTGGTTTTGCATAGGTACTAGAATTGCCTGTAGTTCATGCCATTATTTTTGCATAGGTACTAGTATTGCCTGTCGTTCATGGCATTATTTTTGCATTGGTTCTAGTATTGCCTGTCGTTCATGCCATTGGTTTTGCATCGGTACTAGTATTGCCTGCCGTTCATGCAATCTTTTTTGCATAGGTACTATTATTGCCTGTCGTTCATGCCATTATTTTTGCATAGGTACTAGTATTGCCTGTCGTTCATGCCATTTGTTTTGAATAGGTAATATTATTTTCTTTCGTTCATGCCATTAGTTTTGCATTGGTACTAGTATTACCAGTCGTTCATGCCATTATTTTTGCATAGGTACTAGTATTGCGTGTCGTTCATGCCTTTATTTTTGCATAGGTACTAGTGTTCCTGTTGTTCATGCCATTATTTTTTCATAGGTACTAGTATTGCCTGTCGTTCATGGCATTATTTTTGCATTAGTACTAGTATTGCCTGTTATTCATGCCATTATTTTTGCATTGGTTCTAGTATTGCCTGTCGTTCATGTCATTGGTTTTGCATAGGAACTAGTATTGCCTGTCGTTCATGCAATTTGTTTTGCAAAGGTACTTGTATTGCCTGTCGTTCATGCCATTGGCTTTGTATAGGTACTAGTATTGCCTGTCGTTCATGCCATTGGTTTTATATAGGTACTAGTATTGCCTGTCGTTCATGCCATTGGTTTTGCATAGGTACTAGTATTGTTTGTCGTTCATGCCATTATGTTTGCATAGGTACTAGTATTGCTTGTCGTCATGCCATTATTTTTGCATAGGTACTAGTATTGCCTGTCGTTAATGCCATTATTTTTGCTTAGGTACTAATATTGCCTGTCGTTCATGCCATTGTTTTTGCATAGGTACTAGTATTGCCTGTCGTTCACGCCATTGGTTTTGCATAGTAACGAGTATGGCCTGTCGTTCATGCCATTGGTTTTGCATAGGGACAAGTATTTCCTGTCGTTCATGCCATTGGTTTTGCATAGGTACGAGTATTGCCTGTCGTTCATGCCATTGGTCTGCATAGGTACTAGTATTGCCTGTCGTTCATGCCATTATTTTTGCATAGGTACTGGTATTGCCTGTCGTTCACGCCATTGGTTTTGCATAGTGACGAGTATGGCCTGTCGTTCATGCCATTGGTTTTGCATCGGTACTGGTATTGCCTGTCGTTCATGCCATTGGTTTTGAATTGGTAATAGTATTTTCTGTCGTTCCTGCCATTGGTTTTGCATAGGTACTAGAATTGCCTGTAGTTCATGCCATTATTTTTGCATAGGTACTAGTTATTGCCTGTCGTTCATGCCATTGGTTTTGCATCGGTACTAGTATTGCCTGTCGTTCATGCCTTTTTTTTGCATAGGTACTAAGATTGCCTGTCGTTCATGCCATTGGTTTTGCATAGGTAATAGTATTGCCTGTCGTTCATGCTATTATTTTTGCATAGGTACTAGTTTTGCCTGTCGTTCATGCCATTGGTTTTGCATAGGTACTAGTATTGCCTGTCGTTCATGCCATTGGTTTTACATTGGGACTAGTATTGCCTGTCTTTCATGCCATTGGTTTTGCATAGGTACTAGTATTGCCTGTCGTTCATGCCATTATTTTTGCATAGGTACTAGGATTACCTGTCTTTCATGACATTATTTTTGCATAGGTACTAGTATTGCCTGTCGTTCATGCCATTATTTTTGCATAGGTACTAGTATTGCCTGTCGTTCATGCCATTATTTTGGCATAGGTACTAGTATTGCTTGTCGTTCATGCCATTATTTTTGCATAGGTACTAGTATTTTCTGTCGTTAATGGCATTATTTTTGTATAGGTACTAGTATTGCCTGTCGTTCATGTCATTGGTTTTGCATAGGTACTAGTATTGCCTGTCGTTCATGCCATTACTTTTGCATAGGTACTCGTATTGCCTGTCATTCATGCCATTGGTTTTGCATAGGTACTAGTATTGCCGGTCGTTCATGCCATTAATTTTGCATAGGTACTTGTATTGCCTGTTGTTAATGCCATTGGTTTTGCATAGGCACTAGTATTGCCTGTCGTTCATGCCATTATTTTTGCATAGGTACTAGTTTTGCCTGTCGTTCGTGCCAATTATTTTTGCATAGGTACTAGTATTGCCTGTCGTTCATGCCATTATTTTTGCATAGGGACTAGTACTGCCTGTCGTTCACGCCATTGGTTTTGCATAGGTATTAGTATTGCCTGTCGTTCATGCCATTGGTTTTGCTTAGGTATTAGTATTGCCTGTCGTTCATGCAATTATTTTTGCATAGGTACTAGTATTTTCTGTCGTTCATGCCATTTGTTATGCATAGGTACTAATATTGCCTGTCGTTCATGCCATTATTTTTGCATAGGTACAAGTATTGCCTGTCGCTCATGCCATTATTTTTGCATAGGTACTAGTATTGCCTGTCGTTCATGCCATTATTTTTGCAGAGGTACCAGTATTGCCTGTCCTTCATGCCATTGGTTTTGCATAGGTACTAGTATTGCATGTCATTCATGCCATTGGTTTTGCATAGGTTCTAGTCTTGCCTGTCGTTCCTGCCATTATTTTTGCATAGGTACTAGTATTGCCTGTCGTTCGTGCCATTATTTATGCATAGGTACTGGTATTGCCTGTCGTTCATGCCATTATTTTTGCATAGGTACTAGTATTGCCTGTCGTTCATGCCATTGGTTTTGCATAGGTACTAGTATTGCCTGTCGTTCATGCCATAGGTTTTGCATACATACTAGTATTGCCTGTCGTTCATGCCATTAATTTTGCAAAGGTACTTGTATTGCCTGTCGTTCATGCCATTGGTTTTGAATTGGTAATAGTTTTGCCTGTCGTTCATGCCATTATTTTTGCATAGGTACTAGTATTTCCTGTCGTTCATGCCATTATTTATGCATAGGCACTAGTATTGCCTGTAGTTCATGCCATGGGTTTTGCATAGGTACTAGGATTGTTTGTTGTTCATGCCATTATATTTGCATAGTTACTAGTATTGCCTGTTTTTCATGCCATTATTTTTGCATAGGTACTAGTATTGCCTGTCGTTCCTGCCATTATTTTTGCATAGGTACTAGTATTGCCTGTCGTTCATGTCATTATTTTTGCATAGGTACTAGTATTGCCTGTCGTCCATGCCATTATTTTTGCTTAGGTACTAATATTGCCTGTCTTTCATGCCATTATTTTTGCATAGGTACTAGTATTGCCTGTCGTTCATGTCATTGGTTTTGCATAAGTACTAGTATTGCCTGTCGTTCATGCCATTGGTTTTGCATAGGTATTAGTATTGCCTGTCGTTCATGCCATTGGTTTTGCATAGGTACTAGTATTGCCTGTCGTTCATGCCATTGGTCTGCATAGGTACTAGTATTGCCTGTCGTTCATGCCATTGGTTTTGCATTGGTACTAGTATTGCCTGTCGTTCATGCCATTATTTTTGCATAGGTACTAGTATTGCCTGTCGTTCATGCCATTATTATCTCCCGCCAACACGAAGTGGGAGGGGGATATGGGTTTGACCTCCGTCCGTGCGTCCGTCCGTGCGTGCGTCCGTGCGTGCGTCCATCCGTCCGTCCGTCCGAGATAAAGGGGACAGCTTTACTCAGAAAGTTCTACACATACAACCATTATGGCCTTGATCGAGTTCGAAAATGAGAAGCGCACGATTGGCGGGGGATGTTGTAGACCATGTCGACTTGTTTTTGCATAGGTACTAGTATTGCCTGTCGTTCATGCCATTGGTTTTGCAAAGGTACTAGTTTTGCCTGTCGTTCATGCCATTATTTTTTTATAGGTACTAGTATTGCCTGTCGTTCATGCCATTGGTTTTGAATAGGTAATAGTATTTTCTGTCGTTCATGCCATTGGTTTTGCATAGGAACTAGCGTTGCCTGTCGTTCATGCCATTATTTTTGCATAGGTACTAGTTATTGCTTGTCGTTCATGCCATTGGTTTTGCATCGGTACTAGTATTGCCTGTCGTTCATGCCATTATTTTGCATAGGTACTAGTATTGCCTGTCGTTCATGCCATTGGTTTTGCATAGGTAATAGTATTGCCTGTCGTTCATGCCATTATCATGCATAGGTACTAGTGTTGCCTGTCGTTCATGCCATTATTTTTGTATAGGTACTAGTATTGCCTGTCGTTCATGTCATTGGTTTTGCATAGGTACTAGTATTGCCTGTCGTTCATGCCATTGGTTGTGTTTAGTTACTTGAATTGCCTGTCGTTCATGCCATTGGTTTTGCATAGGTACTAGTATTGCCTGTCGTTCATGCCATTGGTTTTGCATTGGTACTAGTATTGCCTGTCTTTCATGCCATTGGTTTTGCATCGGTACGAGTATTGCCTGTCGTTCATGCCATTGGTTTTGCAGAGGTACTAGTATTGCCTGTCGTTCATGCCATTATTTTTGCATAGGTACTAGTATTGCCTGTCTTTCATGCCGTTATTTTTGCATGGGTACTAGTATTGCCTGTCGTTCATGCCATTATTTTTGCATAGGTACTAGTATTGCCTGTCGTTCATGCCATTATTTTTGCGTAGGTACTAGTATTGCCTGTCGTTCATGCCATTATTTTTGTATAGGTACTAGTATTGCCTGTCGTTCATGCCATTGGTTTTGCATAGGTACTAGTATTGCCTGTCGTTCATGCCATTGGTTTTGCATAGGTCCTTGTATTGCCTGTCGTTCATGCCATTGGTTTTGCATTGGTACTAGTATTGCCTGTCTTTCATGCCATTGGTTTTGCATAGGTACTAGTATTGCCTGTCGTTCATGCCATTGGTTTTGCATAGGTACTAGTATTGTTTGTCGTTCATGCCATTATTTTTACATAGGTACTAGTATTGCCTGTCGTTCATGCCATTATTTTTGTACAGGTACTAGTTTTGCCTGTCGTTCGTGCCATTAGTTTTGCATAGGTACTAGTATTGCCTGTCGTTCATGCCATTGGTTTTGCATTGGGACTAGTATTGCCTGTCTTTCATGCCATTGGTTTTGCATAGATACTTGTATTGCATGTCCTTCATGCCATTGGTTTTGCATAGGTACTAGTATTGCCTGTCGTTCATGCCATTATTTTTGCATAGGTACTAGTATTGCCTGTCGTTCATGCCATTATTTTTGTACAGGTACTAGTTTTGCCTGTCGTTCATGCCATTAGTTTTGCATAGGTACTAGTATTGCCTGTCGTTCATGCCATTGGTTTTGCATTGGGACTAGTATTGCCTGTCTTTCATGCCATTGGTTTTGCATAGGTACTAGTATTGCCTGTCGTTCATGCCATTATTTTTGTACAGGTACTAGTTTTGCCTGTCGTTCATGCCATTAGTTTTGCATAGGTACTAGTATTGCCTGTCGTTCATGCCATTGGTTTTGCATTGGGACTAGTATTGCCTGTCTTTCATGCCATTGGTTTTGCATAGATACTTGTTTTGCATGTCCTTCATGCCATTGGTTTTGCATAGGTACTAGTATTGCCTGTCGTTCATGCCATTATTTTTGCATAGGTACTAGTATTACCTGTCTTTCATGCCATTATTTTTTCATAGGTACTAGTATTGCCTGTCGTTCATGCCATTATTTTTGCATAGGTACTAGTATTGCTTGTCGTTCATGCCATTATTTTTGTATAGGTACTAGTATTGCCTGTCGTTCATGCCATTATTTTTGTATAGGTACTAGTATTGCCTGTCGTTCATGCCATTGGTTTTGCATAGGTACTAGTATTGCCTGTCGTTCATGCCATTTGTTTTGCATAGGTCCTTGTATTGCCTGTCGTTCATGCCATTGGTTTTGCATTGGTACTAGTATTGACTGTCTTTCATGCCATTGGTTTTGCATAGGTACTAGTATTGCCTGTCGTTCATGCCATTGGTTTTGCATAGGTACTAGTATTGCCTGTCGTTCATGCCATTATTTTTGCATATGAACTAGTATTGCCTGTCGTTCATGCCATTATTTTTCCATAGGTACTAGTATTGCCTGTCGTTCATGCCATTATTTTGGCATAGGTACTAGTATTGCTTGTCGTTCATGCCATTATTTTTGCATAGGTACTAGTATTGCCTGTCGTGAATGGCATTATTTTTGTATAGGTACTAGTAGTGCCTGTCGTTCATGTCATTGGTTTTGCATAGGTACTAGTATTGCCTGTTGTCATGCCATTACTTTTGCATAGGTACTAGTATTGCCTGTCATTCATGCCATTGGTTTTGCATAGGTTTTAGTATTGCCTGTCTTTCATGCCATTATTTTTGCATAGGTACTAGTTTTGCCTGTCGCTCATGCCATTGGTTTTGCATAGGTACTGGTATTGCCTGTCGTTCATGCCATTGGTTTTGCATAGGTAGTAGTATTGCCTGTCGTTCATGCCATTAATTTTGCAAAGGTACTTGTATTGCCTGTCGTTCATGCCATTGGTTTTGCATAGGCACTAGTATTGCCTGTCGTTCATGCCATTATTTTTGCATAGGTACTAGTATTGCCTGTCGTTCATGCCATTGGTTTTGCATAGGTATTAGTATTGCCTGTCGTTCATGCCATTATTTTTGCATAGGTACTAGTATTGCCTGTCGTTCATGCCATTGGTTTTGAATAGGTAATAGTATTTTCTGTCGTTCATGCCATTTGTTATGCATAGGTACTAGTATTGCCTGTCGTTCATGCCATTATTTTTGCAAAGGTACTAGTATTGCCTGTCGCTCATGCCATTGGTTTTGCATAGGTACTAGTATTGCCTGTCATTCATGCCATTATTTTTGCAGAGGTACCAGTATTGCCTGTCGTTCATGCCATTATTTTGGCATAGGTACTAGTATTGCCTGTCATTCATGCCATTATTTTTGCATAGGTACTAGTATTGCCTTTCGTTCATGCCATTGGTTTTGCATAGACACGGGTATTACCTGTCGTTCATGCCATTATTTTTGCATAGGTATTAGTATTGCCTGTCGTTCGTGCCATTATTTATGCATAGGTACTGGTATTGCCTGTCGTTCATGCCATTATTTTTGCATAGGTACTAGTATTGCCTGTCGTTCATGCCATTGGTTTTGCATAGTGACTAGTATTGCCTGTCGTTTATGCCATAGGTTTTGCATACATACTAGTATTGCCTGTCGTTCATGCCATTAATTTTGCAAAGGTACTTGTATTGCCTGTCGTTCATGCCATTGGTTTTGAATAGGTAATAGTATTTTTTCTGTCGTTCATGCCATTTGTTATGCATAGGTACTAGTTTTGCCTGTCATTCATGCCATTATTTTTGCATAGGTACTAGTATTGCCTGTCGCTCATGCCATCATTTTTGCATAGGTACTAGTATTGCCTGTCGTTCATGCCATTATTTTTGCATAGGTACTAGTATTGCCTGTCGTTCATGCCATTATTTTTGCAAAGGTACTAGTATTGCCTGTCATTCATGCCATTATTTTTGCAAAGGTACTTGTATTGCCTGTCGTTCATGCCATTGGTTTTGAATAGGTAATAGTATTTTCTGTCGTTCATGCAATTTGTTATGCATAGGTACTAGTTTTGCCTGTCGTTCATGCCATTATTTTTGCATAGGTACTAGTATTGCCTGTCGCTCATGCCATCATTTTTGCATAGGTACTAGTATTGCCTGTCGTTCATGCCATAGGTTTTGCATACATACTAGTATTGCCTGTCGTTCATGCCATTAATTTTGCAAAGGTACTTGTATTGCCTGTCGTTCATGCCATTGGTTTTGCATTGGGACTAGTATTGCCTGTCTTTCATGCCATTGGTTTTGCATAGATACTTGTTTTGCATGTCCTTCATGCCATTGGTTTTGCATAGGTACTAGTATTGCCTGTCGTTCATGCCATTATTTTTGCATAGGTACTAGTATTACCTGTCTTTCATGCCATTATTTTTTTATAGGTACTAGTATTGCGTGTCGTTCATGCCATTATTTTTGCATAGGTACTAGTATTGCCTGTCGTTCATGCCATTATTTTTGTATAGGTACTAGTATTGCCTGTCGTTCATGTCATTGGTTTTGCATAGGTACTAGTATTGCCTGTCGTTCATGCCATTATTTTTGTATAGGTACTAGTATTGCCTGTCGTTCATGCCATTGGTTTTGCATAGGTACTAGTATTGCCTGTCGTTCATGCCATTTGTTTTGCATAGGTCCTTGTATTGCCTGTCGTTCATGCCATTGGTTTTGCATTGGTACTAGTATTGACTGTCTTTCATGCCATTGGTTTTGCATAGGAACTAGTATTGCCTGTCGTTCATGCCATTGGTTTTGCATAGGTACTAGTATTGCCTGTCGTTCATGCCATTATTTTTGCATATGAACTAGTATTGCCTGTCGTTCATGCCATTATTTTTCCATAGGTACTAGTATTGCCTGTCGTTCATGCCATTATTTTGGCATAGGTACTAGTATTGCTTGTCGTTCATGCCATTATTTTTGCATAGGTACTAGTATTGCCTGTCGTGAATGGCATTATTTTTGTATAGGTACTAGTAGTGCCTGTCGTTCATGTCATTGGTTTTGCATAGGTACTAGTATTGCCTGTTGTCATGCCATTACTTTTGCATAGGTACTAGTATTGCCTGTCATTCATGCCATTGGTTTTGCATAGGTTTTAGTATTGCCTGTCTTTCATGCCATTATTTTTGCATATTTACTAGTTTTGCCTGTCGCTCATGCCATTGGTTTTGCATAGGTACTGGTATTGCCTGTCGTTCATGCCATTGGTTTTGCATAGGTACTAGTATTGCCTGTCGTTCATGCCATTAATTTTGCATAGGTACTTGTATTGCCTGTCGTTCATGCCATTGGTTTTGCATAGGCACTAGTATGGCCTGTCGTTCATGCCATTATTTTTGCATAGGTACTAGTATTGCCTGTCGTTCATGCCATTGGTTTTGCATAGGTATTAGTATTGCCTGTCGTTCATGCCATTATTTTTGCATAGGTACTAGTATTGCCTGTCGTTCATGCCATTGGTTTTGAATAGGTAATAGTATTTTCTGTCGTTCATGCCATTTGTTATGCATAGGTACTAGTATTGCCTGTCGTTCATGCCATTATTTTTGCATAGGTACTAGTATTGCCTGTCGCTCATGCCATTGGTTTTGCATAGGTACTAGTATTGCCTGTCATTCATGCCATTATTTTTGCAGAGGTATTAGTATTGCCTGTCGTTCGTGCCATTATTTATGCATAGGTACTGGTATTGCCTGTCGTTCATGCCATTATTTTTGCATAGGTACTAGTATTGCCTGTCGTTCATGCCATTGGTTTTGCATAGTTACTAGTATTGCCTGTCGTTTATGCCATAGGTTTTGCATACATACTAGTATTGCCTGTCGTTCATGCCATTAATTTTGCAAAGGTACTTGTATTGCCTGTCGTTCATGCCATTGGTTTTGAATAGGTAATAGTATTTTTTCTGTCGTTCATGCCATTTGTTATGCATAGGTACTAGTTTTGCCTGTCGTTCATGCCATTATTTTTGCATCGGTACTAGTATTGCCTGTCGCTCATGCCATCATTTTTGCATAGGTACTAGTATTGCCTGTCGTTCATGCCATTATTTTTGCATAGGTACTAGTATTGCCTGTCGTTCATGCCATTATTTTTGCAAAGGTACTAGTATTGCCTGTCATTCATGCCATTATTTTTGCAAAGGTACTTGTATTGCCTGTCGTTCATGCCATTGGTTTTGAATAGGTAATAGTATTTTCTGTCGTTCATGCAATTTTTTATGCATAGGTACTAGTTTTGCCTGTCGTTCATGCCATTATTTTTGCATAGGTACTAGTATTGCCTGTCGCTCATGCCATCATTTTTGCATAGGTACTAGTATTGCCTGTCGTTCATGCCATAGGTTTTGCATACAAACTAGTATTGCCTGTCGTTCATGCCATTAATTTTGCAAAGGTACTTGTATTGCCTGTCGTTCATGCCATTGGTTTTGCATAGGTCCTAGTATTGCCTGTCGTTCATGCCATTGGTTTTGCATAGGTACGAGTATTGCCTGTCGTTCATGCCATTGGTTTTGCATAGGTACTAGTATTGCCTGTCGTTCATGCCATTATTTTTGCATAGGTACTAGTATTGCCTGTCTTTCATGCCGTTATTTTTGCATAGGTACTAGTATTGCCTGTCGTTCATGCCATTATTTTTGCATAGGTACAAGTATTGCCTGTCGTTCATGCCATTGGTTTTGCATAGGTACTAGTATTGCCTGTCGTTCATGCCATTATTTTTTATAGGTACTAGTATTGCCTGTCGTTCATGCCATTGGTTTTGAATAGGTAGTAGTATTTTCTTTCGTTCATGCCATTGGTTTTGCATAGGTACTAGCATTGCCTGTCGTTCATGCCATTATTTTTGCATAGGTACTAGTTATTGCTTGTCGTTCATGCCATTGGTTTTGCATCGGTACTAGTATTGCCTGTCGTTCATGCCATTATTTTTGCATAGGTACTTGTATTGCCTGTCGTTCATGCCATTGGTTTTGCATAGGTAATAGTATTGCCTGTCGTTCATGCCATTATTTTTGCATAGGTACTAGTATTGCCTGTCGTTCATGCCATTATTTTTGTATAGGTACTAGAATTGCCTGTCGTTCATGTCATTGGTTTTGCATTGGTACTAGTATTGCCTGTCGTTCATGCCATTGGTTTTGTTTAGTGACTTGAATTGCCTGTCGTTCATGCCATTGGTTTTGCATAGGTACTAGTATTGCCTGTCGTTCATGCCATTGGTTTTGCATTGGTACTAGTATTGCCTGTCTTTCATGCCATTGGTTTTGCATAGGTACGAGTATTGCCTGTCGTTCATGCCATTGGTTTTGCATCGGTACTAGTATTGCCTGTCGTTCATGCCATTATTTTTGCATAGGTACTAGTATTGCCTTTCTTTCATGCCGTTATTTTTGCATCGGTACCAGTATTGCCTGTCGTTCATGCCATTATTTTTGCATAGGTACTAGTATTGCCTGTCGTTCATGCCATTGGTTTTTCATAGGTACTAGTATTGCCTGTCGTTCATGCCATTGGTTTTGCATAGGTCCTTGTATTGCCTGTCGTTCATGCCATTGGTTTTGCATTGATACTAGTACTGCCTGTCTTTCATGCCATTGGTTTTGCATAGGTACTAGTGTTGCCTGTCGTTCATGCCATTATTTTTGCATAGGTACTAATATTGCCTGTCGTTCCTGCCATTATTTTTGTATAGGTACTAGTATTGCCTGTCGTTCATGTCATTGGTTTTGCATAGGTACGAGTATTGCCTGTCGTTCATGCCATTATTTTTGCATTTGTACTAGTATTGCCTGTCGTTCATGCCATTATTTTTCCATAGGTACTAGTATTGCCTGTCGTTCATGCCATTATTTTGGCATAGGTACTAGTATTGCTTGTCGTTCATGCCATTATTTTTGCATAGGTACTAGTATTGCCTGTCGTGAATGGCATTATTTTTTGTATAGGTACTAGTAGTGCCTGTCGTTCATGTCATTGGTTTTGCATAGGTACTAGTATTGCCTGTCGTTCATGCCATTACTTTTGCATAGGTACAAGTATTGACTGTCATTCATGCCATTGGTTGTGCATAGGTTTTAGTATTGCCTGTCTTTCATGCCATTATTTTTGCATAGGTACCAGTTTTGCCTGTCGCTCATGCCATTGGTTTTGCATAGGTACTGGTATTGTCTGTCGTTCATGCCATTGGTTTTGCATAGGTACTAGTTTTGCTTGTCGCTCATGCCATTGGTTTTGCATAGGTACTGGTATTGCCTGTCGTTCATGCCATTAATTTTTCATAGGTACTTGTATTGCCTGTCGTTCATGCCATTGGTTTTGCATAGGCACTAGTATTGCCTGTCGTTCAGGCCATTATTTTTGCATAGGTACTAGAATTGCCTGTCGTTCGTGCTATTATTTTTGCATAGGTACTAGTATTGCCTGTCGTTCATGCCATTATTTTTGCATAGGTACTAGTCCTGCCTGTCGTTCACACCATTGGTTTTGCATAGGTACTAGTATTGCCTGTCGTTCATGCCATTGGTTTTGCATAGGTATTAGTATTGCCTGTCGTTCATGCCATTATTTTTGCATAGGTACTAGTATTGCCTGTCGTTCATGCCATTGGTTTTGAATAGGTAATAGTATTTTCTGTCGTTCATGCCATTTGTTATGCATAGGTACTAGTATTGCCTGTCGTTCATGTCATTATTTTTGCATAGGTACGAGTATTGCCTGTCGCTCATGCCATTGGTTTTGCATAGGTACTAGTATTGCCTGTCGTTCATGCCATTATTTTTGCAGAGGTACCAGTATTGCCTGTCGTTCATGCCATTATTTTTGCATAGGTACTAGAATTGCCTGTCATTCATGCCATTATTTTTGCAAAGGTACTAGTATTGCCTTTCGTTCATGCCATTGGTTTTGCATAGACACGAGTATTACCTGTCGTTCATGCCATTATTTTTGCATAGGTATTAGTATTGCCTGTCGTTCGTGCCATTATTTATGCATAGGTACTGGTATTGCCTGTCGTTCATGCCATTATTTTTGCATAGGTACTAGTATTGCCTGTCGTTCATGCCATTGGTTTTGCATAGGTACTAGTATTGCCTGTCGTTCATGCCATTACTTTTGCATAGGTACTGGTATTGCCTGTCATTCATGCCATTGGTTTTGCATAGGTTTTAGTATTGCCTGTCTTTCATGCCATTATTTTTGCATAGGTATTAGTTTTGCCTGTCGCTCATGTCATTGGTTTTGCATAGGTACTGGTATTGCCTGTCGTTCATGCCATTGGTTTTGCATAGGTACTAGTTTTGCCTGTCGCTCATGCCATTGGTTTTGCATAGGTTTTAGTATTGCCTGTTGTCATGCCATTACTTTTGCATAGGTACTAGTATTGCCTGTCATTCATGCCATTGGTTTTGCATAGGTTTTAGTATTGCCTGTCTTTCATGCCATTATTTTTGCATAGGTACTAGTTTTGCCTGTCGCTCATGCCATTGGTTTTGCATAGGTACTGGTATTGCCTGTCGTTCATGCCATTGGTTTTGCATAGGTACTAGTATTGCCTGTCGTTCATGCCATTAATTTTGCATAGGTACTTGTATTGCCTGTCGTTCATGCCATTGGTTTTGCATAGGCACTAGTATTGCCTGTCGTTCATGCCATTATTTTTGCATAGGTACTAGTATTGCCTGTCGTTCATGCCATTGGTTTTGCATAGGTATTAGTATTGCCTGTCGTTCATGCCATTATTTTTGCATAGGTACTAGTATTGCCTGTCGTTCATGCCATTGGTTTTGAATAGGTAATAGTATTTTCTGTCGTTCATGCCATTTGTTATGCATAGGTACTAGTATTGCCTGTCGTTCATGCCATTATTTTTGCATAGGTACTAGTATTGCCTGTCGCTCATGCCATTGGTTTTGCATAGGTACTAGTATTGCCTGTCATTCATGCCATTATTTTTGCAGAGGTATTAGTATTGCCTGTCGTTCGTGCCATTATTTATGCATAGGTACTGGTATTGCCTGTCGTTCATGCCATTATTTTTGCATAGGTACTAGTATTGCCTGTCGTTCATGCCATTGGTTTTGCATAGTTACTAGTATTGCCTGTCGTTTATGCCATAGGTTTTGCATACATACTAGTATTGCCTGTCGTTCATGCCATTAATTTTGCAAAGGTACTTGTATTGCCTGTCGTTCATGCCATTGGTTTTGAATAGGTAATAGTATTTTTTCTGTCGTTCATGCCATTTGTTATGCATAGGTACTAGTTTTGCCTGTCGTTCATGCCATTATTTTTGCATCGGTACTAGTATTGCCTGTCGCTCATGCCATCATTTTTGCATAGGTACTAGTATTGCCTGTCGTTCATGCCATTATTTTTGCATAGGTACTAGTATTGCCTGTCGTTCATGCCATTATTTTTGCAAAGGTACTAGTATTGCCTGTCATTCATGCCATTATTTTTGCAAAGGTACTTGTATTGCCTGTCGTTCATGCCATTGGTTTTGAATAGGTAATAGTATTTTCTGTCGTTCATGCAATTTTTTATGCATAGGTACTAGTTTTGCCTGTCGTTCATGCCATTATTTTTGCATAGGTACTAGTATTGCCTGTCGCTCATGCCATCATTTTTGCATAGGTACTAGTATTGCCTGTCGTTCATGCCATAGGTTTTGCATACAAACTAGTATTGCCTGTCGTTCATGCCATTAATTTTGCAAAGGTACTTGTATTGCCTGTCGTTCATGCCATTGGTTTTGCATAGGTCCTAGTATTGCCTGTCGTTCATGCCATTGGTTTTGCATAGGTACGAGTATTGCCTGTCGTTCATGCCATTGGTTTTGCATAGGTACTAGTATTGCCTGTCGTTCATGCCATTATTTTTGCATAGGTACTAGTATTGCCTGTCTTTCATGCCGTTATTTTTGCATAGGTACTAGTATTGCCTGTCGTTCATGCCATTATTTTTGCATAGGTACAAGTATTGCCTGTCGTTCATGCCATTGGTTTTGCATAGGTACTAGTATTGCCTGTCGTTCATGCCATTATTTTTTATAGGTACTAGTATTGCCTGTCGTTCATGCCATTGGTTTTGAATAGGTAGTAGTATTTTCTTTCGTTCATGCCATTGGTTTTGCATAGGTACTAGCATTGCCTGTCGTTCATGCCATTATTTTTGCATAGGTACTAGTTATTGCTTGTCGTTCATGCCATTGGTTTTGCATCGGTACTAGTATTGCCTGTCGTTCATGCCTTTATTTTTGCATAGGTACTTGTATTGCCTGTCGTTCATGCCATTGGTTTTGCATAGGTAATAGTATTGCCTGTCGTTCATGCCTTTATTTTTGCATAGGTACTAGTATTGCCTGTCGTTCTTGCCATTATTTTTGTATAGGTACTAGAATTGCCTGTCGTTCATGTCATTGGTTTTGCATTGGTACTAGTATTGCCTGTCGTTCATGCCATTGGTTTTGTTTAGTGACTTGAATTGCCTGTCGTTCATGCCATTGGTTTTGCATAGGTACTAGTATTGCCTGTCGTTCATGCCATTGGTTTTGCATTGGTACTAGTATTGCCTGTCTTTCATGCCATTGGTTTTGCATAGGTACGAGTATTGCCTGTCGTTCATGCCATTGGTTTTGCATCGGTACTAGTATTGCCTGTCGTTCATGCCATTATTTTTGCATAGGTACTAGTATTGCCTTTCTTTCATGCCGTTATTTTTGCATCGGTACCAGTATTGCCTGTCGTTCATGCCATTATTTTTGCATAGGTACTAGTATTGCCTGTCGTTCATGCCATTGGTTTTTCATAGGTACTAGTATTGCCTGTCGTTCATGCCATTGGTTTTGCATAGGTCCTTGTATTGCCTGTCGTTCATGCCATTGGTTTTGCATTGATACTAGTACTGCCTGTCTTTCATGCCATTGGTTTTGCATAGGTACTAGTGTTGCCTGTCGTTCATGCCATTATTTTTGCATAGGTACTAATATTGCCTGTCGTTCCTGCCATTATTTTTGTATAGGTACTAGTATTGCCTGTCGTTCATGTCATTGGTTTTGCATAGGTACGAGTATTGCCTGTCGTTCATGCCATTATTTTTGCATTTGTACTAGTATTGCCTGTCGTTCATGCCATTATTTTTCCATAGGTACTAGTATTGCCTGTCGTTCATGCCATTATTTTGGCATAGGTACTAGTATTGCTTGTCGTTCATGCCATTATTTTTGCATAGGTACTAGTATTGCCTGTCGTGAATGGCATTATTTTTTGTATAGGTACTAGTAGTGCCTGTCGTTCATGTCATTGGTTTTGCATAGGTACTAGTATTGCCTGTCGTTCATGCCATTACTTTTGCATAGGTACAAGTATTGACTGTCATTCATGCCATTGGTTGTGCATAGGTTTTAGTATTGCCTGTCTTTCATGCCATTATTTTTGCATAGGTACCAGTTTTGCCTGTCGCTCATGCCATTGGTTTTGCATAGGTACTGGTATTGTCTGTCGTTCATGCCATTGGTTTTGCATAGGTACTAGTTTTGCTTGTCGCTCATGCCATTGGTTTTGCATAGGTACTGGTATTGCCTGTCGTTCATGCCATTAATTTTTCATAGGTACTTGTATTGCCTGTCGTTCATGCCATTGGTTTTGCATAGGCACTAGTATTGCCTGTCGTTCAGGCCATTATTTTTGCATAGGTACTAGAATTGCCTGTCGTTCGTGCTATTATTTTTGCATAGGTACTAGTATTGCCTGTCGTTCATGCCATTATTTTTGCATAGGTACTAGTCCTGCCTGTCGTTCACACCATTGGTTTTGCATAGGTACTAGTATTGCCTGTCGTTCATGCCATTGGTTTTGCATAGGTATTAGTATTGCCTGTCGTTCATGCCATTATTTTTGCATAGGTACTAGTATTGCCTGTCGTTCATGCCATTGGTTTTGAATAGGTAATAGTATTTTCTGTCGTTCATGCCATTTGTTATGCATAGGTACTAGTATTGCCTGTCGTTCATGTCATTATTTTTGCATAGGTACGAGTATTGCCTGTCGCTCATGCCATTGGTTTTGCATAGGTACTAGTATTGCCTGTCGTTCATGCCATTATTTTTGCAGAGGTACCAGTATTGCCTGTCGTTCATGCCATTATTTTTGCATAGGTACTAGAATTGCCTGTCATTCATGCCATTATTTTTGCAAAGGTACTAGTATTGCCTTTCGTTCATGCCATTGGTTTTGCATAGACACGAGTATTACCTGTCGTTCATGCCATTATTTTTGCATAGGTATTAGTATTGCCTGTCGTTCGTGCCATTATTTATGCATAGGTACTGGTATTGCCTGTCGTTCATGCCATTATTTTTGCATAGGTACTAGTATTGCCTGTCGTTCATGCCATTGGTTTTGCATAGGTACTAGTATTGCCTGTCGTTCATGCCATTACTTTTGCATAGGTACTGGTATTGCCTGTCATTCATGCCATTGGTTTTGCATAGGTTTTAGTATTGCCTGTCTTTCATGCCATTATTTTTGCATAGGTATTAGTTTTGCCTGTCGCTCATGTCATTGGTTTTGCATAGGTACTGGTATTGCCTGTCGTTCATGCCATTGGTTTTGCATAGGTACTAGTTTTGCCTGTCGCTCATGCCATTGGTTTTGCATAGGTTTTAGTATTGCCTGTTGTCATGCCATTACTTTTGCATAGGTACTAGTATTGCCTGTCATTCATGCCATTGGTTTTGCATAGGTTTTAGTATTGCCTGTCTTTCATGCCATTATTTTTGCATAGGTACTAGTTTTGCCTGTCGCTCATGCCATTGGTTTTGCATAGGTACTGGTATTGCCTGTCGTTCATGCCATTGGTTTTGCATAGGTACTAGTATTGCCTGTCGTTCATGCCATTAATTTTGCATAGGTACTTGTATTGCCTGTCGTTCATGCCATTGGTTTTGCATAGGCACTAGTATTGCCTGTCGTTCATGCCATTATTTTTGCATAGGTACTAGTATTGCCTGTCGTTCATGCCTTTGGTTTTGCATAGGTATTAGTATTGCCTGTCGTTCATGCCATTATTTTTGCATAGGTACTAGTATTGCCTGTCGTTCATGCCATTGGTTTTGAATAGGTAATAGTATTTTCTGTCGTTCATGCCATTTGTTATGCATAGGTACTAGTATTGCCTGTCGTTCATGCCATTATTTTTGCAAAGGTACTAGTATTGCCTGTCGCTCATGCCATTGGTTTTGCATAGGTACTAGTATTGCCTGTCATTCATGCCATTATTTTTGCAGAGGTACCAGTATTGCCTGTCGTTCATGCCATTATTTTTGCATAGGTACTAGTATTGCCTGTCATTCATGCCATTATTTTTGCATAGGTACTAGTATTGCCTTTCGTTCATGCCATTGGTTTTGCATAGACACGGGTATTACCTGTCGTTCATGCCATTATTTTTGCATAGGTATTAGTATTGCCTGTCGTTCGTGCCATTATTTATGCATAGGTACTGGTATTGCCTGTCGTTCATGCCATTATTTTTGCATAGGTACTAGTATTGCCTGTCGTTCATGCCATTGGTTTTGCATAGTGACTAGTATTGCCTGTCGTTTATGCCATAGGTTTTGCATACATACTAGTATTGCCTGTCGTTCATGCCATTAATTTTGCAAAGGTACTTGTATTGCCTGTCGTTCATGCCATTGGTTTTGAATAGGTAATAGTATTTTTTCTGTCGTTCATGCCATTTGTTATGCATAGGTACTAGTTTTGCCTGTCGTTCATGCCATTATTTTTGCATAGGTACTAGTATTGCCTGTCGCTCATGCCATCATTTTTGCATAGGTACTAGTATTGCCTGTCGTTCATGCCATTATTTTTGCATAGGTACTAGTATTGCCTGTCGTTCATGCCATTATTTTTGCAAAGGTACTAGTATTGCCTGTCATTCATGCCATTATTTTTGCAAAGGTACTTGTATTGCCTGTCGTTCATGCCATTGGTTTTGAATAGGTAATAGTATTTTCTGTCGTTCATGCAATTTGTTATGCATAGGTACTAGTTTTGCCTGTCGTTCATGCCATTATTTTTGCATAGGTACTAGTATTGCCTGTCGCTCATGCCATCATTTTTGCATAGGTACTAGTATTGCCTGTCGTTCATGCCATAGGTTTTGCATACATACTAGTATTGCCTGTCGTTCATGCCATTAAATTTGCAAAGGTACTTGTATTGCCTGTCGTTCATGCCATTGGTTTTGCATTGGGACTAGTATTGCCTGTCTTTCATGCCATTGGTTTTGCATAGATACTTGTTTTGCATGTCCTTCATGCCATTGGTTTTGCATAGGTACTAGTATTGCCTGTCGTTCATGCCATTATTTTTGCATAGGTACTAGTATTACCTGTCTTTCATGCCATTATTTTTTCATAGGTACTAGTATTGCGTGTCGTTCATGCCATTATTTTTGCATAGGTACTAGTATTGCCTATCGTTCATGCCATTATTTTTGTATAGGTACTAGTATTGCCTGTCGTTCATGTCATTGGTTTTGCATAGGTACTAGTATTGCCTGTCGTTCATGCCATTATTTTTGTATAGGTACTAGTATTGCCTGTCGTTCATGCCATTGGTTTTGCATAGGTACTAGTATTGCCTGTCGTTCATGCCATTTGTTTTGCATAGGTCCTTGTATTGCCTGTCGTTCATGCCATTGGTTTTGCATTGGTACTAGTATTGACTGTCTTTCATGCCATTGGTTTTGCATAGGAACTAGTATTGCCTGTCGTTCATGCCATTGGTTTTGCATAGGTACTAGTATTGCCTGTCGTTCATGCCATTATTTTTGCATATGAACTAGTATTGCCTGTCGTTCATGCCATTATTTTTCCATAGGTACTAGTATTGCCTGTCGTTCATGCCATTATTTTGGCATAGGTACTAGTATTGCTTGTCGTTCATGCCATTATTTTTGCATAGGTACTAGTATTGCCTGTCGTGAATGGCATTATTTTTGTATAGGTACTAGTAGTGCCTGTCGTTCATGTCATTGGTTTTGCATAGGTACTAGTATTGCCTGTTGTCATGCCATTACTTTTGCATAGGTACTAGTATTGCCTGTCATTCATGCCATTGGTTTTGCATAGGTTTTAGTATTGCCTGTCTTTCATGCCATTATTTTTGCATATGTACTTGTTTTGCCTGTCGCTCATGCCATTGGTTTTGCATAGGTACTGGTATTGCCTGTCGTTCATGCCATTGGTTTTGCATAGGTACTAGTATTGCCTGTCGTTCATGCCATTAATTTTGCATAGGTACTTGTATTGCCTGTCGTTCATGCCATTGGTTTTGCATAGGCACTAGTATGGCCTGTCGTTCATGCCATTATTTTTGCATAGGTACTAGTATTGCCTGTCGTTCATGCCATTGGTTTTGCATAGGTATTAGTATTGCCTGTCGTTCATGCCATTATTTTTGCATAGGTACTAGTATTGCCTGTCGTTCATGCCATTGGTTTTGAATAGGTAATAGTATTTTCTGTCGTTCATGCCATTTGTTATGCATAGGTACTAGTATTGCCTGTCGTTCATGCCATTATTTTTGCATAGGTACTAGTATTGCCTGTCGCTCATGCCATTGGTTTTGCATAGGTACTAGTATTGCCTGTCATTCATGCCATTATTTTTGCAGAGGTACCAGTATTGCCTGTCGTTCATGCCATTATTTTTGCATAGGTACTAGTATTGCCTGTCATTCATGCCATTATTTTTGCATAGGTACTAGTATTGCCTTTCGTTCATGCCATTGGTTTTGCATAGACACGGGTATTACCTGTCGTTCATGCCATTATTTTTGCATAGGTATTAGTATTGCCTGTCGTTCGTGCCATTATTTATGCATAGGTACTGATATTGCCTGTCGTTCATGCCATTATTTTTGCATAGGTACTAGTATTGCCTGTCGTTCATGCCATTGGTTTTGCATAGTTACTAGTATTGCCTGTCGTTTATGCCATAGGTTTTGCATACATACTAGTATTGCCTGTCGTTCATGCCATTAATTTTGCAAAGGTACTTGTATTGCCTGTCGTTCATGCCATTGGTTTTGAATAGGTAATAGTATTTTTTCTGTCGTTCATGCCTTTTGTTATGCATAGGTACTAGTTTTGCCTGTCGTTCATGCCATTATTTTTGCATCGGTACTAGTATTGCCTGTCGCTCATGCCATCATTTTTGCATAGGTACTAGTATTGCCTGTCGTTCATGCCATTATTTTTGCATAGGTACTAGTATTGCCTGTCGTTCATGCCATTATTTTTGCAAAGGTACTAGTATTGCCTGTCATTCATGCCATTATTTTTGCAAAGGTACTTGTATTGCCTGTCGTTCATGCCATTGGTTTTGAATAGGTAATAGTATTTTCTGTCGTTCATGCAATTTGTTATGCATAGGTACTAGTTTTGCCTGTCGTTCATGCCATTATTTTTGCATAGGTACTAGTATTGCCTGTCGCTCATGCCATCATATTTGCATAGGTACTAGTATTGCCTGTCGTTCATGCCATAGGTTTTGCATACAAACTAGTATTGCCTGTCGTTCATGCCATTAATTTTGCAAAGGTACTTGTATTGCCTGTCGTTCATGCCATTGGTTTTGCATAGGTCCTAGTATTGCCTGTCGTTCATGCCATTGGTTTTGCATAGGTACGAGTATTGCCTGTCGTTCATGCCATTGGTTTTGCATAGGTACTAGTATTGCCTGTCGTTCATGCCATTATTTTTGCATAGGTACTAGTATTGCCTGTCTTTCATGCCGTTATTTTTGCATAGGTACTAGTATTGCCTGTCTTTCATGCCATTATTTTTGCATAGGTACAAGTATTGCCTGTCGTTCATGCCATTGGTTTTGCATAGGTACTAGTATTGCCTGTCGTTCATGCCATTATTTTTTATAGGTACTAGTATTGCCTGTCGTTCATGCCATTGGTTTTGAATAGGTAGTAGTATTTTCTTTCGTTCATGCCATTGGTTTTGCATAGGTACTAGCATTGCCTGTCGTTCATGCCATTATTTTTGCATAGGTACTAGTTATTGCTTGTCGTTCATGCCATTGGTTTTGCATCGGTACTAGTATTGCCTGTCGTTCATGCCATTATTTTTGCATAGGTACTTGTATTGCCTGTCGTTCATGCCATTGGTTTTGCATAGGTAATAGTATTGCCTGTCGTTCATGCCATTATTTTTGCATATGTACTAGTATTGCCTGTCGTTCATGCCATTATTTTTGTATAGGTACTAGTATTGCCTGTCGTTCATGTCATTGGTTTTGCATTGGTACTAGTATTGCCTGTCGTTCATGCCATTGGTTTTGTTTAGTGACTTGAATTGCCTGTCGTTCATGCCATTGGTTTTGCATAGGTACTAGTATTGCCTGTCGTTCATGCCATTGGTTTTGCATTGGTACTAGTATTGCCTGTCTTTCATGCCATTGGTTTTGCATAGGTACGAGTATTGCCTGTCGTTCATGCCATTGGTTTTGCATCGGTACTAGTATTGCCTGTCCTTCATGCCATTATTTTTGCATAGGTACTAGTATTGCCTGTCTTTCATGCCGTTATTTTTGCATCGGTACCAGTATTGCCTGTCGTTCATGCCATTATTTTTGCATAGGTACTAGTATTGCCTGTCGTTCATGCCATTGGTTTTGCATAGGTACTAGTATTGCCTGTCGTTCATGCCATTGGTTTTGCATAGGTCCTTGTATTGCCTGTCGTTCATGCCATTGGTTTTGCATTGATACTAGTACTGCCTGTCTTTCATGCCATTGGTTTTGCATAGGTACTAGTGTTGCCTGTCGTTCATGCCATTATTTTTGCATAGGTACTAATATTGCCTGTCGTTCCTGCCATTATTTTTGTATAGGTACTAGTATTGCCTGTCGTTCATGTCATTGGTTTTGCATAGGTACGAGTATTGCCTGTCGTTCATGCCATTATTTTTGCATAGGTACTAGTATTGCCTGTCGTTCATGCCATTGGTTTTGCATAGGTACTAGTATTGCCTGTCGTTCATGCCATTACTTTTGCATAGGTACTGGTATTGCCTGTCATTCATGCCATTGGTTTTGCATAGGTTTTAGTATTGCCTGTCTTTCATGCCATTATTTTTGCATAGGTATTAGTTTTGCCTGTCGCTCATGTCATTGGTTTTGCATAGGTACTGGTATTGCCTGTCGTTCATGCCATTGGTTTTGCATAGGTACTAGTTTTGCCTGTCGCTCATGCCATTGGTTTTGCATAGGTACTAGTATTGCCTGTTGTCATGCCATTACTTTTGCATAGGTACTAGTATTGCCTGTCATTCATGCCATTGGTTTTGCATAGGTTTTAGTATTGCCTGTCTTTCATGCCATTATTTTTGCATAGATACTAGTTTTGCCTGTCGCTCATGCCATTGGTTTTGCATAGGTACTGGTATTGCCTGTCGTTCATGCCATTGGTTTTGCATAGGTACTAGTATTGCCTGTCGTTCATGCCATTAATTTTGCATAGGTACTTGTATTGCCTGTCGTTCATGCCATTGGTTTTGCATAGGCACTAGTATTGCCTGTCGTTCATGCCATTATTTTTGCATAGGTACTAGTATTGCCTGTCGTTCATGCCATTGGTTTTGCATAGGTATTAGTATTGCCTGTCGTTCATGCCATTATTTTTGCATAGGTACTAGTATTGCCTGTCGTTCATGCCATTGGTTTTGAATAGGTAATAGTATTTTCTGTCGTTCATGCCATTTGTTATGCATAGGTACTAGTATTGCCTGTCGTTCATGCCATTATTTTTGCAAAGGTACTAGTATTGCCTGTCGCTCATGCCATTGGTTTTGCATAGGTACTAGTATTGCCTGTCATTCATGCCATTATTTTTGCAGAGGTACCAGTATTGCCTGTCGTTCATGCCATTATTTTTGCATAGGTACTAGTATTGCCTGTCATTCATGCCATTATTTTTGCATAGGTACTAGTATTGCCTTCCGTTCATGCCATTGGTTTTGCATAGACACGGGTATTACCTGTCGTTCATGCCATTATTTTTGCATAGGTATTAGTATTGCCTGTCGTTCGTGCCATTATTTATGCATAGGTACTGGTATTGCCTGTCGTTCATGCCATTATTTTTGCATAGGTACTAGTATTGCCTGTCGTTCATGCCATTGGTTTTGCATAGTGACTAGTATTGCCTGTCGTTTATGCCATAGGTTTTGCATACATACTAGTATTGCCTGTCGTTCATGCCATTAATTTTGCAAAGGTACTTGTATTGCCTGTCGTTCATGCCATTGGTTTTGAATAGGTAATAGTATTTTTTCTGTCGTTCATGCCATTTGTTATGCATAGGTACTAGTATTGCCTGTCGCTCATGCCATCATTTTTGCATAGGTACTAGTATTGCCTGTCGTTCATGCCATTATTTTTGCATAGGTACTAGTATTGCCTGTCGTTCATGCCATTATTTTTGCAAAGGTACTAGTATTGCCTGTCATTCATGCCATTATTTTTGCAAAGGTACTTGTATTGCCTGTCGTTCATGCCATTGGTTTTGAATAGGTAATAGTATTTTCTGTCGTTCATGCAATTTGTTATGCATAGGTACTAGTTTTGCCTGTCGTTCATGCCATTATTTTTGCATAGGTACTAGTATTGCCTGTCGCTCATGCCATCATTTTTGCATAGGTACTAGTATTGCCTGTCGTTCATGCCATAGGTTTTGCATACATACTAGTATTGCCTGTCGTTCATGCCATTAAATTTGCAAAGGTACTTGTATTGCCTGTCGTTCATGCCATTGGTTTTGCATTGGGACTAGTATTGCCTGTCTTTCATGCCATTGGTTTTGCATAGATACTTGTTTTGCATGTCCTTCATGCCATTGGTTTTGCATAGGTACTAGTATTGCCTGTCGTTCATGCCATTATTTTTGCATAGGTACTAGTATTACCTGTCTTTCATGCCATTATTTTTTCATAGGTACTAGTATTGCGTGTCGTTCATGCCATTATTTTTGCATAGGTACTAGTATTGCCTGTCGTTCATGCCATTATTTTTGTATAGGTACTAGTATTGCCTGTCGTTCATGTCATTGGTTTTGCATAGGTACTAGTATTGCCTGTCGTTCATGCCATTATTTTTGTATAGGTACGAGTATTGCCTGTCGTTCATGCCATTGGTTTTGCATAGGTACTAGTATTGCCTGTCGTTCATGCCATTTGTTTTGCATAGGTCCTTGTATTGCCTGTCGTTCATGCCATTGGTTTTGCTTTGGTACTAGTATTGACTGTCTTTCATGCCATTGGTTTTGCATAGGAACTAGTATTGCCTGTCGTTCATGCCATTGGTTTTGCATAGGTACTAGTATTGCCTGTCGTTCATGCCATTATTTTTGCATATGAACTAGTATTGCCTGTCGTTCATGCCATTATTTTTCCATAGGTACTAGTATTGCCTGTCGTTCATGCCATTATTTTGGCATAGGTACTAGTATTCTTGTCGTTCATGCCATTATTTTTGCATAGGTACTAGTATTGCCTGTCGTGAATGGCATTATTTTTGTATAGGTACTAGTAGTGCCTGTCGTTCATGTCATTGGTTTTGCATAGGTACTAGTATTGCCTGTTGTCATGCCATTACTTTTGCATAGGTACTAGTATTGCCTGTCATTCATGCCATTGGTTTTGCATAGGTTTTAGTATTGCCTGTCATTCATGCCATTATTTTTGCAGAGGTACCAGTATTGCCTGTTGTCATGCCATTACTTTTGCATAGGTACTAGTATTGCCTGTCATTCATGCCATTGGTTTTGCATAGGTACTAGTATTGCCTGTCATTCATGCCATTATTTTTGCAGAGGTACCAGTATTGCCTGTCGTTCATGCCATTATTTTTGCATAGGTACTAGTATTGCCTGTCATTCATGCCATTATTTTTGCATAGGTACTAGTATTGCCTTCCGTTCATGCCATTGGTTTTGCATAGACACGGGTATTACCTGTCGTTCATGCCATTATTTTTGCATAGGTATTAGTATTGCCTGTCGTTCGTGCCATTATTTATGCATAGGTACTGGTATTGCCTGTCGTTCATGCCATTATTTTTGCATAGGTACTAGTATTGCCTGTCGTTCATGCCATTGGTTTTGCATAGTGACTAGTATTGCCTGTCGTTTATGCCATAGGTTTTGCATACATACTAGTATTGCCTGTCGTTCATGCCATTAATTTTGCAAAGGTACTTGTATTGCCTGTCGTTCATGCCATTGGTTTTGAATAGGTAATAGTATTTTTTCTGTCGTTCATGCCATTTGTTATGCATAGGTACTAGTATTGCCTGTCGCTCATGCCATCATTTTTGCATAGGTACTAGTATTGCCTGTCGTTCATGCCATTATTTTTGCATAGGTACTAGTATTGCCTGTCGTTCATGCCATTATTTTTGCAAAGGTACTAGTATTGCCTGTCATTCATGCCATTATTTTTGCAAAGGTACTTGTATTGCCTGTCGTTCATGCCATTGGTTTTGAATAGGTAATAGTATTTTCTGTCGTTCATGCAATTTGTTATGCATAGGTACTAGTTTTGCCTGTCGTTCATGCCATTATTTTTGCATAGGTACTAGTATTGCCTGTCGCTCATGCCATCATTTTTGCATAGGTACTAGTATTGCCTGTCGTTCATGCCATAGGTTTTGCATACATACTAGTATTGCCTGTCGTTCATGCCATTAAATTTGCAAAGGTACTTGTATTGCCTGTCGTTCATGCCATTGGTTTTGCATTGGGACTAGTATTGCCTGTCTTTCATGCCATTGGTTTTGCATAGATACTTGTTTTGCATGTCCTTCATGCCATTGGTTTTGCATAGGTACTAGTATTGCCTGTCGTTCATGCCATTATTTTTGCATAGGTACTAGTATTACCTGTCTTTCATGCCATTATTTTTTCATAGGTACTAGTATTGCGTGTCGTTCATGCCATTATTTTTGCATAGGTACTAGTATTGCCTGTCGTTCATGCCATTATTTTTGTATAGGTACTAGTATTGCCTGTCGTTCATGTCATTGGTTTTGCATTGGTACTAGTATTGCCTGTCGTTCATGCCATTATTTTTGTATAGGTACGAGTATTGCCTGTCGTTCATGCCATTGGTTTTGCATAGGTACTAGTATTGCCTGTCGTTCATGCCATTTGTTTTGCATAGGTCCTTGTATTGCCTGTCGTTCATGCCATTGGTTTTGCATTGGTACTAGTATTGACTGTCTTTCATGCCATTGGTTTTGCATAGGAACTAGTATTGCCTGTCGTTCATGCCATTGGTTTTGCATAGGTACTAGTATTGCCTGTCGTTCATGCCATTATTTTTGCATATGAACTAGTATTGCCTGTCGTTCATGCCATTATTTTTCCATAGGTACTAGTATTGCCTGTCGTTCATGCCATTATTTTGGCATAGGTACTAGTATTCTTGTCGTTCATGCCATTATTTTTGCATAGGTACTAGTATTGCCTGTCGTGAATGGCATTATTTTTGTATAGGTACTAGTAGTGCCTGTCGTTCATGTCATTGGTTTTGCATAGGTACTAGTATTGCCTGTTGTCATGCCATTACTTTTGCATAGGTACTAGTATTGCCTGTCATTCATGCCATTGGTTTTGCATAGGTTTTAGTATTGCCTGTCTTTCATGCCATTATTTTTGCATATGTACTAGTTTTGCCTGTCGCTCATGCCATTGGTTTTGCATAGGTACTGGTATTGCCTGTCGTTCATGCCATTGGTTTTGCATAGGTACTAGTATTGCCTGTCGTTCATGCCATTAATTTTGCATAGGTACTTGTATTGCCTGTCGTTCATGCCATTGGTTTTGCATAGGCACTAGTATGGCCTGTCGTTCATGCCATTATTTTTGCATAGGTACTAGTATTGCCTGTCGTTCATGCCATTGGTTTTGAATAGGTAATAGTATTTTCTGTCGTTCATGCCATTTGTTATGCATAGGTACTAGTATTGCCTGTCGTTCATGCCATTATTTTTGCATAGGTACTAGTATTGCCTGTCGCTCATGCCTTTGGTTTTGCATAGGTACTAGTATTGCCTGTCATTCATGCCATTATTTTTGCAGAGGTACCAGTATTGCCTGTCGTTCATGCCATTATTTTTGCATAGGTACTAGTATTGCCTGTCATTCATGCCATTATTTTTGCATAGGTACTAGTATTGCCTTTCGTTCATGCCATTGGTTTTGCATAGACACGGGTATTACCTGTCGTTCATGCCATTATTTTTGCATAGGTATTAGTATTGCCTGTCGTTCGTGCCATTATTTATGCATAGGTACTGGTATTGCCTGTCGTTCATGCCATTATTTTTGCATAGGTACTAGTATTGCCTGTCGTTCATGCCATTGGTTTTGCATAGTTACTAGTATTGCCTGTCGTTTATGCCATAGGTTTTGCATACATACTAGTATTGCCTGTCGTTCATGCCATTAATTTTGCAAAGGTACTTGTATTGCCTGTCGTTCATGCCATTGGTTTTGAATAGGTAATAGTATTTTTTCTGTCGTTCATGCCATTTGTTATGCATAGGTACTAGTTTTGCCTGTCGTTCATGCCATTATTTTTGCATCGGTACTAGTATTGCCTGTCGCTCATGCCATCATTTTTGCATAGGTACTAGTATTGCCTGTCGTTCATGCCATTATTTTTGCATAGGTACTAGTATTGCCTGTCGTTCATGCCATTATTTTTGCAAAGGTACTAGTATTGCCTGTCATTCATGCCATTATTTTTGCAAAGGTACTTGTATTGCCTGTCGTTCATGCCATTGGTTTTGAATAGGTAATAGTATTTTCTGTCGTTCATGCAATTTGTTATGCATAGGTACTAGTTTTGCCTGTCGTTCATGCCATTATTTTTGCATAGGTACTAGTATTGCCTGTCGCTCATGCCATCATTTTTGCATAGGTACTAGTATTGCCTGTCGTTCATGCCATAGGTTTTGCATACAAACTAGTATTGCCTGTCGTTCATGCCATTAATTTTGCAAAGGTACTTGTATTGCCTGTCGTTCATGCCATTGGTTTTGCATAGGTCCTAGTATTGCCTGTCGTTCATGCCATTGGTTTTGCATAGGTACGAGTATTGCCTGTCGTTCATGCCATTGGTTTTGCATAGGTACTAGTATTGCCTGTCGTTCATGCCATTATTTTTGCATAGGTACTAGTATTGCCTGTCTTTCATGCCGTTATTTTTGAATAGGTACTAGTATTGCCTGTCGTTCATGCCATTATTTTTGCATAGGTACAAGTATTGCCTGTCGTTCATGCCATTGGTTTTGCATAGGTACTAGTATTGCCTGTCGTTCATGCCATTATTTTTTATAGGTACTAGTATTGCCTGTCGTTCATGCCATTGGTTTTGAATAGGTAGTAGTATTTTCTTTCGTTCATGCCATTGGTTTTGCATAGGTACTAGCATTGCCTGTCGTTCATGCCATTATTTTTGCATAGGTACTAGTTATTGCTTGTCGTTCATGCCATTGGTTTTGCATCGGTACTAGTATTGCCTGTCGTTCATGCCATTATTTTTGCATAGGTACTTGTATTGCCTGTCGTTCATGCCATTGGTTTTGCATAGGTAATAGTATTGCCTGTCGTTCATGCCATTATTTTTGCATATGTACTAGTATTGCCTGTCGTTCATGCCATTATTTTTGTATAGGTACTAGAATTGCCTGTCGTTCATGTCATTGGTTTTGCATTGGTACTAGTATTGCCTGTCGTTCATGCCATTGGTTTTGTTTAGTGACTTGAATTGCCTGTCGTTCATGCCATTGGTTTTGCATAGGTACTAGTATTGCCTGTCGTTCATGCCATTGGTTTTGCATTGGTACTAGTATTGCCTGTCTTTCATGCCATTGGTTTTGTTTAGTGACTTGAATTGCCTGTCGTTCATGCCATTATTTTTGCATAGGTACTAGTATTGCCTGTCTTTCATGCCGTTATTTTTGCATCGGTACCAGTATTGCCTGTCGTTCATGCCATTATTTTTGCATAGGTACTAGTATTGCCTGTCGTTCATGCCATTGGTTTTGCATAGGTACTAGTATTGCCTGTCGTTCATGCCATTGGTTTTGCATAGGTCCTTGTATTGCCTGTCGTTCATGCCATTGGTTTTCCATTGATACTAGTACTGCCTGTCTTTCATGCCATTGGTTTTGCATAGGTACTAGTGTTGCCTGTCGTTCATGCCATTATTTTTGCATAGGTACTAATATTGCCTGTCGTTCCTGCCATTATTTTTGTATAGGTACTAGTATTGCCTGTCGTTCATGTCATTGGTTTTGCATAGGTACGAGTATTGCCTGTCGTTCATGCCATTATTTTTGCATTTGTACTAGTATTGCCTGTCGTTCATGCCATTATTTTTCCATAGGTACTAGTATTGCCTGTCGTTCATGCCATTATTTTGGCATAGGTACTAGTATTGCTTGTCGTTCATGCCATTATTTTTGCATAGGTACTAGTATTGCCTGTCGTGAATGGCATTATTTTTTGTATAGGTACTAGTAGTGCCTGGCGTTCATGTCATTGGTTTTGCATAGGTACTAGTATTGCCTGTCGTTCATGCCATTACTTTTGCATAGGTACAAGTATTGACTGTCATTCATGCCATTGGTTGTGCATAGGTTTTAGTATTGCCTGTCTTTCATGCCATTATTTTTGCATAGGTACCAGTTTTGCCTGTCGCTCATGCCATTGGTTTTGCATAGGTACTGGTATTGTCTGTCGTTCATGCCATTGGTTTTGCATAGGTACTAGTTTTGCTTGTCGCTCATGCCATTGGTTTTGCATAGGTACTGGTATTGCCTGTCGTTCATGCCATTAATTTTGCATAGGTACTTGTATTGCCTGTCGTTCATGCCATTGGTTTTGCATAGGCACTAGTATTGCCTGTCGTTCAGGCCATTATTTTTGCATAGGTACTAGAATTGCCTGTCGTTCGTGCTATTATTTTTGCATAGGTACTAGTATTGCCTGTCGTTCATGCCATTATTTTTGCATAGGTACTAGTCCTGCCTGTCGTTCACACCATTGGTTTTGCATAGGTACTAGTATTGCCTGTCGTTCATGCCATTGGTTTTGCATAGGTATTAGTATTGCCTGTCGTTCATGCCATTATTTTTGCATAGGTACTAGTATTGCCTGTCGTTCATGCCATTGGTTTTGAATAGGTAATAGTATTTTCTGTCGTTCATGCCATTTGTTATGCATAGGTACTAGTATTGCCTGTCGTTCATGCCATTATTTTTGCATAGGTACGAGTATTGCCTGTCGCTCATGCCATTGGTTTTGCATAGGTACTAGTATTGCCTGTCGTTCATGCCATTATTTTTGCAGAGGTACCAGTATTGCCTGTCGTTCATGCCATTATTTTTGCATAGGTACTAGAATTGCCTGTCATTCATGCCATTATTTTTGCATAGGTACTAGTATTGCCTTTCGTTCATGCCATTGGTTTTGCATAGACACGAGTATTACCTGTCGTTCATGCCATTATTTTTGCATAGGTATTAGTATTGCCTGTCGTTCGTGCCATTATTTATGCATAGGTACTGGTATTGCCTGTCGTTCATGCCATTATTTTTGCATAGGTACTAGTATTGCCTGTCGTTCATGCCATTGGTTTTGCATAGGTACTAGTATTGCCTGTCGTTCATGCCATTACTTTTGCATAGGTACTGGTATTGCCTGTCATTCATGCCATTGGTTTTGCATAGGTTTTAGTATTGCCTGTCTTTCATGCCATTATTTTTGCATAGGTATTAGTTTTGCCTGTCGCTCATGTCATTGGTTTTGCATAGGTACTGGTATTGCCTGTCGTTCATGCCATTGGTTTTGCATAGGTACTAGTTTTGCCTGTCGCTCATGCCATTGGTTTTGCATAGGTACTAGTATTGCCTGTTGTCATGCCATTACTTTTGCATAGGTACTAGTATTGCCTGTCATTCATGCCATTGGTTTTGCATAGGTTTTAGTATTGCCTGTCTTTCATGCCATTATTTTTGCATAGGTACTAGTTTTGCCTGTCGCTCATGCCATTGGTTTTGCATAGGTACTGGTATTGCCTGTCGTTCATGCCATTGGTTTTGCATAGGTACTAGTATTGCCTGTCGTTCATGCCATTAATTTTGCATAGGTACTTGTATTGCCTGTCGTTCATGCCATTGGTTTTGCATAGGCACTAGTATGGCCTGTCGTTCATGCCATTATTTTTGCATAGGTACTAGTATTGCCTGTCGTTCATGCCATTGGTTTTGAATAGGTAATAGTATTTTCTGTCGTTCATGCCATTTGTTATGCATAGGTACTAGTATTGCCTGTCGTTCATGCCATTATTTTTGCATAGGTACTAGTATTGCCTGTCGCTCATGCCATTGGTTTTGCATAGGTACTAGTATTGCCTGTCATTCATGCCATTATTTTTGCAGAGGTACCAGTATTGCCTGTCGTTCATGCCATTATTTTTGCATAGGTACTAGTATTGCCTGTCATTCATGCCATTATTTTTGCATAGGTACTAGTATTGCCTTTCGTTCATGCCATTGGTTTTGCATAGACACGGGTATTACCTGTCGTTCATGCCATTATTTTTGCATAGGTATTAGTATTGCCTGTCGTTCGTGCCATTATTTATGCATAGGTACTGGTATTGCCTGTCGTTCATGCCATTATTTTTGCATAGGTACTAGTATTGCCTGTCGTTCATGCCATTGGTTTTGCATAGTTACTAGTATTGCCTGTCGTTTATGCCATAGGTTTTGCATACATACTAGTATTGCCTGTCGTTCATGCCATTAATTTTGCAAAGGTACTTGTATTGCCTGTCGTTCATGCCATTGGTTTTGAATAGGTAATAGTATTTTTTCTGTCGTTCATGCCATTTGTTATGCATAGGTACTAGTTTTGCCTGTCGTTCATGCCATTATTTTTGCATCGGTACTAGTATTGCCTGTCGCTCATGCCATCATTTTTGCATAGGTACTAGTATTGCCTGTCGTTCATGCCATTATTTTTGCATAGGTACTAGTATTGCCTGTCGTTCATGCCATTATTTTTGCAAAGGTACTAGTATTGCCTGTCATTCATGCCATTATTTTTGCAAAGGTACTTGTATTGCCTGTCGTTCATGCCATTGGTTTTGAATAGGTAATAGTATTTTCTGTCGTTCATGCAATTTGTTATGCATAGGTACTAGTTTTGCCTGTCGTTCATGCCATTATTTTTGCATAGGTACTAGTATTGCCTGTCGCTCATGCCATCATTTTTGCATAGGTACTAGTATTGCCTGTCGTTCATGCCATAGGTTTTGCATACAAACTAGTATTGCCTGTCGTTCATGCCATTAATTTTGCAAAGGTACTTGTATTGCCTGTCGTTCATGCCATTGGTTTTGCATAGGTCCTAGTATTGCCTGTCGTTCATGCCATTGGTTTTGCATAGGTACGAGTATTGCCTGTCGTTCATGCCATTGGTTTTGCATAGGTACTAGTATTGCCTGTCGTTCATGCCATTATTTTTGCATAGGTACTAGTATTGCCTGTCTTTCATGCCGTTATTTTTGAATAGGTACTAGTATTGCCTGTCGTTCATGCCATTATTTTTGCATAGGTACAAGTATTGCCTGTCGTTCATGCCATTGGTTTTGCATAGGTACTAGTATTGCCTGTCGTTCATGCCATTATTTTTTATAGGTACTAGTATTGCCTGTCGTTCATGCCATTGGTTTTGAATAGGTAGTAGTATTTTCTTTCGTTCATGCCATTGGTTTTGCATAGGTACTAGCATTGCCTGTCGTTCATGCCATTATTTTTGCATAGGTACTAGTTATTGCTTGTCGTTCATGCCATTGGTTTTGCATCGGTACTAGTATTGCCTGTCGTTCATGCCATTATTTTTGCATAGGTACTTGTATTGCCTGTCGTTCATGCCATTGGTTTTGCATAGGTAATAGTATTGCCTGTCGTTCATGCCATTATTTTTGCATATGTACTAGTATTGCCTGTCGTTCATGCCATTATTTTTGTATAGGTACTAGAATTGCCTGTCGTTCATGTCATTGGTTTTGCATTGGTACTAGTATTGCCTGTCGTTCATGCCATTGGTTTTGTTTAGTGACTTGAATTGCCTGTCGTTCATGCCATTGGTTTTGCATAGGTACTAGTATTGCCTGTCGTTCATGCCATTGGTTTTGCATTGGTACTAGTATTGCCTGTCTTTCATGCCATTGGTTTTGTTTAGTGACTTGAATTGCCTGTCGTTCATGCCATTATTTTTGCATAGGTACTAGTATTGCCTGTCTTTCATGCCGTTATTTTTGCATCGGTACCAGTATTGCCTGTCGTTCATGCCATTATTTTTGCATAGGTACTAGTATTGCCTGTCGTTCATGCCATTGGTTTTGCATAGGTACTAGTATTGCCTGTCGTTCATGCCATTGGTTTTGCATAGGTCCTTGTATTGCCTGTCGTTCATGCCATTGGTTTTCCATTGATACTAGTACTGCCTGTCTTTCATGCCATTGGTTTTGCATAGGTACTAGTGTTGCCTGTCGTTCATGCCATTATTTTTGCATAGGTACTAATATTGCCTGTCGTTCCTGCCTTTTTTTTTGTATAGGTACTAGTATTGCCTGTCGTTCATGTCATTGGTTTTGCATAGGTACGAGTATTGCCTGTCGTTCATGCCATTATTTTTGCATTTGTACTAGTATTGCCTGTCGTTCATGCCATTATTTTTCCATAGGTACTAGTATTGCCTGTCGTTCATGCCATTATTTTGGCATAGGTACTAGTATTGCTTGTCGTTCATGCCATTATTTTTGCATAGGTACTAGTATTGCCTGTCGTGAATGGCATTATTTTTTGTATAGGTACTAGTAGTGCCTGGCGTTCATGTCATTGGTTTTGCATAGGTACTAGTATTGCCTGTCGTTCATGCCATTACTTTTGCATAGGTACAAGTATTGACTGTCATTCATGCCATTGGTTGTGCATAGGTTTTAGTATTGCCTGTCTTTCATGCCATTATTTTTGCATAGGTACCAGTTTTGCCTGTCGCTCATGCCATTGGTTTTGCATAGGTACTGGTATTGTCTGTCGTTCATGCCATTGGTTTTGCATAGGTACTAGTTTTGCTTGTCGCTCATGCCATTGGTTTTGCATAGGTACTGGTATTGCCTGTCGTTCATGCCATTAATTTTGCATAGGTACTTGTATTGCCTGTCGTTCATGCCATTGGTTTTGCATAGGCACTAGTATTGCCTGTCGTTCAGGCCATTATTTTTGCATAGGTACTAGAATTGCCTGTCGTTCGTGCTATTATTTTTGCATAGGTACTAGTATTGCCTGTCGTTCATGCCATTATTTTTGCATAGGTACTAGTCCTGCCTGTCGTTCACACCATTGGTTTTGCATAGGTACTAGTATTGCCTGTCGTTCATGCCATTGGTTTTGCATAGGTATTAGTATTGCCTGTCGTTCATGCCATTATTTTTGCATAGGTACTAGTATTGCCTGTCGTTCATGCCATTGGTTTTGAATAGGTAATAGTATTTTCTGTCGTTCATGCCATTTGTTATGCATAGGTACTAGTATTGCCTGTCGTTCATGCCATTATTTTTGCATAGGTACGAGTATTGCCTGTCGCTCATGCCATTGGTTTTGCATAGGTACTAGTATTGCCTGTCGTTCATGCCATTATTTTTGCAGAGGTACCAGTATTGCCTGTCGTTCATGCCATTATTTTTGCATAGGTACTAGAATTGCCTGTCATTCATGCCATTATTTTTGCATAGGTACTAGTATTGCCTTTCGTTCATGCCATTGGTTTTGCATAGACACGAGTATTACCTGTCGTTCATGCCATTATTTTTGCATAGGTATTAGTATTGCCTGTCGTTCGTGCCATTATTTATGCATAGGTACTGGTATTGCCTGTCGTTCATGCCATTATTTTTGCATAGGTACTAGTATTGCCTGTCGTTCATGCCATTGGTTTTGCATAGGTACTAGTATTGCCTGTCGTTCATGCCATTACTTTTGCATAGGTACTGGTATTGCCTGTCATTCATGCCATTGGTTTTGCATAGGTTTTAGTATTGCCTGTCTTTCATGCCATTATTTTTGCATAGGTATTAGTTTTGCCTGTCGCTCATGTCATTGGTTTTGCATAGGTACTGGTATTGCCTGTCGTTCATGCCATTGGTTTTGCATAGGTACTAGTTTTGCCTGTCGCTCATGCCATTGGTTTTGCATAGGTACTAGTATTGCCTGTTGTCATGCCATTACTTTTGCATAGGTACTAGTATTGCCTGTCATTCATGCCATTGGTTTTGCATAGGTTTTAGTATTGCCTGTCTTTCATGCCATTATTTTTGCATAGGTACTAGTTTTGCCTGTCGCTCATGCCATTGGTTTTGCATAGGTACTGGTATTGCCTGTCGTTCATGCCATTGGTTTTGCATAGGTACTAGTATTGCCTGTCGTTCATGCCATTAATTTTGCATAGGTACTTGTATTGCCTGTCGTTCATGCCATTGGTTTTGCATAGGCACTAGTATTGCCTGTCGTTCATGCCATTATTTTTGCATAGGTACTAGTATTGCCTGTGGTTCATGCCATTGGTTTTGCATAGGTATTAGTATTGCCTGTCGTTCATGCCATTATTTTTGCATAGGTACTAGTATTGCCTGTCGTTCATGCCATTGGTTTTGAATAGGTAATAGTATTTTCTGTCGTTCATGCCATTTGTTATGCATAGGTACTAGTATTGCCTGTCGTTCATGCCATTATTTTTGCAAAGGTACTAGTATTGCCTGTCGCTCACGCCATTGGTTTTGCATAGGTACTAGTATTGCCTGTCATTCATGCCATTATTTTTGCAGAGGTACCAGTATTGCCTGTCGTTCATGCCATTATTTTTGCAAAGGTACTAGTATTGCCTGTCATTCATGCCATTATTTTTGCATAGGTACTAGTATTGCCTTTCGTTCATGCCATTGGTTTTGCATAGACACGGGTATTACCTGTCGTTCATGCCATTATTTTTGCATAGGTATTAGTATTGCCTGTCGTTCGTGCCATTATTTATGCATAGGTACTGGTATTGCCTGTCGTTCATGCCATTATTTTTGCATAGGTACTAGTATTGCCTGTCGTTCATGCCATTGGTTTTGCATAGTGACTAGTATTGCCTGTCGTTTATGCCATAGGTTTTGCATACATACTAGTATTGCCTGTCGTTCATGCCATTAATTTTGCAAAGGTACTTGTATTGCCTGTCGTTCATGCCATTGGTTTTGAATAGGTAATAGTATTTTTTCTGTCGTTCATGCCATTTGTTATGCATAGGTACTAGTTTTGCCTGTCGTTCATGCCATTATTTTTGCATAGGTACTAGTATTGCCTGTCGCTCATGCCATCATTTTTGCATAGGTACTAGTATTGCCTGTCGTTCATGCCATTATTTTTGCATAGGTACTAGTATTGCCTGTCGTTCATGCCATTATTTTTGCAAAGGTACTAGTATTGCCTGTCATTCATGACATTATTTTTGCAAAGGTACTTGTATTGCCTGTCGTTCATGCCATTGGTTTTGAATAGGTAATAGTATTTTCTGTCGTTCATGCAATTTGTTATACATAGGTACTAGTTTTGCCTGTCGTTCATGCCATTATTTTTGCATAGGTACTAGTATTGCCTGTCGCTCATGCCATCATTTTTGCATAGGTACTAGTATTGCCTGTCGTTCATGCCATAGGTTTTGCATACATACTAGTATTGCCTGTCGTTCATGCCATTAATTTTGCAAAGGTACTTGTATTGCCTGTCGTTCATGCCATTGGTTTTGCATTGGGACTAGTATTGCCTGTCTTTCATGCCATTGGTTTTGCATAGATACTTGTTTTGCATGTCCTTCATGCCATTGGTTTTGCATAGGTACTAGTATTGCCTGTCGTTCATGCCATTATTTTTGCATAGGTACTAGTATTACCTGTCTTTCATGCCATTATTTTTTCATAGGTACTAGTATTGCGTGTCGTTCATGCCATTATTTTTGCATAGGTACTAGTATTGCCTGTCGTTCATGCCATTATTTTTGTATAGGTACTAGTATTGCCTGTCGTTCATGTCATTGGTTTTGCATAGGTACTAGTATTGCCTGTCGTTCATGCCATTATTTTTGTAAAGGTACTAGTATTGCCTGTCGTTCATGCCATTGGTTTTGCATAGGTACTAGTATTGCCTGTCGTTCATGCCATTTGTTTTGCATAGGTCCTTGTATTGCCTGTCGTTCATGCCATTGGTTTTGCATTGGTACTAGTATTGACTGTCTTTCATGCCATTGGTTTTGCATAGGTACTAGTATTGCCTGTCGTTCATGCCATTGGTTTTGCATAGGTACTAGTATTGCCTGTCGTTCATGCCATTATTTTTGCATATGAAGTAGTTTTGCCTGTCCTTCATGCCATTATTTTTCCATAGGTCCTAGTATTGCCTGTCGTTCATGCCATTATTTTGGCATAGGTACTAGTATTGCTTGTCGTTCATGCCATTATTTTTGCATAGGTACTAGTATTGCCTGTCGTGAATGGCATTATTTTTGTATAGGTACTAGTAGTGCCTGTCGTTCATGTCATTGGTTTTGCATAGGTACTAGTATTGCCTGTTGTCATGCCATTACTTTTGCATAGGTACTAGTATTGCCTGTCATTCATGCCATTGGTTTTGCATAGGTTTTAGTATTGCCTGTCTTTCATGCCATTATTTTTGCATATGTACTAGTTTTGCCTGTCGCTCATGCCATTGGTTTTGCATAGGTACTGGTATTGCCTGTCGTTCATGCCATTGGTTTTGCATAGGTACTAGTATTGCCTGTCGTTCATGCCATTAATTTTGCATAGGTACTTGTATTGCCTGTCGTTCATGCCATTGGTTTTGCATAGGCACTAGTATGGCCTGTCGTTCATGCCATTATTTTTGCATAGGTACTAGTATTGCCTGTCGTTCATGCCATTGGTTTTGCATAGGTATTAGTATTGCCTGTCGTTCATGCCATTATTTTTGCATAGGTACTAGTATTGCCTGTCGTTCATGCCATTGGTTTTGAATAGGTAATAGTATTTTCTGTCGTTCATGCCATTTGTTATGCATAGGTACTAGTATTGCCTGTCGTTCATGCCATTATTTTTGCATAGGTACTAGTATTGCCTGTCGCTCATGCCATTGGTTTTGCATAGGTACTAGTATTGCCTGTCATTCATGCCATTATTTTTGCAGAGGTACCAGTATTGCCTGTCGTTCATGCCATTATTTTTGCATAGGTACTAGTATTGCCTGTCATTCATGCCATTATTTTTGCATAGGTACTAGTATTGCCTTTCGTTCATGCCATTGGTTTTGCATAGACACGGGTATTACCTGTCGTTCATGCCATTATTTTTGCATAGGTATTAGTATTGCCTGTCGTTCGTGCCATTATTTATGCATAGGTACTGGTATTGCCTGTCGTTCATGCCATTATTTTTGCATAGGTACTAGTATTGCCTGTCGTTCATGCCATTGGTTTTGCATAGTTACTAGTATTGCCTGTCGTTTATGCCATAGGTTTTGCATACATACTAGTATTGCCTGTCGTTCATGCCATTAATTTTGCAAAGGTACTTGTATTGCCTGTCGTTCATGCCATTGGTTTTGAATAGGTAATAGTATTTTTTCTGTCGTTCATGCCATTTGTTATGCATAGGTACTAGTTTTGCCTGTCGTTCATGCCATTATTTTTGCATCGGTACTAGTATTGCCTGTCGCTCATGCCATCATTTTTGCATAGGTACTAGTATTGCCTGTCGTTCATGCCATTATTTTTGCATAGGTACTAGTATTGCCTGTCGTTCATGCCATTATTTTTGCAAAGGTACCAGTATTGCCTGTCATTCATGCCATTATTTTTGCAAAGGTACTTGTATTGCCTGTCGTTCATGCCATTGGTTTTGAATAGGTAATAGTATTTTCTGTGGTTCATGCAATTTGTTATGCATAGGTACTAGTTTTGCCTGTCGTTCATGCCATTATTTTTGCATAGGTACTAGTATTGCCTGTCGCTCATGCCATCATTTTTGCATAGGTACTAGTATTGCCTGTCGTTCATGCCATAGGTTTTGCATACAAACTAGTATTGCCTGTCGTTCATGCCATTAATTTTGCAAAGGTACTTGTATTGCCTGTCGTTCATGCCATTGGTTTTGCATAGGTCCTAGTATTGCCTGTCGTTCATGCCATTGGTTTTGCATAGGTACGAGTATTGCCTGTCGTTCATGCCATTGGTTTTGCATAGGTACTAGTATTGCCTGTCGTTCATGCCATTATTTTTGCATAGGTACTAGTATTGCCTGTCTTTCATGCCGTTATTTTTGCATAGGTACTAGTATTGCCTGTCGTTCATGCCATTATTTTTGCATAGGTACAAGTATTGCCTGTCGTTCATGCCATTGGTTTTGCATAGGTACTAGTATTGCCTGTCGTTCATGCCATTATTTTTTTATAGGTACTAGTATTGCCTGTCGTTCATGCCATTGGTTTTGAATAGGTAGTAGTATTTTCTTTCGTTCATGCCATTGGTTTTGCATAGGTACTAGCATTGCCTGTCGTTCATGCCATTATTTTTGCATAGGGACTAGTTATTGCTTGTCGTTCATGCCATTGGTTTTGCATCGGTACTAGTATTGCCTGTCGTTCATGCCATTATTTTTGCATAGGTACTTGTATTGCCTGTCGTTCATGCCATTGGTTTTGCATAGGTAATAGTATTGCCTGTCGTTCATGCCATTATTTTTGCATAGGTACTAGTATTGCCTGTCGTTCATGCCATTATTTTTGTATAGGTACTAGAATTGCCTGTCGTTCATGTCATTGGTTTTGCATTGGTACTAGTATTGCCTGTCGTTCATGCCATTGGTTTTGTTTAGTGACTTGAATTGCCTGTCGTTCATGCCATTGGTTTTGCATAGGTACTAGTATTGCCTGTCGTTCATGCCATTGGTTTTGCATTGGTACTAGTATTGCCTGTCTTTCATGCCATTGGTTTTGCATAGGTACGAGTATTGCCTGTCGTTCATGCCTTTGGTTTTGCATCGGTACTAGTATTGCCTGTCGTTCATGCCATTATTTTTGCATAGGTACTAGTATTGCCTGTCTTTCATGCCGTTATTTTTGCATCGGTACTAGTATTGCCTGTCGTTCATGCCATTATTTTTGCATAGGTACTAGTATTGCCTGTCGTTCATGCCATTGGTTTTGCATAGGTACTAGTATTGCCTGTCGTTCATGCCATTGGTTTTGCATAGGTCCTTGTATTGCCTGTCGTTCATGCCATTGGTTTTGCATTGATACTAGTACTGCCTGTCTTTCATGCCATTGGTTTTGCATAGGTACTAGTGTTGCCTGTCGTTCATGCCATTATTTTTGCATAGGTACTAATATTGCCTGTCGTTCCTGCCATTATTTTTGTATAGGTACTAGTATTGCCTGTCGTTCATGTCATTGGTTTTGCATAGGTACGAGTATTGCCTGTCGTTCATGCCATTATTTTTGCATTTGTACTAGTATTGCCTGTCGTTCATGCCATTATTTTTCCATAGGTACTAGTATTGCCTGTCGTTCATGCCATTATTTTGGCATAGGGACTAGTTATTGCTTGTCGTTCATGCCATTGGTTTTGCATCGGTACTAGTATTGCCTGTCGTTCATGCCATTATTTTTGCATAGGTACTTTTATTGCCTGTCGTTCATGCCATTGGTTTTGCATAGGTAATAGTATTGCCTGTCGTTCATGCCATTATTTTTGCATAGGTTCTAGTATTGCCTGTCGTTCATGCCATTATTTTTGTATAGGTACTAGAATTGCCTGTCGTTCATGTCATTGGTTTTGCATTGGTACTAGTATTGCCTGTCGTTCATGCCATTGGTTTTGTTTAGTGACTTGAATTGCCTGTCGTTCATGCCATTGGTTTTGCATAGGTACTAGTATTGCCTGTCGTTCATGCCATTGGTTTTGCATTGGTACTAGTATTGCCTGTCTTTCATGCCATTGGTTTTGCATAGGTACGAGTATTGCCTGTCGTTCATGCCATTGGTTTTGCATCGGTACTAGTATTGCCTGTCGTTCATGCCATTATTTTTGCATAGGTACTAGTATTGCCTGTCTTTCATGCCGTTATTTTTGCATCGGTACTAGTATTGCCTGTCGTTCATGCCATTATTTTTGCATAGGTACTAGTATTGCCTGTCGTTCATGCCATTGGTTTTGCATAGGTACTAGTATTGCCTGTCGTTCATGCCATTGGTTTTGCATAGGTCCTTGTATTGCCTGTCGTTCATGCCATTGGTTTTGCATTGATACTAGTACTGCCTGTCTTTCATGCCATTGGTTTTGCATAGGTACTAGTGTTGCCTGTCGTTCATGCCATTATTTTTGCATAGGTACTAATATTGCCTGTCGTTCCTGCCATTATTTTTGTATAGGTACTAGTATTGCCTGTCGTTCATGTCATTGGTTTTGCATAGGTACGAGTATTGCCTGTCGTTCATGCCATTATTTTTGCATTTGTACTAGTATTGCCTGTCGTTCATGCCATTATTTTTCCATAGGTACTAGTATTGCCTGTCGTTCATGCCATTATTTTGGCATAGGTACTAGTATTGCTTGTCGTTCATGCCATTATTTTTGCATAGGTACTAGTATTGCCTGTCGTGAATGGCATTATTTTTTGTATAGGTACTAGTAGTGCCTGTCGTTCATGTCATTGGTTTTGCATAGGTACTAGTATTGCCTGTCGTTCATGCCATTACTTTTGCATAGGTACAAGTATTGCCTGTCATTCATGCCATTGGTTTTGCATAGGTTTTAGTATTGCCTGTCTTTCATGCCATTATTTTTGCATAGGTACTAGTTTTGCCTGTCGCTCATGCCATTGGTTTTGCATAGGTACTGGTATTGTCTGTCGTTCATGCCATTGGTTTTGCATAGGTACTAGTTTTGCTTGTCGCTCATGCCATTGGTTTTGCATAGGTACTGGTATTGCCTGTCGTTCATGCCATTAATTTTGCATAGGTACTTGTATTGCCTGTCGTTCATGCCATTGGTTTTGCATAGGCACTAGTATTGCCTGTCGTTCAGGCCATTATTTTTGCATAGGTACTAGAATTGCCTGTCGTTCGTGCTATTATTTTTGCATAGGTACTAGTATTGCCTGTCGTTCATGCCATTATTTTTGCATAGGTACTAGTCCTGCCTGTCGTTCACACCATTGGTTTTGCATAGGTACTAGTATTGCCTGTCGTTCATGCCATTGGTTTTGCATAGGTATTAGTATTGCCTGTCGTTCATGCCATTATTTTTGCATAGGTACTAGTATTGCCTGTCGTTCATGCCATTGGTTTTGAATAGGTAATAGTATTTTCTGTCGTTCATGCCATTTGTTATGCATAGGTACTAGTATTGCCTGTCGTTCATGCCATTATTTTTGCATAGGTACGAGTATTGCCTGTCGCTCATGCCATTGGTTTTGCATAGGTACTAGTATTGCCTGTCGTTCATGCCATTATTTTTGCAGAGGTACCAGTATTGCCTGTCGTTCATGCCATTATTTTTGCATAGGTACTAGAATTGCCTGTCATTCATGCCATTATTTTTGCATAGGTACTAGTATTGCCTTTCGTTCATGCCATTGGTTTTGCATAGACACGAGTATTACCTGTCGTTCATGCCATTATTTTTGCATAGGTATTAGTATTGCCTGTCGTTCGTGCCATTTTTTATGCATAGGTACTGGTATTGCCTGTCGTTCATGCCATTATTTTTGCATAGGTACTAGTATTGCCTGTCGTTCATGCCATTGGTTTTGCATAGGTACTAGTATTGCCTGTCGTTCATGCCATTACTTTTGCATAGGTACTGGTATTGCCTGTCATTCATGCCATTGGTTTTGCATAGGTTTTAGTATTGCCTGTCTTTCATGCCATTATTTTTGCATAGGTATTAGTTTTGCCTGTCGCTCATGTCATTGGTTTTGCATAGGTACTGGTATTGCCTGTCGTTCATGCCATTGGTTTTGCATAGGTACTAGTTTTGCCTGTCGCTCATGCCATTGGTTTTGCATAGGTACTGGTATTGCCTGTCGTTCATGCCATTAATTTTGCATAGGTACTTGTATTGCCTGTCGTTCATGCCATTGGTTTTGCATAGGCACTAGTATTGCCTGTCGTTCATGCCATTATTTTTGCATTGGTACTAGAATTGCCTGTCGTTCTTGCCATTATTTTTGCATAGGTACTAGTATTGCCTGTTGTTCATGCCATTATTTTTGCATAGGTACTAGTCCTGCCTGTCGTTCATGCCATTGGTTTTGCATAGGTATTAGTATTGCCTGTCGTTCATGCCATTATTTTTGCATAGGTACTAGTATTGCCTGTCGTTCATGCCATTGGTTTTGAATAGGTAATAGTATTTTCTGTCGTTCATGCCATTTGTTATGCATAGGTACTAGTATTGCCTGTCGTTCATGCCATTATTTTTGCATAGGTACTTGTATTGCCTGTCGCTTATGCCATTGGTTTTGCATAGGTACTAGTATTGCCTGTCGTTCATGCCATTATTTTTGCAGAGGTATCAGTATTGCCTGTCGTTCATGCCATTATTTTTGCATAGGTACTAGTATTGCCTGTCATTCATGCCATTATTTTTGCAAAGGTACTAGTATTGCCTTTCGTTCATGCCATTGGTTTGGCATAGACACGGGTATTACCTGTCGTTCATGCCATTATTTTTGCATAGGTATTAGTATTGCCTGTCGTTCGTGCCATTATTTATGCATAGGTACTGGTATTGCCTGTCGTTCATGCCATTATTTTTGCATAGGTACTAGTATTGCCTGTCGTTCATGCCATTGGTTTTGCATAGTTACTAGTATTGCCTGTCGTTTATGCCATAGGTTTTGCATACATACTAGTATTGCCTGTCGTTCATGCCATTAATTTTGCAAAGGTACTTGTATTGCCTGTCGTTCATGCCATTGGTTTTGAATAGGTAATAGTATTTTCTGTCGTTCATGCCATTTGTTATGCATAGGTACTAGTTTTGCCTGTCGTTCTTGCCATTATTTTTGCATAGGTACTAGTATTGCCTGTCGTTCATGCCATTATTTTTGCATAGGTACTAGTATTGCTTGTTGTTCATGCCATTATTTTTGCATAGGTACTAGTATTGCCTGTCATTCATGCCATTATTTTTGCAAAGGTACTTGTATTGCCTGTCGTTCATGCCATTGGTTTTGAATAGGTAATAGTATTTTCTGTCGTTCTTGCAATTTGTTATGCATAGGTACTAGTTTTGCCTGTCGTTCATGCCATTATTTTTGCATAGGTACTAGTATTGCCTGTCGCTCATGCCATCATTTTTGCATAGGTACTAGTATTGCCTGTCGTTCATGCCATAGGTTTTGCATACATACTAGTATTGCCTGTCGTTCATGCCATTAATTTTGCAAAGGTACTTGTATTGCCTGTCGTTCATGCCATTGGTTTTGAATAGGTAATAGTATTTTCTGTCGTTCATGCCATTTGTTATGCATAGGTACTAGTTTTGCCTGTCGTTCATGCCATTATTTTTGCATAGGTACTAGTATTTCCTGTCGTTCATGCCATTATTTATCCATAGGTACTATTATTGCCTGTAGTTCATGCCATGGGTTTTGCATTGGTACTAGGATTGTTTGTTGTTCATGCCATTATATTTGCATAGTAACTAGTATTGCCTGTCGTTCATGCCATTATTTTTGCATAAATACTAGTATTGCCTGTCGTTCCTGCCATTATTTTTGCATAGGTACTAGTATTGCCTGTCGTTCATGTCATTATTTTTGCATAGGTACTAGTATTGCCTGTCGTCCATGCCATTATTTTTGCTTCGGTACTAATATTGCCTGTCTTTCATGCCATTATTTTTGCATAGGTACTAGTATTTCCTGTCGTTCATGTCATTGGTTTTGCATAAGTCCTAGTATTGCCTGTCGTTCATGCCATTGGTTTTGCATAGGTATTAGTATTGCCTGTCGTTCATGCCATTGGTTTTGCATAGGTACTAGTATTGCCTGTCGTTCATGCCATTGGTCTGCATAGGTACTAGTATTGCCTGTCGTTCATGCCATTGGTTTTGCATTGGTACGAGTATTGCCTGTCGTTCATGCCATTATTTTTGCATAGGTACTAGTATTGCCTGTCGTTCATGCCATTATTATCCCCCGCCAACACGAAGTGGGAGGGGGAGATGGGTTTGAGCTTCGTCCGTCCGTCCGTGCGTCCGTCCGTCCGTCCGTCCGAGATAAAGGGGACAGCTTTACTCAGAAAGTACTACAGATACAGTAACCAAATTTGGTGTGTAGCCTCAGACCATCAAGGCCTTGATCGAGTTCGAAAATGAGAAGCGCACGATTGGCGGGGGATGTTGTAGACCATGATGACTTGTTTTTGCATAGGTACTAGTATTGCCTGTCGTTCATCCCATTGGTTTTGCATAGGTACTAGTATTGCCTGTCGTTCATGCCATTATTTTTTTATAGGTACTAGTATTGCCTGTCGTTCATGCCATTGGTTTTGAATAGGTAGTAGTATTTTCTTTCGTTCATGCCATTGGTCTGCATAGGTACTAGTATTGCCTGTCGTTCATGCCATTGGTTTTGCATAGGTACTAGCATTGCCTGTCGTTCATGCCATTATTTTTGCATAGGTACTAGTTATTGCTTGTCGTTCATGCCTTTGGTTTTGCATCGGTACTAGTATTGCCTGTCGTTCATGCCATTATTTTTGCATAGGTACTAGTATTGCCTGTCGTTCATGCCATTGGTTTTGCATAGGTAATAGTATTGCCTATCGTTCATGCCATTATTTTTGCATAGGTACTAGTATTGCCTGTCGTTCATGCCATTATTTTTGTATAGGTACTAGAATTGCCTGTCGTTCATGTCTTTGGTTTTGCATAGGTATTAGTATTGCCTGTCGTTCATGCCATTGGTTTTGTTTCGTAACTTGATTTGCCTGTCGTTCATGCCATTGGTTTTGCATAGGTACTAGTATTGCCTGTCGTTCATGCCATTGGTTTTGCATTGGTACTAGTATTGCCTGTCTTTCATGCCATTGGTTTTGCATAGGTACGAGTATTGCCTGTCGTTCATGCCATTGGTTTTGCATAGGTACTAGTATTGCCTGTCGTTCATGCCATTATTTTTGCATAGGTACTAGTATTGCCTGTCTTTCATGCCGTTATTTTTGCATAGGTACTAGTATTGCCTGTCGTTCATGCCATTATTTTTGCATCGGTACTAGTATTGCCTGTCGTTCATGCCATTATTTTTGTATAGGTACTAGTTTTGCCTGTCGTTCATGCCATTGGTTTTGCATAGGTACTAGTATTGCCTGTCGTTCATGCCATTGGTTTTGCATAGGTCCTTGTATTGCCTGTCGTTCATGCCATTGGTTTTGCATTGGTACTAGTATTGCCTGTCTTTCATGCCATTGGTTTTGCATAGGTACTATTATTGCCTGTCGTTCATGCCATTGGTTTTGCATAGGTACTATTATTGCCTGTCGTTCATGCCATTATTTTTGCATAGGTCCTAGTATTGCCTGTCTTTCATGCCATTGGTTTTGCATAGGTACGAGTATTGCCTGTCGTTCATGCCATTGGTTTTGCATAGGTACTAGTATTGCCTGTCGTTCATGCCATTATTTTTGCATAGGTACTAGTATTGCCTGTCTTTCATGCCGTTATTTTTGCATAGGTACTAGTATTGCCTGTCGTTCATGCCATTAGTTTTGCATAGGTACTAGTATTGCCTGTCGTTCATGCCATTATTTTTTTATAGGTACTATTATTGCGTGTCGTTCATGCCTTTGGTTTTGAATAGGTAGTAGTATTTTCTTTCGTTCATGCCATTGGTTTTGCATAGGTACTAGCATTGCCTGTCGTTCATGCCATTATTTTTGCATAGGTACTAGTTATTGCTTGTCGTTCATGCCATTGGTTTTGCATCGGTACTAGTATTGCCTGTCGTTCATGCCATTATTTTTGCATAGGTACTTGTATTGCCTGTCGTTCATGCCATTGGTTTTGCATAGGTAATAGTATTGCCTGTCGTTCATGCCATTATTTTTGCATAGGGACTAGTATTGCCTGTCGTTCATGCCATTATTTTTGTATAGGTACTAGAATTGCCTGTCGTTCATGTCATTGGTTTTGCATTGGTACTAGTATTGCCTGTCGTTCATGCCATTGGTTTTGTTTAGTTACTTGTATTGCCTGTCGTTCATGCCATTGGTTTTGCATCGGTACTTGAATTGCCTGTCGTTCATGCCATTGGTTTTGCATAGGTACTAGTATTGCCTGTCGTTCATGCCATTGGTTTTGCATTGGTACTAGTATTGCCTGTCTTTCATGCCATTGGTTTTGCATAGGTACGAGTATTGCCTGTCGTTCATGCCATTGGTTTTGCATCGGTACTAGTATTGCCTGTCGTTCATGCCATTATTTTTGCATAGGTACTAGTATTGCCTGTCTTTCATGCCGTTATTTTTGCATCGGTACTAGTATTGCCTGTCGTTCATGCCATTATTTTTGCATAGGTACTAGTATTGCCTGTCGTTCATGCCATTGGTTTTGCATAGGTACTAGTATTGCCTGTCTTTCATGCCATTGGTTTTGCATAGGTCCTTGTATTGCCTGTCGTTCATGCCATTGGTTTTGCATTGATACTAGTACTGCCTGTCTTTCATGCCATTGGTTTTGCATAGGTACTATTATTGCCTGTCGTTCATGCCATTGGTTTTGCAGAGGTACTAGTATTGTTTGTCGTTCATGCCATTATTTTTGCATAGGTACTAGTATTGCCTGTCGTTCATGCCATTATTTTTGTACAGGTACTAGTTTTGCCTGTCGTTCATGCCATTAGTTTTGCATAGGTACTACTATTGCCTGTCGTTCATGCCATTGGTTTTGCATTGGGACTAGTATTGCCTGTCTTTCATGCCATTGGTTTTGCATAGGTACTAGTATTGCCTGTCGTTCATGCCATTGGTTTTGCATAGGTACTAGTATTGCCTGTCGTTCATGCCATTGGTTTTGCATTGGGACTAGTATTGCCTGTCTTTCATGCCATTGGTTTTGCATAGGTACTAGTATTGCCTGTCGTTCATGCCATTGGTTTTGCATAGGTACTAGTATTGCCTGTCTTTCATGCCATTATTTTTTCATAGGTGCTAGTATTGCCTGTCGTTCATGCCATTATTTTTGCATAGGTACTAGTATTGCCTGTCGTTCATGCCATTATTTTTGGATAGGTACTAGTTATTGCCTGTCGTTCATGCCATTGGTTTTCCATCGGTACTAGTAATGCCTGTCGTTCATGCCATTATTTTTGCATAGGTACTAGTATTGCCTGTCGTTCATGCCATTGGTTTTGCATAGGTACTAGTATTGCCTGTCGTTCATGCCATTGGTTTTGCATAGGTACTAGTATTGCCTGTCGTTCATGCCATTGGTTTTGCATTGGTACTAGTATTGCCTGTCATTCATGCCATTGGTTTTGCATTGGTACTAGTATTGCCTGTTGTTCATGCCATTGGTTTTGCATAGGTACTAGTATTGTTTGTCGTTCATGCCATTATTTTTGCATAGGTACTAGTATTGTCTGTCGTTCATACCATTTTTTTTGCATAGGTACTAGTATTGCCTGTCGTTCATGCCATTATTTTTGCATAGGTACTAGTATTGCCTGTTGTTCATGCAATTTTTTTTGCATAGGTACTAGTATTGCCTGTCGTTCATGCCATTATTTTTGTCTAGCTACTAGTATTGCCTGTCGTTCATGTCATTGGTTTTGCATTAGTACTAGTATTGCCTGTCTTTCATGCCATTGGTTTTGCATAGGTACTTGTATTGCCTGTCGTTCATGCCATTTGTTTTGCATAGGTACTAGTATTGCTTGTCGTTCATGCCATTATTTTTGCATAGGTACTAGTGTTGCCTGTCGTTCATGCCATTATTTTTGCATAGGTACTAGTATTGCCTGTCGTTCATGCCATTGGTTTTGCATCGGTACTAGTATTGCCTGTCGTTCATGCCATTATTTTTCCATAGGTACTAGTATTGCCTGTCGTTCATGCCACTGGTTTTGCAGAAGTAATAGTATTTCTTTGTCGTTCATGCCATTGGTTTTGCATTGGTACTAGTATTGCCTTTCGTTCATGCCATTATTTTTGCATAGGTACTAGATTGCCTGTCGTTCATGCCATTGGTTTTGCATAGGTACTACTATTGCCTGTCGTTCATGCCATTATTTTTTCATAGGTACTAGTATTGCCCGTTGTTCATGCCATTACTTTTGCATAGGTACTTGTTTCGCCTGTCGTTCATGCCATTGGTTTTGCATAGGCACTAGTATTGCCTGTCCTTCATGCCATTATTTTTGCATAGGTACTAGTATTGCCTGTCGTTCCTGCTATTATTTTTGCATAGGTACTAGTATTGCCTGTCGTTCATGCAATTTTTTTTGCATAGGTACTAGTATTGCCTGTCGTTCATGCCATTATTTTTGTATAGCTACTAGTATTGCCTGTCGTTCATGTCATTGGTTTTGCATAGGTACTAGTATTGCCTGTCGTTCATGCCATTATTTTTGCATAGGTACTAGTATTGCCTGTCATTCATGCCATTATTTTTGCAAAGGTACTTGTATTGCCTGTCGTTCATGCCATTGGTTTTGAATAGGTAATAGTATTTTCTGTCGTTCATGCAATTTGTTATGCATAGGTACTAGTTTTGCCTGTCGTTCATGCCATTATTTTTGCATAGGTACTAGTATTGCCTGTCGCTCATGCCATCATTTTTGCATAGGTACTAGTATTGCCTGTCGTTCATGCCATAGGTTTTGCATACATACTAGTATTGCCTGTCGTTCATGCCATTAATTTTGCAAAGGTACTTGTATTGCCTGTCGTTCATGCCATTGGTTTTGCATAGGTCCTAGTATTGCCTGTCGTTCATGCCATTGGTTTTGCATAGGTACGAGTATTGCCTGTCGTTCATGCCATTGGTTTTGCATAGGTACTAGTATTGCCTGTCGTTCATGCCATTATTTTTGCATAGGTACTAGTATTGCCTGTCTTTCATGCCGTTATTTTTGCATAGGTACTAGTATTGCCTGTCGTTCATGCCATTATTTTCGCATAGGTACAAGTATTGCCTGTCGTTCATGCCATTAGTTTTGCATAGGTACTAGTATTGCCTGTCGTTCATGCCATTATTTTTTTATAGGTACTAGTATTGCCTGTCGTTCATGCCATTGGTTTTGAATAGGTAGTAGTATTTTCTTTCGTTCATGCCATTGGTTTTGCATAGGTACTAGCATTGCCTGTCGTTCATGCCATTATTTTTGCATAGGTACTAGTTATTGCTTGTCGTTCATGCCATTGGTTTTGCATCGGTACTAGTATTGCCTGTCGTTCATGCCATTATTTTTGCATAGGTACTTGTATTGCCTGTCGTTCATGCCATTGGTTTTGCATAGGTAATAGTATTGCCTGTCGTTCATGCCATTATTTTTGCATAGGGACTAGTATTGCCTGTCGTTCATGCCATTATTTTTGTATAGGTACTAGAATTGCCTGTCGTTCATGTCATTGGTTTTGCATTGGTACTAGTATTGCCTGTCGTTCATGCCATTGGTTTTGTTTAGTTACTTGTATTGCCTGTCGTTCATGCCATTGGTTTTGCATCGGTACTTGAATTGCCTGTCGTTCATGCCATTGGTTTTGCATAGGTACTAGTATTGCCTGTCGTTCATGCCATTGGTTTTGCATTGGTACTAGTATTGCCTGTCTTTCATGCCATTGGTTTTGCATAGGTACGAGTATTGCCTGTCGTTCATGCCATTGGTTTTGCATCGGTACTAGTATTGCCTGTCGTTCATGCCATTATTTTTGCATAGGTACTAGTATTGCCTGTCTTTCATGCCGTTATTTTTGCATCGGTACTAGTATTGCCTGTCGTTCATGCCATTATTTTTGCATAGGTACTAGTATTGCCTGTCGTTCATGCCATTGGTTTTGCATAGGTACTAGTATTGCCTGTCTTTCATGCCATTGGTTTTGCATAGGTCCTTGTATTGCCTGTCGTTCATGCCATTGGTTTTGCATTGATACTAGTACTGCCTGTCTTTCATGCCATTGGTTTTGCATAGGTACTATTATTGCCTGTCGTTCATGCCATTGGTTTTGCAGAGGTACTAGTATTGTTTGTCGTTCATGCCATTATTTTTGCATAGGTACTAGTATTGCCTGTCGTTCATGCCATTATTTTTGTACAGGTACTAGTTTTGCCTGTCGTTCATGCCATTAGTTTTGCATAGGGACTACTATTGCCTGTCGTTCATGCCATTGGTTTTGCATTGGGACTAGTATTGCCTGTCTTTCATGCCATTGGTTTTGCATAGGTACTAGTATTGCCTGTCGTTCATGCCATTGGTTTTGCATAGGTACTAGTATTGCCTGTCGTTCATGCCATTGGTTTTGCATTGGGACTAGTATTGCCTGTCTTTCATGCCATTGGTTTTGCATAGGTACTAGTATTGCCTGTCGTTCATGCCATTGGTTTTGCATAGGTACTAGTATTGCCTGTCTTTCATGCCATTATTTTTTCATAGGTGCTAGTATTGCCTGTCGTTCATGCCATTATTTTTGCATAGGTACTAGTATTGCCTGTCGTTCATGCCATTATTTTTGGATAGGTACTAGTTATTGCCTGTCGTTCATGCCATTGGTTTTCCATCGGTACTAGTAATGCCTGTCGTTCATGCCATTATTTTTGCATAGGTACTAGTATTGCCTGTCGTTCATGCCATTGGTTTTGCATAGGTACTAGTATTGCCTGTCGTTCATGCCATTGGTTTTGCATAGGTACTAGTATTGCCTGTCGTTCATGCCATTGGTTTTGCATTGGTACTAGTATTGCCTGTCATTCATGCCATTGGTTTTGCATTGGTACTAGTATTGCCTGTTGTTCATGCCATTGGTTTTGCATAGGTACTAGTATTGTTTGTCGTTCATGCCATTATTTTTGCATAGGTACTAGTATTGTCTGTCGTTCATACCATTTTTTTTGCATAGGTACTAGTATTGCCTGTCGTTCATGCCATTATTTTTGCATAGGTACTAGTATTGCCTGTTGTTCATGCAATTTTTTTTGCATAGGTACTAGTATTGCCTGTCGTTCATGCCATTATTTTTGTCAAGCTACTAGTATTGCCTGTCGTTCATGTCATTGGTTTTGCATAAGTACTAGTATTGCCTGTCTTTCATGCCATTGGTTTTGCATAGGTACTTGTATTGCCTGTCGTTCATGCCATTTGTTTTGCATAGGTACTAGTATTGCTTGTCGTTCATGCCATTATTTTTGCATAGGTACTAGTGTTGCCTGTCGTTCATGCCATTATTTTTGCATAGGTACTAGTATTGCCTGTCGTTCATGCCATTGGTTTTGCATCGGTACTAGTATTGCCTGTCGTTCATGCCATTATTTTTCCATAGGTACTAGTATTGCCTGTCGTTCATGCCACTGGTTTTGCAGAAGTAATAGTATTTCTTTGTCGTTCATGCCATTGGTTTTGCATTGGTTCTAGTTTTGCCTTTCGTTCATGCCATTATTTTTGCATAGGTACTAGATTGCCTGTCGTTCATGCCATTGGTTTTGCATAGGTACTACTATTGCCTGTCGTTCATGCCATTATTTTTTCATAGGTACTAGTATTGCCCGTCGTTCATGCCATTACTTTTGCATAGGTACTTGTTTCGCCTGTCGTTCATGCCATTGGTTTTGCATAGGCACTAGTATTGCCTGTCCTTCATGCCATTATTTTTGCATAGGTACTAGTATTGCCTGTCGTTCCTGCTATTATTTTTGCATAGGTACTAGTATTGCCTGTCGTTCATGCAATTTTTTTTGCATAGGTACTAGTATTGCCTGTCGTTCATGCCATTATTTTTGTATAGCTACTAGTATTGCCTGTCGTTCATGTCATTGGTTTTGCATAGGTACTAGTATTGCCTGTCGTTCATGCCATTATTTTTGCATAGGTACTAGTATTGCCTTTCGTTCATGCCATTATTTTTGCATAGGTAGTAGTATTGCCTGTCGTTCATGCCATTGGTTTTGCATAGGTACTAGTATTGCCTGTCGTTCATGCCATTGGTTTGGCATAGGTACTAGTATTGCCTGTCGTTTATGCCATTGGTTTTGCATAGGAACTAATATTGCCTGTAGTTCATGCCATTATTTTTGCATAGGTACTAGTATTGCCTGTCGTTCATGCCATTGGTTTTGCATAGGTACTAGTATTGCCTGTCGTTCATGCCATTTGTTTTGCATAGGAACTAGTATCGCCTGTCGTTTATGCCATTGGTCTGCATAGGTACTAGTATTGCCTGTCGTTCATGCCATTGGTTTTGCATTGGTACTAGTATTGCCTGTCGTTCATGCCATTATTTTTGCATAGGTACAAGTATTGCCTGTCGTTCATGCCATTATTTTTGCATAGGTACTAGTATTGCCTGTCGTTCATGCCATTGGTTTTGCATAGGTACTTGTATTGCCTGTCGTTCATGCCATTATTTTTGCATAGGTACTAGTCTTGCCTGTCGTTCATGCCATTATTTTTGCATAGCTACTAGTATCGCCTGTCGTTCATGCCATTATTTTTGCATAGGTACTAGTATTGCGTGTCGTTCATGCCATTGGTTTTGCATAGGTACTAGTATTGCCTGTCGTTCATGCCATTGGTTTTGCATAGGTACTAGTATTGCCTGTCGTTCATGCCATTGGTTTTGCATTGGTACTAGTATTGCCTGTCATTCATACCATTGGTTTTGCATAGGTACTAGTATTGTTTGTTGTTCATGCCATTATTTTTGCATAGGTACTAGTATTGCCTGTCGTTCATGCCATTATTTTTGCATAGGTACTAGTATTGCCTGTTGTTCATGCAATTTTTTTTGCAAAGGTACTAGTATTGCCTGTTGTTCATGCCATTATTTTTGTATAGCTATTAGTATTGCCTGTCGTTCATGTCATTGGTTTTGCATAGGTACTAGTATTGCCTGTCTTTCATGCCATTGGTTTTGCATAGGGACTAGTATTGCCTGTCGTTCATGTCATTGGTTTTGCATTGGTACTAGTATTGCCTGTCGTTCATGCCATTATTTTTGCATCGGTACTAGTATTGCCTGTCGTTCATGCCATTATTTTTGCATAGGTACTAGTATTTCCTGTCGTTCATGCCATTGGTTTTGCATAGATACTAGTATTTTTTGTCGTTCATGCCATTATTTTTGCATAGGTACTAGTATTGCCTGTCGTTCATGGCATTATTTTTGCATAGATACTTGTATTGCCTGTCGTTCATGCCATTATTTTTGCATAGGTACTAGTATTGCCTGTTGTTCATGCCATTAATTTTGCATCGGTACTTGTATTGCCTGTCGTTCATGCAATTGGTTTTGCATAGGTACTAGTATTGCCTGTCATTCATGCCATTGGTTTTGCATTGGTACTAGTATTGCCTGTCCTTCAAGCCATTGGATTTGCATAGGTACTAGTATTGCCTGTCGTTCATGCCATTGGTTTTGCATAGGTACTAGTATTGTTTGTCGTTCATGCCATTATTTTTGCATAGGTACTAGTATTGCCTGTCGTTCATGCCATTATTTTTGCATAGATACTAGTATTGCCTGTCGTTCATGCCATTAATGTTGCATAGGTACTAGTATTGCCTGTCGTTCATGCCATTATTTTTGCATAGGTACTAGTATTGCCTGTCGTTCATGCCATTGGTTTTGAATAGGTAGTAGTATTTTCTTTCGTTCATGCCATTGGTTTTGCATAGGTACTAGCATTGCCTGTCGTTCATGCCATTATTTTTGCATAGGTACTAGTTATTGCTTGTCGTTCATGCCATTGGTTTTGCATCGGTACTAGTATTGCCTGTCGTTCATGCCATTATTTTTGCATAGGTACTTGTATTGCCTGTTGTTCATGCCATTGGTTTTGCATAGGTAATAGTATTGCCTGTCGTTCATGCCATTATTTTTGCATAGGTACTAGTATTGCCTGTCGTTCATGCCATTATTTTTGTATAGGTACTAGAATTGCCTGTCGTTCATGTCATTGGTTTTGCATTGGTACTAGTATTGCCTGTCGTTCATGCCATTGGTTTTGTTTAGTGACTTGAATTGCCTGTCGTTCATGCCATTGGTATTGCATAGGTACTAGTATTGCCTGTCGTTCATGCCATTGGTTTTGCATTGGTACTAGTATTGCCTGTCTTTCATGCCATTGGTTTTGCATAGGTACTAGTATTGCCTGTCGTTCATGCCATTATTTTTGCATAGGTACTAGTATTGCCTGTCTTTCATGCCGTTATTTTTGCATCGGTACTAGTATTGCCTGTCGTTCATGCCATTATTTTTGCATAGGTACTAGTATTGCCTGTCGTTCATGCCATTGGTTTTGCATAGGTACTAGTATTGCCTGTCGTTCATGCCATTGGTTTTGCATAGGTCCTTGTATTGCCTGTCGTTCATGCCATTGGTTTTGCATTGATACTAGTACTGCCTGTCTTTCATGCCATTGGTTTTGCATAGGTACTAGTGTTGCCTGTCGTTCATGCCATTATTTTTGCATAGGTACTAATATTGCCTGTCGTTCCTGCCATTATTTTTGTATAGGTACTAGTATTGCCTGTCGTTCATGTCATTGGTTTTGCATAGGTACGAGTATTGCCTGTCGTTCATGCCATTATTTTTGCATTTGTACTAGTATTGCCTGTCGTTCATGCCATTATTTTTCCATAGGTACTAGTATTGCCTGTCGTTCATGCCATTATTTTGGCATAGGTACTAGTATTGCTTGTCGTTCATGCCATTATTTTTGCATAGGTACTAGTATTGCCTGTCGTGAATGGCATTATTTTTTGTATAGGTACGAGTAGTGCCTGTCGTTCATGTCATTGGTTTTGCATAGGTACTAGTATTGCCTGTCGTTCATGCCATTACTTTTGCATAGGTACAAGTATTGCCTGTCATTCATGCCATTGGTTTTGCATAGGTTTTAGTATTGCCTGTCTTTCATGCCATTATTTTTGCATAGGTACTATTTTTGCCTGTCGCTCATGCCATTGGTTTTGCATAGGTACTGGTATTGTCTGTCGTTCATGCCATTGGTTTTGCATAGGTACTAGTTTTGCTTGTCGCTCATGCCATTGGTTTTGCATAGGTACTGGTATTGCCTGTCGTTCATGCCATTAATTTTGCATAGGTACTTGTATTGCCTGTCGTTCATGCCATTGGTTTTGCATAGGCACTAGTATTGCCTGTCGTTCAGGCCATTATTTTTGCATAGGTACTAGAATTGCCTGTCGTTCATGCCATTGGTTTTGCATAGGTATTAGTATTGCCTGTCGTTCATGCCATTATTTTTGCATAGGTACTAGTCCTGCCTGTCGTTCACACCATTGGTTTTGCATAGGTACTAGTATTGCCTGTCGTTCATGCCATTGGTTTTGCATAGGTATTAGTATTGCCTGTCGTTCATGCCATTATTTTTGCATAGGTACTAGTATTGCCTGTCGTTCATGCCATTGGTTTTGAATAGGTAATAGTATTTTCTGTCGTTCATGCCATTTGTTATGCATAGGTACCAGTATTGCCTGTCGTTCATGCCATTATTTTTGCATAGGTACGAGTATTGCCTGTCGCTCATGCTATTGGTTTTGCATAGGTACTAGTATTGCCTGTCGTTCATGCCATTATTTTTGCAGAGGTACCAGTATTGCCTGTCGTTCATGCCATTATTTTTGCATAGGTACTAGAATTGCCTGTCATTCATGCCATTATTTTTGCATAGGTACTAGTATTGCCTTTCGTTCATGCCATTGGTTTTGCATAGACACGAGTATTACCTGTCGTTCATGCCATTATTTTTGCATAGGTATTAGTATTGCCTGTCGTTCGTGCCATTATTTATGCATAGGTACTGGTATTGCCTGTCGTTCATGCCATTATTTTTGCATAGGTACTAGTATTGCCTGTCGTTCATGCCATTGGTTTTGCATAGGTACTAGTATTGCCTGTCGTTCATGCCATTACTTTTGCATAGGTACTGGTATTGCCTGTCATTCATGCCATTGGTTTTGCATAGGTTTTAGTATTGCCTGTCTTTCATGCCATTATTTTTGCATAGGTATTAGTTTTGCCTGTCGCTCATGCCATTGGTTTTGCATAGGTACTGGTATTGCCTGTCGTTCATGCCATTGGTTTTGCATAGGTACTAGTTTTGCCTGTCGCTCATGCCATTGGTTTTGCATAGGTACTGGTATTGCCTGTCGTTCATGCCATTAATTTTGCATAGGTACTTGTATTGCCTGTCGTTCATGCCATTGGTTTTGCATAGGCACTAGTATTGCCTGTCGTTCATGCCATTATTTTTGCATTGGTACTAGAATTGCCTGTCGTTCTTGCCATTATTTTTGCATAGGTACTAGTATTGCCTGTCGTTCATGCCATTATTTTTGCATAGGTACTAGTCCTGCCTGTCGTTCACGCCATTGGTTTTGCATAGGTACTAGTATTGCCTGTCGTTCATGCCATTGGTTTTGCATAGGTATTAGTATTGCCTGTCGTTCATGCCATTATTTTTGCATCGGTACTAGTATTGCGTGTCGTTCATGCCATTGGTTTTGAATAGGTAATAGTATTTTCTGTCGTTCATGCCATTTGTTATGCATAGGTACTAGTATTGCCTGTCGTTCATGCCATTATTTTTGCATAGGTACTTGTATTGCCTGTCGCTTATGCCATTGGTTTTGCATAGGTACTAGTATTGCCTGTCGTTCATGCCATTATTTTTGCAGAGGTATCAGTATTGCCTGTCGTTCATGCCATTATTTTTGCATAGGTACTAGTATTGCCTGTCATTCATGCCATTATTTTTGCATAGGTACTAGTATTGCCTTTCGTTCATGCCATTGGTTTTGCATAGACACGGGTATTACCTGTCGTTCATGCCATTATTTTTGCATAGGTATTAGTATTGCCTGTCGTTCGTGCCATTATTTATGCATAGGTACTGGTATTGCCTGTCGTTCATGCCATTATTTTTGCATAGGTACTAGTATTGCCTGTCTTTCATGCCATTGGTTTTGCATAGTTACTAGTATTGCCTGTCGTTTATGCCATAGGTTTTGCATACATGCTAGTATTGCCTGTCGTTCATGCCATTAATTTTGCAAAGGTACTTGTATTGCCTGTCGTTCATGCCATTGGTTTTGAATAGGTAATAGTATTTTCTGTCGTTCATGCCATTTGTTATGCATAAGTACTAGTTTTGCCTGTCGTTCTTGCCATTATTTTTGCATAGGTACTAGTATTGCCTGTCGTTCATGCCATTATTTTTGCATAGGTACTAGTATTGCTTGTTGTTCATGCCATTATTTTTGCATAGGTACTAGTATTGCCTGTCATTCATGCCATTAATTTTGCAAAGGTACTTGTATTGCCTGTCGTTCATGCCATTGGTTTTGAATAGGTAATAGTATTTTCTGTCGTTCTTGCAATTTGTTATGCATAGGTACTAGTTTTGCCTGTCGTTCATGCCATTATTTTTGCATAGGTACTAGTATTGCCTGTCGCTCATGCCATCATTTTTGCATAGGTACTAGTATTGCCTGTCGTTCATGCCATAGGTTTTGCATACATACTAGTATTGCCTGTCGTTCATGCCATTAATTTTGCAAAGGTTCTTGTATTGCCTGTCGTTCATGCCATTGGTTTTGAATAGGTAATAGTATTTTCTGTCGTTCATGCCATTTGTTATGCATAGGTACTAGTTTTGCCTGTCGTTCATGCCATTATTTTTGCATAGGTACTAGTATTTCCTGTCGTTCATGCCATTATTTATGCATAGGTACTATTATTGCCTGTAGTTCATGCCATGGGTTTTGCATTGTGTCTAGGATTGTTTGTTGTTCATGCCATTATATTTGCATAGTAACTAGTATTGCCTGTCGTTCATGCCATTATTTTTGCATAAATACTAGTATTGCCTGTCGTTCCTGCCATTATTTTTGCATAGGTACTAGTATTGCCTGTCGTTCATGTCATTATTTTTGCATAGGTACTAGTATTGCCTGTCGTCCATGCCATTATTTTTGCTTCGGTAATAATATTGCCTGTCTTTCATGCCATTATTTTTGCATAGGTACTAGTATTTCCTGTCGTTCATGTCATTGGTTTTGCATAAGTCCTAGTATTGCCTGTCGTTCATGCCATTGGTTTTGCATAGGTATTAGTATTGCCTGTCGTTCATGCCATTGGTTTTGCATAGGTACTAGTATTGCCTGTCGTTCATGCCATTGGTCTGCATAGGTACTAGTATTGCCTGTCGTTCATGCCATTGGTTTTGCATTGGTACGAGTATTGCCTGTCGTTCATGCCATTATTTTTGCATAGGTACTAGTATTGCCTGTCGTTCATGCCATTATTATCCCCCGCCAACACGAAGTGGGAGGGGGAGATGGGTTTGACCTTCGTCCGTCCGTCCGTGCGTCCGTCCGTCCGTCCGTCCGAGATAAAGGGGACAGCTTTACTCAGAAAGTACTACAGATACAGTAACCAAATTTGGTGTGTAGCCTCAGACCATCAAGGCCTTGATCGAGTTCGAAAATGAGAAGCGCACGATTGGCGGGGGATGTTGTAGACCATGTCGACTTGTTTTTGCATAGGTACTAGTATTGCCTGTCGTTCATCCCATTGGTTTTGCATAGGTACTAGTATTGCCTGTCGTTCATGCCATTATTTTTTTATAGGTACTAGTATTGCCTGTCGTTCATGCCATTGGTTTGGAATAGGTAGTAGTATTTTCTTTCGTTCATGCCATTGGTCTGCATAGGTACTAGTATTGCCTGTCGTTCATGCCATTGGTTTTGCATAGGTACTAGCATTGCCTGTCGTTCATGCCATTATTTTTGCATAGGTACTAGTTATTGCTTGTCGTTCATGCCATTGGTTTTGCATCGGTACTAGTATTGCCTGTCTTTCATGCCATTATTTTTGCATAGGTACTAGTATTGCCTGTCGTTCATGCCATTGGTTTTGCATAGGTAATAGTATTGCCTATCGTTCATGCCATTATTTTTGCATAGGTACTAGTATTGCCTGTCGTTCATGCCATTATTTTTGTATAGGTACTAGAATTGCCTGTCGTTCATGTCATTGGTTTTGCATAGGTACTAGTATTGCCTGTCTTTCATGCCATTGGTTTTGTTTCGTAACTTGAATTGCCTGTCGTTCATGCCATTGGTTTTGCATAGGTACTAGTATTGCCTGTCGTTCATGCCATTGGTTTTGCATTGGTACTAGTATTGCCTGTCTTTCATGCCATTGGTTTTGCATAGGTACGAGTATTGCCTGTCGTTCATGCCATTGGTTTTGCATAGGTACTAGTATTGCCTGTCGTTCATGCCATTATTTTTGCATAGGTACTAGTATTGCCTGTCTTTCATGCCGTTATTTTTGCATAGGTACTAGTATTGCCTGTCGTTCATGCCATTATTTTTGCATAGGTACTAGTATTGCCTGTCGTTCATGCCATTATTTTTGTATAGGTACTAGTTTTGCCTGTCGTTCATGCCATTGGTTTTGCATAGGTACTAGTATTGCCTGTCGTTCATGCCATTGGTTTTGCATAGGTCCTTGTATTGCCTGTCGTTCATGCCATTGGTTTTGCATTGGTACTAGTATTGCCTGTCTTTCATGCCATTGGTTTTGCATAGGTACTATTATTGCCTGTCGTTCATGCCATTGGTTTTGCATAGGTACTATTATTGCCTGTCGTTCATGCCATTATTTTTGCATAGGTACTAGTATTGCCTGTCGTTCATGCCATTATTTTTGTACAGGTACTAGTTTTGCCTGTCGTTCATGCCATTAGTTTTGCATAGGTACTAGTATTGCCTGTCGTTCATGCCATTGGTTTTGCATTGGGACTAGTATTGCCTGTCTTTCATGCCATTGTTTTTGCATAGATACTTGTTTTGCATGTCCTTCATGCCATTGGTTTTGCATAGGTACTAGTATTGCCTGTCGTTCATGCCATTATTTTTGCATAGGTACTAGTATTGCCTGTCGTTCATGCCATTATTTTTGTACAGGTACTAGTTTTGCCTGTCGTTCATGCCATTAGTTTTGCATAGGTACTAGTATTGCCTGTCGTTCATGCCATTGGTTTTGCATTGGGACTAGTATTGCCTGTCTTTCATGCCATTGGTTTTGCATAGATACTTGTTTTGCATGTCCTTCATGCCATTGGTTTTGCATAGGTACTAGTATTGCCTGTCGTTCATGCCATTATTTTTGCATAGGTACTAGTATTACCTGTCTTTCATGCCATTATTTTTTCATAGGTACTAGTATTGCGTGTCGTTCATGCCATTATTTTTGCATAGGTACTAGTATTGCCTGTCGTTCATGCCATTATTTTTGTATAGGTACTAGTATTGCCTGTCGTTCATGTCATTGGTTTTGCATAGGTACTAGTATTGCCTGTCGTTCATGCCATTATTTTTGTATAGGTACTAGTATTGCCTGTCGTTCATGCCATTGGTTTTGCATAGGTACTAGTATTGCCTGTCGTTCATGCCATTTGTTTTGCATAGGTCCTTGTATTGCCTGTCGTTCATGCCATTGGTTTTGCATTGGTACTAGTATTGACTGTCTTTCATGCCATTGGTTTTGCATAGGTACTAGTATTGCCTGTCATTCATGCCATTGGTTTTGCATAGGTACTAGTATTGCCTGTCGTTCATGCCATTATTTTTGCATATGAACTAGTATTGCCTGTCGTTCATGCCATTATTTTTCCATAGGTACTAGTATTGCCTGTCGTTCATGCCATTATTTTGGCATAGGTACTAGTATTCCTTGTCGTTCATGCCATTATTTTTGCATAGGTACTAGTATTGCCTGTCGTGAATGGCATTATTTTTGTATAGGTACTAGTAGTGCCTGTCGTTCATGTCATTGGTTTAGCATAGGTACTAGTATTGCCTGTTGTCATGCCATTACTTTTGCATAGGTACTAGTATTGCCTGTCATTCATGCCATTGGTTTTGCATAGGTTTTAGTATTGCCTGTCTTTCATGCCATTATTTTTGCATAGGTACTTGTATTGCCTGTCGTTCATGCCATTGGTTTTGCATTGGCACTAGTATTGCCTGTCGTTCATGCCATTATTTTTGCATAGGTACTAGTATTGCCTGTCGTTCATGCCATTGGTTTTGCATAGGTATTAGTATTGCCTGTCGTTCATGCCATTATTTTTGCATAGGTACTAGTATTGCCTGTCGTTCATGCCATTGGTTTTGAATAGGTAATAGTATTTTCTGTCGTTCATGCCATTTGTTATGCATAGGTACTAGTATTGCCTGTCGTTCATGCCATTATTTTTGCATAGGTACTAGTATTGCCTGTCGCTCATGCCATTGGCTTTGCATAGGTACTAGTATTGCCTGTCATTCATGCCATTATTTTTGCAGAGGTACCAGTATTGCCTGTCGTTCATGCCATTATTTTTGCATAGGTACTAGTATTGCCTGTCATTCATGCCATTATTTTTGCATAGGGACTAGTATTGCCTTTCGTTCATGCCATTGGTTTTGCATAGACACGGGTATTACCTGTCGTTCATGCCATTATTTTTGCATAGGTATTAGTATTGCCTGTCGTTCGTGCCATTATTTATGCATAGGTACTGGTATTGCCTGTCGTTCATGCCATTATTTTTGCATAGGTACTAGTATTGCCTGTCGTTCATGCCATTGGTTTTGCATAGTTACTAGTATTGCCTGTCGTTTATGCCATAGGTTTTGCATACATACTAGTATTGCCTGTCGTTCATGCCATTAATTTTGCAAAGGTACTTGTATTGCCTGTCGTTCATGCCATTGGTTTTGAATAGGTAATAGTATTTTTTCTGTCGTTCATGCCATTTGATATGCATAGGTACTAGTTTTGCCTGTCGTTCATGCCATTATTTTTGCATAGGTACTAGTATTGCCTGTCGCTCAAGCCATCATTTTTTCATAGCTACTAGTATTGCCTGTCGTTCATGCCATTATTTTTGCATAGGTACTAGTATTGCCTGTCGTTCATGCCATTATTTTTGCATAGGTACTAGTATTGCCTGTCATTCATGCCATTATTTTTGCAAAGGTACTTGTATTGCCTGTCGTTCATGCCATTGGTTTTGAATAGGTAATAGTATTTTCTGTCGTTCATGCAATTTGTTATGCATAGGTACTAGTTTTGCCTGTCGTTCATGCCATTATTTTTGCATAGGTACTAGTATTGCCTGTCGCTCATGCCATCATTTTTGCATAGGTACTAGTATTGCCTGTCGTTCATGCCATAGGTTTTGCATACATACTAGTATTGCCTGTCGTTCATGCCATTAATTTTGCAAAGGTACTTGTATTGCCTGTCGTTCATGCCATTGGTTTTGCATAGGTCCTAGTATTGCCTGTCGTTCATGCCATTGGTTTTGCATAGGTACGAGTATTGCCTGTCGTTCATGCCATTGGTTTTGCATAGGTACTAGTATTGCCTGTCGTTCATGCCATTATTTTTGCATAGGTACTAGTATTGCCTGTCTTTCATGCCGTTATTTTTGCATAGGTACTAGTATTGCCTGTCGTTCATGCCATTATTTTTGCATAGGTACAAGTATTGCCTGTCGTTCATGCCATTAGTTTTGCATAGGTACTAGTATTGCCTGTCGTTCATGCCATTATTTTTTTATAGGTACTAGTATTGCCTGTCGTTCATGCCATTGGTTTTGCATCGGTACTAGTATTGCCTGTCGTTCATGCCATTATTTTTGCATAGGTACTTGTATTGCCTGTCGTTCATGCCATTGGTTTGGCATAGGTAATAGTATTGCCTGTCGTTCATGCCATTATTTTTGCATAGGGACTAGTATTGCCTGACGTTCATGCCATTATTTTTGTATAGGTACTAGAATTGCCTGTCGTTCATGTCATTGGTATTGCATTGGTACTAGTATTGCCTGTCGTTCATGCCATTGGTTTTGTTTAGTTACTTGAATTGCCTGTCGTTCATGCCATTGGTTTTGCATAGGTACTAGTATTGCCTGTCGTTCATGCCATTGGTTTTGCATTGGTACTAGTATTGCCTGTCTTTCATGCCATTGGTTTTGCATAGGTACGAGTATTGCCTGTCGTTCATGCCATTGGTTTTGCATCGGTACTAGTATTGCCTGTCGTTCATGCCATTATTTTTGCATAGGTACTAGTATTGCCTGTCTTTCATGCCGTTATTTTCGCATCGGTACTAGTATTGCCTGTCGTTCATGCCATTATTTTTGCATAGGTACTAGTATTGCCTGTCGTTCATGCCATTGGTTTTGCATAGGTACTAGTATTGCCTGTCTTTCATGCCATTGGTTTTGCATAGGTCCTTGTATTGCCTGTCGTTCATGCCATTGGTTTTGCATTGATACTAGTACTGCCTGTCTTTCATGCCATTGGTTTTGCATAGGTACTATTATTGCCTGTCGTTCATGCCATTGGTTTTGCAGAGGTACTAGTATTGTTTGTCGTTCATGCCATTATTTTTGCATAGGTACTAGTATTGCCTGTCGTTCATGCCATTATTTTTGTACAGGTACTAGTTTTGCCTGTCGTTCATGCCATTAGTTTTGCATAGGTACTACTATTGCCTGTCGTTCATGCCATTGGTTTTGCATTGGGACTAGTATTGCCTGTCTTTCATGCCATTGGTTTTGCATAGGTACTAGTATTGCCTGTCGTTCATGCCATTGGTTTTGCATAGGTACTAGTATTGCCTGTCGTTCATGCCATTGGTTTTGCATTGGGACTAGTATTGCCTGTCTTTCATGCCATTGGTTTTGCATAGGTACTAGTATTGCCTGTCGTTCATGCCATTGGTTTTGCATAGGTACTAGTATTGCCTGTCTTTCATGCCATTATTTTTTCATAGGTGCTAGTATTGCCTGTCGTTCATGCCATTATTTTTGCATAGGTACTAGTATTGCCTGTCGTTCATGCCATTATTTTTGGATAGGTACTAGTTATTGCCTGTCGTTCATGCCATTGGTTTTGCATTGGTACTAGTATTGCCTGTCATTCATGCCATTGGTTTTGCATTGGTACTAGTATTGCCTGTTGTTCATGCCATTGGTTTTGCATAGGTACTAGTATTGTTTGTCGTTCATGCCATTATTTTTGCATAGGTACTAGTATTGTCTGTCGTTCATACCATTTTTTTTGCATAGGTACTAGTATTGCCTGTCGTTCATGCCATTATTTTTGCATAGGTACTAGTATTGCCTGTTGTTCATGCAATTTTTTTTGCATAGGTACTAGTATTGCCTGTCGTTCTTGCCATTATTTTTGTCTAGCTACTAGTATTGCCTGTCGTTCATGTCATTGGTTTTGCATAAGTACTAGTATTGCCTGTCTTTCATGCCATTGGTTTTGCATAGGTACTTGTATTGCCTGTCGTTCATGCCATTTGTTTTGCATAGGTACTAGTATTGCTTGTCGTTCATGCCATTATTTTTGCATAGGTACTAGTGTTGCCTGTCGTTCATGCCATTATTTTTGCATAGGTACTAGTATTGCCTGTCGTTCATGCCATTGGTTTTGCATCGGTACTAGTATTGCCTGTCGTTCATGCCATTATTTTTCCATAGGTACTAGTATTGCCTGTCGTTCATGCCACTGGTTTTGCAGAAGTAATAGTATTTCTTTGTCGTTCATGCCATTGGTTTTGCATTGGTACTAGTATTGCCTTTCGTTCATGCCATTATTTTTGCATAGGTACTAGATTGCCTGTCGTTCATGCCATTGGTTTTGCATAGGTACTACTATTGCCTGTCGTTCATGCCATTATTTTTTCATAGGTACTAGTATTGCCCGTCGTTCATGCCATTACTTTTGCATAGGTACTTGTTTCGCCTGTCGTTCATGCCATTGGTTTTGCATAGGCACTAGTATTGCCTGTCCTTCATGCCATTATTTTTGCATAGGTACTAGTATTGCCTGTCGTTCCTGCTATTATTTTTGCATAGGTACTAGTATTGCCTGTCGTTCATGCAATTTTTTTTGCATAGGTACTAGTATTGCCTGTCGTTCATGCCATTATTTTTGTATAGCTACTAGTATTGCCTGTCGTTCATGTCATTGGTTTTGCATAGGTACTAGTATTGCCTGTCGTTCATGCCATTATTTTTGCATAGGTACTAGTATTGCCTTTCGTTCATGCCATTATTTTTGCATAGGTAGTAGTATTGCCTGTCGTTCATGCCATTGGTTTTGCATAGGTACTAGTATTGCCTGTCGTTCATGCCATTGGTTTGGCATAGGTACTAGTATTGCCTGTCGTTTATGCCATTGGTTTTGCATAGGAACTAATATTGCCTGTAGTTCATGCCATTATTTTTGCATAGGTACTAGTATTGCCTGTCGTTCATGCCATTGGTTTTGCATAGGTACTAGTATTGCCTGTCGTTCATGCCATTTGTTTTGCATAGGAACTAGTATCGCCTGTCGTTTATGCCATTGGTCTGCATAGGTACTAGTATTGCCTGTCGTTCATGCCATTGGTTTTGCATTGGTACTAGTATTGCCTGTCGTGCATGCCATTATTTTTGCATAGGTACAAGTATTGCCTGTCGTTCATGCCATTATTTTTGCATAGGTACTAGTATTGCCTGTCGTTCATGCCATTGGTTTTGCATAGGTACTTGTATTGCCTGTCGTTCATGCCATTATTTTTGCATAGGTACTAGTCTTGCCTGTCGTTCATGCCATTATTTTTGCATAGCTACTAGTATCGCCTGTCGTTCATGCCATTATTTTTGCATAGGTACTAGTATTGCGTGTCGTTCATGCCATTGGTTTTGCATAGGTACTAGTATTGCCTGTCGTTCATGCCATTGGTTTTGCATAGGTACTAGTATTGCCTGTCGTTCATGCCATTGGTTTTGCATTGGTACTAGTATTGCCTGTCATTCATGCCATTGGTTTTGCATAGGTACTAGTATTGTTTGTTGTTCATGCCATTATTTTTGCATAGGTACTAGTATTGCCTGTCGTTCATGCCATTATTTTTGCATAGGTACTAGTATTGCCTGTTGTTCGTGCAATTTTTTTTGCAAAGGTACTAGTATTGCCTGTCGTTCATGCCATTATTTTTGTATAGCTATTAGTATTGCCTGTCGTTCATGTCATTGGTTTTGCATAGGTACTAGTATTGCCTGTCTTTCATGCCATTGGTTTTGCATAGGGACTAGTATTGCCTGTCGTTCATGTCATTGGTTTTGCATTGGTACTAGTATTGCCTGTCGTTCATGCCGTTATTTTTGCATCGGTACTAGTATTGCCTGTCGTTCATGCCATTATTTTTGCATAGGTACTAGTATTTCCTGTCGTTCATGCCATTGGTTTTGCATAGATACTAGTATTTTTTGTCGTTCATGCCATTATTTTTGCATAGGTACTAGTATTGCCTGTCGTTCATGCCATTATTTTTGCATAGATACTAGTATTGCCTGTCGTTCATGCCATTATTTTTGCATAGGTACTAGTATTGCCTGTTGTTCATGCCATTAATTTTGCATCGGTACTTGTATTGCCTGTCGTTCATGCAATTGGTTTTGCATAGGTACTAGTATTGCCTGTCATTCATGCCATTGGTTTTGCATTGGTACTAGTATTGCCTGTCCTTCAAGCCATTGGATTTGCATAGGTACTAGTATTGCCTGTCGTTCATGCCATTGGTTTTGCATAGGTACTAGTATTGTTTGTCGTTCATGCCATTATTTTTGCATAGGTACTAGTATTGCCTGTCGTTCATGCCATTATTTTTGCATAGATACTAGTATTGCCTGTCGTTCATGCCATTAATGTTGCATAGGTACTAGTATTGCCTGTCGTTCATGCCATTATTTTTGCATAGGTACTAGTATTGCCTGTCGTTCATGCCATTGGTTTTGCAGAGACAATAGTATTGCTTGTCGTTCATGCCATTGGTTATTGCATCGGTACTAGTATTGCCTGTCGTTCATGTCATTGGTTTTGCATAGGTACTAGTATTGCCTGTCTTTCATGCCATTGGTTTTGCATAAGTACGAGTATTGCCTGTCGTTCATGTCATTGGTTTTGCATTGGTACTAGTATTGCCTGTCGTTCATGCCATTATTTTTGCATAGGTACTAGTATTGCCTGTCGTTCATGCCATTATTTTTGCATAGGTACTAGTATTGCCTGTCGTTCATGCCATTGGTTTTGCATAGATACTAGTATTTTTTGTCGTTCATGCCATTATTTTTGCATAGGTACTAGTATTGCCTGTCGTTCATGCCATTATTTTGGCATAGATACTAGTATTGCCTGTCGTTCATGCCATTATTTTTGCATAGGTACTAGTATTGCCTGTTGTTCATGCCATTAATTTTGCATAGGTACTTGTATTGCCTGTCGTTCATGCAATTGGTTTTGCATAGGTACTAGTATTGCCTGTCATTCATGCCATTGGTTTTGCATTGGAACAAGTATTGCCTGTCCTTCAAGCCATTGGATTTGCATAGGTACTAGTATTGCCTGTCGTTCATGCCATTGGTTTTGCAAAAGTACTAGTATTGTTTGTCGTTCATGCCATTATTTTTGCATAGGTACTCGTATTGCCTGTCGTTCATGCCATTATTTTTGCATAGGTACTAGTATTGCCTGTCGTTCATGCCATTGGTTTTGCATAGATACTAGTATTTTTTGTCGTTCATGCCATTATTTTTGCATAGGTACTAGTATTGCCTGTCGTTCATGCCATTATTTTTGCATAGATACTAGTATTGCCTGTCGTTCATGCCATTATTTTTGCATAGGTACTAGTATTGCCTGTTGTTCATGCCATTAATTTTGCATAGGTACTTGTATTGCCTGTCGTTCATGCAATTGGTTTTGCATAGGTACTAGTATTGCCTGTCATTCATGCCATTGGTTTTGCATTGGTACAAGCATTGCCTGTCCTTCAAGCCATTGGATTTGCATAGGTACTAGTATTGCCTGTCGTTCATGCCATTGGTTTTGCAAAAGTACTAGTATTGTTTGTCGTTCATGCCATTATTTTTGCATAGGTACTCGTATTGCCTGTCGTTCATGCCATTATTTTTGCATAGATACTAGTATTGCCTGTCGTTCATGCCATTAATGTTGCATAGGTACTAGTATTGCCTGTCGTTCAAGCCATTATTTTTGCATAGGGACTAGTATTGCCTATCGTTCATGCCATTGGTTTTGCAGAGGTACTAGTATTGCTTGTCGTTCATGCCATTGGTTATTGCATCGGTACTAGTATTGCCTGTCGTTCATGCCATTATTTTTGCATAGGTACTTGTATTGCCTGACGTTCTTGCCATTATTTTTGCATAGGTACTAGTATTGCCTGTCGTTCATGCCATTGGTTTAGCATCGGTACTAGTATTGCCTGTCGTTCATGCCATTATTTTTGCATAGATACTAGTATTGCCTGTCGTTCATGCCATTGGTTTTGCATAGGTACTAGTATTGCCTGTCGTTCATGCCATTGGTCTGCATTGGTACTAGTATTGCCTGTCGTTCATGCCATTGGTTTTGCATTGGTACTAGTATTGCCTGTCGTTCATGCCATTATTGTTGCTTAGGTACTAGTATTGTCTGTCGTTCATGCCATCATTTTTGCATTGGTACTAGTATTGCCTGTCGTTCATGCCATTGGCTTTGCATCGGTACTAGTATTGCCTGTCGTTCATGCCATTGGTTTTGCATAGGTAATAGTATTGCCTGCTGTCATGCCATTATTTTTGCATATGTACTAGTATATCCTGTCGTTCATGCCATTATTTTTGCATAGGTACTAGTATTGCCTGTTGTTCATGCCATTAATTTTGCATAGGTACTAGTATTGCCTGTCGTTCATGCAATTGGTTTTGCATAGGTACTAGTATTGCCTGTCGTTCATGCCATTGGTTTTGCATAGGTACTAGTATTGTTTGTCGTTCATGCCATTATTTTTGCATAGGTACTAGTATTGCCTGTCGTTTTTGCCATTATTTTTGCATAGATACGAGTATTGCCTGTCGTTCATGCTATTATTTTTCCATAGGTAGTAGTATTGCCTGTCATTCATGCCATTATTTTTGCATAGGTACTAGTATTGCCTGTCGTTCATGCTATTATTTTTGCATAGGTACGAGTATTGCCTGACGTTCATGCCCTTATTCTTGCATAGGTACCAGTACTGCCTGTCTTTCATGCCATTGGTTTTGAATAGGTAATAGTATTTTCTGTCGTTCATGCTATTGGTTTTGCATAGGTACTAGTATTGCCTGTCGTTCATGACATTATTTTTGCATAGGTACGAGTATTGCCTGACGTTCATGCCATTATTCTTGCATAGGTACTAGTATTGCCTGTCGTTCACGCCATTGGTTTTGCATAGTTACTAGTATTGCCTGTCCTTCATGCCATTGGTTTTGCATAGGTACTATTATTGCATGTTGTTCATGCCATTATTTTTGCATAGGTACCAGTATTGCCTGTCGTTCATGCCATTGGTTTTGAATAGGTAATAGTATTTTCTGTCGTTCATGCTATTGGTTTTGCATTGGTACTAGTATTGCCTGTCGTTCATGCCATTATTTTTGCATTGGTACTAGTTATTGCCTGTCGTTCATGCCATTGGTTTTGCATCGGTACTAGTAATGCCCGTCGTTCATGCCATTATTTTTGCATAGGTACTAGTATTGCCTGTCGTTCATGCCATTGGTTGTGTTTAGTTACTTGAATTGCCTGTCGTTCATGCCATTGGTTTTGCATAGGTACTAGTATTGCCTGTCGTTCATGCCATTGGTTTTGCATTGGTACTAGTATTGCCTGTCTTTCATGCCATTGGTTTTGCATCGGTACGAGTATTGCCTGTCGTTCATGCCATTGGTTTTGCAGAGGTACTAGTATTGCCTGTCGTTCATGCCATTATTTTTGCATAGGTACTAGTATTGCCTGTCTTTCATGCCGTTATTTTTGCATGGGTACTAGTATTGCCTGTCGTTCATGCCATTATTTTTGCATAGGTACTAGTATTGCCTGTCGTTCATGCCATTATTTTTGCGTAGGTACTAGTATTGCCTGTCGTTCATGCCATTATTTTTGTATAGGTACTAGTATTGCCTGTCGTTCATGCCATTGGTTTTGCATAGGTACTAGTATTGCCTGTCGTTCATGCCATTGGTTTTGCATAGGTCCTTGTATTGCCTGTCGTTCATGCCATTGGTTTTGCATTGGTACTAGTATTGCCTGTCTTTCATGCCATTGGTTTTGCATAGGTACTAGTATTGCCTGTCGTTCATGCCATTGGTTTTGCATAGGTACTAGTATTGTTTGTCGTTCATGCCATTATTTTTACATAGGTACTAGTATTGCCTGTTGTTCATGCCATTATTTTTGTACAGGTACTAGTTTTGCCTGTCGTTCGTGCCATTAGTTTTGCATAGGTACTAGTATTGCCTGTCGTTCATGCCATTGGTTTTGCATTGGGACTAGTATTGCCTGTCTTTCATGCCATTGGTTTTGCATAAGTACGAGTATTGCCTGTCGTTCATGTCATTGGTTTTGCATTGGTACTAGTATTGCCTGTCGTTCATGCCATTATTTTTGCATAGGTACTAGTATTGCCTGTCGTTCATGCCATTATTTTTGCATAGGTACTAGTATTGCCTGTCGTTCATGCCATTGGTTTTGCATAGATACTAGTATTTTTTGTCGTTCATGCCATTATTTTTGCATAGGTACTAGTATTGCCTGTCGTTCATGCCATTATTTTGGCATAGATACTAGTATTGCCTGTCGTTCATGCCATTATTTTTGCATAGGTACTAGTATTGCCTGTTGTTCATGCCATTAATTTTGCATAGGTACTTGTATTGCCTGTCGTTCATGCAATTGGTTTTGCATAGGTACTAGTATTGCCTGTCATTCATGCCATTGGTTTTGCATTGGAACAAGTATTGCCTGTCCTTCAAGCCATTGGATTTGCATAGGTACTAGTATTGCCTGTCGTTCATGCCATTGGTTTTGCAAAAGTTCTAGTATTGTTTGTCGTTCATGCCATTATTTTTGCATAGGTACTCGTATTGCCTGTCGTTCATGCCATTATTTTTGCATAGGTACTAGTATTGCCTGTCGTTCATGCCATTGGTTTTGCATAGATACTAGTATTTTTTGTCGTTCATGCCATTATTTTTGCATAGGTACTAGTATTGCCTGTCGTTCATGCCATTATTTTTGCATAGATACTAGTATTGCCTGTCGTTCATGCCATTATTTTTGCATAGGTACTAGTATTGCCTGTTGTTCATGCCATTAATTTTGCATAGGTACTTGTATTGCCTGTCGTTCATGCAATTGGTTTTGCATAGGTACTAGTATTGCCTGTCATTCATGCCATTGGTTTTGCATTGGTACAAGCATTGCCTGTCCTTCAAGCCATTGGATTTGCATAGGTACTAGTATTGCCTGTCGTTCATGCCATTGGTTTTGCAAAAGTACTAGTATTGTTTGTCGTTCATGCCATTATTTTTGCATAGGTACTCGTATTGCCTGTCGTTCATGCCATTATTTTTGCATAGATACTAGTATTGCCTGTCGTTCATGCCATTAATGTTGCATAGGTACTAGTATTGCCTGTCGTTCAAGCCATTATTTTTGCATAGGGACTAGTATTGCCTATCGTTCATGCCATTGGTTTTGCAGAGGTACTAGTATTGCTTGTCGTTCATGCCATTGGTTATTGCATCGGTACTAGTATTGCCTGTCGTTCATGCCATTATTTTTGCATAGGTACTTGTATTGCCTGACGTTCTTGCCATTATTTTTGCATAGGTACTAGTATTGCCTGTCGTTCATGCCATTGGTTTAGCATCGGTACTAGTATTGCCTGTCGTTCATGCCATTATTTTTGCATAGATACTAGTATTGCCTGTCGTTCATGCCATTGGTTTTGCATAGGTACTAGTATTGCCTGTCGTTCATGCCATTGGTCTGCATTGGTACTAGTATTGCCTGTCGTTCATGCCATTGGTTTTGCATTGGTACTAGTATTGCCTGTCGTTCATGCCATTATTGTTGCTTAGGTACTAGTATTGTCTGTCGTTCATGCCATCATTTTTGCATTGGTACTAGTATTGCCTGTCGTTCATGCCATTGGCTTTGCATCGGTACTAGTATTGCCTGTCGTTCATGCCATTGGTTTTGCATAGGTAATAGTATTGCCTGCTGTCATGCCATTATTTTTGCATATGTACTAGTATATCCTGTCGTTCATGCCATTATTTTTGCATAGGTACTAGTATTGCCTGTTGTTCATGCCATTAATTTTGCATAGGTACTAGTATTGCCTGTCGTTCATGCAATTGGTTTTGCATAGGTACTAGTATTGCCTGTCGTTCATGCCATTGGTTTTGCATAGGTACTAGTATTGTTTGTCGTTCATGCCATTATTTTTGCATAGGTACTAGTATTGCCTGTCGTTTTTGCCATTATTTTTGCATAGATACGAGTATTGCCTGTCGTTCATGCTATTATTTTTCCATAGGTAGTAGTATTGCCTGTCATTCATGCCATTATTTTTGCATAGGTACTAGTATTGCCTGTCGTTCATGCTATTATTTTTGCATAGGTACGAGTATTGCCTGACGTTCATGCCCTTATTCTTGCATAGGTACCAGTACTGCCTGTCTTTCATGCCATTGGTTTTGAATAGGTAATAGTATTTTCTGTCGTTCATGCTATTGGTTTTGCATAGGTACTAGTATTGCCTGTCGTTCATGACATTATTTTTGCATAGGTACGAGTATTGCCTGACGTTCATGCCATTATTCTTGCATAGGTACTAGTATTGCCTGTCGTTCACGCCATTGGTTTTGCATAGTTACTAGTATTGCCTGTCCTTCATGCCATTGGTTTTGCATAGGTACTATTATTGCATGTTGTTCATGCCATTATTTTTGCATAGGTACCAGTATTGCCTGTCGTTCATGCCATTGGTTTTGAATAGGTAATAGTATTTTCTGTCGTTCATGCTATTGGTTTTGCATTGGTACTAGTATTGCCTGTCGTTCATGCCATTATTTTTGCATTGGTACTAGTTATTGCCTGTCGTTCATGCCATTGGTTTTGCATCGGTACTAGTAATGCCCGTCGTTCATGCCATTATTTTTGCATAGGTACTAGTATTGCCTGTCGTTCATGCCATTGGTTGTGTTTAGTTACTTGAATTGCCTGTCGTTCATGCCATTGGTTTTGCATAGGTACTAGTATTGCCTGTCGTTCATGCCATTGGTTTTGCATTGGTACTAGTATTGCCTGTCTTTCATGCCATTGGTTTTGCATCGGTACGAGTATTGCCTGTCGTTCATGCCATTGGTTTTGCAGAGGTACTAGTATTGCCTGTCGTTCATGCCATTATTTTTGCATAGGTACTAGTATTGCCTGTCTTTCATGCCGTTATTTTTGCATGGGTACTAGTATTGCCTGTCGTTCATGCCATTATTTTTGCATAGGTACTAGTATTGCCTGTCGTTCATGCCATTATTTTTGCGTAGGTACTAGTATTGCCTGTCGTTCATGCCATTATTTTTGTATAGGTACTAGTATTGCCTGTCGTTCATGCCATTGGTTTTGCATAGGTACTAGTATTGCCTGTCGTTCATGCCATTGGTTTTGCATAGGTCCTTGTATTGCCTGTCGTTCATGCCATTGGTTTTGCATTGGTACTAGTATTGCCTGTCTTTCATGCCATTGGTTTTGCATAGGTACTAGTATTGCCTGTCGTTCATGCCATTGGTTTTGCATAGGTACTAGTATTGTTTGTCGTTCATGCCATTATTTTTACATAGGTACTAGTATTGCCTGTTGTTCATGCCATTATTTTTGTACAGGTACTAGTTTTGCCTGTCGTTCGTGCCATTAGTTTTGCATAGGTACTAGTATTGCCTGTCGTTCATGCCATTGGTTTTGCATTGGGACTAGTATTGCCTGTCTTTCATGCCATTGGTTTTGCATAGATACTTGTATTGCATGTCCTTCATGCCATTGGTTTTGCATAGGTACTAGTATTGCCTGTCGTTCATGCCATTATTTTTGCATAGGTACTAGTATTACCTGTCTTTCATGCCATTATTTTTGCATAGGTACTAGTGTTGCCTGTCGTTCATGCCATTATTTTTGCATAGGTACTAATATTGCCTGTCGTTCCTGCCATTATTTTTGTATAGGTACTAGTATTGCCTGTCGTTCATGTCATTGGTTTTGCATAGGTACGAGTATTGCCTGTCATTCATGCCATTATTTTTGCATATGTACTAGTATTGCCTGTCGTTCATGCCATTATTTTTCCATAGGTACTAGTATTGCCTGTCGTTCATGCCATTATTTTGGCATAGGTACTAGTATTGCTTGTCGTTCATGCCATTATTTTTGCATAGGTACTAGTATTGCCTGTCGTGAATGGCATTATTTTTTGTAAAGGTACTAGTAGTGCCTGTCGTTCATGTCATTGGTTTTGCATAGGTACTAGTATTGCCTGTCGTTCATGCCATTACTTTTGCATAGGTACAAGTATTGCCTGTCATTCATGCCATTGGTTTTGCATAGGTTTTAGTATTGCCTGTCTTTCATGCCATTATTTTTGCATAGGTACTAGTTTTGCCTGTCGCTCATGCCATTGGTTTTGCATAGGTACTGGTATTGTCTGTCGTTCATGCCATTGGTTTTGCATAGGTACTAGTTTTGCTTGTCGCTCATGCCATTGGTTTTGCATAGGTACTGGTATTGCCTGTCGTTCATGCCATTAATTTTGCATAGGTACTTGTATTGCCTGTCGTTCATGCCATTGGTTTTGCATAGGCACTAGTATTGCCTGTCGTTCATGCCATTATTTTTGCATAGGTACTAGAATTGCCTGTCGTTCGTGCCATTATTTTTGCATAGGTACTAGTATTGCCTGTCGTTCATGCCATTATTTTTGCATAGGTACTAGTCCTGCCTGTCGTTCACACCATTGGTTTTGCATAGGTACTAGTATTGCCTGTCGTTCATGCCATTGGTTTTGCATAGGTATTAGTATTGCCTGTCGTTCATGCCATTATTTTTGCATAGGTACTAGTATTGCCTGTCGTTCATGCCATTGGTTTTGAATAGGTAATAGTATTTTCTGTCGTTCATGCCATTTGTTATGCATAGGTACTAGTATTGCCTGTCGTTCATGCCATTATTTTTGCATAGTTACGAGTATTGCCTGTCGCTCATGCCATTGGTTTTGCATAGGTACTAGTATTGCCTGTCGTTCATGCCATTATTTTTGCAGAGGTACCAGTATTGCCTGTCGTTCATGCCATTATTTTTGCATAGGTACTAGAATTGCCTGTCATTCATGCCATTATTTTTGCATAGGTACTAGTATTGCCTTTCGTTCATGCCATTGGTGTTGCATAGACACGAGTATTACCTGTCGTTCATGCCATTATTTTTGCATAGGTATTAGTATTGCCTGTCGTTCGTGCCAATTTTTTATGCATAGGTACTGGTATTGCCTGTCGTTCATGCCATTATTTTTGCATAGGTACTAGTATTGCCTGTCGTTCATGCCATTGGTTTTGCATAGGTACTAGTATTGCCTGTCGTTCATGCCATTACTTTTGCATAGGTACTGGTATTGCCTGTCATTCATGCCATTGGTTTTGCATAGGTTTTAGTATTGCCTGTCTTTCATGCCATTATTTTTGCATAGGTATTAGTTTTGCCTGTCGCTCATGCCATTGGTTTTGCATAGGTACTGGTATTGCCTGTCGTTCATGCCATTGGTTTTGTATAGGTACTAGTTTTGCCTGTCGCTCATGCCATTGGTTTTGCATAGGTACTGGTTTTGCCTGTCGTTCATGCCATTAATTTTGCATAGGTACTTGTATTGCCTGTCGTTCATGCCATTGGTTTTGCATAGGCACTAGTATTGCCTGTCGTTCATGCCATTATTTTTGCATTGGTACTAGAATTGCCTGTCGTTCTTGCCATTATTTTTGCATAGGTACTCGTATTGCCTGTCGTTCATGCCATTATTTTTGCATAGGTACTAGTCCTGCCTGTCGTTCACGCCATTGGTTTTGCATAGGTACTAGTATTGCCTGTCGTTCATGCCATTGGTTTTGCATAGGTATTAGTATTGCCTGTCGTTCATGCCATTATTTTTGCATAGGTACTAGTATTGCCTGTCGTTCATGCCATTGGTTTTGAATAGGTAATAGTATTTTCTGTCGTTCATGCCATTTGTTATGCATAGGTACTAGTATTGCCTGTCGTTCATGCCATTATTTTTGCATAGGTACTTGTATTGCCTGTCGCTTATGCCATTGGTTTTGCATAGGTACTAGTATTGCCTGTCGTTCATGCCATTATTTTTGCAGAGGTATCAGTATTGCCTGTCGTTCATGCCATTATTTTTGCATAGGTACTAGTATTGCCTGTCATTCATGCCATTATTTTTGCATAGGTACTAGTATTGCCTTTCGTTCATGCCATTGGTTTTGCATAGACACGGGTATTACCTGTCGTTCATGCCATTATTTTTGCATAGGTATTAGTATTGCCTGTCGTTCGTGCCATTATTTATGCATAGGTACTGGTATTGCCTGTCGTTCATGCCATTATTTTTGCATAGGTACTAGTATTGCCTGTCGTTCATGCCATTGGTTTTGCATAGTTACTAGTATTGCCTGTCGTTTATGCCATAGGTTTTGCATACATACTAGTATTGCCTGTCGTTCATGCCATTAATTTTGCAAAGGTACTTGTATTGCCTGTCGTTCATGCCATTGGTTTTGAATAGGTAATAGTATTTTCTGTCGTTCATGCCATTTGTTATGCATAGGTACTAGTTTTGCCTGTCGTTCTTGCCATTATTTTTGCATAGGTACTAGTATTGCCTGTCGCTCATGCCATCATTTTTGCATAGGTACTAGTATTGCCTGTCGTTCATGCCATTATTTTTGCATAGGTACTAGTATTGCTTGTTGTTCATGCCATTATTTTTGCATAGGTACTAGTATTGCCTGTCATTCATGCCATTATTTTTGCAAAGGTACTTGTATTGCCTGTCGTTCATGCCATTGGTTTTGAATAGGTAATAGTATTTTCTGTCGTTCTTGCAATTTGTTATGCATAGGTACTAGTTTTGCCTGTCGTTCATGCCATTATTTTTGCATAGGTACTAGTATTGCCTGTCGCTCATGCCATCATTTTTGCATAGGTACTAGTATTGCCTGTCGTTCATGCCATAGGTTTTGCATACATACTAGTATTGCCTGTCGTTCATGCCATTAATTTTGCAAAGGTACTTGTATTGCCTGTCGTTCATGCCATTATTTTTGCATAAATACTAGTATTGCCTGTCGTTCCTGCCATTATTTTTGCATAGGTACTAGTATTGCCTGTCGTTCATGTCATTATTTTTGCGTAGGTACTAGTATTGCCTGTCGTCCATGCCATTATTTTTGCTTCGGTACTAATATTGCCTGTCTTTCATGCCATTATTTTTGCATAGGTACTAGTATTGCCTGTCGTTCATGTCATTGGTTTTGCATAAGTACTAGTATTGCCTGTCGTTCATGCCATTGGTTTTGCATAGGTATTAGTATTGCCTGTCGTTCATGCCATTGGTTTTGCATAGGTACTAGTATTGCCTGTCGTTCATGCCATTGGTCTGCATAGGTACTAGTATTGCCTGTCGTTCATGCCATTGGTTTTGCATTGGTACAAGTATTGCCTGTCGTTCATGCCATTATTTTTGCATAGGTACTAGTATTGCCTGTCGTTCATGCCATTATTATCCCCCGCCAACACGAAGTGGGAGGGGGATATGGGTTTGACCTTCGTCCGTCCGTCCGTGCGTCCGTCCGTGCGTCCGTCCGTCCGTCCGAGATAAAGGGGACAGCTTTACTCAGAAAGTACTACAGATACAGTAACCAAATTTGGTGTGTAGCCTCAGACCATAAAGGCCTTGATCGAGTTCGAAAATGAGAAGCGCACGATTGGCGGGGGATGTTGTAGACCATGTCGACTTGTTTTTGCATAGGTACTAGTATTGCCTGTCGTTCATGCCGTTGGTTTTGCATAGGTACTAGTATTGCCTGTCGTTCATGCCATTATTTTTTTATAGGTACTAGTATTGCCTGTCGTTCATGCCATTGGTTTTGAATAGGTAGTAGTATTTTCTTTCGTTCATGCCATTGGTCTGCATAGGTACTAGTATTGCCTGTCGTTCATGCCATTGGTTTTGCATAGGTACTAGCATTGCCTGTCGTTCATGCCATTATTTTTGCATAGGTACGAGTTATTGCTTGTCGTTCATGCCATTGGTTTTGCATAGGTAGTAGTATTTTCTTTCGTTCATGCCATTGGTCTGCATAGGTACTAGTATTGCCTGTCGTTCATGCCATTATTTTTGTATAGGTACTAGAATTGCCTGTCGTTCATGTCATTGGTTTTGCATAGGTACTAGTATTGCCTGTCGTTCATGCCATTGGTTTTGTTTAGTAACTTGAATTCCCTGTCGTTCATGCCATTGGTTTTGCATAGGTACTAGTATTGCCTGTCGTTCATGCCATTGGTTTTGCATTGGTACTAGTATTGCCTGTCGTTCATGCCATTGGTTTTGTTTAGTAACTTGAATTGCCTGTCGTTCATGCCATTGGTTTTGCATAGGTACTAGTATTGCCTGTCGTTCATGCCATTGGTTTTGCATTGGTACTAGTATTGCCTGTCTTTCATGCCATTGGTTTTGCATAGGTACGAGTATTGCCTGTCGTTCATGCCATTGGTTTTGCAAAGGTACTAGTATTGCCTGTCGTTCATGCCATTATTTTTGCATAGGTACTAGTATTGCCTGTCTTTCATGCCGTTATTTTTGCATAGGTACTAGTATTGCCTGTCGTTCATGCCATTATTTTTGCATAGGTACTAGTATTGCCTGTCGTTCATGCCATTATTTTTGTATAGGTACTAGTTTTGCCTGTCGTTCATGCCTTTGGTTTTGCATAGGTACTAGTATTGCCTGTCGTTCATGCCATTGGTTTTGCATAGGTCCTTGTATTGCCTGTCGTTCATGCCATTGGTTTTGCATAGGTCCTTGTATTGCCTGTCGTTCATGCCATTATTTTTGCATAGGTACTAGTATTGCCTGTCGTTCATGCCATTATTTTTGCATAGGTACGAGTATTGCCTGACGTTCATGCCATTATTCTTGCATAGGTACCAGTATTGCCTGTCTTTCATGCCATTGGTTTTGCATAGGTACTAGTATTGCCTGTCGTTCATGTCATTGGTTTTGCATTGGTACTAGTATTGCCTGTCGTTCATGCCATTATTTTTGCATAGGTACTAGTATTGCCTGTCGTTCATGCCATTATTTTTGCATAGGTACTAGTATTGCCTGTCGTTCATGCCATTGGTTTTGCATAGATACTAGTATTTTTTGTCGTTCATGCCATTATTTTTGCATAGGTACTAGTATTGCCTGTCGTTCATGCCATTATTTTGGCATAGATACTAGTATTGCCTGTCGTTCATGCCATTATTTTTGCATAGGTACTAGTATTGCCTGTTGTTCATGCCATTAATTTTGCATAGGTACTTGTATTGCCTGTCGTTCATGCAATTGGTTTTGCATAGGTACTAGTATTGCCTGTCATTCATGCCATTGGTTTTGCATTGGTACAAGTATTGCCTGTCCTTCAAGCCATTGGATTTGCATAGGTACTAGTATTGCCTGTCGTTCATGCCATTGGTTTTGCAAAAGTACTAGTATTGTTTGTCGTTCATGCCATTATTTTTGCATAGGTACTCGTATTGCCTGTCGTTCATGCCATTATTTTTGCATAGGTACTAGTATTGCCTGTCGTTCATGCCATTGGTTTTGCATAGATACTAGTATTTTTTGTCGTTCATGCCATTATTTTTGCATAGGTACTAGTATTGCCTGTCGTTCATGCCATTATTTTTGCATAGATACTAGTATTGCCTGTCGTTCATGCCATTATTTTTGCATAGGTACTAGTATTGCCTGTTGTTCATGCCATTAATTTTGCATTGGTACTTGTATTGCCTGTCGTTCATGTAATTGGTTTTGCATAGGTACTAGTATTGCCTGTCATTCATGCCATTGGTTTTGCATTGGTACAAGTATTGCCTGTCCTTCAAGCCATTGGATTTGCATAGGTACTAGTATTGCCTGTCGTTCATGCCATTGGTTTTGCAAAAGTACTAGTATTGTTTGTCGTTCATGCCATTATTTTTGCATAGGTACTCGTATTGCCTGTCGTTCATGCCATTATTTTTGCATAGATACTAGTATTGCCTGTCGTTCATGCCATTAATGTTGCATAGGTACTAGTATTGCCTGTCGTTCAAGCCATTATTTTTGCATAGGGACTAGTATTGCCTATCGTTCATGCCATTGGTTTTGCAGAGGTACTAGTATTGCTTGTCGTTCATGCCATTGGTTATTGCATCGGTACTAGTATTGCCTGTCGTTCATGCCATTATTTTTGCATAGGTACTTGTATTGCCTGACGTTCTTGCCATTATTTTTGCATAGGTACTAGTATTTCCTGTCGTTCATGCCATTGGTTTAGCATCGGTACTAGTATTGCCTGTCGTTCATGCCATTATTTTTGCATAGGTACTAGTATTGCCTGTCGTTCATGCCATTGGTTTTGCATAGGTACTAGTATTGCCTGTCGTTCATGCCATTGGTCTGCATTGGTACTAGTATTGCCTGTCGTTCATGCCATTGGTTTTGCATTGGTACTAGTATTGCCTGTCGTTCATGCCATTATGGTTGCTTAGGTACTAGTATTGTCTGTCGTTCATGCCATCATTTTTGCATTGGTACTAGTATTGCCTGTCGTTCATGCCATTGGCTTTGCACCGGTACTAGTATTGCCTGTCGTTCATGCCATTGGTTTTGCATAGGTAATAGTATTGCCTGCTGTCATGCCATTATTTTTGCATATGTACTAGTATATCCTGTCGTTCATGCCATTATTTTTGCATAGGTACTAGTATTGCCTGTTGTTCATGCCATTAATTTTGCATAGGTACTAGTATTGCCTGTCGTTCATGCAATTGGTTTTGCATAGGTACTAGTATTGCCTGTCGTTCATGCAATTGGTTTTGCATAGGTACTAGTATTGCCTGTCGTTCATGCCATTGGTTTTGCATAGGTACTAGTATTGTTTGTCGTTCATGCCATTATTTTTGCATAGGTACTAGTATTGCCTGTCGTTTTTGCCATTATTTTTGCATAGATACGAGTATTGCCTGACGTTCATGCCCTTATTCTTGCATAGGTACCAGTACTGCCTGTCTTTCATGCCATTGGTTTTGAATAGGTAATAGTATTTTCTGTCGTTCATGCTATTGGTTTTGCATAGGTACTAGTATTGCCTGTCGTTCATGACATTATTTTTGCATAGGTACGAGTATTGCCTGACGTTCATGCCATTATTCTTGCATAGGTACTAGTATTGCCTGTCGTTCACGCCATTGGTTTTGCATAGTTACTAGTATTGCCTGTCCTTCATGCCATTGGTTTTGCATAGGTACTATTGTTGCATGTTGTTCATGCCATTATTTTTGCATAGGTACCAGTATTGCCTGTCGTTCATGCCATTGGTTTTGAATAGGTAATAGTATTTTCTGTCGTTCATGCTATTGGTTTTGCATTGGTACTAGTATTGCCTGTCGTTCATGCCATTATTTTTGCATTGGTACTAGTTATTGCCTGTCGTTCATGCCATTGGTTTTGCATCGGTACTAGTATTGCCTGTCCTTCATGCCATTGGTTGTGTTTAGTTACTTGAATTGCCTGTCGTTCATGCCATTGGTTTTGCATAGCTACTAGTTTTGCCTGTCGTTCATGCCATTGGTTTTGCATTGGTACTAGTATTGCCTGTCTTTCATGCCATTGGTTTTGCATCGGTACGAGTATTGCCTGTCATTCATGCCATTGGTTTTGCAGAGGTACTAGTATTGCCTGTCGTTCATGCCATTATTTTTGCATAGGTACTAGTATTGCCTGTCGTTCGTGCCATTATTTTTGCATAGGTACTAGTATTTCCTGTCGTTCATGCCATTATTTTTGCATAGGTACTAGTATTGCTTGTCGTTCATGCCATTATTTTTGCATAGGTACTAGTATTGCCTGTCGTGAATGGCATTATTTTTTGTATAGGTACTAGTAGTGCCTGTCGTTCATGTCATTGGTTTTGCATAGGTACTAGTATTGCCTGTCGTTCATGCCATTAGTTTTGCATAGGTACTAGTATTGCCTGTCGCTCATGCCATTGGTTTTGAATAGGTAATAGTATTTTCTGTCGTTCATGCCATTTGTTATGCATAGGTACTAGTATTGCCTGTCGTTCATGCCATTATTTTTGCATAGGTACTAGTATTGCCTGTCGTTCATGCCATTGGTTTTGCATAGGTACTAGTATTGCCTGTCGTTCATGCCATTATTTTTTTATAGGTACTAGTATTGCCTGTCGTTCATGCCATTGGTTTTGAATAGGTAGTAGTATTTTCTTTCGTTAATGCCATTGGTCTGCATAGGTACTAGTATTGCCTGTCGTTCATGCCATTGGTTTTGCATAGGTACTAGCATTGCCTGTCGTTCATGCCATTATTTTTGCATAGGTACTAGTTATTGCTTGTCGTTCATGCCATTGGTTTTGCATCGGTACTAGTATTCCCTGTCGTTCATGCCATTATTTTTGCATAGGTACTAGTATTGCCTGTCGTTCATGCCATTGGTTTTGCATAGGTAATAGTATTGCCTATCGTTCATGCCATTATTTTTGCATAGGTACTAGTATTGCCTGTCGTTCATGCCATTATTTTTGTATAGGTACTAGAATTGCCTGTCGTTCATGTCATTGGTTTTGCATAGGTACTAGTATTGCCTGTCGTTCATGCCATTGGTTTTGTTTAGTAACTTGAATTGCCTGTCGTTCATGCCATTGGTTTTGCATAGGTACTAGTATTGCCTGTCGTTCATGCCATTGGTTTTGCATTGGTACTAGTATTGCCTGTCTTTCATGCCATTGGTTTTGCATAGGTACGAGTATTGCCTGTCGTTCATGCCATTGGTTTTGCAAAGGTACTAGTATTGCCTGTCGTTCATGCCATTATTTTTGCATAGGTACTAGTATTGCCTGTCTTTCATGCCGTTATTTTTGCATAGGTACTAGTATTGCCTGTCGTTTATGCCATTATTTTTGCATAGGTACTAGTATTGCCTGTCGTTCATGCCATTATTTTTGTATAGGTACTAGTTTTGCCTGTCGTTCATGCCATTGGTTTTGCATAGGTACTAGTATTGCCTGTCGTTCATGCCATTGGTTTTGCATAGGTCCTTGTATTGCCTGTCGTTCATGCCATTGGTTTTGCATTGGTACTAGTATTGCCTGTCTTTCATGCCATTGGTTTTGCATAGGTACTATTATTGCCTGTCGTTCATGCCATTGGTTTTGCATAGGTACTATTATTGCCTGTCGTTCATGCCATTATTTTTGCATAGGTACTAGTATTGCCTGTCGTTCATGCCATTATTTTTGTACAGGTACTAGTTTTGCCTGTCGTTCATGCCATTAGTTTTGCATAGGTACTAGTATTGCCTGTCGTTCATGCCATTGGTTTTGCATTGGGACTAGTATTGCCTGTCTTTCATGCCATTGGTTTTGCAAAGATACTTGTTTTGCATGTCCTTCATGCCATTGGTTTTGCATAGGTACTAGTATTGCCTGTCGTTCATGCCATTATTTTTGCATAGGTACTAGTATTGCCTGTCGTTCATGCCATTATTTTTGTACAGGTACTAGTTTTGCCTGTCGTTCATGCCATTCGTTTTGCATAGGTACTAGTATTGCCTGTCGTTCATGCCATTGGTTTTGCATTGGGACTAGTATTGCCTTTCTTTCATGCCATTGGTTTTGCATAGATACTTGTTTTGCATGTCCTTCATGCCATTGGTTTTGCATAGGTACTATTATTGCCTGTCGTTCATGCCATTATTTTTGCATAGGTACTAGTATTACCTGTCTTTCATGCCATTATTTTTTCATAGGTACTAGTATTGCCTGTCGTTCATGCCATTATTTTTGCATAGGTACTAGTATTGCCTGTCGTTCATGCCATTATTTTTGTATAGGTACTAGTATTGCCTGTCGTTCATGTCATTGGTTTTGCATAGGTACTAGTATTGCCTGTCGTTCAAGCCATTATTTTTGTATAGGTACTAGTATTGCCTGTCGTTCATGCCATTGGTTTTGCATAGGTACTAGTATTGCCTGTCGTTCATGCCATTTGTTTTGCATAGGTCCTTGTATTGCCTGTCGTTCATACCATTGGTTTTGCATTGGTACTAGTATTGACTGTCTTTCATGCCATTGGTTTTGCATAGGTACTAGTATTGCCTGTCGTTCATGCCATTGGTTTTGCATAGGTACTAGTATTGCCTGTCGTTCATGCCATTATTTTTGCATATGAACTAGTATTGCCTGTCGTTCATGCCATTATTTTTCCATAGGTACTAGTATTGCCTGTCGTTCATGCCATTATTTTGGCATAGGTACGAGTATTGCTTGTCGTTCATGCCATTATTTTTGCATAGGTACTAGTATTGCCTGTCGTGAATGGCATTATTTTTGTTTAGGTACTAGTAGTGCCTGTCGTTCATGTCATTGGTTTTGCATAGGTACTAGTATTGCCTGTTGTCATGCCATTACTTTTGCATAGGTACTAGTATTGCCTGTTATTCATGCCATTGGTTTTGCATAGGTTTTAGTATTGCCTGTCTTTCATGCCATTATTTTTGCATAGGTACTAGTTTTGCCTGTCGCTCATGCCATTGGTTTTGCATAGGTACTGGTATTGCCTGTCGTTCATGCCATTGGTTTTGCATAGGTACTAGTATTGCCTGTCGTTCATGCCATTAATTTTGCATAGGTACTTGTATTGCCTGTCGTTCATGCCATTGGTTTTGCATAGGCACTAGTATTGCCTGTCGTTCATGCCATTATTTTTGCATAGGTACTAGTATTGCCTGTCGTTCATGCCATTGGTTTTGCATAGGTATTAGTATTGCCTGTCGTTCATGCCATTATTTTTGCATAGGTACTAGTATTGCCTGTCGTTCATGCAATTGGTTTTGAATAGGTAATAGTATTTTCTGTCGTTCATGCCATTTGTTATGCATAGGTACTAGTATTGCCTGTCGTTCATGCCATTATTTTTGCATAGGTACTAGTATTGCCTGTCGCTCATGCCATTGGTTTTGCATAGGTACTAGTATTGCCTGTCATTCATGCCATTATTTTTGCTGAGGTACCAGTATTGCCTGTCGTTCATGCCATTATTTTTGCATAGGTACTAGTATTGCCTGTCATTCATGCCATTATTTTTGCATAGGTACTAGTATTGCCTTTCGTTCATGCCATTGGTTTTGCATAGACACGGGTATTACCTGTCGTTCATGCCATTATTTTTGCATAGGTATTAGTATTGCCTGTCGTTCGTGCCATTATTTATGCATAGGTACTGGTATTGCCTGTCGTTCATGCCATTATTTTTGCATAGGTACTAGTATTGCCTGTCGTTCATGCCATTGGTTTTGCATAGTTACTAGTATTGCCTGTCGTTTATGCCATAGGTTTTGCATACATACTAGTATTGCCTGTCGTTCATGCCATTAATTTTGCAAAGGTACTTGTATTGCCTGTCGTTCATGCCATTGGTTTTGAATAGGTAATAGTATTTTTTCTGTCGTTCATGCCATTTGTTATGCATAGGTACTAGTTTTGCCTGTCGTTCATGCCATTATTTTTGCATAGGTACGAGTATTGCCTGTCGCTCATGCCATGATTTTTGCATAGGTACTAGTATTGCCTGTCGTTCATGCCATTATTTTTGCATAGGTACTAGTATTGCCTGTCGTTCATGCCATTATTTTTGCATAGGTACTAGTATTGCCTGTCATTCATGCCATTATTTTTGCAAAGGTACTTGTATTGCCTGTCGTTCATGCCATTGGTTTTGAATAGGTAATAGTATTTTCTGTCGTTCATGCAATTTGTTATGCATAGGTACTAGTTTTGCCTGTCGTTCATGCCATTATTTTTGCATAGGTACTAGTATTGCCTGTCGCTCATGCCATCATTTTTGCATAGGTACTAGTATTGCCTGTCGTTCATGCCATAGGTTTTGCATACATACTAGTATTGCCTGTCGTTCATGCCATTATTTTTGCAAAGGTACTTGTATTGCCTGTCGTTCATGCCATTGGTTTTGCATAGGTCCTAGTATTGCCTGTCGTTCATGCCATTGGTTTTGCATAGGTACGAGTATTGCCTGTCGTTCATGCCATTGGTTTTGCATAGGTACTAGTATTGCCTGTCGTTCATGCCATTATTTTTGCATAGGTACTAGTATTGCCTGTCTTTCATGCCGTTATTTTTGCATAGGTACTAGTATTGCCTGTCGTTCATGCCATTATTTTTGCATAGGTACAAGTATTGCCTGTCGTTCATGCCATTGGTTTTGCATAGGTACTAGTATTGCCTGTCGTTCATGCCATTATTTTTTTATAGGTACTAGTATTGCCTGTCGTTCATGCCATTGGTTTTGAATAGGTTGTAGTATTTTCTTTCGTTCATGCCATTGGTTTTGCATAGGTACTAGCATTGCCTGTCGTTCATGCCATTATTTTTGCATAGGTACTAGTTATTGCTTGTCGTTCATGCCATTGGTTTTGCATCGGTACTAGTATTGCCTGTCGTTCATGCCATTATTTTTGCATAGGTACTTGTATTGCCTGTCGTTCATGCCATTGGTTTTGCATAGGTAATAGTATTGCCTGTCGTTCCTGCCATTATTTTTGCATAGGTACTAGTATTGCCTGTCGTTCATGCCATTATTTTTGTATAGGTACTAGAATTGCCTGTCGTTCATGTCATTGGTTTTGCATTGGTACTAGTATTGCCTGTCGTTCATGCCATTGGTTTTGTTTAGTTACTTGAATTGCCTGTCGTTCATGCCATTGGTTTTGCATAGGTACTAGTATTGCCTGTCGTTCATGCCATTGGTTTTGCATTGGTACTAGTATTGCCTGTCTTTCATGCCATTGGTTTTGCATAGGTACGAGTATTGCCTGTCGTTCATGCCATTGGTTTTGCATCGGTACTAGTATTGCCTGTCGTTCATGCCATTATTTTTGCATAGGTACTAGTAATGCCTGTCTTTCATGCCGTTATTTTTGCAAAGGTACGAGTATTGCCTGTCGTTCATGCCATTGGTTTTGCATCGGTACTAGTATTGCCTGTCGTTCATGCCATTATTTTTGCATAGGTACTAGTATTGCCTGTCGTTCATGCCATTATTTTTGCATAGGTACTAGTATTGCCTGTCGTTCATGCCATTATTTTTGCGTAGGTACTAGTATTGCCTGTCGTTCATGCCATTATTTTTGTATTGGTACTAGTTTTGCCTGTCGTTCATGCCATTGGTTTTGCATAGGTACTAGTATTGCCTGTCGTTCATGCCATTGGTTTTGCATAGGTCCTTGTATTGCCTGTCGTTCATGCCATTGGTTTTGCATTGATACTAGTACTGCCTGTCTTTCATGCCATTGGTTTTGCATAGGTACTATTATTACCTGTCGTTCATGCCATTGGTTTTGCATAGGTACTAGTATTGTTTGTCGTTCATGCCATTATTTTTGCATAGGTACTAGTATTGCCTGTCGTTCATGCCTTTATTTTTGTACAGGTACTAGTTTTGCCTGTCGTTCATGCCATTAGTTTTGCATAGGTACTAGTATTGCCTGTCGTTCATGCCATTGGTTTTGCATTGGGACTAGTATTGCCTGTCTTTCATGCCATTGGTTTTGCATAGGTACTAGTATTGCCTGTCGTTCATGCCATTGGTTTTGCATAGGTACTAGTATTGCCTGTCGTTCATGCCATTGGTTTTGCATTGGGACTAGTATTGCCTGTCTTTCATGCCATTGGTTTTGCATAGGTACTAGTATTGCCTGTCGTTCATGCCATTGGTTTTGCATAGGTACTAGTATTGCCTGTCTTTCATGCCATTATTTTTTCATAGGTGCTAGTATTGCCTGTCGTTCATGCCATTATTTTTGCATAGGTACTAGTATTGCCTGTCGTTCATGCCATTATTTTCGGATAGGTACTAGTTATTGCCTGTCGTTCATGCCATTGGTTTTCCATCGGTACTAGGAATGCCTGTCGTTCATGCCATTATTTTTGCATAGCTACTAGTTTTGCCTGTCGTTCATGCCATTAGTTTTGCATAGGTACTAGTATTGCCTGTCGTTCATGCCATTGGTATTGCATTGGGACTAGTATTGCCTGTCTTTCATGCCATTGGTTTTGCAAAGATACTTGTTTTGCATGTCCTTCATGCCATTGGTTTTGCATAGGTACTAGTATTGCCTGTCGTTCATGCCATTATTTTTGCATAGGTACTAGTATTGCCTGTCGTTCATGCCATTATTTTTGTACAGGTACTAGTTTTGCCTGTCGTTCATGCCATTAGTTTTGCATAGGTACTAGTATTGCCTGTCGTTCATGCCATTGGTTTTGCATTGGGACTAGTATTGCCTTTCTTTCATGCCTTTGGTTTTGCATAGATACTTGTTTTGCATGTCCTTCATGCCATTGGTTTTGCATAGGTACTATTATTGCCTGTCGTTCATGCCATTATTTTTGCATAGGTACTAGTATTACCTGTCTTTCATGCCATTATTTTTTCATAGGTACTAGTATTGCCTGTCGTTCATGCCATTATTTTTGCATAGGTACTAGTATTGCCTGTCGTTCATGCCATTATTTTTGTATAGGTACTAGTATTGCCTGTCGTTCATGTCATTGGTTTTGCATAGGTACTAGTATTGCCTGTCGTTCAAGCCATTATTTTTGTATAGGTACTAGTATTGCCTGTCGTTCATGCCATTGGTTTTGCATAGGTACTAGTATTGCCTGTCGTTCATGCCATTTGTTTTGCATAGGTCCTTGTATTGCCTGTCGTTCATACCATTGGTTTTGCATTGGTACTAGTATTGACTGTCTTTCATGCCATTGGTTTTGCATAGGTACTAGTATTGCCTGTCGTTCATGCCATTGGTTTTGCATAGGTACTAGTATTGCCTGTCGTTCATGCCATTATTTTTGCATATGAACTAGTATTGCCTGTCGTTCATGCCATTATTTTTGCATAGGTACTAGTATTGCCTGTCATTCATGCCATTATTTTTGCATAGGTACTAGTATTGCCTTTCGTTCATGCCATTGGTTTTGCATAGACACGGGTATTACCTGTCGTTCATGCCATTATTTTTGCATAGGTATTAGTATTGCCTGTCGTTCGTGCCATTATTTATGCATAGGTACTGGTATTGCCTGTCGTTCATGCCATTATTTTTGCATAGGTACTAGTATTGCCTGTCGTTCATGCCATTGGTTTTGCATAGTTACTAGTATTGCCTGTCGTTTATGCCATAGGTTTTGCATACATACTAGTATTGCCTGTCGTTCATGCCATTAATTTTGCAAAGGTACTTGTATTGCCTGTCGTTCATGCCATTGGTTTTGAATAGGTAATAGTATTTTTTCTGTCGTTCATGCCATTTGTTATGCATAGGTACTAGTTTTGCCTGTCGTTCATGCCATTATTTTTGCATAGGTACTAGTATTGCCTGTCGCTCATGCCATGATTTTTGCATAGGTACTAGTATTGCCTGTCGTTCATGCCATTATTTTTGCATAGGTACTAGTATTGCCTGTCGTTCATGCCATTATTTTTGCATAGGTACTAGTATTGCCTGTCATTCATGCCATTATTTTTGCAAAGGTACTTGTATTGCCTGTCGTTCATGCCATTGGTTTTGAATAGGTAATAGTATTTTCTGTCGTTCATGCAATTTGTTATGCATAGGTACTAGTTTTGCCTGTCGTTCATGCCATTATTTTTGCATAGGTACTAGTATTGCCTGTCGCTCATGCCATCATTTTTGCATAGGTACTAGTATTGCCTGTCGTTCATGCCATAGGTTTTGCATACATACTAGTATTGCCTGTCGTTCATGCCATTAATTTTGCAAAGGTACTTGTATTGCCTGTCGTTCATGCCATTGGTTTTGCATAGGTCCTAGTATTGCCTGTCGTTCATGCCATTGGTTTTGCATAGGTACGAGTATTGCCTGTCGTTCATGCCATTGGTTTTGCATAGGTACTAGTATTGCCTGTCGTTCATGCCATTATTTTTGCATAGGTACTAGTATTGCCTGTCTTTCATGCCGTTATTTTTGCATAGGTACTAGTATTGCCTGTCGTTCATGCCATTATTTTTGCATAGGTACAAGTATTGCCTGTCGTTCATGCCATTGGTTTTGCATAGGTACTAGTATTGCCTGTCGTTCATGCCATTATTTTTTTATAGGTACTAGTATTGCCTGTCGTTCATGCCATTGGTTTTGAATAGGTTGTAGTATTTTCTTTCGTTCATGCCATTGGTTTTGCATAGGTACTAGCATTGCCTGTCGTTCATGCCATTATTTTTGCATAGGTACTAGTTATTGCTTGTCGTTCATGCCATTGGTTTTGCATCGGTACTAGTATTGCCTGTCGTTCATGCCATTATTTTTGCATAGGTACTTGTATTGCCTGTCGTTCATGCCATTGGTTTTGCATAGGTAATAGTATTGCCTGTCGTTCATGCCATTATTTTTGCATAGGTACTAGTATTGCCCGTCGTTCATGCCATTATTTTTGTATAGGTACTAGAATTGCCTGTCGTTCATGTCATTGGTTTTGCATTGGTACTAGTATTGCCTGTCGTTCATGCCATTGGTTTTGTTTAGTTACTTGAATTGCCTGTCGTTCATGCCATTGGTTTTGCATAGGTACTAGTATTGCCTGTCGTTCATGCCATTGGTTTTGCATTGGTACTAGTATTGCCTGTCTTTAATGCCATTGGTTTTGCATAGGTACGAGTATTGCCTGTCGTTCATGCCATTGGTTTTGCATCGGTACTGGTATTGCCTGTCGTTCATGCCATTATTTTTGCATAGGTACTAGTAATGCCTGTCTTTCATGCCGTTATTTTTGCATAGGTACGAGTATTGCCTGTCGTTCATGCCATTGGTTTTGCATCGGTACTAGTATTGCCTGTCGTTCATGCCATTATTTTTGCATAGGTACTAGTATTGCCTGTCGTTCATGCCATTATTTTTGCATAGGTACTAGTATTGCCTGTCGTTCATGCCATTATTTTTGCGTAGGTACTAGTATTGCCTGTCGTTCATGCCATTATTTTTGTATTGGTACTAGTTTTGCCTGTCGTTCATGCCATTGGTTTTGCATAGGTACTAGTATTGCCTGTCGTTCATGCCATTGGTTTTGCATAGGTCCTTGTATTGCCTGTCGTTCATGCCATTGGTTTTGCATTGATACTAGTACTGCCTGTCTTTCATGCCATTGGTTTTGCATAGGTACTATTATTACCTGTCGTTCATGCCATTGGTTTTGCATAGGTACTAGTATTGTTTGTCGTTCATGCCATTATTTTTGCATAGGTACTAGTATTGCCTGTCGTTCATGCCATTATTTTTGTACAGGTACTAGTTTTGCCTGTCGTTCATGCCATTAGTTTTGCATAGGTACTAGTATTGCCTGTCGTTCATGCCATTGGTTTTGCATTGGGACTAGTATTGCCTGTCTTTCATGCCATTGGTTTTGCATAGGTACTAGTATTGCCTGTCGTTCATGCCATTGGTTTTGCATAGGTACTAGTATTGCCTGTCGTTCATGCCATTGGTTTTGCATTGGGACTAGTATTGCCTGTCTTTCATGCCATTGGTTTTGCATAGGTACTAGTATTGCCTGTCGTTCATGCCATTGGTTTTGCATAGGTACTAGTATTGCCTGTCTTTCATGCCATTATTTTTTCATAGGTGCTAGTATTGCCTGTCGTTCATGCCATTATTTTTGCATAGGTACTAGTATTGCCTGTCGTTCATGCCATTATTTTTGGATAGGTACTAGTTATTGCCTGTCGTTCATGCCATTGGTTTTCCATCGGTACTAGGAATGCCTGTCGTTCATGCCATTATTTTTGCATAGCTACTAGTTTTGCCTGTCGTTCATGCCATTAGTTTTGCATAGGTACTAGTATTGCCTGTCGTTCATGCCATTGGTTTTGCATTGGGACTAGTATTGCCTGTCTTTCATGCCATTGGTTTTGCAAAGATACTTGTTTTGCATGTCCTTCATGCCATTGGTTTTGCATAGGTACTAGTATTGCCTGTCGTTCATGCCATTATTTTTGCATAGGTATTAGTATTGCCTGTCGTTCATGCCATTATTTTTGTACAGGTACTAGTTTTGCCTGTCGTTCATGCCATTAGTTTTGCATAGGTACTAGTATTGCCTGTCGTTCATGCCATTGGTTTTGCATTGGGACTAGTATTGCCTTTCTTTCATGCCATTGGTTTTGCATAGATACTTGTTTTGCATGTCCTTCATGCCATTGGTTTTGCATAGGTACTATTATTGCCTGTCGTTCATGCCATTATTTTTGCATAGGTACTAGTATTACCTGTCTTTCATGCCATTATTTTTTCATAGGTACTAGTATTGCCTGTCGTTCATGCCATTATTTTTGCATAGGTACTAGTATTGCCTGTCGTTCATGCCATTATTTTTGCATAGGTACTAGTATTGCCTGTCGTTCAAGCCATTATTTTTGTATAGGTACTAGTATTGCCTGTCGTTCATGCCATTGGTTTTGCATAGGTACTAGTATTGCCTGTCGTTCATGCCATTTGTTTTGCATAGGTCCTTGTATTGCCTGTCGTTCATACCATTGGTTTTGCATTGGTACTAGTATTGACTGTCTTTCATGCCATTGGTTTTGCATAGGTACTAGTATTGCCTGTCGTTCATGCCATTGGTTTTGCAAAGGTACTAGTATTGCCTGTCGTTCATGCCATTATTTTTGCATATGAACTAGTATTGCCTGTCGTTCATGCCATTATTTTTCCATAGGTACTAGTATTGCCTGTCGTTCATGCCATTATTTTGGCATAGGTACGAGTATTGCTTGTCGTTCATGCCATTATTTTTGCATAGGTACTAGTATTGCCTGTCGTGAATGGCATTATTTTTGTTTAGGTACTAGTAGTGCCTGTCGTTCATGTCATTGGTTTTGCATAGGTACTAGTATTGCCTGTTGTCATGCCATTACTTTTGCATAGGTACTAGTATTGCCTGTTATTCATGCCATTGGTTTTGCATAGGTTTTAGTATTGCCTGTCTTTCATGCCATTATTTTTGCATAGGTACTAGTTTTGCCTGTCGCTCATGCCATTGGTTTTGCATAGGTACTGGTATTGCCTGTCGTTCATGCCATTGGTTTTGCATAGGTACTAGTATTGCCTGTCGTTCATGCCATTAATTTTGCATAGGTACTTGTATTGCCTGTCGTTCATGCCATTGGTTTTGCAAAGGCACTAGTATTGCCTGTCGTTCATGCCATTATTTTTGCATAGGTACTAGTATTGCCTGTCGTTCATGCCATTGGTTTTGCATAGGTATTAGTATTGCCTGTCGTTCATGCCATTATTTTTGCATAGGTACTAGTATTGCCTGTCGTTCATGCAATTGGTTTTGAATAGGTAATAGTATTTTCTGTCGTTCATGCCATTTGTTATGCATAGGTACTAGTATTGCCTGTCGTTCATGCCATTATTTTTGCATAGGTACTAGTATTGCCTGTCGCTCATGCCATTGGTTTTGCATAGGTACTAGTATTGCCTGTCATTCATGCCATTATTTTTGCAGAGGTACCAGTATTGCCTGTCGTTCATGCCATTATTTTTGCATAGGTACTAGTATTGCCTGTCATTCATGCCATTATTTTTGCATAGGTACTAGTATTGCCTTTCGTTCATGCCATTGGTTTTGCATAGACACGGGTATTACCTGTCGTTCATGCCATTATTTTTGCATAGGTATTAGTATTGCCTGTCGTTCGTGCCATTATTTATGCATAGGTACTGGTATTGCCTGTCGTTCATGCCATTATTTTTGCATAGGTACTAGTATTGCCTGTCGTTCATGCCATTGGTTTTGCATAGTTACTAGTATTGCCTGTCGTTAATGCCATAGGTTTTGCATACATACTAGTATTGCCTGTCGTTCATGCCATTAATTTTGCAAAGGTACTTGTATTGCCTGTCGTTCATGCCATTGGTTTTGAATAGGTAATAGTATTTTTTCTGTCGTTCATGCCATTTGTTATGCATAGGTACTTGTTTTGCCTGTCGTTCATGCCATTATTTTTGCATTGGTACTAGTATTGCCTGTCGCTCATGCCATGATTTTTGCATAGGTACTAGTATTGCCTGTCGTTCATGCCATTATTTTTGCATAGGTACTAGTATTGCCTGTCGTTCATGCCATTATTTTTGCATAGGTACTAGTATTGCCTGTCATTCATGCCATTATTTTTGCAAAGGTACTTGTATTGCCTGTCGTTCATGCCATTGGTTTTGAATAGGTAATAGTATTTTCTGTCGTTCATGCAATTTGTTATGCATAGGTACTAGTTTTGCCTGTCGTTCATGCCATTATTTTTGCATAGGTACTAGTATTGCCTGTCGCTCATGCCATCATTTTTGCATAGGTACTAGTATTGCCTGTCGTTCATGCCATAGGTTTTGCATACATACTAGTATTGCCTGTCGTTCATGCCATTAATTTTGCAAAGGTACTTGTATTGCCTGTCGTTCATGCCATTGGTTTTGCATAGGTCCTAGTATTGCCTGTCGTTCATGCCATTGGTTTTGCATAGGTACGAGTATTGCCTGTCGTTCATGCCATTGGTTTTGCATAGGTACTAGTATTGCCTGTCGTTCATGCCATTATTTTTGCATAGGTACTAGTATTGCCTGTCTTTCATGCCGTTATTTTTGCATAGGTACTAGTATTGCCTGTCGTTCATGCCATTATTTTTGCATAGGTACAAGTATTGCCTGTCGTTCATGCCATTGGTTTTGCATAGGTACTAGTATTGCCTGTCGTTCATGCCATTATTTTTTTATAGGTACTAGTATTGCCTGTCGTTCATGCCATTGGTTTTGAATAGGTTGTAGTATTTTCTTTCGTTCATGCCATTGGTTTTGCATAGGTACTAGCATTGCCTGTCGTTCATGCCATTATTTTTGCATAGGTACTAGTTATTGCTTGTCGTTCATGCCATTGGTTTTGCATCGGTACTAGTATTGCCTGTCGTTCATGCCATTATTTTTGCATAGGTACTTGTATTGCCTGTCGTTCATGCCATTGGTTTTGCATAGGTAATAGTATTGCCTGTCGTTCATGCCATTATTTTTGCATAGGTACTAGTATTGCCTGTCGTTCATGCCATTATTTTTGTATAGGTACTAGAATTGCCTGTCGTTCATGTCATTGGTTTTGCATTGGTACTAGTATTGCCTGTCGTTCATGCCATTGGTTTTGTTTAGTTACTTGAATTGCCTGTCGTTCATGCCATTGGTTTTGCATAGGTACTAGTATTGCCTGTCGTTCATGCCATTGGTTTTGCATTGGTACTAGTATTGCCTGTCTTTCATGCCATTGGTTTTGCATAGGTACGAGTATTGCCTGTCGTTCATGCCATTGGTTTTGCATCGGTACTAGTATTGCCTGTCGTTCATGCCATTATTTTTGCATAGGTACTAGTAATGCCTGTCTTTCATGCCGTTATTTTTGCATAGGTACGAGTATTGCCTGTCGTTCATGCCATTGGTTTTGCATCGGTACTAGTATTGCCTGTCGTTCATGCCATTATTTTTGCATAGGTACTAGTATTGCCTGTCGTTCATGCCATTATTTTTGCATAGGTACTAGTATTGCCTGTCGTTCATGCCATTATTTTTGCGTAGGTACTAGTATTGCCTGTCGTTCATGCCATTATTTTTGTATTGGTACTAGTTTTGCCTGTCTTTCATGCCATTGGTTTTGCATAGGTACTAGTATTGCCTGTCGTTCATGCCATTGGTTTTGCATAGGTCCTTGTATTGCCTGTCGTTCATGCCATTGGTTTTGCATTGATACTAGTACTGCCTGTCTTTCATGCCATTGGTTTTGCATAGGTACTATTATTACCTGTCGTTCATGCCATTGGTTTTGCATAGGTACTAGTATTGTTTGTCGTTCATGCCATTATTTTTGCATAGGTACTAGTATTGCCTGTCGTTCATGCCATTATTTTTGTACAGGTACTAGTTTTGCCTGTCGTTCATGCCATTAGTTTTGCATAGGTACTAGTATTGCCTGTCGTTCATGCCATTGGTTTTGCATTGGGACTAGTATTGCCTGTCTTTCATGCCATTGGTTTTGCATAGGTACTAGTATTGCCTGTCGTTCATGCCATTGGTTTTGCATAGGTACTAGTATTGCCTGTCGTTCATGCCATTGGTTTTGCATTGGGACTAGTATTGCCTGTCTTTCATGCCATTGGTTTTGCATAGGTACTAGTATTGCCTGTCGTTCATGCCATTGGTTTTGCATAGGTACTAGTATTGCCTGTCTTTCATGCCATTATTTTTTCATAGGTGCTAGTATTGCCTGTCGTTCATGCCATTATTTTTGCATAGGTACTAGTATTGCCTGTCGTTCATGCCATTATTTTTGGATTGGTACTAGTTATTGCCTGTCGTTCATGCCATTGGTTTTCCATCGGTACTAGGAATGCCTGTCGTTCATGCCATTATTTTTGCATAGCTACTAGTTTTGCCTGTCGTTCATGCCATTAGTTTTGCATAGGTACTAGTATTGCCTGTCGTTCATGCCATTGGTTTTGCATTGGGACTAGTATTGCCTGTCTTTCATGCCATTGGTTTTGCAAAGATACTTGTTTTGCATGTCCTTCATGCCATTGGTTTTGCATAGGTACTAGTATTGCCTGTCGTTCATGCCATTATTTTTGCATAGGTACTAGTATGGCCTGTTGTTCATGCCATTATTTTTGTACAGGTACTAGTTTTGCCTGTCGTTCATGCCATTAGTTTTGCATAGGTACTAGTATTGCCTGTCGTTCATGCCATTGGTTTTGCATTGGGACTAGTATTGCCTTTCTTTCATGCCATTGGTTTTGCATAGATACTTGTTTTGCATGTCCTTCATGCCATTGGTTTTGCATAGGTACTATTATTGCCTGTCGTTCATGCCATTATTTTTGCATAGGTACTAGTATTACCTGTCTTTCATGCCATTATTTTTTCATAGGTACTAGTATTGCCTGTCGTTCATGCCATTATTTTTGCATAGGTACTAGTATTGCCTGTCGTTCATGCCATTATTTTTGTATAGGTACTCGTATTGCCTGTCGTTCATGTCATTGGTTTTGCATAGGTACTAGTATTGCCTGTCGTTCAAGCCATTATTTTTGTATAGGTACTAGTATTGCCTGTCGTTCATGCCATTGGTTTTGCATAGGTACTAGTATTGCCTGTCGTTCATGCCATTTGTTTTGCATAGGTCCTTGTATTGCCTGTCGTTCATACCATTGGTTTTGCATTGGTACTAGTATTGACTGTCTTTCATGCCATTGGTTTTGCATAGGTACTAGTATTGCCTGTCGTTCATGCCATTGGTTTTGCATAGGTACTAGTATTGCCTGTCGTTCATGCCATTATTTTTGCATATGAACTAGTATTGCCTGTCGTTCATGCCATTATTTTTCCATAGGTACTAGTATTGCCTGTCGTTCATGCCATTATTTTGGCATAGGTACGAGTATTGCTTGTCGTTCATGTCATTATTTTTGCATAGGTACTAGTATTGCCTGTCGTGAATGGCATTATTTTTGTTTAGGTACTAGTAGTGCCTGTCGTTCATGTCATTGGTTTTGCATAGGTACTAGTATTGCCTGTTGTCATGCCATTACTTTTGCATAGGTACTAGTATTGCCTGTTATTCATGCCATTGGTTTTGCATAGGTTTTAGTATTGCCTGTCTTTCATGCCATTATTTTTGCATAGGTACTAGTTTTGCCTGTCGCTCATGCCATTGGTTTTGCATAGGTACTGGTATTGCCTGTCGTTCATGCCATTGGTTTTGCATAGGTACTAGTATTGCCTGTCGTTCATGCCATTAATTTTGCATAGGTACTTGTATTGCCTGTCGTTCATGCCATTGGTTTTGCAAAGGCACTAGTATTGCCTGTCGTTCATGCCATTATTTTTGCATAGGTACTAGTATTGCCTGTCGTTCATGCCATTGGTTTTGCATAGGTATTAGTATTGCCTGTCGTTCATGCCATTATTTTTGCATAGGTACTAGTATTGCCTGTCGTTCATGCAATTGGTTTTGAATAGGTAATAGTATTTTCTGTCGTTCATGCCATTTGTTATGCATAGGTACTAGTATTGCCTGTCGTTCATGCCATTATTTTTGCATAGGTACTAGTATTGCCTGTCGCTCATGCCATTGGTTTTGCATAGGTACTAGTATTGCCTGTCATTCATGCCATTATTTTTGCAGAGGTACCAGTATTGCCTGTCGTTCATGCCATTATTTTTGCATAGGTACTAGTATTGCCTGTCATTCATGCCATTATTTTTGCAGAGGTACCAGTATTGCCTGTCGTTCATGCCATTATTTTTGCATAGGTACTAGTATTGCCTGTCATTCATGCCATTATTTTTGCATAGGTACTAGTATTGCCTTTCGTTCATGCCATTGGTTTTGCATAGACACGGGTATTACCTGTCGTTCATGCCATTATTTTTGCATAGGTATTAGTATTGCCTGTCGTTCGTGCCATTATTTATGCATAGGTACTGGTATTGCCTGTCGTTCATGCCATTATTTTTGCATAGGTACTAGTATTGCCTGTCGTTCATGCCATTGGTTTTGCATAGTTACTAGTATTGCCTGTCGTTTATGCCATAGGTTTTGCATACATACTAGTATTGCCTGTCGTTCATGCCATTAATTTTGCAAAGGTACTTGTATTGCCTGTCGTTCATGCCATTGGTTTTGAATAGGTAATAGTATTTTTTCTGTCGTTCATGCCATTTGTTATGCATAGGTACTAGTTTTGCCTGTCGTTCATGCCATTATTTTTGCATAGGTACTAGTATTGCCTGTCGCTCATGCCATCATTTTTGCATAGGTACTAGTATTGCCTGTCGTTCATGCCATTATTTTTGCATAGGTACTAGTATTGCCTGTCGTTCATGCCATTATTTTTGCATAGGTACTAGTATTGCCTGTCATTCGTGCCATTATTTTTGCAAAGGTACTTGTATTGCCTGTCGTTCATGCCATTGGTTTTGAATAGGTAATAGTATTTTCTGTCGTTCATGCAATTTGTTATGCATAGGTACTAGTTTTGCCTGTCGTTCATGCCATTATTTTTGCATAGGTACTAGTATTGCCTGTCGCTCATGCCATCATTTTTGCATAGGTACTAGTATTGCCTGTCGTTCATGCCATAGGTTTTGCATACATACTAGTATTGCCTGTCGTTCATGCCATTAATTTTGCAAAGGTACTTGTATTGCCTGTCGTTCATGCCATTGGTTTTGCATAGGTCCTAGTATTGCCTGTCGTTCATGCCATTGGTTTTGCATAGGTACGAGTATTGCCTGTCGTTCATGCCATTGGTTTTGCATAGGTACTAGTATTGCCTGTCGTTCATGCCATTATTTTTGCATAGGTACTAGTATTGCCTGTCTTTCATGCCGTTATTTTTGCATAGGTACTAGTATTGCCTGTCGTTCATGTCATTATTTTTGCATAGGTACAAGTATTGCCTGTCGTTCATGCCATTGGTTTTGCATAGGTACTAGTATTGCCTGTCGTTCATGCCATTATTTTTTTATAGGTACTAGTATTGCCTGTCGTTCATGCCATTGGTTTTGAATAGGTTGTAGTATTTTCTTTCGTTCATGCCATTGGTTTTGCATAGGTACTAGCATTGCCTGTCGTTCATGCCATTATTTTTGCATAGGTACTAGTTATTGCTTGTCGTTCATGCCATTGGTTTTGCTTCGGTACTAGTATTGCCTGTCGTTCATGCCATTATTTTTGCATAGGTACTTGTATTGCCTGTCGTTCATGCCATTGGTTTTGCATAGGTAATAGTATTGCCTGTCGTTCATGCCATTATTTTTGCATAGGTACTAGTATTGCCTGTCGTTCATGCCATTATTTTTGTATAGGTACTAGAATTGCCTGTCGTTCATGTCATTGGTTTTGCATTGGTACTAGTATTGCCTGTCGTTCATGCCATTGGTTTTGTTTAGTTACTTGAATTGCCTGTCGTTCATGCCATTGGTTTTGCATAGGTACTAGTATTGCCTGTCGTTCATGCCATTGGTTTTGCATTGGTACTAGTATTGCCTGTCTTTCATGCCATTGGTTTTGCATAGGTACGAGTATTGCCTGTCGTTCATGCCATTGGTTTTGCATCGGTACTAGTATTGCCTGTCGTTCATGCCACTATTTTTGCATAGGTACTAGTAATGCCTGTCTTTCATGCCGTTATTTTTGCATAGGTACGAGTATTGCCTGTCGTTCATGCCATTGGTTTTGCATCGGTACTAGTATTGCCTGTCGTTCATGCCATTATTTTTGCATAGGTACTAGTATTGCCTGTCGTTCATGCCATTATTTTTGCATAGGTACTAGTATTGCCTGTCGTTCATGCCATTATTTTTGCGTAGGTACTAGTATTGCCTGTCGTTCATGCCATTGGTTTTGCATAGGTACTAGTATTGCCTGTCGTTCATGCCATTGGTTTTGTATTGGTACTAGTTTTGCCTGTCGTTCATGCCATTGGTTTTGCATAGGTACTAGTATTGCCTGTCGTTCATGCCATTGGTTTTGCATAGGTCCTTGTATTGCCTGTCGTTCATGCCATTGGTTTTGCATTGATACTAGTACTGCCTGTCTTTCATGCCATTGGTTTTGCATAGGTACTATTATTACCTGTCGTTCATGCCATTGGTTTTGCATAGGTACTAGTATTGTTTGTCGTTCATGCCATTATTTTTGCATAGGTACTAGTATTGCCTGTCGTTCATGCCATTATTTTTGTACAGGTACTAGTTTTGCCTGTCGTTCATGCCATTAGTTTTGCATAGGTACTAGTATTGCCTGTCGTTCATGCCATTGGTTTTGCATTGGGACTAGTATTGCCTGTCTTTCATGCCATTGGTTTTGCATAGGTACTAGTATTGCCTGTCGTTCATGCCATTGGTTTTGCATAGGTACTAGTATTGCCTGTCGTTCATGCCATTGGTTTTGCATTGGGACTAGTATTGCCTGTCTTTCATGCCATTGGTTTTGCATAGGTACTAGTATTGCCTGTCGTTCATGCCATTGGTTTTGCATAGGTACTAGTATTGCCTGTCTTTCATGCCATTATTTTTTCATAGGTGCTAGTATTGCCTGTCGTTCATGCCATTATTTTTGCATAGGTACTAGTATTGCCTGTCGTTCATGCCATTATTTTTGGATAGGTACTAGTTATTGCCTGTCGTTCATGCCATTGGTTTTCCATCGGTACTAGGAATGCCTGTCGTTCATGCCATTATTTTTTCATAGGTGCTAGTATTGCCTGTCGTTCATGCCATTATTTTTGCATAGGTACTAGTATTGCCTGTCGTTCATGCCATTATTTTTGTATAGGTACTAGTATTGCCTGTCGTTCATGCCATTGGTTTTGCATAGGTACTAGTATTGCCTGTCGTTCATGCCATTTGTTTTGCATAGGTCCTTGTATTGCCTGTCGTTCATACCATTGGTTTTGCATTGGTACTAGTATTGACTGTCTTTCATGCCATTGGTTTTGCATAGGTACTAGTATTGCCTGTCGTTCATGCCATTGGTTTTGCATAGGTACTAGTATTGCCTGTCGTTCATGCCATTATTTTTGCATATGAACTAGTATTGCCTGTCGTTCATGCCATTATTTTTGCATAGGTACTAGTATTGCCTGTCATTCATGCCATTATTTTTGCATAGGTACTAGTATTGCCTTTCGTTCATGCCATTGGTTTTGCATAGACACGGGTATTACCTGTCGTTCATGCCATTATTTTTGCATAGGTATTAGTATTGCCTGTCGTTCGTGCCATTATTTATGCATAGGTACTGGTATTGCCTGTCGTTCATGCCATTATTTTTGCATAGGTACTAGTATTGCCTGTCGTTCATGCCATTGGTTTTGCATAGTTACTAGTATTGCCTGTCGTTTATGCCATAGGTTTTGCATACATACTAGTATTGCCTGTCGTTCATGCCATTAATTTTGCAAAGGTACTTGTATTGCCTGTCGTTCATGCCATTGGTTTTGAATAGGTAATAGTATTTTTTCTGTCGTTCATGCCATTTGTTATGCATAGGTACTAGTTTTGCCTGTCGTTCATGCCATTATTTTTGCATAGGTACTAGTATTGCCTGTCGCTCATGCCATGATTTTTGCATAGGTACTAGTATTGCCTGTCGTTCATGCCATTATTTTTGCATAGGTACTAGTATTGCCTGTCGTTCATGCCATTATTTTTGCATAGGTACTAGTATTGCCTGTCATTCATGCCATTATTTTTGCAAAGGTACTTGTATTGCCTGTCGTTCATGCCATTGGTTTTGAATAGGTAATAGTATTTTCTGTCGTTCATGCAATTTGTTATGCATAGGTACTAGTTTTGCCTGTCGTTCATGCCATTATTTTTGCATAGGTACTAGTATTGCCTGTCGCTCATGCCATCATTTTTGCATAGGTACTAGTATTGCCTGTCGTTCATGCCATAGGTTTTGCATACATACTAGTATTGCCTGTCGTTCATGCCATTAATTTTGCAAAGGTACTTGTATTGCCTGTCGTTCATGCCATTGGTTTTGCATAGGTCCTAGTATTGCCTGTCGTTCATGCCATTGGTTTTGCATAGGTACGAGTATTGCCTGTCGTTCATGCCATTGGTTTTGCATAGGTACTAGTATTGCCTGTCGTTCATGCCATTATTTTTGCATAGGTACTAGTATTGCCTGTCTTTCATGCCGTTATTTTTGCATAGGTACTAGTATTGCCTGTCGTTCATGCCATTATTTTTGCATAGGTACAAGTATTGCCTGTCGTTCATGCCATTGGTTTTGCATAGGTACTAGTATTGCCTGTCGTTCATGCCATTATTTTTTTATAGGTACTAGTATTGCCTGTCGTTCATGCCATTGGTTTTGAATAGGTTGTAGTATTTTCTTTCGTTCATGCCATTGGTTTTGCATAGGTACTAGCATTGCCTGTCGTTCATGCCATTATTTTTGCATAGGTACTAGTTATTGCTTGTCGTTCATGCCATTGGTTTTGCATCGGTACTAGTATTGCCTGTCGTTCATGCCATTATTTTTGCATAGGTACTTGTATTGCCTGTCGTTCATGCCATTGGTTTTGCATAGGTAATAGTATTGCCTGTCGTTCATGCCATTATTTTTGCATAGGTACTAGTATTGCCCGTCGTTCATGCCATTATTTTTGTATAGGTACTAGAATTGCCTGTCGTTCATGTCATTGGTTTTGCATTGGTACTAGTATTGCCTGTCGTTCATGCCATTGGTTTTGTTTAGTTACTTGAATTGCCTGTCGTTCATGCCATTGGTTTTGCATAGGTACTAGTATTGCCTGTCGTTCATGCCATTGGTTTTGCATTGGTACTAGTATTGCCTGTCTTTAATGCCATTGGTTTTGCATAGGTACGAGTATTGCCTGTCGTTCATGCCATTGGTTTTGCATCGGTACTGGTATTGCCTGTCGTTCATGCCATTATTTTTGCATAGGTACTAGTAATGCCTGTCTTTCATGCCGTTATTTTTGCATAGGTACGAGTATTGCCTGTCGTTCATGCCATTGGTTTTGCATCGGTACTAGTATTGCCTGTCGTTCATGCCTTTATTTTTGCATAGGTACTAGTATTGCCTGTCGTTCATGCCATTATTTTTGCATAGGTACTAGTATTGCCTGTCGTTCATGCCATTATTTTTGCGTAGGTACTAGTATTGCCTGTCGTTCATGCCATTATTTTTGTATTGGTACTAGTTTTGCCTGTCGTTCATGCCATTGGTTTTGCATAGGTACTAGTATTGCCTGTCGTTCATGCCATTGGTTTTGCATAGGTCCTTGTATTGCCTGTCGTTCATGCCATTGGTTTTGCATTGATACTAGTACTGCCTGTCTTTCATGCCATTGGTTTTGCATAGGTACTATTATTACCTGTCGTTCATGCCATTGGTTTTGCATAGGTACTAGTATTGTTTGTCGTTCATGCCATTATTTTTGCATAGGTACTAGTATTGCCTGTCGTTCATGCCATTATTTTTGTACAGGTACTAGTTTTGCCTGTCGTTCATGCCATTAGTTTTGCATAGGTACTAGTATTGCCTGTCGTTCATGCCATTGGTTTTGCATTGGGACTAGTATTGCCTGTCTTTCATGCCATTGGTTTTGCATAGGTACTAGTATTGCCTGTCGTTCATGCCATTGGTTTTGCATAGGTACTAGTATTGCCTGTCGTTCATGCCATTGGTTTTGCATTGGGACTAGTATTGCCTGTCTTTCATGCCATTGGTTTTGCATAGGTACTAGTATTGCCTGTCGTTCATGCCATTGGTTTTGCATAGGTACTAGTATTGCCTGTCTTTCATGCCATTATTTTTTCATAGGTGCTAGTATTGCCTGTCGTTCATGCCATTATTTTTGCATAGGTACTAGTATTGCCTGTCGTTCATGCCATTATTTTTGGATAGGTACTAGTTATTGCCTGTCGTTCATGCCATTGGTTTTCCATCGGTACTAGGAATGCCTGTCGTTCATGCCATTATTTTTGCATAGCTACTAGTTTTGCCTGTCGTTCATGCCATTAGTTTTGCATAGGTACTAGTATTGCCTGTCGTTCATGCCATTGGTTTTGCATTGGGACTAGTATTGCCTGTCTTTCATGCCATTGGTTTTGCAAAGATACTTGTTTTGCATGTCCTTCATGCCATTGGTTTTGCATAGGTACTAGTATTGCCTGTCGTTCATGCCATTATTTTTGCATAGGTACTAGTATTGCCTGTCGTTCATGCCATTATTTTTGTACAGGTACTAGTTTTGCCTGTCGTTCATGCCATTAGTTTTGCATAGGTACTAGTATTGCCTGTCGTTCATGCCATTGGTTTTGCATTGGGACTAGTATTGCCTTTCTTTCATGCCATTGGTTTTGCATAGATACTTGTTTTGCATGTCCTTCATGCCATTGGTTTTGCATAGGTACTATTATTGCCTGTCGTTCATGCCATTATTTTTGCATAGGTACTAGTATTACCTGTCTTTCATGCCATTATTTTTTCATAGGTACTAGTATTGCCTGTCGTTCATGCCATTATTTTTGCATAGGTACTAGTATTGCCTGTCGTTCATGCCATTATTTTTGTATAGGTACTAGTATTGCCTGTCGTTCATGTCATTGGTTTTGCATAGGTACTAGTATTGCCTGTCGTTCAAGCCATTATTTTTGTATAGGTACTAGTATTGCCTGTCGTTCATGCCATTGGTTTTGCATAGGTACTAGTATTGCCTGTCGTTCATGCCATTTGTTTTGCATAGGTCCTTGTATTGCCTGTCGTTCATACCATTGGTTTTGCATTGGTACTAGTATTGACTGTCTTTCATGCCATTGGTTTTGCATAGGTACTAGTATTGCCTGTCGTTCATGCCATTGGTTTTGCAAAGGTACTAGTATTGCCTGTCGTTCATGCCATTATTTTTGCATATGAACTAGTATTGCCTGTCGTTCATGCCATTATTTTTCCATAGGTACTAGTATTGCCTGTCGTTCATGCCATTATTTTGGCATAGGTACGAGTATTGCTTGTCGTTCATGCCATTATTTTTGCATAGGTACTAGTATTGCCTGTCGTGAATGGCATTATTTTTGTTTAGGTACTAGTAGTGCCTGTCGTTCATGTCATTGGTTTTGCATAGGTACTAGTATTGCCTGTTGTCATGCCATTACTTTTGCATAGGTACTAGTATTGCCTGTTATTCATGCCATTGGTTTTGCATAGGTTTTAGTATTGCCTGTCTTTCATGCCATTATTTTTGCATAGGTACTAGTTTTGCCTGTCGCTCATGCCATTGGTTTTGCATAGGTACTGGTATTGCCTGTCGTTCATGCCATTGGTTTTGCATAGGTACTAGTATTGCCTGTCGTTCATGCCATTAATTTTGCATAGGTACTTGTATTGCCTGTCGTTCATGCCATTGGTTTTGCAAAGGCACTAGTATTGCCTGTCGTTCATGCCATTATTTTTGCATAGGTACTAGTATTGCCTGTCGTTCATGCCATTGGTTTTGCATAGGTATTAGTATTGCCTGTCGTTCATGCCATTATTTTTGCATAGGTACTAGTATTGCCTGTCGTTCATGCAATTGGTTTTGAATAGGTAATAGTATTTTCTGTCGTTCATGCCATTTGTTATGCATAGGTACTAGTATTGCCTGTCGTTCATGCCATTATTTTTGCATAGGTACTAGTATTGCCTGTCGCTCATGCCATTGGTTTTGCATAGGTACTAGTATTGCCTGTCATTCATGCCATTATTTTTGCAGAGGTACCAGTATTGCCTGTCGTTCATGCCATTATTTTTGCATAGGTACTAGTATTGCCTGTCATTCATGCCATTATTTTTGCATAGGTACTAGTATTGCCTTTCGTTCATGCCATTGGTTTTGCATAGACACGGGTATTACCTGTCGTTCATGCCATTATTTTTGCATAGGTATTAGTATTGCCTGTCGTTCGTGCCATTATTTATGCATAGGTACTGGTATTGCCTGTCGTTCATGCCATTATTTTTGCATAGGTACTAGTATTGCCTGTCGTTCATGCCATTGGTTTTGCATAGTTACTAGTATTGCCTGTCGTTAATGCCATAGGTTTTGCATACATACTAGTATTGCCTGTCGTTCATGCCATTAATTTTGCAAAGGTACTTGTATTGCCTGTCGTTCATGCCATTGGTTTTGAATAGGTAATAGTATTTTTTCTGTCGTTCATGCCATTTGTTATGCATAGGTACTTGTTTTGCCTGTCGTTCATGCCATTATTTTTGCATTGGTACTAGTATTGCCTGTCGCTCATGCCATGATTTTTGCATAGGTACTAGTATTGCCTGTCGTTCATGCCATTATTTTTGCATAGGTACTAGTATTGCCTGTCGTTCATGCCATTATTTTTGCATAGGTACTAGTATTGCCTGTCATTCATGCCATTATTTTTGCAAAGGTACTTGTATTGCCTGTCGTTCATGCCATTGGTTTTGAATAGGTAATAGTATTTTCTGTCGTTCATGCAATTTGTTATGCATAGGTACTAGTTTTGCCTGTCGTTCATGCCATTATTTTTGCATAGGTACTAGTATTGCCTGTCGCTCATGCCATCATTTTTGCATAGGTACTAGTATTGCCTGTCGTTCATGCCATAGGTTTTGCATACATACTAGTATTGCCTGTCGTTCATGCCATTAATTTTGCAAAGGTACTTGTATTGCCTGTCGTTCATGCCATTGGTTTTGCATAGGTCCTAGTATTGCCTGTCGTTCATGCCATTGGTTTTGCATAGGTACGAGTATTGCCTGTCGTTCATGCCATTGGTTTTGCATAGGTACTAGTATTGCCTGTCGTTCATGCCATTATTTTTGCATAGGTACTAGTATTGCCTGTCTTTCATGCCGTTATTTTTGCATAGGTACTAGTATTGCCTGTCGTTCATGCCATTATTTTTGCATAGGTACAAGTATTGCCTGTCGTTCATGCCATTGGTTTTGCATAGGTACTAGTATTGCCTGTCGTTCATGCCATTATTTTTTTATAGGTACTAGTATTGCCTGTCGTTCATGCCATTGGTTTTGAATAGGTTGTAGTATTTTCTTTCGTTCATGCCATTGGTTTTGCATAGGTACTAGCATTGCCTGTCGTTCATGCCATTATTTTTGCATAGGTACTAGTTATTGCTTGTCGTTCATGCCATTGGTTTTGCATCGGTACTAGTATTGCCTGTCGTTCATGCCATTATTTTTGCATAGGTACTTGTATTGCCTGTCGTTCATGCCATTGGTTTTGCATAGGTAATAGTATTGCCTGTCGTTCATGCCATTATTTTTGCATAGGTACTAGTATTGCCTGTCGTTCATGCCATTATTTTTGTATAGGTACTAGAATTGCCTGTCGTTCATGTCATTGGTTTTGCATTGGTACTAGTATTGCCTGTCGTTCATGCCATTGGTTTTGTTTAGTTACTTGAATTGCCTGTCGTTCATGCCATTGGTTTTGCATAGGTACTAGTATTGCCTGTCGTTCATGCCATTGGTTTTGCATTGGTACTAGTATTGCCTGTCTTTCATGCCATTGGTTTTGCATAGGTACGAGTATTGCCTGTCGTTCATGCCATTGGTTTTGCATCGGTACTAGTATTGCCTGTCGTTCATGCCATTATTTTTGCATAGGTACTAGTAATGCCTGTCTTTCATGCCGTTATTTTTGCATAGGTACGAGTATTGCCTGTCGTTCATGCCATTGGTTTTGCATCGGTACTAGTATTGCCTGTCGTTCATGCCATTATTTTTGCATAGGTACTAGTATTGCCTGTCGTTCATGCCATTATTTTTGCATAGGTACTAGTATTGCCTGTCGTTCATGCCATTATTTTTGCGTAGGTACTAGTATTGCCTGTCGTTCATGCCATTATTTTTGTATTGGTACTAGTTTTGCCTGTCTTTCATGCCATTGGTTTTGCATAGGTACTAGTATTGCCTGTCGTTCATGCCATTGGTTTTGCATAGGTCCTTGTATTGCCTGTCGTTCATGCCATTGGTTTTGCATTGATACTAGTACTGCCTGTCTTTCATGCCATTGGTTTTGCATAGGTACTATTATTACCTGTCGTTCATGCCATTGGTTTTGCATAGGTACTAGTATTGTTTGTCGTTCATGCCATTATTTTTGCATAGGTACTAGTATTGCCTGTCGTTCATGCCATTATTTTTGTACAGGTACTAGTTTTGCCTGTCGTTCATGCCATTAGTTTTGCATAGGTACTAGTATTGCCTGTCGTTCATGCCATTGGTTTTGCATTGGGACTAGTATTGCCTGTCTTTCATGCCATTGGTTTTGCATAGGTACTAGTATTGCCTGTCGTTCATGCCATTGGTTTTGCATAGGTACTAGTATTGCCTGTCGTTCATGCCATTGGTTTTGCATTGGGACTAGTATTGCCTGTCTTTCATGCCATTGGTTTTGCATAGGTACTAGTATTGCCTGTCGTTCATGCCATTGGTTTTGCATAGGTACTAGTATTGCCTGTCTTTCATGCCATTATTTTTTCATAGGTGCTAGTATTGCCTGTCGTTCATGCCATTATTTTTGCATAGGTACTAGTATTGCCTGTCGTTCATGCCATTATTTTTGGATAGGTACTAGTTATTGCCTGTCGTTCATGCCATTGGTTTTCCATCGGTACTAGGAATGCCTGTCGTTCATGCCATTATTTTTGCATAGCTACTAGTTTTGCCTGTCGTTCATGCCATTAGTTTTGCATAGGTACTAGTATTGCCTGTCGTTCATGCCATTGGTTTTGCATTGGGACTAGTATTGCCTGTCTTTCATGCCATTGGTTTTGCAAAGATACTTGTTTTGCATGTCCTTCATGCCATTGGTTTTGCATAGGTACTAGTATTGCCTGTCGTTCATGCCATTATTTTTGCATAGGTACTAGTATGGCCTGTTGTTCATGCCATTATTTTTGTACAGGTACTAGTTTTGCCTGTCGTTCATGCCATTAGTTTTGCATAGGTACTAGTATTGCCTGTCGTTCATGCCATTGGTTTTGCATTGGGACTAGTATTGCCTTTCTTTCATGCCATTGGTTTTGCATAGATACTTGTTTTGCATGTCCTTCATGCCATTGGTTTTGCATAGGTACTATTATTGCCTGTCGTTCATGCCATTATTTTTGCATAGGTACTAGTATTACCTGTCTTTCATGCCATTATTTTTTCATAGGTACTAGTATTGCCTGTCGTTCATGCCATTATTTTTGCATAGGTACTAGTATTGCCTGTCGTTCATGCCATTATTTTTGTATAGGTACTCGTATTGCCTGTCGTTCATGTCATTGGTTTTGCATAGGTACTAGTATTGCCTGTCGTTCAAGCCATTATTTTTGTATAGGTACTAGTATTGCCTGTCGTTCATGCCATTGGTTTTGCATAGGTACTAGTATTGCCTGTCGTTCATGCCATTTGTTTTGCATAGGTCCTTGTATTGCCTGTCGTTCATACCATTGGTTTTGCATTGGTACTAGTATTGACTGTCTTTCATGCCATTGGTTTTGCATAGGTACTAGTATTGCCTGTCGTTCATGCCATTGGTTTTGCATAGGTACTAGTATTGCCTGTCGTTCATGCCATTATTTTTGCATATGAACTAGTATTGCCTGTCGTTCATGCCATTATTTTTCCATAGGTACTAGTATTGCCTGTCGTTCATGCCATTATTTTGGCATAGGTACGAGTATTGCTTGTCGTTCATGTCATTATTTTTGCATAGGTACTAGTATTGCCTGTCGTGAATGGCATTATTTTTGTTTAGGTACTAGTAGTGCCTGTCGTTCATGTCATTGGTTTTGCATAGGTACTAGTATTGCCTGTTGTCATGCCATTACTTTTGCATAGGTACTAGTATTGCCTGTTATTCATGCCATTGGTTTTGCATAGGTTTTAGTATTGCCTGTCTTTCATGCCATTATTTTTGCATAGGTACTAGTTTTGCCTGTCGCTCATGCCATTGGTTTTGCATAGGTACTGGTATTGCCTGTCGTTCATGCCATTGGTTTTGCATAGGTACTAGTATTGCCTGTCGTTCATGCCATTAATTTTGCATAGGTACTTGTATTGCCTGTCGTTCATGCCATTGGTTTTGCAAAGGCACTAGTATTGCCTGTCGTTCATGCCATTATTTTTGCATAGGTACTAGTATTGCCTGTCGTTCATGCCATTGGTTTTGCATAGGTATTAGTATTGCCTGTCGTTCATGCCATTATTTTTGCATAGGTACTAGTATTGCCTGTCGTTCATGCAATTGGTTTTGAATAGGTAATAGTATTTTCTGTCGTTCATGCCATTTGTTATGCATAGGTACTAGTATTGCCTGTCGTTCATGCCATTATTTTTGCATAGGTACTAGTATTGCCTGTCGCTCATGCCATTGGTTTTGCATAGGTACTAGTATTGCCTGTCATTCATGCCATTATTTTTGCAGAGGTACCAGTATTGCCTGTCGTTCATGCCATTATTTTTGCATAGGTACTAGTATTGCCTGTCATTCATGCCATTATTTTTGCAGAGGTACCAGTATTGCCTGTCGTTCATGCCATTATTTTTGCATAGGTACTAGTATTGCCTGTCATTCATGCCATTATTTTTGCATAGGTACTAGTATTGCCTTTCGTTCATGCCATTGGTTTTGCATAGACACGGGTATTACCTGTCGTTCATGCCATTATTTTTGCATAGGTATTAGTATTGCCTGTCGTTCGTGCCATTATTTATGCATAGGTACTGGTATTGCCTGTCGTTCATGCCATTATTTTTGCATAGGTACTAGTATTGCCTGTCGTTCATGCCATTGGTTTTGCATAGTTACTAGTATTGCCTGTCGTTTATGCCATAGGTTTTGCATACATACTAGTATTGCCTGTCGTTCATGCCATTAATTTTGCAAAGGTACTTGTATTGCCTGTCGTTCATGCCATTGGTTTTGAATAGGTAATAGTATTTTTTCTGTCGTTCATGCCATTTGTTATGCATAGGTACTAGTTTTGCCTGTCGTTCATGCCATTATTTTTGCATAGGTACTAGTATTGCCTGTCGCTCATGCCATCATTTTTGCATAGGTACTAGTATTGCCTGTCGTTCATGCCATTATTTTTGCATAGGTACTAGTATTGCCTGTCGTTCATGCCATTATTTTTGCATAGGTACTAGTATTGCCTGTCATTCGTGCCATTATTTTTGCAAAGGTACTTGTATTGCCTGTCGTTCATGCCATTGGTTTTGAATAGGTAATAGTATTTTCTGTCGTTCATGCAATTTGTTATGCATAGGTACTAGTTTTGCCTGTCGTTCATGCCATTATTTTTGCATAGGTACTAGTATTGCCTGTCGCTCATGCCATCATTTTTGCATAGGTACTAGTATTGCCTGTCGTTCATGCCATAGGTTTTGCATACATACTAGTATTGCCTGTCGTTCATGCCATTAATTTTGCAAAGGTACTTGTATTGCCTGTCGTTCATGCCATTGGTTTTGCATAGGTCCTAGTATTGCCTGTCGTTCATGCCATTGGTTTTGCATAGGTACGAGTATTGCCTGTCGTTCATGCCATTGGTTTTGCATAGGTACTAGTATTGCCTGTCGTTCATGCCATTATTTTTGCATAGGTACTAGTATTGCCTGTCTTTCATGCCGTTATTTTTGCATAGGTACTAGTATTGCCTGTCGTTCATGTCATTATTTTTGCATAGGTACAAGTATTGCCTGTCGTTCATGCCATTGGTTTTGCATAGGTACTAGTATTGCCTGTCGTTCATGCCATTATTTTTTTATAGGTACTAGTATTGCCTGTCGTTCATGCCATTGGTTTTGAATAGGTTGTAGTATTTTCTTTCGTTCATGCCATTGGTTTTGCATAGGTACTAGCATTGCCTGTCGTTCATGCCATTATTTTTGCATAGGTACTAGTTATTGCTTGTCGTTCATGCCATTGGTTTTGCTTCGGTACTAGTATTGCCTGTCGTTCATGCCATTATTTTTGCATAGGTACTTGTATTGCCTGTCGTTCATGCCATTGGTTTTGCATAGGTAATAGTATTGCCTGTCGTTCATGCCATTATTTTTGCATAGGTACTAGTATTGCCTGTCGTTCATGCCATTATTTTTGTATAGGTACTAGAATTGCCTGTCGTTCATGTCATTGGTTTTGCATTGGTACTAGTATTGCCTGTCGTTCATGCCATTGGTTTTGTTTAGTTACTTGAATTGCCTGTCGTTCATGCCATTGGTTTTGCATAGGTACTAGTATTGCCTGTCGTTCATGCCATTGGTTTTGCATTGGTACTAGTATTGCCTGTCTTTCATGCCATTGGTTTTGCATAGGTACGAGTATTGCCTGTCGTTCATGCCATTGGTTTTGCATCGGTACTAGTATTGCCTGTCGTTCATGCCACTATTTTTGCATAGGTACTAGTAATGCCTGTCTTTCATGCCGTTATTTTTGCATAGGTACGAGTATTGCCTGTCGTTCATGCCATTGGTTTTGCATCGGTACTAGTATTGCCTGTCGTTCATGCCATTATTTTTGCATAGGTACTAGTATTGCCTGTCGTTCATGCCATTATTTTTGCATAGGTACTAGTATTGCCTGTCGTTCATGCCATTATTTTTGCGTAGGTACTAGTATTGCCTGTCGTTCATGCCATTGGTTTTGCATAGGTACTAGTATTGCCTGTCGTTCATGCCATTGGTTTTGTATTGGTACTAGTTTTGCCTGTCGTTCATGCCATTGGTTTTGCATAGGTACTAGTATTGCCTGTCGTTCATGCCATTGGTTTTGCATAGGTCCTTGTATTGCCTGTCGTTCATGCCATTGGTTTTGCATTGATACTAGTACTGCCTGTCTTTCATGCCATTGGTTTTGCATAGGTACTATTATTACCTGTCGTTCATGCCATTGGTTTTGCATAGGTACTAGTATTGTTTGTCGTTCATGCCATTATTTTTGCATAGGTACTAGTATTGCCTGTCGTTCATGCCATTATTTTTGTACAGGTACTAGTTTTGCCTGTCGTTCATGCCATTAGTTTTGCATAGGTACTAGTATTGCCTGTCGTTCATGCCATTGGTTTTGCATTGGGACTAGTATTGCCTGTCTTTCATGCCATTGGTTTTGCATAGGTACTAGTATTGCCTGTCGTTCATGCCATTGGTTTTGCATAGGTACTAGTATTGCCTGTCGTTCATGCCATTGGTTTTGCATTGGGACTAGTATTGCCTGTCTTTCATGCCATTGGTTTTGCATAGGTACTAGTATTGCCTGTCGTTCATGCCATTGGTTTTGCATAGGTACTAGTATTGCCTGTCTTTCATGCCATTATTTTTTCATAGGTGCTAGTATTGCCTGTCGTTCATGCCATTATTTTTGCATAGGTACTAGTATTGCCTGTCGTTCATGCCATTATTTTTGGATAGGTACTAGTTATTGCCTGTCGTTCATGCCATTGGTTTTCCATCGGTACTAGGAATGCCTGTCGTTCATGCCATTATTTTTGCATAGCTACTAGTTTTGCCTGTCGTTCATGCCATTGGTTTTGCATAGGTACTAGTATTGCCTGTCGTTCATGCCATTGGTTTTGCATAGGTACTAGTATTGCCTGTCGTTCATGCCATTGGTTTTGCATTTGTACTGGTATTGCCTGTCATTCATGCCATTGGTTTTGCATTGGTACTAGTATTGCCTGTTGTTCATGCCATTGGTTATGCATAGGTACTAGTATTGTTTGTCGTTCATGCCATTATTTTTGCATAGGTACTAGTATTGTCTGTCGTTCATACCATTTTTTTTGCATAGGTACTAGTATTGCCTGTCGTTCATGCCATTATTTTTGCATAGGTACTAGTATTGCCTGTTGTTCATGCAATTTTTTTTGCATAGGTACTAGTATTGCCTGTCGTTCATGCCATTATTTTTGTCTAGCTACTAGTATTGCCTGTCGTTCATGTCATTGGTTTTGCATAAGTACTAGTATTGCCTGTCTTTCATGCCATTGGTTTTGCATAGGTACTTGTATTGCCTGTCGTTCATGCCATTTGTTTTGCATAGGTACTAGTATTGCTTGTCGTTCATGCCATTATTTTTGCATAGGTACTAGTGTTGCCTGTCGTTCATGCCATTATTTTTGCATAGGTACTAGTATTGCCTGTCGTTCATGCCATTGGTTTTGCATCGGTACTAGTATTGCCTGTCGTTCATGCCATTATTTTTCCATAGGTACTAGTATTGCCTGTCGTTCATGCCACTGGTTTTGCAGAAGTAATAGTATTTCTTTGTCGTTCATGCCATTGGTTTTGCATTGGTACTAGTATTGCCTTTCGTTCATGCCATTATTTTTGCATAGGTACTAGATTGCCTGTCGTTCATGCCATTGGTTTTGCATAGGTACTACTATTGCCTGTCGTTCATGCCATTATTTTTTCATAGGTACTAGTATTGCCCGTCGTTCATGCCATTACTTTTGCATAGGTACTTGTTTCGCCTGTCGTTCATGCCATTGGTTTTGCATAGGCACTAGTATTGCCTGTCCTTCATGCCATTATTTTTGCATAGGTACTAGTATTGCCTGTCGTTCCGGCTATTATTTTTGCATAGGTACTAGTATTGCCTGTCGTTCATGCAATTTTTTTTGCATAGGTACTAGTATTGCCTGTCGTTCATGCCATTATTTTTGTATAGCTACTAGTATTGCCTGTCGTTCATGTCATTGGTTTTGCATAGGTACTAGTATTGCCTGTCGTTCATGCCATTATTTTTGCATAGGTACTAGTATTGCCTTTCGTTCATGCCATTATTTTTGCATAGGTAGTAGTATTGCCTGTCGTTCATGCCATTGGTTTTGCATAGGTACTAGTATTGCCTGTCGTTCATGCCATTGGTTTGGCATAGGTACGAGTATTGCCTGTCGTTTATGCCATTGGTTTTGCATAGGAACTAATATTGCCTGTAGTTCATGCCATTATTTTTGCATAGGTACTAGTATTGCCTGTCGTTCATGCCATTTGTTTTGCATAGGAACTAGTATCGCCTGTCGTTTATGCCATTGGTCTGCATAGGGACTAGTATTGCCTGTCGTTCATGCCATTGGTTTTGCATTGGTACTAGTATTGCCTGTCGTTCATGCCATTATTTTTGCATAGGTACTAGTATTGCCTGTCGTTCATGCCATTATTTTTGCATAGGTACTAGTATTGCCTGTCGTTCATGCCATTGGTTTTGCATAGGTACTTGTATTGCCTGTCGTTCATGCCATTATTTTTGCATAGGTACTAGTCTTGCCTGTCGTTCATGCCATTATTTTTGCATAGCTACTAGTATCGCCTGTCGTTCATGCCATTATTTTTGCATAGGTACTAGTATTGCGTGTCGTTCATGCCATTGGTTTTGCATAGGTACTAGTATTGCCTGTCGTTCATGCCATTGGTTTTGCATAGGTACTAGTATTGCCTGTCGTTCATGCCATTGGTTTTGCATTGGTACTAGTATTGCCTGTCATTCATGCCATTGGTTTTGCATTGGTACTAGTATTGCCTGTTGTTCATGCCATTGGTTTTGCATAGGTACTAGTATTGTTTGTTGTTCATGCCATTATTTTTGCATAGGTACTAGTATTGCCTGTCGTTCATACCATTTTTTTTGCATAGGTACTAGTATTGCCTGTCGTTCATGCCATTATTTTTGCATAGGTACTAGTATTGCCTGTTGTTCATGCAATTTTTTTTGCAAAGGTACTAGTATTGCCTGTCGTTCATGCCATTATTTTTGTATAGCTATTAGTATTGCCTGTCGTTCATGTCATTGGTTTTGCATAGGTACTAGTATTGCCTGTCTTTCATGCCATTGGTTTTGCATAGGGACTAGTATTGCCTGTCGTTCATGTCATTGGTTTTGCATCGGTACTAGTAATGCCTGTCGTTCATGCCATTATTTTTGCATAGGTGCTAGTATTGCCTGTCGTTCATGCCATTGGTTTTGCATAGGTACTAGTATTGCCTGTCGTTCATGCCATTGGTTTTGCATAGGTACTAGTATTGCCTGTCGTTCATGCCATTGGTTTTGCATTTGTACTAGTATTGCCTGTCATTCATGCCATTGGTTTTGCATTGGTACTAGTATTGCCTGTTGTTCATGCCATTGGTTTTGCATAGGTACTAGTATTGTTTGTCGTTCATGCCATTATTTTTGCATAGGTACTAGTATTGTCTGTCGTTCATACCATTTTTTTTGCATAGGTACTAGTATTGCCTGTCGTTCATGCCATTATTTTTGCATAGGTACTAGTATTGCCTGTTGTTCATGCAATTTTTTTTGGATAGGTACTAGTATTGCCTGTCGTTCATGCCATTATTTTTGTCTAGCTACTAGTATTGCCTGTCGTTCATGTCATTGGTTTTGCATAAGTACTAGTATTGCCTGTCGTTCATGCCATTTGTTTTGCATAGGTACTAGTATTGCTTGTCGTTCATGCCATTATTTTTGCATAGGTACTAGTGTTGCCTGTCGTTCATGCCATTATTTTTGCATAGGTACTAGTATTGCCTGTCGTTCATGCCATTGGTTTTGCATCGGTACTAGTATTGCCTGTCGTTCATGCCATTATTTTTCCATAGGTACTAGTATTGCCTGTCGTTCATGCCACTGGTTTTGCAGAAGTAATAGTATTTCTTTGTCGTTCATGCCATTGGTTTTGCATTGGTACTAGTATTGCCTTTCGTTCATGCCATTATTTTTGCATAGGTACTAGATTGCCTGTCGTTCATGCCATTGGTTTTGCATAGGTACTACTATTGCCTGTCGTTCATGCCATTATTTTTTCATAGGTACTAGTATTGCCCGTCGTTCATGCCATTACTTTTGCATAGGTACTTGTTTCGCCTGTCGTTCATGCCATTGGTTTTGCATAGGCACTAGTATTGCCTGTCCTTCATGCCATTATTTTTGCATAGGTACTAGTATTGCCTGTCGTTCCTGCTATTATTTTTGCATAGGTACTAGTATTGCCTGTCGTTCATGCAATTTTTTTTGCATAGGTACTAGTATTGCCTGTCGTTCATGCCATTATTTTTGTATAGCTACTAGTATTGCCTGTCGTTCATGTCATTGGTTTTGCATAGGTACTAGTATTGCCTGTCGTTCATGCCATTATTTTTGCATAGGTACTAGTATTGCCTTTCGTTCATGCCATTATTTTTGCATAGGTAGTAGTATTGCCTGTCGTTCATGCCATTGGTTTTGCATAGGTACTAGTATTGCCTGTCGTTCATGCCATTGGTTTGGCATAGGTACTAGTATTGCCTGTCGTTTATGCCATTGGTTTTGCATAGGAACTAATATTGCCTGTAGTTCATGCCATTATTTTTGCATAGGTACTAGTATTGCCTGTCGTTCATGCCATTGGTTTTGCATAGGTACTAGTATTGCCTGTCGTTCATGCCATTTGTTTTGCATAGGAACTAGTATCGCCTGTCGTTTATGCCATTGGTCTGCATAGGTACTAGTATTGCCTGTCGTTCATGCCATTGGTTTTGCATAGGTACTAGTATTGCCTGTCGTTCATGCCATTATTTTTGCATAGGTACTAGTATTGCCTGTCGTTCATGCCATTATTTTTGCATAGGTACTAGTATTGCCTGTCGTTCATGCCATTGGTTTTGCATAGGTACTTGTATTGCCTGTCGTTCATGCCATTATTTTTGCATAGGTACTAGTCTTGCCTGTCGTTCATGCCATTATTTTTGCATAGCTACTAGTATCGCCTGTCGTTCATGCCATTATTTTTGCATAGGTACTAGTATTGCGTGTCGTTCATGCCATTGGTTTTGCATAGGTACTTAGTATTGCCTGTCGTTCATGCCATTGGTTTTGCATAGGTACTAGTATTGCCTGTCGTTCATGCCATTGGTTTTGCATTGGTACTAGTATTGCCTGTCATTCATGCCATTGGTTTTGCATTGGTACTAGTATTGCCTGTTGTTCATGCCATTGGTTTTGCATAGGTACTAGTATTGTTTGTTGTTCATGCCATTATTTTTGCATAGGTACTAGTATTGCCTGTCGTTCATACCATTTTTTTTGCATAGGTACTAGTATTGCCTGTCGTTCATGCCATAATTTTTGCATAGGTACTAGTATTGCCTGTTGTTCATGCAATTTTTTTTGCAAAGGTACTAGTATTGCCTGTCGTTCATGCCATTATTTTTGTATAGCTATTAGTATTGCCTGTCGTTCATGTCATTGGTTTTGCATAGGTACTAGTATTGCCTGTCTTTCATGCCATTGGTTTTGCATAGGGACTAGTATTGCCTGTCGTTCATGTCATTGGTTTTGCATCGGTACTCGTAATGCCTGTCGTTCATGCCATTATTTTTGCATAGGTACTAGTATTGCCTGTCGTTCATGCCATTGGTTTTGCATAGGTACTAGTATTGCCTGTCGTTCATGCCATTGGTTTTGCATTTGTACTAGTATTGCCTGTCATTCATGCCATTGGTTTTGCATAGGTACTAGTATTGTCTGTCGTTCATACCATTATTTTTGTACAGGTACTAGTTTTGCCTGTCGTTCATGCCATTAGTTTTGCATAGGTACTAGTATTGCCTGTCGTTCATGCCATTGGTTTTGCATTGGGACTAGTATTGCCTGTCTTTCATGCCATTGGTTTTGCATAGGTACTAGTATTGCCTGTCGTTCATGCCATTGGTTTTGCATAGGTACTAGTATTGCCTGTCGTTCATGCCATTGGTTTTGCATTGGGACTAGTATTGCCTGTCTTTCATGCCATTGGTTTTGCATAGGTACTAGTATTGCCTGTCGTTCATGCCATTGGTTTTGCATAGGTACTAGTATTGCCTGTCTTTCATGCCATTATTTTTTCATAGGTGCTAGTATTGCCTGTCGTTCATGCCATTATTTTTGCATAGGTACTAGTATTGCCTGTCGTTCATGCCATTATTTTTGGATAGGTACTAGTTATTGCCTGTCGTTCATGCCATTGGTTTTCCATCGGTACTAGGAATGCCTGTCGTTCATGCCATTATTTTTGCATAGCTACTAGTTTTGCCTGTCGTTCATGCCATTGGTTTTGCATAGGTACTAGTATTGCCTGTCGTTCATGCCATTGGTTTTGCATAGGTACTAGTATTGCCTGTCGTTCATGCCATTGGTTTTGCATTTGTACTGGTATTGCCTGTCATTCATGCCATTGGTTTTGCATTGGTACTAGTATTGCCTGTTGTTCATGCCATTGGTTATGCATAGGTACTAGTATTGTTTGTCGTTCATGCCATTATTTTTGCATAGGTACTAGTATTGTCTGTCGTTCATACCATTTTTTTTGCATAGGTACTAGTATTGCCTGTCGTTCATGCCATTATTTTTGCATAGGTACTAGTATTGCCTGTTGTTCATGCAATTTTTTTTGCATAGGTACTAGTATTGCCTGTCGTTCATGCCATTATTTTTGTCTAGCTACTAGTATTGCCTGTCGTTCATGTCATTGGTTTTGCATAAGTACTAGTATTGCCTGTCTTTCATGCCATTGGTTTTGCATAGGTACTTGTATTGCCTGTCGTTCATGCCATTTGTTTTGCATAGGTACTAGTATTGCTTGTCGCTCATGCCATTATTTTTGCATAGGTACTAGTGTTGCCTGTCGTTCATGCCATTATTTTTGCATAGGTACTAGTATTGCCTGTCGTTCATGCCATTGGTTTTGCATCGGTACTAGTATTGCCTGTCGTTCATGCCATTATTTTTCCATAGGTACTAGTATTGCCTGTCGTTCATGCCACTGGTTTTGCAGAAGTAATAGTATTTCTTTGTCGTTCATGCCATTGGTTTTGCATTGGTACTAGTATTGCCTTTCGTTCATGCCATTATTTTTGCATAGGTACTAGATTGCCTGTCGTTCATGCCATTGGTTTTGCATAGGTACTACTATTGCCTGTCGTTCATGCCATTATTTTTTCATAGGTACTAGTATTGCCCGTCGTTCATGCCATTACTTTTGCATAGGTACTTGTTTCGCCTGTCGTTCATGCCATTGGTTTTGCATAGGCACTAGTATTGCCTGTCCTTCATGCCATTATTTTTGCATAGGTACTAGTATTGCCTGTCGTTCCGGCTATTATTTTTGCATAGGTACTAGTATTGCCTGTCGTTCATGCAATTTTTTTTGCATAGGTACTAGTATTGCCTGTCGTTCATGCCATTATTTTTGTATAGCTACTAGTATTGCCTGTCGTTCATGTCATTGGTTTTGCATAGGTACTAGTATTGCCTGTCGTTCATGCCATTATTTTTGCATAGGTACTAGTATTGCCTTTCGTTCATGCCATTATTTTTGCATAGGTAGTAGTATTGCCTGTCGTTCATGCCATTGGTTTTGCATAGGTACTAGTATTGCCTGTCGTTCATGCCATTGGTTTGGCATAGGTACTAGTATTGCCTGTCGTTTATGCCAATTGTTTTGCATAGGAACTAATATTGCCTGTAGTTCATGCCATTATTTTTGCATAGGTACTAGTATTGCCTGTCGTTCATGCCATTGGTTTTGCATAGGTACTAGTATTGCCTGTCGTTCATGCCATTTGTTTTGCATAGGAAGTAGTATCGCCTGTCGTTTATGCCATTGGTCTGCATAGGGACTAGTATTGCCTGTCGTTCATGCCATTGGTTTTGCATTGGTACTAGTATTGCCTGTCGTTCATGCCATTATTTTTGCATAGGTACTAGTATTGCCTGTCGTTCATGCCATTATTTTTGCATAGGTACTAGTATTGCCTGTCGTTCATGCCATTGGTTTTGCATAGGTACTTGTATTGCCTGTCGTTCATGCCATTATTTTTGCATAGGTACTAGTCTTGCCTGTCGTTCATGCCATTATTTTTGCATAGCTACTAGTATCGCCTGTCGTTCATGCCATTATTTTTGCATAGGTACTAGTATTGCGTGTCGTTCATGCCATTGGTTTTGCATAGGTACTAGTATTGCCTGTCGTTCATGCCATTGGTTTTGCATAGGTACTAGTATTGCCTGTCGTTCATGCCATTGGTTTTGCATTGGTACTAGTATTGCCTGTCATTCATGCCATTGGTTTTGCATTGGTACTAGTATTGCCTGTTGTTCATGCCATTGGTTTTGCATAGGTACTAGTATTGTTTGTTGTTCATGCCATTATTTTTGCATAGGTACTAGTATTGCCTGTCGTTCATACCATTTTTTTTGCATAGGTACTAGTATTGCCTGTCGTTCATGCCATTATTTTTGCATAGGTACTAGTATTGCCTGTTGTTCATGCAATTTTTTTTGCAAAGGTACTAGTATTGCCTGTCGTTCGTGCCATTATTTTTGTATAGCTATTAGTATTGCCTGTCGTTCATGTCATTGGTTTTGCATAGGTACTAGTATTGCCTGTCTTTCATGCCATTGGTTTTGCATAGGGACTAGTATTGCCTGTCGTTCATGTCATTGGTTTTGCATCGGTACTAGTAATGCCTGTCGTTCATGCCATTATTTTTGCATAGGTACTAGTATTGCCTGTCGTTCATGCCATTGGTTTTGCATAGGTACTAGTATTGCCTGTCGTTCATGCCATTGGTTTTGCATAGGTACTAGTATTGCCTGTCGTTCATGCCTTTGGTTTTGCATTTGTACTAGTATTGCCTGTCATTCATGCCTTTGGTTTTGCATTGGTACTAGTATTGCCTGTTGTTCATGCCATTGGTTTTGCATAGGTACTATTATTGTTTGTCGTTCATGCCATTATTTTTGCATAGGTACTAGTATTGTCTGTCGTTCATGCAATTTTTTTTGCATAGGTACTAGTATTGCCTGTCGTTCATGCCATTATTTTTGTATAGCTACTAGTATTGCCTGTCGTTCATGTCATTGGTTTTGCATAGGTACTAGTATTGCCTGTCGTTCATGCCATTATTTTTGCATAGGTACTAGTATTGCCTTTCGTTCATGCCATTATTTTTGCATAGGTAGTAGTATTGCCTGTCGTTCATGCCATTGGTTTTGCATAGGTACTAGTATTGCCTGTCGTTCATGCCATTGGTTTGGCATAGGTACTAGTATTGCCTGTCGTTTATGCCAATTGTTTTGCATAGGAACTAATATTGCCTGTAGTTCATGCCATTATTTTTGCATAGGTACTAGTATTGCCTGTCGTTCATGCCATTGGTTTTGCATAGGTACTAGTATTGCCTGTCGTTCATGCCATTTGTTTTGCATAGGAAGTAGTATCGCCTGTCGTTTATGCCATTGGTCTGCATAGGGACTAGTATTGCCTGTCGTTCATGCCATTGGTTTTGCATTGGTACTAGTATTGCCTGTCGTTCATGCCATTATTTTTGCATAGGTACTAGTATTGCCTGTCGTTCATGCCATTATTTTTGCATAGGTACTAGTATTGCCTGTCGTTCATGCCATTGGTTTTGCATAGGTACTTGTATTGCCTGTCGTTCATGCCATTATTTTTGCATAGGTACTAGTCTTGCCTGTCGTTCATGCCATTATTTTTGCATAGCTACTAGTATCGCCTGTCGTTCATGCCATTATTTTTGCATAGGTACTAGTATTGCGTGTCGTTCATGCCATTGGTTTTGCATAGGTACTAGTATTGCCTGTCGTTCATGCCATTGGTTTTGCATAGGTACTAGTATTGCCTGTCGTTCATGCCATTGGTTTTGCATTGGTACTAGTATTGCCTGTCATTCATGCCATTGGTTTTGCATTGGTACTAGTATTGCCTGTTGTTCATGCCATTGGTTTTGCATAGGTACTAGTATTGTTTGTTGTTCATGCCATTATTTTTGCATAGGTACTAGTATTGCATGTCGTTCATACCATTTTTTTTGCATAGGTACTAGTATTGCCTGTCGTTCATGCCATTATTTTTGCATAGGTACTAGTATTGCCTGTTGTTCATGCAATTTTTTTTGCAAAGGTACTAGTATTGCCTGTCGTTCGTGCCATTATTTTTGTATAGCTATTAGTATTGCCTGTCGTTCATGTCATTGGTTTTGCATAGGTACTAGTATTGCCTGTCTTTCATGCCATTGGTTTTGCATAGGGACTAGTATTGCCTGTCGTTCATGTCATTGGTTTTGCATCGGTACTAGTAATGCCTGTCGTTCATGCCATTATTTTTGCATAGGTACTAGTATTGCCTGTCGTTCATGCCATTGGTTTTGCATAGGTACTAGTATTGCCTGTCGTTCATGCCATTGGTTTTGCATAGGTACTAGTATTGCCTGTCGTTCATGCCATTGGTTTTGCATTTGTACTAGTATTGCCTGTCTTTCATGCCATTGGTTTTGCTTTGGTACTAGTATTGCCTGTTGTTCATGCCATTGGTTTTGCATAGGTACTAGTTTTGTTTGTCTTTCATGCCATTATTTTTGCATAGGTACTAGTATTGTCTGTCGTTCATACCATTTTTTTGCATAGGTACTAGTATTGCCTGTCGTTCATGCCATTATTTTTGCATAGGTACTAGTATTGCCTGTTGTTCATGCAATTTTTTTTGGATAGGTACTAGTATTGCCTGTCGTTCATGCCATTATTTTTGTCTAGCTACTAGTATTGCCTGTCGTTCATGTCATTGGTTTTGCATAAGTACTAGTATTGCCTGTCGTTCATGCCATTTGTTTTGCATAGGTACTAGTATTGCTTGTCGTTCATGCCATTATTTTTGCATAGGTACTAGTGTTGCCTGTCGTTCATGCCATTATTTTTGCATAGGTACTAGTATTGCCTGTCGTTCATGCCATTGGTTTTGCATCGGTACTAGTATTGCCTGTCGTTCATGCCATTATTTTTCCATAGGTACTAGTATTGCCTGTCGTTCATGCCACTGGTTTTGCAGAAGTAATAGTATTTCTTTGTCGTTCATGCCATTGGTTTTGCATTGGTACTAGTATTGCCTTTCGTTCATGCCATTATTTTTGCATAGGTACTAGATTGCCTGTCGTTCATGCCATTGGTTTTGCATAGGTACTACTATTGCCTGTCGTTCATGCCATTATTTTTTCATAGGTACTAGTATTGCCCGTCGTTCATGCCATTACTTTTGCATAGGTACTTGTTTCGCCTGTCGTTCATGCCATTGGTTTTGCATAGGCACTAGTATTGCCTGTCCTTCATGCCATTATTTTTGCATAGGTACTAGTATTGCCTGTTGTTCCTGCTATTATTTTTGCATAGGTACTAGTATTGCCTGTCGTTCATGCAATTTTTTTTGCATAGGTACTAGTATTGCCTGTCGTTCATGCCATTATTTTTGTATCGCTACTAGTATTGCCTGTCGTTCATGTCATTGGTTTTGCATAGGTACTAGTATTGCCTGTCGTTCATGCCATTATTTTTGCATAGGTAGTAGTATTGCCTTTCGTTCATGCCATTATTTTTGCATAGGTAGTAGTATTGCCTGTCGTTCATGCCATTGGTTTTGCATAGGTACTAGTATTGCCTGTCGTTCATGCCATTGGTTTGGCATAGGTACTAGTATTGCCTGTCGTTTATGCCATTGGTTTTGCATAGGAACTAATATTGCCTGTAGTTCATGCCATTATTTTTGCATAGGTACTAGTATTGCCTGTCGTTCATGCCATTGGTTTTGCATAGGTACTAGTATTGCCTGTCGTTCATGCCATTTGTTTTGCATAGGAACTAGTATCGCCTGTCGTTTATGCCATTGGTCTGCATAGGTACTAGTATTGCCTGTCGTTCATGCCATTATTTTTGTCTAGCTACTAGTATTGCCTGTCGTTCATGTCATTGGTTTTGCATAAGTACTAGTATTGCCTGTCTTTCATGCCATTGGTTTTGCATAGGTACTTGTATTGCCTGTCGTTCATGCCATTTGTTTTGCATAGGTACTAGTATTGCTTGTCGTTCATGCCATTATTTTTGCATAGGTACTAGTGTTGCCTGTCGTTCATGCCATTATTTTTGCATAGGTACTAGTATTGCCTGTCGTTCATGCCATTGGTTTTGCATCGGTACTAGTATTGCCTGTCGTTCATGCCATTATTTTTCCATAGGTACTAGTATTGCCTGTCGTTCATGCCACTGGTTTTGCAGAAGTAATAGTATTTTTTTGTCGTTCATGCCTTTGGTTTTGCTTTGGTACTAGTATTGCCTTTCGTTCATGCCATTATTTTTGCATAGGTACTAGATTGCCTGTCGTTCATGCCATTGGTTTTGCATAGGTACTACTATTGCCTGTCGTTCATGCCATTATTTTTTCATAGGTACTAGTATTGCCCGTCGTTCATGCCATTACTTTTGCATAGGTACTTGTTTCGCCTGTCGTTCATGCCATTGGTTTTGCATAGGCACTAGTATTGCCTGTCCTTCATGCCATTATTTTTGCATAGGTACTAGTATTGCCTGTCGTTCCGGCTATTATTTTTGCATAGGTACTAGTATTGCCTGTCGTTCATGCAATTTTTTTTGCATAGGTACTAGTATTGCCTGTCGTTCATGCCATTATTTTTGTATAGCTACTAGTATTGCCTGTCGTTCATGTCATTGGTTTTGCATAGGTACTAGTATTGCCTGTCGTTCATGCCATTATTTTTGCATAGGTACTAGTATTGCCTTTCGTTCATGCCATTATTTTTGCATAGGTAGTAGTATTGCCTGTCGTTCATGCCATTGGTTTTGCATAGGTACTAGTATTGCCTGTCGTTCATGCCATTGGTTTGGCATAGGTACGAGTATTGCCTGTCGTTTATGCCATTGGTTTTGCATAGGAACTAATATTGCCTGTAGTTCATGCCATTATTTTTGCATAGGTACTAGTATTGCCTGTCGTTCATGCCATTTGTTTTGCATAGGAACTAGTATCGCCTGTCGTTTATGCCATTGGTCTGCATAGGGACTAGTATTGCCTGTCGTTCATGCCATTGGTTTTGCATTGGTACTAGTATTGCCTGTCGTTCATGCCATTATTTTTGCATAGGTACTAGTATTGCCTGTCGTTCATGCCATTATTTTTGCATAGGTACTAGTATTGCCTGTCGTTCATGCCATTGGTTTTGCATAGGTACTTGTATTGCCTGTCGTTCATGCCATTATTTTTGCATAGGTACTAGTCTTGCCTGTCGTTCATGCCATTATTTTTGCATAGCTACTAGTATCGCCTGTCGTTCATGCCATTATTTTTGCATAGGTACTAGTATTGCGTGTCGTTCATGCCATTGGTTTTGCATAGGTACTAGTATTGCCTGTCGTTCATGCCATTGGTTTTGCATAGGTACTAGTATTGCCTGTCGTTCATGCCATTGGTTTTGCATTGGTACTAGTATTGCCTGTCATTCATGCCATTGGTTTTGCATTGGTACTAGTATTGCCTGTTGTTCATGCCATTGGTTTTGCATAGGTACTAGTATTGTTTGTTGTTCATGCCATTATTTTTGCATAGGTACTAGTATTGCCTGTCGTTCATACCATTTTTTTTGCATAGGTACTAGTATTGCCTGTCTTTCATGCCATTATTTTTGCATAGGTACTAGTATTGCCTGTTGTTCATGCAATTTTTTTTGCAAAGGTACTAGTATTGCCTGTCGTTCATGCCATTATTTTTGTATAGCTATTAGTATTGCCTGTCGTTCATGTCATTGGTTTTGCATAGGTACTAGTATTGCCTGTCTTTCATGCCATTGGTTTTGCATAGGGACTAGTATTGCCTGTTGTTCATGTCATTGGTTTTGCATCGGTACTAGTAATGCCTGTCGTTCATGCCATTATTTTTGCATAGGTGCTAGTATTGCCTGTCGTTCATGCCATTGGTTTTGCATAGGTACTAGTATTGCCTGTCGTTCATGCCATTGGTTTTGCATAGGTACTAGTATTGCCTGTCGTTCATGCCATTGGTTTTGCATTTGTACTAGTATTGCCTGTCATTCATGCCATTGGTTTTGCATTGGTACTAGTATTGCCTGTTGTTCATGCCATTGGTTTTGCATAGGTACTAGTATTGTTTGTCGTTCATGCCATTATTTTTGCATAGGTACTAGTATTGTCTGTCGTTCATACCATTTTTTTTGCATAGGTACTAGTATTGCCTGTCGTTCATGCCATTATTTTTGCATAGGTACTAGTATTGCCTGTTGTTCATGCAATTTTTTTTGGATAGGTACTAGTATTGCCTGTCGTTCATGCCATTATTTTTGTCTAGCTACTAGTATTGCCTGTCGTTCATGTCATTGGTTTTGCATAAGTACTAGTATTGCCTGTCGTTCATGCCATTTGTTTTGCATAGGTACTAGTATTGCTTGTCGTTCATGCCATTATTTTTGCATAGGTACTAGTGTTGCCTGTCGTTCATGCCATTATTTTTGCATAGGTACTAGTATTGCCTGTCGTTCATGCCATTGGTTTTGCATCGGTACTAGTATTGCCTGTCGTTCATGCCATTATTTTTCCATAGGTACTAGTATTGCCTGTCGTTCATGCCACTGGTTTTGCAGAAGTAATAGTATTTCTTTGTCGTTCATGCCATTGGTTTTGCATTGGTACTAGTATTGCCTTTCGTTCATGCCATTATTTTTGCATAGGTACTAGATTGCCTGTCGTTCATGCCATTGGTTTTGCATAGGTACTACTATTGCCTGTCGTTCATGCCATTATTTTTTCATAGGTACTAGTATTGCCCGTCGTTCATGCCATTACTTTTGCATAGGTACTTGTTTCGCCTGTCGTTCATGCCATTGGTTTTGCATAGGCACTAGTATTGCCTGTCCTTCATGCCATTATTTTTGCATAGGTACTAGTATTGCCTGTCGTTCCTGCTATTATTTTTGCATAGGTACTAGTATTGCCTGTCGTTCATGCAATTTTTTTTGCATAGGTACTAGTATTGCCTGTCGTTCATGCCATTATTTTTGTATAGCTACTAGTATTGCCTGTCGTTCATGTCATTGGTTTTGCATAGGTACTAGTATTGCCTGTCGTTCATGCCATTATTTTTGCATAGGTACTAGTATTGCCTTTCGTTCATGCCATTATTTTTGCATAGGTAGTAGTATTGCCTGTCGTTCATGCCATTGGTTTTGCATAGGTACTAGTATTGCCTGTCATTCATGCCATTATTTTTGCAAAGGTACTTGTATTGCCTGTCGTTCATGCCATTGGTTTTGAATAGGTAATAGTATTTTCTGTCGTTCATGCAATTTGTTATGCATAGGTACTAGTTTTGCCTGTCGTTCATGCCATTATTTTTGCATAGGTACTAGTATTGCCTGTCGCTCATGCCATCATTTTTGCATAGGTACTAGTATTGCCTGTCGTTCATGCCATAGGTTTTGCATACATACTAGTATTGCCTGTCGTTCATGCCATTAATTTTGCAAAGGTACTTGTATTGCCTGTCGTTCATGCCATTGGTTTTGCATAGGTCCTAGTATTGCCTGTCGTTCATGCCATTGGTTTTGCATAGGTACGAGTATTGCCTGTCGTTCATGCCATTGGTTTTGCATAGGTACTAGTATTGCCTGTCGTTCATGCCATTATTTTTGCATAGGTACTAGTATTGCCTGTCTTTCATGCCGTTATTTTTGCATAGGTACTAGTATTGCCTGTCGTTCATGCCATTATTTTTGCATAGGTACAAGTATTGCCTGTCGTTCATGCCATTGGTTTTGCATAGGTACTAGTATTGCCTGTCGTTCATGCCATTATTTTTTTATAGGTACTAGTATTGCCTGTCGTTCATGCCATTGGTTTTGAATAGGTTGTAGTATTTTCTTTCGTTCATGCCATTGGTTTTGCATAGGTACTAGCATTGCCTGTCGTTCATGCCATTATTTTTGCATAGGTACTAGTTATTGCTTGTCGTTCATGCCATTGGTTTTGCATCGGTACTAGTATTGCCTGTCGTTCATGCCATTATTTTTGCATAGGTACTTGTATTGCCTGTCGTTCATGCCATTGGTTTTGCATAGGTAATAGTATTGCCTGTCGTTCATGCCATTATTTTTGCATAGGTACTAGTATTGCCTGTCGTTCATGCCATTATTTTTGTATAGGTACTAGAATTGCCTGTCGTTCATGTCATTGGTTTTGCATTGGTACTAGTATTGCCTGTCGTTCATGCCATTGGTTTTGTTTAGTTACTTGAATTGCCTGTCGTTCATGCCATTGGTTTTGCATAGGTACTAGTATTGCCTGTCGTTCATGCCATTGGTTTTGCATTGGTACTAGTATTGCCTGTCTTTCATGCCATTGGTTTTGCATAGGTACGAGTATTGCCTGTCGTTCATGCCATTGGTTTTGCATCGGTACTAGTATTGCCTGTCGTTCATGCCATTATTTTTGCATAGGTACTAGTAATGCCTGTCTTTCATGCCGTTATTTTTGCATAGGTACGAGTATTGCCTGTCGTTCATGCCATTGGTTTTGCATCGGTACTAGTATTGCCTGTCGTTCATGCCATTATTTTTGCATAGGTACTAGTATTGCCTGTCGTTCATGCCATTATTTTTGCATAGGTACTAGTATTGCCTGTCGTTCATGCCATTATTTTTGCGTAGGTACTAGTATTGCCTGTCGTTCATGCCATTATTTTTGTATTGGTACTAGTTTTGCCTGTCTTTCATGCCATTGGTTTTGCATAGGTACTAGTATTGCCTGTCGTTCATGCCATTGGTTTTGCATAGGTCCTTGTATTGCCTGTCGTTCATGCCATTGGTTTTGCATTGATACTAGTACTGCCTGTCTTTCATGCCATTGGTTTTGCATAGGTACTATTATTACCTGTCGTTCATGCCATTGGTTTTGCATAGGTACTAGTATTGTTTGTCGTTCATGCCATTATTTTTGCATAGGTACTAGTATTGCCTGTCGTTCATGCCATTATTTTTGTACAGGTACTAGTTTTGCCTGTCGTTCATGCCATTAGTTTTGCATAGGTACTAGTATTGCCTGTCGTTCATGCCATTGGTTTTGCATTGGGACTAGTATTGCCTGTCTTTCATGCCATTGGTTTTGCATAGGTACTAGTATTGCCTGTCGTTCATGCCATTGGTTTTGCATAGGTACTAGTATTGCCTGTCGTTCATGCCATTGGTTTTGCATTGGGACTAGTATTGCCTGTCTTTCATGCCATTGGTTTTGCATAGGTACTAGTATTGCCTGTCGTTCATGCCTTTGGTTTTGCATAGGTACTAGTATTGCCTGTCTTTCATGCCATTATTTTTTCATAGGTGCTAGTATTGCCTGTCGTTCATGCCATTATTTTTGCATAGGTACTAGTATTGCCTGTCGTTCATGCCATTATTTTTGGATAGGTACTAGTTATTGCCTGTCGTTCATGCCATTGGTTTTCCATCGGTACTAGGAATGCCTGTCGTTCATGCCATTATTTTTGCATAGCTACTAGTTTTGCCTGTCGTTCATGCCATTAGTTTTGCATAGGTACTAGTATTGCCTGTCGTTCATGCCATTGGTTTTGCATTGGGACTAGTATTGCCTGTCTTTCATGCCATTGGTTTTGCAAAGATACTTGTTTTGCATGTCCTTCATGCCATTGGTTTTGCATAGGTACTAGTATTGCCTGTCGTTCATGCCATTATTTTTGCATAGGTACTAGTATGGCCTGTTGTTCATGCCATTATTTTTGTACAGGTACTAGTTTTGCCTGTCGTTCATGCCATTAGTTTTGCATAGGTACTAGTATTGCCTGTCGTTCATGCCATTGGTTTTGCATTGGGACTAGTATTGCCTTTCTTTCATGCCATTGGTTTTGCATAGATACTTGTTTTGCATGTCCTTCATGCCATTGGTTTTGCATAGGTACTATTATTGCCTGTCGTTCATGCCATTATTTTTGCATAGGTACTAGTATTACCTGTCTTTCATGCCATTATTTTTTCATAGGTACTAGTATTGCCTGTCGTTCATGCCATTATTTTTGCATAGGTACTAGTATTGCCTGTCGTTCATGCCATTATTTTTGTATAGGTACTCGTATTGCCTGTCGTTCATGTCATTGGTTTTGCATAGGTACTAGTATTGCCTGTCGTTCAAGCCATTATTTTTGTATAGGTACTAGTATTGCCTGTCGTTCATGCCATTGGTTTTGCATAGGTACTAGTATTGCCTGTCGTTCATGCCATTTGTTTTGCATAGGTCCTTGTATTGCCTGTCGTTCATACCATTGGTTTTGCATTGGTACTAGTATTGACTGTCTTTCATGCCATTGGTTTTGCATAGGTACTAGTATTGCCTGTCGTTCATGCCATTGGTTTTGCATAGGTACTAGTATTGCCTGTCGTTCATGCCATTATTTTTGCATATGAACTAGTATTGCCTGTCGTTCATGCCATTATTTTTCCATAGGTACTAGTATTGCCTGTCGTTCATGCCATTATTTTGGCATAGGTACGAGTATTGCTTGTCGTTCATGTCATTATTTTTGCATAGGTACTAGTATTGCCTGTCGTGAATGGCATTATTTTTGTTTAGGTACTAGTAGTGCCTGTCGTTCATGTCATTGGTTTTGCATAGGTACTAGTATTGCCTGTTGTCATGCCATTACTTTTGCATAGGTACTAGTATTGCCTGTTATTCATGCCATTGGTTTTGCATAGGTTTTAGTATTGCCTGTCTTTCATGCCATTATTTTTGCATAGGTACTAGTTTTGCCTGTCGCTCATGCCATTGGTTTTGCATAGGTACTGGTATTGCCTGTCGTTCATGCCATTGGTTTTGCATAGGTACTAGTATTGCCTGTCGTTCATGCCATTAATTTTGCATAGGTACTTGTATTGCCTGTCGTTCATGCCATTGGTTTTGCAAAGGCACTAGTATTGCCTGTCGTTCATGCCATTATTTTTGCATAGGTACTAGTATTGCCTGTCGTTCATGCCATTGGTTTTGCATAGGTATTAGTATTGCCTGTCGTTCATGCCATTATTTTTGCATAGGTACTAGTATTGCCTGTCGTTCATGCAATTGGTTTTGAATAGGTAATAGTATTTTCTGTCGTTCATGCCATTTGTTATGCATAGGTACTAGTATTGCCTGTCGTTCATGCCATTATTTTTGCATAGGTACTAGTATTGCCTGTCGCTCATGCCATTGGTTTTGCATAGGTACTAGTATTGCCTGTCATTCATGCCATTATTTTTGCAGAGGTACCAGTATTGCCTGTCGTTCATGCCATTATTTTTGCATAGGTACTAGTATTGCCTGTCATTCATGCCATTATTTTTGCAGAGGTACCAGTATTGCCTGTCGTTCATGCCATTATTTTTGCATAGGTACTAGTATTGCCTGTCATTCATGCCATTATTTTTGCATAGGTACTAGTATTGCCTTTCGTTCATGCCATTGGTTTTGCATAGACACGGGTATTACCTGTCGTTCATGCCATTATTTTTGCATAGGTATTAGTATTGCCTGTCGTTCGTGCCATTATTTATGCATAGGTACTGGTATTGCCTGTCGTTCATGCCATTATTTTTGCATAGGTACTAGTATTGCCTGTCGTTCATGCCATTGGTTTTGCATAGTTACTAGTATTGCCTGTCGTTTATGCCATAGGTTTTGCATACATACTAGTATTGCCTGTCGTTCATGCCATTAATTTTGCAAAGGTACTTGTATTGCCTGTCGTTCATGCCATTGGTTTTGAATAGGTAATAGTATTTTTTCTGTCGTTCATGCCATTTGTTATGCATAGGTACTAGTTTTGCCTGTCGTTCATGCCATTATTTTTGCATAGGTACTAGTATTGCCTGTCGCTCATGCCATCATTTTTGCATAGGTACTAGTATTGCCTGTCGTTCATGCCATTATTTTTGCATAGGTACTAGTATTGCCTGTCGTTCATGCCATTATTTTTGCATAGGTACTAGTATTGCCTGTCATTCGTGCCATTATTTTTGCAAAGGTACTTGTATTGCCTGTCGTTCATGCCATTGGTTTTGAATAGGTAATAGTATTTTCTGTCGTTCATGCAATTTGTTATGCATAGGTACTAGTTTTGCCTGTCGTTCATGCCATTATTTTTGCATAGGTACTAGTATTGCCTGTCGCTCATGCCATCATTTTTGCATAGGTACTAGTATTGCCTGTCGTTCATGCCATAGGTTTTGCATACATACTAGTATTGCCTGTCGTTCATGCCATTAATTTTGCAAAGGTACTTGTATTGCCTGTCGTTCATGCCATTGGTTTTGCATAGGTCCTAGTATTGCCTGTCGTTCATGCCATTGGTTTTGCATAGGTACGAGTATTGCCTGTCGTTCATGCCATTGGTTTTGCATAGGTACTAGTATTGCCTGTCGTTCATGCCATTATTTTTGCATAGGTACTAGTATTGCCTGTCTTTCATGCCGTTATTTTTGCATAGGTACTAGTATTGCCTGTCGTTCATGTCATTATTTTTGCATAGGTACAAGTATTGCCTGTCGTTCATGCCATTGGTTTTGCATAGGTACTAGTATTGCCTGTCGTTCATGCCATTATTTTTTTATAGGTACTAGTATTGCCTGTCGTTCATGCCTTTGGTTTTGAATAGGTTGTAGTTTTTTCTTTCGTTCATGCCATTGGTTTTGCATAGGTACTAGCATTGCCTGTCGTTCATGCCATTATTTTTGCATAGGTACTAGTTATTGCTTGTCGTTCATGCCATTGGTTTTGCTTCGGTACTAGTATTGCCTGTCGTTCATGCCATTATTTTTGCATAGGTACTTGTATTGCCTGTCGTTCATGCCATTGGTTTTGCATAGGTAATAGTATTGCCTGTCGTTCATGCCATTATTTTTGCATAGGTACTAGTATTGCCTGTCGTTCATGCCATTATTTTTGTATAGGTACTAGAATTGCCTGTCGTTCATGTCATTGGTTTTGCATTGGTACTAGTATTGCCTGTCGTTCATGCCATTGGTTTTGTTTAGTTACTTGAATTGCCTGTCGTTCATGCCATTGGTTTTGCATAGGTACTAGTATTGCCTGTCGTTCATGCCATTGGTTTTGCATTGGTACTAGTATTGCCTGTCTTTCATGCCATTGGTTTTGCATAGGTACGAGTATTGCCTGTCGTTCATGCCATTGGTTTTGCATCGGTACTAGTATTGCCTGTCGTTCATGCCACTATTTTTGCATAGGTACTAGTAATGCCTGTCTTTCATGCCGTTATTTTTGCATAGGTACGAGTATTGCCTGTCGTTCATGCCATTGGTTTTGCATCGGTACTAGTATTGCCTGTCGTTCATGCCATTATTTTTGCATAGGTACTAGTATTGCCTGTCGTTCATGCCATTATTTTTGCATAGGTACTAGTATTGCCTGTCGTTCATGCCATTATTTTTGCGTAGGTACTAGTATTGCCTGTCGTTCATGCCATTGGTTTTGCATAGGTACTAGTATTGCCTGTCGTTCATGCCATTGGTTTTGTATTGGTACTAGTTTTGCCTGTCGTTCATGCCATTGGTTTTGCATAGGTACTAGTATTGCCTGTCGTTCATGCCATTGGTTTTGCATAGGTCCTTGTATTGCCTGTCGTTCATGCCATTGGTTTTGCATTGATACTAGTACTGCCTGTCTTTCATGCCATTGGTTTTGCATAGGTACTATTATTACCTGTCGTTCATGCCATTGGTTTTGCATAGGTACTAGTATTGTTTGTCGTTCATGCCATTATTTTTGCATAGGTACTAGTATTGCCTGTCGTTCATGCCATTATTTTTGTACAGGTACTAGTTTTGCCTGTCGTTCATGCCATTAGTTTTGCATAGGTACTAGTATTGCCTGTCGTTCATGCCATTGGTTTTGCATTGGGACTAGTATTGCCTGTCTTTCATGCCATTGGTTTTGCATAGGTACTAGTATTGCCTGTCGTTCATGCCATTGGTTTTGCATAGGTACTAGTATTGCCTGTCGTTCATGCCATTGGTTTTGCATTGGGACTAGTATTGCCTGTCTTTCATGCCATTGGTTTTGCATAGGTACTAGTATTGCCTGTCGTTCATGCCATTGGTTTTGCATAGGTACTAGTATTGCCTGTCTTTCATGCCATTATTTTTTCATAGGTGCTAGTATTGCCTGTCGTTCATGCCATTATTTTTGCATAGGTACTAGTATTGCCTGTCGTTCATGCCATTATTTTTGGATAGGTACTAGTTATTGCCTGTCGTTCATGCCATTGGTTTTCCATCGGTACTAGGAATGCCTGTCGTTCATGCCATTATTTTTGCATAGCTACTAGTTTTGCCTGTCGTTCATGCCATTGGTTTTGCATAGGTACTAGTATTGCCTGTCGTTCATGCCATTGGTTTTGCATAGGTACTAGTATTGCCTGTCGTTCATGCCATTGGTTTTGCATTTGTACTGGTATTGCCTGTCATTCATGCCATTGGTTTTGCATTGGTACTAGTATTGCCTGTTGTTCATGCCATTGGTTATGCATAGGTACTAGTATTGTTTGTCGTTCATGCCATTATTTTTGCATAGGTACTAGTATTGTCTGTCGTTCATACCATTTTTTTTGCATAGGTACTAGTATTGCCTGTCGTTCATGCCATTATTTTTGCATAGGTACTAGTATTGCCTGTTGTTCATGCAATTTTTTTTGCATAGGTACTAGTATTGCCTGTCGTTCATGCCATTATTTTTGTCTAGCTACTAGTATTGCCTGTCGTTCATGTCATTGGTTTTGCATAAGTACTAGTATTGCCTGTCTTTCATGCCATTGGTTTTGCATAGGTACTTGTATTGCCTGTCGTTCATGCCATTTGTTTTGCATAGGTACTAGTATTGCTTGTCGTTCATGCCATTATTTTTGCATAGGTACTAGTGTTGCCTGTCGTTCATGCCATTATTTTTGCATAGGTACTAGTATTGCCTGTCGTTCATGCCATTGGTTTTGCATCGGTACTAGTATTGCCTGTCGTTCATGCCATTATTTTTCCATAGGTACTAGTATTGCCTGTCGTTCATGCCACTGGTTTTGCAGAAGTAATAGTATTTCTTTGTCGTTCATGCCATTGGTTTTGCATTGGTACTAGTATTGCCTTTCGTTCATGCCATTATTTTTGCATAGGTACTAGATTGCCTGTCGTTCATGCCATTGGTTTTGCATAGGTACTACTATTGCCTGTCGTTCATGCCATTATTTTTTCATAGGTACTAGTATTGCCCGTCGTTCATGCCATTACTTTTGCATAGGTACTTGTTTCGCCTGTCGTTCATGCCATTGGTTTTGCATAGGCACTAGTATTGCCTGTCCTTCATGCCATTATTTTTGCATAGGTACTAGTATTGCCTGTCGTTCCGGCTATTATTTTTGCATAGGTACTAGTATTGCCTGTCGTTCATGCATTTTTTTTTGCATAGGTACTAGTATTGCCTGTCGTTCATGCCATTATTTTTGTATAGCTACTAGTATTGCCTGTCGTTCATGTCATTGGTTTTGCATAGGTACTAGTATTGCCTGTCGTTCATGCCATTATTTTTGCATAGGTACTAGTATTGCCTTTCGTTCATGCCATTATTTTTGCATAGGTAGTAGTATTGCCTGTCGTTCATGCCATTGGTTTTGCATAGGTACTAGTATTGCCTGTCGTTCATGCCATTGGTTTGGCATAGGTACGAGTATTGCCTGTCGTTTATGCCATTGGTTTTGCATAGGAACTAATATTGCCTGTAGTTCATGCCATTATTTTTGCATAGGTACTAGTATTGCCTGTCGTTCATGCCATTTGTTTTGCATAGGAACTAGTATCGCCTGTCGTTTATGCCATTGGTCTGCATAGGGACTAGTATTGCCTGTCGTTCATGCCATTGGTTTTGCATTGGTACTAGTATTGCCTGTCGTTCATGCCATTATTTTTGCATAGGTACTAGTATTGCCTGTCGTTCATGCCATTATTTTTGCATAGGTACTAGTATTGCCTGTCGTTCATGCCATTGGTTTTGCATAGGTACTTGTATTGCCTGTCGTTCATGCCATTATTTTTGCATAGGTACTAGTCTTGCCTGTCGTTCATGCCATTATTTTTGCATAGCTACTAGTATCGCCTGTCGTTCATGCCATTATTTTTGCATAGGTACTAGTATTGCGTGTCGTTCATGCCATTGGTTTTGCATAGGTACTAGTATTGCCTGTCGTTCATGCCATTGGTTTTGCATAGGTACTAGTATTGCCTGTCGTTCATGCCATTGGTTTTGCATTGGTACTAGTATTGCCTGTCATTCATGCCATTGGTTTTGCATTGGTACTAGTATTGCCTGTTGTTCATGCCATTGGTTTTGCATAGGTACTAGTATTGTTTGTTGTTCATGCCATTATTTTTGCATAGGTACTAGTATTGCCTGTCGTTCATACCATTTTTTTTGCATAGGTACTAGTATTGCCTGTCGTTCATGCCATTATTTTTGCATAGGTACTAGTATTGCCTGTTGTTCATGCAATTTTTTTTGCAAAGGTACTAGTATTGCCTGTCGTTCATGCCATTATTTTTGTATAGCTATTAGTATTGCCTGTCGTTCATGTCATTGGTTTTGCATAGGTACTAGTATTGCCTGTCTTTCATGCCATTGGTTTTGCATAGGGACTAGTATTGCCTGTCGTTCATGTCATTGGTTTTGCATCGGTACTAGTAATGCCTGTCGTTCATGCCATTATTTTTGCATAGGTGCTAGTATTGCCTGTCGTTCATGCCATTGGTTTTGCATAGGTACTAGTATTGCCTGTCGTTCATGCCATTGGTTTTGCATAGGTACTAGTATTGCCTGTCGTTCATGCCATTGGTTTTGCATTTGTACTAGTATTGCCTGTCATTCATGCCATTGGTTTTGCATTGGTACTAGTATTGCCTGTTGTTCATGCCATTGGTTTTGCATAGGTACTAGTATTGTTTGTCGTTCATGCCATTATTTTTGCATAGGTACTAGTATTGTCTGTCGTTCATACCATTTTTTTTGCATAGGTACTAGTATTGCCTGTCGTTCATGCCATTATTTTTGCATAGGTACTAGTATTGCCTGTTGTTCATGCAATTTTTTTTGGATAGGTACTAGTATTGCCTGTCGTTCATGCCATTATTTTTGTCTAGCTACTAGTATTGCCTGTCGTTCATGTCATTGGTTTTGCATAAGTACTAGTATTGCCTGTCGTTCATGCCATTTGTTTTGCATAGGTACTAGTATTGCTTGTCGTTCATGCCATTATTTTTGCATAGGTACTAGTGTTGCCTGTCGTTCATGCCATTATTTTTGCATAGGTACTAGTATTGCCTGTCGTTCATGCCATTGGTTTTGCATCGGTACTAGTATTGCCTGTCGTTCATGCCATTATTTTTCCATAGGTACTAGTATTGCCTGTCGTTCATGCCACTGGTTTTGCAGAAGTAATAGTATTTCTTTGTCGTTCATGCCATTGGTTTTGCATTGGTACTAGTATTGCCTTTCGTTCATGCCATTATTTTTGCATAGGTACTAGATTGCCTGTCGTTCATGCCATTGGTTTTGCATAGGTACTACTATTGCCTGTCGTTCATGCCATTATTTTTTCATAGGTACTAGTATTGCCCGTCGTTCATGCCATTACTTTTGCATAGGTACTTGTTTCGCCTGTCGTTCATGCCATTGGTTTTGCATAGGCACTAGTATTGCCTGTCCTTCATGCCATTATTTTTGCATAGGTACTAGTATTGCCTGTCGTTCCTGCTATTATTTTTGCATAGGTACTAGTATTGCCTGTCGTTCATGCAATTTTTTTTGCATAGGTACTAGTATTGCCTGTCGTTCATGCCATTATTTTTGTATAGCTACTAGTATTGCCTGTCGTTCATGTCATTGGTTTTGCATAGGTACTAGTATTGCCTGTCGTTCATGCCATTATTTTTGCATAGGTACTAGTATTGCCTTTCGTTCATGCCATTATTTTTGCATAGGTAGTAGTATTGCCTGTCGTTCATGCCATTGGTTTTGCATAGGTACTAGTATTGCCTGTCGTTCATGCCATTGGTTTGGCATAGGTACTAGTATTGCCTGTCGTTTATGCCATTGGTTTTGCATAGGAACTAATATTGCCTGTAGTTCATGCCATTATTTTTGCATAGGTACTAGTATTGCCTGTCGTTCATGCCATTGGTTTTGCATAGGTACTAGTATTGCCTGTCGTTCATGCCTTTTGTTTTGCATAGGAACTAGTATCGCCTGTCGTTTATGCCATTGGTCTGCATAGGTACTAGTATTGCCTGTCGTTCATGCCATTGGTTTTGCATAGGTACTAGTATTGCCTGTCGTTCATGCCATTATTTTTGCATAGGTACTAGTATTGCCTGTCGTTCATGCCATTATTTTTGCATAGGTACTAGTATTGCCTGTCGTTCATGCCATTGGTTTTGCATAGGTACTTGTATTGCCTGTCGTTCATGCCATTATTTTTGCATAGGTACTAGTCTTGCCTGTCGTTCATGCCATTATTTTTGCATAGCTACTAGTATCGCCTGTCGTTCATGCCATTATTTTTGCATAGGTACTAGTATTGCGTGTCGTTCATGCCATTGGTTTTGCATAGGTACTTAGTATTGCCTGTCGTTCATGCCATTGGTTTTGCATAGGTACTAGTATTGCCTGTCGTTCATGCCATTGGTTTTGCATTGGTACTAGTATTGCCTGTCATTCATGCCATTGGTTTTGCATTGGTACTAGTATTGCCTGTTGTTCATGCCATTGGTTTTGCATAGGTACTAGTATTGTTTGTTGTTCATGCCATTATTTTTGCATAGGTACTAGTATTGCCTGTCGTTCATACCATTTTTTTTGCATAGGTACTAGTATTGCCTGTCGTTCATGCCATAATTTTTGCATAGGTACTAGTATTGCCTGTTGTTCATGCAATTTTTTTTGCAAAGGTACTAGTATTGCCTGTCGTTCATGCCATTATTTTTGTATAGCTATTAGTATTGCCTGTCGTTCATGTCATTGGTTTTGCATAGGTACTAGTATTGCCTGTCTTTCATGCCATTGGTTTTGCATAGGGACTAGTATTGCCTGTCGTTCATGTCATTGGTTTTGCATCGGTACTCGTAATGCCTGTCGTTCATGCCATTATTTTTGCATAGGTACTAGTATTGCCTGTCGTTCATGCCATTGGTTTTGCATAGGTACTAGTATTGCCTGTCGTTCATGCCATTGGTTTTGCATTTGTACTAGTATTGCCTGTCATTCATGCCATTGGTTTTGCATAGGTACTAGTATTGTCTGTCGTTCATACCATTATTTTTGTACAGGTACTAGTTTTGCCTGTCGTTCATGCCATTAGTTTTGCATAGGTACTAGTATTGCCTGTCGTTCATGCCTTTGGTTTTGCATTGGGACTAGTATTGCCTGTCTTTCATGCCATTGGTTTTGCATAGGTACTAGTATTGCCTGTCGTTCATGCCTTTGGTTTTGCATAGGTACTAGTATTGCCTGTCGTTCATGCCATTGGTTTTGCATTGGGACTAGTATTGCCTGTCTTTCATGCCATTGGTTTTGCATAGGTACTAGTATTGCCTGTCGTTCATGCCATTGGTTTTGCATAGGTACTAGTATTGCCTGTCTTTCATGCCATTATTTTTTCATAGGTGCTAGTATTGCCTGTCGTTCATGCCATTATTTTTGCATAGGTACTAGTATTGCCTGTGGTTCATGCCTTTTTTTTTGGATAGGTACTAGTTATTGCCTGTCGTTCATGCCATTGGTTTTCCATCGGTACTAGGAATGCCTGTCGTTCATGCCATTATTTTTGCATAGCTACTAGTTTTGCCTGTCGTTCATGCCATTGGTTTTGCATAGGTACTAGTATTGCCTGTCGTTCATGCCATTGGTTTTGCATAGGTACTAGTATTGCCTGTCGTTCATGCCATTGGTTTTGCATTTGTACTGGTATTGCCTGTCATTCATGCCATTGGTTTTGCATTGGTACTAGTATTGCCTGTTGTTCATGCCATTGGTTATGCATAGGTACTAGTATTGTTTGTCGTTCATGCCATTATTTTTGCATAGGTACTAGTATTGTCTGTCGTTCATACCATTTTTTTTGCATAGGTACTAGTATTGCCTGTCGTTCATGCCATTATTTTTGCATAGGTACTAGTATTGCCTGTTGTTCATGCAATTTTTTTTGCATAGGTACTAGTATTGCCTGTCGTTCATGCCATTATTTTTGTCTAGCTACTAGTATTGCCTGTCGTTCATGTCATTGGTTTTGCATAAGTACTAGTATTGCCTGTCTTTCATGCCATTGGTTTTGCATAGGTACTTGTATTGCCTGTCGTTCATGCCATTTGTTTTGCATAGGTACTAGTATTGCTTGTCGCTCATGCCATTATTTTTGCATAGGTACTAGTGTTGCCTGTCGTTCATGCCATTATTTTTGCATAGGTACTAGTATTGCCTGTCGTTCATGCCATTGGTTTTGCATCGGTACTAGTATTGCCTGTCGTTCATGCCATTATTTTTCCATAGGTACTAGTATTGCCTGTCGTTCATGCCACTGGTTTTGCAGAAGTAATAGTATTTCTTTGTCGTTCATGCCATTGGTTTTGCATTGGTACTAGTATTGCCTTTCGTTCATGCCATTATTTTTGCATAGGTACTAGATTGCCTGTCGTTCATGCCATTGGTTTTGCATAGGTACTACTATTGCCTGTCGTTCATGCCATTATTTTTTCATAGGTACTAGTATTGCCCGTCGTTCATGCCATTACTTTTGCATAGGTACTTGTTTCGCCTGTCGTTCATGCCATTGGTTTTGCATAGGCACTAGTATTGCCTGTCCTTCATGCCATTATTTTTGCATAGGTACTAGTATTGCCTGTCGTTCCGGCTATTATTTTTGCATAGGTACTAGTATTGCCTGTCGTTCATGCAATTTTTTTTGCATAGGTACTAGTATTGCCTGTCGTTCATGCCATTATTTTTGTATAGCTACTAGTATTGCCTGTCGTTCATGTCATTGGTTTTGCATAGGTACTAGTATTGCCTGTCGTTCATGCCATTATTTTTGCATAGGTACTAGTATTGCCTTTCGTTCATGCCATTATTTTTGCATAGGTAGTAGTATTGCCTGTCGTTCATGCCATTGGTTTTGCATAGGTACTAGTATTGCCTGTCGTTCATGCCATTGGTTTGGCATAGGTACTAGTATTGCCTGTCGTTTATGCCAATTGTTTTGCATAGGAACTAATATTGCCTGTAGTTCATGCCATTATTTTTGCATAGGTACTAGTATTGCCTGTCGTTCATGCCATTGGTTTTGCATAGGTACTAGTATTGCCTGTCGTTCATGCCTTTTGTTTTGCATAGGAAGTAGTATCGCCTGTCGTTTATGCCATTGGTCTGCATAGGGACTAGTATTGCCTGTCGTTCATGCCATTGGTTTTGCATTGGTACTAGTATTGCCTGTCGTTCATGCCATTATTTTTGCATAGGTACTAGTATTGCCTGTCGTTCATGCCATTATTTTTGCATAGGTACTAGTATTGCCTGTCGTTCATGCCATTGGTTTTGCATAGGTACTTGTATTGCCTGTCGTTCATGCCATTATTTTTGCATAGGTACTAGTCTTGCCTGTCGTTCATGCCATTATTTTTGCATAGCTACTAGTATCGCCTGTCGTTCATGCCATTATTTTTGCATAGGTACTAGTATTGCGTGTCGTTCATGCCATTGGTTTTGCATAGGTACTAGTATTGCCTGTCGTTCATGCCATTGGTTTTGCATAGGTACTAGTATTGCCTGTCGTTCATGCCATTGGTTTTGCATTGGTACTAGTATTGCCTGTCATTCATGCCATTGGTTTTGCATTGGTACTAGTATTGCCTGTTGTTCATGCCATTGGTTTTGCATAGGTACTAGTATTGTTTGTTGTTCATGCCATTATTTTTGCATAGGTACTAGTATTGCCTGTCGTTCATACCATTTTTTTTGCATAGGTACTAGTATTGCCTGTCGTTCATGCCATTATTTTTGCATAGGTACTAGTATTGCCTGTTGTTCATGCAATTTTTTTTGCAAAGGTACTAGTATTGCCTGTCGTTCGTGCCATTATTTTTGTATAGCTATTAGTATTGCCTGTCGTTCATGTCATTGGTTTTGCATAGGTACTAGTATTGCCTGTCTTTCATGCCATTGGTTTTGCATAGGGACTAGTATTGCCTGTCGTTCATGTCATTGGTTTTGCATCGGTACTAGTAATGCCTGTCGTTCATGCCATTATTTTTGCATAGGTACTAGTATTGCCTGTCGTTCATGCCATTGGTTTTGCATAGGTACTAGTATTGCCTGTCGTTCATGCCATTGGTTTTGCATAGGTACTAGTATTGCCTGTCGTTCATGCCATTGGTTTTGCATTTGTACTAGTATTGCCTGTCATTCATGCCATTGGTTTTGCATTGGTACTAGTATTGCCTGTTGTTCATGCCATTGGTTTTGCATAGGTACTATTATTGTTTGTCGTTCATGCCATTATTTTTGCATAGGTACTAGTATTGTCTGTCGTTCATGCAATTTTTTTTGCATAGGTACTAGTATTGCCTGTCGTTCATGCCATTATTTTTGTATAGCTACTAGTATTGCCTGTCGTTCATGTCATTGGTTTTGCATAGGTACTAGTATTGCCTGTCGTTCATGCCATTATTTTTGCATAGGTACTAGTATTGCCTTTCGTTCATGCCATTATTTTTGCATAGGTAGTAGTATTGCCTGTCGTTCATGCCATTGGTTTTGCATAGGTACTAGTATTGCCTGTCGTTCATGCCATTGGTTTGGCATAGGTACTAGTATTGCCTGTCGTTTATGCCAATTGTTTTGCATAGGAACTAATATTGCCTGTAGTTCATGCCATTATTTTTGCATAGGTACTAGTATTGCCTGTCGTTCATGCCATTGGTTTTGCATAGGTACTAGTATTGCCTGTCGTTCATGCCATTTGTTTTGCATAGGAAGTAGTATCGCCTGTCGTTTATGCCATTGGTCTGCATAGGGACTAGTATTGCCTGTCGTTCATGCCATTGGTTTTGCATTGGTACTAGTATTGCCTGTCGTTCATGCCATTATTTTTGCATAGGTACTAGTATTGCCTGTCGTTCATGCCATTATTTTTGCATAGGTACTAGTATTGCCTGTCGTTCATGCCATTGGTTTTGCATAGGTACTTGTATTGCCTGTCGTTCATGCCATTATTTTTGCATAGGTACTAGTCTTGCCTGTCGTTCATGCCATTATTTTTGCATAGCTACTAGTATCGCCTGTCGTTCATGCCATTATTTTTGCATAGGTACTAGTATTGCGTGTCGTTCATGCCATTGGTTTTGCATAGGTACTAGTATTGCCTGTCGTTCATGCCATTGGTTTTGCATAGGTACTAGTATTGCCTGTCGTTCATGCCATTGGTTTTGCATTGGTACTAGTATTGCCTGTCATTCATGCCTTTGGTTTTGCATTGGTACTAGTATTGCCTGTTGTTCATGCCATTGGTTTTGCATAGGTACTAGTATTGTTTGTTGTTCATGCCATTATTTTTGCATAGGTACTAGTATTGCCTGTCGTTCATACCATTTTTTTTGCATAGGTACTAGTATTGCCTGTCGTTCATGCCATTATTTTTGCATAGGTACTAGTATTGCCTGTTGTTCATGCAATTTTTTTTGCAAAGGTACTAGTATTGCCTGTCGTTCGTGCCATTATTTTTGTATAGCTATTAGTATTGCCTGTCGTTCATGTCATTGGTTTTGCATAGGTACTAGTATTGCCTGTCTTTCATGCCATTGGTTTTGCATAGGGACTAGTATTGCCTGTCGTTCATGTCATTGGTTTTGCATCGGTACTAGTAATGCCTGTCGTTCATGCCATTATTTTTGCATAGGTACTAGTATTGCCTGTCGTTCATGCCATTGGTTTTGCATAGGTACTAGTATTGCCTGTCGTTCATGCCATTGGTTTTGCATAGGTACTAGTATTGCCTGTCGTTCATGCCATTGGTTTTGCATTTGTACTAGTATTGCCTGTCATTCATGCCATTGGTTTTGCATTGGTACTAGTATTGCCTGTTGTTCATGCCATTGGTTTTGCATAGGTACTAGTATTGTTTGTCGTTCATGCCATTATTTTTGCATAGGTACTAGTATTGTCTGTCGTTCATACCATTTTTTTGCATAGGTACTAGTATTGCCTGTCGTTCATGCCATTATTTTTGCATAGGTACTAGTATTGCCTGTTGTTCATGCAATTTTTTTTGGATAGGTACTAGTATTGCCTGTCGTTCATGCCATTATTTTTGTCTAGCTACTAGTATTGCCTGTCGTTCATGTCATTGGTTTTGCATAAGTACTAGTATTGCCTGTCGTTCATGCCATTTGTTTTGCATAGGTACTAGTATTGCTTGTCGTTCATGCCATTATTTTTGCATAGGTACTAGTGTTGCCTGTCGTTCATGCCATTATTTTTGCATAGGTACTAGTATTGCCTGTCGTTCATGCCATTGGTTTTGCATCGGTACTAGTATTGCCTGTCGTTCATGCCATTATTTTTCCATAGGTACTAGTATTGCCTGTCGTTCATGCCACTGGTTTTGCAGAAGTAATAGTATTTCTTTGTCGTTCATGCCATTGGTTTTGCATTGGTACTAGTATTGCCTTTCGTTCATGCCATTATTTTTGCATAGGTACTAGATTGCCTGTCGTTCATGCCATTGGTTTTGCATAGGTACTACTATTGCCTGTCGTTCATGCCATTATTTTTTCATAGGTACTAGTATTGCCCGTCGTTCATGCCATTACTTTTGCATAGGTACTTGTTTCGCCTGTCGTTCATGCCATTGGTTTTGCATAGGCACTAGTATTGCCTGTCCTTCATGCCATTATTTTTGCATAGGTACTAGTATTGCCTGTTGTTCCTGCTATTATTTTTGCATAGGTACTAGTATTGCCTGTCGTTCATGCAATTTTTTTTGCATAGGTACTAGTATTGCCTGTCGTTCATGCCATTATTTTTGTATCGCTACTAGTATTGCCTGTCGTTCATGTCATTGGTTTTGCATAGGTACTAGTATTGCCTGTCGTTCATGCCATTATTTTTGCATAGGTAGTAGTATTGCCTTTCGTTCATGCCATTATTTTTGCATAGGTAGTAGTATTGCCTGTCGTTCATGCCATTGGTTTTGCATAGGTACTAGTATTGCCTGTCGTTCATGCCATTGGTTTGGCATAGGTACTAGTATTGCCTGTCGTTTATGCCATTGGTTTTGCATAGGAACTAATATTGCCTGTAGTTCATGCCATTATTTTTGCATAGGTACTAGTATTGCCTGTCGTTCATGCCATTGGTTTTGCATAGGTACTAGTATTGCCTGTCGTTCATGCCATTTGTTTTGCATAGGAACTAGTATCGCCTGTCGTTTATGCCATTGGTCTGCATAGGTACTAGTATTGCCTGTCGTTCATGCCATTATTTTTGTCTAGCTACTAGTATTGCCTGTCGTTCATGTCATTGGTTTTGCATAAGTACTAGTATTGCCTGTCTTTCATGCCATTGGTTTTGCATAGGTACTTGTATTGCCTGTCGTTCATGCCATTTGTTTTGCATAGGTACTAGTATTGCTTGTCGTTCATGCCATTATTTTTGCATAGGTACTAGTGTTGCCTGTCGTTCATGCCATTATTTTTGCATAGGTACTAGTATTGCCTGTCGTTCATGCCATTGGTTTTGCATCGGTACTAGTATTGCCTGTCGTTCATGCCATTATTTTTCCATAGGTACTAGTATTGCCTGTCGTTCATGCCACTGGTTTTGCAGAAGTAATAGTATTTCTTTGTCGTTCATGCCATTGGTTTTGCATTGGTACTAGTATTGCCTTTCGTTCATGCCATTATTTTTGCATAGGTACTAGATTGCCTGTCGTTCATGCCATTGGTTTTGCATAGGTACTACTATTGCCTGTCGTTCATGCCATTATTTTTTCATAGGTACTAGTATTGCCCGTCGTTCATGCCATTACTTTTGCATAGGTACTTGTTTCGCCTGTCGTTCATGCCATTGGTTTTGCATAGGCACTAGTATTGCCTGTCCTTCATGCCATTATTTTTGCATAGGTACTAGTATTGCCTGTCGTTCCGGCTATTATTTTTGCATAGGTACTAGTATTGCCTGTCGTTCATGCAATTTTTTTTGCATAGGTACTAGTATTGCCTGTCGTTCATGCCATTATTTTTGTATAGCTACTAGTATTGCCTGTCGTTCATGTCATTGGTTTTGCATAGGTACTAGTATTGCCTGTCGTTCATGCCATTATTTTTGCATAGGTACTAGTATTGCCTTTCGTTCATGCCATTATTTTTGCATAGGTAGTAGTATTGCCTGTCGTTCATGCCATTGGTTTTGCATAGGTACTAGTATTGCCTGTCGTTCATGCCATTGGTTTGGCATAGGTACGAGTATTGCCTGTCGTTTATGCCATTGGTTTTGCATAGGAACTAATATTGCCTGTAGTTCATGCCATTATTTTTGCATAGGTACTAGTATTGCCTGTCGTTCATGCCATTTGTTTTGCATAGGAACTAGTATCGCCTGTCGTTTATGCCATTGGTCTGCATAGGGACTAGTATTGCCTGTCGTTCATGCCATTGGTTTTGCATTGGTACTAGTATTGCCTGTCGTTCATGCCATTATTTTTGCATAGGTACTAGTATTGCCTGTCGTTCATGCCATTATTTTTGCATAGGTACTAGTATTGCCTGTCGTTCATGCCATTGGTTTTGCATAGGTACTTGTATTGCCTGTCGTTCATGCCATTATTTTTGCATAGGTACTAGTCTTGCCTGTCGTTCATGCCATTATTTTTGCATAGCTACTAGTATCGCCTGTCGTTCATGCCATTATTTTTGCATAGGTACTAGTATTGCGTGTCGTTCATGCCATTGGTTTTGCATAGGTACTAGTATTGCCTGTCGTTCATGCCATTGGTTTTGCATAGGTACTAGTATTGCCTGTCGTTCATGCCATTGGTTTTGCATTGGTACTAGTATTGCCTGTCATTCATGCCATTGGTTTTGCATTGGTACTAGTATTGCCTGTTGTTCATGCCATTGGTTTTGCATAGGTACTAGTATTGTTTGTTGTTCATGCCATTATTTTTGCATAGGTACTAGTATTGCCTGTCGTTCATACCATTTTTTTTGCATAGGTACTAGTATTGCCTGTCTTTCATGCCATTATTTTTGCATAGGTACTAGTATTGCCTGTTGTTCATGCAATTTTTTTTGCAAAGGTACTAGTATTGCCTGTCGTTCATGCCATTATTTTTGTATAGCTATTAGTATTGCCTGTCGTTCATGTCATTGGTTTTGCATAGGTACTAGTATTGCCTGTCTTTCATGCCATTGGTTTTGCATAGGGACTAGTATTGCCTGTTGTTCATGTCATTGGTTTTGCATCGGTACTAGTAATGCCTGTCGTTCATGCCATTATTTTTGCATAGGTGCTAGTATTGCCTGTCGTTCATGCCATTGGTTTTGCATAGGTACTAGTATTGCCTGTCGTTCATGCCATTGGTTTTGCATAGGTACTAGTATTGCCTGTCGTTCATGCCATTGGTTTTGCATTTGTACTAGTATTGCCTGTCATTCATGCCATTGGTTTTGCATTGGTACTAGTATTGCCTGTTGTTCATGCCATTGGTTTTGCATAGGTACTAGTATTGTTTGTCGTTCATGCCATTATTTTTGCATAGGTACTAGTATTGTCTGTCGTTCATACCATTTTTTTTGCATAGGTACTAGTATTGCCTGTCGTTCATGCCATTATTTTTGCATAGGTACTAGTATTGCCTGTTGTTCATGCAATTTTTTTTGGATAGGTACTAGTATTGCCTGTCGTTCATGCCATTATTTTTGTCTAGCTACTAGTATTGCCTGTCGTTCATGTCATTGGTTTTGCATAAGTACTAGTATTGCCTGTCGTTCATGCCATTTGTTTTGCATAGGTACTAGTATTGCTTGTCGTTCATGCCATTATTTTTGCATAGGTACTAGTGTTGCCTGTCGTTCATGCCATTATTTTTGCATAGGTACTAGTATTGCCTGTCGTTCATGCCATTGGTTTTGCATCGGTACTAGTATTGCCTGTCGTTCATGCCATTATTTTTCCATAGGTACTAGTATTGCCTGTCGTTCATGCCACTGGTTTTGCAGAAGTAATAGTATTTCTTTGTCGTTCATGCCATTGGTTTTGCATTGGTACTAGTATTGCCTTTCGTTCATGCCATTATTTTTGCATAGGTACTAGATTGCCTGTCGTTCATGCCATTGGTTTTGCATAGGTACTACTATTGCCTGTCGTTCATGCCATTATTTTTTCATAGGTACTAGTATTGCCCGTCGTTCATGCCATTACTTTTGCATAGGTACTTGTTTCGCCTGTCGTTCATGCCATTGGTTTTGCATAGGCACTAGTATTGCCTGTCCTTCATGCCATTATTTTTGCATAGGTACTAGTATTGCCTGTCGTTCCTGCTATTATTTTTGCATAGGTACTAGTATTGCCTGTCGTTCATGCAATTTTTTTTGCATAGGTACTAGTATTGCCTGTCGTTCATGCCATTATTTTTGTATAGCTACTAGTATTGCCTGTCGTTCATGTCATTGGTTTTGCATAGGTACTAGTATTGCCTGTCGTTCATGCCATTATTTTTGCATAGGTACTAGTATTGCCTTTCGTTCATGCCATTATTTTTGCATAGGTAGTAGTATTGCCTGTCGTTCATGCCATTGGTTTTGCATAGGTACTAGTATTGCCTGTCGTTCATGCCATTGGTTTGGCATAGGTACTAGTATTGCCTGTCGTTTATGCCATTGGTTTTGCATAGGAACTAATATTGCCTGTAGTTCATGCCATTATTTTTGCATAGGTACTAGTATTGCCTGTCGTTCATGCCATTGGTTTTGCATAGGTACTAGTATTGCCTGTCGTTCATGCCATTTGTTTTGCATAGGAACTAGTATCGCCTGTCGTTTATGCCATTGGTCTGCATAGGTACTAGTATTGCCTGTCGTTCATGCCATTGGTTTTGCATAGGTACTAGTATTGCCTGTCGTTCATGCCATTATTTTTGCATAGGTACTAGTATTGCCTGTCGTTCATGCCATTATTTTTGCATAGGTACTAGTATTGCCTGTCGTTCATGCCATTGGTTTTGCATAGGTACTTGTATTGCCTGTCGTTCATGCCATTATTTTTGCATAGGTACTAGTCTTGCCTGTCGTTCATGCCATTATTTTTGCATAGCTACTAGTATCGCCTGTCGTTCATGCCATTATTTTTGCATAGGTACTAGTATTGCGTGTCGTTCATGCCATTGGTTTTGCATAGGTACTTAGTATTGCCTGTCGTTCATGCCATTGGTTTTGCATAGGTACTAGTATTGCCTGTCGTTCATGCCATTGGTTTTGCATTGGTACTAGTATTGCCTGTCATTCATGCCATTGGTTTTGCATTGGTACTAGTATTGCCTGTTGTTCATGCCATTGGTTTTGCATAGGTACTAGTATTGTTTGTTGTTCATGCCATTATTTTTGCATAGGTACTAGTATTGCCTGTCGTTCATACCATTTTTTTTGCATAGGTACTAGTATTGCCTGTCGTTCATGCCATAATTTTTGCATAGGTACTAGTATTGCCTGTTGTTCATGCAATTTTTTTTGCAAAGGTACTAGTATTGCCTGTCGTTCATGCCATTATTTTTGTATAGCTATTAGTATTGCCTGTCGTTCATGTCATTGGTTTTGCATAGGTACTAGTATTGCCTGTCTTTCATGCCATTGGTTTTGCATAGGGACTAGTATTGCCTGTCGTTCATGTCATTGGTTTTGCATCGGTACTCGTAATGCCTGTCGTTCATGCCATTATTTTTGCATAGGTACTAGTATTGCCTGTCGTTCATGCCATTGGTTTTGCATAGGTACTAGTATTGCCTGTCGTTCATGCCATTGGTTTTGCATTTGTACTAGTATTGCCTGTCATTCATGCCATTGGTTTTGCATAGGTACTAGTATTGTCTGTCGTTCATACCATTATTTTTGTACAGGTACTAGTTTTGCCTGTCGTTCATGCCATTAGTTTTGCATAGGTACTAGTATTGCCTGTCGTTCATGCCATTGGTTTTGCATTGGGACTAGTATTGCCTGTCTTTCATGCCATTGGTTTTGCATAGGTACTAGTATTGCCTGTCGTTCATGCCATTGGTTTTGCATAGGTACTAGTATTGCCTGTCGTTCATGCCATTGGTTTTGCATTGGGACTAGTATTGCCTGTCTTTCATGCCATTGGTTTTGCATAGGTACTAGTATTGCCTGTCGTTCATGCCATTGGTTTTGCATAGGTACTAGTATTGCCTGTCTTTCATGCCATTATTTTTTCATAGGTGCTAGTATTGCCTGTCGTTCATGCCATTATTTTTGCATAGGTACTAGTATTGCCTGTCGTTCATGCCATTATTTTTGGATAGGTACTAGTTATTGCCTGTCGTTCATGCCATTGGTTTTCCATCGGTACTAGGAATGCCTGTCGTTCATGCCATTATTTTTGCATAGCTACTAGTTTTGCCTGTCGTTCATGCCATTGGTTTTGCATAGGTACTAGTATTGCCTGTCGTTCATGCCATTGGTTTTGCATAGGTACTAGTATTGCCTGTCGTTCATGCCATTGGTTTTGCATTTGTACTGGTATTGCCTGTCATTCATGCCATTGGTTTTGCATTGGTACTAGTATTGCCTGTTGTTCATGCCATTATTTTTGTCTAGCTACTAGTATTGCCTGTCGTTCATGTCATTGGTTTTGCATAAGTACTAGTATTGCCTGTCTTTCATGCCATTGGTTTTGCATAGGTACTTGTATTGCCTGTCGTTCATGCCATTTGTTTTGCATAGGTACTAGTATTGCTTGTCGCTCATGCCATTATTTTTGCATAGGTACTAGTGTTGCCTGTCGTTCATGCCATTATTTTTGCATAGGTACTAGTATTGCCTGTCGTTCATGCCATTGGTTTTGCATCGGTACTAGTATTGCCTGTCGTTCATGCCATTATTTTTCCATAGGTACTAGTATTGCCTGTCGTTCATGCCACTGGTTTTGCAGAAGTAATAGTATTTCTTTGTCGTTCATGCCATTGGTTTTGCATTGGTACTAGTATTGCCTTTCGTTCATGCCATTATTTTTGCATAGGTACTAGATTGCCTGTCGTTCATGCCATTGGTTTTGCATAGGTACTACTATTGCCTGTCGTTCATGCCATTATTTTTTCATAGGTACTAGTATTGCCCGTCGTTCATGCCATTACTTTTGCATAGGTACTTGTTTCGCCTGTCGTTCATGCCATTGGTTTTGCATAGGCACTAGTATTGCCTGTCCTTCATGCCATTATTTTTGCATAGGTACTAGTATTGCCTGTCGTTCCGGCTATTATTTTTGCATAGGTACTAGTATTGCCTGTCGTTCATGCAATTTTTTTTGCATAGGTACTAGTATTGCCTGTCGTTCATGCCATTATTTTTGTATAGCTACTAGTATTGCCTGTCGTTCATGTCATTGGTTTTGCATAGGTACTAGTATTGCCTGTCGTTCATGCCATTATTTTTGCATAGGTACTAGTATTGCCTTTCGTTCATGCCATTATTTTTGCATAGGTAGTAGTATTGCCTGTCGTTCATGCCATTGGTTTTGCATAGGTACTAGTATTGCCTGTCGTTCATGCCATTGGTTTGGCATAGGTACTAGTATTGCCTGTCGTTTATGCCAATTGTTTTGCATAGGAACTAATATTGCCTGTAGTTCATGCCATTATTTTTGCATAGGTACTAGTATTGCCTGTCGTTCATGCCATTGGTTTTGCATAGGTACTAGTATTGCCTGTCGTTCATGCCATTTGTTTTGCATAGGAAGTAGTATCGCCTGTCGTTTATGCCATTGGTCTGCATAGGGACTAGTATTGCCTGTCGTTCATGCCATTGGTTTTGCATTGGTACTAGTATTGCCTGTCGTTCATGCCATTATTTTTGCATAGGTACTAGTATTGCCTGTCGTTCATGCCATTATTTTTGCATAGGTACTAGTATTGCCTGTCGTTCATGCCATTGGTTTTGCATAGGTACTTGTATTGCCTGTCGTTCATGCCATTATTTTTGCATAGGTACTAGTCTTGCCTGTCGTTCATGCCATTATTTTTGCATAGCTACTAGTATCGCCTGTCGTTCATGCCATTATTTTTGCATAGGTACTAGTATTGCGTGTCGTTCATGCCATTGGTTTTGCATAGGTACTAGTATTGCCTGTCGTTCATGCCATTGGTTTTGCATAGGTACTAGTATTGCCTGTCGTTCATGCCATTGGTTTTGCATTGGTACTAGTATTGCCTGTCATTCATGCCATTGGTTTTGCATTGGTACTAGTATTGCCTGTTGTTCATGCCATTGGTTTTGCATAGGTACTAGTATTGTTTGTTGTTCATGCCATTATTTTTGCATAGGTACTAGTATTGCCTGTCGTTCATACCATTTTTTTTGCATAGGTACTAGTATTGCCTGTCGTTCATGCCATTATTTTTGCATAGGTACTAGTATTGCCTGTTGTTCATGCAATTTTTTTTGCAAAGGTACTAGTATTGCCTGTCGTTCGTGCCATTATTTTTGTATAGCTATTAGTATTGCCTGTCGTTCATGTCATTGGTTTTGCATAGGTACTAGTATTGCCTGTCTTTCATGCCATTGGTTTTGCATAGGGACTAGTATTGCCTGTCGTTCATGTCATTGGTTTTGCATCGGTACTAGTAATGCCTGTCGTTCATGCCATTATTTTTGCATAGGTACTAGTATTGCCTGTCGTTCATGCCATTGGTTTTGCATAGGTACTAGTATTGCCTGTCGTTCATGCCATTGGTTTTGCATAGGTACTAGTATTGCCTGTCGTTCATGCCATTGGTTTTGCATTTGTACTAGTATTGCCTGTCATTCATGCCATTGGTTTTGCATTGGTACTAGTATTGCCTGTTGTTCATGCCATTGGTTTTGCATAGGTACTAGTATTGTTTGTCGTTCATGCCATTATTTTTGCATAGGTACTAGTATTGTCTGTCGTTCATACCATTTTTTTGCATAGGTACTAGTATTGCCTGTCGTTCATGCCATTATTTTTGCATAGGTACTAGTATTGCTTGTTGTTCATGCAATTTTTTTTGGATAGGTACTAGTATTGCCTGTCGTTCATGCCATTATTTTTGTCTAGCTACTAGTATTGCCTGTCGTTCATGTCATTGGTTTTGCATAAGTACTAGTATTGCCTGTCGTTCATGCCATTTGTTTTGCATAGGTACTAGTATTGCTTGTCGTTCATGCCATTATTTTTGCATAGGTACTAGTGTTGCCTGTCGTTCATGCCATTATTTTTGCATAGGTACTAGTATTGCCTGTCGTTCATGCCATTGGTTTTGCATCGGTACTAGTATTGCCTGTCGTTCATGCCATTATTTTTCCATAGGTACTAGTATTGCCTGTCGTTCATGCCACTGGTTTTGCAGAAGTAATAGTATTTCTTTGTCGTTCATGCCATTGGTTTTGCATTGGTACTAGTATTGCCTTTCGTTCATGCCATTATTTTTGCATAGGTACTAGATTGCCTGTCGTTCATGCCATTGGTTTTGCATAGGTACTACTATTGCCTGTCGTTCATGCCATTATTTTTTCATAGGTACTAGTATTGCCCGTCGTTCATGCCATTACTTTTGCATAGGTACTTGTTTCGCCTGTCGTTCATGCCATTGGTTTTGCATAGGCACTAGTATTGCCTGTCCTTCATGCCATTATTTTTGCATAGGTACTAGTATTGCCTGTTGTTCCTGCTATTATTTTTGCATAGGTACTAGTATTGCCTGTCGTTCATGCAATTTTTTTTGCATAGGTACTAGTATTGCCTGTCGTTCATGCCATTATTTTTGTATCGCTACTAGTATTGCCTGTCGTTCATGTCATTGGTTTTGCATAGGTACTAGTATTGCCTGTCGTTCATGCCATTATTTTTGCATAGGTAGTAGTATTGCCTTTCGTTCATGCCATTATTTTTGCATAGGTAGTAGTATTGCCTGTCGTTCATGCCATTGGTTTTGCATAGGTACTAGTATTGCCTGTCGTTCATGCCATTGGTTTGGCATAGGTACTAGTATTGCCTGTCGTTTATGCCATTGGTTTTGCATAGGAACTAATATTGCCTGTAGTTCATGCCATTATTTTTGCATAGGTACTAGTATTGCCTGTCGTTCATGCCATTGGTTTTGCATAGGTACTAGTATTGCCTGTCGTTCATGCCATTTGTTTTGCATAGGAACTAGTATCGCCTGTCGTTTATGCCATTGGTCTGCATAGGTACTAGTATTGCCTGTCGTTCATGCCATTGGTTTTGCATAGGTACGAGTATTGCCTGTCGTTCATGCCATTATTTTTGCATAGGCACTAGTATTGCCTGTCGTTCATGCCATTATTTTTGCATAGGTACTAGTATTGCCTGTCGTTCATGCCATTGGTTTTGCATAGGTACTTGTATTGCCTGTCGTTCATGCCATTATTTTTGCATAGGTACTAGTCTTGCCTGTCGTTCATGCCATTATTTTTGCATAGCTACTAGTATCGCCTGTCGTTCATGCCATTATTTTTGCATAGGTACTAGTATTGCGTGTCGTTCATGCCATTGGTTTTGCATAGGTACTAGTATTGCCTGTCGTTCATGCCATTGGTTTTGCATAGGTACTAGTATTGCCTGTCGTTCATGCCATTGGTTTTGCATTGGTACTAGTATTGCCTGTCATTCATGCCATTGGTTTTGCATTGGTACTAGTATTGCCTGTTGTTCATGCCATTGGTTTTGCATAGGTACTAGTATTGTTTGTTGTTCATGCCATTATTTTTGCATAGGTACTAGTCTTGCCTGTCGTTCATACCATTTTTTTTGCATAGGTACTAGTATTGCCTGTCGTTCATGCCATTATTTTTGCATAGGTACTAGTATTGCCTGTTGTTCATGCAATTTTTTTTGCAAAGGTACTAGTATTGCCTGTCGTTCATGCCATTATTTTTGTATAGCTATTAGTATTGCCTGTCGTTCATGTCATTGGTTTTGCATAGGTACTAGTATTGCCTGTCTTTCATGCCATTGGTTTTGCATAGGGACTAGTATTGCCTGTCGTTCATGTCATTGGTTTTGCATCGGTACTCGTAATGCCTGTCGTTCATGCCATTATATTTGCATAGGTACTAGTATTGCCTGTCGTTCATGCCATTGGTTTTGCATAGGTACTAGTATTGCCTGTCGTTCATGCCATTGGTTTTGCATTTGTACTAGTATTGCCTGTCATTCATGCCATTGGTTTTGCATAGGTACTAGTATTGTTTGTCGTTCATGCCATTATTTTTGCATAGGTACTAGTATTGTCTGTCGTTCATACCATTTTTTTTGCATAGGTACTAGTATTGCCTGTCGTTCATGCCATTATTTTTGCATAGGTACTAGTATTGCCTGTTGTTCATGCAATTTTTTTTGGATAGGTACTAGTATTGCCTGTCGTTCATGCCATTATTTTTGTCTAGCTACTAGTATTGCCTGTCGTTCATGCCATTATTTTTGGATAGGTACTAGTTATTGCCTGTCGTTCATGCCATTGGTTTTCCATCGGTACTAGGAATGCCTGTCGTTCATGCCATTATTTTTGCATAGCTACTAGTTTTGCCTGTCGTTCATGCCATTGGTTTTGCATAGGTACTAGTATTGCCTGTCGTTCATGCCATTGGTTTTGCATAGGTACTAGTATTGCCTGTCGTTCATGCCATTGGTTTTGCATTTGTACTGGTATTGCCTGTCATTCATGCCATTGGTTTTGCATTGGTACTAGTATTGCCTGTTGTTCATGCCATTATTTTTGTCTAGCTACTAGTATTGCCTGTCGTTCATGTCATTGGTTTTGCATAAGTACTAGTATTGCCTGTCTTTCATGCCATTGGTTTTGCATAGGTACTTGTATTGCCTGTCGTTCATGCCATTTGTTTTGCATAGGTACTAGTATTGCTTGTCGCTCATGCCATTATTTTTGCATAGGTACTAGTGTTGCCTGTCGTTCATGCCATTATTTTTGCATAGGTACTAGTATTGCCTGTCGTTCATGCCATTGGTTTTGCATCGGTACTAGTATTGCCTGTCGTTCATGCCATTATTTTTCCATAGGTACTAGTATTGCCTGTCGTTCATGCCACTGGTTTTGCAGAAGTAATAGTATTTCTTTGTCGTTCATGCCATTGGTTTTGCATTGGTACTAGTATTGCCTTTCGTTCATGCCATTATTTTTGCATAGGTACTAGATTGCCTGTCGTTCATGCCATTGGTTTTGCATAGGTACTACTATTGCCTGTCGTTCATGCCATTATTTTTTCATAGGTACTAGTATTGCCCGTCGTTCATGCCATTACTTTTGCATAGGTACTTGTTTCGCCTGTCGTTCATGCCATTGGTTTTGCATAGGCACTAGTATTGCCTGTCCTTCATGCCATTATTTTTGCATAGGTACTAGTATTGCCTGTCGTTCCGGCTATTATTTTTGCATAGGTACTAGTATTGCCTGTCGTTCATGCAATTTTTTTTGCATAGGTACTAGTATTGCCTGTCGTTCATGCCATTATTTTTGTATAGCTACTAGTATTGCCTGTCGTTCATGTCATTGGTTTTGCATAGGTACTAGTATTGCCTGTCGTTCATGCCATTATTTTTGCATAGGTACTAGTATTGCCTTTCGTTCATGCCATTATTTTTGCATAGGTAGTAGTATTGCCTGTCGTTCATGCCATTGGTTTTGCATAGGTACTAGTATTGCCTGTCGTTCATGCCATTGGTTTGGCATAGGTACTAGTATTGCCTGTCGTTTATGCCAATTGTTTTGCATAGGAACTAATATTGCCTGTAGTTCATGCCATTATTTTTGCATAGGTACTAGTATTGCCTGTCGTTCATGCCATTGGTTTTGCATAGGTACTAGTATTGCCTGTCGTTCATGCCATTTGTTTTGCATAGGAAGTAGTATCGCCTGTCGTTTATGCCATTGGTCTGCATAGGGACTAGTATTGCCTGTCGTTCATGCCATTGGTTTTGCATTGGTACTAGTATTGCCTGTCGTTCATGCCATTATTTTTGCATAGGTACTAGTATTGCCTGTCGTTCATGCCATTATTTTTGCATAGGTACTAGTATTGCCTGTCGTTCATGCCATTGGTTTTGCATAGGTACTTGTATTGCCTGTCGTTCATGCCATTATTTTTGCATAGGTACTAGTCTTGCCTGTCGTTCATGCCATTATTTTTGCATAGCTACTAGTATCGCCTGTCGTTCATGCCATTATTTTTGCATAGGTACTAGTATTGCGTGTCGTTCATGCCATTGGTTTTGCATAGGTACTAGTATTGCCTGTCGTTCATGCCATTGGTTTTGCATAGGTACTAGTATTGCCTGTCGTTCATGCCATTGGTTTTGCATTGGTACTAGTATTGCCTGTCATTCATGCCATTGGTTTTGCATTGGTACTAGTATTGCCTGTTGTTCATGCCATTGGTTTTGCATAGGTACTAGTATTGTTTGTTGTTCATGCCATTATTTTTGCATAGGTACTAGTATTGCCTGTCGTTCATACCATTTTTTTTGCATAGGTACTAGTATTGCCTGTCGTTCATGCCATTATTTTTGCATAGGTACTAGTATTGCCTGTTGTTCATGCAATTTTTTTTGCAAAGGTACTAGTATTGCCTGTCGTTCGTGCCATTATTTTTGTATAGCTATTAGTATTGCCTGTCGTTCATGTCATTGGTTTTGCATAGGTACTAGTATTGCCTGTCTTTCATGCCATTGGTTTTGCATAGGGACTAGTATTGCCTGTCGTTCATGTCATTGGTTTTGCATCGGTACTAGTAATGCCTGTCGTTCATGCCATTATTTTTGCATAGGTACTAGTATTGCCTGTCGTTCATGCCATTGGTTTTGCATAGGTACTAGTATTGCCTGTCGTTCATGCCATTGGTTTTGCATAGGTACTAGTATTGCCTGTCGTTCATGCCATTGGTTTTGCATTTGTACTAGTATTGCCTGTCATTCATGCCATTGGTTTTGCATTGGTACTAGTATTGCCTGTTGTTCATGCCATTGGTTTTGCATAGGTACTAGTATTGTTTGTCGTTCATGCCATTATTTTTGCATAGGTACTAGTATTGTCTGTCGTTCATACCATTTTTTTGCATAGGTACTAGTATTGCCTGTCGTTCATGCCATTATTTTTGCATAGGTACTAGTATTGCCTGTTGTTCATGCAATTTTTTTTGGATAGGTACTAGTATTGCCTGTCGTTCATGCCATTATTTTTGTCTAGCTACTAGTATTGCCTGTCGTTCATGTTATTGGTTTTGCATAAGTACTAGTATTGCCTGTCGTTCATGCCATTTGTTTTGCATAGGTACTAGTATTGCTTGTCGTTCATGCCATTATTTTTGCATAGGTACTAGTGTTGCCTGTCGTTCATGCCATTATTTTTGCATAGGTACTAGTATTGCCTGTCGTTCATGCCATTGGTTTTGCATCGGTACTAGTATTGCCTGTCGTTCATGCCATTATTTTTCCATAGGTACTAGTATTGCCTGTCGTTCATGCCACTGGTTTTGCAGAAGTAATAGTATTTCTTTGTCGTTCATGCCATTGGTTTTGCATTGGTACTAGTATTGCCTTTCGTTCATGCCATTATTTTTGCATAGGTACTAGATTGCCTGTCGTTCATGCCATTGGTTTTGCATAGGTACTACTATTGCCTGTCGTTCATGCCATTATTTTTTCATAGGTACTAGTATTGCCCGTCGTTCATGCCATTACTTTTGCATAGGTACTTGTTTCGCCTGTCGTTCATGCCATTGGTTTTGCATAGGCACTAGTATTGCCTGTCCTTCATGCCATTATTTTTGCATAGGTACTAGTATTGCCTGTTGTTCCTGCTATTATTTTTGCATAGGTACTAGTATTGCCTGTCGTTCATGCAATTTTTTTTGCATAGGTACTAGTATTGCCTGTCGTTCATGCCATTATTTTTGTATCGCTACTAGTATTGCCTGTCGTTCATGTCATTGGTTTTGCATAGGTACTAGTATTGCCTGTCGTTCATGCCATTATTTTTGCATAGGTAGTAGTATTGCCTTTCGTTCATGCCATTATTTTTGCATAGGTAGTAGTATTGCCTGTCGTTCATGCCATTGGTTTTGCATAGGTACTAGTATTGCCTGTCGTTCATGCCATTGGTTTGGCATAGGTACTAGTATTGCCTGTCGTTTATGCCATTGGTTTTGCATAGGAACTAATATTGCCTGTAGTTCATGCCATTATTTTTGCATAGGTACTAGTATTGCCTGTCGTTCATGCCATTGGTTTTGCATAGGTACTAGTATTGCCTGTCGTTCATGCCATTTGTTTTGCATAGGAACTAGTATCGCCTGTCGTTTATGCCATTGGTCTGCATAGGTACTAGTATTGCCTGTCGTTCATGCCATTGGTTTTGCATAGGTACGAGTATTGCCTGTCGTTCATGCCATTATTTTTGCATAGGCACTAGTATTGCCTGTCGTTCATGCCATTATTTTTGCATAGGTACTAGTATTGCCTGTCGTTCATGCCATTGGTTTTGCATAGGTACTTGTATTGCCTGTCGTTCATGCCATTATTTTTGCATAGGTACTAGTCTTGCCTGTCGTTCATGCCATTATTTTTGCATAGCTACTAGTATCGCCTGTCGTTCATGCCATTATTTTTGCATAGGTACTAGTATTGCGTGTCGTTCATGCCATTGGTTTTGCATAGGTACTAGTATTGCCTGTCGTTCATGCCATTGGTTTTGCATAGGTACTAGTATTGCCTGTCGTTCATGCCATTGGTTTTGCATTGGTACTAGTATTGCCTGTCATTCATGCCATTGGTTTTGCATTGGTACTAGTATTGCCTGTTGTTCATGCCATTGGTTTTGCATAGGTACTAGTATTGTTTGTTGTTCATGCCATTATTTTTGCATAGGTACTAGTCTTGCCTGTCGTTCATACCATTTTTTTTGCATAGGTACTAGTATTGCCTGTCGTTCATGCCATTATTTTTGCATAGGTACTAGTATTGCCTGTTGTTCATGCAATTTTTTTTGCAAAGGTACTAGTATTGCCTGTCGTTCATGCCATTATTTTTGTATAGCTATTAGTATTGCCTGTCGTTCATGTCATTGGTTTTGCATAGGTACTAGTATTGCCTGTCTTTCATGCCATTGGTTTTGCATAGGGACTAGTATTGCCTGTCGTTCATGTCATTGGTTTTGCATCGGTACTCGTAATGCCTGTCGTTCATGCCATTATATTTGCATAGGTACTAGTATTGCCTGTCGTTCATGCCATTGGTTTTGCATAGGTACTAGTATTGCCTGTCGTTCATGCCATTGGTTTTGCATTTGTACTAGTATTGCCTGTCATTCATGCCATTGGTTTTGCATAGGTACTAGTATTGTTTGTCGTTCATGCCATTATTTTTGCATAGGTACTAGTATTGTCTGTCGTTCATACCATTTTTTTTGCATAGGTACTAGTATTGCCTGTCGTTCATGCCATTATTTTTGCATAGGTACTAGTATTGCCTGTTGTTCATGCAATTTTTTTTGGATAGGTACTAGTATTGCCTGTCGTTCATGCCATTATTTTTGTCTAGCTACTAGTATTGCCTGTCGTTCATGTCATTGGTTTTGCATAAGTACTAGTATTGCCTGTCTTTCATGCCATTGGTTTTGCATAGGTACTTGTATTGCCTGTCGTTCATGCCATTTGTTTTGCATAGGTACTAGTATTGCTTGTCGTTCATGCCATTATTTTTGCATAGGTACTAGTGTTGCCTGTCGTTCATGCCATTATTTTTGCATAGGTACTAGTATTGCCTGTCGTTCATGCCATTGGTTTTGCATCGGTACTAGTATTGCTTGTCGTTCATGCCATTATTTTTGCATAGGTACTAGTGTTGCCTGTCGTTCATGCCATTATTTTTGCATAGGTACTAGTATTGCCTGTCGTTCATGCCATTGGTTTTGCATCGGTACTAGTATTGCCTGTCGTTCATGCCATTATTTTTCCATAGGTACTAGTATTGCCTGTCGTTCATGCCACTGGTTTTGCAGAAGTAATAGTATTTCTTTGTCGTTCATGCCATTGGTTTTGCATTGGTACTAGTATTGCCTTTCGTTCATGCCATTATTTTTGCATAGGTACTAGATTGCCTGTCGTTCATGCCATTGGTTTTGCATAGGTACTACTATTGCCTGTCGTTCATGCCATTATTTTTTCATAGGTACTAGTATTGCCCGTCGTTCATGCCATTACTTTTGCATAGGTACTTGTTTCGCCTGTCGTTCATGCCATTGGTTTTGCATAGGCACTAGTATTGCCTGTCCTTCATGCCATTATTTTTGCATAGGTACTAGTATTGCCTGTCGTTCCTGCTATTATTTTTGCATAGGTACTAGTATTGCCTGTCGTTCATGCAATTTTTTTTGCATAGGTACTAGTATTGCCTGTCGTTCATGCCATTATTTTTGTATAGCTACTAGTATTGCCTGTCGTTCATGTCATTGGTTTTGCATAGGTACTAGTATTGCCTGTCGTTCATGCCATTATTTTTGTATAGGTACTAGTATTGCCTTCAGTTCATGCCATTATTTTTTGCATAGGTAGAAGTATTGCCTGTCGTTCATGCCATTGGTTTTGCATAGGTACTAGTATTGCCTGTCGTTCATGCCATTGGTTTGGCATAGGTACTAGTATTGCCTGTCGTTTATGCCATTGGTTTTGCATAGGAACTAATATTGCCTGTAGTTCATGCCATTATTTTTGCATAGGTACTAGTATTGCCTGTCGTTCATGCCATTGGTTTTGCATAGGTACTAGTATTGCCTGTCGTTCATGCCATTTGTTTTGCATAGGAACTAGTATCGCCTGTCGTTTATGCCATTGGTCTGCATAGGTACTAGTATTGCCTGTCGTTCATGCCATTGGTTTTGCATTGGTACTAGTATTGCCTGTCGTTCATGCCATTATTTTTGCATAGGTACTAGTATTGCCTGTCGTTCATGCCATTATTTTTGCATAGGTACTAGTATTGCCTGTCGTTCATGCCATTGGTTTTGCATAGGTACTTGTATTGCCTGTCGTTCATGCCATTATTTCTGCATAGCTACTAGTATCGCCTGTCGTTCATGCCATTATTTTTGCATAGGTACTAGTATTGCGTGTCGTTCATGCCATTGGTTTTGCATAGGTACTAGTATTGCCTGTCGTTCATGCCATTGGTTTTGCATAGGTACTAGTATTGCCTGTCGTTCATGCCATTGGTTTTGCATTGGTACTAGTATTGCCTGTCATTCATGCCATTGGTTTTGCATTGGTACTAGTATTGCCTGTTGTTCATGCCATTGGTTTTGCATAGGTACTAGTATTGTTTGTTGTTCATGCCATTATTTTTGCATAGGTACTAGTATTGCCTGTCGTTCATACCATTTTTTTTGCATAGGTACTAGTATTGCCTGTCGTTCATGCCATTATTTTTGCATTGGTACTAGTATTGCCTGTTGTTCATGCAATTTTTTTTGCAAAGGTACTAGTATTGCCTGTCGTTCATGCCATTATTTTTGTATAGCTATTAGTATTGCCTGTCGTTCATGTCATTGGTTTTGCATAGGTACTAGTATTGCCTGTCTTTCATGCCATTGGTTTTGCAGAGGGACTAGTATTGCCTGTCGTTCATGTCATTGGTTTTGCATTGGTACTAGTATTGCCTGTCGTTCATGCCATTATTTTTGCATAGGTACTAGTATTGCCTGTTGTTCATGCAATTTTTTTTGCAAAGGTACTAGTATTGCCTGTCGTTCATGCCATTATTTTTGTATAGCTATTAGTATTGCCTGTCGTTCATGTCATTGGTTTTGCATAGGTACTAGTATTGCCTGTCTTTCATGCCATTGGTTTTGCATAGGGACTAGTATTGCCTGTCGTTCATGTCATTGGTTTTGCATCGGTACTCGTAATGCCTGTCGTTCATGCCATTATTTTTGCATAGGTACTAGTATTGCCTGTCTTTCATGCCATTGGTTTTGCATAGGTACTAGTATTGCCTGTCGTTCATGCCATTGGTTTTGCATTTGTACTAGTATTGCCTGTCATTCATGCCATTGGTTTTGCATAGGTACTAGTATTGTTTGTCGTTCATGCCATTATTTTTGCATAGGTACTAGTATTGTCTGTCGTTCATACCATTTTTTTTGCATAGGTACTAGTATTGCCTGTCGTTCATGCCATTATTTTTGCATAGGTACTAGTATTGCCTGTTGTTCATGCAATTTTTTTTGGATAGGTACTAGTATTGCCTGTCGTTCATGCCATTATTTTTGTCTAGCTACTAGTATTGCCTGTCGTTCATGTCATTGGTTTTGCATAAGTACTAGTATTGCCTGTCTTTCATGCCATTGGTTTTGCATAGGTACTTGTATTGCCTGTCGTTCATGCCATTTGTTTTGCATAGGTACTAGTATTGCTTGTCGTTCATGCCATTATTTTTGCATAGGTACTAGTATTGCCTGTCGTTCATGCCATTGGTTTTGCATCGGTACTAGTATTGCTTGTCGTTCATGCCATTATTTTTGCATAGGTACTAGTGTTGCCTGTCGTTCATGCCATTATTTTTGCATAGGTACTAGTGTTGCCTGTCGTTCATGCCATTGGTTTTGCATAGGTACTAGTGTTGCCTGTCGTTCATGCCATTATTTTTGCATAGGTACTAGTATTGCCTGTCGTTCATGCCATTATTTTTCCATAGGTACTAGTATTGCCTGTCGTTCATGCCACTGGTTTTGCCGAAGTAATAGTATTTCTTTGTCGTTCATGCCATTGGTTTTGCATTGGTACTAGTATTGCCTTTCGTTCATGCCATTATTTTTGCATAGGTACTAGATTGCCTGTCGTTCATGCCATTGGTTTTGCATAGGTACTACTATTGCCTGTCGTTCATGCCATTATTTTTTCATAGGTACTAGTATTCCCCGTCGTTCATGCCATTACTTTTGCATAGGTACTTGTTTCGCCTGTCGTTCATGCCATTGGTTTTGCATAGGCACTAGTATTGCCTGTCGTTCATGCCATTATTTTTGTATAGCTACTAGTATTGCCTGTCGTTCATGTCATTGGTTTTGCATAGGTACTAGTATTGCCTGTCGTTCATGCCATTATTTTTGTATAGGTACTAGTATTGCCTTCCGTTCATGCCATTATTTTTGCATAGGTAGTAGTATTGCCTGTCGTTCATGCCATTGGTTTTGCATAGGTACTAGTATTGCCTGTCGTTCATGCCATTGGTTTGGCATAGGTACTAGTATTGCCTGTCGTTTATGCCATTGGTTTTGCATAGGAACTAATATTGCCTGTAGTTCATGCCATTATTTTTGCATAGGTACTAGTATTGCCTGTCGTTCATGCCATTGGTTTTGCATAGGTACTAGTATTGCCTGCCGTTCATGCCATTTGTTTTGCATAGGAACTATCATCGCCTGTCGTTTATGCCATTGGTCTGCATAGGTACTAGTATTGCCTGTTGTTCATGCCATTGGTTTTGCATTGGTACTAGTATTGCCTGTCGTTCATGCCATTATTTTTGCATAGGTACTAGTATTGCCTGTCGTTCATGCCATTATTTTTGCATAGGTACTAGTATTGCCTGTCGTTCATGCCATTGGTTTTGCATAGGTACTTGTATTGCCTGTCGTTCATGCCATTATTTCTGCATAGGTACTAGTCTTGCCTGTCGTTCATGCCATTATTTTTGCATAGCTACTAGTATCGCCTGTCGTTCATGCCATTATTTTTGCATAGGTACTAGTATTGCGTGTCGTTCATGCCATTGGTTTTGCATAGGTACTAGTATTGCCTGTCGTTCATGCCATTGGTTTTGCATAGGTACTAGTATTGCCTGTCGTTCATGCCATTGGTTTTGCATTGGTACTAGTATTGCCTGTCATTCATGCCATTGGTTTTGCATTGGTACTAGTATTGCCTGTTGTTCATGCCATTGGTTTTGCATAGGTACTAGTATTGTTTGTTGTTCATGCCATTATTTTTGCATAGGTACTAGTATTGCCTGTCGTTCATACCATTTTTTTTGCATAGGTACTAGTATTGCCTGTCGTTCATGCCATTATTTTTGCATAGGTACTAGTATTGCCTGTTGTTCATGCAATTTTTTTTGCAAAGGTACTAGTATTGCCTGTCGTTCATGCCATTATTTTTGTATAGCTATTAGTATTGCCTGTCGTTCATGTCATTGGTTTTGCATAGGTACTAGTATTGCCTGTCTTTCATGCCATTGGTTTTGCAGAGGGACTAGTATTGCCTGTCGTTCATGTCATTGGTTTTGCATTGGTACTAGTATTGCCTGTCGTTCATGCCATTATTTTTGCATAGGTACTAGTATTGCCTGTCGTTCATGCCATTATTTTTGCATAGGTACTAGTATTGCCTGTCGTTCATGCCATTGGTTTTGCATAGATACTAGTATTTTTTGTCGTTCATGCCATTATTTTTGCATAGGTACTAGTATTGCCTGTCGTTCATGCCATTATTTTTGCATAGATACTAGTATTGCCTGTCGTTCATGCCATTATTTTTGCATAGGTACTAGTATTGCCTGTTGTTCATGCCATTAATTTTGCATCGGTACTTGTATTGCCTGTCGTTCATGCAATTGGTTTTGCATAGGTACTAGTATTGCCTGTCATTCATTCCATTGGTTTTGCATTGGTACTAGTATTGCCTGTCCTTCAAGCCATTGGATTTGCATAGGTACTAGTATTGCCTGTCGTTCATGCCATTGGTTTTGCATAGGTACTAGTATTGTTTGTCGTTCATGCCATTATTTTTGCATAGGTACTAGTATTGCCTGTCGTTCATGCCATTATTTTTGCATAGATACTAGTATTGCCTGTCGTTCATGCCATTAATGTTGCATAGGTACTAGTATTGCCTGTCGTTCATGCCATTATTTTTGCATAGGTACTAGTATTGCCTGTCGTTCATGCCATTGGTTTTGCAGAGGAAATAGTATTGCTTGTCGTTCATGCCATTGGTTATTGCATCGGTACTAGTATTGCCTGTCGTTCAAGTCATTGGTTTTGCATAGGTACTAGTATTGCCTGTCTTTCATGCCATTGGTTTTGCATAGGTACTAGTATTGCCTGTCGTTCATGTCATTGGTTTTGCATTGGTACTAGTATTGCCTGTCGTTCATGCCATTATTTTTGCATAGGTACTAGTATTGCCTGTCGTTCATGCCATTATTTTTGCATAGGTACTAGTATTGCCTGTCGTTCATGCCATTATTTTTGCATAGGTACTAGTATTGCCTGTTGTTCATGTAATTTTTTTTGCAAAGGTACTAGTATTGCCTGTCGTTCATGCCATTATTTTTGTATAGCTATTAGTATTGCCTGTCGTTCATGTCATTGGTTTTGCATAGGTACTAGTATTGCCTGTCTTTCATGCCATTGGTTTTGCATAGGGACTAGTATTGCCTGTCGTTCATGTCATTGGTTTTGCATTGGTACTAGTATTGCCTGTCGTTCATGCCATTATTTTTGCATAGGTACTAGTATTGCCTGTCGTTCATGCCATTATTTTTGCATAGGTACTAGTATTGCCTGTCGTTCATGCCATTGGTTTTGCATAGATACTAGTATTTTTTGTCGTTCATGCCATTATTTTTGCATAGGTACTAGTATTGCCTGTCGTTCATGCCATTATTTTTGCATAGATACTAGTATTGCCTGTCGTTCATGCCATTATTTTTGCATAGGTACTAGTATTGCCTGTTGTTCATGCCATTAATTTTACATCGGTACTTGTATTGCCTGTCGTTCATGCAATTGGTTTTGCATAGGTACTAGTATTGCCTGTCATTCATGCCATTGGTTTTGCATTGGTACTACTATTGCCTGTCTTTCAAGCCATTGGATTTGCATAGGTACTAGTATTGCCTGTCGTTCATGCCATTGGTTTTGCATAGGTACTAGTATTGTTTGTCGTTCATGCCATTATTTTTGCATAGGTACTAGTATTGCCTGTCGTTCATGCCATTATTTTTGCATAGATACTAGTATTGCCTGTCGTTCATGCCATTAATGTTGCATAGGTACTAGTATTGCCTGTCGTTCATGCCATTATTTTTGCATAGGTACTAGTATTGCCTGTCGTTCATGCCATTGGTTTTGCAGAGGAAATAGTATTGCTTGTCGTTTATGCTATTGGTTCTTCCTTCGGTACTAGTTTTGCCTGTCGTTCATGTCTTTGGTTTTGCATAGGTACTAGTATTGCCTGTCTTTCATGCCTTTGGTTTTGCATAGGTACTAGTATTGCCTGTCGTTCATGTCATTGGTTTTGCATTGGTACTAGTATTGCCTGTCGTTCATGCCATTATTTTTGCATAGGTACTAGTATTGCCTGTCGTTCATGCCATTATTTTTGCATAGGTACTAGTATTGCCTGTCGTTCATGCCATTGGTTTTGCATAGATACTAGTATTTTTTGTCGTTCATGCCATTATTTTTGCATAGGTACTAGTATTGCCTGTCGTTCATGCCATTATTTTTGCAAAGATACTAGTATTGCCTGTCGTTCATGCCATTATTTTTGCATAGGTACTAGTATTGCCTGTTGTTCATGCCATTAATTTTGCATAGGTACTTGTATTGCCTGTAGTTCATGCAATTGGTTTTGCATAGGTACTAGTATTGCCTGTCATTCATGCCATTGGTTTTGCATTGGTACAAGTATTGCCTGTCCTTCAAGCCATTGGATTTGCATAGGTACTAGTATTGCCTGTCGTTCATGCCATTGGTTTTGCAAAAGTACTAGTATTGTTTGTCGTTCATGCCATTATTTTTGCATAGGTACTCGTATTGCCTGTCGTTCATGCCATTATTTTTGCATAGATACTAGTATTGCCTGTCGTTCATGCCATTAATGTTGGATAGGTACTAGTATTGCCTGTCGTTCATGCCATTATTTTTGCATAGGGACTAGTATTGCCTATCGTTCATGCCATTGGTTTTGCAGAGGAAATAGTATTGCTTGTCGTTCATGCCATTGGTTATTGCATCGGTACTAGTATTGCCTGTCGTTCATGCCATTATTTTTGCATAGGTACTTGTATTGCCTGACGTTCTTGCCATTATTTTTGCATAGGTACTAGTATTGCCTGTCGTTCATGCCATTGGTTTAGCATCGGTACTAGTATTGCCTGTCGTTCATGCCATTATTTTTGCATAGGTACTAGTATTGCCTGTCGTTCATGCCATTGGTTTTGCATAGGTACTAGTATTGCCTGTCGTTCATGCCATTGGTCTGCATTGATACTAGTATTGCCTGTCGTTCATGCCATTGGTTTTGCATTGATACTAGTATTGCCTGTCGTTCATGCCATTATTGTTGCTCAGGTACTAGTATTGTCTGTCGTTCATGCCCTCATTTTTGCATTGGTACTAGTATTGCCTGTCGTTCATGCCATTGGCTTTGCATCGGCACTAGTATTGCCTGTCGTTCATGCCATTGGTTTTGCATAGGTAATAGTATTGCCTGCTGTCATGCCATTATTTTTGAATATGTACTAGTATATCCTGTCGTTCATGCCATTATTTTTGCATAGGTACTAGTATTGCCTGTTGTTCATGCCATTAATTTGGCATAGGTACGAGTATTGCCTGTCGTTCATGCAATTGGTTTTGCATAGGTACTAGTATTGCCTGTCGTTCATGCAATTGGTTTTGCATAGGTACTAGTATTGCCTGTCGTTCATGCCATTGGTTTTGCATAGGTACTAGTATTGTTTGTCGTTCATGCCATTATTTTTGCATAGGTACTAGTATTGCCTGTCGTTTTTGCCATTATTTTTGCATAGATACTAGTATTGCCTGTCGTTCATGCTATTATTTTTCCATAGGTAGTAGTATTGCCTGTCATTCATGCCATTATTTTTGCATAGGTACGAGTATTGCCTGTCGTTCATGTTATTATTTTTGCATAGGTACGAGTATTGCCTGACGTTCATGCCCTTATTCTTGCATAGGTACCAGTACTGCCTGTCGTTCATGCCATTGGTTTTGAATAGGTAATAGTATTTTCTGTCGTTCATGCTATTGGTTTTGCAGAGGTACTAGTATTGCCTGTCGTTCATGCCATTATTTTTGCATAGGTACGAGTATTGCCTGACGTTCATGCCATTATTCTTGCATAGGTACTAGTATTGCCTGTCGTTCACGCCATTGGTTTTGCATTGTTACTAGTATTGCCTGTCGTTCATGCCATTGGTTTTGCATCGGTACTATTATTGCATGTTGTTCATGCCATTATTTTTGCATAGGTACCAGTATTGCCTGTCGTTCATGCCATTGGTTTTGAATAGGTAATAGTATTTTCTGTCGTTCATGCTATTGGTTTTGCATTGGTACTAGTATTGCCTGTCGTTCATGCCATTATTTTTGCATTGGTACTAGTTATTGCCTGTCGTTCATGCCATTGGTTTTGCATCGGTACTAGTAATGCCTGTTCATGCCATTATTTTTGCATAGGTACTAGTATTGCCTGTCGTTCCTGCCATTGGTTTTGCAAAGGTACTAGTTAGCCTGTCGTTCATGCCATTGGTTTTGCATAGGTACTAGTATTGCCTGTCGTTCATGCCATTGGTTTTGCATTGGTACTAGTATTGCCTGTCATTCATGCCATTGGTTTTGCATTGGTACTAGTATTGCCTGTTGTTCATGCCATTGGTTTTGCATAGGTACTAGTATTGTTTGTTGTTCATGCCATTATTTTTGCATAGGTACTAGTATTGCCTGTTGTCATACCATTTTTTTTGCATAGGTACTAGTATTGCCTGCTGTTCATGCAATTTTTTTTGCATAGGTACTAGTATTGCCTGTCGTTCATGCCATTATTTTTGTATAGCTACTAGTATTGCCTGTCGTTCATGTTATTGGTTTTGCATAGGTACAAGTATTGCCTGTCTTTCATGCCATTGGTTTTGCATAGGTACTAGTATTGCCTGTCGTTCATGCCATTGGTTTTGCATAGGTACTAGTATTGCTTGTCGTTCATGCCATTATTTTTGAATAGGTACTAGTATTGCCTGTCGTTCATGCCATTATTTTTGCATCGGTACTAGTATTGCCTGTCGTTCATGCCATTATTTTTCCATCGGTACTAGTATTGCCTGTCGTTCATGCCACTGGTTTTGCATAAGTAAAAGTATTTCTTTGTCGTTCATGCCATTGGTTTTGCATTGGTACTAGTATTGCCTTTCGTTTAATGCCATTATTTTTGCATAGGTACTAGATTTCCTGTCGTTCATGCCATTGGTTTTGCATAGGTACTACTATTGCCTGTCGTTCATGCCATTATTTTTGCATTGGTACTAGTATTGCCTGTCGTTCATGCCATTGGTTTTGCATAGGTACTAGTATTGCCTGTCGTTCATGCCATTGGTTTGGCATAGGTACTAGTATTGCCTGTCGTTTATGCCATTGGTTTTGCATAGGAACTAATATTGCCTGTAGTTCATGCCATTATTTTTGCATAGGTACTAGTATTGCCTGTCGTTCATGCCATTGGTTTTGCATAGGTACTAGTATTGCCTGTCGTTCATGCCATTTGTTTTGCATAGGAACTAGTATCACCTGTCGTTTATGCCATTGGTCTGCATAGGTACTAGTATTGCCTGTCATTCATGCCAATGGTTTTTCATTGGTACTAGTATTGCCTGTCGTTCATGCCATTATTTTTGCATCGGTACTAGTATTGCCTGTCGTTCTTGCCATTATTTTTGCATAGGTACTAGTAATGCCTGTCGTTCATGCCATTATTTTTGCATAGGTATTAGTATTGCCTGTCGTTCATGCCATTGGTTTTGCATAGGTACTAGTATTGCCTGTCGTTCATGCCATTATTTTTGCATAGGTACTAGTCTTGCCTGTCGTTCATGCCATTATTTTTGCATAGCTTCTAGTATTGCCTGTCGTTCATGCCATTATTTTTGCATAGGTACTAGTATTGCCTGTCGTTCATGCCATTGGTTTTGCATAAGTACTAGTATTGCCTGTCGTTCATGCCATTGGTTTTGCATAGGTACTAGTATTGTTTGTCGTTCATGCCATTATTTTTGCATAGGTACTCGTATTGCCTTTCGTTCATGCCATTATTTTTGCATAGATACTAGTATTGCCTGTCGTTCATGCCATTAATGTTGCATAGGTACTAGTATTGCCTGTCGTTCATGCCATTATTTTTGCATAGGGACGAGTATTGCCTATCGTTCATGCCATTGGTTTTGCAGAGGAAATAGTATTGCTTGTCGTTCATGCCATTGGTTATTGCATCGGTACTAGTATTGCCTGTCGTTCATGCCATTATTTTTGCATAGGTACTAGTATTGCCTGTCGTTCATGCCATTGGTTTAGCATCGGTACTAGTATTGCCTGTCGTTCATGCCATTATTTTTGCATAGGTACTAGTATTGCCTGTCGTTCATGCCATTGGTTTTGCATAGGTACTAGTATTGCCTGTCGTTCATGCCATTGGTCTGCATTGGTACTAGTATTGCCTGTCGTTCATGCCATTGGTTTTGCATTGATACTAGTATTGCCTGTCGTTCATGCCATTATTGTTGCTTAGGTACTAGTATTGTCTGTCGTTCATGCCATCATTTTTGCATTGGTACTAGTATTGCCTGTCGTTCATGCCATTGGCTTTGCATCGGCACTAGTATTGCCTGTCGTTCATGCCATTGGTTTTGCATAGGTAATAGTATTGCCTGCTGTCATGCCATTATTTTTGCATATGTACTAGTATATCCTGTCGTTCATGCCATTATTTTTGCATAGGTACTAGTATTGCCTGTTGTTCATGCCATTAATTTTGCATAGGTACGAGTATTGCCTGTCTTTCATGCAATTGGTTTTGCATAGGTACTAGTATTGCCAGTCGTTCATACCATTTTTTTTGCATAGGTACTAGTATTGCCTGTCGTTCATGCCATTATTTTTGCATAGGTACTAGTATTGCCTGTTGTTCATGCAATTTTTTTTGGATAGGTACTAGTATTGCCTGTCGTTCATGCCATTATTTTTGTCTAGCTACTAGTATTGCCTGTCGTTCATGTCATTGGTTTTGCATAAGTACTAGTATTGCCTGTCTTTCATGCCATTGGTTTTGCATAGGTACTTGTATTGCCTGTCGTTCATGCCATTTGTTTTGCATAGGTACTAGTATTGCTTGTCGTTCATGCCATTATTTTTGCATAGGTACTAGTGTTGCCTGTCGTTCATGCCATTATTTTTGCATAGGTACTAGTATTGCCTGTCGTTCATGCCATTGGTTTTGCATCGGTACTAGTATTGCTTGTCGTTCATGCCATTATTTTTGCATAGGTACTAGTGTTGCCTGTCGTTCATGCCATTATTTTTGCATAGGTACTAGTATTGCCTGTCGTTCATGCCATTGGTTTTGCATCGGTACGAGTATTGCCTGTCGTTCATGCCATTATTTTTCCATAGGTACTAGTATTGCCTGTCGTTCATGCCACTGGTTTTGCAGAAGTAATAGTATTTCTTTGTCGTTCATGCCATTGGTTTTGCATTGGTACTAGTATTGCCTTTCGTTCATGCCATTATTTTTGCATAGGTACTAGATTGCCTGTCGTTCATGCCATTGGTTTTGCATAGGTACTACTATTGCCTGTCGTTCATGCCATTATTTTTTCATAGGTACTAGTATTGCCCGTCGTTCATGCCATTACTTTTGCATAGGTACTTGTTTCGCCTGTCGTTCATGCCATTGGTTTTGCATAGGCACTAGTATTGCCTGTCCTTCATGCCATTATTTTTGCATAGGTACTAGTATTGCCTGTCGTTCCTGCTATTATTTTTGCATAGGTACTAGTATTGCCTGTCGTTCATGCAATTTTTTTTGCATAGGTACTAGTATTGCCTGTCGTTCATGCCATTATTTTTGTATAGCTACTAGTATTGCCTGTCGTTCATGTCATTGGTTTTGCATAGGTACTAGTATTGCCTGTCGTTCATGCCATTATTTTTGTATAGGTACTAGTATTGCCTTCCGTTCATGCCATTATTTTTTGCATAGGTAGTAGTATTGCCTGTCGTTCATGCCATTGGTTTTGCATAGGTACTAGTATTGCCTGTCGTTCATGCCATTGGTTTGGCATAGGTACTAGTATTGCCTGTCGTTTATGCCATTGGTTTTGCATAGGAACTAATATTGCCTGTAGTTCATGCCATTATTTTTGCATAGGTACTAGTATTGCCTGTCGTTCATGCCATTGGTTTTGCATAGGTACTAGTATTGCCTGTCGTTCATGCCATTTGTTTTGCATAGGAACTAGTATCGCCTGTCGTTTATGCCATTGGTCTGCATAGGTACTAGTATTGCCTGTCGTTCATGCCATTGGTTTTGCATTGGTACTAGTATTGCCTGTCGTTCATGCCATTATTTTTACATAGGTACTAGTATTGCCTGTCGTTCATGCCATTATTTTTGCATAGGTACTAGTATTGCCTGTCGTTCATGCCATTGGTTTTGCATAGGTACTTGTATTGCCTGTCGTTCATGCCATTATTTCTGCATAGCTACTAGTATCGCCTGTCGTTCATGCCATTATTTTTGCATAGGTACTAGTATTGCGTGTCGTTCATGCCATTGGTTTTGCATAGGTACTAGTATTGCCTGTCGTTCATGCCATTGGTTTTGCATAGGTACTAGTATTGCCTGTCGTTCATGCCATTGGTTTTGCATTGGTACTAGTATTGCCTGTCATTCATGCCATTGGTTTTGCATTGGTACTAGTATTGCCTGTTGTTCATGCCATTGGTTTTGCATAGGTACTAGTATTGTTTGTTGTTCATGCCATTATTTTTGCATAGGTACTAGTATTGCCTGTCGTTCATACCATTTTTTTTGCATAGGTACTAGTATTGCCTGTCGTTCATGCCATTATTTTTGCATTGGTACTAGTATTGCCTGTTGTTCATGCAATTTTTTTTGCAAAGGTACTAGTATTGCCTGTCGTTCATGCCATTATTTTTGTATAGCTATTAGTATTGCCTGTCGTTCATGTCATTGGTTTTGCATAGGTACTAGTATTGCCTGTCTTTCATGCCATTGGTTTTGCAGAGGGACTAGTATTGCCTGTCGTTCATGTCATTGGTTTTGCATTGGTACTAGTATTGCCTGTCGTTCATGCCATTATTTTTGCATAGGTACTAGTATTGCCTGTTGTTCATGCAATTTTTTTTGCAAAGGTACTAGTATTGCCTGTCGTTCATGCCATTATTTTTGTATAGCTATTAGTATTGCCTGTCGTTCATGTCATTGGTTTTGCATAGGTACTAGTATTGCCTGTCTTTCATGCCATTGGTTTTGCATAGGGACTAGTATTGCCTGTCGTTCATGTCATTGGTTTTGCATCGGTACTCGTAATGCCTGTCGTTCATGCCATTATTTTTGCATAGGTACTAGTATTGCCTGTCTTTCATGCCATTGGTTTTGCATAGGTACTAGTATTGCCTGTCGTTCATGCCATTGGTTTTGCATTTGTACTAGTATTGCCTGTCATTCATGCCATTGGTTTTGCATAGGTACTAGTATTGTTTGTCGTTCATGCCATTATTTTTGCATAGGTACTAGTATTGTCTGTCGTTCATACCATTTTTTTTGCATAGGTACTAGTATTGCCTGTCGTTCATGCCATTATTTTTGCATAGGTACTAGTATTGCCTGTTGTTCATGCAATTTTTTTTGGATAGGTACTAGTATTGCCTGTCGTTCATGCCATTATTTTTGTCTAGCTACTAGTATTGCCTGTCGTTCATGTCATTGGTTTTGCATAAGTACTAGTATTGCCTGTCTTTCATGCCATTGGTTTTGCATAGGTACTTGTATTGCCTGTCGTTCATGCCATTTGTTTTGCATAGGTACTAGTATTGCTTGTCGTTCATGCCATTATTTTTGCATAGGTACTAGTGTTGCCTGTCGTTCATGCCATTATTTTTGCATAGGTACTAGTATTGCCTGTCGTTCATGCCATTGGTTTTGCATCGGTACTAGTATTGCTTGTCGTTCATGCCATTATTTTTGCATAGGTACTAGTGTTGCCTGTCGTTCATGCCATTATTTTTGCATAGGTACTAGTATTGCCTGTCGTTCATGCCATTGGTTTTGCATCGGTACTAGTATTGCCTGTCGTTCATGCCATTATTTTTCCATAGGTACTAGTATTGCCTGTCGTTCATGCCACTGGTTTTGCAGAAGTAATAGTATTTCTTTGTCGTTCATGCCATTGGTTTTGCATTGGTACTAGTATTGCCTTTCGTTCATGCCATTATTTTTGCATAGGTACTAGATTGCCTGTCGTTCATGCCATTGGTTTTGCATAGGTACTACTATTGCCTGTCGTTCATGCCATTATTTTTTCATAGGTACTAGTATTGCCCGTCGTTCATGCCATTACTTTTGCATAGGTACTTGTTTCGCCTGTCGTTCATGCCATTGGTTTTGCATAGGCACTAGTATTGCCTGTCGTTCATGCCATTATTTTTGTATAGCTACTAGTATTGCCTGTCGTTCATGTCATTGGTTTTGCATAGGTACTAGTATTGCCTGTCGTTCATGCCATTATTTTTGTATAGGTACTAGTATTGCCTTCCGTTCATGCCATTATTTTTGCATAGGTAGTAGTATTGCCTGTCGTTCATGCCATTGGTTTTGCATAGGTACTAGTATTGCCTGTCGTTCATGCCATTGGTTTGGCATAGGTACTAGTATTGCCTGTCGTTTATGCCATTGGTTTTGCATAGGAACTAATATTGCCTGTAGTTCATGCCATTATTTTTGCATAGGTACTAGTATTGCCTGTCGTTCATGCCATTGGTTTTGCATAGGTACTAGTATTGCCTGCCGTTCATGCCATTTGTTTTGCATAGGAACTAGTATCGCCTGTCGTTTATGCCATTGGTCTGCATAGGTACTAGTATTGCCTGTCGTTCATGCCATTGGTTTTGCATTGGTACTAGTATTGCCTGTCGTTCATGCCATTATTTTTGCATAGGTACTAGTATTGCCTGTCGTTCATGCCATTATTTTTGCATAGGTACTAGTATTGCCTGTCGTTCATGCCATTGGTTTTGCATAGGTACTTGTATTGCCTGTCGTTCATGCCATTATTTCTGCATAGGTACTAGTCTTGCCTGTCGTTCATGCCATTATTTTTGCATAGCTACTAGTATCGCCTGTCGTTCATGCCATTATTTTTGCATAGGTACTAGTATTGCGTGTCGTTCATGCCATTGGTTTTGCATAGGTACTAGTATTGCCTGTCGTTCATGCCATTGGTTTTGCATAGGTACTAGTATTGCCTGTCGTTCATGCCATTGGTTTTGCATTGGTACTAGTATTGCCTGTCATTCATGCCATTGGTTTTGCATTGGTACTCGTATTGCCTGTTGTTCATGCCATTGGTTTTGCATAGGTACTAGTATTGTTTGTTGTTCATGCCATTATTTTTGCATAGGTACTAGTATTGCCTGTCGTTCATACCATTTTTTTTGCATAGGTACTAGTATTGCCTGTCGTTCATGCCATTATTTTTGCATAGGTACTAGTATTGCCTGTTGTTCATGCAATTTTTTTTGCAAAGGTACTAGTATTGCCTGTCGTTCATGCCATTATTTTTGTATAGCTATTAGTATTGCCTGTCGTTCATGTCATTGGTTTTGCATAGGTACTAGTATTGCCTGTCTTTCATGCCATTGGTTTTGCAGAGGGACTAGTATTGCCTGTCGTTCATGTCATTGGTTTTGCATTGGTACTAGTATTGCCTGTCGTTCATGCCATTATTTTTGCATAGGTACTAGTATTGCCTGTCGTTCATGCCATTATTTTTGCATAGGTACTAGTATTGCCTGTCGTTCATGCCATTGGTTTTGCATAGATACTAGTATTTTTTGTCGTTCATGCCATTATTTTTGCATAGGTACTAGTATTGCCTGTCGTTCATGCCATTATTTTTGCATAGATACTAGTATTGCCTGTCGTTCATGCCATTATTTTTGCATAGGTACTAGTATTGCCTGTTGTTCATGCCATTAATTTTGCATCGGTACTTGTATTGCCTGTCGTTCATGCAATTGGTTTTGCATAGGTACTAGTATTGCCTGTCATTCATGCCATTGGTTTTGCATTGGTACTAGTATTGCCTGTCCTTCAAGCCATTGGATTTGCATAGGTACTAGTATTGCCTGTCGTTCATGCCATTGGTTTTGCATAGGTACTAGTATTGTTTGTTGTTCATGCCATTATTTTTGCATAGGTACTAGTATTGCCTGTCGTTCATGCCATTATTTTTGCATAGATACTAGTATTGCCTGTCGTTCATGCCATTAATGTTGCATAGGTACTAGTATTGCCTGTCGTTCATGCCATTATTTTTGCATAGGTACTAGTATTGCCTGTCGTTCATGCCATTGGTTTTGCAGAGGAAATAGTATTGCTTGTCGTTCATGCCATTGGTTATTGCATCGGTACTAGTATTGCCTGTCGTTCAAGTCATTGGTTTTGCATAGGTACTAGTATTGCCTGTCTTTCATGCCATTGGTTTTGCATAGGTACTAGTATTGCCTGTCGTTCATGTCATTGGTTTTGCATTGGTACTAGTATTGCCTGTCGTTCATGCCATTATTTTTGCATAGGTACTAGTATTGCCTGTCGTTCATGCCATTATTTTTGCATAGGTACTAGTATTGCCTGTCGTTCATGCCATTATTTTTGCATAGGTACTAGTATTGCCTGTTGTTCATGCAATTTTTTTTGCAAAGGTACTAGTATTGCCTGTCGTTCATGCCATTATTTTTGTATAGCTATTAGTATTGCCTGTCGTTCATGTCATTGGTTTTGCATAGGTACTAGTATTGCCTGTCTTTCATGCCATTGGTTTTGCATAGGGACTAGTATTGCCTGTCGTTCATGTCATTGGTTTTGCATTGGTACTAGTATTGCCTGTCGTTCATGCCATTATTTTTGCATAGGTACTAGTATTGCCTGTCGTTCATGCCATTATTTTTGCATAGGTACTAGTATTGCCTGTCGTTCATGCCATTGGTTTTGCATAGATACTAGTATTTTTTGTCGTTCATGCCATTATTTTTGCATAGGTACTAGTATTGCCTGTCGTTCATGCCATTATTTTTGCATAGATACTAGTATTGCCTGTCGTTCATGCCATTATTTTTGCATAGGTACTAGTATTGCCTGTTGTTCATGCCATTAATTTTACATCGGTACTTGTATTGCCTGTCGTTCATGCAATTGGTTTTGCATAGGTACTAGTATTGCCTGTCATTCATGCCATTGGTTTTGCATTGGTACTACTATTGCCTGTCTTTCAAGCCATTGGATTTGCATAGGTACTAGTATTGCCTGTCGTTCATGCCATTGGTTTTGCATAGGTACTAGTATTGTTTGTCGTTCATGCCATTATTTTTGCATAGGTACTAGTATTGCCTGTCGTTCATGCCATTATTTTTGCATAGATACTAGTATTGCCTGTCGTTCATGCCATTAATGTTGCATAGGTACTAGTATTGCCTGTCGTTCATGCCATTATTTTTGCATTGGTACTAGTATTGCCTGTCGTTCATGCCATTGGTTTTGCAGAGGAAATAGTATTGCTTGTCGTTCATGCCATTGGTTATTGCATCGGTACTAGTATTGCCTGTCGTTCATGTCATTGGTTTTGCATAGGTACTAGTATTGCCTGTCTTTCATGCCATTGGTTTTGCATAGGTACTAGTATTGCCTGTCGTTCATGTCATTGGTTTTGCATTGGTACTAGTATTGCCTGTCGTTCATGCCATTATTTTTGCATAGGTACTAGTATTGCCTGTCGTTCATGCCATTATTTTTGCATAGGTACTAGTATTGCCTGTCGTTCATGCCATTGGTTTTGCATAGATACTAGTATTTTTTGTCGTTCATGCCATTATTTTTGCATAGGTACTAGTATTGCCTGTCGTTCATGCCATTATTTTTGCAAAGATACTAGTATTGCCTGTCGTTCATGCCATTATTTTTGCATAGGTACTAGTATTGCCTGTTGTTCATGCCATTAATTTTGCATAGGTACTTGTATTGCCTGTAGTTCATGCAATTGGTTTTGCATAGGTACTAGTATTGCCTGTCATTCATGCCATTGGTTTTGCATTGGTACAAGTATTGCCTGTCCTTCAAGCCATTGGATTTGCATAGGTACTAGTATTGCCTGTCGTTCATGCCATTGGTTTTGCAAAAGTACTAGTATTGTTTGTCGTTCATGCCATTATTTTTGCATAGGTACTCGTATTGCCTGTCGTTCATGCCATTATTTTTGCATAGATACTAGTATTGCCTGTCGTTCATGCCAATTAATGTTGCATAGGTACTAGTATTGCCTGTCGTTCATGCCATTATTTTTGCATAGGGACTAGTATTGCCTATCGTTCATGCCATTGGTTTTGCAGAGGAAATAGTATTGCTTGTCGTTCATGCCATTGGTTATTGCATCGGTACTAGTATTGCCTGTCGTTCATGCCATTATTTTTGCATAGGTACTTGTATTGCCTGACGTTCTTGCCATTATTTTTGCATAGGTACTAGTATTGCCTGTCGTTCATGCCATTGGTTTAGCATCGGTACTAGTATTGCCTGTCGTTCATGCCATTATTTTTGCATAGGTACTAGTATTGCCTGTCGTTCATGCCATTGGTTTTGCATAGGTACTAGTATTGCCTGTCGTTCATGCCATTGGTCTGCATTGATACTAGTATTGCCTGTCGTTCATGCCATTGGTTTTGCATTGATACTAGTATTGCCTGTCGTTCATGCCATTATTGTTGCTTAGGTACTAGTATTGTCTGTCGTTCATGCCCTCATTTTTGCATTGGTACTAGTATTGCCTGTCGTTCATGCCATTGGCTTTGCATCGGCACTAGTATTGCCTGTCGTTCATGCCATTGGTTTTGCATAGGTAATAGTATTGCCTGCTGTCATGCCATTATTTTTGAATATGTACTAGTATATCCTGTCGTTCATGCCATTATTTTTGCATAGGTACTAGTATTGCCTGTTGTTCATGCCATTAATTTTGCATAGGTACGAGTATTGCCTGTCGTTCATGCAATTGGTTTTGCATAGGTACTAGTATTGCCTGTCGTTCATGCAATTGGTTTTGCATAGGTACTAGTATTGCCTGTCGTTCATGCCATTGGTTTTGCATAGGTACTAGTATTGTTTGTCGTTCATGCCATTATTTTTGCATAGGTACTAGTATTGCCTGTCGTTTTTGCCATTATTTTTGCATAGATACTAGTATTGCCTGTCGTTCATGCTATTATTTTTCCATAGGTAGTAGTATTGCCTGTCATTCATGCCATTATTTTTGCATAGGTACGAGTATTGCCTGTCGTTCATGCTATTATTTTTGCATAGGTACGAGTATTGCCTGACGTTCATGCCCTTATTCTTGCATAGGTACCAGTACTGCCTGTCGTTCATGCCATTGGTTTTGAATAGGTAATAGTATTTTCTGTCGTTCATGCTTTTGGTTTTGCATAGGTACTAGTATTGCCTGTCGTTCATGCCATTATTTTTGCATAGGTACGAGTATTGCCTGACGTTCATGCCATTATTCTTGCATAGGTACTAGTATTGCCTGTCGTTCACGCCATTGGTTTTGCATAGTTACTAGTATTGCCTGTCGTTCATGCCATTGGTTTTGCATCGGTACTATTATTGCATGTTGTTCATGCCATTATTTTTGCATAGGTACCAGTATTGCCTGTCGTTCATGCCATTGGTTTTGAATCGGTAATAGTATTTTCTGTCGTTCATGCTATTGGTTTTGCATTGGTACTAGTATTGCCTGTCGTTCATGCCATTATTTTTGCATTGGTACTAGTTATTGCCTGTCGTTCATGCCATTGGTTTTGCAAAGGTACTAGTTAGCCTGTCGTTCATGCCATTGGTTTTGCATAGGTACTAGTATTGCCTGTCGTTCATGCCATTGGTTTTGCATTGGTACTAGTATTGCCTGTCATTCATGCCATTGGTTTTGCATTGGTACTAGTATTGCCTGTTGTTCATGCCATTGGTTTTGCATAGGTACTAGTATTGTTTGTTGTTCATGCCATTATTTTTGCATAGGTACTAGTATTGCCTGTTGTCATACCATTTTTTTTGCATAGGTACTAGTATTGCCTGTTGTCATACCATTATTTTTGCATAGGTACTAGTATTGCCTGCTGTTCATGCAATTTTTTTTGCATAGGTACTAGTATTGCCTGTCGTTCATGCCATTATTTTTGTATAGCTACTAGTATTGCCTGTCGTTCATGTTATTGGTTTTGCATAGGTACAAGTATTGCCTGTCTTTCATGCCATTGGTTTTGCATAGGTACTAGTATTGCCTGTCGTTCATGCCATTGGTTTTGCATAGGTACTAGTATTGCTTGTCGTTCATGCCTTTATTTTTGAATAGGTACTAGTTTTGCCTGTCGTTCATGCCATTATTTTTGCATCGGTACTAGTATTGCCTGTCGTTCATGCCATTATTTTTCCATCGGTACTAGTATTGCCTGTCGTTCATGCCACTGGTTTTGCATAAGTAAAAGTATTTCTTTGTCGTTCATGCCATTGGTTTTGCATTGGTACTAGTATTGCCTTTCGTTCATGCCATTATTTTTGCATAGGTACTAGATTTCCTGTCGTTCATGCCATTGGTTTTGCATAGGTACTACTATTGCCTGTCGTTCATGCCATTATTTTTGCATTGGTACTAGTATTGCCTGTCGTTCATGCCATTGGTTTTGCATAGGTACTAGTATTGCCTGTCGTTCAAGCCATTGGTTTGGCATAGGTACTAGTATTGCCTGTCGTTTATGCCATTGGTTTTGCATAGGAACTAATATTGCCTGTAGTTCATGCCATTATTTTTGCATAGGTACTAGTATTGCCTGTCGTTCATGCCATTGGTTTTGCATAGGTACTAGTATTGCCTGTCGTTCATGCCATTTGTTTTGCATAGGAACTAGTATCACCTGTCGTTTATGCCATTGGTCTGCATAGGTACTAGTATTGCCTGTCATTCATGCCAATGGTTTTTCATTGGTACTAGTATTGCCTGTCGTTCATGCCATTATTTTTGCATCGGTACTAGTATTGCCTGTCGTTCTTGCCATTATTTTTGCATAGGTACTAGTAATGCCTGTCGTTCATGCCATTATTTTTGCATAGGTACTAGTATTGCCTGTCGTTCATGCCATTGGTTTTGCATAGGTACTAGTATTGCCTATCGTTCATGCAATTATTTTTGCATAGGTACTAGTCTTGCCTGTCGTTCATGCCATTATTTTTGCATAGCTTCTAGTATTGCCTGTCGTTCATGCCATTATTTTTGCATAGGTACTAGTATTGCCTGTCGTTCATGCCATTGGTTTTGCATAAGTACTAGTATTGCCTGTCGTTCATGCCATTGGTTTTGCATAGGTACTAGTATTGTTTGTCGTTCATGCCATTATTTTTGCATAGGTACTCGTATTGCCTTTCGTTCATGCCATTATTTTTGCATAGATACTAGTATTGCCTGTCGTTCATGCCATTAATGTTGCATAGGTACTAGTATTGCCTGTCGTTCATGCCATTATTTTTGCATAGGGACGAGTATTGCCTATCGTTCATGCCATTGGTTTTGCAGAGGAAATAGTATTGCTTGTCTTTCATGCCATTGGTTATTGCATCGGTACTAGTATTGCCTGTCGTTCATGCCATTATTTTTGCATAGGTACTTGTATTGCCTGACGTTCTTGCCATTATTTTTGCATAGGTACTAGTATTGCCTGTCGTTCATGCCATTGGTTTAGCATCGGTACTAGTATTGCCTGTCGTTCATGCCATTATTTTTGCATAGGTACTAGTATTGCCTGTCGTTCATGCCATTGGTTTTGCATAGGTACTAGTATTGCCTGTCGTTCATGCCATTGGTCTGCATTGGTACTAGTATTGCCTGTCGTTCATGCCATTGGTTTTGCATTGATACTAGTATTGCCTGTCGTTCATGCCATTATTGTTGCTTAGGTACTAGTATTGTCTGTCGTTCATGCCATCATTTTTGCATTGGTACTAGTATTGCCTGTCGTTCATGCCATTGGCTTTGCATCGGCACTAGTATTGCCTGTCGTTCATGCCATTGGTTTTGCATAGGTAATAGTATTGCCTGCTGTCATGCCATTATTTTTGCATATGTACTAGTATATCCTGTCGTTCATGCCATTATTTTTGCATAGGTACTAGTATTGCCTGTTGTTCATGCCATTAATTTTGCATAGGTACGAGTATTGCCTGTCTTTCATGCAATTGGTTTTGCATAGGTACTAGTATTGCCTGTCGTTCATGCAATTGGTTTTGCATAGGTACTAGTATTGCCTGTCGTTCATGCCATTGGTTTTGCAAAGGTACTAGTATTGTTTGTCGTTCATGCCATTATTTTTGCATAGGTACTAGTATTGCCTGTCGTTTTTGCCATTATTTTTGCATAGATACTAGTATTGCCTGTCGTTCATGCTATTATTTTTCCATAGGTAGTAGTATTGCCTGTCATTCATGCCATTATTTTTGCATAGGTACTAGTATTGCCTGTCGTTCATGCTATTATTTTTGCATAGGTACGAGTATTGCCTGACGTTCATGCCCTTATTCTTGCATAGGTACCAGTACTGCCTGTCGTTCATGCCATTGGTTTTGAATAGGTAATAGTATTTTCTGTCGTTCATGCTATTGGTTTTGCATAGGTACTAGTATTGCCTGTCGTTCATGCCATTATTTTTGCATAGGTACGAGTATTGCCTGACGTTCATGCCATTATTCTTGCATAGGTACTAGTATTGCCTGTCGTTCACGCCATTGGTTTTGCATAGTTACTAGTATTGCCTGTCGTTCATGCCATTGGTTTTGCATCGGTACTATTATTGCATGTTGTTCATGCCATTATTTTTGCATAGGTACCAGTATTGCCTGTCGTTCATGCCATTGGTTTTGAATAGGTAATAGTATTTTCTGTCGTTCATGCTATTGGTTTTGCATTGGTACTAGTATTGCCTGTCGTTCATGCCATTATTTTTGCATTGGTACTAGTTATTGCCTGTCGTTCATGCCATTGGTTTTGCATCGGTACTAGTAATGCCTGTCGTTCATGCCATTATTTTTGCATAGGTACTAGTATTGCCTGTCGTTCCTGCCATTGGTTTTGCAAAGGTACTAGTTAGCCTGTCGTTCATGCCATTGGTTTTGCATAGGTACTAGTATTGCCTGTCGTTCATGCCATTGGTTTTGCATTGGTACTAGTATTGCCTGTCATTCATGCCATTGGTTTTGCATTGGTACTAGTATTGCCTGTTGTTCATGCCATTGGTTTTGCATAGGTACTAGTATTGTTTGTTGTTCATGCCATTATTTTTGCATAGGTACTAGTATTGCCTGTTGTCATACCATTTTTTTTGCATAGGTACTAGTATTGCCTGTCATTCATGCCATTATTTTTGCATAGGTACTAGTATTGCCTGCTGTTCATGCAATTTTTTTTGCATAGGTACTAGTATTCTCGTCGTTCATGCCATTATTTTTGTATAGCTACTAGTATTGCCTGTCGTTCATGTCATTGGTTTTGCATAGGTACAAGTATTGCCTGTCTTTCATGCCATTGGTTTTGCATAGGTACTAGTATTGCCTGTCGTTCATGCCATTGGTTTGGCATAGGTACTAGTTTGCCTGTCGTTCATGCCATTGGTTTTGCATAGGTACTAGTATTGCTTGTCGTTCATGCCATTATTTTTGCATAGGTACTAGTATTGCCTGTCGCTCATGCCATTATTTTTGCATCGGTACTAGTATTGCCTGTCGTTCATGCCATTATTTTTCCATCGGTACTAGTATTGCCTGTCGTTCATGCCACTGGTTTTGCATAAGTAAAAGTATTTCTTTGTCGTTCATGCCATTGGTTTTGCATTGGTACTAGTATTGCCTTTCGTTCATGCCATTATTTTTGCATAGGTACTAGATTTCCTGTCGTTCATGCCATTGGTTTTGCATAGGTACTACTATTGCCTGTCGTTCATGCCATTATTTTTGCATTGGTACTAGTATTGCCTGTCGTTCATGCCATTGGTTTTGCATAGGTACTAGTATTGCCTGTCGTTCATGCCATTGGTTTGGCATAGGTACTAGTATTGCCTGTCGTTTATGCCATTGGTTTTGCATAGGAACTAATATTGCCTGTAGTTCATGCCATTATTTTTGCATAGGTACTAGTATTGCCTGTCGTTCATGCCATTGGTTTTGCATAGGTACTAGTATTGCCTGTCGTTCATGCCATTTGTTTTGCATAGGAACTAGTATCACCTGTCGTTTATGCCATTGGTCTGCATAGGTACTAGTATTGCCTGTCATTCATGCCAATGGTTTTTCATTGGTACTAGTATTGCCTGTCGTTCATGCCATTATTTTTGCATCGGTACTAGTATTGCCTGTCGTTCATGCCATTATTTTTGCATAGGTACTAGTAATGCCTGTCTTTCATGCCATTATTTTTGCATAGGTACTAGTATTGCCTGTCGTTCATGCCATTGGTTTTGCATAGGTACTAGTATTGCCTGTCTTTCATGCCATTATTTTTGCATAGGTACTAGTCTTGCCTGTCGTTCATGCCATTATTTTTGCATAGCTTCTAGTATTGCCTGTCGTTCATGCCATTATTTTTGCATAGGTACTAGTATTGCCTGTCGTTCATGCCATTGGTTTTGCATAGGTACTAGTATTGCCTGTCGTTCATGCCATTGGTTTTGCATAGGTACTAGTATTGCCTGTCGTTCATGCCATTGGTTTTGCATTGGTACTAGTATTGCCTGTCATTCATGCCATTGGTTTTGCATTGGTACTAGTATTGCCTGTTGTTCATGCCATTGGTTTTGCATAGGTACTAGTATTGTTTTTTGTTCATGCCATTATTTTTGCATAGGTACTAGTATTGCCTGTCGTTCATACCATTTTTTTTGCATAGGTACTAGTATTGCCTGTCGTTCATGCCATTATTTTTGCATTGGTACTAGTATTGCCTGTTGTTCATGCAATTTTTTTTGCATAGGTACTAGTATTGCCTGTCGTTCATGCCATTATTTTTGTATGGCTACTAGTATTGCCTGTCGTTCATGTCATTGGTTTTGCATAGGTACTAGTATTGCCTGTCTTTCATGCCATTGGTTTTGCATAGGTACTAGTATTGCCTGTCGTTCATGTCATTGGTTTTGCATAGGTACTAGTATTGCCTGTCGTTCATGCCATTGTTTTTGCTTAGGTACTAGTATTGCCTGTCGTTCATGCCATTATTTTTGCATAGGTACTAGTATTGCCTGTCGTTCATGCCATTGGTTTTGCATAGATACTAGTATTTTTTGTCGTTCATGCCATTATTTTTGCATAGGTACTAGTATTGCCTGTCGTTCATGCCATTATTTTTCCATAGATACTAGTATTGCCTGTCGTTCATGCCATTATTTTTGCATAGGTACTAGTATTTCCTGTCGTTCATGCCATTGGTTTTGCACAGGTACTTGTATTGCTTGTCGTACATGCCATTATTTTTGCATAGGAACTAGTATTGCCTGTCGTTCATGCCATTATTTTTGCATAGGTTCTCGTATTGCCTGTCGTTCATGCCATTATTTTTGTATAGGTACTAGTATTGCCTGTCGTTCATGTCATTGGTTTTGCATAGGTACTAGTATTGCCTGTCGTTCATGCAATTGGTTTTGCATAGGTACTAGTATTGCCTGTCATTCATGCCATTGGTTTTGCATTGGTACTAGTATTGCCTGTCCTTCAAGCCATTGGTTTTGCATAGGTACTAGTATTGCCTGTCGTTCATGCCATTGGTTTTGCATAGGTACTAGTATTGTTTGTCGTTCATGCCATTATTTTTGCATAGGTACTAGTATTGCCTGTCGTTCATGCCATTATTTTTGCATAGGTACTAGTATTGCCTGTCGTCCATGCCATTATTTTTGCATAGGTACTAGTATTGCCTGTCGTTCATGCCATTATTTTTGCATAGGTACTAGTATTGCCTGTTGTTCATGCCATTAATTTTGCATAGGTTCTAGTATTGTTTGTCGTTCATGCCATTATTTTTGCATAGGTACTAGTATTGCCTGTTGTTCATGCCATTATTTTTGCATAGATACTAGTATTGCCTGTCGTTCATGCCATTAATTTTGCATAGGTACTAGTATTGCCTGTCGTTCATGCCATTATTTTTGCAAAGGTACTAGTATTGCCTGTCGTTCATGCCATTGGTTTTGCATAGGTACTAGTATTGCCTGTCGTTCATGCCTTTATTTTTGCATAGGTACTAGTATTGCCTGTCGTTCATGCCATTATTTTTGCATAGATACTAGTATTGCCTGTCGTTCATGCCATTTGTTTTGCATAGGAACTAGTATCACCTGTCGTTTATGCCATTGGTCTGCATAGGAACTAATATTGCCTGTAGTTCATGCCATTATTTTTGCATAGGTACTAGTATTGCCTGTCGTTCATGCCATTGGTTTTGCATAGGTACTAGTATTGCCTGTCGTTCATGCCATTTGTTTTGCATAGGAACTAGTATCACCTGTCGTTTATGCCATTGGTCTGCATAGGTACTAGTATTGCCTGTCATTCATGCCAATGGTTTTTCATTGGTACTAGTATTGCCTGTCATTCATGCCATTATTTTTGCATCGGTACTAGTATTGCCTGTCGTTCATGCCATTATTTTTGCATAGGTACTAGTAATGCCTGTCGTTCATGCCATTATTTTTGCATAGGTACTAGTATTGCCTGTCGTTCATGCCATTGGTTTTGCATAGGTACTAGTATTGCCTGTCGTTCATGCCATTATTTTTGCATAGGTACTAGTCTTGCCTGTCGTTCATGCCATTATTTTTGCATAGCTTCTAGTATTGCCTGTCGTTCATGCCATTATTTTTGCATAGGTACTAGTATTGCCTGTCGTTCATGCCATTGGTTTTGCATAGGTACTAGTATTGCCTGTCGTTCATGCCATTGGTTTTGCATAGGTACTAGTATTGCCTGTCGTTCATGCCATTGGTTTTGCATTGGTACTAGTATTGCCTGTCATTCATGCCATTGGTTTTGCATTGGTACTAGTATTGCCTGTTGTTCATGCCATTGGTTTTGCATAGGTACGAGTATTGTTTTTTGTTCATGCCATTATTTTTGCATAGGTACTAGTATTGCCTGTCGTTCATACCATTTTTTTTGCATAGGTACTAGTATTGCCTGTCGTTCATGCCATTATTTTTGCATTGGTACTAGTATTGCCTGTTGTTCATGCAATTTTTTTTGCATAGGTACTAGTATTGCCTGTCGTTCATGCCATTATTTTTGTATGGCTACTAGTATTGCCTGTCGTTCATGTCATTGGTTTTGCATAGGTACTAGTATTGCCTGTCTTTCATGCCATTGGTTTTGCATAGGTACTAGTATTGCCTGTCGTTCATGTCATTGGTTTTGCATAGGTACTAGTATTGCTTGTCGTTCATGCCATTATTTTTGCATAGGTACTAGTATTGCCTGTCGTTCATGCCATTATTTTTGCATCGGTACTAGTATTGCCTGTCGTTCATGCCATTATTTTTCCATCGGTACTAGTATTGCCTGTCGTTCATGCCACTGGTTTTGCATAAGTAAAAGTATTTCTTTGTCGTTCATGCCATTGGTTTTGCATTGGTACTAGTATTGCCTTTCGTTCATGCCATTATTTTTGCATAGGTACTAGATTTCCTGTCGTTCATGCCATTGGTTTTGCATAGGTACTACTATTGCCTGTCGTTCATGCCATTATTTTTGCATTGGTACTAGTATTGCCTGTCGTTCATGCCATTGGTTTTGCATAGGTACTAGTATTGCCTGTCGTTCATGCCATTGGTTTGGCATAGGTACTAGTATTGCCTGTCGTTTATGCCATTGGTTTTGCATAGGAACTAATATTGCCTGTAGTTCATGCCATTATTTTTGCATAGGTACTAGTATTGCCTGTCGTTCATGCCATTGGTTTTGCATAGGTACTAGTATTGCCTGTCGTTCATGCCATTTGTTTTGCATAGGAACTAGTATCACCTGTCGTTTATGCCATTGGTCTGCATAGGTACTAGTATTGCCTGTCATTCATGCCAATGGTTTTTCATTGGTACTAGTATTGCCTGTCGTTCATGCCATTATTTTTGCATCGGTACTAGTATTGCCTGTCGTTCATGCCATTATTTTTGCATAGGTACTAGTAATGCCTGTCGTTCATGCCATTATTTTTGCATAGGTACTAGTATTGCCTGTCGTTCATGCCATTGGTTTTGCATCGGTACTAGTATTGCCTGTCTTTCATGCCATTATTTTTGCATAGGTACTAGTCTTGCCTGTCGTTCATGCCATTATTTTTGCATAGCTTCTAGTATTGCCTGTCGTTCATGCCATTATTTTTGCATAGGTACTAGTATTGCCTGTCGTTCATGCCATTGGTTTTGCATAGGTACTAGTATTGCCTGTCGTTCATGCCATTGGTTTTGCATAGGTACTAGTATTGCCTGTCGTTCATGCCATTGGTTTTGCATTGGTACTAGTATTGCCTGTCATTCATGCCATTGGTTTTGCATTGGTACTAGTATTGCCTGTTGTTCATGCCATTGGTTTTGCATAGGTACTAGTATTGTTTTTTGTTCATGCCATTATTTTTGCATAGGTAATAGTATTGCCTGTCGTTCATACCATTTTTTTTGCATAGGTACTAGTATTGCCTGTCGTTCATGCCATTATTTTTGCATTGGTACTAGTATTGCCTGTTGTTCATGCAATTTTTTTTGCATAGGTACTAGTATTGCCTGTCGTTCATGCCATTATTTTTGTATGGCTACTAGTATTGCCTGTCGTTCATGTCATTGGTTTTGCATAGGTACTAGTATTGCCTGTCTTTCATGCCATTGGTTTTGCATAGGTACTAGTATTGCCTGTCGTTCATGTCATTGGTTTTGCATAGGTACTAGTATTGCCTGTCGTTCATGCCATTGTTTTTGCTTAGGTACTAGTATTGCCTGTCGTTCATGCCATTATTTTTGCATAGGTACTAGTATTGCCTGTCGTTCATGCCATTGGTTTTGCATAGATACTAGTATTTTTTGTCGTTCATGCCATTATTTTTGCATAGGTACTAGTATTGCCTGTCGTTCATGCCATTATTTTTCCATAGATACTAGTATTGCCTGTCGTTCATGCCATTATTTTTGCATAGGTACTAGTATTGCCTGTCGTTCATGCCATTGGTTTTGCACAGGTACTTGTATTGCTTGTCGTACATGCCATTATTTTTGCATAGGAACTAGTATTGCCTGTCGTTCATGCCATTATTTTTGCATAGGTTCTCGTATTGCCTGTCGTTCATGCCATTATTTTTGTATAGGTACTAGTATTGCCTGTCGTTCATGCCATTATTTTTGCATAGGTACTAGTATTGCCTGTTGTTCATGCAATTGGTTTTGCATAGGTACTAGTATTGCCTGTCATTCATGCCATTGGTTTTGCATTGGTACTAGTATTGCCTGTCCTTCAAGCCATTGGTTTTGCATAGGTACTAGTATTGCCTGTCGTTCATGCCATTGGTTTTGCATAGGTACTAGTATTGTTTGTCGTTCATGCCATTATTTTTGCATAGGTACTAGTATTGCCTGTCGTTCATGCCATTATTTTTGCATAGGTACTAGTATTGCCTGTCGTCCATGCCATTATTTTTGCATAGGTACTAGTATTGCCTGTCGTTCATGCCATTATTTTTGCATAGGTACTAGTATTGCCTGTTGTTCATGCCATTAATTTTGCATAGGTTCTAGTATTGTTTGTCGTTCATGCCATTATTTTTGCATAGGTACTAGTATTGCCTGTTGTTCATGCCATTATTTTTGCATAGATACTAGTATTGCCTGTCGTTCATGCCATTAATTTTGCATAGGTACTAGTATTGCCTGTCGTTCATGCCATTATTTTTGCAAAGGTACTAGTATTGCCTGTCGTTCATGCCATTGGTTTTGCATTGGTACTAGTATTGCCTGTCATTCATGCCATTGGTTTTGCATTGGTACTAGTATTGCCTGTTGTTCATGCCATTGGTTTTGCATAGGTACTAGTATTGTTTTTTGTTCATGCCATTATTTTTGCATAGGTACTAGTATTGCCTGTCGTTCATACCATTTTTTTTGCATAGGTACTAGTATTGCCTGTCGTTCATGCCATTATTTTTGCATTGGTACTAGTATTGCCTGTTGTTCATGCAATTTTTTTTGCATAGGTACTAGTATTGCCTGTCGTTCATGCCATTATTTTTGTATGGCTACTAGTATTGCCTGTCGTTCATGTCATTGGTTTTGCATAGGTACTAGTATTGCCTGTCTTTCATGCCATTGGTTTTGCATAGGTACTAGTATTGCCTGTCGTTCATGTCATTGGTTTTGCATAGGTACTAGTATTGCCTGTCGTTCATGCCATTGTTTTTGCTTAGGTACTAGTATTGCCTGTCGTTCATGCCATTATTTTTGCATAGGTACTAGTATTGCCTGTCGTTCATGCCATTGGTTTTGCATAGATACTAGTATTTTTTGTCGTTCATGCCATTATTTTTGCATAGGTACTAGTATTGCCTGTCGTTCATGCCATTATTTTTCCATAGATACTAGTATTGCCTGTCGTTCATGCCATTATTTTTGCATAGGTACTAGTATTGCCTGTCGTTCATGCCATTGGTTTTGCACAGGTACTTGTATTGCTTGTCGTACATGCCATTATTTTTGCATAGGAACTAGTATTGCCTGTCGTTCATGCCATTATTTTTGCATAGGTTCTCGTATTGCCTGTCGTTCATGCCATTATTTTTGTATAGGTACTAGTATTGCCTGTCGTTCATGTCATTGGTTTTGCATAGGTACTAGTATTGCCTGTCGTTCATGCAATTGGTTTTGCATAGGTACTAGTATTGCCTGTCATTCATGCCATTGGTTTTGCATTGGTACTAGTATTGCCTGTCCTTCAAGCCATTGGTTTTGCATAGGTACTAGTATTGCCTGTCGTTCATGCCATTGGTTTTGCATAGGTACTAGTATTGTTTGTCGTTCATGCCATTATTTTTGCATAGGTACTAGAATTGCCTGTCGTTCATGCCATTATTTTTGCATAGGTACTAGTATTGCCTGTCGTCCATGCCATTATTTTTGCATAGGTACTAGTATTGCCTGTCGTTCATGCCATTATTTTTGCATAGGTACTAGTATTGCCTGTTGTTCATGCCATTAATTTTGCATAGGTTCTAGTATTGTTTGTCGTTCATGCCATTATTTTTGCATAGGTACTAGTATTGCCTGTTGTTCATGCCATTATTTTTGCATAGATACTAGTATTGCCTGTCGTTCATGCCATTAATTTTGCATAGGTACTAGTATTGCCTGTCGTTCATGCCATTATTTTTGCAAAGGTACTAGTATTGCCTGTCGTTCATGCCATTGGTTTTGCATAGGTACTAGTATTGCCTGTCGTTCATGCCTTTATTTTTGCATAGGTACTAGTATTGCCTGTCGTTCATGCCATTATTTTTGCATAGATACTAGTATTGCCTGTCGTTCATGCCATTTGTTTTGCATAGGAACTAGTATCACCTGTCGTTTATGCCATTGGTCTGCATAGGAACTAATATTGCCTGTAGTTCATGCCATTATTTTTGCATAGGTACTAGTATTGCCTGTCGTTCATGCCATTGGTTTTGCATAGGTACTAGTATTGCCTGTCGTTCATGCCATTTGTTTTGCATAGGAACTAGTATCACCTGTCGTTTATGCCATTGGTCTGCATAGGTACTAGTATTGCCTGTCATTCATGCCAATGGTTTTTCATTGGTACTAGTATTGCCTGTCATTCATGCCATTATTTTTGCATCGGTACTAGTATTGCCTGTCGTTCATGCCATTATTTTTGCATAGGTACTAGTAATGCCTGTCGTTCATGCCATTATTTTTGCATAGGTACTAGTATTGCCTGTCGTTCATGCCATTGGTTTTGCATAGGTACTAGTATTGCCTGTCGTTCATGCCATTATTTTTGCATAGGTACTAGTCTTGCCTGTCGTTCATGCCATTATTTTTGCATAGCTTCTAGTATTGCCTGTCGTTCATGCCATTATTTTTGCATAGGTACTAGTATTGCCTGTCGTTCATGCCATTGGTTTTGCATAGGTACTAGTATTGCCTGTCGTTCATGCCATTGGTTTTGCATAGGTACTAGTATTGCCTGTCGTTCATGCCATTGGTTTTGCATTGGTACTAGTATTGCCTGTCATTCATGCCATTGGTTTTGCATTGGTACTAGTATTGCCTGTTGTTCATGCCATTGGTTTTGCATAGGTACTAGTATTGTTTTTTGTTCATGCCATTATTTTTGCATAGGTACTAGTATTGCCTGTCGTTCATACCATTTTTTTTGCATAGGTACTAGTATTGCCTGTCGTTCATGCCATTATTTTTGCATTGGTACTAGTATTGCCTGTTGTTCATGCAATTTTTTTTGCATAGGTACTAGTATTGCCTGTCGTTCATGCCATTATTTTTGTATGGCTACTAGTATTGCCTGTCGTTCATGTCATTGGTTTTGCATAGGTACTAGTATTGCCTGTCTTTCATGCCATTGGTTTTGCATAGGTACTAGTATTGCCTGTCGTTCATGCCTTTATTTTTGCATAGGTACTAGTATTGCCTGTCGTTCATGCCATTATTTTTGCATAGATACTAGTATTGCCTGTCGTTCATGCCATTTGTTTTGCATAGGAACTAGTATCACCTGTCGTTTATGCCATTGGTCTGCATAGGAACTAATATTGCCTGTAGTTCATGCCATTATTTTTGCATAGGTACTAGTATTGCCTGTCGTTCATGCCATTGGTTTTGCATAGGTACTAGTATTGCCTGTCGTTCATGCCATTTGTTTTGCATAGGAACTAGTATCACCTGTCGTTTATGCCATTGGTCTGCATAGGTACTAGTATTGCCTGTCATTCATGCCAATGGTTTTTCATTGGTACTAGTATTGCCTGTCATTCATGCCATTATTTTTGCATCGGTACTAGTATTGCCTGTCGTTCATGCCATTATTTTTGCATAGGTACTAGTAATGCCTGTCGTTCATGCCATTATTTTTGCATAGGTACTAGTATTGCCTGTCGTTCATGCCATTGGTTTTGCATAGGTACTAGTATTGCCTGTCGTTCATGCCTTTATTTTTGCATAGGTACTAGTCTTGCCTGTCGTTCATGCCATTATTTTTGCATAGCTTCTAGTATTGCCTGTCGTTCATGCCATTATTTTTGCATAGGTACTAGTATTGCCTGTCGTTCATGCCATTGGTTTTGCATAGGTACTAGTATTGCCTGTCGTTCATGCCATTGGTTTTGCATAGGTACTAGTATTGCCTGTCGTTCATGCCATTGGTTTTGCATTGGTACTAGTATTGCCTGTCATTCATGCCATTGGTTTTGCATTGGTACTAGTATTGCCTGTTGTTCATGCCATTGGTTTTGCATAGGTACTAGTATTGTTTTTTGTTCATGCCATTATTTTTGCATAGGTACTAGTATTGCCTGTCGTTCATACCATTTTTTTTGCATAGGTACTAGTATTGCCTGTCGTTCATGCCATTATTTTTGCATTGGTACTAGTATTGCCTGTTGTTCATGCAATTTTTTTTGCATAGGTACTAGTATTGCCTGTCGTTCATGCCATTATTTTTGTATGGCTACTAGTATTGCCTGTCGTTCATGTCATTGGTTTTGCATAGGTACTAGTATTGCCTGTCTTTCATGCCATTGGTTTTGCATAGGTACTAGTATTGCCTGTCGTTCATGCCTTTATTTTTGCATAGGTACTAGTATTGCCTGTCGTTCATGCCATTATTTTTGCATAGATACTAGTTTTGCCTGTCGTTCATGCCATTTGTTTTGCATAGGAACTAGTATCACCTGTCGTTCATGCCATTGGTTTTGCATAGATACTAGTATTTTTTGTCGTTCATGCCATTATTTTTGCATAGGTACTAGTATTGCCTGTCGTTCATGCCATTATTTTTCCATAGATACTAGTATTGCCTGTCGTTCATGCCATTATTTTTGTATAGGTACTAGTTTTGCCTGTCGTTCATGTCATTGGTTTTGCATAGGTACTAGTATTGCCTGTCGTTCATGCAATTGGTTTTGCATAGGTACTAGTATTGCCTGTCATTCATGCCATTGGTTTTGCATTGGTACTAGTATTGCCTGTCCTTCAAGCCATTGGTTTTGCATAGGTACTAGTATTGCCTGTCGTTCATGCCATTGGTTTTGCATAGGTACTAGTATTGTTTGTCGTTCATGCCATTATTTTTGCATAGGTACTAGTATTGCCTGTCGTTCATGCCATTATTTTTGCATAGGTACTAGTATTGCCTGTCGTCCATGCCATTATTTTTGCATAGGTAATAGTATTGCCTGTCGTTCATGCCATTATTTTTGCATAGGTACTAGTATTGCCTGTTGTTCATGCCATTAATTTTGCATAGGTTCTAGTATTGTTTGTCGTTCATGCCATTATTTTTGCATAGGTACTAGTATTGCCTGTTGTTCATGCCATTATTTTTGCATAGATACTAGTATTGCCTGTCGTTCATGCCATTAATTTTGCATAGGTACTAGTATTGCCTGTCGTTCATGCCATTATTTTTGCAAAGGTACTAGTATTGCCTGTCGTTCATGCCATTGGTTTTGCATAGGTACTAGTATTGCCTGTCGTTCATGCCTTTATTTTTGCATAGGTACTAGTATTGCCTGTCGTTCATGCCATTATTTTTGCATAGATACTAGTCTTGCCTGTCGTTCATGCCATTATTTTTGCATAGCTACTAGTATTGCCTGTCGTTCATGCCATTATTTTTGCATTGGTACTAGTATTGCCTGTCGTTCATGCCATTATTTTTGCATAGGTACTAGTATTGCTTGTCGTTCATGCCATTAATTTTGCATAGGTACTAGTATTGCCTGTAGTTCATCCAATTGGTTTTGCATAGGTACTCGTATTGCCTGTCATTCATGCCATTGGTTTTGCATTGGTACTAGTATTGCCTGTCCTTCAAGCCATTGGTTTTGCATAGGTACTAGTATTGCCTGTCGTTCATGCCATTGGTTTTGCATAGGTACTAGTATTGTTTGTCGTTCATGCCATTATTTTTGCATAGGTACTAGTATTGCCTGTCGTTCATGCCATTATTTTTGCATAGATACTAGTATTGCTTGTCGTTCATGCCATTATTTTTGCATAGGTACTAGTATTGCCTGTCATTCATGCCATTATTTTTGCATAGGTACTAGTATTGCCTGTCGTTCATGCCATTGGGTTTGCATCGGTACTAGTATTGCCTGTCGTTCATGCCATTATTTTTGCATAGGTACGAGTATTGCCTGACGTTCATGCCATTATTCTTGCATAGGTACCAGTATTGCCTGTCGTTCATGCCATTGGTTTTGAATAGGTAATTGTATTTTCTGTCGTTCATGCAATTGGTTTTGCATCTCTACTAGTAATGCCTGTCGTTCATGCCATTATTTTTGCATAGGTACTAGTATTGCCTGTCGTTCATGCCATTGGTTTTGCATAGGTACTAGTATTGCCTGTCGTTCATGCCATTGGTTTTGCATAGGTACTAGTATTGCCTGTCGTTCATGCCATTGGTTTTGCATTGGTACTAGTATTGCCTGTCATTCATGCCATTGGTTTTGCATTGGTACTAGTATTGCCTGTTGTTCATGCCATTGGTTTTGCATTGGTACTAGTATTGTTTGTCGTTCATGCCATTATTTTTGCATAGGTACTAGTATTGCCTGTCGTTCATACCATTTTTTTTGCATAGGTACTAGTATTGCCTGTCGTTCATGCCATTATTTTTGCATAGGTACTAGTATTGCCTGTTGTTCATGCAATTTTTTTTGCATAGGTACTAGTATTGCCTGTTGTTCATGCCATTATTACTGCATAGGTACTAGTATTGCCTGTCGTTCATGCCATTGGTTTTGCATAGGTACTAGTATTGCCTGTCGTTCATGCCATTGGTTTTGCACAGGTACTAGTAGTGCTTGTCGTACATGCCATTATTTTTGCATAGGAACTAGTATTGCCTGTCGTTCATGCCTTTATTTTTGCATAGGTTCTCGTATTGTCTGTCGTTCATGCCATTATTTTTATATAGGTACTAGTATTGCCTGTCGTTCATGTCAATGGTTTTGCATAGGTACTAGTATTGCCTGTCGTTCATGCAATTGGTTTTGCATAGGTACTAGTATTGCCTGTCATTCATGCCATTGGTTTTGCATAGGTACTAGTATTGCCTGTCGTTCATGCCATTGGTTTTGCATAGGTACTAGTATTGCCTGTCGTTCATGCCATTGGTTTTGCACAGGTACTAGTATTGCTTGTCGTACATGCCATTATTTTTGCATAGGAACTAGTATTGCCTGTCGTTCATGCCATTATTTTTGCATAGGTTCTCGTATTGCCTGTCGTTCATGCCATTATTTTTGTATAGGTACTAGTATTGCCTGTCGTTCATGTCAATGGTTTTGCATAGGTACTAGTATTGCCTGTCGTTCATGCAATTGGTTTTGCATAGGTACTAGTATTGCCTGTCATTCATGCCATTGGTCTTGCATTGGTACTAGTATTGCCTGTCCTTCAAGCCATTGGTTTTGCATAGGTACTAGTATTGTTTGTCGTTCATGCCATTATTTTTGCATAGGTACGAGTATTGCCTGTCGTTCATGCCATAATTTTTGCATAGGTACTAGTATTGCCTGTCGTATTTGCCATTATTTTTGCATAGGTACTAGTATTGCCTGTCGTTCATGCCATTGGTTTTGCATTGGTACTAGTATTGCCTGTCCTTCAAGCCATTGGTTTTGCATAGGTACTAGTATTGCCTGTCGTTCATGCCATTGGTTTTGCATAGGTTCTAGTATTGTTTGTCGTTCATGCCATTATTTTTGCATAGGTACTGGTGTTGCCTGTCGTTCATGCCATTATTTTTGCATAGATATTAGTCTTGCTTGTCGTTCATGCCATTATTTTTGCATAGGTACTAGTATTGCCTGTCGTTCATGCCATTGGGTTTGCATCGGTACTAGTATTGCCTGTCGTTCATGCCATTATTTATGCATAGGTACGAGTATTGCCTGACGTTCATGCCATTATTCTTGCATAGGTACCAGTATTGCCTGTCGTTCATGCCATTATTTTTGCATAGATACTAGTATTGCTTGTCGTTCATGCCATTATTTTTGCATAGGTACTAGTATTGCCTGTCATTCATGCCATTATTTTTGCATAGGTAATAGTGTTTTCTGTCGTTCATGCTATTGGTTTTGCATAGGTACTTGTATTGCCTGTCGTTCATGCCATTATTTTTGCATAGGTACTAGTTATTGCCTGTCGTTCATGCCATTGGTTTTGCATCGGTACTAGTAATGCCTGTCGTTCATGCCATTATTTTTGCATAGGTACTAGTATTGCCTGTCGTTCATGCCATTGGTTTTGCATAGGTACTAGTATTGCCTGTCGTTCATGCCATTGGTTTTGCATAGGTACTAGTATTGCCTGTCGTTCATGCCATTGGTTTTGCATTGGTACTAGTATTGCCTGTCATTCATGCCATTGGTTTTGCATTGGTACTAGTATTGCCTGTTGTTCATGCCATTGGTTTTGCATTGGTACTAGTATTGTTTGTCGTTTATGCCATTATTTTTGCATAGGTACTAGTATTGCCTTTCGTTCATACCATTTTTTTTGCATAGGTACGAGTATTGCCTGTCGTTCATGCCATTATTTTTGCATAGGTACTAGTATTGCCTGTTGTTCATGCCATTATTTTTGTATAGCTACTAGTATTGCCTGTCGTTCATGTCATTGGTTTTGCATAGGTACTAGTATTGCCTGTCTTTCATGCCATTGGTTTTGCATAGGTACTAGTATTGCCTGTCGTTCATGCCATTGGTTTTGCATAGGTACTAGTATTGCCTGTCGTTCATGCCATTGGTTTTGCATAGGTACTAGTATTGCCTGTCGTTCATGCCATTTGTTTTGCATAGGTACTAGTATTGCTTGTCGTTCATGCCATTATTTTTGCATAGGTACTAGTATTGCCTGTCGTTCATGCCATTATTTTTGCATAGGTACTAGTATTGCCTGTCGTTCATGCCATTGGTTTTGCATCGGTACTAGTATTGCCTGTCGTTCATGCCATTATTTTTCCATAGGAACTAGTATTGCCTGTCGTTCATGCCACTGGTTTTGCTTAAGTAATAGTATTTCTTTGTCGTTCATGCCATTGGTTTTGCATTGGTTCTAGTATTGCCTTTCGTTCATGCCATTATTTTTGCATAGGTACTACTATTGCCTGTCGTTCATGCCATTATTTTTGCATAGGTACTAGTATTGCCCGTCGTTCATGCCATTACTTTTGCATAGGTACTTGTTTTGCCTGTCGTTCATGCCATTGGTTTTGCATAGGCACTCGTATTGCCTGTCCTTCATGCCATTATTTTTGCATAGGTACTAGTATTGCCTGTCGTTCTTGCTATTATTTTTTCATAGGTACTAGTATTGCCTGTCGTTCATGCAATTTTTTTTGCATAGGTACTAGAATTGCCTGTCGTTCATGCCATTATTTTTGTATAGCTACTAGTATTGCCTGTCGTTCATGTCATTGGTTTTGCATAGGTACTAGTATTGCCCGTCGTTCATGCCATTACTTTTGCATAGGTACTTGTTTCGCCTGTCTTTCATGCCATTGGTTTTGCATAGGCACTCGTATTGCCTGTCCTTCATGCCATTATTTTTGCATAGGTACTAGTATTGCCTGTCGTTCTTGCTATTATTTTTTCATAGGTACTAGTATTGCCTGTCGTTCATGCAATTTCTTTTGCATAGGTACTAGTATTGCCTGTCGTTCATGCCATTATTTTTGTATAGCTACTAGTATTGCCTGTCGTTCATGTCATTGGTTTTGCATAGGTACTAGTATTGCCTGTCGTTCATGCCATTATTTTTGCATAGGTACTAGTATTGCCTGTCGTTCATGCCATTATTTTTGCATAGGTACTAGTATTGCCTGTCGTTCATGCCATTGGTTTTGCATAGATACAAGTATTTTTTGTCGTTCATGCCATTATTTTTGCATAGGTACTAGTATTGCCTGTTGTTCATGCCATTATTTTTGCATAGATACTAGTATTGCCTGTCGTTCATGTCATTGGTTTTGCAAAGGTACTAGTATTGCCTGTCGTTCATGCCATTATTTTTGCATAGGTACTAGTATTGCCTGTCGTTCATGCCATTGGTTTTGCATAGATACTAGTATTTTTTGTCGTTCATGCCATTATTTTTGCATAGGTACTAGTATTGCCTGTCGTTCATGCCATTATTTTTGCATATATACTAGTATTGCCTGTCGTTCATGCCATTATTTTTGCATAGGTACTAGTATTGCCTGTCGTTCATGCCATTGGTTTTGCATAGGTACTAGTATTGCCTGTCGTTCATGCCATTGGTTTTGCACAGGTACTAGTATTGCTTGTCGTACATGCCATTATTTTTGTATAGGAACTAGTATTGCCTGTCGTTCATGCCATTATTTTTCCATAGGTTCTCGTATTGCCTGTCGTTCATGCCATTATTTTTGTATAGGTACTAGTATTGCCTGTCGTTCATGTCATTGGTTTTGCATAGGTACTAGTATTGCCTGTCGTTCATGCAATTGGTTTTGCATAGGGACTAGTATTGCCTGTCATTCATGCCATTGGTTTTGCATTGGTACTAGTATTGCCTGTCCTTCAAGCCATTGGTTTTGCATAGGTACTAGTATTGCCTGTGGTTCATGCCATTGGTTTTGCATAGGTACTAGTATTGTTTGTCGTTCATGCCATTATTTTTGCATAGGTACGAGTATTGCCTGTCGTTCATGCCATTATTTTTGCATAGGTACTAGTATTGCCTGTCCTTCAAGCCATTGGTTTTGCATAGGTACTAGTATTGCCTGTCGTTCACGCCATTATTTTTGCATAGGTACTAGTATTGCCTGTCGTTCATTCCATTATTTTTGCATAGGTACTAGTATTGCCTGTTGTTCATGCCATTAATTTTGCATAGGTACTTGTATTGCCTGTCGTTCATGCAATTGGTTTTGCATAGGTACTAGTATTGCCTGTCATTCATGCCATTGGTTTTGCATTGGTACTAGTATTGCCTGTCCTTCAAGCCATTGGATTTGCATAGGTACTAGTATTGCCTGTCGTTCATGCCATTGGTTTTGCATAGGTACTAGTATTGTTTGTCGTTCATGCCATTATTTTTGCATAGATACTAGTATTGCCTGTCGTTCATGCCATTAATTTTGCATAGGTACTAGTATTGCCTGTCGTTCATGCCATTATTTTTGCATAGGTACTAGTATTGCCTGTCGTTCATGCCATTGGTTTTGCATAGGTACTAGTATTGCCTGTCGTTCATGCCATTATTTTTGCATAGGTACTAGTATTGCCTGTCGTTCATGCCATTATTTTTGCCTAGATACTAGTCTTGCCTGTCGTTCATGCCATTATTTTTGCATAGCTACTAGTATTGCCTGTCGTTCATGCCATTATTTTTGCATAGGTACTAGTATTGCCTGTCGTTCATGCCATTATTTTTGCATAGGTACTAGTATTGCCTGTTGTTCATGCCATTAATTTTGCAGAGGTACTAGTATTGCCTGTAGTTCATGCAATTGGTTTTGCATAGGTACTAGTATTGCCTGTCATTCATGCCTTTGGTTTTGCATTGGTACTAGTATTGCCTGTCCTTCAAGCCATTGGTTTTGCATAGGTACTAGTATTGCCTGTCGTTCATGCCATTGGTTTTGCATAGGTACTAGTATTGTTTGTCGTTCATGCCATTATTTTTGCATAGGTACTAGTTTTGCCTGTAGTTCATGCCATTATTTTTGCATAGATACTAGTATTGCCTGTCGTTCATGCCATTATTTTTGCATAGGTACTAGTATTGCCTGTCATTCATGCCATTATTTTTGCATAGGTACTAGTATTGCCTGTCGTTCATGCCATTGGGTTTGCATAGGTACTTGACTACTTGTATTGCCTGTTGTTCATGCCATTATTTTTGCATATGTAATAGTATTGTCTGTCGTTCATGCCATTATTTTTGCATAGGTACTAGTATTGCCTGTCGTTCATGCCATTATTTTTGCATAGGTACTAGTATTGCCTGTCGTTCATGCCATTGGTTTTGCATCGGTACTAGTATTGCCTGATGTTCATGCCATTGGTTTTGCATAGGTATTAGTATTGCCTATTGTTTATGCCATTGGTTTTGCATAGGTTATAATTTTATTTGAACTGAGCATTCTCATGATCTCCTTTTCTGGCATAATTTTAAAAAAATTTATAAAGAAAAAAAATTTAGTTTTGTATACCTCACAAAAAGAGACATATACTCTCGATTTGATTGAAACATGGATCCATAGCTGCTGTGTAAATTAAGGTGTCCTTTGCTGAGGGCGGGTGGAGGAGGGAACATTCTTAGGAGCTCTTGTTTTATATGGCATATGTCAATCTTTTTTGTTTGTATTACTAGTGATGCCTGTCCTAAATCTCATTAGTTTTTCATCGGTTATAATTTAATTATAATTTTCATTCTCAGAAATTAAGTTGCAATGGTGGTACATTTTTGTTCCCAATTGAACAGCTTAATTAAATGTACCCAGAGGGTATGATAATGGCCATTTTGAGAGCTATTACATGCCTTTTACGTGCTTAATTGGTGCAAATGTTGTCACGCGGGGTTGGGGCAGTGTTTAGGAAACTCAATGTGTCCTAGTTTGGTGACAAACATTTGTGCAGTCTTGAGCACTTATTGTAACTTTTTTTCTGACAGTGCAGAGATAGAGTTAGTTTTGTATTCCTCACAAAAAGAGACATATACTCTTGCTTTGATTGAAACATGGATCCATCGCTGCTGTGTAAATTAAGGTGTCCTTTGCTGAGGGCGCGTGGAGGATGGAACATTCTTAGGAGCTCTTGTTTTATATGGCATATGTCAATCTTTTTTGTTTGTATTACTAGTGATGCCTGTCCTAAATCTCATTAGTTTTTCTTCGTTTATAATTTTATTTGAACTTAGCATTCTCATGATATCCTGTTCTGGCATAATTTCAAAAAATTCATATACACGCCAATGTACCTTGGTTCTTTGAAACTGATGTTTGGTAAGTATTTTTCCTTGACAATCTTCAAATATATGTTTTGGTCCACTTTCTTTCTTTTTTATAAATAACAAGGTTTTTAATTCATCAGTTATTGAGCTGAAAAAGCACTTGACCTTTTCTTTTTCAGAAATTGAGTTTCAATGGTGTTACATTTTTGTTCCCAATTGAACAGCTTTATTAAATGCACCCAGAGGGTATGATAATGGCCATTTTAAGATCTATTACATGCCTTCTTCGTGCTTAATTACGTGCTTAATTGGTACAAATGTTGTCACGCGGGGTTGGTGCAGAGTTTAGGAAACTCAATGTGTCCTAATTTGGTGACAAACATTTGTGCGGTCCTGAGCACTTATTGTAACTTTTTTCTGACAGTGAAGAGATAGTGTTAGTTTTGTATACCTCACAAAAAGAGACATACTCTCAATTTGATTGAAACATGGATCCATAGCTGCTGTATGAATTAAGGTGTCCTTTGCTGAGGGCGGGTGGAGGAGGAAACATTTTTAGGAGGTGTTGTTTTATATGACAGAAGTCAATCTTTTTTCTTTGTATTACTAATGATGCCTGTCCTAAATCTCATTAGTTTTTCATCGGTTATAATTTTATTTAAACTGAGCATTCTCATGATATCCTGTTCTGGCATAATTTTAAAAAATTCATATACATGCCAATGTGATATGGAATCAGTTGACACCAGATGCGGGAAAAGGGAATGAGGATTTATTTATAAACAAAACAAAACAGGCACGAGGGCCAACAAAAAACTTGGCCCAAAGGGTTGCAAAAAACAAACTGAGGTAAGCTACACAGAGCTATAAACAATAAATGCAAACAAGCAAAAAACAAAAAGGCACTGGAAACTCCAGGCAAGATGATCAAGAAAAATAAATAACAAGACTAAATATATATACACAAAACAAGAGGCTAGGACGAGACTTGAAACTAGAAATGCTAGGAGACTTGACAACAAGAACTTGGCTACACTTGCACATGCAATGAGACGCGAGACACTGTCTGCCAGCCAACTTCCACCGCATCCAGATAAAGGCTTGAAAATCATGACATGAGGGGTAACACCTGGAGAGAGAGAGAAACAAGAGGCATGGCAAGATCAAGACATGGACAGAGATTGGATGACATGACCTGCTCATTAAGAGAATGAGCGTGCTCAGCTTAAGTACCAATTAAGTATGCAGTTTGGAATCAAGCATGAATGTTAAGAACAGAAAAGCACAGCAAGATCTTGAAATAGCAAAGCAGGAATCATGACAATAAACTCCCTGTCTAAATTAGTAATATTAGTAATGTGCCTATCTAAGAATTACACCACCCAGTGAATGTTAGTAAATGTTAGTAACTTAAAAACAGTTAATTGCCAATTAAGCTTAGAGAGCCCCGAATCAGCACAGCACAGAAGGAAGGGAGAAACCACAAAGCCAACCAGAGCTCAGAAATGTGCAGCAACGAAGGCACGGGGCGGAACACAGACAAGCGGTGGAGTGGCATGGCAGACCTGGCAAAAGCAAAAACATGGAAAAGTAAAAACATGGACATGGAATGTGAAATCCTGAAACAAGAAACTGTTAAAACTATGACTGTGAACCTGAACATGAACTATGAACTATGAAACTTGAAACATGAAACTGTTAAAACCGTGAATAATACTGTTCTGGCCAAAGGCCAGAACCCCGGAACACAACACCAATGTACCTTGGTTCTTTGAAACCGGCGTTTGGTCAGTATTTTTCCTATACAATCTTCAAATATATGTTTTGGTCCACTTTTTTTCTTTTTTATAAATAACAAGATTTTTAATTCATCAATTATTGAGCTTAAAACCACTTGACCTTTTCATTCTCAGAAATTAAGTTGCAATGGTGGTACTTTTTTATTCCCAATTGAACAGCTTTACAAAATGTACCCAGAGGGTATGATAATGGCCATTTTGAGATTTTTTACATGCCTTTTACGTGCTTAGTTGGTACAAATGTTGTCACGCGGGATCTGAGCAAAGTTTAGGAGACTCAATGTGTCCTAGTTTGGTGACATACATCTGTACCTTTTTGAGCTCTTGCAACTTTTTTTCTTACAATGAAGAGAGAGACAAATGTTTCCTGGTTTTGGCTTTTTTCTTCAATCAAAAAATGGGATGTGTTGGCCGACCAGCGCACAGCAGTTAGATTGTGTAGTTTAGTCGCCGGGCAAGCCCAGAGTGGCTTGTCACTTTGTTATTTTTCCTTTTTTGTTTTTGCCGGTGAATATGGGGGATTGACTGTTGTTGCTAATCATGAGCCCAAAAAGTCGGCGAAGACTAGCCTGAGTTAGGTTAGTTTTTGGAAGTATCTGTCCTGAGGTCTTGCACACTGAGAGATCGGCCTGGATTTGAATGCTCGATTATGTGTTTTGGAACAATTTTTTTTTTTCTTATAAATGCCAAGGCTCTTTATATCTTCATTATTGAATTCTCAAACCAATTAATCTTTTCATTCTCAGAAATGAAGTTGCAATGGTGGTACATTTTTGTTCCCAATTGAACAGCTTTATTAAATGTACCCAGCGGGTATGATAATGGCCATTTTGAGATCTAATGCATGCCTTCTACGTGCTTAATTGGTACAAATGTTGTCACGGGGGGTTGGGGCAGAGTTTAGGAAACTCAATGTGTCCTAGTTTGGTGACAAACATTTGTGCAGTCTTGAGCACTTATTGTAACTTTTTTCTGACAGGGAAGAGGTAGAGTTAGTTTCTCATACCTCATAAAAAGAGACATATACTCTTGAATTGATTGAAACATGGATCCATAGCTGCTGTATAAATTAGGGTGTCCTTTGCTGAGGGAGGGTGGAGGAGGGAACATTCTTCGGCGGTCTTGTTTTATGTGGCATATGTCAATCTTTTTTCTTTGTATGACTAGTGATGCCTGTCCTAATTCTCATTAGTTTTTCATCGGTTATAATTTTATTTGAACTGAGCATTCTCATGATATCCTGTTCTGGCATAATTTAAAAAAAAATTCATATACACGCCAATATACCTTGGTTCTTTGAAACTGATGTTTGGTAAGTATTTTTCCTTTACAATCTTCACATATATGTTTTGGTCCACTTTCTTTCTTTTTTATAAATAACAAGGTTTTTAATTCATCAATTATTGAGCTTGAAACCACTTGACCTTTTCATTCTCAGAAATTAAGTTGCAATGGTGGTACATTTTTGTTCACAATTAAACAGCTTTACAAAATGTACCCAGAGGGTTTGATAATGGCCATTTTGAGATCTATTTCATGCCTTTTACGTGCTTAATTGGTACAAATGTTGTCACGCGGGGTCTGGGCAAAGTTCAGGAGACTCAATGTGTCCTAGTTTGGTGACAAACATCTGTACCTTTTTGAGCTCTTGCAACTTTTTTTCTGACAATGAAGAGAGAAATGTTACCTGGTTTTGGCTTTTTTCTTCAAACCAAAAATGGGATGTGTTGGCCAACCTGCGCACAGCAGTTAGATTGAGGAGGGTAGTCGCCGGGCAAGCCCAGAGTGGCTTGTCACTTTGTTATTTTTCCTTTTTTGTTTTTGCCGGTGAATATGGGGGATTGACTGTTGTTGCTAATCATGAGCCCAAAAAGTCGGTGAAGACGAGCCTGAGTTAGGTTAGTTTTTGGAAGGATCTGTCCTGAGGTCTTGCACACTGAGAGATAGGCCTGGATTTGAATGCTTGATTATAAGTTTTGGTCCAATTTTTTTTTTTTGTTATAAATTCCAAGGCTCTTGATTTCTTCATTATTGAATTCTCAAACCAATTAATCTTTTCATTCTCAGAAATGAAGTTGCAATGGTGGTACATTTTTGTTCCCAATTGAACAGCTTTATTAAATGTATGTCATATGTCAATCTTTTTGGTTTGTATTACTAGTGATGCCTGTCCTAAATCTCATTAGTTTTTCATCAGTTATAATTTTATTTGAACTGAGCATTCTCATGATATCCTGTTCTGGCATAATTTTAAAAAATTCATTCACACGCCAATGTACCTTGGTTCTTTGAAACTGGCGTTTGGTAAGTATTTTTCCTTGACAATCTTCAAATATATGTTTTGGTCCACTTTCTTTCTTTTTTATAAATAACAACGTTTTTAATTAATCAATTATTGAGCTGAAAAAGTACTTGACCTTTTCATTTTCAGAAATTAAGTTTCAATGGTGGTACATTTTTGTTCCCAATTGAACAGCTTTACAAAATGTACCCAGAGGGTATGATAATGGCCATTTTGAGATCTATTACATGCCTTTTACGTGCTTAATTGGTCCGAATGTTGTCACGGGGGGTTGGGGCAGAGTTTAGGAGACTCACTGTGTCCTAATTTGATGACATACATCTGTACCTTTTTGAGCTCTTGCAACTTTTTTTCTGACAATGAAGAGAGAGACAAATGTTTCCTGGTTTTGGCTTTTTTCTTCAGACCAAAAATGGGATGTGTTTGCCGACCAGCTCACTGCAGTTAGATTGTGTAGGGTAGTCGCCGGGCAAGCCCAGAGTGCTTTTGTCACTTTGTTATTTTTCCTTTTTTGTTTTTGCCGGTGAATATGGGGGATTGATTGTCGTTGCCAATCATGAGCCGAAAAAGTCGGCGAAGACTAGCATGAGTTAGGTTAGTCTTTGGAAGGATCTGTCCTGAGGTCTTGCTCACTGAGAGATCGGCCTGGATTTGAATGCTTAAATATGTGTTTTGGTCCGATTTTTCTTTTGTTATAAATTCCAAGGCTCTTGATTTCTTCATTATCGAATTCTCAAACCAATTAATCTTTTCATTCTCAGAAATGAAGTTGCAAAAGTGGAACATTTTTGTTCCCTATTGAACAGCTTTATTATATGTATGTCATATGTCAATCTTTTTTGTTTGTATTACTACTGATGCCTGTCCTGAATCTCATTAGTTTTTCATCTGTTATAATTTTATTTGAACTGAGCATTTTCACAATATCCTGTTCTGGCATAATTTTTAAAAATTCATATACACGCCAATGTACCTGCTTCTTTGATACTGATGTTTGGTAAGTATTTTTTCTTGACAATCTTCAAATATATGTTTTGGTCCACTTTCTTTTTTATAAATAACAAGGTTTTTAATTCATCTATCATTGAGCTGAAAACCACTTGACCTTTTCATTCTCAGAAATTAAGTTGCAATGGTGGTACATTTTTGTTACCAATTGAACAGCTTTATTAAATGTATGTCATATGTCAATCTTTTTGGTTTGTATTACTAGTGATGCCTGTCCTCAATCTCATTAGTTTTTCATCATTTATAATTTTATTTGAACTGAGCATTCTCATTTTTTCCTGTTCTGGCATAATTTTAAAAAATTCATATACACGCCAATGTACCTTGGTTCTTTGAAACTGGCGTTTGGTAAGTATTTTTCCTTGACAATCTTCAAATATATGTTTTGGTCCACTTTCTTTCTTTTTTATAAATAACAAAGTTTTTAATCCATCAATTATTGAGCTTAAAACCACTTGACCTTTTCATTTTAAGAAATTAAGTTTCAATGGTGTTACATTTTTGTTCCCAATTGAACAGCTTTATTAAATGCACCCAGAGGGTTTGATAATGGCCATTTTGAGATCTATTACATGCCTTTTACGTGCTTAATTGGTACAAATGTTGTCAAGCGGGGTTGGTGCAGAGTTTAGGAAACTCAATGTGTCCTAATTTGGTGACAAACATTTGTGCGGTCTTGAGCACTTATTGTAACTTTTTTCTGACAGTGAAGAGATAGAGTTAGTTTTGTATACCTCACAAAAAGAGACATACTCTCGATTTGATTGAAACATGGATCCATAGCTGCTGTATGAATTAAGGTGTCCTTTGCTGAGGGCGGGTGGAGGAGGGAACATTTTTAGGAGGTCTTGTTTTATATGCCATAAGTCAATCTTTTTTCTTTGTATTACTAGTGATGCCTGTCCTAAATCTCATTAGTTTTTCATCGGTTATAATTTTATTTAAACTGAGCATTCTCATGATATCCTGTCCTGGCATAATTTTAAAAAATTCATATACACGCCAATGTACCTTGGTTCTTTGAAACTGGCGTTTGGTAAGTATTTTTCCTTGACAATCTTCAAATATATGTTTTGGTCCACTTTGTTTCTTTTTTATAAATAACAAGATTTTTAATCCATCAATTATTGAGCTTAAAACCACTTGACCTTTTCATTTTAAGAAATTAAGTTTCAATGGTGTTACATTTTTGTTCCCAATTGAACAGCTTTATTAAATGCACCCAGAGGGTATGATAATGGCCATTTTGAGATCTATTACATGCCTTCTACGTGCTTAATTGGTACAAATGTTGTCACGCGGGGTTGGTGCAGAGTTTAGGAAACTCAATGTGTCCTAATTTGGTGACAAACATTTGTGCGGTCTTGATCACTTATTGTAACTTTTTTCTGATAATGAAGAGATAGAGTTAGTTTTGTATACCTCACAAAAAGAGACATACTCTCAATTTGATTGAAACATGGATCCAAAGCTGCTGTATGAATTAAGGTGTCCTTTGCTGAGGGCGGGTGGAGGAGGGAACATTTTTAGGAGGTCTTGTTATATATGATATAAGTCAATCTTTTTTCTTTGTATTACTAGTGATGCCTGTCCTAAATCTCATTAGTGTTTCATCGGTTATAATTTTATTTAAATTGAGCATTCTCATGATATCCTGTTCTGGCATAATTTAAAAAAATTCATATACACGCCAATGTACCTTGGTTATTTGAAACTGATGTTTGGGAAGTATTTTTCCTTTACAATCTTCGAATATATGTTTTGGTCCACTTTTTTTCTTTTTTATAAATAACAACGTTTTTAATTCATCAATTATTGAGCTTAAAACCACCTGACCTTTTCATTCTCAGAAATTAAGTTGCAATGGTGGTACTTTTTTTCCCAATTGAACAGCTTTACAAAATGTACCCAGAGGGTATGATAATGACCATTTTGAGATTTTTTACATGCCTTTTACGTGCTTAATTGGTACAAATGTTGTCACGCGGGGTCTGGGCAAAGTTTAGGAGACTCAATGTGTCCTAGTTTGGTGACATACATCTGTACCTTTTTGAGCTCTTGCAACTTTTTTTCTGACAATGAAGAGAGAGACAAATGTTACCTGGTTTTGGCTTTTTTCTTCAAACCAAAAATGGGATGTGTTGGCCAACCGGCGCCCAGCAGTTAGATTGTGTAGGGTAGTCGCCGGGCAAGCCCAGAGTGGCTTGTCACTTTGTTATTTTTCCTTTTTTGTTTTTGCCGGTGAATATGGGGGATTGACTGTTGTTGCCAATCATGAGCCCAAAAAGTCGGTGAAGACTAGCCTGAGTTAGGTTAGTTTTTGGAAGGATCTGTCCTGAGGTCTTGCACACTGAGAAATTGGCCTGGATTTGAATGCTCAAATATGTGTTTTGGTTCAATTTTTTTTTTTTTATTATAAATGCCAAGGCTCTTGATTTCTTCATTATTGAATTTTCAAAGCAATTAACCATTTCATTCTCAGAAATGAAGTTGCAAAGGTGGTACATTTTTGTTCCCAATTGAACAGCTTTACAAAATGTACCCAGAGGGTATGATAATGGCCATTTAGAGATCTATTACATGCCTTCTACGTGCTTAATTGGTACAAATGGTGTCACGCGGGGTTGGGGCAGAGTTTAGGAAACTCAATGTGTCCTCATTTGGTGACAAACATTTGTGCGGTCTTGAGCACTTAGTGTAAATGTTTTTCTGACAGTGAAGAGATAGAGTTAGTTTTGTATACCTCACAAAAAGAGACATATACTCTTGATTTGATTGAAACATGGATCCATAGCTGCTGTATGAATTAAGGTGTCCTTTGCTGAGGGCGAGTGGAGGAGGGAACATTTTTAGGAGGTCTTGTTTTATATGGCATAGGTCAATCTTTTTTCTTTGTGTTACTAGTGATGCCTGTCCTAAATCTCATTAGTTTTACATCGGTTATAATTTTATTTAAACTGAGCATTCTCATGATATCCTGTTCTGGCATAAATTCAATAAATTCATATACACGCCAATGTACCTTGGTTCTTTGAAACTGATGTTTGGTAAGTATTTTTCCTTTACAATCTTCAAATATACGTTTGGTCCACTTTCTTTCTTTTTTCTAAATAACAACGTTTTATAATTCATCAATTATTGAGCTTCAAACCACTTGACCTTTTAATTCTCAGAAATTAAGTTGCATTGGTGGTACATTTTTGTTCCCAATTGAACAGCTTTACAAAATGTACCAAGAGGGTATGATAATGGCCATTTTGAGATCTATTACATGCCGTTTACGTGCTTAATTGGTACAAATGTTGTCACGCGGGGTCTGGGCAAAGTTTAGGAGACTCAATGTGTCCTAGTTTGGTGACATACATCTGTACCTTTTTGAGCTCTTGCAACTTTTTTTCTGACAATGAAGAGAGAGACAAATGTTTCCTGGTTTTGGCTTTTTTCTTCAAACTAAAAATGGGATGTGTTGGCCGACCAGCGCACAGCAGTTAGATTGTGTAGGGTAGTTGCCGGGCAAGCCCAGAGTGGCTTGTCACTTTGTTATTTTTCCTTTTTTGTTTTTGCCGGTGAATATGGGGGATTGACTGTCGTTGCCAATCATGAGCCGAAAAAGTCGGCGAAGACTAGCATGAGTTAGGTTAGTCTTTGGAAGGATCTGTCCTGAGGTCTTGCTCACTGAGAGATCGGCCTGGATTTGAATGCTGAAATATGTGTTTTGGTCCGATTTTTCTTTTGTTATAAATTCCAAGGCTCTTGATTTCTTCATTATTGAATTCTCAAACCAATTAATCTTTTCATTCTCAGAAATGAAGTTGCAAAAGTGGAACATTTTTGTTCCCTATTGAACAGCTTTATTAAATGTAAGTCATATGTCAATCTTTTTTGTTTGTATTACTACTGATGCCTGTCCTGAATCTCATTAGTTTTTCATCTGTTATTATTTTATTTGAACTGAGCATTTTCACGATATCCTGTTCTGGCATAATGTTAAAAAATTCATATACACGCCAATGTACCTGGTTCTTTGATACTGATGTTTGGTAAGTATTTTTTCTTGACAATCTTCAAATATATGTTTTGGTCCACTTTCTTTTTTATAAATAACAAGGTTTTTAATTCATCAATTATTGAGCTGAAAACCATTTGACCTTTTCATTCTCAGAAATTAAGTTGCAATGGTGGTACATTTTTGTTCCCAATTGAGCAGCTTTATTAAATGTATGTCATATGTCAATCTTTTTGGTTTGTATTACTCGTGATGCCTGTCCTAAATCTCATTAGTTTTTCATCAGTTATAATTTTATTTGAACTAAGCATTCTCATGATATCCTGTTCTGGCATAATTTTAAAAAATTCATATACACGCCAATGTACCTTGGTTCTTTGAAACTGGCGTTTGGTAAGTATTTTTCCTTGACAATCTTCAAATATATGTTTTGGTCCACTTTCTTTCTTTTTTATAAATAACAAGATTTTTAATCCATCAATTATTGAGCTTAAAACCACTTGACCTTTTCATTTTAAGAAATTAAGTTTCAATGGTGTTACATTTTTGTTCCCAATTGAACAGCTTTATTAAATGCACCCAGAGGGTATGATAATGGCCATTTTGAGATCTATTACATGCCTTCTACGTGCTTAATTGGTACAAATGTTGTCACGCGGGGTTGGTGCAGAGTTTAGGAAACTCAATGTGTCCTAATTTGGTGACAAACATTTGTGCGGTCTTGAGCACTTATTGTAACTTTTTTCTGACAATGAAGAGATAGAGTTAGTTTTGTATACCTCACAAAAAGAGACATACTCTCGATTTGATTGAAACATGGATCCATAGCTGCTGTATGAATTAAGGTGTCCTTTGCTGAGAGCGGGTGGAGGAGGGAACATTTTTAGGAGGTCTTGTTTTAAATGACATAAGTCAATCTTTTTTCTTTGTATTACTAGTGATGCCTGTCCTAAATCTCATTAGTTTTTCATCGGTTATAATTTTATTTAAATTGAGCATTCTCATGATATCCTGTTCTGGCATAATTTCAAAAAATTCATATACACGCCAATGTACCTTGGTTCTTTTAAACTGATGTTTGGTAAGTATTTTTCCTTTACGATCTTGGAATATATGTTTTGGTCCTCTTTCTTTCTTTTTTATAAATAACAACGTTTGTAATTCATCAATTATTGAGCTTAAAACCACTTGACCTTTTAATTCTCAGAAATGAAGTTGCAATGGTGGTACATTTTTGTTCCCAATTTAACAGCTTTACAAAATGTACCAAGAGGGCATGATAATCGCCATTTTGAGATCTATTACATGCCTTTTACGTGCTTAATTGGTACAAATGTTGTCACGCGGGGTTCGGGCAGAGTTTGGGAAACTCAATGTGTCCTAGTTTGGTGACAAACATTTGTAACTTTTTGAGCTCTTGCAACTTTTTTTCTGATAATGAAGAGAGAGACAAATGTTTCCTGGTTTTGGCTTTTTTCTTCAAACCAAAAATGGGATGTGTTGGCCAACCTGCGCACAGCAGTTAGATTGTGTCGGGTAGTCGCCGGGCAAGCCCAGAGTGGCTTGTCACTTTGTTATTTTTCCTTTTTTGTTTTTGCCGGTGAAAATGGGGGATTGACTGTCGTTGCCAATCATGAGCCCAAAAAGTCGGCAAAGACTAGTCTGAGTTAGGTTAGTTTTTGGAAGGATCTGTCCTGAGGTCTTGCACACCTAGAGATCGACCTGGATTTGAATGCTCGATTATGTGTTTTGGTCCATTTTTTTTTATTATAAATGCCAGGGCTCTTTATATCTTCTTTATTGAATTCTCAAACGAATTAATCTTTTCATTCTCAGAAATGAAGTTGCAATGCTGGTACATTTTTGTTCCCAATTGAACAACTTTATTAAATGTACCGAGAGGGTATGATAATGGCTATTTTGAGATCTAATACATGCCTGCTACGTGCTTAATTGGTACAAATGTTGTCACGGGGGGTTGGGGCAGAGTTTAGGAAACTCAATGTGTCCTAGTTTGGTGACAAACATTTGTGCAGTCTTGATCACTTATTGTAACTTTTTTTCTGACAGGGAAGAGGTAGAGTTAGTTTCTTATACCTCACAAAAAGAGACATATACTCTCGAATTGATTTTAACATGGATCCATAGCTGCTGTATAAATTAAGGTGTCCTTTGCTGGGGGCGGGTGGAAGAGGGAACATTCTTAGTCGGTCTTGTTATATATGGCATATGTCAATCTTTTTTCTTTGTATGACTAGTGATGCCTGTCCTAATTCTCATTAGTTTTTCATCGGATATAATTTTATTTGAACTGAGCATTCTCATGATATCCTGTTCTTGCATAATTTAAAAAGAAATTCATATACACGCCAATGTACCTTGGTTTTTTGATAGTGATGTTTGGTAAGTATTTTTCCTTTACAATCTTCACATATATGTTTTGGTCCACTTTCTTTCTTTTTTATAAATAACAAGGTTTTTAATTCATCAATTATTGAGCTTGAAACCACTTGACCTTTTCATTCTCAGAAATTAAGTTGCAATGGTGGTACATTTTTGTTTCCGATTGAACAGCTTTACAAAATGTACCCAGAGGGTTTGATAATGGCCATTTTGAGATCTATTACATGCCTTTTCCGTGCTTAATTGGTACAAATGTTGTCACGCAGGATCTGGGCAAAGTTTAGGAGACTCAATGTGTCCTAGTTTGGTGACATACATCTGTACCTTTTTGAGCTCTTGCAACTTTTTTTCTGACAATGAAGAGAGAGACAAATGTTTCCTGGTTTTGGCTTTTTTCTTCAAACTAAAAATGAGATGTGTTGCCCGACCAGCGCACAGCAGTTAGATTGTGTAGGGTAGTCGCCGGGCAAGCCCAGAGTGGCTTGTCACTTTGTTATTTTTCCTTTTTTGTTTTTGCCGGTGAATATGGGGGATTGACTGTTGTTGCTAATCATGAGCCCAAAAAGTCGGCGAAGACTAGCCTGAGTTAGGTTAGTTTTTGGAAGGATTTGTCCTGAGGTCTTGCACACTTAGAGATCGGACTGGATTTGAATGCTCGAGTATATGTTTTGGTCCAATTTTTTTTTTGTTATAAATGCCAAGGCTCTTGATTTATTCATTATTGATTTCTCAAACCAATTAATCTTTTCATTCTCAGAAATGAAGTTGCAATGGTGGTACATTTTTGTTCCCAATTGAACAGCTTTATTAAATGTATGTCATATGTCAATCTTTTTGGTTTGTATTACTAGTGATGCCTCTCCTGAATCTCATTAATTTTTCATCGGTTATAATTTTATTTGAACTGAGAATTTTCATGATATCCTGTTCTGGCATAATTTAAAAAAATTTAGATACACGCCAATGTGCCTGGTTCTTTGATACTGATGTTTGGTAAGTATTTTTTCTTGACCTTCTTCAAATATATGTTTTGGTCCACTTTCTTTTTTATAAATAACAAGGTTTTTAATTCATCAATCATTGAGCTTAAAACCACTTGACGTTTTCATTCTCAGAAATTAAGTTGCAATGGTGGTACATTTTTGTTCACAATTGAACAGCTTTACAAAATGTACCCAGAGGGTATGATAATGGCCATTTACAGATCTATTACATGCCTTCTAGGTACTTAATTGGTACAAATGTTGTCACGCGGGGTTGGGGCAGAGTTTAGGAAACTCAATGTGTCCTAATTTGGTGACAAACATTTGTGCGGTCTTGAGCACTTATTGTAACTGTTTTTCTGACAGTGAAGAGATAGAGTTAATTAGTTTTGTATGCCTCACAAAAAGAGACATATACTCTCGATTTGATTGAAACATGGATCCATAGCTGCTGTGTAAATTAAGGTGTCCTTTGCTGAGGGCGGATGGAGGAGGGAACATTCTTAGGAGGTCTTATTTTATATGGCATATGTCAATCTTTTTTCTTTGTATTATTAGTGATGCCTGTACTAAATGTCATTAGTTTTTTATCAGTTATAATTTTATTTGAACTGAGCATTCTCATGATATCCTGTTCTGGCATAATTTTAAAAAATTCATATACATGCCAATGTACCTTGGTTCTTTGAAACTGGCGTTTGGTAAGTATTTTTCCTTGACAATCTTCAAATATATGTTATGGTCCACTTTCTTTCTTTTTTATAAATAACAAGGTTTTTAATTCATCAATTATTGAGCTTAAAACCACTTGACCTTTTCATTCTCAGAAATTAAGTTTCAATGGTGTTACATTTTTGTTCCCAATTGAACAGCTTTATTAAATGCACCTAGAGGGTATGATAATGGCCATTTTGAGATCTATTACTTGCCTTCTACGTGCTTAATTGGTACAAATGTTGTCACGCGGGGTTGGTGCAGAGTTTAGGAAACTCAATGTGTCCTAATTTGGTGACAAACATTTGTGCGGTCTTGAGCACTTATTGTAACTGTTTTTCTGACAGTGAAGAGATAGAGTTAATTAGTTTTGTATGCCTCACAAAAAGAGACATATACTCTCGATTTGATTGAAACATGGATTCATCGCTGCTGTGTAAATTAAGGTGTCCTTTGCTGAGGGCGGATGGAGGAGGGAACATTCTTAAGAGGTCTTATTTTATATGGCATATGTCAATCTTTTTTCTTTGTATTATTACTGATGCCTGTCCAAAGTCTCATTAGTTTTTCATCAGTTATAATTTTATTTGAACTGAGCATTCTCATGATATCCTGTTCTGGCATAATTTTAAAAAATTCAAATACACGCCAATGTACCTTGGTTCTTTGAAACTGGTGTTTGGTTGGTATTTTTCCTTGACAATCTTCAAATATATATTTTGGTCTACTTTCTTTCTTTTTTAATAAATAGCAAGGTTTTTAATACATCAATTATTGAGCTTAAAACCACTTGACCTTTTCATTTTCAGAAATTAAGTTTCAATGGTGGTACATTTTTGTTCCCGATTGAACAGCTTTATTAAATGCACCTAGAGGGTATGATAATGGCCATTTTGAGATCTATTACTTGCCTTCTACGTGCTTAATTGGAACAAATGTTGTCACGCGGGGTTGGTGCAGAGTTTAGGAAACTCAATGTGTCCTAATTTGGTGACAAACATTTGTGCGGTCTTGAGCACTTATTGTAACTCTTTTTCTGACAGTGAAGAGATAGAGTTAGTTTTGTATACCTCACAAAAAGAGACATACTCTCAATTTGATTGAAACATGGATCCATAGCTGCTGAATAAATTAAGGTTTCCTTTGCTGAGGGCGGGTGGAGGAGGGAACATTCTTAGGAGGTCTTGTTTTATATGGCATAAGTCAATCTTTTTTCTTTGTATTACTAGTGATTCCTGTCCTAAATCTCATTAGTTTGTCATCGGTTATAATTTTATTTGAACTGAGCATTCTCATGATATCCGCTTCTGGCATAATTTAAAAAAAAATTCATATACACGCCAATGTACCTTGGTTCTTTGATACTGATGTTTGGTAAGTATTTTTCCTTGACAATCTTCAAATATATGTTTTGGTCCACTTTCTTTCTTTTTTCTAAATAACAACGTTTTCAATTCATCAATTATTGAGCCTAAAACCGCTTGACCTTTTCATTCTCAGAAATTAAGTTGCATTGGTGGTACATTTTTGTTCCCAATTGAACAGCTTTACAAAATGTACCAAGAGGGTATGATAATCGCCATTTTGAGATCTATTACATGCCTTTTACGTGCTTAATTGGTACAAATGTTGTCACGCGGGGTCTGGGCAAAGTTTAGGAAACTCAATGTGTGCTAGTTTGGTGACAAACATTTGTGCAGTCTTGAGCACTTATTGTAACATTTTTTCTGACAGGGAGGAGGCAGAGTTAGTTTCTTATACCTCACAAACAGACACATATACTCTCGAATTGATTGAAACATGGATCCATAGCTGCTGTATAAATTACGGTGTCCTTTGCTGAGGGCGGGTGGAGGAGGGAACATTCTTAGCCGGTCTTGTTTTATATGGCATATGTCAATCTTTTTTCTTTGTATGACTAGTGATGCCTGTCCTAATTCTCATTAGTTTCTCATCGTTTATAATTTTATTTGAACTGAGCATTCTCATGATATCCTGTTCTTGCATAATTTAAAACGAAATTCATATACAGGCCAATGTACCTTGGTTTTTTGATACTGATGTTTGGTAAGTATTTTTCCTTTACAATCTTTTTTATAAATAACAAGGTTTTTAATTCATCAATTATTGAGCTTGAAACCACTTGACCTTTTCATTCTCAGAAATTAAGTTGCAATGGTGGTACATTTTTGTTCCCGATTGAACAGCTTTACAAAATGTACCCAGAGGGTTTGATAATGGCCATTTTGAGATCTATTACATGCCTTTTCCGTGCTTAATTGGTACAAATGTTGTCACGCGGGGTCTGGGCAAAGTTTAGGAGACTCAATGTGTCCTAGTTTGGTGACAAACATCTGTACCTTTTTGAGCTCTTGCAACTTTTTTTCTGACAATGAAGAGAGAGACAAATGTTTCCTGGTTTTGGCTTTTTTCTTCAAACTAAAAATGGGATGTGTTGGCCGACCAGCGCACAGCAGTTAGATTGTGTAGGGTAGTCGCCGGGCAAGCCCAGAGTGGCTTGTCACTTTGTTATTTTTCCTTTTTTGTTTTTGCCGGTGAATATGGGGGATTGACTGTTGTTGCTAATCATGAGCTCAAAAAGTCGGCGAAGACTAGCCTGAGTTAGGTTAGTTTTTGGAAGGATCTGTCCTGAGGTCTTGCACACTTAGAGATCGGACTGGATTTGAATGCTCGAGTATATGTTTTGGTCCAATTTTTTTTTTGTTATAAATGCCAAGGCTCTTGATTTCTTCATTATTGAATTCTCAAACCAATTAATCTTTTCATTCTCAGAAATGAAGTTGCAATGGTGGTACATTTTTGTTCCCAATTGAACAGCTTTATTAAATGTTTGTCTTATGTCAATCTTTTTGGTTTGTATTACTAGTGATGCCTCTCCTGAATCTCATTAGTTTTTCATCGGTTATAATTTTATTTGAACTGAGCATTTTCATGATATCCTGTCCTGGCATAATTTAAAAAAATTCATATACACGCCAATGTGCCTGGTTCTTTGATACTGATGTTTGGTATTTTTTCTTGACAATCTTCAAATATATGTTTTGGTGCACTTTCTTTTTTATAAATAACAAGGTTTTTAATTCATCAATCATTGAGCTTGAAACCACTTGACCTTTTCATTCTCAGAAATTAAGTTGCAATGGTGGTACATTTTTGTTCCCAATTGAACAGCTTTACAAAATGTACCCAGAGGGTATGATAATGGCCATTTTGAGATCTATTACTTGCCTTCTACGTGCTTAATTGGTACAAATGTTGTCACGCGGGGTTGGTGCAGAGTTTAGGAAACCTGAATGTGTCCTAATTTGGTGACAAACATTTGTGCGGTCTTGAGCACTTATTGTAACTTTTTTTCTGACAATAAAGGGATAGAGTATGTTTTGTATACCTCACAAAAAGAGACATACTCTCGATTTGATTGAAACAGGGACCCATAGCTGCTGTATGAATTAAGGTGTCCTTTGCTGAGGGCTGGTGGAGGAGGGAACATTTTTAGGAGGTCTTGTTTTATATGGCATAAGTCAATCTTTTTCTTTGTATTACTAGTGATGCCTGTTCTAAATCTCATTAGTTTTTCATCGGTTATAATTTTATTTAAACTGAGCATTCTCATGATATCCTGTTCTGGCATAATTTCAAAAAATTCATGTACACGCCAATGTACCTTGGTTCTTTGAAACTGATGTTTGGTAAGTATTTTTCCTTTACAATCTTCAAATATATGTTTTGGTCCACTTTCTTTCTTTTTTTATAAATAACAAAGTTTTTAATTCATCAATTATTGAGCTTAAAACCGCTTGACCTTTTCATTCTCAGAAATTAAGTTGCAATGGTGGTACTTTTTTGTTCCCCATTGAACAGCTTTACAAAATGTACCCAGAGGGTATGATAATGGCCATTTTGAGATTTTTTACATGCCTTTTACGTGCTTAATTGGTACAAATGTTGTCATGCGGGGTCTGGGCAAAGCTTAGGAGACTCAATGTGTCCTAGTTTGGTGACATACATCTGTACCTTTTTGAGCTCTTGCAACTTTTTTTCTGACAATGAAGAGAGAGACAAATGTTTCCTGGTTTTGGCTTTTTTCTTCAAACCAAAAATGGGATGTGTTGGCCGACCAGCGCACAGCAGTTAGATTGTGTAGGGTAGTCGCCGGGCAAGCCCAGAGTGGCTTTTCACTTTGTTATTCTTCCTTTTTTGTTTTTGCCGGTGAATATGGGGGATTGACTGTTGTTGCTAATCATGAGCCCAAAAAGTCGGCGAAGACTAGCCTGAGTTAGGTTAGTTTTTGGAAGGATCTGTCCTGAGGTCTTGGCACACTTAGAGATCGGCTTGGATTGGAATGCTCGATTATGTGTTTTGGACCAATTTTTTTTTTTCTTATAAATGCCAAGGCTCTTGATTGCTTAATTATTGAATTCTCAAACCAATTAATCTTTTCATTCTTAGAAATGAAGTTGCAATGGTGGTACATTTTTGTTCCCAATTGAACAGCTTTACAAAATGCACCCAGAGGGTATGATAATGGCCATTTTGAGATCTATTACATGCCTTCTACGTGCTTAATTGGTACAAATGTTGTCACGCGGGGTTGGTGCAGAGTTTAGGAAACCTGAATGTGTCCTAATTTGGTGACAAACATTCGTGCGGTCTTGAGCACTTATTGTAACTTTTTTCTGACAATGAAATGATCGAGTTAGTTTTGTATACCTCACAAAAAGAGACATACTCTCGATTTGATTGAAACATGGATCCATAGCTGCTGTATGAATTAAGGTGTCCTTTGCTGGGGGCAGGTGGAGGAGGGAACATTCTTAGGAGGTCTTGTTTTATATGGCATAAGTCAATCTTTTTTTTTTGTATTACTAGTGATGCCTGTCCTTAATCTCATTAGTTTTTCATCGGTTATAATTTTATTTGAACTGAGCATTCTCATGATATCCTGTTCTGGCATAATTTTAAAAAAATTCATATACTCGCCAATGTACGTTGGTTCTTTGAAACTGGTGTCTGGTAAGTATTTTTCCTTCACAATCTTTGAATATATGTTTTGGTCCACTTTCTTACTTTTTTATAAATAACAAGGTTTTTAATTCATCAATTATTGAGCTTAAAACCACTTGACTTTCTCATTCTCAGAAATGAAGTTGCAATGGTGGTACATTTTTGTTCCCAATTGAACAGCTGTATTAAATGTACCCAGAGGGAATGATAATGGCCATTTTGAGATCTATTACATGCCTTTTGCGTGCATAATTGGTACGAATGTTGTCACGCGGGGTTGGGGCAGAGTTTAGGAGACTCATTGTGTCCTCGTTTGGTGACATACATCTGTACCTCTTTTTAGCTCTTGCAACATTTTTTCTGACAATGTAGAGAGAGACAAATGTTTCCTGGTTTTGGCTTTTTTCTTTAAACCAAAAATGGGATGTGTTGGCCAACCGGCGCGCTGCAGTTAGATTGTGAAGGATAGTCGCCGGGCAAGCCCAGAGTGGCTTGTCACTTTTTTGTTTTCCCTTTTTTGTTTTTGCTGGTGAATATGGGGGATTGACTGTCGTTGCCAATCATGAGCCCAAAAACTCGGCGAAGACTAGCCTGAGTTAGGTTAGTTTTTGGAGGGATCTGTCCTGAGGTCTTGCGCACTGAGAGATTGGCCTGAATTTGAATGCTCGATTATGTGTTTTGATCCAATTTTTTTTTTTGTTATAAATGCCAAGGCTCTTGATTTCTTCATTATTGAATTCTCAAACCAATTAATCTTTTCATTCTCAGAAATGAAGTTGCAATGGTGGTACATTTTTGTTCCTAATTGAACAGCTTTACAAAATGTACCCAGAGGGTATGATAATGGCCATTTAGAGATCTATTACATGCCTTCTACGGGCTTAATTGGTACAAATGTTATCACGCGGGGTTGGGGCAGAGTTTAGGAAACTCAATGTCTCCTAGTTTGGTGACAAACATTTGTACCTTTTTGAGCTCTTGCAACTTTTTATCTGACAATGATGAGAGAGACAAATGTTTCCTGGTTTTGGCTTTTTTCTTCAAAACAAAAATGGGATGTGTTGGCCGACCAGTGCACAGCAGTTAGATTGTGTAGGGTAGTCGCCGGGTAAGCCCAGAGTGGCTTGTCACTTTGTTATTTTTCCTTTTTTGTTTTTGCCGGTGAATATGGGGGGTTGACTGTCGTTGCCAATCATGAGCCCAAAAAGTCGGCGAAGACTAGCCTGAGTTAGGTTAGTTTTTGGAAGGATCTGTCCTGAGGTCTTGCACACTTCGAGATCGGCCTGGATTTGAATGCTCAAATATGTGTTTTGGTCCATTTTTTTTTATTATAAATGCCAAGGCTCTTGATTTCTTCATTATTGAATTTTCAAAGCAATTAACCTTTTCATTCTCAGAAGTGAATTTGCAATGGTGGTACATTTTTTTTCCCTATTGAACAGCTTTATTAAATGTACCCAGAGGGTATGATAATCGCCATTTTGAGATTTTTTACATGCCTTTTACGTGCTTAATTGGTACAAATGTTGTCACGCGGGGTCTGGGCAAAGTTTAGGAGACTCAATGTGTCCTAGTTTGGTGACATACATCTGTACCTTTTTGAGCTCTTGCAACTTTTTTTCTGACAATGAAGTAAGAGACAAATGTTTCCTGGTTTTGGCTTTTTTCTTCAAACCAAAAATGGGATGTGTTGGCCGACCAGCGCACAGCAGTTAGATTGTGTAGGGTAGTCGCCGGGCAAGCCCAGAGTGGCTTGTCACTTTGTTATTTTTCCTTTTTTGTTTTTGCCGGTGAATATGGGGGATTGACTGTTGTTGCTAATCATGAGCCCAAAAAGTCGGTGAAGACTAGCCTGAGTTAGGTTAGTTTTTGGAAGGATCTGTCCTGAGGTCTTGCACACTGAGAGATCGGCCTGGATTTGAATGCTCGATTATGTGTTTTGGACCAATTTTTTTTTTCTTATAAATGCCAAGGCTCTTGATTGCTTAATTATTGAATTCTCAAACCAATTAATCTTTTCATTCTCAGAAATGAAGTTGCAATGGTGGTACATTTTTGTTCCTAATTGAACAGCTTTACAAAATGTACCCAGAGGGTATGATAATGGCCATTTTGAGATCTATTACATGCCTTTTATGTGCTTCATTGGTACGAATGTTGTCACGCGGGGTCTGGGCAAAGTTTAGGAGACTCAATGTGTCCTAGTTGGGTGACATACATCTGTACCTTTTTGAGCTCTTGCAACTTTTTTTCTGACAATGAAGAGAGAGACAAATGTTTCCTGGTTTTGGCTTTTTTCTTCAAACCAAAAATGGGATGTGTTGGCCGACCAGCGCACAGCAGTTAGATTGTGTAGGGTAGTCGCCGGGCAAGCCCAGAGTGGCTTGTCACTTTGTTATTTTACCTTTTTTGTTTTTGCTGGTGAATATGGGGGATTGACTGTTGTTGCTAATCATGAGCCCAAAAAGTCGGCGAAGACTAGCCTGAGTTAGGTTAGTTTTTGGAAGGATCTGTCCTGAGGTCTTGCACACTGAGAGATCGGCCTGGATTTGAATGCTCAAATATGTGTTTTCGTTCAATTTTTTTTTTTTTATTATAAATGCCAAGGCTCTTGATTTCTTCATAATTGAATTTTCAAAGCAATTAACCTTTTCATTCTCAGAAATGAAGTTGCAATGGTGGTTTATTTTTGTTCCCAATTGAACAGCTTTACAAAATGTACCCAGAGGGTATGATAATGGCCATTTTGAGATCTATTACATGCCTTTTATGTGTTTCATTGGTACGAATGTTGTCACACGGGGTTGGGGCTGAGTTTAGGAGACTCACTGAGTCCTAATTTGGTGACATACATCTGTACCTTTTTGAGCTCTCGCAACTTTTTTTCTGACAATGAAGAGAGAGACAAATGTTACCTGGTTTTAGCTTTTTTCTTCAAACCAAAAATGGGATGTGTTGGCCAACCGGCGCCCAGCAGTTAGATTGTGTAGGGTAGTCGCCGGGCAAGCCCAGAGTGGATTGTCACTTTGTTATTTTTCCTTTTTTGTTTTTGCCGGTGAATATGGGGGATTGACTGTCGTTGCCAATCATGAGCCCAAAAAGTCGGCGAAGACTAACCTGAGTTAGGTTAGTTTTTGGAGGGATCTGTCCTGAGGTCTTGCACACTGAGAAATTGGCCTGGATTTGAATGCTCAAATATGTGTTTTGGTTCAAATTTTATTTTTTTATTATAAATCCCAAGGCTCTTGATTTCTTCATTATTGAATTTTCAAAGCAATTAACCTTTTCATTCTCAGAAATGAAGTTGCAATGGTGGTACATTTTTGTTCCCAATTGAACAGCTTTACAAAATGTACCCAGAGGGTATGATAATGGACATTTTGAGATCTATTACATGCCTTCTAGGTGCTTAATTGGTACAAATGTTGTCACGCGGGGTTGGGGCAGAGTTTAGGAAACTCAATGTGACCTAATTTGGTGACAAACATTTGTGCAGTCTTGAGCACTGATTGTAACTGTTTTTCTGACAGTGAAGAGATAGAGTTAGTTTTGTATACCTCACAAAAAGAGACATATACTCTTGATTTGATTGAAACATGGATCCATAGCTGCTGTGTAAATTAAGGTGTCCTTTGCTGAGGGCGGATGGAGGAGGGAACATTCTTAGGAGGTCTTATTTTATATGGCATATGTCAATCTTTTTTCTTTGTATTATTAGTGATGCCTGTCCTAAATGTCATTAGTTTTTCATCAGTTATAATTTTATTTGAACTGAGCATTCTAATGATATCCTGTTCTGGCATAATTTTAAAAAATTCATATACACGCCAATGTACCTTGGTTCTTTGAAACTGGCATTTGGTAAGTATTTTTCCTTGACAATCTTCAAATATATGTTTTGGTCCACTTTCTTTCTTTTTTATAAATAACAAGGTTTTTAATTCATCAATTATTGAGCTTAAAACCACTTGACCTTTTCATTTTCAGAAATTAAGTTTCAATGGTGTTACATTTTTGTTCCCAATTGAACAGCTTTATTAAATGCACCCAGAGGGAATGATAATGGCTATTTTGAGATGTATTACTTGCCTTCTACGTGCTTAATTGGTACAAATGTTGTCACGCGGGGTTGGTGCAGAGTTTGGGAAACTCAATGTGTCCTAATTTTGTGACAAACATTTGTGCGGTCTTTAGCACTTATTGTAACTTTTTTCTGACAATGAAGAGATAGAGTTAGTTTTGTATACCTCACAAAAAGAGACATACTCTCGATTTGATTGAAAGATGGATCCATAGCTGCTGTATGAATTAAGGTGTCCTTTGCTGAGGTCGAGTGGAGGAGGGAACATTTTTAGGAGGTCTTGTTTTATATAGCATAAGTCAATCTTTTTTCTTTGTATTACTAGTGATGCCTGTTCTAAATCTCATTAGTTTTTCATCGGTTATAATTTTATTTAAACTGAGCATTCTCATGATATCCTGTTCTGGCATAATTTCAAAAAATTCATATACACGCCAATATACCTTGGTTCTTTGATACTGATGTTTGGAAAGTATTTTTCCTTGACAATGTTGAAATATATGTTTTGGTCCTAATTTTAATCCTAGTTTGCTGACAAATATTTGTGCGGTCTTGAGCACTGACTGTAACTTTTTTTCTGACAGTGCAGAGATAGAGTTAGTTTTGTATACCTCATAAAAAGAGACATATACTCTTGATTTGATTGAAACATGGATCCATAGCTGCTGTATAAATTAAGGTGTCCTTGGCTGAGGGCGGGTGGAGGAGGGAACATTCTTAGGAGGTCTTATTTTATTTGACATATGTCAATCTTTTTTCTTTGTATTACTAGTGATGCCTGTCCTAAATCATATTAGTTTTTCATCAGTTATAATATGAGTTGGACGGAGCATTCTCATGATATCCTGTTCTGGGATAATTTAAAAAAAAAATTCATATACACGCCAATGTACCTTGCTTCTTTGATACTGATGTTTGGTAAGTATTTTTCCTTGACAATGTTGAGATATATGTTTTGGTCCACTTTCTTTCTTTTTTATAAATAACAAGGTTTTTAATTCATCAATTATTGAGCTTAAAATCACTTGACCTTTTCATTCTCAGAAGTTAAGTTGCATGGTGGTACATTTTTGTTCCCAATTGAACAGCTTTACAAAATGTACCCAGAGAGTATGATAATGGCCATTTTGAGATCTATTACATGCCTTCTACCTGCTTAATTGGTACAAATGTTGTCACGCGGGGTTGGGGCAGAGTTTAGGAAACTCAATGTGTCCTTGTTTGGTGACAAACATTTGTACCTTTTTGAGCTCTTGCAACTTTTTTTCTGACAATGAAGAGAGAGACAAATGTTTCCTGGTTTTGGCTTTTTTCCTCAAACCAAAAATGGGATGTGTTGGCCAACCAGCGCACAGCAGTTACATTGTGTAGGGTAGTTGCCGGGCAAGCCCAGACTGGCTTGTCACTTTATTATTTTTCCTTTTTTGTTTTTGCCGGTGAATATTGGGGATTGACTGTCGTTGCCAATCATGAGCCCAAAAAGTCGGCTAAGACTAGTCTGAGTTAGGTTAGTTTTTGGAAGGATCTTTCCTGAGGTCTTGCACACTTAGAGACCGGCCTGGATTTGAATGCTCGATTATGTGTTTTGGTCCAATTTTTTTTTTTGTTATAAATGCCAAGGCTCTTGATTTCTTCATTATTGAATTCTCAAACCAATTAATCTTTTCATTCTCAGAAATGAAGTTGCAATGGTGGTACATTTTTGTTCCCAATTGAACGGCTTTTTCTAAATGTATCCAGAGGGTATGATAATGGCCATTTAGAGATCTATAACATGGCTTTTACGTGCTTAATTGGTACAAATGTTGTCACGCTGGGTTGGGGCAGAGTTTAGGAAAATCAATATGCCTAGTTTGGTGACATACATTTGTACCTTTTTGAACTCTTGCAACTTTTTTTCTGACAATGAAGAGAGAGACAAATGTTTCTTGGTTTTGGCTTTTTTCTTCAAACGATAAATGGGATGTGTTGGCCAACCAGCGCACAGCAGTTAGATTGTGTAGGGTAGTCGTCGGGCAAGCCCAGAGTGGCTTGTCACTTTTTTATTTTTTTCTCTTTTTTTTTTTTGCCGGTGAATATGGGGGGTTGACTGTTGTTGCCAATCATTGGCCCAAAAAGTCGGCGAAGACTGGCCTGAGTTAGGTTAGTTTTTGGAAGGATCTGTCCTGAGGTCTTGCGCAGTGAGAGATTGGCCTGGATTTGAATGCTCAAATATGTGTTTTGGTGCAATTTTTTTTTTTTATTATAAATGCCAAGGCTCTTGATTTCTTCATTATATAATTTTCAAAGCAATTAACTATATCCTTCTCAGAAATGAAGTTGCAATGGTGGTACATTTTTGTTCCCAATTGAACAGCTTTACGAAATGTACCCAGAGGGTATGATCATGGCCATTTTGAGATCTATTACATGCCTTCTACGTGCTTAATTGGTACTTAATTGGTCCTTTGCTGAGGGCGGGTGGAGGAGGGAACATTCTTAGGAGGTCTTGTTTTATATGACATATGTCAATCTTTTTTCTCTGTATTACTAGTGATGCCTGTCCTAAATCTCATTAGTTTTTCATCAGTTATAATTTTATTTGAACTGAGCATTCTCATGATATCCTGTTCTGGCATAATTTTAAAAAAAATCATATACTGCCAATGTACCTTGGTTCTTTGAAACTGATGTTTGGTAAGTATTTTTCCTTGAAAATCTTCAAATCAATGTTTTGGTCCACTCTCTTTCTTTTTTATAAATAACAAGGTTTTTAATTCATCAATTATTGAGCTTAAAACCACTTGACCTTTTCATTCTCAGAAATTAAGTTGCAATGGTGGTACATTTTTGTTCCCAATTGAACAGCTTTATTAAATGTACTCAGAGGGTATGATAATGGCCATTTTGAGATCTATTACATGCCTTCTACGTGCTTAATTGGTACAAATGTTGTCACGCGGGGTTGGGGCAATGTTTAGGAAACTCAATGTGTCCTAGTTTGGTGACAAACATTTGTGCGGTCTTGAGCACTGATTGTAACTTTTTTTCTGACAGTGCAGAGATAGAGTTAGTTTTGTATACCTCATAAAAAGAGACATATACTCTCGATTTGATTGAAACATGGATCCATAGCTGCTGTATGAATTAAGGTGTCCTTTGCTGGGGGCAGGTGGAGGAGGGAACATTCTTAGGAGGTCATATTTTATCTGGCATATGTCAATCTTTTTTCTTTGTATTACTTGTAATGCCTGTCCTATATCTCATTCGTTTTTCAAAGTCTATAATTTTATTTGAACTGAGCATTCTCATGATATCCTACTCTGGCATAATTTAAAAAAATTCATAAACACGCCAATGTACCTTGGTTCTTTGATACTGATGTTTGGTATTTATTTTTCCTTGACAATCTTCAAATATATGATTTGGTCCACTTTCTTTCTTTTTTATCAATAATAAGGTTTTTAATTTATCAGTTATTGAGCTTAAAATCACTTGACCTTTTTATTCTCAGAAATGAAGTTGCAATGGTGGTACATTTTTGTTCCCAATTGAACAGCTTTACGAAATGTACCCAGAGGGTATGATAATGGCCATTTTGAGATCTATTACATGCCTTTTATGTGCTTAATTGGTACAAATGTTGTCACGCGGAGTTGGGGCAGAGTAAAGGATATGCGATATGTGCTAGTTTGATGACAAACATTTTTACCTTCTTGAGCACAAGTTGTCACTTTTTTTTCTGACAGTGAAGAGATAACTTGAGAGTTTTCTCCTTAAAAGTTTCTTTATCTCATAAAAAGAGACATATCCTGGTGATTTGATTGAAACATGGATCCATAGCTGCTGTGTTAATTATGGTGTCCTCTGGTGAGGAAATATTTTTAGGAGGCCATGTTTAAAATGGCATTTGTCAATCTTTTTTCTTTATATTACTAGTCATACCTGTCCTCTCTCCCGTGATGGCTGTTCCCACAGCCACACAAAAGGTTGCAGCCTTTACTCTGTCCAACACCATTTCATGTTCCGTTACTTTGAGTTGCAGTCATTTAATTTACATACAATACACATGGCTTGTCTTGTTTAAAATTGGTTTACTAGCACTTTGACGACATTCTGTTCTCTGGATGGAGCACACGCATTTAGTTTACATTGTTCGTCATTTTGCTATTAATTCATTTCTCTTTTCTTTGAGTTGCCTGGCTGCTGTTTGATATGTCCTGCGTGGACAGACAAAAGATGGGGCTGAGGGTGGAGCATGGCTTAATGCTGAATTCCCTCCCATGGACTAGACCAAGAGCTCTTACGTCATGATTACGATTAAGAGATTACGGTTTCTTTGTGTTTTCAGTTAATGTCGATTTATCCTTACCCCTGTGTGTTAAATGTGGTCTGATCAACCAGTGTATATATGTTGCCCCAGTGTCTTATTCTGGGAGGTCTGTTAGTTGATGTCTAGTTTTTGTTGGACTTATTTTTCAGCTATTTTGTTATATATTTTGTTTTTCAGCTATTTGAGTTATATTTTGTTGACCTCTTTTAACGGCCCTATAACTTTTATTTTATTATCTTCAGTTATTTGTTTTGTAAAAATTATGTTATAAAAATAAAATTTATATATATTGTATAAAATTTTCAACCTGTTTTTTTGTGCTTTGACTGCTTGGGCCACGACAATCTCATTAGTTTTTCATGACTTATAATTTTATTTGAGCTAAGCGCTTCATGAGATCCTGCTCTGGCTTTATTTTTTAAAAATTCAAATATAAGCCAATGTTCCTAGATTCTTTGATACTGAAGTATGATAATTATTTGTTGTTTTTGATTTTCAAATCTGTCTTTTGGTCCACTTTCTTTCCTTTTACAAATTCCAAGGCTCTTAATTCATCCATTATTGACTTTTAAAACCACTAGATCTTTTCATTCTCAGAGCTGAAATTGCAATGGTGGTACATTTTTGTTCCTGAGTGAACAACGTTACTAAATGTACCCAGAGGGTATGAAAATTGCCATTTTGAGAACTATTACATGCCTTTTTAGTGCTTAATTGGTACAAAACAATTCTTAAAGGAATAGATAGCTTAGTCTGTTTGCGCAACAAGGAGTCTCGTACAGTGTGTTGCCTGCCTGGTGCCCAGGTAGGAGACCTCCTGGAGCGTGTGGACAAGCTCCTGGCCAGAGCGGGGAGGGATCCAGTTGTCATGGTCCATGTTGGGACAAATGACATAGGTAAGGGTAGGTTTGAGGTTCTGCAAGGCAAATTTGTGGAATTAGTTGAGAAGCTTAGGAGCTGATCCTCAATGGTAGTGTTCTCCAGGATTCTACCGGTACCACGTGCAAGCAGAGGAAAGCAGAATTTTATCTGGTGGTTGAACATGTGGCTACGTACCTGGTGTAGGAAAGAGAGGTACAGGTTTATGGGGCACTGGAACTTTTTCTGGGATAGGGTGACCTGTTCAAGCCTGACGGGCTGCACCTGAACCAGAGGGGTACCTTTGCACCGGTTCAGCGTATGTTGAGGATAGCACAGGATTATTTAGTCCCCTACCGGAAACGGAGGGGACTATAGGATTGCACTCCGTTTGTCCGTCCGTCAGTCCGTCCGTCCGAATTCGTGTCGGCTCCATAACTTCAATACCGTATGACCTAGGAACATCAAAGTTGGTGTGTGGATGCATCTTGGGGAAACGGTGTGTCATGTACCCTATTCAGGTCACTTTGACCTACTTTTTAGGAAATATAATATGCATACACCGGTAGGGGACTAGTATTGCGCAGCAATACGACATTCGCCGATAGGCGGTGCACTTGTTTAAACTAGGGACTTGGGGGCCAGGGAGGTTAGTGAGTGTTACACGTAGGGATGTGCAGACTGCCCTGATGGAAGCTGATGGCGTTACATGCACTATTGATGATGTATTTTTAAAGCAACTAAACATAGTGGGGGGCTTGAAGCAGCGGCCGCATGGGACATCAAGGGGGAGAGCATTAGTAATAACCTGAAATGTTTGAATTTAAATGCAAGAAGCATAAAATTAATTAATAGAGCTTCAGGCCATTATGATTAGTGAGGGCTATGACATAGTTGGGATTACGGAGACATGGCTTAGTGAAGAGGATGGAGATTAATATACACTCAACAAAAATATAAACGCAACACTTTTGTTTTTGCTCCCATTTGTCATGAGATGGACTCAAAGATCTAAAATTCATTCCAGATACACAATATTACCATTTCTCTCAAACATTGTTCACAAATCTAAATGTGTGATAGTGAGCACTTTTGTTTTGCTGAGACAATCATCCCACCTCGCAGGTGTGCCACATCAAGATGCTCATCAGACACAATGATTAGTGCACAGGTGTACCTTAGACTGTCCACAATAAAAGGCCACTCTGAAATGTGCAGTTTTGTCTCACAGCAAAATGCCACAGATGGCGCAAGCATTGAGGGAGCGTGCAATTGGCATGCTGACAGCAGGAATGTCAACCAGATCTGTTGCTCGGGCATTGAATGTTCATTTCTCCACCATAAGCCGTATCCAAAGGCGTTTCAGAGAATATGGCGGTACATCCAACCGGCCTCACAACCGCAGACCACGTGTAACCACACCAGCCCAGGACCTCCACATCCAGCTCGTTCACCTCCAAGATTGAACTGTATTGTGGACAGTCTAAGGTACACCTGTGCACTAATCATGGTGTCTGATGAGCATCTTGATGTGGCACACCTGTGAGGTGGGATGGATTGTCTCAGCAAAGCAAAAGTGCTCACTATCACACATTTAGACAGATTTGTGAACAATGTTTGAGAGAAATGGTAATATTGTGTATCTGGAATGAATTTTGGATCTTTGAGTCCATCTCATGACAAATGGGAGCACAAAAAAAAGTGTTGCGTTTATATTTTTGATGAGTGTAATATAGAAGGTTATAATTGGCAAACACGAGACAGGTTTTAACGCAAGAGTATGCTATCGACCACCAGTTTTGGACAGTACAGTCATTGAAATATTTTTTAAGAGGATTACGCAAGCTTGTAGAGGTGGAGGGACTATTATTATGGGAGACTTAATCCTGGTATCCGTTGGGAAATGGTGAAAGGACAGAGTAGGGAGGAGGAAGAATTTCTAGATGTTATAAATGATAATTTTTTGGTGCAGTATGTAAATAAACCTACAAGAGAGAAGGCAATTTTAGACTTAGTGCTCTGTAATGACCCAGATAGAATTAGCAATGTTGAGGTACTGGAGCCACTTGGGACAAGCGATCACTCTGCTGTTAATTTTGATGTTTCATGGGAATTTTAAAAGGTGTATTCAAAAACAAAAATGTTCTATTTTAGGCAAGCAAACTTTGACAGGATGCTCTCAGATCTAAGTGAAATAAAATGGGAGACACTCCCGGACTGTGAATCTGTAAATGAGATATGGGAAAGATTTAAGGTGGTTTTACTTGATTCACAATGCAAATTCATTCCAAAGGTGTCTAAAAGTAAGCTGAAAAAGCAGAATTCTCAGTGGATGACTACAAGTATTCGTTGGATTTTGAAGGAAAAAAAGAATCTTTATAGGATGTACATAATGTTCTCATTGTTATCCTTTAAGGCTGAATACTGTAAAATGTGGGCTGTGGTCAAAAAAGCTGTGGAATGCTAGAAGACTGTATGAAAGGCAAACTACAGAGGGGGCAACAACTAACCCTATGCGCATCTTTCAGCACTGTAGCAGAAAAGGGAAAGTCAAAAAGCAAGTGAAGTGCATAAAGAATAAAAATGGATTGCTGCTGTATGATAACAAGGATATTGCGGATGCCTTAAACAGTTACTTTGTTGAGAATTTTACCTCAGAGTGGGTCTTTATTCGGCCAGATGGCAAGTTAAATGCTCAAGATTACTTCGCGGAAATTGAGGTGAGGGATAACGAAGTATTAGACAAGTTGCATAAACTAAAGGCAGATAAGGCGGCGAGTCCTGATGGCTTATATCCTAGAGTGCTCAGCGAAGTTAGTGAGACCTTAAGCCGCTATCCGCTATCTTCAGATGGTCTTTAGAAACTGGAGAAATGCCAAATGATTGGAAACAGGGCAATATAATACCAATATATAAGATAGGGGACCGTACTCAGCCAGGAAATTACTGGCTAGTCAGTTTAACTTGCATTGCTTGCAAAATATTGGAATCTATCTTAAGTCATGAGCTGGACTTATTTCTTGAACGTAACAGTGTCATGAGGGATAGCCAACATGGTTTCCGTAAGGGAAGGTCATGCCTGACAAACCCTCAGGCAGGTTTAAATTGGGAAGTTTAAAACTGAAATGTGCTCCACACGAGAAAGATCAGGGAGTGATTTTTGACCAAACCCTCACAGGCTCTAGCCATTGTGCCGCAACAGTTAAAAAAGCCAATCAGATGCTGGGATACATTGCCAAAAGTATTGAGTACAAATCTAAGGAGGTGATGCTTCTTTCGTACAACACATTCATCAGACCACATCGGGGGTATTCACTTCTGGGGACCATACTTTCAGAAAGATATAGAGGCTAAGAGAAAGTTCAGAGAAGAGCCACAAAGCTAATTCCAGGTATAAAAGATGAAAGCTATGAGAAGAGGCTGAAGATCCTTAATCTCTTTAGTCTTAGGAAAAGGAGACTAAGGGGTGATCTGATTGAGGTCTTAAAATATGTTAAAGGTATAAACAAAGTGAATTATGTAGTGTTGTTAGTAGAACTCGGGGTCACAAATGGAAGTTGACCAAAGGCAAATTCAGCACTGATATTTGGAAATATTTCTTCACCCAAAGAGTAATTTCGATATTGAAGAAAATCTCTGTTGTTTAGTTTCTTCTTTTACCGCTGATTCGACGATTCCAGAACAGGCTGTTTAATTCACTGTTAATCCGGGTTGGAAATAACTTGCGCATGGAGCGAATGGTAATGATGAGACACGTGAAGCACTTTATTAAAAGTTCAGTTGCAATGTAAAACGGTTGTGCCCACGGGAGAGGTCAACATCACACACCGAATGAAGGAAAATAGGCAGTTTAAGTAGTGTGAAGGAGTGACAAACAACACCCGGCCAGGAAGCCGCCCCCCACCAGGCCATCCAGAGGAGCTGGTTCTGGCTACAGGATGTCAGAACACCTCATCCTAATTTAATTAGATCAATGGTGGCCGTCTGCCAGTACCCAGTCGATTTGCATAGATACTATAGTGTATAGTGGCAATCACTGCTTCACAGCTCACCATTTGTTTGGAAAGAAGAAAGACAAATTGGGGTACACGCTGAGAAAACCCTGAAATCTAACAATATGGAATATCTTGCCTGATCATATTGTTTAGGCAGAGACCTTGGGGGTTTTCAAGAGCAGGCTTGACTTAGCTAGATACTATTGAGTCATTGAGTATCTGAAGGGATATATTCACAATAGTATAAAGAAACTGCCGAGCGTAGTTGGGCTGAACGGTCTGTTCTTGCCATTCATGTTATGTTATGTTAAATGTTGTCAGACTGGGTTGGTGCATAGTTTAGGTTACTCGATGTCTGCTAGTTTGGTGAAAAACGTTTGTACCGTCTTGAGCCCTTGTTGTCACTTTTTTTTCTGACAATGAAGACATAGATAGATGGAGAGATGAATAGTCTGTTTTCCTTATCGAAAAAAGAGATTGCCAGGTGTAGCAGCCCAGATTTACCCCCTGCCAGACTATACCCAAATATAATCTGTTCGAGACCAAAATCTACCCAGAGGTATATAATGGTCGACCCTGATTTATATCCCAGGGTATATTTTGGCCTTGGCCAGACTATACCCCACTAACACATATTTATACTGCCTCCCTCAGTATTTTTTGACTGAATATAGGGGGTATAAACTGGCCTGGTCGCAGTCAAACTGGGCTCGCACAGATTGTACCCGGTAGAAAATAGGCTAGCACAGATCATACCCCTTGTATAAAATAGGCTAGCACAGATTACAGTGGGGTGCAAAAATGTGGACACCCTTGGTTTAAATGTCTGTCACAATTAATCTCCAAGTGATTAAAAGCAATCCTTAATATTAAATGCTACGAAGTTAAACATGACACATTTCATCACATTTTAAAGCAAGAATCATTTTTATTTTTCACATTTTACAGTTTTAAAGTTATAAAACAAGGAAAAAAGCCTTGTACAAAAGTTTGGGAACCCTCTCAGCTTGTATTTTGTAACTCCTCTTCGGACAGCTATAACAGCTTGCAAACACTTCTTGCAGCCAGCTAAGAGTCTTTCAATTCTTGTCTTTGGAATTTTTCCCTATTCTTTCTGACCGAACATCTCTAGCTCAGAAATATTCTTTGGCTTTCTTGCATGCACGGCATGTTTTAGGTCTCTCCGCAGATTTTCAATAATACTCAAGTCTGGGGACTGTGATGGCCATTCCAAAACCGTCATCCATCTTTCCTGGTGGTACTTCATGGTGGATTTTGAGGTATGCTTCAGGTCATTGTCTTGCTGGAATACCTAACGTCTCTTCAACTTCAATTTCTGGACTGAGCTTTGACATTAGCCTCTAGATTGTCTTGATATTTGGTGGAATCCATTCTTCCTTCCAACCACACAATATTACCTGTGCCCCAGCTGCTACACATCCCCAAGGCATAATGGATCCACCTCCATGCTTAAGAGTTGGCAACGTGTTCTTCTCTGCAAATGTTTCACCCTTTTTTCTCCAAACATACCTTCTTTGGTTGAAGCAAAAAAGTTCAATTTTGGTTTTGTCAGTCTATAGCACGTTGTTCCAATAGGCTTGAGGTTTCTTGAGGTTTTCAGACGCTTAATTTTGTGTTGAGGTCATAGGAAGGGCTTCTTTCTTGCAACTCTGCCATATTGGTCTTTGTTTTTTAAGGTACGCTGTATTGTTGTCCCGTGAACAACTAGACCTGTGTCTGCTACTCTTTTTTGTAGCTCTTTTGCAGTGATGTGTGGGTTCTTCTAAGCATTTCTCACCAGATTTCGGGCCATTCTATCTGACTTTTTTCTTGGTGTTCCAGACCTTGCCTTGACTTCAGTGGTTCCATTTATTTTCCATTTTCTTACAATGTTTCTGACATATAAATGGGTAGTTTGAAAAGTTTGTGAGTTTTTTTGTAGCCCTTTCCTTGTTGGTAGAAGTGAATTATCTTGATTTTGACATCCTTGGGTAACCGTTTAGAGCAGGGCTATTCAACATTTTCTACAAAGGGTCGGTGTGGGTGCAGGCTTTCATTATAACCAAGCACTTACACTCCTGATACTACTAATCAAGCAGACTCTTGGGGTTGATTAGTAGTATCAGGTGTGTAACTGCTTGGTTGAAACGAAAGCCTGCACCCACACCAGCCTTTTCAGGATATGTTGAATAGCCCTGGTTTAGAGGAACACATGGTATTTAACAACAGACACGACAGCCACCACAGTCGGATACTTTAAAAGGCATGGAGTTACTTCAGAGTATAGTTCAACCCTGGAATTATATTCACCTGACTTATTGAAGCCCTAATGAGTAAATCACTGGGGTTTGGGCCATAGTTATCATCTTCTTAAAGAAAGAAGCTGCCCGTCGAGACGACGATGGCTGTCTGCGTTGAGTCCAAATTCCTATTTTCTACAGACACGCTCATGACTTACCGTGCCTATGTGGCTTGTACATCTTCGGTCACAGTGATGATACTTATACGCTCCTGGGTTACCGTTGGCGGTGACGTCCCTGTGTGCGTGACGGTGTGCACATTTAAGGGCGTTGTTTAGCTGCCTCAGATCGTTCAACTTTTTTAAGCCGACACTTTGGTGTTTCTCCAGCTGGAATGCTCCAATGCCTCAAGTTGCCATGTGTCTGGTGAGATGTTACATTGTTTAAGAGTGTCTTTTAGAGTGTCTTTTAGAGTGTCTTTCCATCGTAGGACTGGGCGACCGACAGATCTTTTTCCTTCAGCAAGTTCTCCGAAGAGTAGTTGTTTGGGGAGTCGGTTGTTAGGCATGCAAGCGATGTGGCCTGCCCACCTTAGTTGCATCTTGGAGAGGATGACCTCGATGTCTATGGTGTTGGCTCTTGACAGGACTTCATCGTTAGTCACTGTTGGTACGAGATACGAAGAATTGCACGTAGATGGCGTTGTTGAAAGTGGCGGAAACGTGTGATGTGATGACGGTATAGCGTCCACGTTTCGGCACCGTACAGAAGAGCTGACAACACAACTGCATTATACACAGCAATTTCGGTGGTAACTTTGATGTCATGCGATGACCGAAGGCGTTTCCATAGCCTGCCGAATGATGTACTGGCACATTGAATGCGATTATCAAGTTCTTTGTCTATGGTGCAGTCGCTTGATACAGTACTGCCACGGTATCTGAAGCTTTGGATGTTTGCTAGAGGAGTGTCGTTGACAGTAATCGGGGATGTCGTCGGTGAATTTGAGAGAAGCATGACTTCTGTTTTCTTCGTGTTGATGATAACGCCGAAGGATCTTGTGGCGGCCGAGAAGCTGTCCATCATACGCTGGAGGGATTCTTATGAATTTGCAACGAAAGCGCAGTCGTCAGCGTATTGGTACTCTCTCATGAGTGTCCGCAGGCACTTGGTGCTGGATTGGAGGCGACGAAGGTTGTAGAGTGAGCCGTCCATCCTGGAGCGGAGGTAAATGCCTACCACAGGCGTGTCTACAAAGGCATATGTGAAGAGAGCTGCAGCGAAGAGTGAGAAGAGTGTGGGAGCAAGTATACATCCTTGTTTCACGCCATTGTTGTATTGTATATCTTGAGTCAACACGCCATCTACCGAGATCTTAACGCACATGTTGGTATGTAGAAGCCTTAGAATGTTGACAAATTTTGGAGGACATCCCATCTTTCCTACGATTACCCGCAGTGCCTCACGGTTTACAAGATCAAACGCTTTTGTGAAGTCAACAAAGGTTCTGGTTCTGTTCTCGCGATTTCTCCATGAGCTGGCGGAGGGCAAAAATCATGTCATTCATTCCACGATTACGGCGAAATCCACACTGGGTTTCAGGCAGTACGGCTTCTGCGATGGGATCGCGCATTCTGTTCAGTAGTAATAGAGCAATGACTTTCCCGGCTACGGCTAGCAGACTAATGCCGCGATAGTTGCTGGTGTTGTGGCGATCATTCTTCTTGAAGATAGCGATGATTGTTGCGTCGCGGAGCTCAGCGGGGATGGTCTCGTCATTCCAGATCTTCACAATTATTTTGTGCAGATGTTTCGCAACCATGGGTCCTCCGTGCACAAACAATTCTGGTGGGATTCCATCAGGGCCCACGCTTTTATTACACTTTATATGTTTGATGGCCTTCTCCACTTCATTAAGAGTGAGAACATCAGCAAGAGAGTCAATTACTGGCCGTTGAGGGAGGTTGTTTATTACATTCACACCGTAGATGCTGGTCTCACTTAGAAGCTGTGTGAACTGCTCCTTCTATCTTTCACGAATGTCCTTGGGTGTCATAAGGAGCTTGCTTCAATCAGAGTTGAGCAGTGGGACAGTGGAGCTATTCTTAGGTCCGTAGATAGCATTTAGCGATTGAAACAGTTCTTCTGAGTTTCCAGTGTCGGCATGTCGCTGGGTCTCTTCTGCGCGTTCTTGCCACCATTTGTCCTTCATAGCTCGGATTTTATTCGCTATGGTTCGTTTTACTGCCTTTAACTTCTCACCAGGTTCATTCTCCCTTGATTTAAATAGCTCAGTGATTTCAGCGTCGTTCTCATCAAACCAGTCTTTGTGAGCGTGTTTTTGATGGCCTAGGATAGTCTCAGCCGAGTTTAGAAGAACCGTTTTAAGACTATCCCACTCTGGAACTTCAATGATTTGTAGTTGTTCTTCGATAGAGTTTCTAAGTGCTGTTACTGTTTCTTGTGACTTGAGTTTTGATACGCAGAACTTCTTAGGAATTCGTTGAGCTTTTCTGAGAGCTGGTTTACTGATCTTAAGAGACACTTTAGAGATTAGAAGTCGGTGATCCGTCCAGCAATCGGCACCTCACATAACACTAATGACATGGAAGTCCGAGATTTTAGATGACTTTGTGACGATGTAGTCTATTAGGTGCCAATGACCGAAGCTAGGATGCTTCCAAGTGGTCTTGAGTTTGTTTGGTAGCTGAAAGTGCGTATTGGTGATGGTAAGGTTGTTTTCAGCACACAGTGCGAGGAGAAGGTGACCGTTGTTGTTTGCGTTGCCGATTCCATGATGACCAAGAACGGAAGGCCAGGTTTGATAGTCACAGCCAACTCTGGCATTGAAGTCGCCAAGAACAATACATTTGTCCTGAGTTGGTATAGCATGAATGATGGTTGATAGCTCATCATAGAAAGCGTCTTTCGTTGCGTCTGTATGTTGCATGGTGGGAGCATAAACGCTTATGACATGGAGTGAGCGTTTCTTACACAACGACAGACGGAGTGAGATGATGCGGTCCGAGTGTCCGACTGGTAGTTCTGATGGCCGGATCGATGACTTGATGGCAAAGCCCACGCCTGATTCATGTTTCTCTGAGGATGGTTTGCCTTTCCAGTAAAAGGTGTATCCACCTGCTACCTCAGTGAGGGACCCTGAATCGTGGAGTCTTGTTTCGCTAAGAGCAGCAAAGTCGATGTTGTAGCGCTGTCGCTTATGGGCTACAAGAGCAGTAGATCACTCAGGTCAGATGCTTTCTGGATTTTCATTGAGTGTTCTTACGTTCCAGGCCGCAAATTTGAGATAAGTGTACTTTCGACCGCTTTGAGTGAGTACCCTCCAGCCGCGGTGTGCTGGGCAGGTGAATGATGAGTGTGCGTGTTACCCCACCTTTTCTAGGGGCTTCCCCGGATTGGGGGAGGGTGTGCATCCCTAAATAGGGTATCCTCGTCGCTTGGTGAAATACCGAAGGATATTATCTCTCGTTCTATCCAGCGATTGTTAAAATCCAAGCCGCTGTCAATCCAACTATTCACTAGAGGCCTCCAGCGTACTAAGCCTGCCCCCGTCATGCGTCATTCATTTTGGTGGACTTTTGTTCGCAGACTGCATGCACAATGAGAAGAGCATGGTTGTGCAGACCATATTCTATTAACTTGGTCACGTAGTTCCATCTTCAGTGGCATGAATGATCGAGACGACTTTGAAACTACACAGTTGCAGGGAGAGGCTATCGACACAGTTACGCTGTGAGCGCCCAGCATCACACGCCTTGCGGGGCATGCCCCTGCTCCCTGAATAGTACTACACTATTTAACCCATAGGTGGGGCCCAGACAGGTACTACCACCCCGGGGCAGGGTGGACCTGGGAATAATGGTAACTAAGGGTTTACTCCATCCTCCCTACAACTCCAGAACTCCCTAACTGGAGCCTTACCACCGGTTGTAGTTTAACGTCATACCCAGGACAGCATCTTCTTAAAAGGTAACAAAGAATAATCCAAAAGGGTTTCCAAACTTTTGAACAGGGCCTTTTTAAATTTTAAATTATTCAGAAAAAATAAAAGGAAACCTTGCTTTTAAATTTGCAGAAAGGTGTCATGTTTAACTTTGTAGCATTTAGTGTTCAGGTTTGCTTTCAATCAACTGAAGATTAATTGTAACAGGGATTTAAACCAAGGGTGCCCAATATTTGCAACCCACCGTATACCCGGCATATGTAGTTGGCGAGCCCAGATTATACCCAGGGTATAAGGCTAGCCCAGATTATACCCAGGATATAAAGTAGGCTAGCCCAGATTATTCTTGGGCATAAACTAGGCTTGCCCACTTTATTCCCGGGGATACTGTGGGCTGGGGGTATGCTTTGGGCTCTTACACCGGTGGTTATATTGAATCAGAGATCAATAGCTGCTGTGTAAATAAAGGTGTCCTCTGGTGAGGGCGGGTGGAGGAGGGAACATTTTTAGGAGGCCATGCTTTGTATTGCATCTTTGTATGACTAGTAATGCCTGTCCTATATCTCATTAACTTTTTAAGTGTTGTATTTTTATTGAACAGTGCATCCTCGTCAGGCTGCACTCTGGCTTTCTATAAAAAAGAAATAAAAAAAAAGAGATATTTGCCGACATAGCTGGGTTAGTATATGGGTGATTCTTTCAATACGGGCACAACTAGGACATCACAAATGACTGATTAAAAAGTTTGCAGAATCCAACTGAATAAACTCTGGTGGACACGGTGGGGGCCCTGTAGTGTACAACCAGTATACCAGCAGAGCTGGTATTCTCCTGTTCTTTTCACGATGGGCAATTTTTATTTACATGGCCTTTCCACTTCGTTACTTTTTCAGACAAAACTGAAAGTACAATGATATGAACATGTAACCATATCCAAACAGATCTTTTATGGTTCTGTCACCTCTGTTGAAGATACTCAGACATTCTTAATCTTGGAGATGCACAGCAATTACGTCTAGCATGGCCTTCATAACAGAGTAGAGGAATTTAGTTACGGAGTAGAATATGCTGGTAAAGGAGTGCAAATTGTTGCATTTGAAATGTTTGTAGCACTACATTAGATTTGCCTGGTCATTGAACCAAAGTGTACATGTAATCAAGTAAATAATCCAAATATAATGTAAACAGTATTTTATTTTACACACAGCAGCAATCATGACAAACCTTTACAGAAAATAGAAAAAATTACTTTCAAAGGGTTTATTTTATGATATTTGTTAAGAACGTACATGGGGTAGCTGGTAGACGGAACAGCATTACATACAGAAACCCCAAAAAAACAACATCAATTTTTTTCTGCTTGCACCTAAATTTGAATCTTTGTAGGGAATAAAATCTTCAAACCCTTATTTTCAAGTAGTTAAGTTATTAAAATTAAGTTATTATGAAATGAATGCACCTAAAGTGCTAATAAGGCTTCTCTTTCGACCTACTCAAGAATGTCACAAAAATAAACTGAAAAATTGCCCCTAAATGGACATATTAAATGTAATAACTTTTCAGTGATTTATGTGAGGGGCATAAAGTTATTTCTGTTATCTCTCTGGGATGTGTACTAAATACCTAAATTATGCATCTGACCCACCCATTAAGAAAAAATGAGGGTGGAAGTTGGGAGTATGCAAATCTACCCTTTTGCTTGGACAGGTCCAGAAGTATAGTGAGGAATGTTCTGCAGATTTTGTCTTTGTCCAAATGTAAAGAGAACCAATTTTTTTTCTACTCCGTTACCAATTAAGTCCATTCCGTTCCTATAAGTGGTAATGGAGTGAAAGTGACGGAGTGGATTTTTTTTCAAGTAAATGGATCAGAGCCACCATGCTCTGAAAAATGCTCTTTGAAAAGTCACTTAAAAAGTTGCTCCTAGGTTTCCATGGAAATTGCTACAAGTAACGGAGTGGAAATGAAAAAGCATACTTACCCGACTTCACAGTTATAAATGAAAATACTGAGAAAATGCTGGCCTCTTCACCAAGTGCTTTCTCTCACAGGAAAGGGGGTTACATAAATGTTTTTCAGCAAGGACCAAATCTGCTGGTTTCCCTGTCTCCAGCCAGGGGAAGCCACTACATTAGGTGGTAACGGAGTGGAGTGGATTTTCCAAGACAGGAACAAAAATTGATTTTTTTCAGCCTCTTGGGAGAATAATGATATTTGTTTTTTTGGAATTAATAAATCTGACAATACTAGTTAAGACAACTGTTCCTCGGGTTGTGGTTCAGGGAAATATGCTTAAATATGAGCCCAACAATGAATCCACCCTAACTGGGGACATTGCTGAATCCAAGCAAAGCTGACGTTCAATGCTGCAGTACAAAAAAAATAGATGAAATTCAGATCTAATATTTGTCCCCTGCCGCGCGAATGCGCGAAGCGGCGGGACATAGTATTCACTTACTTACGTCCGTCCGTCCTTCCGTACGTCCGTATCCTTGTCAGCGAGATATCTCAAGAACGAATTGACGGATTTCCTTAAAATTTCATGTCAACATGTATTAGTGTGACACCCCGGCGCCAGTCGATTTTGGTGACCTTCGCGCCATTCTCAAGGTCACACCGAGAGATTGTGGATTTTCACACTGATAGCCTTGTCAGTGAGATATCTCCAGAACGAATTGACGGACTTACTTCAAATCTTATGTCAACATGTATTAGTGTGATACCCCGGCGCCAGTCAATTTTGGTAACCTTCGCGCCATTCTCAAGGTCACACCGAGAGATTGTGGATTTTCACACTGATAGCCTTGTCAGCGAGATATCTCAAGAACGAATGATATCTGTAAACCAATCATTATTAACTATGGCATGTGAGAGGAGACAAAAAGGTATGATATCAACACAGATATCAAATACTATTTGTTACATTTTTTCCTGAAACATTAACAATAACTAGGTCATCAATTCTTTCTCGACCATACTTATTTCGATTCTATGAAGATTGAGTTCTGTATTGTGGAAGAGAAGGAAATGTATAAAAACAAAATGGTTTTATTATGTTTATTTCATCAATTAAGCATTTTTTCAAGTTTAAGTCACTGCCAGATTCACCACATTTGATAAAATTCATATCATTACAGCTCATACACATCCACTGAAAGGTAATACACTACACTGTTACATCCACCAAATGCAATGTTTTCTATCTTGTCTGAAATGCAGTTTCTACCTGAATATGGCTCAGAGGTCCTTCCTCTAAATGTAGCAAAATAAAACAAAAATAACAAAATAAAAGTACACAGAAGAACATACATTCAAGTAAACATGCCTTTCAAAAGTCATTTTCATCCCCACATCTATTTGAGCATTTCAATGTGGTTAATGAATTTGAAGACAAAGTCTACATTTCTGTTCACAGTTTTAGTGAACAGACACTTGTCTTTTATCTGAGATGCTTGTATAGCTACTAAAGATCCCAGACTGACAAGGTTTGGTGGGAGTCAAATGTTAACACCGAGCTAAGATGCAAGGACTTTGCTTGATGTCCCTCTCGACGTGGTGGAAGCGGGAACGGATGGCAGGGAGACTGAGGCCGATGAGGTGACCCTCATGGAGGCGACGAGCAACTCAGGGGGGTGAGAACTGCCAGAGACAACGTCATCCCGGCAAGCGAGGCGGGGTGCTTGTCAGACTGCGTGAGCACCCCTCTAAGATCCCGCTGCCATCGATTTATTTGGCAAATATGCAATCTCTGCCTAACAAAATTGACGACCTGCTCAGCCGGATTCTTTCCCAGCGCGAGGCCAGGGAGTGCTCTGTGTTGTGTTTCACGGAGACCTGGCTTGACGAAAACACACCGGACACAGCTTTTATTCCACAGAATTTTTCCGTTTTCCACTCCGACCGAAAGAAGGAGAGTACCGGGAAGAGAAAAGGTGGAGGTGTGTGTTTTCTAGTTAATCGAAATTACTGCATGGACACTGTTATCATGGATAAGACTTACACTCTGAATCTGAAACGTCTTACGATTAAGTGTCGCCCGTTCTACCACCCGAGGGATTTTCTGCCATTTTTATGTTTGCTGTTTACATTCACCCATGGGCCGATGGCAATGCTGCCTTAAGCGAATTGGCTAACATTATACAGAAATATGAAAACGCGAACCCGGACGCGGTCTTGGTTACAGCTGGAGATTTCGATCATTGTCGTTTAAAATCTGTCCTCCCTCATTTCTCTCAACATGTTTAACTCCCTACCAGGAGCAGGAGGGTTCTGGATATCTGTTATAGCAATGTCAAGGCTGCTTATCAGTCCTTTCCCAGGCCAGCTATTGGCAGATCAGATCACGCTGCCATTTTCTGCTCTTAACTCAATTTACCCCTCAAATCTGATCAGTAAGCTACTTACAACTACTTGGTTTGTGTGATACCATCTGTGAATGGCTTAAGCTTTCTTATTTTAAGACCTCAAAGAGTCCGTATGGGAAATGCATGATCAGATGAACTTGTTTAAAGTACAGGCTCGCCACAAGGATGTATTCTCAGCTCATTACTGTTCTCTCTTTGTACCCATGACTGTGTTGCTTCACATCCCAACAATATGATAGTAAAGTACGCTGATGACTCTATTGTTATCGGGCTTATTAACTCTAGTGACGAGACAAATTAAAGATCTGAGGCGCAAAATTTTGTTAAATGGAGTGTGGCGAACAACCTTATTCTGAATGCTTCAAAAACTAAGGAGCTAGTAGTCTTTCACCGTGGTAAAGCCTCTCACTCTCCCATCAAAATAAATGAAGTTGAAGTAGAGATGGTGAGTAGTTTTAAATTCCTCGGAGTCACCATTTCTAATGATCTTAGCTGGCGCGCTGACACTAAAATTCTTGTTAAGAAATCTCATCAGTGGCTCCTTTACTTAAGGAAACTTAAAGATTTTATGCAAAACAGTCAGATTTTGATCAATTTCTGTGTATTATTGAGAGTATTCTTACCAGCTCTTTTACTGTTTGGTTTGGTAATCTTACAGTCCAGGAGCGAAAATCCCTGAACGGAGTTATACGCCGTGCACGCAAGATAATTGGTTTCAACCTTCCAATTTTGGAGGACCTGTACAGCTCCGGGCTCCCGTCTCGGGCCACAAGTATTATAAATGAGCCCAGTCACCCTGCTGCATGTCTTTTTGTCCCCCTTCCATCGGGGAAACGTTATAGATCAATTACATGCTCTACCTCTCGTTTTGTGGGGAGTTTTTTTCCAAGTGACTCAATAATTTTTAAATGCGTGTAGACCGTCCTTTGATATGTAAAGTCGGTTTTCTGATGATGTGCACTAGGTAATTGTGCCCATGTGCTTTGGGCTCTTATGCTCAGGCACTTTACAACTTCTACGCACTTTTTTTACTGTCTTGTGCCATATGACCGCTGGAATATCCATGTCAGCTTGTTTTTCCATGTGAACTTGTTTTCTTATTATTTATATAGATTCTTAACCTGTTTTTACTATTTGTATTTTAATTTTTATTATTATGTTTCTTGTAATCTGTTTCAAGCTTTTGCTCCCATTTCCGATGCAGTATTACTGTAAATGCAGACCTGCCAACATGTACGCATTTTAACATCAAAGTACGCTGGTACGAGTTGATGCTATTTGAGTACGCATATCGCTGGATCTCTCCAGTTTCAGTTAATGCATCAGTTTAAGTTGACACACTCATCAGTTGATGTCCGGTGAGCAGAGGCGCGTATGCATAACGAAAATATTTCGACCAATCAGCGAGTACGTGTGCCTCACCTGCCCTCCCAACCACGGCCCTCTCGGAAAAAACCTCGCTTCGAATTGAGTTTAGTCTCATTCCCAAGTTATAGGCTGCAAACCCTCTTCGCCACACCTCTGGGTCATCATATGTTGAAAATACACCCAATTCAAACATCGGCGAAATGGTAAATTCTACCATGGATGCAGCGAATCCTGTATTTTGATTAGTAGAATACCTACGGCAGAATACCCGGCGCTGCTTGAAGACCTGGCGTTCGATTATAATGCCGTTTCACTGCGAATTAATCTCATTGTCACGAAAAGCGAACGCCATTTACTTTAGTTTGAGATAATTTCGCTTTTATTTGGGTTTGTGCTTGCAGAAATACTATGAAACGGCCTAAAACAATGAAATGTAATAACGAAGTTCGCAAAAGGCTTTCTGACATTCTGTGTAATGTTCCACATGATTGCCTCCAAAGGCAGCGTTTGATACGCTGTTTCAAGTGCACCACTAATGGCGCTTTTCCACTACTTGGTACGGGCTCTACGCCACTCCACTCGGTACCGGATATTTTTCTGGGAGGTTGTTTGCCTTGAGTGGGTAGTACTGCCTCTGTGAAGCTGGTCATCATAGTGGCGCAGCACGAAACTTCCGCGATGTCATCCTCAATACGACACACAATGTAGCTACAGTTATATCAAGTTTACATTTATTCCATCGATTTTGTTAAAGATTTTTGTGTTCAAATCCGGTATTGTATTTTCTGAATTGAATTGCATTTTCTATTTGACATTGTCGTGTCCAATTCAGTTGCCCGTAAAATTGCGTGCCACCCCACTACGCAAAGCAGTGAAATCCGTAAAAGGCATGGAAAGCGAATGTATATTTCACTCTAAAGTTCACGGCAAAACAAACGAATTGTTAAAGTATGGGATATTTAAGTGATCATTGCAGAGCAGAGTTCCTCGTTGCAAATCGCAGGACAAGGCAGCCATCAGAATTAATCGCTTATGCGTCATTTCATTTGTGATAACTTTAAGAGAAAAATGATTCGTTGACATCCGTCATGTTTTTTTCTATGCGATTTTATTAAAACGAGGCTTGATAGCAGAACTTTCTTAAGGGGAATTAGTTAGGGAACATAACTGGACACAAGACCGTCACTTAATTTCGCCATGAACGGGCCACAAACAAAGAGAAACACATTTCATGAATGTAGCTTTGATAAATAAGCGAAACCGTGTTTGAAAGGTAAGGCAACGCACAGTGTACCGAACAAGATGCCTATAACGGTATAATTCGATGATTATTACACCTGTGCTAATCTTAAAACTCCTCAATCTAACTTGAATTAGAGGTCGACGACAGAGTCGTCTTTCGCAGTGACGAAACACTCTGACCAATCAGTAGGCCTTAGTGTGTCACATCACTTTTAAGTACCTAGTACCCGGTTGGCTTTTTTGGAACCCCGGGAGAGCAGGTACCAGAAAAGGTGGTACCAGTAGGTACTTTTTTCTAATGGAAAAGCAAAAGAGGCGAGTAGAGTAGAGCCGGTACCGCGTAGTGGAAAAGGGCCATAAGATGAGAATGATGGAAAGTTAAACAGTGCAATTGTTTAATGCATGGCAAATTGTATTTGTTTTGGTATTTTTGCCCATTTATTTAATTAATTAATTGATTGATTTGCAATGAATGTTGACTTGCTTTTCTGGCAACATTTTCCGTTATTATTGACTATTACGCAGTTATTTTATGTGTAACTAAGAAAAGCAAAGTACTACATTTCAAATTCATTTTTACTGCTGTTCTGACAATAAATTCGCTGGCTGTTTGAAGTAAATTGTATCTCTATGCAATTTTATTTGCCAGTAGGGTGGGAGGTGATAGGGGGGTGGGGGGGGGGGGGGGGGGGTCAGGTAGTACTCATAAATTTTCTTCAAGGTTGGCAGGTCTGTAAATGGCAATAAACTTGAACTGAACTGAACCAGCAGTGGTCAGCAGCTCTTTTCAGAAGTTGCGTGCAATTGGCCAATGCACTACAGGGATGCAATTTAAGAGGGGCCTGCTGGGAAGGGTTATGAAGAATAGAGTTCCTTTAGGCGTCTCCTGTTGGCCAGACAGGCCCTGATAAAGAAGATTCTGACCTCTAGTTTCACAACTTAACAGCTGCCCTCAGTCCTGTTTTGTAAACTATTATTTTGTATAAGAATAAAAAGCAGGGTTTAATGGAGGGCAAAATATTTGTAAATGTTGTTGACAGCACACATGCGGGGGTACAGTTTAGATCTGGGCTTTTCCAGAGAATGGTTTGCGGTCAATATTTTCACTTCCCTGTGCGAATCCCACCCACCCCCCTGGATCAGCCACTGCATCATTATCTCTTCTTAATCATTATAAGCCACATTTTGGTTTTGATTAGTCAGTTGGCTGAATAAATAGCCTGACTGAAAGTTAGGCAAAGTACACGGTAATTGATTTAAGATGAGCTAATTATGCAAAGGGAATGGCTCTGTCCAAACTCGTTGGCAGTTAGCGAACTTCAAATCAGTTTTCTCCCAGAAAGCATTTCAAATGACCGCATTAGGCATGTGTCATAGAAAAGGTAATAAGCAAGCACATACTTTTACTGCGCTTAGAATAATTGCGACGTCTGACTCGTCGCAGCACCACCAAATATCCAGTCAAAACTCAAAATACAGCCCCCAGAAATTTTTCATAAAAAGAAGTATGTATACACAACACATATTGGCTGTTTTATCAGTTAGGGGTACCATAGGGCCATCTTATGGTGAAATATGAATGGGCTGGATGGGGTGGAGGTGTCCTTTCTGATGAAAAAATAGAAATTGAAATGCGAGTGACAATGGGAAAATGTACCTAAAAGCAGTGAAGGTATTGCACGTGTTCATTATTTCTGGTCAGGATATTAGAGAAGAGGCCTATCTAAAATACTAACAAGTGAAAATTCTCGAGCTGTGGATATAGAGGTGTGTAGCGGCCATAATCGTAGTATGTGAAACGCAAGTGATGTGGCATAGCCAAATACCTTAGGCACGGCGAATGGCTCTGTACATGCAAACCAATGACAATATCAGCTTGGAAATTTCACTCGCCGATCTGTTTTAACTGATAGAACCCAAAAAACTGTGTTCCGGTACAAATTGAGACATCTGCGTACACCCAGACACCTCCTCAAAAATATTTTGTAAGAATTTCATCTAAATTCCTTACCTTTCTGAAAAATTTCTCTTGTACTTTGCAGTAAAATCTGTTGTGGATTTGCCTCAATCGAAGCTTGAGATCCTCTGAGTTGTTTACGGAGGAACCCGGATGTAGGTTACCTTCGCCGGTTAACAGAACGTCGCTTTCCTCTTCTCACCACATTTTTGACACCGAACAATCACTTGCGTTTCACTCACCGAGCAACAGCCCATAGAGCCTAACTGAATGAATTTTCCTTCTTGTTTTACGTTTAGGGTTGCTAAATATACCCTGTAACTTTGTTTGGATGGTAGGACCTATAGACATTAGCAGTAGTTTGTGCTATATATAGGTAAATGTCAGTGAAACGTGAGTGACGTGGCTGGTGTTGAAAAATAGTTTTTTCATGCTGGCACAGGCTCAGGTCAATGTATGTAAAAATAATTTCTATGAACATAACCCTTATAAAAACCTTTTCTCACTCACAATCATAAACACAAACATCTGGAGTTCGCTAAGCGGTACTGGGACCGTCTGCTTTGGACAGATGAGACCAAGATCGAGTGTTTGTTGCCAAAAAGCTCTAAGTGGGTCTGGCAGAACACAAAAGATGAGTATGCAGAAAAGCACCTCATGCCCACGGTGAAGTATGGGGCAGGATCGGTGATGCCATGGGCCTGTCTCTCTTCGAGAGGCCCTGGGAACCTTGTTAGGGTGCATGGCCTCATGAACGCTTTGAAATACCAGAACATTTTAAATCAAAATCTGGTGGCCTCTGCCCAAAAGCAGAAGATGGGTCGTCACTCGGTCTTTCGGCAAGATAATGACCCTAAACGTGGCCAAACACAGAACTCAGAAAAGGTTCACCAGACACAGAATCAAGCACCTCCCATGGCCATCTCAGTCCCCAGACCTCAACCCCAAAACCTGTGCAGTGAGCTGAAGAGGAGAGTGCAGAGGAGAGGACCCAGGTCGCTGGATGATTTAGAGAGATTGTGCAGAGGAATGGTCGAAGATCCCTCTTTCTGTATTCTCCCATCTTTTGAAACATTATAGGAGAAGATTAGGTGCTGTTTTGTTGGCAAAAGGGGGTTTTACAAAGTATTAACATCAGGGGTGCTAATAATTGTGGCACATGTGATTTGATGTAAAAGAATTATTTCATAATGTGGGATTTTTTTCCCACTGAATAAATGCACTTGAATTAAAGGTTGGATTTTCCTCTTTTTTTCATTGTGGTCCTATATTCTTGAGAAAAAAACTGAATTTATTAGAAGCTAAAGAACACATCTTCACCAGGGGTGCCAATAATTATGAAGGGCGCTGTAAATATGGACTTTAAATGATTTGCAAGTTATTAAATTAAGTTTTCATTTTCATTTTACGCAGTGTCCCAACTTTTTGGGCAACAAGGTTACATTTTAGTATTCATGCTTTTTTTTTTTTACTGTATTTATCTTTTTGTGTAATAATACACACACAAACTACAGTACATCTGCTCAAATGCTTGTTGAACAAGTTCAAACTGCTGTAACACCCCACTTAGGGCAGACTTATCCCTTTATTATGATTCGAAGTTCAATCCTCTTCATATGCTAATTGCACTCAACAAAAATATAAACGCAACACTTTTGTTTTTGCTCCCATTTGTCATGAGATGGACTCAAAGAACTAAAATTCATTCCAGATACACAATATTACCATTTCTCTCAAGCATTGCTCACAAATCTGTCTAAATGTGTGATAGTGAGCACTTTTGCTTTGCTGAGACAATCCATCCCATCTCACAGGTGTGCCACATCAAGATGCTCATCAGACACCATGATTAGTGCACAGGTGTACCTTATACTGCCCACAATAAAAGGCCACTCTGAAATGTGCAGTTTTGTCTCACAGCAAAATGCCACAAATGGCGCAAGCATTAAGGGAGCGTGCAATTGGCATGCTGACAACAGGAATGTCAACCAGATCTGTTGCTCTGGCATTGAATGTTCATTTCTCCACCATAAGCCGTCTCCAAAGGCAAGAGAATATGGCAGTACATCCAACCGGCCTCACAACCGCAGACCACGTGTAACCACACTAGCCCAAGACCTCTCCATCCAGCAGGTTCACCTCCAAGGTCGTCTGAGACCAGCTACTCAGACAGCTGCTGAAACAATTGGTTTGCATAACCAAAGAATTTCTGCACAAACTGTCAGAAACCGTCTCAGGGAAGCTCAACTGCATGCTCGTCGTCCTCATCTGGGTCTTAACCTGACTCCAGATCGTCGCCGTAACAGACTTGAGTGGGCAAATGCTCACATTCGATGGCGTCTGGCACGTTGGAGAGGTGTTCTCTTCACGGATGAATCTCGGTTTACATTGTTCAGGGCAGATGGCAGACAGCGTGTGTGGCGTCGTGTGGGTGAGCGCTTTGCTGATGTCAATGTTGTGGATCGAGTGACCCATGGTGGTGGTGGGGTTATGGTATGGGCAGGCATCTGCTATGGACGAAGAACACAGGTGCATTTTATTGGTGGCATTTTGAATGCACAGAGATACCGTGATGAGATCCTGAGGCCCATTGTTGTGCCATACATCCATGAACATCACCTCATGTTTCAGCAAGATAATGCACGGCCCCATGTTGCAAGGATCTGTACACAATTCTTGGAAGCTGAAAATGTCCCAGTTCTTGCATGGCCAGCATACTCACCGGACATGTCACCCATTGAGCATGTTTGGGATGTGCTTGACCGGCGTATACGACAGCGCGTACCAGTTCCCACTAATATCCAGCAACTTTGCACAGCCATTGAAGAGGAGTGGACCAACATTCCACAGGCCACAATTGACAATCTGATAAACTCTATGCGAAGAAGATGTGTTGCACTGCATGAGGCAAATGGTGGTCACACCAGATACTGACTGGTTCTGAGTCCCCAGACCCCCAATAAAGCAAAAACTGCACATTTCAGGGTGGCCTTTTATTGTGGGCGGTATAAGGTACACCTGTGCACTAATCATGGTGTCTGATGAGCATCTTGATGTGGCACACCTGTGGGATGGATTGTCTCAGCAAAGCAAAAGTGCTCACTATCACACATTTAGACAGATTTGTGAACAATGTTTGAGAGAAATGGTAATATTGTGTATCTGGAATGAATTTTAGATCTTTGAGTCCATCTCATGACAAATGGGAGCAAAAACAAAAGTGTTGCGTTTATATTTTTGTTGAGTGTAGATTAATATTCCTCAGGAATGAAGGTTCCCAGCATCCCGTTTGGAAATGGAGAGAACAGTGAGAACCATGAAGTTGACCTTCGGGCAGATTCATAGAATCTGTGGTTTTACAATGTCTTCCATCCTCTCTGGTATTAACGCTCAGCCACATCACTCCAGTTCTTATAAACCAGAACTGACACTAACACAGACGATTGCCGCACTACTGATGCTGGCACAGACTTCCTACGTACACGCAGACACACACACACATGCACGCATTAACATATACACATAAAAATACATACAAACTGGCACATACATAAACTTACATACACGCACACATACATAAAAACATGCAAACACACATACACTCATACACACACATACATAAAATTGCATTCACGCATACAGTATCTCACAAAAAAGAGTACACCCCTCACATTTTGACAATTAATTTATTATATCTTTTCAAGGGACAATGCTAGAGAAGTGAAACTTTCATATATTCTAGAGTAGCCGTGGTGTAATATGTGTAGCAGTGTAGATTTACTGCACTGTCCAAATACCTGAACAGTCACTATTTCCAAAATGGATGGCAACAAAAGTGAGTACACATCCCAATTGATAATGATCAACCAAGCAATGAAAAGCGACTTGTTCATCATGTTCATGCTTTTGTCTGTTTGACTGGGCCATGTGAGATTGTGTAACATGTTGAAGGCTTACATTGTGGTGCTTTGGGTGCGATGCTCTCATTCTGATCACTGGATGGTCAACATGGCACCTCATGGGAAAGAACTCTCTGAGGATCTGAAAAAGAGAATTGTTGCCCTCCACAAAGATGGTCTAAGCTACAAGAAGATCTGTGAAACCATGAAACTGAGCTACAGCACGGTGGCCAAGGTTATCCAGCGGTTTTCCAAGAGGAGTTCTGCTCAGAACAGGCCTCGTCACGGTCGACCGAAGAGGTTGAGTCCTCGTGCTCTGCGTCAGGTGCACAAGTTGCCTTCAGAAAACAGACGCAGGAGTGCTGGCAGCATTGCTAACAAGGTTGTAGCAGTAGGATAACAGCCTGTCAGTGCTCAGACCATACGCCATGCTCGGCGCAAAGTTGGTCTGCATGGCCGTCAGCCAAGATGGAAGCCTCTTCTGAAGCTAGCCCACAAGAAACCCCGAAAACAGTTTGTTGAAGACAACCAGTCCAAGAACATGAACTACAAGAACCATGCTCTGTGGTCTGACGAGACCAAGATAAACTTGTTCGGCTCAGATGGTATCCAGCATGTGTGGCGCCGCCCTGGTGAGAAGTATCAAAACAAGTGTGTACTGCCTACAGTCAAACATGGTGCTGACAGTTTCATGGTCTGGGGCTGCATGAGTGCTTCTGGTCCTGGGGAGCTGCACTCCATTAATGGAATAATGGATCCAACATGTACTGTGAGATTCTGAAGCAGAACATGACGCCCTCCCTTCAGAAACTAGGCCGCACGGCTGTTTTCCAACATGATGACGACCCGAAACACACCTCCAAGATGACAATTGCCTTCCTGAAGAAGCTGAAGGTGATGGTATGGACAAGTATGTCAGACCTGAATCCCATTGAGCACCAGTGGGGCATCCTTAGGAGGAAGGTGGATGAGCAGCAGGAGTCCAACATCCACCAGCTCCGTGATGTTGTCATGGAGGAGTGGAGGATCCCAGCAACAACCTGTGCTGCTCTGGTGAATTCCATGCCTTGGAGAATCAAGGCAGTGCTGGACAACAATGGCAGTCACTCTAAATATTGACACTATGGACGCAATTTGGCATGTTGACAGTAAGGTGTACTCACTTTTGTTGCCACCCATTTTGGAAATAGTGACTGTTCAGTTATTTGGACAGTGCCGTAAATCTACACTGCTACACATATTGTGCAATGACTACTCTAGAATATACTCAGTTTTCACTTCTGTAACGTTGGCCCTTAAAAAGATATACTAAATTGATAGTCGAAATGTGAAGGGTGTACTCACTTTTGTGAGATACTGTATATACTCATACATACACATGTACACTCACACACTATCACATACGTATACATATGCACTTAAACATTTACACTCAGACATAGACACACACAAAAATACATACAAACATACAGACAAATACACACACACAAACACGCACACATATACATTCATGCACACACACACATGCATACACATATACAGGTACTACTCAGAAAATTTGAATATCGTGTAAAAGTCGGTTTATTTAGGCAATTCAACATAAAAGGTAAAACTTGTATATTTTATAGACTCATTACATGCAAAGTGAGAGATCTCAAGCATTTGTTGGTTCTAATTTTGATGATTATGATTTACAGCTCATTAAAACCTCAAATACAAAAACTCAGAAAATTAGAATATTGTGAATATAACCAATATTGTGCGTGAAACAACTCACAGGCGGATGCTGGACATGGGCTTTAAATGTCGAATTTCTGTTGTCAAGCCACTCCTCAACAGCAAGCAACACCAGAGGCACCTTCACTGGGCTAAAGAAAAGAAGAACTGGTCTGTTTCCCAGTGGTCCAAAGTCCTCTTTTCTAATGAGAGCAAATTTTGCATCTCATTTCGCAACAAAGGTCCAAGAGTCTGGAGGAAGACTGAAGAGGCGCATGATGGAAAATGGATGAAGTCCAGTGTTAAGTTTCCCCAGTCTCTGATGACTGGGGGAGCCATGTCAGCTGCTGGTGTTGGTCCCCTGTGCTTTCTCAAGTCCAGAGTAAACGCAGCAGTCTACCAGAACATTTTAGAGCACTTCATGCTTGCTTCAACGAACCAGCTTTATGGGGATGCAGACATCATCTTCCAGCAGGACTTGGCACCTGCCCACACTGTCAAAAGTACCAAATCCTGGTTCAACAACCACGGGATTACTGTGGTTGATTGGCCCGCAATCTCACCTGACCTGAACCCCGTAGAAAATCTATGGGGCATTGTCAAGAGAAAGGTGAACGAAAAGAGACCAAACAATAAAGAAGAGTTCAAGGCCGTGATTGAAGCATGCTGGTCTTCGATAACAGCTGAGAAATGCCACAGGCTGGTAGCATTCATGCCACGCCGGATTGAAGCAGTCATTCGTGCAAAAGGGGCCCCAACCAAGTACTAATTACAGATGCAAGATTTTCCTTTCAGAGGCCAGACATTTTTGTTTTTGAAATCCTTTTTTTTTTTTTTAAATTGATTTCATGTAATATTCTAATTTTATTAATTTAATAATTCCATTTATTACTACACCTTCAGCTGTATGTAGGCATGTAGCCAGAACTGTATAATGAGAGACTGCGACAACTTGCGTTTTGAAGCCATTTTGGGGCCAAAGAAAATGAGGGACATGTTTCAGTTATACATAACAATAGTATAAAGGTATTTAACATTTTTTAGGACTTTTTTCACTACATTTCGCTCTCTGAGGATGTGTGGGTCTTTTAAATATGTTGAAAACTGTTGTGATTCTGCTTCTGCCATGCCATGTACCATGTTTTTTGTCATGCCCATGTATTAAGTTCGGTGCTTGGCCTTGTGCCATGTTTTGACTGACCTGTGTGTTTCTGGACATCTGCTCATGTCTGACTATTCTTAGAATTGTGTATTGTGTTTTGGTTATTTAGATTCCATATTTTATTATTTTCCATGTTTAAGTTCAGTTTATCCATTCCATGTTTCCAGTCCCATGCATTGCACTTCGTCTCCCCTGTCTTGTCATGAGTGTATCTTTGCTCATAGTCCCTTGTCTAACGTGCCACTCCTTCAGATGATTTATTGGTTTCTGGGTTTCAATCTTCTTTCATTATCTCGTGTTCTTCCTTCCTCTTACTTTTACTATTTTACTAACACCGTCTAACAGGTTGTTATTTTTTACTATAATAATTAATTACTAACCAACACTTACCTTGTATATTTTGACTAACTTACTAACGAGCAATTGGGAATGTAAAGCTGCAATTACTACTTGACTAACGATCTCTCAGCATTCACCCTATTCTAGACTCCGCCTCTTGTCTCTCCCTAATTATCTCTGCTGCATTTCTGTGGGTCTCAACAACTGCTTTGGGCTGTTCTTTCTCTCTCATTATCTATCCACTTTAGTGCTCCTTGACTGGAGCTGTTATCTGTCTATAGGTTTATCTTGTGATCCCTGTCTGCGTTTTGGCTATGGCCAATTTCATGTAATTAGTTTGTTCCCAATGTGTCTCTCCATGATTATCATTCCCATTGATTACACCTGTGTTCCCTTGTCAGGTGGTCACCCGGAAATGTATATTAGATGTCTGTTTGTTGCACTTCCTTGTCAGATCGTTATTTCCCTCGCGACCTGTGCCACGCTTCTCTCACCGTGTATCATTGTGATTATCTTTTCTGACTGGACCGTCCTAGACCTCGAGCTTTGCCTTCTCCCTGTACTTCGCCGCATTCTTGTTTATTGACCCATTTTGGATTGTGGACTTTGTACTGCCAGCTCTGTTGGGGGGTTTTCCCCTTCAGAAATAAAGCCTCCTTTTTGCATTTTACTGGTGTTTGCACTTGGTTCATTTTGTAAAACCTTAAATCTTTGGTAGTAATAATAATAATAACGGCCATCTCCCCACTTGGAAGTAATAAAAATTGTCAGTAAAGCATAGCCACTGGTGACTTGTGTATGAGTAAGCATTGCTTGACAACAAACAAACAATTTGTTAACTTACACACTTACTACAATTAACACATTAAGTGTGATAATTACAGATTTTTCATTTGAAAATCCAACGAAGTATTCTATTCATTTTTTTTTCCCATTCATAATACGTGTCCAAGATACTTAAGAGGGTTTTGTACGAGTTTCATTTTCTAGCTTTGCAGAAATATTGGAATGATTTAGATTGCAACTCCAGGGTTAATGTGGCAGCTTCCCTTTTCATGGTAAAGCGAGCACAAATGGCTGATGTGGCCAACAAATTGCTTTGTTTGCGAGCTAGCTGGGTATTCTATCCTTCACGTTAATGAGTCTGGAGGGTTACAGAACTCTTCGTCCCTGGACTTTTCATCCCCGGACTCTTTTGATGCCCGCGGACTTTTTCTTTCCAGAGGTCTTTTCTTCCCCGGATTTTTCGTCCCCGAATGATAAAAACAAGTACCACCACTGCTGACCGACAGATGGACCAACGAACGACGGACAGATCACCATGATATAAGGGTTAGGGTTAGTGTTATAATGCGGGAAGAGGGCCAAGCATAATTGGGGATGGACCATCCAGGGACTAAAGCATGAAAATCGGAATGGAGAAGACGCTCTCAGAAAATGTATGCATATATCTACAGTGTGCACATGGGAAGAATAAATGAACTGAGTACAAGTTGGTCTTCATAGTCTCCCCCCTCTCGTTTACATCCTGCAGCACTTTATGGCTGTCTTTGGAACCTGACTGGGTGAATGGACATGGACTTGAACTTTTCCAGTCTTTCGTCGTCTGTTCACGTGCGGAACTAGGACGAGAAAATGATGTTTGACTTGATTAAACAGAGCAAATGTTTCTTGAGGTAAGACTGCCAGAGAATGTTGTTTCTCTGCTGTTGGAACTAGCATCACGATTGTAGGCTTTTAGTGCCATCTGCTGGTTACTATAAGTTGTGCCTCTTTCGGCCTCATTGTCGGAAATGGAAAAAAAAAAACTCGAAGTGAAATGAAAGTGCACTTACCCGACCAAAAAAAAAAAAAGAAAGAAAGAAAGAAAATGTCACACACTGGCTGCATACTGACTCCATCAATTAAGGTTAAATGACTTGCAACCAGCTGAAACATATCAATATCTGCAGTACATTGGAAGGCTTTGAACAGGTAACAACATTTTATTTATTTGTTTATTTATTCATTCTCTATTTTATTTTTGGCCAGGCAGTATACTTTTCGGCCAGTCAAATCAGCATCATAATGTTGAAATAACAGAGCATTTCATACCATATGAAATTCTTTGTGAATTGGTGAAAAATGGCATTGGTGAAGTACTATATATTTTTCAGGATGAGAAGGCTTGACTGCTGAAATATTGTGCCTGCACTGGGTAGGAAACGAGGTATAATTTTATCAATTATTATATTTATTCAGAATGTATGGTGAAATATGCAGCAAAGAAGACCGTACAATTGCTTTACTGAAGATGCATGAAATTGAGGAAAGCGAAAATTCTGCTGGCTGGACTTGACTGACTGGTGCCCACATTGCCTAACTGCTTAATGAAAGGGTTTAAAGACATGATAATGTTGCCCAGTGGCAAAGAGTCAACTACGCTATACTCCGTTGCAGTATGACTGAATAAAATGGCTTTTCAAATCCGCCCTTTTTGATTTTATTACCAGTTTCCATGATGTGCTTACTTTTTGTAGTTTAGGGCTGTCCATATTGAGAATCATAATTCATTACACAGTGGCCCATTATTATTACCCCGCCCCACCCAAGGGGTGAGGGAAGGGGTATTGTTTTCGGTTCGGTTTGTTTCTGTGTTTTTTTGTTAACATTCTAGCAGCAAATCTAATGGTCAGATTCACCCAAAATTGGGTTTAGGGATTGCCACTGACCCAGAATAGATCCCTATTGAATTTCGTACAAGTAGGGGAAAGTATGTGCAAGGGGCGGGGTTTGTTGTGCCTGGCACCACTTGTTGTTTTTATTTTGGTGCTGATGTCCGAGTCAGTCACCAGCTCCATTTCAGCACACATTTTTACAGAAAAAAATTGCCCAAATCCAGTAAGAGTTGAAGATGGCTTCAGTACATACCTGGAAGAGCATCGCCAGCATCTGGTGAGATTTCTGTGTCACAAATTTCAAGCAATCGTTGCATGCAAAATATATGCGGTAAATGTTAAAAAGCTTACCGAATTTTCATTGCATCCTTTCAAATTACACAGAACCACAGTAAAAACATGTCACTGTTGAATTAATTATGGAGCTAATTGTCTGCTATGTACTCAAACATTCATTGTTTTTATACTTATCCACAGAATGGATGGAGTTAATGCACAGATACTAATGTGCCAATATTGAGATACCCTTCAGCAAAATCTTCTGAGATTTGACATGTTCTCTCTGATAACTACCCAGAGTCATGAAAATTGCTCCACAGTCTTTTGGTGGGTCTTTCAGAAAAAACATCAAAAACGAATTAAATCTGCCCTAGATTTTAGATACCAGTGAGTCTGGGGTGATGTAGGGTAGCAGAACAATTGGATCAAAACTGTGTGAAACTCTTCTGTACTACTGTGCTAGATTCCAGTGTTCACCAGGGCACAGATCCCAGTTTCACAGATGGTTTGTCACCTTTTTTTTTTTGAGCCCCTAGTTGTCATTATTAGAGGAGCCAGCAGAAGGCGCTCTGAGCCGGTTGACAGCAGAACGGTCACAGCATAAGTGGTGCAATACATCCTGGCTCACTGCTTAACTGAGCTGCAATGAGCAGGTCAGACTCAAGATGGCAGCCATAAATCATTTTGTAAATTTGCTTGTGTAATAGGAGGTAGGGAAGGGGGGCAGGGGGGATGGTCTCTGACATGCTAAGTGCCTTCTAATCTGATGAAAACATTGCAGTAAATGACCATCATCGTGAGAGTCTTGTGGCTATAATGTTTGAGTGCAAAGGTACGTGGGGAAAACATCCGTCATTCCTCGACTGCGAGTGGATGGCGAATGAAGAGATGGATTCGCTGTGTATTTTTGTGAGCTTCAGCCATCTAACTGTGATGGTTCTCACTGCGGCTCCGGGGACTCACTGACTACGCAGTTCTTGCCATCTTGTTTTTTTTCTGATATTTTTCATATTTTGTTCCATATACATATGGATAACATGCAGGCTTGACGCATTGGTCATTTTATTCTGTACTTGATTCATATAAAATGTGACTTCTGTGTTTGCTGATTTTGGTAACAGCACATCTCTTGACAACTTCCATTAGCTGAGTCAACATTTAGAGTTCAAGCTCTCTCATAATTTGCAGCTTAAATGTCTCTGAACTCAGGTCGGGTTCACAATTTAACTGTTTTTCTCTGTGGTAATCTCCATTATCTGCCTTATGGTTCATTCTGACGGCTATGAAGACGTATTCAGCAAATAGGTTAAAATGTTTTATCTTTTTTCTCCCCCATCAGTCACAATACCACAATGAGGATATGAAATTGTGGATACGTTCTATGGCATATGTCGCTGTTTTTCATATAATGCTGTATAAAAATGTGATTTAACAAAATATGAAAAGAACAGATAGATCTTGTTACCATACATATGGTTGTTTGATGTATTAATATTATGCTGGTGTAGCTGCCTCTCTGTATTCCTAAGAAGCACTGATGCTCTCCATCACCTTACATCACTTTGCACGAGTGTCGACCGAGTGATGTAATGTAACGACATGACTGCGTAGATATCTGTCAGGAAGTAACACACCGCTCAGTCTCTCATCTGTCTCTCTGTGGCCTTCCTCTGTCTATTTCCATCTTGAGAACAAGCAAGACTCCTATTCTGTCACCTATTTTATTTACAGTGGTACAATAGTACAGTTTGTCAGAAATAAATAAACATTTGGGTGTGGCATCCAATAACTGTGTACAACTACATCCGGTCATGCAGTAAGATTGTCCAGCAATATCCTTGTGTTTTAGATCCATCCGGTTTCCTTGAGGATCCCACCACCACATATCCCATTTTCCTGCTGAGTTAATACTCTCTCATTTTGTTTGAAGTCATACCAGATGGGCTGTACCCCCCCCCCCCCCCCCACAAAAAAAAAATCCTGAATAGTTACAACCAGCTATGACCCAAAAACATATTTTCAGTTTTTTTCAGACATCAAATTAAGCCATCACTAGCATAAGGCACTTACAATGAAAGTAAAATAGTGACATAGAACCTCTGTTATTATTCTCTCGCTATAATTTTAAAACTATGTAACACATGACAGTCCAACATGCCGCTCCTGCAATAGATGAGTGATTTTGCAATGAAAATGAAATTTAGGGGAGAAAATTTCTTCAAATCTTCAAATACATTCAGAGTCACCAAACAAGGGTTTGAATGTAAGGGACCTGCTCATTCCATCCTGGAGAATACATATCAGCAATCCTTTTAGCCACCTCTATGGATGCAAAGAATATTTAAAGACAGAGACGCTGGCAGCTGCTCTGGATTTATAGCTCTGCGCTCAGTACAGGAGCTAAATCCAGGGGTCAGACAGTACAATCCTGCCATGTAATTGTTCCACCTGAGCTCACTGCCTGCTGATTTTAGTAATTAGTTCCATCTCCTGGCATGAGACCTTTGCAAATGAGCAAATCCAGGCAGTCGGGCCACAATACTGGACAGGAAGTGTATTCTCAGCCTGGGGTTTGTGCCTCTGAAGATCAGAGAGATGGTTCCATTTCTGTGCAGCAGATCTCATCTGAAGGCCCCTGGTGTGATTGGCTGAGAATCCCTCTCCCACTGTCATCCTCCTCCTCAACCTTGATTGGCTAGTTTTGTGGTGGCATTGGTCCAATCAGAGGGCAAACAGAAGTCTGCGAGGCAGCATGACCCCTGATGAAGCATGTTGTCTCAGGTTGGCAGGATTTCCGTTGAATTTGAGGTGCGGATGTTTTTTTCAAAGGTATCGAGTTAAACCGCATGTGAACAGTACAGTAGACAAAGCAGCAGCATTTCTGCGTGCCGGAGTCCATAAAGCAGAAGCGTGTGGCACCATATCCTAACAGGAAAGACAAGTGCCTGACGGCGCGTTTGCGTACGCGTGTGAGAAAAAGGCCTTTTTTGGTCTGGTTTTTAAGCTGAGCAGGATTGGTTCGTTGTCTCTTTTGTTCCTTGTTCGCGGCTCCCTCCCCATTGCCCCCGTCCTATTGGGCGACGGGTGTGAGTGACAGCGTGGGACTTTATCTGGGAGTGTGAGTGGGCCCGGCACCAATCAGCTTGAGAGGATGGAGGGTAACTGTCAGTGCAGGTAATGCAGGAGTTCAGTGCACTTTCTACACGGTAAGTGTATGTTCGTGTTGGTGTCTATGAGAATTAAGATGTCAGCCTGTCTGTCTGAGTGTGTGTTAGCGTACATGTGCGTCAAGGTGTGTGATTGTGTATGCAAATGTGTGTATCTGAGTGCAAATATATTTGCCCGTATGCGTGTGTGTGTGTGTGTGTGTCTGTGTGTGTGATTGACTGTGGGAGGACTGATGCATCAGTGAATGAGCATGTCCGTGTTTGGGTACCTGTGTGTGTGTTCAGGCATATAAGTGCACATGTGTTCAAGTGTGTATGAGTGGGGGTACGTGACTGCGTGAGTGTGTGTGCGCACATTCAGGACGTGCTGTCACTCCAGTGCGTAACCCACTCCTTCTTCTGTGGCGTTCCCGTCTTTTCGTCCTGGAATTGCGGGCGATCCTGACGAGGAATCTTCACAGCATGATACTTGGGCACGTTGTCTTTATACTGAGCTCTGCGGAAAAACCCACACTGGGACAAAGAAAGAGAGAGCAAGAGTCAGGAGGAGGGCAAAAACACCACTTCAGTCAGGTGAGTGATCATCACTAATGATGCACCTGAAGACTACAGGCCAACAGGGCTGTCAGTGTGGAGTAAATGCAAATCTGTCATTCAATTACTGCTCAGGGCTTTACATTACACTGTGCAGTAAAAACTCCTTTAATCGGGAATGATGGCGCTTCATCTGATTGGCTGATCGATAACCAGAATGCACTGTTCCAACCGACCAATGGAGAGCTGCTGAAGAGCTAGTGCAGCTGTCTAATGGGTCTTGAGTGAGGTGACAGGATCTTTCAGTCTTAGAATCGACCCGAATAAACAGCCTTTGATTTCACTGCACATGGAAGCTACCTGCAGGAAGACTGCAGTGAGAGTTAGCAGAATTCACACAAAAACCAAACATGCTTTATACATTGGAAAACATATAACATAATATTTTTGTATCAGACTGTGCAACAGGACACAAAATGCACCCATACCAGAGGGAATTATTTTCTAAATGTAGTCACATACACAGTATGTATACAACGCACTTTGTGAATTACATTAAAGCCCATACAGCGCTGAAAAAATCTTTAAATAAAATATTAATTTAATCATCTTGTGCTGTTAAAACCCTATCATACTTTAAACAAGTTGCTACACAATAGTTTTCAACAGCTTTGACTTTGACATCTTACAACATTGAGCAACAGCACTTTAAAGGGGTAAAATTGGTTGTGTTTTGTGGAAAAGACTGGGTAAACACAAGTTGAATGCATTTTGGAGACGGTTGCCATGCAATGCACGGACTGATGTACACATGTTCATATTACACTGCCCCTGCAGTAAAATCCACTGTGCTCATTTGTATATATCTGGCTGACGTACAGCTCATCTCTGGCCTCTCCCACCTACATAACATAGTAATCCCATTGTAACGGCCACTGGAATCCATACATTCCCACATAATTCAATGTGCTTATTTGTGAAATTAGACAAGAGCAGTTTCTTTCAGCGCATGTTGTTCAGCCTGAAAATCCCTGTCAGGGAAATGACCTCATCTAAATAGCTCAATTCATCCAGATTAGGGTTAGATCTAAAATAAAATTAGCTTTCCGTTAGCATCCTGCAGGGACGGCTTGACAGTTTCTCAGTCATTTAACCACTGACTTATCGTTATCCATAATCTTTAAATTATTCAGCAATCCTTCAGATAAAAATTGAATTTCATGTAAACTTTACATGGTTTATGCCCTGCAGTGTAATGTAAACTGCATAAGTGTGTTACAGTATGCATAAAACAGCCAGATAAATTATATTTGCATGGGATAGCGCATTGTGTTTGCTTGTTGCACACTATAATTTTTTTATCCAGAGTGATTTTGCAATCCCTCTGTACTTTTCTGAGAAAAATCTATTTTTAATTGAGTTTCATGTACATTTCCCTATGGTATGGGCATATGAAACACACAGGTGTGGTGTGTTAGCTGGCGCTGAAACACTTGCGCACACAGGACACACCTGTGAAGAATAACATCTGTGCCAGACATACAGTTGGGTTAAAAATAAAGGTCATTCTGGACATCAAACCGTAAAAGGAACAGGCTTCCGCAAAGTTTCCTGTGTCAGGTGGTGTAATCGCACACCGCAGCCAGAATGAGCTTTTTGAGCAAACACAGCCACAACACAGCACAGCAAAGCCACGCCCCCCAGTTTCCTGTGACTCACTCCAGTGGCTCATTTTTCTCATCCCCCCTTCCTTTCCTGACCTCCGATCCCTACTCTGCGCTGCATCCATCGTGGAAGTGAGTAAATGAAGAGAAAGAATAAAGTGAGGCTGGGAGAATCCAAGAAATGTGAATGTAAAATTCAAGATTCTGGAAAACTCCTCCTGAGTATATTGTATATGTTAACTATGTGTTAACTCCTGATTACTATATTACATATACTGAGCCAAAATAAAAACTTCACACTCCTTTGGAGGTCGATAAGTTGAACATACAAGAAATGAGGTAAATAATGATTTTATTTAATTCTGTACTCATTAAAGATGGTGTATCATAAAAATAATGTCCATTATGTAACCAGTTCCACCGGAAATGCTACGGAAATGTCCAAGAGTAAAAATGGTAAGTTACAACTTGAATAAGAGCAGTGCGTAGGTGATTATGTATGGTTTGGGCTGTCACACGACCTCTAAACAATTCATTCCTAGTGGACGTTGCTGTGACAAATCGAGTATGCAAATGATGTAAGACAATTTGTCGGTCTTCTGCTTTTGATGTCACACGTGGGCTACCAGAACGAGGTCGGTCATCTGTGGTGCCAGTTTGTTGGAGACGTGTCCGAAGATCATGGATAGTCTGTCGACTGCATCCCATGACCCTTGCAACGTCAGTGACGGACGTTTCCGTTTTCAGCATGCCAATGGCACCTTCACCCTGAATGTTTGACAGCCATGACATTGAAAATCAACAAATAATTAACTGTAAAAACTTGTTTTTCCGAGATGTCACTTTTACATGCTTACGTGAGCTCAGTTGCACATCTCTCATATGGACATGTGAGTACGAACAGGATTAAACATGGTTTTAGCTTAAAGTACGCTCGCACGTGCTACGTACCTGTGCACGTCGGAGTTGATGTGTGTCATGATGTCTTTGACAACGCATTTACCCCTAGTGATAATAAAAACTCTTTTATTAAAAATTTTTTAAAAATATTTACAAATTTATGAGTGTGAAGTTTCTTTCTTGACTCAATATATAACTATATGATAACTAACTCCTTCCTGAGGGGAACATTTAATGGTCTGGCGTCCCCTGAAAGATGGGCTCTCAGCCGATTTCTGGATCAGTCGTGAGGAAAGGAGGGACAGAGGAGCGGAAAAGGCGACTGGAAGGAGGCCCTGGGGGTGGGTGCTGAGTTTACCGCTGGGGGAGACAGGGAGGGGGGGCGGGGCGGAGTGGGAGGGGTCTAGAGCTGGTCGAATGCCTGCTTCTCGGCCTCGGACGGCTGGACCTGCAGGTGGGCGCGGTAGTACTCCGCCTCGTACTGCGGGCGGTGCTCCGCCCGTCTGAAGAACCCACACTAACCAGGCAGGAGAGAGAGAGGAAGGGATGGAGAGAGTTAAGAACAGAAACAGCACAGGGGAGAGGGTTACAGAGAGAGAGAGAGAGAGAGGAAGAGAGGGATGAGAGAAGAGGAAAAGAGACTGAGGCACAGCACAAGCACAGGCCTGTGAGAGAGGAGTGAGGGAAATGAAATGAAGGATGAGGAGAGAGAGGACGGCAGAGAGAGCAGTAGGACAGAAGAGAGCAGTGTGTGTGTGTGTGTGTGTGTGCATGTGGGTGTGTGTGTTGGACAGCAGTCAGCGGTTCACGCTCGCACAACTTCATAACTAAAGTCCAAGTCTTCGCACAGGAGAGACATCATTACAGCCGCTGCTGAAATATTCTTGTGACTCCTCTTGGTAAGCAAATGATAACACGGTCAGCAGCGGACTCACAGCAGAACAGAAGGTGTCTGTCGCAGGGTGTTAACCCTTTACCTTCCACAGTATGCAGACCAGCACCGCCAGGACCAGGATCCCAGCGAGGACAGCGATCAGGATGATCCACCAGGGGATCAAGTCCTGATCCGCCGGTGTGTGTTCTGGGTAGATCGTCACAGGAACCTGCTCACACAAACACATCAGAAATAACGATCACTCTGCATGCACACACTGGTCACCAATCAGCAATCTTCTTCACTCCACTCTCAAACCTCTCAAACATCAAAGCATCATCAGGCTACTGCTGGTGCGCATTTAGATGTGGACACGGAAGGCAGTAATTTTTCTGAATGCGTCACTTCAAGCTATGCGGTGGTTGTGCATATGCCTTTGTGCAAGCATGTGTTAGGCGTGAGTCTGAGAGTACGTTGTGCTTGCGTATTTGTGTGTGTAAGAGAGAGCAAATGTATGCGCGTGTAGTTTGTCTTTGTGTTTATTATGTGTGTTTTTGTCTGTGTAGGTTAAGCTTGGGAGTGTGTTATGTTTGGGCATGTGTGTAGGTTATGCCTATGAGTGTTTGTGTGAATGTGTGCAGGTTGTGCTTGCATGTGAATGCGTGTGTGTGTATGTCCCAGTATGGGGGGATGTGTGTGTCGGTTGTTCTTGTGTGTAGGTGAGAGTATGCGTAGGTTGTGCTTGTGAGTGTTTCCTACTTGTGTAAGTTTTTGCATGCGTGTAGGTTGTGTTTTTGTGTGTGCATTAGACAGAGTGTGCATAAGAGAGTATGTGTGTGTTTGTGTGTGTTCGAGAGAGTGTCTGAAAGTGTGTGTGTGTGTTTCAGAGAGAGTGTGTGTATGTGTGTGTGTGTGTGTTTGTGTGTGTTTTAGAGAGAGTGCATGTATGTGTGTGTGTGTGTGTTTCAGAGAAAGTGTGTGTGTGTGTGTGTGTTTCAGAAAGAGTGTGAGTATGTGTTTGTGTTTCAGAGAAAGTGCGTGTATGTGTGTGTGTGTGTGTTTCAGAAAGACTGTGAGTATGTGTTTCTATTTCAGAGTGAGTGTGTGTATGTGTGTGTGTTTGTGTGTGTTTTAGAGAGAGTGTTTGTGTGTATGTATGAGAGTGTATGTACACACATAACGTATGTGTGTGTGTGTGTGTGTGTGTTTCAGAGAAAGTGTGTGTGTGTGTGTGTGTGTGTTTCACAAAGAGTGTGAGTATGTATTTGTGTTTCAGAGAGAGTGTGTGTATGTGTGTGTACCTGTGCCACTGCATCCTTCAGGACCAGGTGTTTGATGCTGGATTTTACAGTGATGTTGGCTCTCACCAAGAGCTCCAGAGCACTTACTGAAGAGAACTCCTGGGTGAGAGAGAGAGAGAGAGAGAGACTTTGACTTTTAAAACCCCTTTATTCAGCAAACTGTTCGACAAAGGGCAGAATCACACAAACTGCATCCAGTCAAACCCACTCAATTACAACCCCACCCCTCCCCCCGCTCCCACCCAAAAAAAAAAACAAAAAAAATAAATAAAAAAAAAAAAAAACCATCACTGCTCTAAACATTACCACCAGTTTCCCATCACAAATTTTGCAAAGAACTTAATTGATTGACCATTTACTTTCAAATTCATGCAGGTTATTGTTCAGCTCGTAAAATGCAAACTCCAACTGAAGGCGAGATGTGATCAGGACGTTCATGACTGTAAAATTAAGCAAAGTGCAACAATACCTATTTTTTTACAATACTGCATACCATAAATAAACACCTCTTTAGAGAACTGAAAACCAAGACGTCCAGTCCAGTCTTCCAAGATCGCAAATAGCTCCCCTAGTCTGGGACAATCTCGAAACAAATGCATACAGTCTTCTGCAGCTATGCAGAATTGGCATCTTACGTCCACTGCCCCATCAAATCGATTTACAGTGCAGTTGTCGGTAACAATATTATGAAGAATCCTCCACTGAAGATCACCCATCCGCTTAGGCTGTGGGTTTTTATACAGCAGGTTCCACGAGGGCTTAGGACCACTGTTACTGGAAAAGAAAGTCGTCCATGACATTGTCCTCAACATTATGTGTTCCTTACAGAGCATTTTCACACAGACTAGGTACAAAGCCTTTTTGGTTACAGTCTCAAACCTCATCTCCCTTAACCCTTCCCACCTCGGCCAATCACACTCCATACCAGCATTCCCAGGGTCTGGGGGGTCTATCCTTACCGCTGGGAAGACACCCTCATCAGGAGTGAGGGGCCAAGCATGCAGGGCCTGCGTAAAGCCAGTGGGAAGACTAGCAGACATTTGCTCTTTGTACCCATCTAAAAAGAACTTAATAGTACGCACAGAAACAAACTGCACACTCCTCGCCAATTTCCCCTCATCCCTCCATCTATGTCCCTGCAGGTCAATCAGGTGCTTCACTTGTGTGACCCCCACTCCCACAAAGCTCCTCACCATGCTTTCTGATGGTGCAAGCTGCTTTGGAAACAGGGGGTTATAAAACAAAGGCTCCTCCAACGCAAACCTGCCATCCCCCCCTTCAGCCCTCGTTACTTTAAACATTCCCCACACCCTCCAAACTGAGGAATAAAACTCAGGCCATTTATACTGGTTAATTTTTTGACTGTTCAACAGAAATAAATGGTGATCAAGCCCCTACCCACCCACTGTTCTCAGCAGTGAGCAGGCAAACCACATCCATGGTGCACGGACTTCAGCATACAGCAGTTTCTGCAGCGTTTGGAGTCTAAAGGCTGCCATTCTACTGCACATGCTAATTAAACCCTGCCCACCCTCAGACAGAGGCAGGTACAGCACACCTGGCTTCAGCCAGTGGTGCCCACCCCAGAAGAAGTGGTTAAGTGCCCTCTGCAACTCCTCCAGCAAATCGGATGGAGGATCCAGAACAATGAGGCGATGCCACAACATAGAAGCTGCAAGATTATTGGTCACGAGCACCCTGCCTCTATAGGATAGCTGAGAGAAGAGCCACTCCCACCTCTGAAGCCTGCCTGTAACTTTCGCCTCCACCCCTTCCCAATTTTTTGACATGCAGTTATCATTCCCAAAATAGACTCCCAACATTTTAAACCCTTGCCAGTTCCAATTTACATTCCCAGGGAGCACCGGAGGGTCCATCTGTCCCCATGGCCCCACCAGAAAGTTCCCACATTTGTCCCAGTTGACGCGGACTGAAGCTGCCCACTCATAAAGTACTAGAGTGTCTCTAAGTCTTTCTACATCCGCGGTGGTCCTTAGCAAAACAATCACATCATCCGGATACACAGTTATTTTCACAGGCGGCGCCTCTGGTACACCTGGGACCATCACTCCGCTCAGCCGTCTCCTCAGGGTACAGAGCAATGGCTCCAAGGCCAGGGAATACAGCAGCCCAGAGAGGGGGCACCCCTGTCTGATGCCCCTAGTCACCGGAAAAGGGGCAGTGAGCACATTGTTCATCTTGACCATACTCTGCACCCCCGTGTACAGAAGCTGCACATATGACCTAAAGGTCTGACCAAAACCGAACGCCCTCAGAGTCTCGAACAAAAACCGATGATCCACACGGTCAAAGGCCTTCTCTTGGTCCAGAGAAAGTAACCCAATGTCCATGTCCTGTTTCCTGGTGGTGCTAAGTAGATCCCGCACTAAGAACAGGTTATCAAAAATGGACCTGCCTTTTATGCAGTAAGTCTGATCTGCATGAATTAACAGGCCCACGACATTTTTGAGTCTATTAGTAAGTGCCTTTGCCAGGATCTTATAGTCCACGCATAACAGAGAAACTGGGCGCCAATTCCTAAGTAAGGAAAGGTCTCCCTTTTTGGGCAATAAAGACAAAACCGCCCTTCTCACTGCTCTCCACAACAACCTCCCTAAAATCATCCCCGAGGATGTTCCAAAAGGCCTTATAAAAATCAGCCGTGAGGCCATCAAAACCTAGTGCTTTCCCACAATTCTGTTGCTGTACACCTAAAGTCAGCTCCTCGTAGGAGAGGCGCATTTCCAGTGCTTCACAGTCTGCATCAGAAAGCCTGGGTAGGCCCTGAAACAGCTCAGTCACTGCGCCCTCCTCACAGTCCTCAGCTCTGTAGAGCTCAGGGAAGTACGAGGCCGCATGTCTCCTCATCTGTTCCTGGTCCTTTGTGTCTTCTCCACTGGGTAATTTCAGCCAGTGAATAAATGTTGTCTCCCTAGGTCTGCCTCCAAGACCAAAAAAGAAGGTGGTGGAAGCATCCATCTGATTAAGTTGGGTGTAACGCGCCCGGATTAGAGTCGCCTGACCCCGCTCAACAAGGATGTCACGCAAGAGCTGCTTTTTATCTGCAATGCCTGGCCCAGCCCGCACTCCGCCTCCATCACACAGAAGTGACTGCAGCTGCATTATCTCCCACTCAATGCTCTCAGTTCTTTAACATTTCTCACGTTATCCATTAAATACTGCTGACAGAAAACCCGGATTTGGACTTTTCCTATGTCCCACCATTGGCATAGGCGCTTATAAACTGACTTCTCTCCCCTCCAGCTCTCCCAGAAAAGAGTGAATGCGTGCACAAAGGAATGGTCGCGCAAAAGTTTATTATTAAACCACCACAAGTAAGGCTTGTGAAAGGACTCGGAGGATAGACCAGAAAAAGAAACAGAGCAGAAATGATGGTCAGACAGATGAAAGGTATAAACGGGCTTTTAACAAACCTGCCCATGCTAAGGCTTGGTATATAAAATCTGTCTAATCTTGCCCCAGATACCTGGTTTGAGTTAACTTTAACCCAAGAATACACTTTTTCAGAAGGGTGCAGATTCCTCCACACATCCACCAAGTTACCTTAAAAAAAAAAAAAACCTTAAAACATACTTCAAAAAATGACCTGACTGCGGGTGTGGTTCATCGTGATTTCTATCTTGCACATGATTCACGGTGCAATTAAAATCCCCTGCACTTACGACAACATTGCTGAAATCACACTTTTTTAAAGATTCAAAAAGTACCTTAAAAAATCAATGCGAGCTGTTCCGCAATTGGGGGCATATATGTAGAACAAAACAAAGAGACCCTCTTCAGTCTGCACATCCAGCCTCAAAAGCCTCCCTTTAATTATTTCTTCACTAAACTTTATGCTAAACCCAGAACCAGGAGACAGAAGAATCGCCACCCCCGCACTAACACTAGAGCAATGGCTCATAATAATTTCACCCCTCCAATCCCTCTTCCAGTGCATAAAGTTGGACTCATCCATATGCGTTTCTTGCAATAATGTTATTTCCCTTCTTTTCTGCCGCAGGTACTGGAAAAGCGCAAAACGCTTCTCTCTATCCCTACAACCATTGACATTAAAAGATCCTTTTTGAAAATACCGCATGAAATAAGGTAAAATCGCTATTAGGCTTATAAATAAACCAATCCAAAAAACACCATGAACACCTTTAACCATTACTGCTGTTTGTTTTTTCTCAACAGTGCCCGAACACTTGTAACAAGCTTTTTAAGACGATACCGCTTGGGTTTGTCTAACTCCACGTAGCTAGCTTTCCTGAGTGCCACAGAGCACGATTTTAAACAATTTTAAAACAGGAAAATGCGTGCTTATGTCGACATTACGTTGGCCTTTAGTACTGTCCAAAAAATCACACCAGCGTTGAACAGAATAAATCTTACTTTTGGGTTGCGAGGTTGCCAGTGTGGGGGGGCCACACTCCGACAGCTCCTCATCATCTCCATCCATTTCTTTGTATTCTGAATCAAGGTCGTTTTCCCCAAACTCAGAGACATCGTCCTGAGTAAGAGGCACAGTGGTATCACCACCGGATACGTCCTCGCCGGGGTCAGGTCTGAAGCCTGTCTCCCTCACGGAGCTACTCCTGCTGAGTGTTACTGTCGTGTCGCTGGGGGGAGATTCTGAATTTACCAGCTCAGATTCAGTCACCCCTCTACGCCTCCACTGATCCATACCGGACACTGCTTGCCGAGTGGTGGGGAGTTGAGTCTCAGAGCGACTGCGAACGAGCGCGGGGAAACCACACACCGCGTCGCCACCATCCTCGCCCCCCGTCTTCCTTTTTGCCTTCCTGGGATTTTTAGCCACGGTCTGAAAACCCTCAGAATCGAGGGTCGTTTCACCACTAACCGATGACGTGTCAGTCTCCACCAAGTCCGCAGGCCTTTTAGTGCCGACTTCCGGCTCAGCGCTGTCAGTCTCACCGCTTTTCGCTGAGCTCTCGCCCTCTTGCACACTGCTTTTGCCCTCCTGCTCAACGCCATCACCCACTGGTTGCGAAATATTTGATGCCTGATTGAATGAACATGACTGCCGCATATGTCCTGGTTGCCCACAATTAAAACATCTCATTGTTTCAGAGCTACTATAAATCGTATAGCACTTTCCTCCCTACGAAATTGTCACTGACACCTCAAAATTGTCATCTGGATTGTTTAAAATCATAGAGGCTTGCCGACGAAAAGACATGACGTGTCTTATTTCGGGAGTCTTACACCCCAGCGGTATCATCCTAATCGGCCCAAGTAATTTACCGTGGCGTTGTAAAATTCGTTCCAAAACACCATTTTCAATAAACGGTGGAACATTCGATAGCAGCACTCTTTTTGACGGAGTCGATAATGGTAATATCGGCACGAAAGAATCCTTAACCCATAATCTGCTTGCAACTAGTTTATTTACCATTTCTACTTCACTTAGAAATACACCAATGGCCTTGTTCATTCGCGAGGCAGATTTTATATTGTTCGCCCCAACCTCTTTGCCAATAGAGAGCAGAACGTCTTCCACATTAAGACTACTATCAGGCCCGCATTTCAGACCATGCTTTAGTGTTAACATCTGTAAACCCGCATTTGACCCCATTTTGAGGTCTATCTGGATTAACAACATAACATGTTTATGTTCAATATACTATAAAGAGACCATTTATATATTTATAACACAATTGGACTATAATGCTCCATTTTAACCCCTTTGTGCAGAAGCCAAATTTGGCTATTTTTGGGTTACCCACTTTAATGCTGTATAATTCAAGATTAAAGCTTCATAAAGAGGAAAAATGTGACTCAATTCTGAAAAGACACTTACAGCATTTAGAATTACATAGTATTTCAGTTAATTTTCATGATTATGGTAGAGAAAATGAGCTGCAAACATAAAAAATCTTCACGAGAATTCACCATTGAAATTGCAAAAAAATAATTCTGAGGATTGAAAAACTGCTGGGGCTTAATACTATACATTTCTGGGATCATAAACTCCTTGACCACAAGTACAATTCATCTTCAACATTACATTCTAGATTACCTACATGCTTTTAGCCAAATTATACAGCTATCCAAGTGTCTCCCCGAAGTCTCAAAATGAAGTCCAGTCAAATCATAAAAAAATCATGTATATAACACAAATAAAGTTTTAAGGCATGAAATTTAATATGAACAAATGATTTTCTGGTTGAGTTTAGTATGAATTTATCAATCTCAGTGCAGTTGAATATCAATGGTCACCAGTAACCACTCCAAAACACAAAACATGCCTTTTCTCCATAATAAAGTTTAGAGTTTTGCCCATTTTACTTTAAAGTGCCAGCACAAACACGCATTAAATAAACTTCTTATTAAACGGTTAGAACATTCACCCTGTAATGGAAGCTACCAGTCCCCTCTTCTAAGCTCACAAACTCATTTCAACACTTATAAGGAACAAGTGCAACTCACTAACTCAGTAATATCTGAATTCTGAAATATACCTTATTTTAACAGAACAGACACTCCACTTTCAGGGAACAATCCATTGCCTCCCTGGATTCAAAAGAAACGTGCAATGAACGTACCAGGGGGTCCACCCAAATGCACGGGCAGTTCGCGTTTTAAACAGGAAAAAAAACCTCGACATTCGACTTTGTTGAGTACGTATACATTCCAAAAACAAAACAACAACAACAACAACAAAAAAAAAACAAAGTATCAGCCTCACCTTTTTCATGAATCCCTGCTCCAGAGACCGATGTATCCAGTAGGAGGGACCCTCCGGTCCTGTTTGCAATGTGCAAAACGTAGACAGGATACAACCGAACATGCTGATACGCATAGGTTTGTATGCTCTGTGTTTGTCCAATCAATGTGTTTCACTTACTCTAAAATGTTTAAACACTCGGGATTTGGATAAGAAACGAGCCAATCAATACATTTTTACCGGGTTAGCTTTGCGAGGGCATGAAGTGCAACTATACAATTACGCAGAAAACCCTGAGTGTATGGTTGAGTGATTGGCTATCAACGCCAGTGCTCGGGTGGATATAAAGAAGCGCTGGATTTGTCAATGAATGGATCTGCGCGTAAATCCACGGTAGGAAACTACGATTTTTTTTGTACGTGACGACAGTAATTAAAAGTAGAATGTGAGAGAATCAATACCATGTCGATTTTTTTGCCTCAGAAAACTGATTTTTCTGAACCATTACTTGGAATACTGTTGGCTCACTGTGGCTTATCTGGTTGCTACAGAGGATAGCGATTTTTTTCTGTGTCAAGATATCGTTTTTTTAAACTGCTGGATCGATACTACAGGCAAGGATACTGACCAGTTTGCACATCAGGCTTAGCTGAGGAGTTTAATTCATGCAGCTCTTGAAAAACAGGGCGTGGAGTGAACTTCCCCATATTCAGAACCGCGTTCGAGGTCTGCTTGCTTGTGAACATTCAATAACTGATCCGGGGGTGCCATTTAGTGATCGAGTACAGTAACAGCGTGCTTCCAGTTTGCAGGTCTATAGATGCGGGCGTCTACATCTGCAGAAAGGGGTTAAGGCTTTTCCATGACAACTGCATCATTTTAGCACATATTCCTATCATGTTTGGTCTTTTTATTCTCGGGGAAATCTAAGGAATTGAATGGAATATGTTTCATTTCCCTTAAAATCATGTTTCACTCTCTTTTTGGGAAGCTCCTGAAAAACTGAATTAGAATTTGCGCGGGCGATTGCCCTGGTGGTAACACTTTCGCGAGTGCAACTCTGATTCGGCCTCTACCTTGTAGGGAGGCGTGGTCTTGGTTCTTTAAAAGTACGGGATCCTAACAGGGCGGGGCTCTTCTTTCTCTTCCTTCTTTGCTATCATCATCTGACGCGCGAAGGGTAAGTGGGGGGGAAGTCATATGACGCCTTGCTCTGCGGGGCGAGGGGGCATCTGAATCCTCCCCGGCCACGTGGCGTGGCTTTAGTTCCACGTGGCTATCGTCTTTTCCAGGTATGAATACATTTTCTTAATAAATTATGGGTAACTGGTAATTGGCTTAGTGTTGATTTGTCTGATCCAAGTTGTGCCTACCTGGTAATTAATTTATTGTAATTCCTTTTTCTGCTTGCGTGATCCATGACTCTTAACACTCGTATATCATTCCTATCCTTGTTGCGACCGGGATTTAAGGGGAAACTCCTACAAACACATGTGTAGGTAACTATACTTCTAAGTTAGATTTGAGATTATGTCCTACCCCTTCAGGGTTTATGTAACACCGGCCCTTAAGATTTAGCTATTAAAGGTACCTTATAAGCCGGTACCCGGTTAGTCTTTTTAAGGGGCCCTTGGGTGTACATAAACCTGGATTCATGATACGTTCACGCTCAGTGCTGTTTTGTTTATGCCTCGATGCTGCTATCATGGTATTCTCTTCTATGCAATGGATGTATCGTCAAATTAATCCAGGACGGCTGCGTTTATTAACCCTGGGGACGTATTTGCTGAGCAATGATGGTTTCCGCTGCCATGTCTGAGGGCAGAGTTGTCTCGAGATTCACGCATGCTGTCCCAAAACTATCAATTCTAATTCTAATTTGGAGTCAGACACTTAACGAGGATACAACTAAATTTGGTATTCTAATTATTTTACGGAGCCAGATTAATCATAACCATTGCGTTTCTATGCCCTGTCTATGGACGGAGAAAAAATATCCATTTTATTGAGATTCACACCAGCCAGGAAAATGCTCGAATTGAAGTTAGTCAAAAGAACACGTGATTCCTTCACCCCACTGCAATGTCCGTCGTTGGTATTGTTTTGTGAGGACCTACAAGGGGAACTTCTCACGGACACAAACTCACTCCCCACGCATAAGTGAACACCCTACCCCCTAACTCTGAAATCATCAGTAGCGCGAGTAGTATGTCAATGCGCGGTTTCGAACATGGCTGGTGTATTGTTTCCACTGCAACAACTCACTGTGCTTCAGTTCTAACTACCGACTTTTCAGGACTTTTTTCCAGTTAGTACATGTGTTGCCACGTTTCAAGATATGGATAATAGCGATGATGAGTTTAGGCGCAACAGTTGCATTTCTGCTATTAAAAAAGAGCGAGGACACACAAAAAAAGAAAGGGGCGAGAATTTGGAGCCGTCCATCGCAGTGGCATAGCCAGAACTTAAAAATGCGTAGGCAATAAACATCTCCTTAAAGCATTTATTCATTCTGACTTGATCTCAATCATTTTTTATATTTAACTGTACATTCAATCCAAAAACACTCTGCACTATCAGGTGTTGCTTGTTCACCATGTTCAGGCAAAACGACAATCATTCATTTGGACAAGCAATTCTGTCAAATTTCAAATCAGTGGCGTAGCGACAACTGATAATTGAGCGGCCACACAATATTGCTTTACTTCAATTATTATGCCTAACTTGTTCTCAGCTATTTTCCTTTGTTAGAGCAATTTCCATTTATATGAATTTTCAAATGGCAATTAAAGACACAGCTTCTCTCATGATGCGATCAATGGGCGGCTAATCAACAGGCATAATTCAGTTCAGAAAAATAAGTTACTCATAAGTTGTACTTTAATTCTTTTAATAATATTCTGAGAGGTAAACTGCTCTGAACTTCCATGCTACCTTTGCGGCTCATAAGGCGATCTAACCTGTGCTTCATGATCGATTGAATTATTCAAATTGAACCAAAGACAGAGATTTGAAATGCATTTACTATACACATGACAGGCAAGCCACACTCGTGCTCCTGCTCAGGAGTGGCTGAAATGTAATGTCATACAGTGGGCTCTAGTTTTGCGTCTTTGCAAACAGAAACGTGTCAGTAACTTTTTTCACAATTTTGTTTGTCGCAAATGGCGTGTTTATCGCTGTAGCCCAGTTTGGTAATTGTGAGGATTGTAAAAAAGGCGTTTGCGTCATAGTGGGTTGGACAGCACATGAGTTGGTGGAGTCAATGAAAACCGCAGGAGCAACCGTGAAATCACAGAATTCGTGAGCAATGTGATGCAATTTGTCACCCAGACCACCGCATAACGAAAAATCTGTCGCAAATCAAGTTTCACAGGAGTGAATCCGAGCCAGCGAAGCAGTTTGCAAATAAAAGCATATTGCTCATTCCATTTTCTTTCCCCTCTTATATTTCACTTTTCGTATATTTCATTTTCACCATGAGTCATGCCAACAAATGGTATTAGGGTCAAATGCCATAGGAGGGTTAAAGGGTATTTTTCCAGTGAATAGTTTCCTTTTGGGGGGAAAGTACAAATAATAAAATTCAGTCTTAGCCTAGTTTTAAAACTCTGAGTATCGTTTTGCATGTGGGTTACATTGCGCTCATCCTTAAATACAAATCGCATTACCAGATAAACCTTCCTCAATCCCTTGAAAAAAGTAGCTCACCAGGCTGAGCCAATCAATCAAAAGAACTTGTTCTTCACTTCACATGATGACACTGTCAATTCGCTATGAGATTAACACACTGGTTTTAAGGAGAATGACAGTGACTAATTTGATTGGCCTTAATGGAATCAAACCCCCACCACATCCACAAGTAATTAATTTGTCTTCGTCCTTTTGACAACAGCACCACAGCTGTGCTGCCTGTCACAAAATTACCGCCATAGATCTTCACCCAGTCTTGATCTGCAATACCGTTAGCAACTGTGTTTTGGGACTATGTTTAGATCATCAAACTGGAGTCCAGAAAGAGGGGTGTGGTAAGCGGGGCTTTGTGATTCACTCACTTCTATAAAGGTGCTGTTCCACAGCCGGGCCTGAATCTTGAGCTCGGCCGATCCAGTAAAACTGTGCAAGGGGCATTGAAACAGGACACAGCGAGCTGAACCGAGGAGGCAGTCCTTAGGGAGAGTAGGAGAGAGAGAGTGTGTTTGTGTTATGACATTACATCACATTTAACTGGCAGACTTATAAAATATGTTCATACTGATATTCACTGTTGCACTGGTACAAAAGACAAGTCAGATAATAGTAGCATAGGGTAAACAGAGTAGTATTAATCAGACTCTTGCACTCTGATCTCCCCATTGATAAACCAACATTTGGGACTTCATGCAATCTGATCCCCGCTTTACTGACTGAGTTTGACTGCCTGCACTTTGATTCCCCCTTCACTAACCAGGGATGCATTTCCCAAAAGCGTAGTTGCAAATTAAGTTCACAATGTACATATTTCGCCACAGTTAGCATCTGCAAATGCGGGAAATACAGCCCAGATTTAGACTGCCTGCACTTTGATTCCTCCTTTACTAACCAGTGTTAAGGAATTCCTGTGCTCTGATCCCCCCTTGACAAACCAGTGTTAAGGACTTCCTGCGCTCTGATTCCCTCTTTACTAACCAGAGTTAAGGACTTCCTGTGCTCCGATTCCCCCTTTAATTAACAGAGTTAAGGACTTCCTGTTCTCTGATTCCCCCTTTACTAACCAGAGTCAAGGACTTCCTGCGCTCTGATTCCTCCTTTAATTAACAGAGTTAAGGACTTCCTGTTCTCTGATTCCCCCGTTACTAACCAGAGTTAAGGACTTCCTGTGCTCCGATTCCCCCTTTAATTAACAGAGTTAAGGACTTCCTGTTCTCTGATTCCCCCGTTACTAACCAGAGTCAAGGACTTCCTGCGCTCTGATTCCCCTTTTACTAACCAGTGTTAGAGACTTCCTGCACTCTGATCCCTGCTTTACTAACCAGTGTTAAAGACTTCCTGTACCCAGATTCCCCGTTCAATAACCAGAGCTAAGGACTTCCTGTGCTCTGTTTCACTCTTTACTAACCAGAGTCAATGACTTCCTGCGCTCTGATTCCCCTTTATTAGCCAGTGTTAGAGACTTCCTGCACTCTGATCCCTGCTTTACTAACCAGTGTTAAAGACTTCCTGTGCACAGATTCCCCCTTCAATAACCAGAGCTAAGAACTTTCTGTGCTCTGTTTCACTCTTAACTAACCAGAGTCAATGACTTCCTGCGCTCTGATTCCCCTTTATTAGCCAGTGTTAGAGACTTCCTGCACTCTGAGGCCGCCACAGCGGGTGAGGTTTGTCCCTTCCTGCTCTCTGATCCCCCTTTACTAACCAGTGTTAAAGACTTCCTGCACTCTGACCCCCGCTTTACTAACCAGTGTTAGAGACTTCCTGCGCTCTGAGGCCGCCACAGCGGGTGAGGTTTGCCCCTCGCTGCTTTTTTCCTCAATCAGACCCTCATCCTCCTCAGGGTGTGAACGCCCCTTCCGTCTGGCCTGGGAACATATGCAAAATTTTTTTTATCATTTTATCATTCATTTTCATCATTCACTGCCATTTCAGCTCTCTTATTTCACTGCCATTCATCAGTCATTTTATCACCCTGCCATTTCAGCTCTCTCATTTCACTGCCATTCATCAGTCATTTTATCACCCTGCCATTTCAGCTCTCTCATTTCACTGCCATTCACCAGTCATTTAATCACCCTGCCATTTCAGCTCTCTCATTTCACTGCCATTCATCAGTCATTTTATCACCCTGCCATTTCAGCTCTCTTATTTCACTGCCATTCACCAGTCATTTTATCACCATGCCATTTCAGCTCTCTCATTTCACTGCCATTCATCAGTCATTTTATCACCCTGCCGTTTCTGCTCTCTCATTTCTGTGCCATGTCATCAGTTCATGATATTTCATAATTTCATACCTCCATTTTAACAGTCACGATCATATAATTATAAATTCTAATTGATATACTGGGCTCTAATTTCCTGGCGCAGCGCAGCTGGCGTAGCGAGGCGCAGCCCGCGCAGTGGTAATTTCGTACGGCGCAGCCCGCGTAGTGGTAATTTCGTGAGGTGCGCAGCCTTCGGTAGACGAAGGTGCGCCGAGATGGGTGTGGCGGCGTAGTAGGGGGAGGTGTCACATATTCATCAAGACGCAGTGACAATTTCGTAGAAAAAGTCTCCGCTGGAGTTGCGCAGAAAACTCGCCAGCTCCAACCTGGTTTAATTTTCGTGCAGTGGTAATTTGGCTGACCGGCGCAGAGTGCGCACACGTCACCGAAATCTCACAGGCAGGTTTACAGAATGTCAGGCACATTTCAATGCAAGAAAAAATTACAGGAAGCACTATTTAATGTAACTATCTGAATAAGGACATAAATTATTGTATTTATATCGATTGTCCTGATGTCAGGCGGTTGCCACGCGTAATGGAAACTTGACCTGGCTTAATCAACGCAACCGAATCTGTGATGCAAACTAAGGACTTCACATCTTTCTCAGCCAACCACAAACTGTATAATATATATATATATATATATATATATATATATATATATATATATATATATATCGAATGCTTGCGTTCTATGCTCATTAAAGCCGCTTGCACACTGGACGCAAAACGAATTTTTCGACTGATTACAGACAAAGTCAATGCAAAGACGCGATAGTCGGACAGGGTTTTAATATAGCTCCGTGTTCGAGAGTCATAAAAGTTCTAGTTTTTCCGAGTATTCCAGGAATTATTAGACGTGCAAACTTGGCTATGTTTGTGTTCGGCCTTCACAAAATGCAAATTGATAGCTATCGACTTTTCTTGGTCTTTTTAGCCTTTTCATCTGTTTACTTCCGTTGAAGATAGACATCAGTATTTATTCGGTCTTTCTTTTGAAAATTAGTCAGATGGATCGAGCACATTATTATTTCCACAGCAGAGATAATATAGTGCGTGAGCAAATCAATTCCATGACCACTGACAGAGTGAAGAAATCATCGCATGCACGATCAAGACTGTCCGACACGAAATGCAAATTACTCCATGTCCAGCAGCCAGCAAAAAGTAAAAGTATTGATATGAGAACAGATTTATAACGAAATAAAGAATAAAAATATATCAGCAACAAACGTGATATCAAACAAAGATGACCCGCCAATAAATAAATCGCAGTGTTCATTGGATGCTCTGTTGTTAAAATGTTTCTTTTTATTCTTTATTTCATTATCAATCTGTTCTAATCGTCCTTTTTTTTTTTGGCTGTCAGACACGGAGGCATTGTACATTGTCTCGCGCCAGTGTGGACTCACTTTATTGCGCAGAGCTTACACAGAAACATTGATTGAAATTCTCGGTACTCATCTTGAAGAACTGAACCCTCTTATCAAACATTAACGTTAAATGTCTGAAAGAGTCAGTAGATTTGAAGAAATTAAAAACAATAATAGACTGTCGGACACGACGATTTATTAAAATTTGACTCGGCTGTGTTATACCCAAACACGCCTTCTTTGCCAACTTGCGCTGGAAGGAGGGGCAGAGGCGGGACAGAGGAGTACTTGCGCCAGGCTACGCCGGGCACGAATTTGCCACATACGCCTGGACACACCCCGTTGGCGCGGCGCACCCCCCATGCGCCGCGCCTGCGCCTGATCTACGAAATTAGAGCCCACTGTATCAGTGTCCTTCGCTTCTGACCATGTGCATGTACTTAATTACCTACATATAGAAGAATACTTGGTGTTTTTGTTTGTTAAGTTACGGTATGAATATCATTGTTGTTTATAGAATGTTTTCAGCAACTTTAAACTCTTGGATTCAGTTGAAAGTTAAAGTTTCAAAGACAAAAAGTGCCTTAAAGCAGAGAGTACACCATGTTCTGTTTATACATTATTTCTGTTAGAACAAGAAGTACTTACTTCCACTTTAACTGATCAAACTGTTCTCAAAGGTTATAGATGCTTACTGTAATGTGAATAGAGGCCAATAGATGGCAGTATTTACCTTTTTTTGTTAAGCCCAGACTGAAGATGGGCATGTTTTAGACATGTTCTGGGTATGTCTGGGGCAAGTCCCAGAAAATTTAAAAAAGAGGTCTAAATGTGGGTGGGGTCTGCAAAAGAGTATGTAAGGAGGAGAATTGAGACAGTGAAGTAGTAGGAGAAATTGCAAGGAGAAGGATACATGTGACCAGACCTGTCATTCTGTTCAAGACCTGTGAAGCTGTTAGTGGATTTTTGCCTGTGTTAGAGCATTTTCCTCACCCAGGACATCACCAAGCAACCCACCAAAGGGACTGTAAATATTTATGTTTTGTATATAATCAATCTTGGTCACTAGAGTAGATAGTAGATTAGTTAAAGTGTTTCTTTATTAAATGTGTTTAAGTTTTAAAATTTTTGTCTGTCATCCTTTGCTGTCGTTAATGTCATAACAAATTAGGACCATAACATTACACTTAACTTTAGGAGGAATACTGACAGTATCTCAGTTTTATTGCATTTCTGAATGTCCTCAACAATTTATTTTTGATATTCATAAAGGTTCCTGACAACAATAGCAGACATGTGGGCATTAGGGGATTCTTACTATACAGCAGTGGTCCCCCCCACTGGAGTTCCGAACACCAACAGAAAATTATTTGCATACAGTCCATTCGCTGCCCAGAATTCTGCGATTACATCGTAAATGCCTGCCTGACTCTCAACATAACTGTTCGCCAAATCATTCATCTAGCCTGCTATTTTCATTAATAATTTGTTATGAATGTAGTTGTTCAAATATATGAAGCTGGTAAAATGAACTGGTTACAATCAATGTAGTCTCGCGATACCCAACTCGCCGCTATTTATCCTGCACTGATCTGGCATATTGATAATAAAATGGTAAGTGACACCGAACAAAATCCGATGAATACAAAGCAGAAATAACCAAGATTGTGTCATCTTATTCTCGATGATATGAATGCTCTGTAGGCCTACAGATTATTTTTATCTAGCCCAGCAATTGAACGTTACAATCATATCGGCAGGTTTGCAAGTGGTGTTCATGAATTTTTTTTCGTACTTCGCTGTCGGCTGTTAATATTGGTTGATTATGGTGCTTTCTTTCTGCATTATAGAAACATAATTTTAAGTAGACGGCTATACTCAGGCAGAGCGGTGTGATACAGCCTAATGATTTTGTACTTTAAAAGAGGTTTTGAATTATTAAATTTTCGTGTCCTTAATTGGAAAATTACGGTGGCCGTTTCCAAACCTGCCAATCGTTTTTTAATGTTTCCAGCTAGGCTAGACAAAACTCATCTGTTCAGAGCATTCATATTCTCTATAATAGGCTGACGCGATCTTGGTTAACGTATTTTAACTTAAAAGTGCGAGGCCAGTGAAGAGAGAAAAATGTAACTGTCTCGAGACACTCTTCAGCGGTCCGGCACAAGGTTGCTGATTGGCTGTATGCAAGTAAGTTTCTGTTGTTGTCTGGAAAATGCATAAATAGCAATGTTGTTTAATATTAAAAAATAAACCTGTTGCACTGAACATAATTACACAGTCAAGGTGCTTGAAAACAGTTACACTAAAAATAATTACGCCGTGGTTGTTTGTTATTTTGTTATTTCTAATTCTAAAAGTAGCCTAGTTGTAGTTTATGACCACCTACAGTTTATGACCGTTTACTTATATTTTTTCAAAAAAGGTTGAGGTTATATTAATTACAACGTGTGAAATAAACTGCAATGGACTCTGAAAACAAAATGTGCGTATGTATTACCTATTTTTGTCGGGGGGAGGGCGCAAAAATTTTCTTATGTACCAAAGGGGGGCCCAGCAGAAAAAGTTTGAGAACCACTGCTTATACAGCAAGAAAACACACCTGCAGCACCCATAAACCAGCATTTGCTCCAGCTTCAGACAGCTCTTTTGAAGTTTAAAAAATATCCTTCATTGCGCGCGAACACTAAAGCAAAAGCTAAAACTAAAATAAAATCAAAACAACCGAAACAAGTGAACTTTAAGCATCAACAAAATGTCAGCAACTATTCAATAAATAAAAGCGGTAGGCAGAATTACTTCCCTCACTGAAAACATATGACAGAGAACATAGTGAGCTGCACCACCTTTATATGTGCAGGTTCAGTAGGACGGGTGGAATTAAGTCTGAGAGGATCTGTGGAAACACAGCTGGACTGCAGGTCATCCGCAAACTGGAACCCCGTGGGGTACAGGAGCCACTTCCCATTGGCCAGCTCATGGGGCCACATGATGTTCAGGAAGGCGGAGCCAAATGTATGCAGGGGCTTCCCAGGGTTAGTCACCTGATTTAAACATAAAAGAGTCACCCAGAGAATGGAGCAAATATGCAATATCATCTCGGTAATTAAAAGGACTTTTACATATTTCTTTATTTTTGAAGTAAAAAACTGAGCTATTTTGCCAGCAGAGTGGCAGTCAATCCCATATCAGCTTTGTAAATTGATTGTAATGGGTTTCAAAAACTGAAGAAAGGTTACATGAATAACTAGAACTGGACTGGCGAGAGCCCATACCTCCGTCAGCATAGCTGGATTTTAACTTTGGCCTATATCTCAGCCAGAGATCGCGTTACACTTTCTGACTGTCCATCACAATGATGGACAGGGGCATAAAAATTCCGTCATAATCAAATATTATCCGTCATTGTAATTTTACTTTTTTTTAATGGTAATCGTTTATATTTTTAAATAAAATAAACAGAATAATTTATAGATTTTGCTTTAGCTGATCAGAGATGCCAAGTCTCACACATTTGGCGTAGGTCTCATGCATTTTTTAGGTGTATTCCCTGTAGTCCGCAATTATTCAATGAACACTTATTAATGAGCTTCTCACATGGAATTAAAATCCTTGTGCACTGAAGTTTCCGTTTCACCTGCGTAAAGGTGCACCTCATCACAAGTAACATGGAAAGCGATTATGACTCCAGACTTCTCATGCTTCTCTTTACTCAGGGATCGGAAACAATGCATGTACTTCATGACCATTTAAATTGTTTTAATGAAACATGACAATCTTTATACAATTCCATTGCTTTCAATTCAATCATGCTTTTCAAGCATGAGAATTCCCGAGTCATAATCGATTCCCGTGTCATTGGTGGGGAAATCCACCGTAATGCACGTGAAACTGATCAACTTAATGCACAATGACTTAAATTCCGCGAGTGAATTTCTTCTATGCGCATTGATTGAATAATTGCTGACTACGGCACAGGAACATGAATGCCTATAAGAGACGAGAGACTCCACCAAATGCGTGAGACTTGGCATCTCTGGCTAATGCCAACAGTGATTCATGTAGACACACATTGCGCACTGTGTGAAATACAGCACTGCGTGGATTTTCGAACTTACTGCTGTATGAACTTTATAAAACATCACAAATGATTTCTCCCCCCACACAGTAACAGTGCGAAAATGAGCAATGCTTTCAGTTATTGCAGGGCTTCACTAAGCCTAACAACTGCAGTCTCAGAAAGCAGTCCTATGAAGCTGCTTATCAACTCGTGATGTCAACCAGAGCTTTCCCGACCAAGAGATCTGCATGTTCACATAACAGAGACAGTGTTTGTAGCATATGACCAATCGTCTACCAGCAGCAGAGCAGCATATTTTACAAATGAAGAGCAAATGATCATAAAAATATGAGGAATACAGGATCATACAGATCAAAGACATTGCTCGGGACAATGACACCCACCACCAATTGGACGGGGGTGTGAATTACATTCTGTCCAAATGATGGACGGCCTTCAAAATGTTCCGTCATTGTTTAAAAAAAAAAAATCCTTCAATGACGGAAAATACTTGGTTAACTGATCTCAGCTGTACTTTGGCCTAGATTTGCCAACAGAAGTAACAAAGTTTCTGTCAATTTCTATCGATTAGCTCAACTGCCAGAACAGAACTGGCCAGCGAACCCCTGAACCAGCCTGACAGTATCCAGAGTCTCCCCTCCCTCTTTCTTACAGTGAACACGTACTCCACAGCACTTCCTATGTCCTCCAGGGTCTCCATGGCCCTCTCGCCCTTTACGGTGCCGCTGAAGAGCAGCTGATGTGGTTTGGCCGCCCTGAGGAGCATAGGTAAAAAAGGACACTCACCATTAATCTGCAATATCAGTGAATAGTGGACCTGATTTGAGCACAGAGATGATGAACTCTCAGGATCCACTTCCCAGAATGCGGAACTGAATACTATTCCAGCTTGTGCTCTTACTTATTCAAGAAGTTCATTCAGTAACATCGCAGAATCATTCCATTTATTGATTAACTGACTGATGAGTGCTAATGTTACTCATGGGCCAGGATAATCAGTGGGAAAAAAGCTGTTACAGCTGATGGAGAAAGCTGATGACTAGTTATTGACCATGTTTGTCTGCAGCACAGTGGAACATATTTCGAAAAGAAGCTCTTTCAGCGGGAGGGAAGGTAAAGGTAAGGGCAGTGTCACCAAAGAAGCAGGTCATTTTCTGTCAATAGTTTTCAGGAAAATGTTGCCATTTTTGACTGCTTGTGGTCATTTGATAAAGCGGGATGTTCGTATTGCAACTGTGCGGCAACGGCATTTACTTAGTAAAAGTGGGTGCGGTCAATGTTACAGGATGGTGTTTGTCTCAGATAGTGTTTGCTAATGTCAGAAGCTGATGACCTGGCAAACCTGAGGAAATTGACAGAAACTGAATAAAGCTGAATAATTGCGCACTTACCCGCTGACAGACAGGGGGAGCTCTATCACCACTTTGACGAACGCTGTGACTAGGGCCAGGTCAGGCTGTTCACTAATACTGAGGAGAGAGGAACACATTAATCTGATACACATACGTCCAGAATCAAAGACATATGCCGACACGTTCAAGCACACACAATGGAACAGATTTACAAAAGGAGGTCTTTCAGCAGGAGGGAAGGTAAAGGTAAGAGCAGTGTCACCAAAAAGCAGGTCATTTTCTGTCAACACAAACACAAAATCAAAGAAATGTACACACACACACGCAGATCAGAGACATATACGAACAAAAAACACACGCAATCAGAGACATCCCGTAGACAAACACACACACGCACACAGAAACAGAGACATATACAAACAAACACACACAGATTCAGAAACATGTACAAACATGCACACATTAGAGATAAACACAAACATGCACAGACACACACACCATGGCACAAAAGCACATAATCAGTGAACTATACAAAAAGCACACACACATACCTAGACACAGTGATTCAGGCACACATCCTCACACACAAACACACATGTATACACTGGTATCGAGATGCACACACACACACACACACACACACACACAGGTATCCACCCACATAAATACCCCATGAATATGCTTTAAAGATCAGAATCAAGGGAAGTATGTCTTAGAACAGGAAGGACTTACGTTGATAAAAGCAGATCGACAGACAGGTCTGTGGTTTCTATGGTGATTTCTGAAGTACTCAGGAGTAGGTAGAATTTTAACTGGAGAGGGAACACACACACAGATTTTAGACCAAAGAAATAGGGTTTTGGATGAAAAATTGAGAACATCAATATGAGAGAAAATGAGATCAGACTGATCTTTGATGTGCTTCTAGATTTGCTCGGTCTTCAAACTAATTTCATTTGAAATGAGGCCTGTATATCATTTTGGACTGCAGTTTTGACTCTTTCCATTTTGTGTGAGGCTGCCAATTTGTAGCCTGCAAACAGGCCCACGGCTGGATTGGGGCGAGAGAGGCTAAAGTGGGCCTGCAAGGATCCTTTGAAGATTTGAGTACCTGCATTCAGATCTGAATGTAAAAAACCAATTTGGCGCATTTAGAACACGTGGCTGTGAGACATGCATAGACAAACGAAACAAGTAACAGTCCAGTGTATTCAATTGGCTCTATGCACAGAAAACTTTACGTCCTGTGCTAGTTTAGGAATGCTAGACATAATTTTGTTTACAACGGCCTAAACTACATTTATTTTTAATACATTTCATTTAGTTTCTTTGTGTATTTTATTCCGATTCGTGGGTCGGTTTATTTTTTGTCATGACCTCAAAACGAGCAAAACTGTTTTTTTTTTTTTTTCCATCCACGAAGACAGCACTTCAGGACACTGTTGCTGCGCGCCGCTACGTAGACCCACAGCTCTGGCTAAGCTCAATTCTTTCCTTAGTTTCCTCACAAAGACAGGTGGATGGTCAAGATACGTCACGACAGTTTCACCATTATGAATCGCACCTGAGTCTGCAGCCAACATTTTCAGACAACAGACCTGGAGTGCGTTTCCTGACATCACAGATGCTAACTTGCATAGTTGGGCCCATGGACTGTGAGTGAACAAGCTATGCAAGTTTTTGGGGAACACGTCCCTGATCCACTGTATAATGGGAGTGTAAACGAAAGATCAATCGTGAGACGAAGGATTCCCAAGCAATTGCACTTACCCAATCGGCGCCTTCAGTCTTCTTTATATATAAGGACACAGAGATATAAGAAAACTTGAGTGGACCATGTGTGGGCTGGACCAAAGCGGAAATGGCAGAATAGCTTCGCCATCTTGTGTATGTATAAATGTCCAATGAGGCACATGTAAGCAGTAGGCTAAACATGGGTGTCAACAAATTAGAGACTTGTTTTCTGTATTCTTTTTTATCCTTTCGTACTTAAAATGGACAGGAATAAGGAATTGCAATCAAACAACAATATTTATTTAAAAAAAAGAAAAAATTTAAAGCTGGTATATTCGATGCTTATTTAATCGGAAGGCATTACAGAAAAATCGGAATTTGAGCAGTTGTCCCGTATGAGCGAGTTTTCGTTGTATACGAGCACAGTTTAGGCCAGTTATACTGCGTTTTCCATCGAACGTCAGCCCCAATATACATACACAAGATGGCGACGGCCTGCTGCCGCAGAAACGATGGGATTGTCCACTCCAGTTTTTTTTTATATCTCTGTGTATAGGGGATGAGGGTGTGATGTCACTGCTGCAGCGCTACAGGGGTTGATGGGAGAGATGAGTCCATGCACAAGGACTTCAATTCTGAACGAGAATCTCGTACATATGCGATGATTGAATAATTGCTGACTACAGCAGAGGAATGTAAATATGCCACTTAAATATTTTGAATTCGTGAGAGTTTAAAGGTTTGCGTTATAAATGAAAACTGGCCACATTAGTATTGAGAGTTTTCGGAGTTTCTGTAATGGTAATTTAAATGAATGTTTGAAAGCAGGTTGTGACCAATCATTAATTTTAAGGGAATGTTTGAGCTTCCCCAATTGCCAGTTCACGAGCCGCCGCTGAGTAGCCTAATAATGTATGTCTCACTTATCACAGGTAAGTAAGCAAGATGATTCACATCGTTGTGCAAACAACGCTGTTTTCATAGCTCAGTGGTTTGCAGACCTCCAAATCATGGACCCAGCCATTTGTGAATTGTACATGGGCTTCCCTCGATTTATAATTCCAAAATTCATCCTCGATATATGCACTGAAGCCACAGACTAATTACAAAAAAATATCGGGAAATGTCAAAGGGGATAAGGCGGCTTTCGACTCCAGTTTCTCGCAGGATCCTCATACTGATCCAAATTTCTGATCAATGCAATCTTTTCTATGTACCATTTTCTTGCTTTCGGTAGTAGTTTGTCTCTGAACAGTACAATTCGTTCATTTAATTGAATTACAAAAAAGGGATCAGGGGTGGGGTAATCTCAATAATCGCTTGGCATTTTCAGCTTCTTTCACAATGTTAATGATTAAGGAATCACAATAATTATGAGTTCTCAATTCATCAATGCATGACGCATTCACAGAAAGGTCAGTATATGCAGGTTGGTAGATCATGTTGGCAAGGAGGAACCTGGACCAGTTATTGATCGATAATTTCTGAATATTGCTATTGTTTTTCATGAAGCGGAACAAGAGGGCACAAGCATTAGCATGGACTTCTTCTGAAAAATGCTGGGTGCCATTCAATAACATTCTCTGAATGGTTCCAATACTGGATGTCACTGGACGCACAGCCCAGCCGTATAAGTTGGACAAAGCTGGGACAGACAACATTGTTGTGCTCTTTGCTCCATTTAGGAAGCAATAACACTGTTAACATAGCATGGAATACAAAGTTTTAAGTTGACAGTGATTCTCATTGCCTGACCCCTATTTAGACAGTTCGGAAATGTATGTTAATCAGGTCACATCAACAATTTTTGTTTTGTTATGTCTACTATAATACAGGAATTGGCACAATTTAGTATGCGATTGCCAAATGATTGAAAACACTTAAAATCTTGCATAGTTTAACCCCTTTCTGCAGATGTAGATGCCCGCGTCTATAGACCTGCAAATTGGAAGTACACTGTTACTGTACTCGATCACTAGATAGCACCCCCGGATCAGTTATTGAATGTTCACAAGCAAGCAGACCTCGAACGCGGTTCTGAATACGGTGAAGTTCACTCCACTCCCTGTTTTTCGAGAGCTGCATGAATTAAACTCCTCAGCTAAGCCTGATGTGCAAACTGGTCAGTATCCTTGCCCATAGTGTCGATTCAGCAGTTTGAAAAAACGATATCTTGACACAGAAAAAATCGTTATCCTTTGTAGCAACCAGTTTAGCCACAGTGAGCTAACAGTATTCCAATTAGTAGTTCATAAAAATCAGTTTTCTGAGGCAAAAAAATCGAAATGGTATTAATTCTCTCACATTCTATTGCCTATTACAGTTGTCCCATACAAAAAAAATTGTAGTTCCCTACCGTGGATTTACGCGTAGATTCCTTCATTGCCAAATCCAGCGCTTCCTTATATCCACCCGAGTACTGGCGTTGATAGCCAATCACTCAACCATACACTCAAGCTCCTCTGCGTAATTGTAGAGTTACACTTCATGGCCTCCTGAAGTTTCCCTGATAACAATGTATTGAATGGCTCGTTTCTTATCCAATTCCCGAGTGTTTAAACATTTTAGAGTAAGTGAAACACATTGATTGGACAAACACAGAGCATACAAACCAATGCGTATCAGCATGCGCTGTTGTATCCTGTCTACGTTATGCACATTACGCGGCTAAAAAAGACGGGATTTATAGAAAGTCGGTTCGCAAAACTGGCCTTGAAGTGTTCAGTTACATTACAGGATTTAAATGAGAACGATATGCTCTATTGGAATTATTTCGAATGAAACAGGACCGGAGGGTTCTTGTTACTGAATACATCGCTCTCTATTTTATACAGTCAATGTCTCTGGAGGAGGGATTCACGAAAAAGGTCAGGCTGCTATTTTTGTTTGTTTTTTTTTTTCTGTTTCGGAATGTATATGTACTCAACTAAGTCGAATGTCGAGGTTTTTTTCCTGTTTAAAATGCGAACTGCCCGTGCATTTTGGTGTGGACCCCCGGTACGTTCATTGCACGTTTCTTTTGAATCGGGAGACGCAATGGATTTGATATTCCCTGAAAGTGGAGTGTCTGTTCAGTTAAAATAAGGTATATTTCAGAATTCAGATATTACTGTGTTAGTGAGGTGTACTTGCTCCTTATAAGTGTTGAAATGGGTTCGTGAGCTTTGAAGAGGGGACTGGTAGCTTTCATTACAGGGTGAATGTTCTGACCGTTTAATTAGCAGTTTATTTAATGCGTGTTTGTGCTGGCTTTGAAGAGAAATGGCCAAAACTCTAAACTTTATTATGGAGAAAAGGCACGTTCATATTTGGAGAGGTTACTGGTGACCATTGGTATTCAACTGCATTGATATTGATAAATTCATACTAAACTCAACCAGAAAATCATTCGTTCATATTAAATTTCATGCCTTAAAGCTTTAATTGTGTTAAATACATGATTTTTTTAATGATTTGACAGCAAATCATTTTGAGACTTTGGGGAGACACTTGGGTAGCTGCATAATTTGGCTAATAGCATGTAGGTAATCTAGAATGTAATTTTGAAGATGAATTCTACTTGTGCTCAAGGAGTTTATGATACCATAAATGTATAGTTTTAAGCCCCAGCAGTTTTTCAATCGTCAGAATTATTTTTTTTGCAATTTCAATGGTGAATTCTCATGAAGATTTTTTATGTTTGCTGCTCATTTTCTCTACCAAAATCATGAAAATAAACTGAAATACAATGTAATTCTAAATGCTGTAAGTGTCTTTCCTGAATTGAGCCACATTTTTCCTCTTTGTGAAGCTTAAATCTTGAATTATACAGCATTAAAGTGGGTAACCCATAAATAGCCAAATTTGGCTTCTGCACAAAGGGGTTAATGTGTAAGCTTCAAGTGCCACGCGATTCTGAAGATTACTCCAGCCCTGTTCAGACACCTGCAAAATTTATACTGGTCCAAACACATCAGCAATTTTTGGAGTGGTCTTTCTACTATAATAGAGGAATCAGTAAAAAAAAATCCAAGGTGTGCCCCTGGAGATGCGGGGGTTTGAACAGGTGGCATTTTTGCATTTTTTTGACATTAGGGAAGTTACTGACTGCAGTTGGTGATGAATTCATGGTGAATTCAGCCTGATTTATATTCAGCTGACACAAATAAATGGAGAAAATGGCAGAGAGCCTATGTTCGGATTTATTTTGGTGATGCTTTGGGGATTTAAACATCGAACTGCCTGAACAAAAGGAACTTTTGGTGTCCTCATAGCTCCACAACCAAGAATAACGAAGTGAAATGGACTGCATTTTCTGATTAAGCAGTATAACATTAACTTAGATGCAAGGTTTCAAAGCTATAAGTGTAATGATAAAAAAGTTATGCCTTGTTAAATACAAGAAAAATGTCAATTGACAAAAAACCGACAGTACCCTTAGAAATTAATTCATCAAAAATTTATTTTTGGTCTGAATGAGCTGAAATTTTGGATTTGTTCATCACTAATACATATTTATCTAATGTGAAAATATAGAAGCAATCTATGACTACATGGTGACAAATGTTTTGTATATCTGATGATTTGACATGGAATGACCCAGTGGCAAAGGTCATGCATTTAGATGATGGTTGTCTAAGTAAGTATCTATATTGGTAAATAATCTCTGATTCTTCATGTTGGCATGTCACGTCCACTCCCAGTGTCACAAAACACAAGCGCTTGGCTAGCGTTTTGGTTCTGGGCACACCTTGCCTTGACTCCCCTTTTCACTTGACATGTAACTCCATCTTTTAACTGTCTTTCGTGCTTGGTGTTTTTCGAACTACACAGACACTTTACAGCAGTCTTTTTTTTTCCCTGGAATTTTACAGATTTCTACGTTGTGGGGAATTCACTACTTATTCAAACTCCTTTCTTACTTCACGTAAGGTCTGTTTTTCTGACATATCTTTTTATTCGAGTCGCTACTGCCTTTTCCTTAAACACTGCAAAGCTAATGCTGCAGGTAATGGGGACTATGTTATCAAAGCTGGTATTGATTCTGCATTCTGCCCGTATTTGTCCACGATTGCTTCATCTCCGTATAAGACCTCCTACGCTAAAAATAAGCCTTTGTTTTTGACATCATCCGGATCACCAGTCAGCCGCCACTGGTTTACCTCCCACCTCGGTGCTGTTCTCAAGAAATTTGGAATTTCTCCATCCGCATTTACTACTGTATGTACGGCGTCCGTCTCCACCATAATCGACATGCAGCTCTCCATGGCATCATTAAAATGATGTCCCACTTGCTTACAAGTTTGTAGTGGTTTTCACTTGTTATGTCTCGAATCATCAGCATAATTGGCGTTGAGCGATGTGCGCATGGGAACGGACTCCTGGTTGGCATTGTTTATGAGCGTTATTTGGGTTCGATATGTTTGTTCCGTAAGTATTGTAATGCGTTCTAATTGTAGCAATGCTCACCTCACAGGCTGCCTCACTGGCCAGCCATCACGGATACTGCACACGTATCCACCTCACGGCCACTCACAGTAGCGCAGCTCACTAGTCTAGCGCTTCACTCGCGCTTTGGATTTAGGTGCACTTTGCCTCGCCAATGCACATTCACGGATTCTGGATGCGTATCCACCTCATGGCAACTCGCAGTGGCACAGCTCACTAGCGCTTCGCTAGCGCTTCGGTCATGCGTTAACTTTGCCTCGCCGGCAAACATTCACGGATACTTCACGCGTATCCACCTCACGGCTACTCGCAGTGGCGCATCTCACTAGCGCTTTGCCAGCACTTCGGTCATGGGTTCACTTTGCCTAACAAAATTCTACGGATACTTCATGCCAGGCTGGACTGGGACAAAAAAAACGGCCTTGGCATTTTCGGCCATTGCAGCCCAACCTGATTGTGACATGATGGCCTGCCAGACGCGCACACTTTGCTGTTACCAAAAGATAAAATGAAAGGGACTATGTCAGCCGGGGCAAGTGTGCGTGATGAAGCGAAAAACTTGAAAACATTAGGCAAACTATTTCAAGTTCATAGGAGATGTAAGGTTTAAGCATTTAAATCTGTTTATATCGCATTCATCCTTGAGAAGTTCATTGAAACTTTTACCAAAATCTCTCTTTACTGATCGTAGAGCCTATTTGTAGAATCAGTTTCTCATAGTTTGGGTTTTTGTAGCGTAAATATTGCTTTTAAATCAGCCTGCGTTGATCGTTATGTTGTCTTATGGCGGCCGTCGCAACAGGATCTATGACAGCTGCATGTCAGACAAAACGCTGTGACACAGGTTCTGCGAACATCAAAGACAGTTGCTTAAAAAATTTCCCCAAACTTCTCATGGATGCACGTGATGCAAACAGATTGAAACTCCACCAGGAATTCACCGGTTTACCTTACCTTGCACTTTCAATGTGTTTTCGCCTAAAGAAATATGGATGGATAGTATAAGTTATTCTTATTATATTTATTTATACTATATAATAATTATAATTTATTTATAATTTCGCGTTTGCAGGCAATCTTCTGTATTTAAAGCAGCGACGAAGGTACGCTTTACGCACATACACATACAAATCGACTGGGAGCTTCCTGTAACCACCCTCAACATACCACCAAAAAATGAGAGCATTTGGCTGAGGCATTATTCAGTTATCGTCTGGAAACGAAAATGAACATCGCTGCCGTGGTGGCCATATTGATGATCGAAGTGGGACACAAATCGATGGGGAGCTTCCTCTAACCACCCCCAACATAATACCAAAAATTGAGACTATTTGGCCGAGGAGTTTTTCAGTTATCATCCGGAAACCAAAATGAAGATGGCTGCCAGGGAGTGGGACATAAATCAAGATGGAGCTTTCTTTAACCACCACCAACATACCAACAAAAAATGAGAACATTTGGCCAAGGCGTTTTTCAGCTATCGTCCAGAAACAAAAAGTTAATGGACATACGAATGGACAGACAGACGCTGCGCGCCAAGACAATACCGCTCGTCTGACTTTCGTCAGCTGAGGGGTAATAAAATCTCTGCCTGCTTGGAAATTATAAGAAAATACTGCTGGCTAGTGCATGTGTTTCTGTGTATGGGTCTGTATTTGGAAGCGAGCATGCAGGTGTTGTGTGTATGTGCCTGGGTGTGATTTCTGTGTCTCATTGGAATGGATTACATTGGCATCTCTCTTCACAGGATTCCCCAGCTCACACTCGGAGCCATTCTGGGTGGCATGGCATTTGACCTGCGCCTGTTGAAATAACACAGAGAACTCAGTCCTTATCAGTACTATAACATCATATCTATCATACACTGTATACCCGTCCAGTTAGTAAGTAAGCTGTAATATGCTGTGGTGGACAGCTAAAGTAACAATAAATTGAATTTATAAATTTCTAAATATTTATGGACCTGACTCAATACATGTACAAACATACATAGTACAATGAGCACCATAATTCAATGGACCGTGCTTTTTTAAAATTTTGGTTCATTGTTTTTGCATTTTGAGTTTGAAAGGACACAATGACAATGAATTTGAAGTGAAGAACGTCAACATTAACCCCAAAAATTCAGATTTTAATTGAATTTCTCCTTAAGCAGGTCAAAAGTAATAAAAAGCTTTTTTTTCATATTGTAGGAAAAAGTCACTGATATTCCGTATCTGATGGTTGCAGCTCTTCAGTGGAGCTACATCACAACTATATTGAGTGAAAATGTCAAAACCAGAACATCATGTTTTATGGCTTTATAATAAATTGAAAATTGTACAAAGACGACATATCAAATGTTGAAACATAAATTTCATTATTTTTGAAAAATGCTTACTCATTTTGAATTTGCTGTCAGCAACGCAATTCCAGAAATTTGGGACGGGCATCAAAAGAGTGGAATAGTTGTGTGACGGTAAACAATACATCTCATTGCTAATTAGGTTAATTGGCAACAGGTCAATAACATGATTGGGTATAAAAAGTCTTTGAGAAGTGAAGATGGTGAGGGCTTCACCACTCCATGAAAGACTGCATGAGAAACTGGTTCAATAATTTAAGAATAATGTTTCTCAATGTAAAAGTTGCTGAGAAATTTGAAATTTCATCATCTATGGTACACAATATCATTAAAAGATTCAGAGAATCCAGATAAATCTCTGTAGGCAAGGGAAAAGGCCAAAAAAACAATATGGAATAGCCCTGATCTTCAGGCCCCTAGGTGGCGCTACATAGGTAACAGACAGGATTCTGTGGTGGAGATCACTACATGGGATCAGGAGCACCTCTAAAATCCACTTTCAGGGAATACAGTTCATCACTACATCCACAAAAGCAAGTTAAAACTCTACCATGTGAAAATAAAACTATGCAAACAAGATCCAGAAATGCTGCCCCCTTCTTTGGACCCACATTCTCATGAGATGGGCTGAGGCAAAGTGGAGAACTGTCATGAGGTCTGACCAATCAAAATGTGAAATTCCTCTTTTCAATAACGCACAACATGCCCTCCAGACTAAAGAGAAGAGAGACCATCCGGCTTGTTATCAGTGCACAGTTCAAAAGCCAAGATGGTACGGAGATCCGTTAGTGCACATAGCATGGATAACAAAAAAATTGGATAAACATTTCTGAGGAAAACATTGTAAAATGTACACAGAAAAATTTACACAGGTTTGGAAGCAACATATGCTGCCATCCAGATGTCTTTTTCAGGGAAGGCCTTGCTTATTTCAGAAAGACAATGCAAAATCTTCCAACATGACTCCATAGTGAAACCACTCATCGATTTTGTGGAATCTTTCTGATACTTGAAGCAGACAGCAAATGACTTAGCAGGATTAATATCTAATCAGAAGAGCAACCTATTCATTATTTCACCAGAAGGTGCTGACAAACAGAATAATATATGTGCATTTAAAGGGAATAATATACTGTAACTAATTTATCATGATTGTGTCGAGTTTATTTGTATCATCAGTTTGGATTACTTGCAGGAAGGCAAGATGGAGCTGGTGCGTTGTTTCTCACTGCAAACTTCACTCTACTTTGGGATTATATAAGATGGCTGAATAATATTCAGAATGACATGTCACGTGTAACTTGAAAAATTATGTTTGTGATTTTATTTGTTTTACCCACTGGCTTTGGAATATAAATTTGATTTTTTTTCTTAAATGGCAAAAAATGCACTAAAACGTTTCTTGATAATGCAATTAATACAATTCTTTCACATAATGGTGAATGCTTTAACAAAAGCAACTAGGCTATGTGTGCACCTGTGGAGCCTTGTTCATTTATGAAGATAACACACAGTCACATAAAAAAATTGGTGAAACAAAACAACTAGCAAACAGACATGGAGTTAGAATAATTTACAACTTTTTTTTGTCAGTGGTATATTGCTTTTTATGTATTAATGCATTTTTTTTGCAAACAGCTTCCTCTATTGTCTAATAAAATACTTTCATAAGCCTAAGTGAATTTCTGCATAAATGCTAGAGATAGGTCAAATGAATAGTGTAATTCACTTTAATGTAAAGCCTCTAATGACTCAGATTGGTCAGTGCGCACTTAGGGCCTAATACCTTTTATGTTCAGTATAACGATGTTAAGGCAATTGGAGCAACCTGATATAGCGCAAAACTGTTGTGAATCGGGAGAGGGGATGAATGAACCATAGGCTGCATTCAAAATGCACTCACCTCACCTACTCACCTACTATATAGGGCACTAAGGAGTGAATGTTCTACATTGAAAACAATATAAAGAGGGTGAGTGAGCGAGTGGAAAAGTGTGCATTCCGAACGCAGCCATAGACTGTATAAAAATATGGACGAAGCAGCCGTGATGCCACCCATTGGTTTCAGCCTACCATTTAGGAAGCCTTGATTTTGGCAAATTGAACAGTGCCATTTTTGTCATTTTGAAACCAGATGTGATTTCTATTGGACGGGTGCGTGAATTGAAGATCCAGGGAGGAGCGAGTGGTGGATCTACGTGTGGATCTGACCGTATCTGATGAGGATGGCCACGCCCTATAAAACAAATCTGGCTTTATCCTTTATTGTAGTCAATTTGGGACCATAATTTACAAAAATGAACACTGCGATATACCGAAGGTGACTTGAAACTTGCGATAGATACCATAAAATAATGTGTAAAATCATTATTGAAATAATAAAACAGGTTGGAATGTACGGTCATTTTCTCATAGATTTTGATAGAATTGAACTTCTTTCTGAAACCACCGAAGTCGCCATCCGCTGGCGATCATAAAGAATGCAATTTTTAGAGATTTCCACATGGGCTTCACTTTTCAGATCTGGGTGCAGCGTCCATCTTTTTATATATTCTATGGAATGAACAGGATTTCTTGTAGACGTCTGCACTTCCGTTAATAGGGCCAGCTTCGCAAAGCCAATGCATGCATGTCGGAATGCAATGAGCTTTGTGCAACTTCACAATAGACAACCATCGTGGATACACAGATATGAACATGAAAAATACCGCAAAATTAACACTAATCAGGGAAATGCGGATCAGAAATGAACCGGAGCATGAAAAAACATTCCTATTTTTTACAAATCTCAATCTATCAATCCCATTTTTTTTTTTTTTGCGAACCAAATTTAGTTGTTTTACGGTGTGTAAAAAATGTTTATGATCACTTGTGCGGTTTTTATGCATTGATAAAATTGTCAACTCAGCAAATGTTGTCACTGTTGTCAACCCTCCGCATTTTCAATTGCTGCATACAATACTTGGTAGTTTTACATAATGCAAATATCCCTAGCATGAAATGTGTGCTGGAAATCTGTGACGTACAGACACTAGACGCAGCGGTTCTTCCCTGGTGACTCTCTGCCAGGCCTTCACTGCAGCCGTCTGCAGTTCCTGTTTGTTTCAGGGACTTTTTGCTTTTCGTCTCTTCTTCAGCATGTAAAATTCATGATCAATTTGAGTAAAATTGTGCGGTTGAATTGGTTAACATGACCAATAAAGCAAAAAACGGGTTAATGTCCAATTTTTATGAATTAGGGTGCTCATTGTGCGCACAGTACTACACAGAAGTTTTACACACAATAGATTTATATAATTTAGGTCTTTGATAATTATTTACTGTTTCTCACATCACTGTAGCAATGAGCTATGCAGATAAAGATTTAAAACTCATTTTAAATGTTTATTTATTTACTTATGACTGTGTTTCATGAAAGACTGTTGGTGATACAGCTCTGACAGAGCCCTGATCTTGACATCATCAAGGCTGTCTGGGATTATCTGACACAAAGCACAAGACATGTTCTGTAGAAAAACTGGCAAGTTCCCCAGTGTGCTTGGAACAAGCAAAAACCCAATCATCTTATCAAATGATGGAACTACTGGATAGTGCATTCAACTTTCATTCAAAGGGTAGTCACACCACTATAATAAAACATTACAATAAAAACTTGTTCATGAAAGAAAATGACTGAAAACAGCTGAAGACTAATCCTCAGTTCGGGCAGATATGACAAATGTTAGTGCGTGTGCTTGCATGTCTGTCAGTGAGCTTGTGTGTGAGCGCATCTCACAGCACTTTCAGTACCTGAGTCCTGATCCCGGAATAGGACAGTGTTTCGGGGAGGGTCACCAGCAGCTGGGCTGCATGAGCATCATCCCCGTCGGCTAGCGGGTCAGCGGGATCAGAGGGCATGTTGGTGACTGTCACCTCCAACACCAACGGGATCCTCTTCGAGAACACAAACACAGGGTTTCCGTCCTCGTCCCTAGAGAGAGACACACAGATTTAACACAACATTAAGAAGCACACGAGAGTGAACAGTGATAGACTAACAGCACAGGAAGATCAGAGTCCATTCAGACAATAATGAAGACCCAAGAAGACCAGAATACCCACTGATATACTGAGAACTCAAGATGATCAACACATATCTATATACTGCAAACTCAAGAAGACCAAAACACACGACGCTAAACTGAAAACTCCAGATGACCAAAATGCACACTGATATACTGAGAACTCAAGAGGCTCAAAACAAACAGCAATATAGTAATAACCCAAGAAGACGAAAATATTAATAGAATAAAATAAAACATACTGAGAACGAGATGACCACAATACACACTGCCACACTTAAGACATGAGAGAATCCCAAGAGAGACATGCTTAGGACACAGGAATATTCTGCTCTGGGGAGCCCTCAGTATATGAAAATTTTGTTTCTGAAACGCAATTTACCGTATGCCTTTTACTCATTTTGAGTAAATCACCTTTTTTGGTGCCTTTTATTGCATTTTATAGAAAAACAAAAACTTTGACCATGAAAAAAATGCACCTTATAATATGAATTTCTAAGAGTTTTGGACCATGTGTAACAAGCACAGGGCTATCGCTCTATGGTATTGTCTAAATTTTTTAAATTTTGGCACTTACTGCATTTTGTAAACAACCTCATGATATACTCCTCCTAAAGGGTTCTAAGCGTGTTACTTAGAATAGAAAGTATTTGCACCAGAATACTTTAAAGTCGATACATTTTCGCCAAGAGCCAAACTCATATAAATCGCACGGCCTGACTGTAACAAACCCAGAGATGAACTGACTGCGCATGTGCACACGCGTGAGACTTCAGACCCCGACACATGGGGACAACACAAATAGTTAGTTCTCTGGTGATCCTTTTTCCCTGGAAGTGCAGATTAGGAAACAAGAGAAGAAAGAGGATGCTCACTCAGACAGAGGGGTGAAGAGGGATAAACTGTCCGACCAGTTGCCAAACTGATAACTCAGCTGCAGGTTACTCTGACAGATTTTATCCTGTCCACAGCCCTCCCTCAGGAAATTAACCTGTGGAGAGGGAGACAGACAGTAAGATCTTTTTCCACAAATTACGGATGAAGTGATGGTTTTCGGTAGCCATTTTTATGCGGCGCTCCGATCTTCTCATCAAAATTGTAACTAGGGTTTATTAGTACGTACAAGCTAAAATGCCTCTGAGTTGTACCTCATTAACAAGGAGAAAAAAGTACCTTCTTCATAGTAAATTCGCCAGTTTCAGCTCAACATTGCATGCTTTCAGTCTTTTTTTCTTCCTTTTGAGAAGCAACCTCAGGTCCATTAGAATTCGGACAGTGCATAAAATGTAAATAAAAACTGAAAGCAGTAATTTCCAAATTGCTTTAAATCTGTATCCTATTCAAGAGTTCAAAGTCGAAAAATTGTATCAATTTTATAGTTGAAAATGATAACTGTTATTGCGATGTCAGCGACACATTCCTATGAAGTTTGGGCTGGTCAATGTCCACTTCTGTGTAACATCACCTCTCCTCTTTATAACTCTCAGTAACTGTTAAAACTCATTTTTTGAGTGAAATGGAATTTGTTCCCATTCTTGCCTGATATGGGACTTCACATGGTATTATGATGTCGTGCTTCATAATCTGCCACACATTTTCATTGGGAGACAAGTGCAGTCTGCAGGCAGGTTCCTAATGGCTGCACTCCGCAAAGATGAAGCCAGGCTGTTGTAACACGTGCCAAGTGTGGCGTTATCCGGCAGGAACAAGTTGGAGCATCTTTGAAAAAGATGTCATTTGGAAAGAACGTATATTGTTCTGCAATGTGCTGGCTGCCAATTTTTTTGTCATTTCTTTAAATATTGCCCTCACAGTTAAGCTTGTTGCTCAAACCGAGAACACTAATGCTGCCCAAGACCACGACAAGACTGTGGATTTTGAACATGTCCCTGATGACAGGTCCCTCTCCTCTTTGGCCCGGAGAACTCTGCTCCTGTTACCTCCAGGAAGAAAGATATACTCATGAGGCAACACCACTCCTGTCCACTTCCCTGTCAGTCATTATTAGATGAGCTTGAGCCTAGAGAAGTTGGTGAGCTCGGCCGTGCTTCTTTGCTCAGCAGAGTCTAAACTTGTATTTGACGATGCAACGACACACAATGTCCTCTGGAACGGGTCTTCTGGAGTATTTACAAGCCCATGTGATGATACGCAAATCAGAAGCTTCTCGGTTCTTCATGCATCAGTGTCTGAAGGCTTGAAGGTCACGCGCATCCAGTATTGATATTATGCCGCATATTATACGCACCTCTAACCATCTTGCACGTAAACAGTCGTGCTTTTCTTGTGAAATGGGTGTTTTGGGTTTTGTTTTTCCAGTCCATCCATTCCTCTCCCAATTAATTCGGAATATAATGCAGGTAACAAATTTAGAATTTGATAATATCTACAAAAATCAATACAGTGGATGAGGTGGAACTTCAAGTATTTTTTCTTTGTGCTGCTTTTAACTTGGATTTGTCCAGCTTTAAAAACAGAGCATGGTTACTCACCACTAGTTATGCACTAGCCTATGTGTACATGGCGCTTTATTGGGATGACCGTGAGTTTTGGATTTAGCGATAATCTGGATTTAGTCCTTCTGTCAGCTGTGATTCTTGTACATGTAAAGAGGCCAGGCGGTTGCACACCCACAGTTGTAGATTTACTTCAGGGCTATTTTGAGATGTGTGCGGAGCCTGAACTAAGGGAGGATCTGATTTGTCCTGAGTAAATACGGTTGTGTTGTCACAGGTAAAATACTGTAGCTGAGTACCACACGCTCACCTCAGTGTGCACTGTGTTCGCAATCGCTGGGTCCAGGACGGGCCTTAGTTCCCCCAGCTTGGCATGAGCCGGTGGCTTCCTGTGTCTGATGCTGTAAGTGACAGACAGCGAGATGGGGCGGAGCTTGTCTCGAAGATTGTCCTGTTACAGATAGAAAAGTGGAGAAAAAAGCTGTCATGTTACTGTGGCGAGGACACTATAGACCAGTGATCAGCAATCCTGTTCCTGGAGATCTAATATTCTGTAGGTTTTTTTAACCCAAATTTGTCACTGACTCGACTAATTAGCTGCTAAATGTAGATCTGTGGACTCTCATATTTATGGGGCTGATGGTCACAATTTACATCAGAACCCTTAGAAAATTTGCAGATGTTCTCAAATATGGTCACTTCACAACTGGTTGAAATTTGAAGAAATTCTGAGACATGAACTTTTTCACTTTTGAGAAAATCGGTTGATTTGACATGGAATGACCCAATATTATTGTTTAAGAGAATACATTTTATTAATTTATATTTTTTAAGATTTTGAGAGGAAAAAAAAAAAATTTTCCACCACAGAAGAACAGGCAGCTGGTATCTCAATGTGTTTTAATTCAAGAGGTCCAGGAACAGTGGTTAAGATTTATGGGATGATGAATTCCATCTAGTGTCTGAATATTTTGGCTGACAGTCTGGTTGCCTCTGCCAGAAGGCTCGCACTTGGCTGCAGGTGGAGTCTCCAACAAGACAATAACCCAAAACATACCTCAAGATCCACACAGAAATGGCTCTGTGCCAACAAAATCTATGTTCTGCAATGGCACTCGCTAGAACTCAATCCAATGACAAACTTGTGGGCTGAGTTGAAGAGGACAATTGATAAACACAAACCTAAGAACGTGAAGGATCTTGAAAGGATTGCAAAGAGGACTGGTCCAAAATCCCCCCAAATGTGTGCCTTTACCTCATCAAACATTACAGGAAAAGACTCCGTGCTATTATCCTTTTCAGAGGTCTTTGCACTAAGTACAAAATGAAGGGTGCCAATTATTATGACACCTTGGTTTTTTTATTATTAATTTTGTATTAAATGATTGTTATGATTTGGTTGTTTTCATTGAAACAATAATAATGTAAAGCATTTCAAATTCAAATTTTGTCACATACACAATCATGGAAGGTACAATGTGCAGTGAAATGCTTTGTGCACCAGCTCCAGCAATACTTACAATTAGTTTACAGCAAAACGATATGTTAGTTACAATAAGAATAAATAGACATGATCAAATAAATACGGATTGTTTAAAACTATAATTGTTAAAAAGGGTGTACACCATGTATCAGATCTTATCTGTGTAAAAGACAGATGTGGAGATGAATTGGGGGGACTAGGCTCCGTCATCTATACATCTTAGAGAGTTCAGTAAGCGAACAGCCTGTGGAAAGAAGCTCCTCCTCATCCACTCTGTGTTGGCCGTCAGGCAGTGATATCGCCTCCCTGAGGGCAGCAGAGAGAACAGGCTGCTGCTGGGTGGCTGAGCTCCTTTAAGATTTTTACAGCCCTTAATCTGCATCGCCTGTCCTGCAGATCGGGGAGAGTGGTCCTTATGGTTCTCGCAGCTCAGAGAACCACCCACCAAAGAGCTAAGTAGTCTTATTTGGTGCAACTGCTCATCCAGGAGATGACGCTCCCAGTCAGGATGCTCTCAACAGTGCAGGTGTAAAAGTTCTTGAGCACCCCGGAAGGGAATTTAAAATCTCTCAAGCATCTGAGGTGGAAAAGATGCTGCCGGGCCTTCATCCAAGGTCCAGTTCTGCAGCTTAAGTGCAAATTGGGGGCGTTTTTAGAGGTGAACTGGGTTTACAGTTGGCTCTTTGGCTGATGCACAAGCTATAAAGCGTAATACACAACAGGGTATAATGTACTGTGTGTTGTGACACATCCCATGTGTAAATATTATCGAAATTCTCAGTGACTTTAGTCACAATCTCCCTTCTGTCAGTTTGGACCAGATGGGATGGCCTTCATAGCCCTCATGCATCGATGAGCCTTGGGCGCCGAAAACCCACTCGCCAGTCCCTACCTGGATTGGACCACTGTCAGTGGGTACTCACATCTACAGACAGGGAACACCCCACAAGTCTTGCCACTTCAGATATGTTCTAACCTGCTCATCAGGCCATAGCACCCCCATCAGTTGTTTACCTCCCATTTCTCCCTCGTACAAAACATTGACCACGAGGACCAACTGTTCAGCTATCGTCTAAGATCTGTCTGTTGACCAGTACATGTGCTGTTGTTATGAGATAATCAGCATTAATTGCCATTTTTGTGAATCATTAGTGGTGCAATGGATCATCGTTGATCCGTGATCCGTACGGATCCCTCTTCACGGTTCGGTACGCTTGTGATCCGCGGATTGGTCGCTGAAAAAAAAAGGTTGTGCTCGGGGTGTGACGTTATCGTATAGCGATGATTGTAAAGCGATATGAGACAACTTGCCGCTACGGGGTGTTGTGTCCCACTTCTTCTTGAAACACAGGCCCAATTCCAATCCGCCTCCTGCAGACTCAAGCCCTGAACCCTCACTGACTTAACTGACGTCAGCTGTAAGGGACTGAGTCTGAGAGGGCTCCAGATCGTGTAAATTAAAATGGAACTGCGCTTACCCTCTTGCACGTTACCAAACTACACGCAGCTGTGACAATCGACGGTAATACTTACACATAAACTTTTTCTTTCATTCTCCTTCCATTACCTCGATGGGACCGCTCTTTGTTTTATTTTCCTTTTTTTTTTTTTTTGTTTGTTTACATTACCGGTATTCCTATGGTATCCCCCATATTTGACTTCTGAACGCTATGAACTGTGGGTAATTTCCTTACTCAAAGTCAGCATCGGTGCTAACTCACGGTATGGGGGCAGTAAGGGCTCATTCACGGACTCACTGACTTGATTATTTGACAAATCAACAGCCCTCACACACTCACGGACTTCACGTGAACGCGGCTCTAATTCAGTGAGTCTGTAAGGGGTCGGATTAGAATTGGGCCATTCAAACGAGTCTGAAATAAACCACAATCGTTTGAAGTGCTTCCGGCAAGATAATTCAGACTCGAACTCCTCTAATTGTCGGCGAGGTTGGGCAGCTTCAATCACCTCTTAGGTTTAACTAGGCAACACTATTTCTGCTCCCATATACAGGTCAAGAGCCTAGATGACGATCAAGCAATTTAGCCTGTTGCCAATGATTATGAAGGTAAGAGCTGACAGACGTCACTGCGCTACAATGTTAAATTGAGAGAATGCAAATAATCTAAAGAATAACAAAAAAAAAAAAAAAAAAACCCATGTCCAAACTCCACCTCTCATCATAGCGTTTTAACTGATTTTTAAACTCATGCACCCTGGACTTGCCATCGGAGGATTACCTAGCCCTGCTTTCACCATGCCTTCTCCAAACAGGTTTCCTTTTACGTTTCCCAGTTAGCAACTTGGTATTAATTCGTTTAGATGTGAGAAACAGTTGGTAGAATTACTGCCCCCATCTTGCATTGTTCATTGCAATTTTCAAGCATTTCCCCGTCCACGTTAATTGTGACACAAAGCGGCAACGTCTATAGAAGCTTTTGAATTCATGTAGTTCACAAAATGGTATATTTTTTCCGTCTGGGGCTGTGTCCGAAATCACTCACTCATTCAATATTCCCTCCTCGCAATAAAGGGACTCACTATGTAGGTGACTCTATAGTGAGCTCATTGGCTGAGAGAAGAAACACTTTGGGACACTACCTGGCTCGTTTTTTTGTCGCGGCTGTTAATAGTGTCATTGCTGTCACAAAATTAAATCATACCTGTTCAACTTCAGTTGAAGGATTTCTTGAATAAGCGCACTGAGTAGGCTATATTTCCCATTTGTGTTTTTGTCCTCTAACCCATCATTATTCATTTTAATTGTTCCTAAATGTCCGTTTATATCCTGTGTAAACAAACGGGTCTCCTGCGCTGCTTGGTTTCCAATTAAAAAGAAAAAGAAAAACATTTTCACGCCTTACGTTAATAAATGACTCGTGCCTGTTTTTAAACTCTGTTGACTAAACGAAGCCTTTTCGGAGCTTTTCGGTTGGTGTACAGTGCATGATGGGATGTATAGGAACCATTGGATGTTCACTGCATTTTGCTGTGCATTGTGGGATGTAATGAGTTCACTATACAGGGGATAAAAATTCTTACAAACATTCGGCAGCCCTACAAAATGGCGAGCCCACTATATAGTGCACTATTATAGTGAGTAGTGAGTGATTTCGGACACAGCCTGTGTCCTGCTTGATACGCCTAAGAAAAATTTTTAATAAATGCGGCTTTGCCGACTGAGGTCCGAATGTTAAGTCTGCTTACGTAAAAATAAAACTGTCTACAGCCAGTGGCATTACCATAATGCAGGTTCACTCTCAACCTGTTTCTAATTTCGAATGGGACAGTTGCTTGAATTAAATAACTGAGCACGTAGGCTACTGATAAGATTCTTAACCAATTACCATTGATGAATATGATATACAGCTTTGCATCAGTGGAGGGCTACAATGAGATTGCATAAACAAAAATTAACGGAATCTTCTTGAAATTCTACATTCTAGGATAATATTAAGTAGCACATGCGGCTGAAGATGTTGTTTAGATAAGGTAGAGATTTTGTTTATGATTAATTGGATAATTGCCATTCATACAATCTCATATTGTTTTTAGCCTCTCAGCAACTTTCCCAGAAGCTGGACTAAAGACCCGATAAATGATTTTGTCAGTATGAAAGTTTGATGGACAGCTTGCATTTGAATTGATTTTAAATGCATACCGTGAGGAGAACTTTCACAATGCACTAATAACCAATTTACTCAATTATTCAATTACCAATGCTGTGACGCAAGAGCATTAGTAATTTCAAAGCCAACATTATTATCCCTTTGCGCATAGTGTGCAGCTGCGCTTCCCCACAAAAGAATCATATTCTTTTGGAAACATTTTGATGGAGTACAATCTTAAAATTAATTGGGTTGCACTGCTGTAAAAAAAATTATTGAATTGCAATCATGCATATCAGTGCTGTTCAATGGCTATTTACGTTTATAAATGCAACAAAAGCAGGCCATCTTAACTGGGCTATTTACAGATTTGAATAAATTAAGAAGATTAACCTTTTGATTGTTAATCCTGCAAAACTACAGTTGACCCCATCAAAGTGGAGGTGGCATCCCACCAGGCAGCAAGCAGCATTCCAGTGGATGGTGATCCACTGACATGGTGGAGAAGCAATGAGTGTAAATACCCGCACACTGCCAAGATGGCAAGATGCTATCTTCCTGTGCCTGGCACTTCAGTGCCTAATGAGAAGGTATTCTCTACTGCAGGGGACATGGTGTCTGCAAAGAGGACTAGACTCTCCCCAGACAATGTAGACATCCTTATCTTTTGAATCAGAATTTAAAATTATAAGCAGAGGTGTCCTTTGTCTTCTTTCTTTTCTTCTTTTTTGATGATGTGGACATGGGCAGTGATTTAAAAACTAGCCTATGTTTAAAGAGAAGGTATTATGAAGGTATCATGGCTTAGTGCACTTTAAGTTGTTTTTCATTCATGGTCCATGTTCAAAAGAAGAAAGTATGCCTTATGCACTTTAATTTGTTTTTATATAATTTACATTTTTTATTTAATGGGCACAAGTGTTTTACAAAATAAATGGAGGACAAAGTTATATTTGTCTTGTCCTTTTTTTTTTTTTTGATCCGAAAAGTGATCCGATCCGTGACTCAAATCCGTGATACGATCCAAACTGTGAGTTTTTCAATCTGTTGCACCCCTATGAGTCGTTACAAAGTTTTGGTTCATCAGTGGACCAACTGTTCGGCAACTGTCTAAGATCTGTCTGTTGACCTGTACATGGGCTGTTGTTATGAGATAATTGACATTAATTGCTGTTTTTGTGAGTGGTTATAAGGTTTTGGTTCATCAGTGTACAATATGTCTAAGAAAATACAAATATTTGGGCTCCTTAGACTTGCAATGAATAACGTATTATTAATCAATCAAAAAGGTGACTTCATACCAAAGATAACAAATTTTCTGTCATAATTAGTTGAAATGAGGGTTTGATTCCTCATTGTGATTTTGGCAGGAGCCTGATTAAGACCGAACGTGTTTCTCTGCTGCCCCCTACCTGCAGCTGAAGGGTAGTGACGCGGCAGCTTTCACGTCTTTGCCCCCTGAGCTCCACGTCCACAGAGTGGAGGTAATCATGCTCTGCAGCTCTGTGCCGCAGGAAGCTCACGCGCTGCGGGAGACTCAACTTCCTGAGTTCTGCTTCCACTTCCAACCGCACCTCCAGGGCTGCAGGCAAAGGTTTGGGGCAAAAATCATGGAATAAGAGAATATTAAAGAGGAGAGAAGAAATGTGAAAAGATGAAGAAAAGAAAAATGTACCATCAATTTTTGGTTGTCTGTATTTACCGCATGGTCAGATTATAGTGACAACAACAATCAGCAAATATATGATAGAAAGCTGTACGTTAAAATAGCTCAAAACACAGCAGAAGAGAACTGAAAGAGCAACTATCGAAGTGCAGTGGTGACTGTGAAAAGATAAACCTCCAACTTCTTCAATTACAACAACTTAAAGGAGCTGTGTCACGATTACTAGGCATACTCACAACTTTGATTGAACTAAATCCGTTCATCTGCAAGCCAACATCTTGAGGGTATTTTTCTCCTATGATTATTGGTGATGACAAACCAGCTCACATTTTTTCCTATCCCTAGGCTAAAGCTTAAAATAGCACTTTGAATCTTCAAATTTCCATAGAAAGCTCCTTAATACAAAAAAACATAATACCAAACTAAAAACTTTAAATACAATGCAATGGGAATACAGATTAGCAAGGATGGAATCAGATTATGACCATGAGTCAAGCAGATTCACTTTCTTGGGATATACCTTCTGAATATGCACAGTAATCGTGACGCAGCTCCTTCAATTCAGTTAGAATTAATTTGGTAGAAATATACAAGCATCACATTTTTTCTCCATCAGTTTGAGTACTGGTTTTGTATTTGTGAATGAATTTCTGAATTAGGTAGATAGTAAGCAAAGATATTAATCAAATTCAAGCCCCTCATATTTCTGATAGTGGTTGAATAGCAAGAGCAAGTACATTGTTGAATATGAAACTCCTGAAACAACTCTCCTAAAAATCTGACCAATGACTGAAGTGCTGCCTCCCTGCTGAAGTTGGTGATGCCCTGACAAGGTATAACTAGCATGTCCGCGGGACATTTGAGGAGTTTGGAAAACAAAATAAGGCAAGCAATTGATGTCAAGCAGGTCAGTTTTCCCTCATCAGTTTCACAATTAATTTGAAGGTGAATTTGTGGAGTCAGGTGGGTCATTCTACACTTCATAAAAGGGCAGCTGTCACGGGAACAGAATGACATCTGTGGTTTGAGATGAACAGAGAAATACACGGTGGGAGATTAGGGTCTTTACTCACTGATATTCGGGGAAAAAGTCGCCGGGACTGCTGTGTAATTGAAGCAGGTTTTTACATCCACACTGGAAAGATACATTGCACAATGAATACACTTAATCACGTAACTGCACTCAACATAATCATTCCCAAAAAAGTAAGCATTTTACAGGAAGTGTATAGGACGATGTGTGAGTCCTCTTCATCCGCAGTCAATGATATTGTATGTGATTAAAAAAATAGTAATTTTATGATTAAATCTACATCAGGAGGCACGGATCAATGGCAAATTAAAGTGATACAGCGAGGAAATTGAAAAGAAAATGAAATAGAAATATGATTGAACAATGATTCCACACACATTTTCTGAATTAAAACATACTAACAGAGCCAGCCCAAACCAATTTGGAGCTGTAGGCAAAAAAATTTGCTAGTGCCCCTTGGATTGCAGCCAATTCCAAAGCATGATCATACACTGAAGCAGAACTGCAGAGCTTTATGTCTTACAGAGTTTCTTTATTTCAATATCACAAACCCTTATAAACAGTAAAAACTCAATATCACAAACCCTTATAAACAGTAAAAACTTGAATATAATTGACATAAAACTATTTATAAATATAATTCTACAACTGTACTAGACCCACTAAAGGGTTCAGCTAGAGAGCTCCGGTTATCTGCTGTGTTCATTTTGGCTTATTCCTGACACTAAATTGTCAATTATTCAGTGATATATATTACTGTGGCAACCAAAATCCATAGGCACCGTCTCCTAGCCACTCCCCATAAACGTACCAAATATCATTCTATAATTTGAGGAACGTTTGTCTGTCTGTCTGTTTGTCTGTCTGTTTGTTCCCCTACTCCTCCGAGGTCCTCTGACGGATCTTCACCAAACTTGGTGGGTCTATGTCGGTTGTCCCTAGAATTGTCCTTGAGGGGTTAGCTTTTTGAAAGGTCAAGGTCACTGGGGTCAAAGGTCAATTTTTCGCATCTCCCATCTCCCTGGACAGATTTTCATGAAAGTTGCAACGTGGACGTAGGTCGTCACAAGAAATTATTCTCTCCGCGGGTAATTCACTAGTAAAAGAAATAGCTTTAAATTTGTGGCCTGTAGAGTGCCCACAAGCAAATCTCTACGGTGGCAGTGGACAGGCGACGAGGCCAAATCCAAAGTAGCCCAGGGGCTACAGTTACAGGTTTTTCCTGGCTTTTTGGAGGGTTTGGGCAGTGAGAAGGCTTTTTGTTGGTACTGTTGTTGATACTGGCTTTAAAGTTTTGGGCCAAAGTTATTTTAATATTTAAACAATAGAGACAAGAAACACAGAAAAATGCACATGATCAAATTTTTTTTTACCATAAGGATAATCAGGGGTTATTTTTGTGCCTTTGTGGCATAAAAAAATATTTTTTGCACATCCGAACAAAATTGGTGTGTTTTTGGAAAATGGCAGAGTTGCTGCATTTTCATTTAAAAGTGTGCATTTATAAAACTGCAATTTATCAGTCTTTTTTTAATGACATTAAATGGTTTGGATTTCTGCGTTAACTTAAGCAGCGAGATTTGTTTCATTCTCTCGTGCACTAATTCAGCTAGTACAGCGGATCATTTGTGTGCCACACTACCTGTCCAAAGTAGTTCCCGTTTGGATACAAATAAAAAAATACTACGACCGGATCTGTGATGGCTGGTGTTTTGAGACGCCGAAAGCAGCAGCCGAAATGAAAGGAAGTCCAGCAAAATAAGAGACAAACTGACAATAAAGGAGAAAGAGACTTGCGCTTCCAATAGACAAAGATCTTAGTTCAGGTACAAAAGGAAGCAAAGTGAGCGGAACTGAAACAAAATAAAGGGAAAATCTCGGCTACCGAGATAACAAGATAAGGCACCAGACGGTGCATAGAAAGAGTGAAAATAATGAGAGAAAGATTCCCTTGCTAACTAGCACTTTCCTCTTTGCAACTAATTCCTCACACAATTCTCTAGCTAGAGATCTTACCGGGTAAAGTGCAAAGTAACACTGACTCTCTAGCAAAGACGGCAAGGCGGAACTTGAGTTTAAATTGAGTCTGAGCGCTACCGACAATTAATGCCAGCCCCCCCTCTGCCATTCGCAGTGGTGTGACGGCAGGTGCCAAGACACTAGTGCTAACCGGCTTAATCGGAGAGACATGGAATGACGGGTGGATACGCAAAGATCTAGGGAGCTTTAAATGGACCGTGATCAGATTGATCTTCCGCACAATCTTGAACGGACCTATATAGCGGGGAGCCAGTTTCCGTGATTCTACCTTCAAGGGGAGGTCCTGGGTAGACAGCCAAACTCTCTGACCCACCGGATAAGATGGGGCCAAACGACGCCTTTTATCGGCGGCGGATTTCTGTTTGAGCCCAGAGCACGACAGAGATGAACGGACTCTGGTCCAAACAGACAGACAGCAACGAATAAAATGGTTGACCGAGGTAACCTTGGAATCATTCTCAGTGAGGGTTGATAACCCACCTGAGCTTCAAACGGGTGAAAAGCCCGTGGAGGAATTACTCAGAGAGTTATAGAAATACTCGGCCCATGCTAAAAATCGACTCCATGACGATGGATTATCCGCTGCTAAACAATGAAGTGTGTTCTCCAATGACTGATTCGTACGCTCAGTTTGCCCGTTGGTCTCTGGGTAGAATCCAGAGGAGAGACTCACCGTAGCCCCCAACTGCCTACATAACGGCCGCCAGAGTCTGGCCCTAAATTGAGGGCCCTGGTCAGAAACAACATCTTGCGGAAGCCCATGCAGCCGGAACACATGGTTAACCACAAGAAGGGCCATATCCCGTGCAGAAGGTAGTTTAGGTAGCTTGAAAAAATGAGCGGCCTTAGGAAAACGGTCAACCACGACCAGGATGACCGTGTTGGCGTCAAATACAGGCAGCCAAGTGACAAGATTCAACATAATATGCGTCCAAAGGCTCCTGGGAACTGGCAATGGGCGCAGTAGACCAGAGGGAGGGAGGTGGGAAGTTTTGTACCAGGAGCAGATGCCACAGGCAGCAACAAACTCCCGAATATCCCTCATCATACCCGGCAACCAAAAACGTTGGACCAGGGACTGCTTAGTTCGATAGGCCCCCAGGTGCCCAGCCAAGGACACCTTAGGAAGAGTGTCCCCATTGGAGGACCTGTCGCTTAACTCTAGGCAAGACAAATAAACAGCCAGGAGGCTCCCCCCCAGGACCCGTATAGGTCTTCAAGGCCTCCTGAACCACCGCCTCAATCTCCCATTGAATGGGTGCCACAATCTGAGCATTAGGAATAACTGGCCCCGGGATGGAATCGCGATCAGATCGGTCGTAAATCCGTGACAAGGCGTCAGGCTTAATGTTTTTAGTGCCAGGATGGTAGGTCAATGTAAAATCAAAGCGGTTAAAGAACAAAGACCACAGCGCCTGCCGGGAATTTACATCGCTTGGTTTACTGAATAGACTGGAGATTTTTATGGTCTGTCCATACCACAAAGGGGTCCCTCCAACCAGTGGCGCCGATCTTCAAGCCCCAACTTGACCGCTAATAACTCCCAGTAACCAATGCTGTAATTCCGCTGTGCGGCGGACAAAAACCGGAAGAAGTATGCGCATGGATGTAGCTTATCATCCCAACGAGGGCGCTAGGACAAAATAGCACCCGCGCCAACCTCCAAAGCATCGACCTCCACCACAAATGGGAGGGAGGGATTGGGCAAAACCAGAATGGGCTCTGAACTAAAACGTTTCTTTAATTCCTGAAAGGCAGCATCATCTGCTGGAGATGGAAAAAAGGCTGTGGTATTCTTCTTGGTGAGTGCAATAATGGGGGCAGCAACCGCGCTAAAATTATGGATAAAACTCCTATCAAAATTAACAAAGCCCAAGAAGCATTGGACCTCCTTAATACTTTGAGGGGCAGGCCATTTCCTAACCGCATCCACCTTGTCCGAGTCCATGCAGACCGACCCCTTGGAAACAATAAAGCCAAGGAATGAGACAGTTACGGCGTGGAAAACACATTTCTCAGCCTTGACAAAAGGTTTAGCATTAAGGAGGGCCTCAAGCACTCGTCTGAACAGTTGTTTATGCTCTGAGAGTATTGAAGAAAAAATCTAAATGTCGTCAAGGGAAACGAAGTCGAATTTCTCCAACATTTCTTGGAGGACGTCATTAACGAGTGCCTGAAACACTAATGGGGCGTTAACCAATCCGAACGGCAAGACCAAATATTCGTAGGACCCGTCATGAGTGTTAAATGCCATTTTCTATTCGTCCCCATCCTGAATACGAACCAAGTCACAAGCATTACGGAGATCTAGCTTAGTAAAAAATGACCCCTCCTCCAGCCGTTCAAACGCGGAATTCATTAATGGAAGGGGGTATCGGTTTTTAATGGTGATCTTATACAAACCCCTATAATCAATACAGGGTCTCAGACCGCCTTTCTTTTTTCCCACAAAAAAAGTAACCCACTCCGGCAGGAGACATGGACGGCCGAATAAAACCATTAGCGAGAGCTTCCTGAATATATTCCAGCATGGCCTTACGCTCAGGCCCTGACAGCAAGTATAGCGAACCCCTAGGATGAGTAGTCCCAGGGTAGAGATTGATCTCGCAATTGTACTGACTATGGAGAGGTAACATCGATGCTCCTTGTTCACTAAAAACTTTGGCGAGATCAGCATAATCATTACGAACATTAGACGGTGAACTAAAGTTCAGGGTGGCCCCAAATTCCTCACCCTGCTCAGAATCTAATGTTTCGGTGACTGATTCATAATCGAAAAAATCCTCTAAAAGGTCATCATCCTCTGGCTGACCATCCTCTACACATCACGCTTCTTGTCAAATTGACCAACATAACTCAAAAAAAGAACGCCAGTCAAGTCTTCAATTATGTATGATGAGCAATCGGAAGATAATACATCAGGTGCAGAATTATCCAATTTTGAAGAGGGAAAGGCGGAAGAAAGAGTGATCCAGCCATATACGTTCCAGCCTCAGGCATCCCATGATGGCTTGGCGGTAAGTGTACATGATGACAGGGAAGATCTTGAAGCGAGACTGGGCAACAATGACTGGTTAGTTATTTTTACAATTATTTTCCTCCGTTCAGATTTACCCAAAGAAATGGCAATGTGGCTAAAATAGTAACTCCGAAAATGTTTTTTATAATTGTCAAAACGCTGTTCTCAGAACTAATGTTAAAATGTTTATCAAAAAGCTGCTGGGTGGCTCACACGGTTAAGGCACTGCTCTGCAGTGCAGAGGTGATCACCACGTCGCGAGTTCGAGCCCCGGCGTACCCACCGGCAGGGGTCGGCAGCTTTTTCAGAGTAGCGCACAATTGGCTATCGCGCTACAGGGTTTCAAATTGGGGAGGGACTGCTGGATTTGGGTATAGCATACAGCTTTGTTCGTTGCTCCAGCGCCTCCTGTTGGCCAGACGGGCGCTCGTCAGGAAGACTCCGGGTTGGTTCATGTCCGGGTATCCTCCGCCCTAGTTCTGAACTTGCGAAGATTCAACCAATGAGTGTATAAGAATCAGTGGCAGACAGGCACGTGCTTCGGAGGAGAGCCGTGAACTGTCTCACTATCCTGAGTTGGCAGCAAGGGGTCGCATACGAGCAAGCTTTGCACATAGTTCCCCAATTGGGTATTCCAGATTCGGGTGGGATTGGAGATGCCAAATTTAAAAAAAAAAAAATGTTTATCAAAAGCAGTCCCCAGAACATATATCAAATTTAAATTTTCGGTGGCTGAAGACCTTTAATGTTTGTAAATCAGTGTGATGAACGAAGTTGCCCTTTAAAGACAGCATTAATAGTACTGTGTCATTAAAGACATTCGTAAAATTTTTTCTTATTTTTCCTTCGTTTCTTTCCTCACTTTGGGCGCCTCTAAGGATGGACGGCGCCCCAAGCATTTGCCTACACTGCCAACGCCGAGGGCCAGCTCTGCCTATTAATAAATGTCTTTGGACACATGAATGCGCATAAATTTGCATGTGTGGATCGCTGAGGAACAGCCTGCAGGTTTCAATCACACAATGAACATTTCTGAGCTGCTATCCACTCATGGGTTATGTCTGGTCATTTGAACTTAAGACCTACCACACCCCGTCCCGGCCTCTGCAGTTGCGCTGCTCCAGGTCAATGTTTTTGGGGTCAATCCTCAGGTCCCACTCCACTTGGATGATTGGACGGGATCTAGAGTGGGGTGGGTTTAGGGCATTAGGAGAATGGAAATTAGACCTGATTAAGACCTGAATGTCCTCGAGAGAGCAAAAATAATTGGCGAGGAAGCAGAAGACTAGTCCCTTCAGCTGAGCACCTGGGTTTTTGGTCCAGTTGGCTATTCGATCCCTGAGAATATAGAACAGCCATCATTACTGGAGTTAAATATCGATGGCAGATCTACTGACGGCACATCAGATAATTGGGCTTGTCAAATGTTCAGAGGTAATGTAGGTTTGCTATGACCTGCTAATGTGTAAAATAAAAGCCACCAAGTTTAATACAATTTAGTGCGCAGCTAAGGACCTGGGGTCTTATTTATAGATTTGTGTGGATTTCAAACCAAAATATTGCAGAAACCCAGGATTGCAAATAAGGATTAGTAACTAGTCATCCATGCCAACATATTTATCTTACCACCTGCAGTCGTGCTGATGGGAAATTGATTGATTGATTGATTGATTGATTGATTGATTAGTGAGGGACGCTCGAGTCGAGTCTCATTACAACACTTCCTCCTCAGCTTTGCTTATTGAGAAGTAAAAATATTGCAATTTACTGAACACTGGGTCAGATTAACGGCAGCAATTTCTATTTAATCAGGATTCATTTGGAATTTTTCATTATCCTATTAATTTTGTAAATTTTTTATGATCTCAAGTTTGTATTCATAAATCCAAAATCTGCCAAATGATTGGCATACGCATCATTTCAGGATCTATGCAGCGTTTATACAAGTAAATGAGAGTGTCTGCACTCAGAAAAGACGTGCAGTTACCAGTGTAAATGTTAAACAGGAGCTTGTCTGTGTCGATGTAAGCTCTATGTCAGAAGGCAAGAACACTTGCGCTAAGAGATTTCTCCAGAACCTGGATCCCTACCTGTATAAAGCCACCTGATCATTCAGGGAGCCCACTGCCACATCAGGGTATGAATTTCCATCCATATCCAGCCCCCCAGAAATGGAGTATCCGAATCCTGTCATTCCCATGCTTTCCCCATCCAGGACCTGAGAGAATGAAAAGGGGTTTACGGAAGGAGAGAGTTTATCAATATGAGTGCATTTCAATCTATGGTTGAGTTTCAATCTGGGAAATGTAAAATTTATTGTCGTTCTTCTCATTCCAGGCATAAGAAAAAGAACAAAATATTGTGCCTCTGAAACCTCACTGCAGATTAAAACAATACAAGCCCATAGAAATGACTAATAAGCTATATAGAAAATATAAAACAAGAAAAAATAGGAGTAACAATCCTAGTCTGTATGGAACAATGCAGCCGCTTTGTAAAGTAAAATGTCGAAGAGCAAAACACAGGTCCACTTGCCTTGTGAAATTTGGGGGGCAACCAGGGCCATAACGTTATGCGTTTTTCATGCTGACTTGAGTTGAAACAATGTGTTGACTGGATATGTTGTATTTTTAAAAAATTTATACCACATTTCCCATAATCTGCGTCTTTGCATCAGCTATGTTGCATATACACAGATGTGATTGCAAAATCCCATGGTTTGTCCTGACCATGTATTTCCATATGCAAATAAATTACTATATAAAGTGGGCAGTAAGTTTGAAAGAAGTCACTCCAGCCATCCCACCCTGACAAAATTATTACAGGGAGGTTTCGCAAACCTACAAACCTACACACACACACACACCCACACGCAAGCACTGTGTACTGTCATAGACCATGAGGATAAAAAACACAGAGAAACAGTATCTTGAACAGTAAAGATTCAGTGATGACTGCTTTTATCAGTCACAGAAAAAGTCCAGATATCATTGGATTAATAATGACTGAAATCACCACTGACTAAGCAATCGATTAATTAGCCGAGCCCAAACTGCTCTGGTCCCCAATTTTCCTCATCTTTCTTCATCATGGCCTGATAAAACTCTCAGTGACCCCTGTTCACATTGAAACTACGCTAGAGTGGCGCCAATGCCGTCATTCCAGCTCACTAATTTTTTCATAAAGCGTGATATTATCAGCATCAAATTCCAAAAAACTCGCAATTTTTAATAAACTCGGCACGTTACATACTGTATGTACTTGGATAGTGTGAAGTCATTTGTGTTACTTCAATGATAGTGCTGCGTCAGTGCATGGATAGAGCGGGGCACATACCCAGGCATTCCAGTGTTTGTGCCAAATCTTCGCTGCGTCACCTCGGTTCCTGCCGCGGAAGTCCAATGCTTACAACGTAGGTACTCAGCTTTAACTCCGCCAGCACTTGGCTCTATCTGATCCTACACCGATGTTACAGTGATGTTGCTCGGCTTGCACCGCGCTTTGGTAGCAGAGGTAGCCGGGAACTTACATGGCATGATCAGAGCAGTTGCGTCGCTAAATTTTGTTGTGTTTGTTCCCGGCTCATACGCTGACCATACGCATACACTCATTCTCAACTAGTACTTGGCCTTCTACTTTCAAACTCTGATCATAATTTGATCATACTTGGCTATTGCCATGTTTTTGCTCCTCCCACTTTTGCTCATGACATTGTCACATAAGTTTTGTGCATGTCCAAAATAAGCGAGGCACTTAAGCAGTTTCAGGCGTTCTTGGATTTTGAGCTCTGCTCATGTTTTGATTATGTTCTGATTATTACCTTCATGTCACACTTTGACGGACTTAACAAGAGCGTGAGTGACGGGGCATTAGCGTCCAGATAGCATACAGATGTTGGCCACATCAGGCAACGATCCGGCACTTTTGGCATTCTTTTGGCCCGAACAAAATGGATGTGAGCCTAAAGTGGCCCATGTGGTAAATGCTGAATTTGGCCCTAATATCACAAAACAATTATGGCCCACAATTGGAAAATATTTGGCGGAGTGACAATGGTCAGTCTGCGAGTGAGCCTAAACTGGTCCACATTCGCTGCATCATATGTTTTTGGCTGACATCTGGCATTGTAATGTCTCGGTTGTGGCCAAGTTTTGGCAAACGAGAACGGACAGCCAAATGGCATCATTCCATGTGGTATGTGGGCCAAATGAACATGTCAAACGTGTCAGGTGTGGCCCAGATATGGACCAGAAGAATTTTGCTATCCTGGGTAGTTTCTGTGAGAACAGGGGGTAAGCAGTTTCAGTGCACCATGCCTACAGGCTGATTGTCACGTTATTCTTTTTCCCTCTTTCTGATGTGAAAAATATTTGTTTTCATCAATTTATGAGAATAATATTCTTTGATAGCATCTTGTTTTTCTATTGTTTTCAGCTTGACTTCGGCGTTTGGAACAGCTCCCATTACGCCACATCTGCTAATGGGCAAATTAGGGTCAATCTTAATTTTGTTTTTGAAAAGCTCCGCTCGGACCTCAGTAAAAGGTTATTTTTGTGAAAAAGTGGCAAATTTGGGCCACTCAATTAGCATTATACTGCTCGTGAAGTGTTTCCTCAAACATCTACCAGATTAGTTTTTATTTCATAAAATTCAATGAATTTGCACTTTAAAGACAAGAAAGTAGACAATTAAGAGACCAGCTATTTACCTGCCCTCATGAAAACTTTCATGGCAAGAAGTTTCCCCAAACTTTTAAAGGAGGCAGAAAATGTTTTATTGACAACTCGCTGCATTTTGTTCTGTCTTACCTGAGCTGGCTTGGTGTCAATACCACTGAAAGAGCCATGAAAGATGAAGACCTTGCCATCGCCATCAAAAGGTGCTCCCACAGCAATATCTGAGCACAGACACACAAGAGCGTAAGCAGCAGTGGGGATCTCAATCCCTTTGTTCAGGGTGGAGTTAAACTGGCAGATATTGTGGTCCCCCAGGACTGGAGTTAAACCTGCAGACAATGTGGCTCTCTGAGACTGGAGTTAAACCTGAAGACACTGCAACATCCCCAGTACTCGTGTTAAATTTGCAGACCCTACTGCCTTCCTAAACCGACTAACACTGAGGCCATCCAGGACTGCAATTAAACCTGGAGACACTGTAGCCCACCAGGACTGAAGTTAAACCAGTAGATACTATGGTCCTCCAGGACTCAAGTTAAACCTACAGACACTGTGGCCCTCCAGGACAGGAATTAAACCTACAGACACTGTGCCCCACCAGGATTGAAGTGAAAACTACAGACACTGTGGTCCTCCAGGACTGAAGTTACACCTACAGATACTGTGGTCCATTAGGATTAGGAAACCTGCATTCATTGCATTTGCCTCTCAAAATGTCAGTTCACCAGTCACCACTGGACAAAACATACTGAAAGTATAGCTACTTTGCAATCAACTTTTGAGTGTCTGCATCCGATTCTAACTCTAACCTTCAACCTCACTATTTAATTTATAACACCATTAATGTTTTTTTGAAGTTAAACATTTTTGAATCGCCAAAGAATTTTAAACAAAACGGGGATCCCAGGTCACCATGGCCCTTCCATCATTGTGTCCAGGGTTTTCTTGTACAGAAGCGGACATGGTTTCACCCAAATTGGGTCAGAAAAACGAAGCAGGCTTTCAGGATGGTTACAGGACTGCCGTTAAATCTGCAGGCACAGCGCCTCCAACAGAACTGGAGTTAAACATGCTGGCACAGTACCTCCTACAGGACTGGCGTTAAATCTGCAGGCACATTGCCCCTTAGAGTACTGGAGTTTAACATTCTCGAACAGCACCTCCTACACGACTGGCATTAAATCTGCAGGCACAGTGCTCCTCACAGGACTGGAATTAATACATGCTGGCACAGCACCTCCTACAGGACTGGAGAAATTTGCAAGTACAGCATTCCCTAAACGACTGTAGCTAAATGCTGAGGAACAGCGCCCCCCACAAGACTGGAGTTAAACCTAAAAACACTGCAGTCCACCAGGTCTGGAGGCTTATGGTCTCGTCCTCAGTACAGGCTTCATCTGTGAAACCCCCAGCAGACAGACTCTTACTCCTGCATTTAGAGCTCACCCTCATAGCCATCCTGATTGAGGTCTCCCAGGCTGCTGACGGTCAGCCCAAACATGGAGTCAGGCGCCCCGTTCAGCCGAATCGGTCGAGCTTCCTCCCAGTGACCTAGCGGGTTCTGGTACACATACACTGCCCCCCCAATCTCCGCCTTGCGGTCAAAGAAGTTTGGTGCACCCACTATCAGATCGGACCACCTGAGCAGTAGAAAACAGGAGAGAGAATGAGAAGACAAGGGAAAAAAATATTGATGTCACAGGCACTCCGGCCCTCACGGGGGCATTATAGAGATGAAGAGGAAGGGAGGGATATAAGAATGCATTCTGCAGAAAGATTGAATAAAAATTTATGAATAACATTTCTCAATGTACAATGGAAAAGAATTTGGGGATTTATATCAACAGATCCAGAGAAATCTCTGTACGCAAGGGATCAAGCTGAAAACCAATATTGAATGGCTGTGATCTTCAGACCCTCGTGCAGCACTGCATTAAAACAGAAAGGATTCTGTAGTGGACATCAATGGAACAATTATGGAGTCCAAAGTCAGTAACACAGTTCATATCTGCATCCATAAATGCGAGTTAAATCTCTCCCATGAAATGTTAAAACCTCACATAAACAAAATCCAGAAACACTGCCGCTTTCTCTAGGCCCCAGTTCGTTTAAGATAGACTGAGGCAAAGTGGAAAACTGCACAGTGGTCTGACCACTAAAAATTTGAAATTCTTTTTGAAATCATGGATGCTGCATCTGCCGAGCTAAAGAGGTGAGGGGCCATCAGCTTGTAATCAGCGCACAGTTCAAAAGCTTTCATCCATGATAGCACGGCGGTTCTTTGCTTTTTTTAAAGTGGTTTATTAAATATTGGCACATTACAATTTCACAACATTACAGAGCCATATGCACATATGGATTACTAGCGCATCTGTGGAGGTACCATTAATGCTGAGTGATCTATACAGGTTTTGGTGCAACATATTTGGAGCCATTCAGATGTCTTTATCTGGACAGGCCTTGCTTATATCATCAAGACATTGCAAACACTAGATTCTGCACATATTAGAACATAGCTCCATAGTAAAAGAGGCTGAGTGCTAAACTGGCCAGCCTGCAGTCCAGACCTGTCGCCTGATGAAAATATAATTAGCATATAATTAAATAAAAAATATGGCAGAAGAGGCTGCAAAGTGTTGAGTCGCTGAAATCCCTCATGAAGCAAGAATGGGAAAACATTCTGCTTTCAAAACTACAGCATTGGGTTCCTCAGCTCCCAAACGCTCACTGAATTGTTAAAAGAAGAGGTGATGCAACACAGTGGTATACATGCCCCTGTTGAAGTTTTTCTGAAATATTTTGCTGGCATGAAGTGAAAAATGAGCAGAGATTTTTCATAAACTCAATTTGATATTTTGTCTTTTTATAATTCTCTACTAATCATCGGGTTTAAATGATGTACACATCATTGCATTCTGTTTCTATTTACATTCTACACAACATCCTAACTTTTCTGAAATATTTTGCTGGCATAATGCTCAAAGTGAGCAGATATTTTTCATCAAACAATAAAATGTGATATTTTGTCTTTCAACAATTCTCAATTAAACTCAAGGTTTAAATGATTTGTTTCTATTTTGTTTTACATAACGTCCCAACTTTTCTGGAAAGGGGACGTGGAAGGGTCCCAAACATTATGAGTGGTATGAGGCTTGCATTCTTATGTTTTAACAAGTATCGTTTCTCATTAGAGAACACAAAACACAGAGAAGACTTCAGCGTTCAGTTTTTCACAGGCCTGGGGAGGTTCCTGGGGGGATGGATGCATCATGAAAACATTCTGGTAGCACGTGACCCGCTACGTGTGCTGAGAGGGACTCACCCATCGCTGTTGAGGTCAGCGGTAGTGATGGAGTAGCCAAAGGAGGATGCTAGCTCCTCCCCCCACAGAATATGCTGAGGGACGAGGCGGTACACGTTGTCCTTTCTCAGTAGCACCACCGCTCCAGTGTGATTGGCCCTTGGCGCACCCGCAACGAATGTGATCTCTGCCTTGCTCATCACTGCCATGGCCGAGTCCACAGAGAATCCTGCACCGAGAGAGGGGGCGTGGTCAGGGTGAGGGAGGGGAGCGGAGCCTTTATGCTCCAATATTAACTTCAGAGCTCTGTGTGATTCTGAGCATGCTCAGACTGGTGTGCTGTAAACAAAGGTAGGCGATGTCTTTTCTGAGCATGCTCAGACTGGTGTGGTGCAGACTGGGTTGAGCTGTGTTTCTGAGCATGCTCAGACTGGTGTGGTGCAGACTGGGTTGAGCTGTGTTTCTGAGCGTGCTCTGACTGGTGTGGTGCAGACTGGGTTGAGCTTTGTTTCTGAGCATGCTCTGACTTGCGTGCTGTAGACAGGGGTTTACGACCGGCAATGGAGTATAATGGAAAAGGGAAACGGGCATAACAGTCCCTGGTTCGATTTCCAGATTAGACACTGATATTGTACCTTTGGGAAGAGTGCTTAGCATGAGTTGCCGCTGTTAAAGTCCTTCTGTATAAAGGAATGCTGTGTAAAAAAACGTACAAATCTGAATGAATAAGAATGTCTGTTAAATATCAGTTATGGTAAGGGAATGGACCATATATATATATATAGAACACTATATTGCTGATAGGGTAAGCTCAAGTGAAGCATCTGTTCCCGGAGCGTATACATCAGGAAGTAAAATTCGCTCATAGAGTCCCATTCATTTTTGCCGATTGTAAAATTACATTTTCAAAAACACTTGCGTGCGAGTCGGTATTATTTTGGTATTGCTGTGCAGAGCAACATTTTCTCTCCCTAAATATGTGCTTTTCGGAGGATGGAAAGCGGCACACTTAATAAAGGGAAGATCAAAATGTGACTCGGTGTCAACGTTAAAGTGCGAGAAGAAAAGTGAAGTTAATGTGACCGAGGCTTTTCATGACCGTCTGAGAAGATACTTGCTTGGCAGTTTTCGCCGTTTAAGAAACGTTCATGAATGTCCGTATACGTTATTAAATCTCTCTCTGGTTTCCTCACTTCATTTTACCCTGCTTGAGCGTATTTTCCGTCAACTGAATTATTTGAATCATATGGCTAATGCCAGCGTTATTAAAAAGAAGCGCTAGTTAACTCTGGCAACTGCTTTACTAAGCTTCATCTTTGCCCCTGTCCCGTTAAAAAGCTGCTCTTAAGGATGATCACTGCACAGCACAGATCGAGAGGATAGAGAAAAGTTTTTTTCTCCTGATTTCTAACAGCCAAGCCTTTCCCTCCCCCTTGTCTTTTGGAACGCTGTACAAACAGACAAAGCGACCTGTCCACTGTTTTAAGTATTATGCAGGTAAGAAGTATTGTTGTTGAATGTCAATTACGAGTTGCTAGCTTGTTTGCAATCTTGTTAATTTCATTAACTGCTAAATCAACGTAGTCCCTGCAATGTTAAGGGTACCAAGGTAGCTCGCTGGTGACCATTATCAATCGGCAGCGTTTGGTTTTAGTCATCGGTCTATTCAAGTCAATTGGACGGCTAATTAGCTAGCTTGCAGCAAACGCGGTTTTTTTCTATTAAAGTGACAAATTTGAATTTCTACGTGAACTCACACATGAAACTGTCATGATTCTGTCATGTTCTGCTCATGTTTTGTCTTAGTCTACTTCCATGCTGTGTTTTTGTTATTACCATGTTTTGTATTTCTGCCAGCATCTACATTTCTGTTATCTTTCCGGTCCATGTTTTTGCTCTTGCCCTGCATTGCACTTTGTCTCCCCTGTCTGGTCTTGTGTTGAGCTACAGCACTTTCCCCAAGTACTGCGTGTCACATGTTTAGGTGATTTCAGGGTTTCTGGGTTTCCAACCATTCCTTCCATCTTGTTTGCTTCCTTCCCCTTGCTTTTCTATATTACTAAACAATACAAACAGTTTGTTGTTTTTGTTAAAGTTACTAACCTAGACTAACATTGTACATAATACTAACTTGGTAACGAGCACTAGGGATTGTATAGCTGCACCTTACTAATTTATTTACGAGCTCTCAGCACTTGCCCTGTTCTAGTCTCCGCCTCTTGCCTTCACTTAATCTTCTTTGCTGCGTTTCAGCGGATCCTCCGCACCTGCTCAACTCTGTTCTTCCTCTCATTATCTGAGCACGTGAGAAATCCCTAACCGGAGCTGTATGTTTTGTAAATAGGCCGTCCCATGATCCCTGTCCGCGTTTTGGCTTTTGCCTATTTCATGAGATTAGGTTCGTCCTCGTATTTGCTCCTTTGTAATTAGTCTAATTCTCTACACCTGATTCCTGTATAGCATGTGACTTCCCGTGTGCATCTGTTTATCGAACCCTTTTTCTGCCTGACTACGAGTATTGTGATTGCTGGTTTACGACTCGGATTCTGCCCTACTGGATTGTGATTATTGGATTGTGGACTTTGTACTGTTGCCTTCTGCCCTGCAGGGGGTTTACCCCTCGCTAAATAAAATCCCATCTACTGCATTTCTTGGTTCTCGCGACTGGTTCCTGAGCGTTACATCACAGAAACATTTTATTACAGCCCTTCAAATGAATATTGCCGCAAAATACAGCCTCACAGCTCGGCATTTTAATGCTTATATTGACTTATTTGAAATTGGCTTCATAGGAAACCATTCATTTTAATGAAGAAGTTGGGTGTATCAATATGGTGACTGGGTGCTTCACTTTGGATAATGTATATGTGATATCATCAGCAATCTCGTGTTCTACCTATATATATGGGATGGACACAAGTCATTCCTGCCGTTGTCAATCTTTGTGGCCAAATCAAAACTGGCCCACTACATACTGTGACTGTTGGAGGGAACATTGACTTTTCTGATTAAAGTTATATGCTGGGTTAGTTGACTCTGTTAAGGTGATGCTTGTGGTGCAGATTGACCATCACTGTATTGGATTGAATCCAGCCGTGAGAGCGCTGACTGTGACCAGCAGCCTCATGACAGCAGCATAAAACTGGCTTTGAACTTCTCAGGGATATGAGAGGGATACATTTGGTTCAGGTAAGCATAGTGTTTTGCTCAATTGCCCCTCTCTATGGCTCATCCATTCTGAGCAAGCACAAATTCCTTCGCCCCAGTTCTGGATATGCGAGGTTTGAAACTTTGAGCAATGAGTGACAGGCTTGTGTTTTGACAGAGAACATGCAGTGTCTGCACTCCCCCAAAAGGGCAGCAGAAGTCACGTGCAAGCATGCTCGCACATAGTCCGCTAATTGGACACTCCAGATTTGGGTGGGATAGGACATGATATACAGCGCCCTCCATAATTATTGGCACCCCTGGTTAAGATGTGTTCTTTAGCTTCTAATAAATTCAGTTTTTTTTCTAAATAATATAGGACCACAATGAAATAAAGAGGAAAATCCAATCTTTAATTCAAGTGCATTTATTCAGTGGGAAAAAAATCCCACATTAAGAAATAATTATTTTATAGAGAATACAGAAAGAGGGATCTTCGACCATTCCTCTTTGCACAATCTCTCTAAATCATCCAGCGACCTGGGTCCTCTCCTCTGCACTCTCCTCTTCAGCTCACCCCATAGGTTTTCAACGGGGTTGAGGTCTGGGGACTGAGATGGCCATGGGAGGAGCTTGATTCTGTGTCTGGTGAACTATTTCTCTGTAGATTTGGCCACGTTTAGGGTCATTATCTTGCTGAAAGACCCAGAGTCGACCCATCTTCAGCTTTCGAGCAGAGGCCACCAGATTTTGATTTAAAATGTCCCGGTATTTCAAAGCGTTCATGATGCCATGCACCCTAACAAGGTTCCCAGGGCCTCTGGAAGAGAAACGGGCCCACAGCATCACCGATCCTCCCCCATACTTCACAGTGGGCATGAGGTGCTTTTCTGCATACTCATCTTTTGTGTTCCGCCAAACCCACTTAGAGTGTTTTTTGCCAAAAAGCTCTATCTTGGTCTCATCTGACCAAAGCACACGGTCCCATTTGAAGTCCCAGTACCGCTTAGCGAACTCCAGATGTTTGCGTTTATGACTGTGAGTGAGAAAAGGTTTTTTCCGTGCACACCTCCCAAACAGCTTGTTGGCATGTAGATGGCCCCTGATGGTTGTTTTGGAGACTTTGTGACCCCAAGATGCTACCATTTGTTGCAATTCTTTAACAGTGAGCTTTGGAGAACTTTTTATTTCCCTTACCATCCTCCTCACTGTGCGTGGTGGCAAAATTAACCTTGTGCCTCGTCCAGGCTTGTTTACCACTGTTCCAGTTGTTTTAAACTTCTTAATGATTCCTCTGACAGTGGATATGAGCAGGTACAGGCAAGTGGCTATTTTCTTGTAGCCATTGCCTGACTTGTGAAGGTCGACACACATCTGCCTTACTTGAATGGTGTGTTCCTTTGTCTTTCCCATGTTGAAGAGTGGATAAGAGAAATGGCCGCTGTGTCACGTCATATTTAAACCCCAGGGAAACGGGAAGTGATGAATTACTAATTAAATGTTCCTAGATACTCTGATCAACTTTGTAAACTACTGTAGAAATGACAGATATACTTTGATTACATTTATTTCTGAGGAATTGTTAGGGGTGCCAATAATTGTGTAACAGGGGATTTTATGAAAAATAATTATTTCTTTGTCAGAAATTTTTTTTACCCTTAAAATTCACTTGAGTTGAAGGTTTCTCTACAATTTCCAGTGTGAGAGTATGCTTCTGCAATAAAAATGGAATTTATTTTAAGGCTTTTAACACATCTTAACCAGAGGTGCCAATAATTATTGAGGGTGCTGTAGTATTTAAATAAAGAATTTGTAAAAAACAATAAAATAATCAAATAGATAACAAAAACTGCAACCAAAAAGGTTTTTTTTTATACCATCTTAGATAATGTTCTGTGGATTATGTATCTAAGGTGAAGTTTTACACCCATGACGCAATTTTATATTGCAGTGTGATGGGTCATTACCAGCACCGAAATACCTGATAAAAGTAATTGAAGGCAGACAAAACTTCAAAACTGCCAGCTATAAATGACACTTCCAGTTCATATTACCTTTGATTATGGATAGAAGAAAAGAAATAAAAAATATATATTTGATAAAGATGTTCTTTCAGTCTCATGGATTTCCTGATTGCTAACCACTTGCAGTTCATATTGATTAACACTAGATGGCAGCATATGAATATCCTTCCTCTAAATTCAGGCAGCACAAACTTGTTCCTGGAGATCTACCGTCCTGCAGACCATCAGTTCGATGTTAACAGGACACATCCAATTAAAAATCTAAAGATCTCACAGATTAAAAGAAATCTGTATACCAGATTATTATTTTTTACTCCCTGAGAAATTACACCATTGCCCATCTCCACAAACGGGCATAGGCAGCCCAACCCTGAACCCTTCTTACTGAATCCACTTTGCAATTCAAGGTCAATCCAGCTACCCACCACAATTAGCTCTTATGAAGCTGCAGAATACGCACAGCTTTTTTGCACGTATATACATGTCACTCCAGCTCTCCAAACTCAAGGACACCACAGCAGTGTCTTACCAAGGAAATAAACTTCACCTTTCGGGATCTGTAGGGCTTAAGTTTCACATGAGCAAAGCCTCTCAAGCCCAAAGCGCTGATCTCAAATCAGCTCCTGAGTGGCATTTTAACTAAGGTCAGGAAGAGACGTGTTCCTGCTCACTGACCTCCGATCAGCAGATGCTTAGTGATCATAGGTCATTGTATTCTTGTGCTATTCACACTGCAACAGTTAAATCAGTGTTACGGAGGGAGAGTCAGTACGATCCGCACACTATGTGCTACTGTTATGGCTTGATCCATTCTCATTATTTTAATCATCCCAGGATATGAATTGACGGATGACCTCGTGGATTTTTTTGTGAAATTATTAAATTGAAATTACTTTCCTGCACAAGCTAAACTGAAGCAGGTTTGTCTCCAGCCCTGGGTGGTTGATGATTGGCTGCATAACATGTGTGTGGGTGTTTCCATTGGCCAACGGGCAGGGGGCGTAAATTAAAAAAAAAAAAAGGTGTAGCCAAAGATGATGGACTGTTGTGATGCATGTGTGATGGGCCTCATTTCAGCAAGCTGTGAAAATAATGCATTTTATTTGCCAGGTCTTTTTTATCAGGGGTTTAGGCAGTGAGAGGGGGGGAACAGAATTACACAGCATTCATCTGTACTGGGTCTTTGCATGCAGGAGCAAGGGGTGGGGGGTGGGGGATGCTTTTGGATTCACATACAGAAGCAGCATGCAGACAACCAGCCATCATGACATACAGCCAGACAGACAGGAAGATTGACACGCATATAGCTGACACACAAACAACATTCGCTGAGTGATACCAGGGTGGCAGTCATGGAATGCAAGACATTCTCCAAAAAAAAAAAAAAAAAAAAAATAATAATAATAATACAAATAATTGACAATAAAGTCACTAACAACTGAACTTAATACTCATTAACCCCACATGGCTCTACACTGGATTGCATCTGTTCACAACCCCTGGGACCAAAAAAAAAAAAGAATGGGGCCATATTTTAAATGTAAATAAAAGCTGAATAAAATGATTTGTAAATGATTTATACTGTATATTTAACTGAAAACTAAACAATGGCAATATATCAGATGTTGAAATGCTGAGTTTTATGCCAGCAACACTTTTCAGAAAAGCTGGAACAGGGGCATGTTTACCGCTGTGTTGCATCACCTCTTCTTTTAAGAACACTCTGTAAATGTTGGATCTGAGGAGACCAACTGCTGTAGTTTTAAAAGCAAAATGTTTTCCCATTCTTGCTTGACGTAGGATTTCTGTGGCTGAATACTTTCATATTTTTCATTTCATCATACGAACAATGTTTTCAGTGGGTGGCAGGTGTGGACTACAGGAAGTCCAGTTTAGCAACCAGACTCCGTTACAATGAAGCCATGCTGTTGTAATACATGTAGAATGTGGTGTTCATCGTTGTCTTGTTAAAATAAGCAAGGCTTCCCCCTGAAATAGTTGTTTTCTTTGAGCATGTGTTGCTCAAAAACCTGTACATATCGTTCAGCATTAATGGCGTCTTCACAGATGCGTAAGTTACCCATACCGTGTGCACATGTGCACCCCCATACCATCATGGATGCAGGCTTTTGAACTGTGTGCTGATAAGCCAGGTAGTCTCTCTACTCTATAGCCTTGAAGATCCGGAGTCCATTATCTCCAAAAATAATTTCACATTTTGAGTGGCCAGACCACTGCACTATTTTCCACTTTGCCTCAGTCCATCTTAAATGAGCTTTGGTCAAGAGAAAGTGGCAGCACTTCTGAATCTTGTTTATTTATATATGATTTTATCTTTACATCATTAAGTTTCAACTTGCATTTGTGAATGCAGCGATGGACTGTGTTACTGACAGTGGGTTTTCATAAGTGTTCCTGAGCCCATGCAGTGATTTACCCCATAGAATCCTGTCTGTGTTAATGCAGTGCTGCCTGAGGGCCGGAAGATCACAATCATTCATTATTGGTTTTCAGTTTTGTCCCTTGCAGATAGTTTTCTCTAGAATTTCTGAGACTTTTTGCGATATTGCATCTCATAGATGAGGACATTCCCAACGTCTTTGCAATTGCATTCATTTTTTTGAATTGTTGAACTACAGTATTTGCCCACACAGTCTTTCCCATCTTTACTTCTGAAAGTCTCAGCCTCTCTGGGATGCACTTTTTATACTCAATCGTGTTGCTGACCAGTTGCCAATTAACCTAATAAGCTGTGGCATTTTCTACCAGGTTTATATTTAGTATGTTTAAGCATCATACAACTTTTCCAGTCTTTTGTTGCCCCTGCTCCAAACTGTAAGAAAGATGTTGCTAGCAACAAATTCAAAATGAGCAGATATTTTTCATAAACAAAAAAAATTCTCACTTTTCAATATTTTACATGTTGTCTAAAGTACTATTTTCAATTAAATAATAATACGTTTTAATATGTTTTTTTTTTTTTTTACTGTATTTATCTTTTTCTGTGATAATACAAATACGTACTACAGTACATCTGCTCAACTGCCTATTGAACAAGTTCAAACGGCTGTAACACCCCACTTAGGGCAGACTTATCCCTTTATTTTGATTAGAAGTTCAGTGCTCTTCATATGCTAATTATTTACTTTTATGTTCACATCACAAAGCCTGTCAGTCCTATTTGTTCTGAAAAAACCAAACCATAAAGACCAACACACTTATAATATTTGATAGGTTGTGCTTCAAAGATAGAGTAAATCAAACATTTAGTTGTAGCTATGTACAGCAATAGTGATGGTGTAACGGCTGTGGCCATTGCAGTATAATGGGGCTGTTTTTCATTTAAGCTGTAAAATGAGCACAGACTTCAAAATTTATGACCAAATGATTAACTGTAATGTGCATAAAACCATAGATTTTGGGAGCTGTTTCTGTTTTCTATTACGTAACTACTGCTGCTGTTTAATGGGTCTGACCATCGAGGAGGTTCACTTCTAATTTGCAATGGCATGCCCTCTAATGTTTAGTTGTTACAACTATTACCATGTGATTATGAAATTCTGCATCACTCACAAAAAAAAAAACATATTCACCCACTTCTTGTTTAAGTGTTACAGCTATTCAGCATTTCCGGTGCGGCAAAATGAGCCAACAGATGTTGAAAAGGCTCTCCATCAAATAATGAGGCTGTATTGGTCAACTCAATAAAATGGTAATTTATGGCTACTGCTTTCCCAGTGTTTAATGGAGTCACTTTAACTCACTGTCATGGAGTGGAGGGCTTTTCAATCCCAGACTCCCTACCAGGGGGCCTGATCTGCTACCCCTGATGGGCAGGCAGCTGTTCATCGCTCTTAATTAAGAGTTCATAGACTTTCACGGTCTCCAGGGAATCTTGACGTGATTAAGTCACATCACGTCAGAAATAGCAATCTATGACATGGTGAATAAACTTCCAATGTTCACTTCACCAGAGTTTTAATAAATCAGTTCAACGAATGTTGTCTTTCCTTGCAATGTTCAAGAAAAGGCAAATTTCCTGTTTAACCCTTAAATACCCCTTGTGACAAATTTGTCACATGATTTTGGAGGTGGTCAAAACCACTGACATCACATAAATTTTGCAATCTAATGCCCATAGTGACATATTTAGACCATCAGTGCTGCCATCTGATGCATAAAAGTGTTACTGACACTAAACTGGCTGCACCAGCTAACCTTTCAAATATGGCCGCCCCCATGGTGGAATCCACATGATAGATCAGCACCCATTCATCACTGGCTAAAGTAGACAAATAGGTAAGCTAATGAAAAATTCGCTATGCCTAATACTTTGGCTATATGTGAACTGCTTTATCATTCGACTCATTTTAGCAATAAGGTCCCTGAAATGCCCATTCCGACATATATGTCACAAAACATAAAATGAGGTGAAAGGTCACCAAAAATTTTAAATTGCTATTGGGTTGTTATTAGCCCCTCCCCAGGACATATTAACAGAATTCATAGATTTTTCTTTAAATTTTTACGATAGTTGGGCATTCAAGGGTTAATGTTTTAATGGCCAACAATAACCTTTTTTTAATTTATTTAAATCTAAAGTGTCACCGTGATATTTGGGTCATAATTACTGAAAGTGTTGATGCTGGGTCACCAAGCAAATAGAACAGACTAAACTTGCCCTGTGTTAAGATACTTAAATATGTGGAAAATGACTGAAAGAGAAAACATTTAGAAAGACCAGAATCATCTCTGACTACATCAAAGGCAAAGAGGGTGTCAAAGATGGTATTATATTGAATGTCCAGAACTGGAAGGCTGCTATGTCTGCATGTTTAACCTACATCCAGCACGGCCACAGCATCTGCAGGTTTAACTCCAGTCCTAGAGGATCACAGTATCTGCAGGTTTAACTCCAGTCCTGGAGGACCACAGTATCTGCAAGTTTAACTCCAGTCCTGGAGGACCAAGTATCTGCAGGTTTAACTCCAGTCCAGGAGGACCACAGTGTCTGTAGGTTTAACTCCAGTCCTGGAGGATCACAGTGTCTGCAGGTTTAACTCCAGTCCTGGAGGATCGCAGTATCCGCAGGTTTAACTCCAGTCCTGGAGGATCACAGTGTCTGCAGGTTTAACTCCAGTCCTGGAGGACCACAGTATCTGCAGGTTTTACTTCAGTCCTGGAGGACCACAGTATGTGCAGGGTTAACTCCAGTCCTAGAGGATCACAATGTCTGCAGGTGTAACTCCAGTCCAGGAGGACCACAGTGCCTGTAGGTTTAACTCCAGTCCTGGAGGATCACAGTGTCTGCAGGTTTAACTCCAGTCCTGGAGGATCGCAGTATCCGCAGGTTTAACTCCAGTCCTGGAGGATCACAGTGTCTGCAGGTTTAACTCCAGTCCTGGAGGACCGCAGTATCTGCAGGTTTAACTTCAGTCCTGGAGGATCGCAGTATCTGCAGGTTTAACTCCAGTCCTGGAGGACCACAGTGAGTCCTGGAGGATCACAGTATCCGCAGGTTTAACTCCAGTCCTGGAGGATCGCAGTATCCGCAGGTTTAACTCCAGTACTGGAGGATCACAGTGTCTGCAGGTTTAACTCCAGTCCTGGAGGACCACAGTATCTGCAGGTTTAACTTCAGTCCTGGAGGATCGCAGTATCTGCAGGTTTAACTCCAGTCCAGGAGGACCACAGTGAGTCCTGGAGGATCACAGTATCTGCTTGTTTAACTCCAGTCCTGGAGGACCACAGTGTCTCAAGGTTTAACTCCAGTCCTGGAGGATCACAGTATCTGCAGGTTTAACTTCAGTCCTGGAGGATCGCAGTATCTGCAGGTTTTATCTCCAGTCCTGGAGGACCACAGTAAATCCCGGTGGATCACAGTGTCTGCAGGTTTAACTCCAGTCCTGGAGAGCCTCAGTGTCTGAAGGCTTAACTGCAGCCCTGGAGGGTCACAGTATCTGCAGGTATAACTTCAGTCCTGTTGGGTCGCAGTGTGTGCAGTTTCATCTTCAATCCTGAAGGGTTGCAGTGGCTACTGCTTTAACTCCATTCATGAAGGAACGCAGAGTCAACAGACCTTTTCAGTTTCTCCTTTAATTTTTTAGCCCATGAAATAATGAGTGGGATTCTACCGAACTAATAAACCCACAGAAAGTTTTGCGCTTCACCTGGAGTTTGAGGCCCTAGATTGATATCATAACTGGGTACAGAGCCAAGCCGGAAACACACTTCACTGATGTTAATGAGGCATTGCACTGCATTTTAGCATAACCGGGTGATGTTCCAAACATATTATACCAACTCTCTTCACTACATAAATGTGCATGCACTAGTCATGTGACAAGGGGTTTCAATAGGGACATGCCAGCTAAAGGTGAGCATGAGGCTGTGATGTGGACAGACAGTGGGAGGAGAGGGGGATGTTGAGAGAGAGAGGGGAGTGAAGTCAATGTAGACAGCTATCTGTATGTGCATCTGTAGAGAGAATTCAGAATACTCCATCAAAGCCACTATACTACAGAACAAGGTTATAAATTGTTATTCAGCAGACTGAAAGGGTATTGGCGACTATATAGTATACTGAAAGGCTATGAATTGATAAACATATCGTTGATTTCTGAAAGGATCGTTAGTTCATCCAAATAATATTTTGTCCTCAATGACCTAAAAAGTAGGACAGTGATTTTGCCCAGAATTCAAAATTCACTGGTTAAAGAAAGCTAACTATTCAGGGTAAGTAAAAAAAAGATATTCCAGGAATTATACATAGAGCAAATCACTCACTGGAAAAATGCCGTCTTCCTAATTATGGTCCTCCTAAAGGGAGTGGCACCATGGTTCCTCATAACGGCTTGCTGCATTAATTTGGCGTTTTACCACAGATTCTATAAACTCACCAGATATTCTACCATGTGCCCTAATCAGGTCTCCCAGAAAAATAACAGCTACTGAAAATTCAGAGTACAATGCTGTGGCAATAAATAGATTTGACAATAAATATTCCTCAGGAATGATGGTTCCCAACATCCTGTTTGGAAGTGGAGGGTACAGAGAGAACCATGAAGTTGAGCTTTGGGCAGATTCATAGAATCTGTGGTTTTACAATGTCTTCCACCCTCTCTGGTATTAACGCTCAGCCACATCACTCCAGTTCTTATAAACCACCACCAAGGCACACAAACGCAACACAGACATGCAGATGCTGGTGTAGCAGACCTGACACCAACACAGACGATTGCCGCACTACTGACTCCTACTTCCACAACAGAGAGAAAGACAGGCAGCTCAGCACCAATACATCACTAACCCTCTGCCCTCAGTCTCTCTCGAGACCAGTGGTTTTCAAACATCGCCTTTTAAAAGCTCACCAACTAGATCCAGGTATCCATTCTGTTCCGCCCTTAAGCAGACCCAATGTACCTGATCATTTTTTTGCCTAATGTTTTACTGTGAGACATTGGCTGTGGTGCTGATTTGATTCTCTCTGTCTTGGAGTAGTCCTCCGACAGTTCTACACAAACTCCACACAAAAACCCGACACAAGTTCTAAAACTCACGCTAATATGAGTGCATGGGGGTGGGTTTGTTCAGGGACATGGGGGGGTTCGAGGGTGGGGGGGGGGTGTTAATCTACCACTACAAAAAAGGGACTTGTCCCAGTCAGACAACACTTTTCTTACGCCTACAAACCTAAGTAGCTATTCTGAGCTACATCCTCAAAGATGGTGGGGCGGACAGAGGGTTCCAGAGTTTTGTACACGAGCGCGTCCTCCACGGGGCTAGCCATGAACAAGAGCCCTGGAGGGGCCCCCACATACAGAGGGGGAGAGAGAGGGAAAGAGGAGGGGTGTGGGGGAGAGGGAGTGGCAGAGAGAGAGAGGGATGTGCACGTGAGAAGGATGGTGCAATTTCGTGACTTCAGGCTGCCATCGCAGTGCTCGATGCTGGTTTACCGCCGACAACTTTTCCCGGAGGGACGAGAAGCGGCACGCACGACGAAGGCCCCAAAAAAATGATGTGCTGCCACCTGCGCCGAGCTCCATAACCCCGTGGGCGAGGCAGGGGGCATGTTTCAAGATGATCTTCAACATTATGACACCCTCTCAATATTCCTCCTCTGGATCATTGCGGTCATGTGCTTTTTAGAGTAAACACCTGAAATGCTTCAGTTAAGAGTATTTAAAGGAAAATATAAATTAGCATGTGCAGCGCAGGGCAAAAATTTTGTGGCTGTTAGCTCTTTCGCGCTTGGACTGGAAGACAAGGAGGAAGTTGGTGTAGCTAAAGAGCTCAGGCACAGGAGCCACTTCCTCAGCCGATACAGAAGTTGTGCAGGAAGGAGAGGCGTTTTTTTGGGCAGCAGTGCACTTTTGGGGCCAGTCCGCGTGGGTTCTCAACCCCTCCCCGGCCCAGGCAGCAGGAGCCGGGCGAGTCGTACCCAGATAGCTGTGAAAGGGAACTGGGATCAGCCGAGCATTCTGCTCTTTCTCATCCGCCACCTCATATGGCCCGTCGTCATAGAAACCCAGATTCAGCAGGGACTGGTTAATGAGCTGCACACGCAGCTCACCTGGAATGCACAAGAGTGAGAGATGGGGCAAAACACACACACACACGCATGCATACACGCAGACACACACATGTACACATCGAGGTCAGAACAGCAGAATCCTTGAGCATCTTCAAGCGCCGCCTGAAAACCCACCTCTTCAGGGTCCTCCTTTCCCGTACTCCACTGTCCTGAATCCTGTCCCTACTTCCCTTGATTTGTTGCACTTAATTCAGTTTACCTTACTTCCCGATTGTTACCGCTTGATTTGGTTTCCCTTCATTTTTTTTGCACCCTATTTTTGTCAGTTTACTTGATTTTCCTGCCCCTTTGTTACACTTGACCTGTTGCCCTATTATTGCACTTGACTCTGCCCCTTTGTTGCACTGTAACAATGGAACGTGTTCTGTCACTGACTGTTAGCACTTGTACTTGTCTCCTAGGAGGTCTGCACTTTTGTACTGTTCTTGTGCACTTTTGTACGTCGCTCTTGATAAGAGCGTCTGCTAAGAACCGGTAATGTAATGTTATGTAATGTAATGCATAAACATATACACAGAAAAATGCATACATACACAAACTCACATACATGTACGCATACAAAAAAACATGCAAACTCACATACATTCATATACACACATACAGAAAATTACATTCACACATATATACTCATACACATACACTCACATACGTACCCACATACACTATCACATTTACACTCATATATACACTCACACAAAAATACATACAAACATACATACAAATACACAAAACATGCATACTCGTATACACTCATGCACACCCTTACACACATAAAAATACATACAAACATATAAAGAAATACACACACACAAACACGCGGACGCACACATGCACAGATACAGGCGTACAAACATACACACAAATTCAAACACACATACACATGCACACATACATATAAACACAAAGCACACAAATGCACACCGCCTCACACTCATACACACATACGCACAGATGCATGCCAACATACACACACAGACATACACAGATGAACACATAGTGCATTCAGACAATATCACTGACCGTCACATTTAGCTTCTGCTCGTGTGTTCACAAGCTCTCTCTCAAACACGCACCCACACACGTGCACGTTAGTCACGTACAGCGTACACGTGTCCCACCTGCAGAAAACTGTTTTCAATGTCTCTCTGACATTAGTATCTGCTTTAACCTATTTGGTCACCTGCCATCTTTAGCCAAAGCAAGACATGAGAAATGGATTTACACGGACAGTACAGTGATAAATCCCCAAACCTGCATTTCATATGACTAAACATGCACAGGAAATGACTTTTATGAAAATATTCTTGATTCTCTGCTATTGACAGGTAAGGTTCTGTGAAGTAATTTTACAAAACAACACTGGAAAAATGGCCCTCAACACAAATCTGTGCAAAATGACTGAAAATGTGGGAACTTCATATTTCAATCGTAGTGCCTGCAGAAGCCAGTTGAGTTTGAAGAGTGTGTTTGAGAGTCTATGGTTTGTTATCCTAACTGGCCTTTTGGCACCTTTGGTTGGTGCTCCAACGCTTGAGTGCTTGATCCACTGGTTCCAAGCAGCGCCAACCATCCAGCATTGATTCCCTGGCCCTGAACCTATGGCCCTGGACCTGCTCCCGGGTTACTCTGTAGTCTGGTCTGCTGACCCCCCACTCGTCTCCAAAGGCTGGCTCCCACACCCTCCATTTCCTGTTGCCATGGTTGATCTGTCTTTGTATTTTCCGTTTATTACTACACCTTCAGCTGTACGTAGGCATGTAGCCAGAACTGTACAATCAGAGACTGCGGCAGCTTAAATTTTGAAGCCATTTTGGGGCCAACAAAATGAGGGACAAGTTTCAGTTATACATAGCAATAGTATAATGTATTTTACATTTTTTTCGAGGACTTTTTTGACCAAATTTCGCTTTCTGAAGATGTATGGGTCTCTTAAACATGTCAAAATCATTGGCTATAATAATAATAATAATAATAATAACGGCCATCTCCCCAGTTGGAAGTAATAAAAATGGTCGGAAGAGCTTAGCCGCTGGTGACTTGTGTATAAGCAAGCATTGCTTGACAATAAACAATGTGTGTTAACTTACACACTGAACAAATTAAGTGTGATCATTTACAAATTTGTCATTTGAAAAGCCAACCAAGTATACCATAAAAAATTTCTTCCCATTCATAATACGTGTCCAAGATACATAGGAGGGTTTTGTACGAGTTTCATTTTCTAGCTTCGCTGAAAAACTGGAATGATTTTGATTGCAACTCCGGGGTTAATGTGGCAGCTTCCCTTTTCATGGTAAAGCGAGCACTAATGGCTGATGTGGCCAACAAATTGCTTTGTTTAGAGCTCGCTGGGTATTCTATCCTTGACGTTAATGAGTCTGGAGGGTTACAGAACTCTTCGTCCCCGGATTTTTCATACCTGGACTATTCATCCCCGGACTCTTTGTGCTCGAGGACTTTTTTGTTTCAGAGGGCTTTCTTCCCCAGATTTTTCATCCCTAAATGATAAAAAAGTGCCACCGCTGTTGACCGATGGATGGATGAATGGACGACGGACAAATCACCATGATATAAGGGTTAAGATCAGGGATAGTGTTATAATGTAGAAAGAGAGCAAAACATTATTGGGGAAGGACCATCCAGGGACGAAAAGTCCACGGGGACAAAGAGTCCAGGACAAAAATTCCTGCGGGCCGAAAAGCCCAGGGATGAAAAATTCAGGGACGAAAAATCCGGGGACAAAGAGTCTTGAGCTGATTTGGATTAGCTGAGTAGGGGTCCAGTTTGATACACTTGCTAAACCTATCCGTTCAAGACAATCCTGACATACTGAAGTAGCTGGCTTTCACAACAAAATTTTAAATGAGGTGATTGAAATCAAGAGCTATTGATGATTGATTGCTTGTATTTTACACCATGTGCCTCTGTACTTCAGTGTGTTATTGATTTTTTAGGTTTAGTCGCAGTATTTCCCTAACGCTTTCGAGTCGGATTGTTCACTGGCCTTTGATAAACAGTTTTGCTCAATGATTTTGGTAGCAGTGATTACTTGATGTTTTGGTGTATATCATTAATTGAATCTTAGATATCCAAACTCCCAAGTCTTTTTTTTCTCTTTTCAATCAGTCACTGTTTATTTCCTACGACTCTGAAATGACTGTAGCGGAAATATAGGAATAATGTAACATCATGTGGGCATTTCGTAGCTTATTTTTCCTGTCTGGCCCTGTCCTCTGTGTCCCCCTCACCCACGCAGGCCACTGTCAAATCTGGCTGGCTCTTGGAGGATCTCTTGTCATTGGTCTGACACATGGAAAGCACTTTGCCATGACGTCTTTTGTTAGAAGTGCTATCCAAATAAAATTGAATTGACCTGAGCTGGTTAGTTTTTGAGATGCATACGTGTAGTACTATAGTGGCAATCATCAAAAAAAATATTCCTGATGTAGGCCTACTGTGAATATGATGAACTGCTTTCTTTTCTCGAACAGCATTAGCCACTCCGGATAGTTTAATTAAATCTTCAGTCAGCAAATCAGCCGGTCAACTTTCTTCAGATTTACCTGATGAGCCTAGGTCTAACAGCACCATTATTCACCCTGTTACAGGGTCAATAAACACCCAAAAGTCCAGGATATTTTTAGGAGGAGGTGGACACATTGCTAGTGATGTTTCTTGTGCCCAGTTAGTCAATTGTACATAAAGTACGTTCATCTGGCTGTCAAACTGCAAGAGCTGTGAGTATTCTATTCGTAAATTATCAGTAGACTGTCAGGTTGGCTGCTAGACCCACAATGTGTGATTTAATTTTCCAAATATATCTCACATTTTATAATATTTGTAGTATAATACAGTCTGTAAACATATAGCTTCTGTGCAAAATATGCACGTTGGATGCATTACTCAGGTAAAGATTCTCAGTAATATGCGGGTTTGTAAATTGATGGTATAAAAAGCGGTGGACAATTTTTCACATACAGTATTTTGACGCTGGAGTGGTATTACACACATACACCCTCTGGATATGATCCTTACCTTTCCAGTTGTAGGTTCCAGGAGCACCAAACAAGATGAAGTTCTTGTCTGGGGTGAAGCTGGCGGCCAGGCCCTGCTGGCAGAATCCAAACTGCTCGTGCCCCTGAGGCCGCCCCTCGCAGAACTTCCACTCACCCCCGTCAAGGTCGTCCCGCTCCGTCAGATCCTCACTCAGCACATAGCATCGCCCAATGGGGTCGCGCGTCTCAGAGGGTTGGTGCACGCGCTGGCGTAACTCGTACAGGTGGGCGCAGGTCTGTAGTAAGAGACCAGGAGACGGCAATGAGCTCCCACACCATTCCCAGATCACTCAAATCCTGCATGGCTAAAAGGTCGATCTGTTATAGACTTGTAATGATACTTAAAATCTCATTGTAAAGTGGCCAGAGTTGTCCTGGAACCTATCCCAGCATGCATTGGGAAAGAGGAAGGAATGCACCCCAAACAGGCCATCAGTCTGTCAAAGCCTGGGTCAGCCACAGCATGTCCCTTGATTGTGTGAAATTACTGTGCCACTTCAAGGTGTTATGACAGAGATAGTTACCCAAGTACATTAAAGGATGAAACAATTAAAATGAACTAAATTTAAAAATAGTGCAAAGGGACTGTAGCTCACCAGGACACCTGGATTTATCAATGCATAAGATGATTTGATTATTTAATCAAAGAGATTAAATGAAGGCCAGTAATTAAAAATAAAGCAAAAGTTGCCAGATTTGGCATTCTGATCTTATTGGAATTCCAAATTGGACTTTTTGAACAAATCCTGCTGTCCTGATTGGCAAGAAAATGTCTGTAAATTTTTAGCTTCGTTGATCAAGACGTTATAGAGAAGTTTTTTTAAGAGGAACTGAAACATACCTGATTTTTTTTTTCTTTTTTTTGCTGTTTTGGCAGTTTTAGGTACTTTGTATAACTCTTTCCTGAATGCATTAGTAATCAAGCTAAATCGTCCAATTTGTTTTGAATAAAGAAGATCAAAAAACCAGCTCAGCTGCAATGCGATTTTCTAGATTTCTGAACAGCTGATTATGTATTAATTTATGCACGTAACGTTGTTCTGAGACTTGTTGCAGCTCTCGATTCTATGTGGATATACAAGCGAAATATCCAAGCTAAAGTTTCGCCATTGGGTTTGTTTTTAATACAATTTATTTGACAAATATGGAATGCTTCGATCTTGTGTAGTTGGAGGCTGTACGAGGAACACTGTCAAAAATCTCACTATCAATGCCGTTGTGAGATCTTTCTTACAGTGAGGACATTTACAATGCCGATGACTGAAACAAGTGACATCACCGATAAACTGCAGAAACATTAAAGTCCAGTAAAGTCTTTTGGACATTCCTCCCTCATGTATAATGGTGTCACTGCCTGGAACGAGTAACCTAGTCACATACAGTCTATCAAGTCCAAAGGTGCTTTCAAGTCTAAGGTTAAAGGTTTCTTATTTGATCAGTTTTATCAACAGTCACAAAATCTTTTTATTACTTTTTAACCTTTGTTTACTTTAAGCTTTTCAACACTATTCTTTTCTTGTCACCTTCATTTTAATCATGTTTAATATTATTATTATTATTATTACAATTATTTTAATTTTGTTTTTTATTTTCTTTATTAATGTCATTATTACTTATTGTTCTTGTTGTTATTATTATTACGTGCTGTATTATTATTAGTATTATTTTTTTCTTAATGCACCCCAATTTGGCTATTTGATCTTCATTATTGGACCACAATGGAAATAAGTGTTTCCACTTTTTTGTGTTTTCCACGTATTTTAATTTACACTATATAAAGTATTTTGTGCATTACTTTACTAAATAAACTCACTCACTCACTCAACATTGACAAGTCCAAAAAGCCACAAAACTCATATTGCATTCATGAGTCAATGCTGCAGAGAATTTATCGAACTTGGCAGGCTAGCTATAAAACCAGAGAGTTGACGATGTGCAGAATTAAGTGCATATGACACTTGTAATTAAATCCGTTCAGACGCTGTATTTCAGGAAAGCACGAAGAGAGGCTACTGGTTAGTCCCCATATTCTAAACTGCATATTTTTGTGAACGATTTAATTTTCATGAAAATAATGCTAAGTGCCTGAAATAATGCTAAAAAAACTCCATTTGTTTAGTTTACCAAATACAGGGCAAGTTAGCTAGCTAGCAAGCTCATTGGAGTTTGCTGTGATTGCCATTTCTTACCCTAAAGGGTTTGTCATCATTTAATGGCTTTTGCTATTCTGAACCATTAGGCTATACACAGTCTATGCTCTAAACACCTTTAATTATTTAGTTTTTCATGGGCTAACATTTGTTATAATTGTGTTCTCTCTACCTCTCTGTATGTCTTTGTGCTTGCGTAAATAGATGGCACCATCCAACAATTTGAAAACAGCCTCTACCTCTGACTCTGACTTGAGGAGCAACAGTACCTTATTTTGCATTTTTTAAAAATTGATGTATTTTCAAGCTTTTTTTGCTATTGATTTTTTGTGAAGACAAAATGAAGACACAATGTGAACAATCTGATAATGGCTCGATTTAAGCCAAGAGTTCAGTGACTGAATGTAGAACTAAGGCTTACTTGCACACTGTGAACCTTGTGGACACAGTGCAACTGAGTCTCAGAATTTGTCAGGTGTTCACATATACGATCGCGCTTTTTGGATTTCTGACAATGTAGGCGCAAACTCAAAGTGCCTCTTAAAATGCATTTCTCACCCAAATCTCTCAAGCAGATTTTTAAAAATGATTTAATCCATGATCTACCGCTAAAATACAAAAATATCAAATCTTCAAACCCCTTTTTAGTTCCTCTTTAAATATTCAAAATAATGTTGCTGTATATCATGATGACAGAGGTCAAATGAAGGCCAAAAAACATTGCCCAGCATGACCCGGAGTATGTCTTGAGTCTTGCTGTATAGCACTTACATATTGAACTTCAGCTGAATCGCAGTAGACATAGTTGATGTATAGGTCAAGACAAAATTTTCAAAAAGGCTGCCATGGAATTTTTATATTTAATCTGTTCAGAATGCTTTGACCAAACTCTATTAAACTCAAATCTATTAATTTGTCGGAACATGCATGCCAATTTTCATCTTCTTTGATCAAGTAGTTTTGAGAAGGAGATTTTTAAATATGTTCATGTAATGTAGGGGTTGGCCTCATAACCAATGTAAAATCAAGGACATAATGGGACATATACCAAAATCTAGAGTGTGCTTGTTGAGTTTGGGACTCAGAATGATTGGCAAATGAGCCAAAATGGCATTTTCGATTAATCAGAACATCTCAAACAAACTGTTGTGTCCTCATGAATAGTAGCGTGCACGCCAAGTTTCAGCTTCATCAGCCCAGTGGTTTCGAAGAAGAAGGTGTTTACACACAGCCAACAATCGATGACCAATGGCCGACGACAATTGACAAGCTGCCCACAACATAAGCCCACCAGACCTACGAGTCAGCTCATTTACTTTTGTACTTCTGCATTATTTTTAACCCTGTAAAAATTGAGGCCATTTTGTGAAATTAGTTGTGGACTTTTGATATTCCTGTCCTAATGTAGTTATTAGCAGGGAGGAGTATTTGTGGTTTTTTCATTGTAAAATATTGAGGAAACACGCGATGGCCACTGAGTTTGCTTGGTTAGGCAGGCTTGTGTGGTTCACATTTACTCAGGGTTTTTAAACAGGTAAATTAAATATAGGCGGGGAGCCACTAAGATGATTCAAGACACCAGTCCTGAGTCATGCTTTGTGCTTAAAAGACTCAGTAGTTCCTCAGTGCGGGCTCTCTCCTCCTCTCCGTGCACACTCGGTTTCTGTTTGGTGTTTAGTTTGTTTGTCCCATTGCATTACTATAAGTTTTTTTAGTTATATTTGGTAATAAATCCTTAATTATTTTGAACTTTGACTTCCGTTGTCATTACGGAGAAATAGGACGCACGTTGAAGTAGCTCTGCATATCTCCGATCAAAATAGGTTAACATCGAAACAAAAATCATTTATTGCTGCACCATTCCGCAAGGGACGACAAAGTCATTATCACCTGCATTAAAACAAACTTAAAGAAGTCCGTGATGCCACCAAAATCAAGACCGGAAAAAGACAAGGACAAAGGCCTCACTGAATCCCCCTGCTCTCCTGAGAAACAACAACAGTAGGAGAAAGCTTATCAGACGCCGGTTTCACAAGCCATTGGAATCCTCCGTTTGGAGCTCTCTGCAGTAGAGCAGGAAATATGTGAGAAAATAGACTCTTGCATGGAAGAAGTAACTGTAACACTGAGACAGGAAATTTCACGACTGGAGGCCGATATTAATAACAAGCTAGAAACCATTCAAACTACCCCACTCGCTCATGGCAAAACTATTCGAGAGTTAGAGCTAGCAGCTACAGCTACGTCTGATGCTACAATCGAGTCGGAAGCCGAAGTGGAGCGCATCTCCGGTGTAGTGGCTGAACTATCAGAAAAATGTCCCGATTTAGAAGAAGAGGAGCTGGGACAACAAATTTCTCAAGATAAATGGGATACAAGTTTGCAGAGTGTACACACCAGCTCATTAAATACTAGACAGGGCTTGATGCAGTTTAAGGTGCTGCACAGGTTATATTATTCAAAATCGAAACTCAAGAAATTGTTTCCCAACATCTCCACTGAGTGTGATAAATGCCAATCCCAAGAAGCCACTTTAATCCATAATTTCGTACTCTGCCCCAGGATAGAAAGTCTATGGATCGAAATTTTTAGTATCGTCTCCTATATATTGAAGACCCCTGAAACCAGAACCTGAAATGATAATATTAGGGACGTCGGAGACTTTCAGGAAGCTAACTACCCCTCAACAACACTGTCTCCTATGGGCTCATAACTGCAAAAAAACTTATACTTGAATTTTGGAAAACAGCAGAGGCCCCTCAGCTAAATTGTGGCTCACAGAACTAACTGATACTCTCCACCTAGAAAGAATTAGGTTTGTTTTAACTGATAAATTAAAACAATTTCTAAAGATTTGGTCACCATTTATATGTACTCTTTCCCAAACAGCATATATAGCTTTTACAAACTCAAGAATTACAGGTAATAATGGATAAGCAATTATTATTTGAATTTATTTTCATTGCAATATAATGCTTATTTTACACACATATTCAAATAATTTTTTTTTGTTGTAATTTTTGATTTAATTAATGAATTTTTCACCCTATATTGACTCACGTATACAAACTACTGCTAAATATGAAGCAGGATATTAATTCTTATGAATGCCTTAACTCTGGCACAAATGCTTCTAATAAAATATTTCTATCATAAATCCCATAAATTCTTCCTTTTATGTTGTATATGTGTGTTTCCATTCTTATTATGGTCAAGAGCTGGACGATGACACGCAACAATACACAATCCTGTGACATACTATGACGTTTTTCAAAGTGTGATATCTGAAAATGCAAGAATATTATATTTCAAAACTATATTTGGGTGTAATAAAGTTTGTGTTTGACATAGAGAGGCAAACTCCAGTGGCAATGATCTTATCTAACTTCAGCTGAATTGGGATTTGAAAGCCCTGCTGGCTGAGAAATACAGTCTTCTAAACAAGACGTACTCCATGCAGTCTCCAACATTTTACCATTTACAGCAAAAAGGAGTGGCCAGAGGTAACTGAAAAATAATATTTATATTTCAAAGTGGAGTGCACCCTCCATGTATGCTTTTTTTCATGATAATTAGATGGAAAAAGCAGGGAGTGATGCCAAGAGATACTGGCCCCATTACAAAGAAGTGGTATGACCACAAACTGAAGTAGGGAGGTTAGTGTGTGTGTGTGTGTGTGTGTGTGTGTGTGTGCGTGCATGCGTGTGTGAGCGTGTGTGTGCATGTGTATGTGTGCGCATGTGGGGGGGAGGGGGGGGGGGTGATTTGTGTGTGGCTAGACAGTAAATAGTTGTATCAATCTATAATTTCACTCAGACCACATTGATGTCCAAAACAGAGCACGATGCCTTTTTTTTTTTACAATGTACACTTGTTTTTTATGTGACAAAAATGAATAGCTACATTGAGTTCAATTTCCTCTCTAAAGTGGTTGCTACATAGGACAACGATTTTTCCTGACGCAAAACATCATTTTTTAAAACTGCTGGATCGATACAGTGGGCAAGGATATTGACCAGTTTGCACATCAGGCTTAGCTGAGGAGTTTAATTCATGCAACTCTTGAAAAACAGGGAGTGGAGTGAACTTCCCCATATTCAGAACCGCGTTCGAGGTCTGCTTGCTCGTGAACATTCAATAACTGATCCGGGGGTCCCATCTAGTGATCAAGCATAGTAACAGTGTGCTTAAATTTGCTTTTCCATAGATTCAAGCGTCTACATCTGCAGACAGGGGTTAAGCTGTGTCTGGCTGTTTACACCACTTAAGACCCATAGGAGGCAGCTGTGGTTTGATTTAGCATATACCAATCAGCCACAGCATTAAAACTACCAGTCACATATTGTAGGTTCCCCAGCACATATTGTGCTGCCAGTACAGCCCCATAAAACAGATGCTCACTTAGATTCCTGGACCCAGAGTTTCCCAGCTGAACATTTCCCTGAGTGTCACACTCCCTCCGCTGGCTTAGCATCTTCCCACAGTGCATCCTGGTGCCATCTCTGCATGCGTACCCAGCTGATGCACATGACGTAACGGAAAACAGGATACACTGGGCCAGGTAACCTTCGTCATTAGCACCAAGGTCCAGTTCTGACGCTCTTGTGCACTTTGTAGGTGCTTTTGGCAGTGGCCTGGTGTTAGACAGGGCGCTCCAAATAGTCTGCAGCTACAATGCGTTATACACAGCAGGGTGCAATGCAATATGAGTTGTGATCAGAGTTGGGAAAAGTACTGATAAAAAGTAACTGGTTACAGTTAGGTTACTTGAGGACAGATATTTTTGTCAATATTTTTGATTTGTATGACACAAAGATCTAGGGCCAGAGCAGAAGAACTTGTACCTTCTGCTACCTACAAAAGCTATAAGTAACCGGAGAAACCAGGTCCCTTATGCACATGGGCCTGAAATGTACCAATATATTCCTCTATGTAGGTAAAGCATGATTAGGATGAACTCACCACCACCTTCCCTCCAACTCCCTGGCTTTTAACGGTCACTCCAAGCCACTGGTTGTGTTTGCTCTCGCGGTCGGTCCTTACTGTAGATGACAGGACAGAGTTTCAGTATCTGCAAACTGTTCTTCAGTAGCAAACAGGTCACATTCTGTTCACATTCAATCCCATCACTCAAATGTTTGTTGAAATGCTTTCTACTGATCAGACTGTATGATGAATTTTTGACGCTGAGTTCTTCAGTTCAGTGGTTCTCCGCATCGGTCCTGGGGACCCTCTGAGTGCTGCTTCTCATCCAAACCACCACTGCAATCACGAGGTGATTTACACCTTTGAAGGGATTGCTTACCCTCTTCAGCCACATTGTTTGAAAGGGCTACAGCCATGCAGGATAAAAATTGTGCTTTATTGTAAACATTTGCAAAAAGGTTAGGCATTTATAACAAACCTAATTTAAAGACTGTGAATCTTAAGATTCCTACTTTTGTCGCTGAACATGCAGTTTCTTTCCCTTTTACAAGACAGATTTGTCTCATTATCACTTGCCTTGTTTATTAATTTGTCATGAACAGGGAAGTGGCACATTTTACTGAACTTGTGTCCACACTTTCGCCAATTATAAGCACATTTATTCTGTCATTTCATCAGTTAAAATTCTTCTCTCTTTTTACGTTATAAAAGCATTAACAATACAATGCAAGATAAACTCTTTACAGCTATTTCTGTCATGATGTGGCTTCAAAGGGTAAATTATCCTTCTAAACATGAGTAGTGCAATTGAGAACAGTTAGCATCTTGTTAAAATTCTGGGATTGAAATTGTGATTGGGATGAAAACCTGCATACAAAGTGAGTGCACCTGTACCAACGCTGGAACCACTGGTACAGGCAATAGTGTGATGCGCAGCGGTTAAATCCACTACAATCTCACCAATGCTGTAAATTTAGTAGAATTTGCTCAGCTCTCTATTTATTTCATCCTCTGCGTGACTGTATGTATTCGCAATACAGCTGTGCTCTGTTAATGAAGATGATGCTAACCTATGTTTTCTATCATAAATCTCAGCTTTGTTAGCATTAGCAAGCTCAGCTCTGCTGAATTCTCCATATCTTCAGCTGTGCTTTGTGTTATGCATTCTGTTTTATGTACTGCACTGATGTGCGCTCTTTAGTGAATTGCAAAGATCACTTGTCTTTGGCATTGAAGGCCGTGCTGTATCTAATGCTCAGCGGTGCTTTGTTTAATGAGGCCTAGCCTTGCTCTGTGTTCAACCAGCAGTCCCTCACTCTCTTCATCGATGTCCACCCTCTCGCAGTCGTGCTCCTCGGCAGTAACGGGACATCGGTACAAAGCACCAGGACGGGTGTGCCGCTGAGCCTTTCGTCCGCGTGCCTGTGGCGCCCCCACCAGGATCCTGCAGGGACAACACACACACACACACACACTCATTTAACACAAAATGCTCACAGATTCACACACGCTCACACAAAAACATGGCCGACAGAGTGTGACTTTTCTATTCAAACACTGTAGACCTCAGCCTCCATCCTTAGACGTTCAATGCCAGTTATATTTCCAGTTTCATTTGATGCCTTCCAGGCCAATTATGAGCTTGACCTAGTCAGGCTTAAAAATGAAGGTTGTTCATGGAGAATCACAGATCATGTGCATGTATTTGCGCATGTGCGTCTGTGTATATTGGTCATGTAATTTTTTTGCGCATCCGTGTGTTTGTGTGCATCTGTATATCTTTAGCACTAGCGTAGCCCCTTCAACTCAGTCTCCCTGACAGACCCAGTACAGTTTTATGCTGGGAGCCGCAGTGGCCGATATTTTGGGTCCTGTCCCTGGGGTCGGCCTTATTAGGGCCGGCTGGTCAAAGGGGCTATTTAAAAACGCATCGTCGAGCCACATTCCCGCCCACGACTCCCAGCCGTGACAGAGCGATGGGGCAGATAGAGGGAGAGAGCAGAAGAGGAGGGAAAGAAACAAAAAAAAGAAACGATACAGGAAGAAAAAAGGGAAAAAAAGATAAAAGAGGGAGGGCAGGGAAAGCGAGGGTCTCGTCACATAGCTGCATCGCTGCTCCCCAAAAGTGGTTGCTACAGTAGCTGCCTAAATTAGCGCCTCTCCCTGACTCCTATCACAACCCCTGGCTATAAATGTTGGGCAGCTGGCAGTGCGACAGAGGCCAGATAATAGGGGTGAGAAACAGGGTGAGTGTGTGGAGTGGTGTGTTTAGAGGAGGGGTGTTTAAGGAGCACCCTGGAGTTAATCCAGCCCCCATCCCAAACCCTGAGCATGCAAGCGTCCGCTGTGTGTGTGTGTGTGTGTGTGCGTGACAGAGAGAGAGAAAGAGAGAGAGAGTGTCTGTATACTTCGACAGGATGTGTGAAACTATGCAGAGAGTCCTGCAGCCTCTGCTAGCCCTCGCAGGCCAGCTCTCTCCCCAAAACATGCACACACACGCACGCACGCACACACTCAAGCATTTAGTCTAGTGATGAAATTAAACTACAAAATTTACAGTAGTCAGTCTTAAATTTAGACTTACAATCTTGTTTATAAGCACTGTAGTTCATTGGGTAATGCTCTTGCTGCACAACAATATGGTTGTCAGTTCAACTCCAGCCTTGAGCCTTTTTGTGTGGAGTTTGCATATTCTCCGTGTGGTCGTGCGGGTCTCCCCCCGCCGTCAAAACACATGCATCCCAGGCTAATTGGAGACACTAAATTGCCCTTAGGTCTGAGTGTGTGGGCGTGTGTTTGCATGCGTACGTGTGAGTGTGTGTGTGTGTGTGTGTGTGTGGTCTCTGTGGTGGATTAGCAATCTGTCCAGGGTCTGTTCCCTCCTCTCAGTAACTGGCTGCGGGGATAAGCTCCAGTCCCCCTGTGACCCTGACCTGGGACACGCCAGTTAGGTAATGACTGGATTCTATTACATTTTTCTCATTAAGACAAAAAAACTGTCAATAGCTTGAGAAAACCTGACTAATTTCAAGCCTTTCCAATTGGAAAAGGACTCATTTTCCACTCCAGCACTAAGTAAATATGGTCATATTTGCCAACTGAGACCGAGAAGTAAGATTTGAAGTCTCTCAGTCAGGCGAAAGCTCTCGTCAGGTCAGATGTGTTTCTCAGAGCAGGCCCCCCTCCTCTCCCTGATACACTGGCAGCAGCTGCTGTGGGAGCAGAAGAGGGCTCTTGACCAAAGGCTTCACTTCAGAACTGCTGGCTGAAATAATGCGAACATTGATCATTTTTTATCCACCGTTCCGCTTTTTATGCAATTATTAAAGTTAGTTTTATAAATCTCAGCCGTGACTCAGGTCATAAGCTCTTGTTACTAGTTAAGACAGGTGGTCGTCCAGGCATGAGACCACATTATACAGACTTCATAACATATTCCCTGTACGTCAGGGAACAAATAGAGAAAACGCTATTTAAAAAAGCTATGAAAAATTGAGTTATGGTACATATGTGTAATAAGCCGTCATATATAATCCTACAGATAAAGTGGGACTAGTTTCCTGTACAAGGGAGTGATTACAGCATAAGCCTGAAACAACACATTAAAGCAACCTGTGCTAAAAGTAAAACTATTACACAGAGGTTTACAATCCACTATTGGTTTATATTTCGCATGACCCCCATGCGTAATGCACAGTGGGACAGGTGTGCGGGTGTGTGTGGGGGGTCTGGTATTTTAAACAGCAATGGGGGCCACACTGGAAGGCAGACCACCATTTGTGAAAGCAGAGCAGCCAAAACATTCTGCCGCCGATTCTGAGAGGTGCTAAGTTAGAGGAGACACACACACACACACACACACGGGGCACCAGTGTGGTTCAATGACTTTAGCTTCGGCCAAAGTACTTAACCAGAAGAGTTTTACTGGATGTCCAGCTGTATTGTTGGATCATGTGTAAAAATGTCGTCTGTGTAAGTAGTTCAAGGTAAATGTTTCTGAAAAGTGCAGTCATGTAATACACTTTTCACTGTGCAGGAACAAGCACACATACTGTTCAGGATCATATTTCAATATTTCTCATCATATTCATCACTAAATCAATCACCATATTTAATAACCATAATCATAATCAGTGACCATATTATGCAAGCATTTCATACACACACAGATGCAGACTCATGCACATAAAACACACACACATACAAACAGTTCACATATGCATGAGCAGTACACACACACACATACAAGCAATTCAGTTCACACATGCATGAGCAGCTCTCACACACATAAGCAGCAGGCTTCTGTAGCTTTGATTAGTAAGCAGGCTTCAGTTTAGTTGATTTGAAAATAATCAGGTGATTTATTTGACTTCTGTAGCATTGATAAATATTTGTTCAGTAAAATCATTAATTGTTTCTGAAAACATAATCAATTGAATCATTTGTGCATCTACTTGTATCCCATTTGACTATTTTTCCACTCTTGACTGTAATTTTCCTCTTTCTTTAGTGTAATGCATGCTTATCTTTTGGTTGCAGTTTTCAAGGCAAGTTGGCAGTGTTTTGGTTTGCCTGTCTGTGGGAAAACCTGTTGTAGTGTGAGAATGAGAATGCGGAAAGACCATATCTGGAAGTTATTTCCTATGATGAAGGTACAAAAACTGGGTTTGAAAAGCAAAATGTCAGTTCTTGCGCAAAAAGAACTCCGCTTTATATTCATCAATATGCCACAATAAAGCCTAATTTTCTGAAGAATCTGTCTCTCCTCAATTTGTTTGAGGGGAACCTCATGATATGAAAATGTCTGAATGAAAACCACAACAATACAAGCACAGGAACAAACACTAACGCATAGATATAAATGCATGAGTGGGCATATAAATTTTTACACCTATACATTGTGTATATTGAAGCCAGAAACCATGTTCAGAAAAAGGCAAACACTCTCTCTCTCTCTCTCTCTCTCACACACACACACACACATACAAGCATGAATGGTCAGACACCAACAGCAGGACACACACACATACATATACAAACACAAGGACAAGGCACACATATGGAAGCATAACAAATGAGTCCTGCTTTAGCACAACAGGCTTTTCCCTTCTCACTTGTAGGAGTCAGGACGCAGCTTCTGTGCCTCTGTGCACTCACTCCACGGAGGTGATCACCAGGGGACAATGCAGATGCTCAGCTGCTGTTTACAGTGCTGCGCTATTGTTTACATCCCACAGTTCAGCTCATGACTCTTTTCACTTTCCATAAATACAAGTGTTCATCCACACAAACACATACACACACACACACACATATCCTTGCACTTCTATCTTTGTGAGGACATCGCAGTGACTTCCATGTAGAGACACAGTGACTTTCAGTGTCTCTACAGCATTTCCCTAATCTTAACAATAAGCAATGCATGCCTAACCCAAACCCTTACCCTGATCTTAACCTGCCCCTGATTCTAACCTTCCCACCAACCTTAAGACATAATTTGCCGTTGTAGTTGTGGGCTCATCTGAAAATGTCCTCACTTCCCAGTAATGTCCTCACTCTGTTTGGTTCTCACTTTGTAGCATGTACAAGAACAAACATGCCAGTTTATCCAACAGGCTCCCCAAATTCCTGGATTCCTATGCCTGGTATGTTATGAATAAGATGGCAGTTTTACAAACCACCTCCACTTTATTATTCTTCATCCTGTCTCTCCCTCTCTCTCGCTCTCTCTCTCTTATTCTGCTTCCTGTGCCTCAGATGGCTGGATGTGTCTTTATGTGTCTCTATGCCCATATACTGTATGTGTGCGTGCGTGCGTGCGTGTGTGTGCCCTTTGAGTGGGTTTGTGTATGTCTGTATGTGAGAGTTTTTCTGCATGCATGTGAGAGTGCAGGCCCAACGTGTCTCAGTAAGTGCAATTGTGTACATGTGTGTTTGACTGTATGAGCATTCTGTGTGCATACCTGCATGTTTGAGTGAATGAGCGCTGTTTGTGTGAATGCACCTACTGTACGTATGTTCTTGTGTGCATGTGCATGTGCTTGTTTGAGTCCTGTAAATGTGTTGTGTTTGCGAAGGTTGGGAGTTCATGAATGCATTTTTGTGTATACTGTGCATGCATTTATCTGTCTGCTGCATGTATGTTGAGTGTATATTAAGTTTGCGTGCCTGTATGCATGTGTCTTTATTAATTTTGGGCATATTTGTGTGTCAGTGCAAGTTAGACCTCTAAGTTACATCTGTGCATATGTGTGTGTTGGGCGTCTGTGTCTGAATATGTCAGGTGTGTGTGAGTGTGTGTATTTTTTGTTTGTGAGTGTGTGAGTGTCTTTGTATTTTGATTTTGTAAGTTGTGTGTGTGTACATGTGTGTCTCTATATGTTGGTTGTGTAAGTCATGTTTGTGTGTATTTGTGCGTGTGAGTGTGTGTGTTGGTTGTATAAGTTTTGTGTGTGTCTGTCTGTCTCTATATGTTGGTTGTGTGCGTGTGTGAGTTGGTTGCATAAGTTGTATGTGTGTGTGTGTGTGTGTCGGTGTTGGCTGGGCAAGTTATATGTTTGTGTGTGAGTGTGTGTTGGTAGCGCAAGTTGTGTGAGTGAGTGTGTATGTGTTAGTTCTGTAAGTTGTGTGTTTGTGTGTGAGTGTGTGTTGGTTGTGTAAGTTGTGTGTGAGTGTGTGTGTTGGTTGTGTAAGTTGTGAGTGTGTATGTTGGTTGTGTGACTTGTGTATGTGTGCGCTTGTGTGCGTTGTTTGTATAAGTAGTGTGTGTGTGTGTGAGTGTGTATGTTGGTTGTGTGAGTTGTGTGTGTGTGCGCTTGTGTGCGTTGTTTGTATAAGTAGTGTGTGTGTGTGTGAGTGTGTATGTTGGTTGTGTGAGTTGTGTATGTGTGCGCTTGTGTGCGTTGTTTGTATAAGTAGTGTGTGTGTGTGTGAGTGTGTATGTTGGTTGTGTGAGTTGTGTGTGTGTGCGCTTGTGTGTGTTGTTTGTATAAGTAGTGTGTGTGTGAGTGTGTATGTTGGATGTGTGAGTTGTGTATTTGCGTGTGCGCGCATGTGTGTGTTGTTTGTATATGTTGTGTGTTTGTGTGTGTTGAGTGTGACTGTGGGAATCTGGCACAGCTCAGTAGAAGGTTCATGTGAAGCCAGCTTCAGAGGATCCATGCCAGAGGGAGGGAGTGTGAAGGGGGGCACGATGTAACCACGGCAACTACCGAAACACCCCCCCCCCCCAAATCACTCCTTTCATGGGCTCATCACCCCATTCAGAATGTTAGGTATAAACTCTCAGTCTCTCTCAGTTCTTTCCCATGCACTGTCTCATCTCGGTTTCCTTCTGAGAGCAGTGTAATGAAGGTCAGTCACACACTTACAGCCACAATCTGACAACAATTAATTTATTAAATAATCAACATTTTGATACAAATGATCTTCAGGGTATCTTCTGAGACCAACCAATACATGTTTGAGTCTTGGTCTTATTCTCAGTGGTCATACCTTCTACTATTCTACTGTGCTAAAAATGGGGTGCATTGGAAAAAAAAAATGAATGAGAAAATAAGGTAGTTCTTTTGTAAGAAAAGACGCCTGTTTTAAATAAAAAAGCAGAATAACTGCACACAATTTTTTTTCCCACAGGGTCTCACAATTTCAAGTAGAGAGGCACTGTGGTTCCGCACAATGAAGGTTGCTTCTTGGAATAAATCTTTGTGACGGTAACACCCCAAAATGAATGCGACAGTCGGTATTTTATCCTTGTTATTTTACAAGGTATTTTACCACCTCATTAACTTTAACACTGTGAGACAATTTAAACTCGAAATGTCATGCAGCTCATTGAAGAACACATTACATGACAACTATTTAGCAGAAGATTTTATTTAAAAGTGACTTAAAATTGACTGGAGTAAGCAGGGGCCGGTGCGGTGGGGACTTCAGCTGCAGTGATCTAACTGGGGTTTGAGTCACTGACTCTTAGAGTCCCAGCGAAACCTGCTAGCAAATAATCTATACGCTACTCTTTGAATTTGAAAACATGTGGGGGAAGTGGAGACTGTTATTTTTCATCCTTCTCTCTGTCTCTCTCTACCTGACTCTCCCCATCCTGTCTTCCTCCGCTCTCCACAGACTACTGATCTAGTCAGGCGTAAGAGCTCCTGGCATCTTAGGTTACTTGCGTGTTTGACTTGTGGCTGAATACGGAAGCCACGATATTGGCCTTTTTACTTTATACATAGGCAAACACAGCTCAGCACAGCAGCCCTGTACATCAGAACCCATTACACTAAGAGATGATCGGAAATGACTGAATATGCAGCCAGCCTATGGAAGTGAATCATGCTTCGGGGAAAAAGATATCGCCATTTTGGTTGCAGTGAAACCCAACAGGACGGTAGATCTCCAGGAACAGGGATGGTGACCACTTCTTTACAGTACCCGACATGGACAAATATTTCAAAATATAAATGAATCATTGAGTTTCCAAAGGGCCCAACTCCAAGGAACAATCTTTTTCAAGAAAGGAAAAAACTGATAGATTTTTTGCCCATAGTTTATGACCCATATTTTTTGTTTATTTCTTAGAAGAGAGTGTCATTGGGATACATTTGGCTGAAATTACAAGAAAGTTCCCCTTGTTAAAGGTATGCAGCCCTTTAATTCATCGGATTTGGGCCCTTTGGAAACTCAATGATTCAAATATATGTTACATATTTTATTTACAGGTAAAAGATAACTACATGTATGCATTATTATCGCCCTTGGATACAGCAATATGTATTTATGTAAAATATGATGCCGTGAAATGTAGTCACTGTTAAAGCACAGACCATAAGCACTTGGACAGTAGGAGACTTTTTTAATTTGTGGGGAAAATACTGTACATCCAATATGCGGTGAACAACATAACTGCAGCTTGTTGTACAGTGTCACTGCTCAGCTGGTTGCAAAAGGCACAGGTAAAACAGCCTCTTATAAGTACCATATCAAGTGAAATGTACCACTTTCGGTAAGTATTCTCTTACGAGTTTGCGCAGTGCTACACCGCAAATCCCCCATGGCCACACATCGCTCATTTCCTGAGGAGTAGATTCAGCCTTCACTAAAAGCCCAGAGACCGGCCCAGCTTAATTAAATCAAGAAAACCAACCATCTTTTAAGAGAGCCCTTCCTGATATTGGGCCGAATCCACACTGAAAAAGCGCAGCATTGAGCTGAAGGCTTTGAGGCTGAGAGTACTGTATCTCTTTCAGCTTTATTGATTGCTGTGCCTTCAGCCATGGGGTCAGAGATGGGGGTAGAGGCTCGGTGAAAGATACCCCACTGACTCTCAGCTACATCTGGGCCCTCATTCTCTCACTTCAGCAAAGAAGAACAGATGCTAAGGCCAGTCATTTTGTGCTATTTTAAATACATGTAGTACATTATAAATCAATCAAATGGGCTGTATGCATGCATAGTATTGGATCCCCAAAAGGCATGATTTTGTTACATTTGTACAATGTTTTGGATTTATTCACAATTAAATTGAACAGTAATACACAAAAAATAACCACAAGGTAATTGAAATTACTCAATAAAAGCAAATAGGCTGCATGTAGAAGTGCAGGTTTTGGGAATCGTAAAATATTACTGAACTAAAATGGAAGGAGTCTGACTTTCTGTATTAATGTCTGCTCTTTGATTTTCCCAGGAGCTGTTCATCTAGTGAAAGCACACGATAGGCGTATCGCTGCAGACCAAAGGAAGAGCAGCGTTGAATTTGAAGTCGTTTGGCTGAGTGGTTCTCGAGGAGGCTGCACGAGGAGCGACATTGAAAGCCAAGCAAAACCTGGTCCGAACAGAACAGGTATGGCAGAACAATAAAGAATAATAAGTCAGATATACTGATGTGAAATTAAGCTTTGATGAAGAATGTTACATCCTGAGTGCTTCCCTTTATGTTGTTCCTCGCTGGACCAGCTGTCTGTGTCAGTTATGGCTACATTTTCTGAATTGATTTTCATCACAGTTCCACTGCAATGGGACCGTGTGCACAAGGTCATAGCTCGAAGGTCAAGGTATATAATCAAACGCGTGGTGGTGAATTCGCTGTGATTATCAAGCAACATGATATTGAGCTCAGAGCTCTTGCATGTGTTCAGTATGGTACCATGGTCACATCGTGGCTGCGATGCTGTAATAAAATCAGTTTGATGGCGCTGTTTTGGTGGTACTAGAGGGAGCTTCACTCTATTAGGTCGGTGGTTTTAATCTTGTGGCTGTATGTTGCTACATTGAAACTAAACTTTTTCAGACTAAACAGTTTTTATTTTGTTGACTTAGAGTAGACAAACTGATGCCTAGTTGACGAGGCTAGTTAACTCACAAATTCTAAGACCTAAAATGATTACTGGGCCTGTAACTGTCCCTCTCAGCTAATCGTTTCTTAATTCGCGGTAGACTCAAAAGCAAGGCGGCACTGGTTTTTTCATGCGCCTTGACTTTTGACACGGTGGTAGACGGTTGTTTCATTCCTCTTTCTTACACATCTGTTTTCCCTCATTTTGATTGTTGTATTATCTATTTCAGCTCCTGGTCTGCATCTTCCCTTTGTTGGATTTTTGTCCTGAACTTATGTCCTCCAGCGTCAATACATCTCTGCTAAAGGCCAAGTATCTATTTATTACAAGTATTCTCTCCTGAGTCTTCAGTCCTGATGAGCTGCATCATCTACAGTAAGTGCCTTGTTGGCTCCCATTTGAAGGCCCCATCCTCATGTGCCCTGATTCATTTGGCTTGTTATTTTGGTTATTGACTGCGGACCAGCCCTTTTGACTCTGCCCTGCCCTCAAGTTCTTATCTGCCTTCCACCTGACTACGGACCCATCTACCAAAATCAGTCTCCAGCTCTGAAAGCTCTTACGTTCTTCTGTTTTGTTGAGAAAAGGTCAACTTCGCCATAGTCATTGATTATGCATTTGTTTCTATTGTGTCAGATGTGACAGTATGGGCATTACACTTCCTCAGACCTGGGATTAAGGGCTGGCAACAGGGCAGAGGTTTTCCAGCAGACATACCATTTCTGATACGCTGCTGATGACGAGAATCTCCCAGATATTAGATACCCTTGATTTTCACAAGTGTTCTCTTTTAACTCAATGACTAAGCACGTATTACTCAGGCGTAACCCAGTCACGCATTCATACAGTATTACACGGTTTTTGAAAGCTAAGACCAAACTGCCCATGCAAACTTTAACAAAAAGATCAAAGTCAACAGCAGAATGTCAGTGAAGGCACTGTGATGTCACTAAAATGAATGTCGAAGTCAATACTCATCAACCACATAATGACAAGAGTTTGGTAAGTCATTCACCAATTTACACGTTTTCATGTCACATAAATTGTTTCCCAGGGTGTGCCTTAATTACCAACTCAAGCCAGGAGAAGACGATTAGAGGTCATCGGGATAGAAGGAGACTCGTTCACCTTTCTGCACTAAGTACTAAGGATGTGTGTATATATGTATGTGTACCATAAATGATTAAAATTCGGTGTGATACAACCCATGAGATACAGGTTTGATATTACACGTGTAATACAGCTTTCTCGGTCAGATTCCAGTCACTAGCAAACTTAAACCAATTAAATGCTCCAACTGTTACTGGACTACTGTCTCGACAACTCTTGAAGTCATCTGCAGAGATTCAGTATAGGTGACCAGAGCCCTGTCGACATCTGCGATGGAGTTAATTACATTAGTATAAATACAATGTAGTTGTGTCAACCAAACAAAGCCATATGCGCATGCTTGAATCCTCCACTGAATCGTTGCAGGAGATGTAATATGCATTCCATGATTCTGTACATTTTTGTTTATCTTAGTGAGTTTCACATCACAACAAGTTGGCTACATGTAGCACATGCTCGCGTTTGCCTTCACGTAGAACTGTGCAAGTGAGCATATCAGATCATAGTGCGCTATGTCACCGCAGCGAGTTTTTGATGTTAAAAATTAAAAATGTTGCCGTGCGACTTGTCTTGCTAGAAGCGTTTTACGACACTGATATGTATTGCGTAATATTCCTGTGTCATTTTCACTGAGCAATATGAAAAAGGTCACAAATTTTGAACTGAGTTATTTCGTCTTGTGCGCACTTACTGTATAGTGATTAGTTCTCTGGACGCTTTACAGTGACCTTGAAGTCATTCGTAATGCGCACTGGTTGTTTGACACTTCAGGCAAACTGATTTTATTTTTCTAGTCACCAAATGAAATGACTCACATTTAGGGGCTAAATAGGATCTCAAATTTTTGAGCCTAAGATATTAAATTTATGAAACTCAAATGGTAATTTTCACTTAATAAATAAAAATTACGACTCTCCATTCATCAATGTGAGAGTAGAAGAAAATCATGATATATGATGATGATGATGCAGAGGATCAAGATACTTTGTAACATGAGGACAACAATGAACCACAGTTCTTGAGGGTTATGGGAAAAACCTAGTAAGTAACAAAAAGCTGATTCTGAGAAAAAGACAGAAAACTGTATCACTCTGAGGTTAAGCTCTTGTCCGAAAATCAAACTGACATGGTAGTTATTTGTTCATTACATAATAAGAGATATTTATGGAAGAGTTTTTTTTTCTTTTTTATTAGTATCCCTGGCAATATGACTTCAGAAATTTTTCCATCCGAAAATATAAAATGTCAAATCTCAAAATGATGGACAAAAACCTAACGATTATGCAGCTGCAGTGGCATTTGACAGTTTTCAGTGTAACTCCATCATCTGCTTCCCTCTTCAAGCAATTTTTCAGTCATTATTGCATGTGAATTGTGTGAATTACGAATTCAGACCATGAATGTCCTGCACATCCAATGCTCTGCATGGGGACTTACCTCACAGATAAGATAATATAGGTATTCTGCTTCATAACCGACTAATTTACTGACCAGGTTTCATGAAAATAAAATAGAAAATTTTATTTGGAAGAACCAAGGAAGATCAACTTGCTTGATTTTTATTTCACAACTGATTAAATACCAATGACTTGCTTGAATTTGCCACAGTAGAACATAAAAAATCAATGATTATTTTTCATGTATCTAACAGCATATGATGAGGAAAAGCCTAATTAGTTCAAAAATTGTCATAGCTTAGTTTTCACCAAAATCAGACTTGCTAAGTTTTTCCATAACACTCGAGAGTTGATTGGACATGGTCGCAGTTTCTTCTTCCGAACTCTCCTCTAAACTGCTTGGCAAAGGCATATCACTTTTTTTTTTGCTATTTTCAACATATTCCAAGTCTGTATCTGAAAAAACTGTTTTGTATCTTCTTTCAATGTGCATACACGAGGGCCACATGCCACTTTGTCATTCAAAGAATAAATAAGTGAGGCACACTGCAGCAGTCTTGACCAGTCAGTGCCAAACTATTTTCAGCTGCCAGCATAAATAGTGCGATTGTATTTGCACGACCAGACTTTGGGTCAAACTGCTGTTTTGAGGATGTATATATACCAGTGGCGTCTCGTGAACTGGCAACTGGGGATGCTCAAAACAATCCCTTAAAATTAATGATTGTGGCCAGTTTTCACTTATAACGCATACCGATTACGACTCCAGACTTCTCACACTTTTCTGTACTCAGCGGTTGGAGGCAATGCATGTGTTTCGGGATCCTTTAAATGAAATTCGACGATGTAATTGCATTGCTTCCAACCCCTCCATGCACAAGGACTTCAATTCCGTGCAAGAATCTCTATAGCCTATGCGTTGATTGAATAATTGCTGACTATAGCAGAGGAACGTAAATATGCCACTGAAACTCACACCAAATGCGTGAGAGTTGACAGGTATGTGTTATAAATGAAAACTGGCCACACCTGATTATGTTGAGAGTTTTTGGAGTTTCTGTGATGGTAATTTAAATGAATGATTGAAAACAGGCCATGACCAATCATTGATTTTAAGGGATTGTTTTGAGCCTCCCCTATCACTAGTTCAGGAGCCGCCACTGATATTTCAATTTCAATTTATTTGTATACCGCTTTCCACAGATAAACTGTCACAAACACGCTTTACAGTCAGAGATGAGTTACTGAAAGGGCAGTGCCCAGCCTATTCCCCACTACAGCAAATGAGGCAAAAAACTCCCAGTAGGGAGAAAAATCCTCAAACAGTGTTGAGAAAAAACCCCCAGTGGGAAGAAATCTCAGGAGGAACCCGGCTATAGTGGGGAAGCCCATCCTCCTCGGGCTAGCTAGTTAATAACAAGATAAAGCAAAATAGGATAATGACAATACAGTTCCATTAAAGTGCATCTAAACAGTGGCATCAGTTGCTCGAGGAAGTGGCATGCCGAGGATGGTGCAGAACTGGATCAGTACCGGATCAGGACAGGACAGCAGCAGCAATATATACGTCCCCAGTCACTGCATGGCTGCTGCGTATATATACACCCTCAGTAGGGAAGGGGTTAAAACTTCTGAATTGAGGCCAACCATAATTCCTCCCAATCTCTCTCCCTCCCTCTCCCACAATTGCCTTTTGTGATTTCTATCACTTTCCAGCTCTTTTTCATTTACCCTTCGTCAATCTCTGATCGCCTGCCTTTAGTCCAGACCTGTCTCCCATTGAAAATGTGCAGCGCATTATGAAGCGTAAAATACAACAACGGAGACCCCGGACTGTTGAACAACTTAAGCAGTACATCAAGCAAGAATGGGAAAGAGTTCCACCTGAAAAGCTTCAAAAATTGGTCTCCTCAGTTCCCAAACTTTTACTGAGTGTCGTTAAAAGGAAAGCCGATATAACACAGTGGTAAAAAGGTCCCTGTGTCAACTTTTTTGCAATGTGTTGCTGCCTTTAAATTTTAAGTTAATGATTATTTGCAAAAAAAAAAAAAAAAGTTTCCCACCTTGAACATTAAACATCTTGTCTTTGCAGTGTATTCAATTGAATATAAGTTGAAAAGGATTTGCAAATCATTGTATTCTGTTTTTATCAACGATTTACACAACGTGCCCACTTCACTGGTTTTGTACAATGTTTTGGATTTATTCACAATTAAAATTAAATTGAACAGTAACACACAAAAAATAACCACAAGTTAATTGAAATTACTCGATTACAGCCTGTAACTGTCTCTCTCAGCTAACCGTTTCTTAATTCGCAGTAAACTTAAAAGCAAGGCGGCACTGGTTTTTTCATGCGCCTTGACTTTTGACACAGTGGTAGAAACAAACTCTAGTGATATGCATATTCCCAACTGTGAGCTGGCTTATTATTGTCCCGATCCACTGCCATCTGTCCTTGTTTCATTCCTCTTTCTTACACATCTGTTTTCCCTCATTGTTGAGTGTTGTATTATATATTTCAGCTCCTGGTCTGCATCTTCCCTTTGTTGAATTTTTATCCTGATTTATGTCCTCCAGCATCAATATATCTCTGCAAAAAGCCAAGTATCCATTTATTACAAGTATTCGCTCCTGCGTCTTCAGTCCTGATGAGCTGCATCATCTACAGTAAGTACCTTGTTTGCTCCCGTCTGAAGGCCTGCCCCGTCATCATGTGCCCTGATTCATTCAGCATGTTATTTTGGTTATTGACTGCGGACCGGTCCTTTCGACTCTGCCCTGCCCAATCCTCAAGTTCTTATCTGCCTTCCACCTGACTACGAGCCCATCAACCAAAATCAGTCTCCAGCTCTGAAAGCTCTTACGTTCTTCTGTTTTGTTGAGAAAAGGTCAACTTCGCCATAGTCATTGATTATGCATTTGTTTCTATTGTGTCAGATGTGACAGTATGAGCATAACACTTCCTCAGACCTGGGATTAAGGGCTGGCAACAGGGCAGAGGTTTTCCAGCAGACATACCATTTCTGATACGCTGCTGATGACGAGAATCTCCCAGATATTAGATACCCTTGATTTTCACAAGTGTTCTCTTTTAACTCAATGACTAAACACGATTACTCAGGCGGAACTCAGCCACGCATTCAGACAGTATTACACGGTTTTTGAAAGCTAAGACCAAACTGCCCATGCAAACTTTAACAAACAGATCAAAGTCAACAGCAGAATGTCAGCGAAGGCACTGTGATGTCACTAAAATGAATGTCGAAGTCAGTACTCATCAACCACATAATGACAAGAATTTGGTAGGTCATTCACCAATTTACATGTTTTCATGTCACATAAATTGTTTCCCAGGGTGTGCCTTAATTACCAACTCGAGCCAGGAGAAGACGATTAGAGGTCATCGGGATAGAAGGTGACTCGTTCACCAAACCCTTTCTGGATTAACCCTATCTGTACAAAGTACTAAGGATGTGTGTATATATGTATGTGTACCATAAATGATTAAAATTCGGTGTGATACAACCCATGAGATACAGGTTTGATATTACACGTGTAATACAGCTTTCTCGGTCAGATTCCAGTCACTAGCAAACTTAAGCCAATTAAATGCTCCAACTGTTACTGGACTACTGTCTCGACAACTCTTGAAGTCATCTGCAGAGATTCAGTATAGGTGACCAGAGCCCTGTCGACATCTGCGATGGAGTTAATTACATTAGTATAAATACAACGTAGTTGTGTCAACCAAACAAAGCCATATGCGCATGCTTGAATCCTCCACTGAATCGTTGCAGGAGATGTAATATCCATTCCATGATTCTGTACATTTTTGTTTATCTTAGTGAGTTTCACATCACAACAAGTTGGCTACATGTAGCACATGCTCGCGTTTGCCTTAACGTAGAACTGTGCAAGTGAGGATATCAGATCATAGTGCGCTATGTCACCGCAGCGAGTTTTTGATGTTAAAAATTAAAAATGTTGCCGTGTGACTTGTCTTGCTAGAAGCGTTTTACGACACTGATATGTATTGCATAATATTCCTGTGTCATTTTCACTGAGCAATATGAAAAAGGTCACAAATTTTGAACTGAGTTATTTCGTCTTGTGCAAACTTACTGTATAGTGATTAGTTCTCTGGACGCTTTACAGTGACCTTGAAGTCATTCGTAATGCGTGCTGGTTGTTTGACACTTCAGGCAAACTGATTTTATTTTTCTAGTCACCAAATGAAATGACTCACATTTAAGGGCTAAATAGGATCTCAAATTTGTGAGCCTAAGATATTAAATTTATGAAACTAAATGGTAATTTTCACTTAATAAATAAAAATTACTACTCTCCATTCATCAATGTGAGAGTAGAAGAAAATCATGATATATGATGACGATGATGCAGAGGATCAAGATACTTTGTAACATGAGGACAACAATGAACCACAGTTCTTGAGTGTTATGGGAAAAACCTAGTAAGTAACAAAAAGCTGATTCTGAGAAAAAGACAGAAAACTGTATCACTCTGAGGTTAAGCTCTTGCCCGAAAATCAAACTGACATGGTAGTTATTTGTTCATTACATAATAAGAGATATTTATGGAAGAGTTTTTTTTTCTTTTTTATTAGTATTCCTGGCAATATGACTTCAGAAATTTTTCCATCCGAAAATATAAAATGTCAAATCTCAAAATGATGGATAAAAACCTAACGATTATGCAGCTGCAGTGGCATTTGACAGTTTTCAGTGTAACTCCATCATCTGCTTCCCTCTTCAAGCTATTTTTCAGTCATTATTGCATGTGAATTGTGTGAATTACGAATTCAGACCATGAATGTCCTGCACATCCAATGCTCTGCATGGGGACTTACCTCACAGATAAGATAATATAGGTATTCTGCTTCATAACCAACTAATTTACTGACCAGGTTTCATGAAAATAAAATAGAAAATTTTATTTGGAAGAACCAAGGAAGATCAACTTGCTTGATTTAGTTTTCACAACTGATTAAATACCAATGACTTGCTTGAATTTACCACAGTAGAACATAAAAAATCTATGATTATTTTTCATGTATCTAACAGCATATGATGAGGAAAAGCCTAATTAGTTCAAAAATTGTCATAGCTTAGTTTTCACCAAAATCAGACTTGCTAAGTTTTTCCATAACACTCAAGAGTTGATTGGACATGGTCGCAGTTTCTTCTTCCGAACTCTCCTCTAAACTGCTTGGCAAAGGCATATCACTTTTTTTTTTGCTATTTTCAACATATTCCAAGTCTGTATCTGAAAAAACTGTTTTGTATCTTCTTTCAATGTGCATACACGAGGGCCACATGCCACTTTGTCATTCAAAGAATAAATAAGTGAGACACACTGCAGCAGTCTTGACCAGTCAGTACCAAACTGTTTTCAGCTTCCAGCATAAATAGTGCGATTGTATTTGCACGACCAGACTTTGGGTCAAACTGCTGTTTTGAGGATGTATATATACCAGTGGCGTCTCGTGAACTGGCAACTGGGGATGCTCAAAATAATCCCTTAAAATTAATGATTGTGGCCAGTTTTCATTTATAACGCATACCGATTACGACTCCAGACTTCTCACACTTTTCTGTACTCAGCGGTTGGAGGCAATGCATGTGTTTCGGGATCCTTTAAATGAAATTCAACGATTTAAAACGTTTTTATGTAATTGCATTGCTTCCAACCCCTCCATGCACAAGGACTTCAATTCCGGGCAAGAATCTCTATAGTCTATGCGTTGATTGAATAATTGCTGACTATAGCAGAGGAACGTAAATATGCCACTGAAACTCACACCAAATGCGTGAGAGTTGACAGGTATGTGTTATAAATGAAAACTGGCCACACCTGATTATGTTGACAGTTTTTGGAGTTTCTGTGATGGTAATTTAAATGAATGATTGAAAACAGGCCATGACCAATCATTGATTTTAAGGGATTGTTTTGAGCCTCCCCTATCACTAGTTCAGGAGCCGCCACTGATATTTCAATTTCAATTTATTTGTATACCGCTTTCCACAGATAAACTGTCACAAACACGCTTTACAGTCAGAGATGAGTTACTGAAAGGGCAGTGCTCAGCCTATTCCCCACTACAGCAAATGAGGCAAAAAACTCCCAGTAGGGAGAAAAATCCTCAAACAGTGTTAAGAAAAAACTCCCCAGTGGGAAGAAATCTCAGGAGGAACCCGGCTATAGTGGGGAAGCCCATCCTCCTCAGGCTAGCTAGTTAATAACAAGATAAAGCAAAATAGGATAATGACAATACAGTTCCATTAAAGTGCATCTAAACAGTGGCATCAGTTGCTCGAGGAAGTGGCATGCCGAGGATGGTGCAGAACTGGATCAGGACCGGATCAGGACAGGACAGCAGCAGCAATATATACGTCCCCAGTCACTGCATGGCTGCAGTGTATATATACACCCTCAGTAGGGAAGGGGTTAAAACTTCAGAATTGAGGCCAACCATAATTCCTCCCAATCTCTCTCCCTCCCTCTCCCACAATTGCCTTTTGTGATTTCTATCACTTTCCAGCTCTTTTTCATTTACCCTTCGTCAATCTCTGATCGCCAAACAACATCTTGCATGATATCTTCCATTTCCTGATGTTTTAAACATAAACACAATCACAATTTTGTTTGCTTAAGTCCACCAGTATCTCAGAGGGCTTTGCAATGGGCCAAATCTTGTTAGCCGAGGGCCAGAGAACCAGGGGAAGGCACATCAAGTAACATCACAGCCAACTGTTACTCTTTATTTGCAAAGGAAAGCTATCACAATCTAAATGGCTGATTTATTTCAAATGAAGGTGGCACACAGGCAGTTGACGAACAAGAGCAATCCACACTTTGCCAAATTATTCGCTTTTCACAATACAAGGACAACAACAGCTGTAATATCTGTGGTATGACTCAGGGGTGCCAGTATCGTTTATACCGGTATTCTTCTTCCAGCTGGCCCAGAGTGATCTTGGGAAGGCAGAGGATTCGAGGACAGCTGTGCCAGGCTCCTAGAACTTTCCGGAACAATCCGATGCATAATTTCCTAACTGCCATTATTTTTTAATCTATCAGAGATAGCATGCCATTTGTAAACCTCGCCTCTTCCTGGTCTCCCACGAGTGGAGCCAAAAGCCCTGTTCCACTTATGGAATCATTCGTAGCCAAACTGACAGACTTAAAGTAATGCAGTACGGCTCCTCAGGGAAAACACATACCAGGTTCATTGCATTTTTTATTTTTTTTACATCAGTGCTCAATACATGAGATTTTTTTTTCTTTGGCACTGTATTCACTGGAAACCATTAGGGGAAGGGGATGATGTGTCCTGGTGTAATTTCTGTCTTGTTCCCTCATGAGTCCCCAGCTAAAAGAGCCTACCCCATGAAAAGATGGTGCTACCCTCTCCTGAAGTACCTTACACAGATAAGCTAACACACACAGACACACACATAAACGCATACATATACATTTACAGTCGAACACGCGCAGTGCACACACACTCAAGCACGCACGCAAAAACGCATGCACACACATACTCAAACACTCAAAAACAAACACAACGTACACACATACATACCCACACAGACATATGCACCAACACGCACACAAACACACACACAGTTCTGAGAAAAAGCAATCCCCCCCCCCCGAGATTTTTCTTCTATTTTTGCATATTTATTTTAGATTATCGAATTAGACAAAAATACTCTCAGTAAACACAAACTGCAGTTTTTGAATGGTGATTTAATTTATTGAAGGAAGGAAACAGTCCAAACAGGAGGTTGACTGATAGATAATAGTTAAAGGTCAGTAATGATAGTTTGGAGCAGAAAAAAGCCACTAGCTGACCATTATCACCCTCCTAAAATTACCAAAGATTTTATGGGGATTAAATATTATATGCGTGTATGCTTGTGCATGCATATAGGTTACATTTATAACCTCATTCTAAGGAATTAGGCCAATGTTTGAAGAAAAGTGCAAGAATGCAGTGGCTCAACTCATGAAACAAAAAAATTGTCAATATTTTTAATATAACCAATACCTGAAATATTAGACAGAAATACATTGTAAATATAGGTCTAAGATATATTTTTAATTTCAGCATTTCTGTATTGTAATGCCATGCCCCTAACAGTCCGAATCTCTGGAATTCTGAGCAACCGGCCTGCTCCTGCAATTACCTAATCAGCTGTTTGTAATTATCCCGTTGTCATTAGTAACCGCATTAAAGTCCTGACTCCACACCATCACAGTGCAAAGTCCTGTAAAGCCCATGTCTTGTTAAGACGTTTGCTATAGCGTTTTCACGTGTTTAAATGTAGACCTCTTTATATCGCTGACTTTATTCATTCATATCATGTTCATTCTATTTTTGAAACCAGGTTTCCCAATTGCTTTGTACTCACCTTTTTAACCTTAAAGGTAAGCCAAGCATTTCTTTGCATTTGGATCCTAACTTCCTTTTTTGCTATTTTTCAGAGCACATACTGACGTACACAAAAAAATATATATTACATGCATTCAATATACTATATCAAAGTCTACATGAATATTTTAAGGTAAAATATACACAAACCTACATGTTTTAAGATTTCAGTCTGAATAAATCCTTTCAGGCAAAGTGATGTTTCTGAATGTTGAAAACAAATTGAAATCCTCAGAGAAGCTTTCTCAGCAATTAGGCCTGTATTTGAGGGAAAACATGCAACAGCATATAATTCAGCAGACACAACTGAAGGAGCATCAAAGAAAGTACCATGAAAATCTTATTTGAAAAAGGAACACGAGGGCCCTCAGAAAGTGCATACCTCCTCTAACCCGTTTTGATCATAGACAGGGCATAAAGATGGACGAAGTGTCTCCTTTCTCTGTTGCACTATGAAAATGGAGCCAAACGATTGGCTTTGCCCTAATACCCACTCTTGCAGCCTTGTGGTCTTGAGTGCGCCTTCTCAGGCCACTAAGTAAGTATAGATTTTGTACAAAAAAATGAAGGAAGTGGTTAATAAAATAAGGGGCAGGAAAATATTCCAAACTAAATGAAGTTGTATCATAAGCTTCTGCTGTTGAGCCAGGTAAATTTTGATAGCTTTTTTCCCTTATTAAATGATATCATCATTTAAAAACTGCATTTTGTATTTACTCAAGTTATCTTTGTCTAATATTGAAATTTGTTTGATGATCTGAAACATTATGTGTGACAAATATGCAAAAAAATAAGAAATCAGGAAAGGGGGCAAACACTTTTTCACAGCACTATATGTTATGTTGTGAATAACATATTGACTCATGTGATCTGAAAGTCATTGCATTTTGATTTTATTCACAATTTACACTTCGTCCCAACTATTTCAGAATTGGGGTTGTATGATTTTGGACGATATTTCAATGTTTTTTTTTTTTAACGTTTGGATCGCTGATTGGGTCTTTATTCACAAATATATTCAAAACATGTATCCTCTTCATGGCAGTCTTGGCTTATCATCTCTTCTATCTGCAGCCTCAAGTGGAAACATTTTCTTTTTGAAAAATAAGTCCAGTTCGTGAGACCACAAAATCTCATAAGACTCGCAGTCTTTATGTCTACTTATACACTTTGGCTAGATCTCTGAAAAACGTCACTCAAGGGGCCATTTGACTGAGTACAATGACTGCAAGTGTGGGTATTGGAATGACGCCATAGTTCATACGGACGCTGTCATCGTGCACATTTGGATCCAGAGTATGTGCAGTAGTGATCGAGGGTTGAGCCCTGATTTCGAGGTGTCAGTGCCGTAGTACGCCATCGAGTTTCGTACCCCAGCTGTTTCCATGCGCTGGAATGCCTGGGCACAGCACAACACTGACTTATTAGCTTGGCAGAGCAGGTCCTTATACCTCGCTGACTTGAAACTCAGAATAGATGTGCAGCTGCAAGTATAGCTAGACTTGCGGGCCAGGTTATAGACACCAAGCCTGCCTGCATCCCAACATGCTCATTCCAGAGTTTCATCCCACCCGACTTCATTCGTACCCATGGCTGTTGACCAGGCCCGGCTTCGCAAGCTGCCTCCTGAAGAACGCCTGCGCCAAATAAAACTGATATCATGCCTTTACTGTGGAGGTGCTTTCCGGGCCGCTGCTGAATGTCCTATTGGGCAGATCTCCTGTGATCTGGAAAAACCTAGGAAGTTTATCAGTGGCAAAGATCTCTTAATTGAACAAAAACTTCTATGTTCTGGGCTTTTCCTAACAGAAAAAAATGATTGAAATTTGATCTTGAAAGGTCAAACGACACTTATAGCTAGTGTTTTAAGATTTTTCCCACTTTTGATTACTGCAAATGAAGGTTAAACTCAGTTTCTACCAAAATTGACCCACATACTAGGTTTTTCCAGATCACAGGAGCGATGCACATAACGTCTATCTGGTGCTGCTGTCTCATCCACTCATCAACTGTTTCCAGTTTGCCTGACCTAGTAGGGCTGCCCTATCTCCACTCCTGCCTCAGTCAACCCAGGGGCAGATGGGAACTTTATCAATCCTGCTTTCATTCTCCTCGAGGGTCTCAACTGAACAGAGTCATTCTGCTCAGGGTTCCATCCCTTTATCTCACCATATTATGATCAATAAACTCTACCACTGCTTTGTACTCTGACTCCGCATTTGTCTCCTAGTCTGGATGATAATACTTCACCATCAATAAATGACATGACATAAATAAAATAATGAAGAAATGAATAAAACCTGCATCTTTTGTTAACTCAACTTGTCTTTGTCTCATATTGAAATTATTTGAATTTAAATGACAAATCCTAAAATATGGAAGAAACTGGGAAGGAGGCAAATACTTTTTCACACTACAGTACACAGACATACACACATGAATATGCATGCACATAGAAACACATGCAAACACTCATGCATAAAAGCACTGGCATTTGTATATATATATATCTTTGTCCGTATATATATATATATATACACGCACACACACAGACTCACAAACGTGATTTTAAAACACAAACACATCCAACTGAGTATAAATACTTTGATCCTCACACAAAAGGCACCCAGAACATACATGGACAAAATACTTTCACACACAACAATATAAATCAACTTGCAAAGTGCATAATTAAACAAAACATATGTTTCACTTTGGAAAATGTCAAGAAAATCAAAGAATTAATTTAAAATGAATTCATTTAAATCAACTGTGAAATGATCTTTGCAAATGAAGAAATGGAAAAGTCAAGGGTGACAGCCGACAAAAATTGTTTTCATTTCTTCATAAGGTGTTTTTTTGGTTTAAAAAACAGAATATTTCTTACTTCCATCATGCTACAGCTCACACTCACCACTACAGAAACACACACACACACACCAACGCATACAAGCATGCACATACACTCCCCTCCGAGGAGTTCCTGTCAGTGTCCAGGCAGTCTAAAAGTCTTAGTGCCTCATTCATAAGCAGTGCACACACAGAATCCCAGTGCATTTACAGCCTAATTGTGGTATAAAAATTGACATGGGCAGCTCAGTGCTGTTTTACATTCTAATCACACTGAGACCCCCCTCCCCACAATGCCCCCACCCTTTCTTCACCAACGGCCCACCAATCCATCAGACTGCCAGAATTAAACCTCAGTTCCCAGCCCAATGTCCCCCGCAATTCTGCATTTACCTCACCACCCTCCTCCAACCTACCATTAATCCCACTGTGAATCAGTAGAGCGGCGAACTGCCCCTGCCGAACAACAGCTGAGTCCATTTAGATTAAGACAAATTCTCTGTCCCACTCTAGACCAAAGACTAAAATAGTGTGCTAAAAAAATGACTATCAATGGTCATGGTCCTAGCAACACAAAGGTTGTATTGTACAGTATACGAGTACCTGAAAGGTATTCAAGAACATGTACAGCATCAGTTACAAATATTTCTGTCTACTGCACCTCAATTGCTAGTTAAAGAAAAAAATGTATATATACACTGTATTTTCACATAATATCTCTCTCTCTCACACACACACACACACACAACACACACACACACACACACAGATATATACATACAAAGGACATTAATGGGTTAAATACGGACAAATTAATAGAAACATTCTGTCTTCGAACGAGCAAATTTTAATGCATATGTAAAAAGGTCAAAAACTTTTATTTTTGCTACTGATTTTTTCAGGTTTAAAAATCATCCATCTGTGATTTCTCATTGACATTGAAGAGTACGATTCCACCTCAAAAAAAAAGTGATTCACATGGTAAGAAGGTCTCCAATCTTGACGTAGTAATTACTGCAGAAACTGGACTCAAGGCCTATAAATAGGCAGCTGAGAAGGAGTCAAAGGCATGATTTCAATACAATGTACAATGAGTCTGAAATAAGTTCTTATATTTGATATATAAGATATATTCTATAGTGTGACATGGAGGTGCCATCAGCGTACAACGATAAGTTGTCTAATTCATTCACATAGCTTAGAGAGAATCTCGTTCCCAAAACATACTGTTGGCCCATGGACCATGAAAAGAAACAACAAACTGACAAATACATGCATTATGTAACTTCAGTAAAATATTAAAAAATGACCATGCAAAGACCAAGATAACCCTAGCATAGGAAAAAGAGCCTGCCATACATCAAAATATCTTGAATTATTGCATTCACAAATTGATTACTTGCAATTTAGCTTATATATTCTTTTACCTGACGGCATGTTTTCATGATTTTAGACGTGACCAACCAAGCCTCCAAGCTGTAAATACAGGGGCTTGAGATATACAGGCCGACGATGACAGTCAGGAACGCCCTGTCAAAGACTCATCCCGAGAAATCTGTGAGGCCTCTCCATGCATTTTACTCTGTAGAGAGTGTGGTGTCAGTCCTATAGAGGCCAAGAGTGTGTGTGCGTGGGTGTGTGAGTGTGTGTGTGTGTGTGTGTGCGCGCACATCCCATGCAGGCACTGAGCCCACTGAGGTGCGATTTATTGCACACAATCAGCTCACAAAAAACCGGAGCCTCAGGCAACCGTCTCTCTCTGGAAACCCATTGCTCCTGGTTACCGCGTCTCCATCCAGTAACATCCTGACAGCTCCAATCCGTTATCAGATGAAGGCACGGTTATGTGCCAGCGGTAAATGAAACTGCTTGTTTTTCTCCAGCCAGAGGCTCATTGCGATTTATTAATCTGCGGAGCTCCAGGGGAAAGCCGGCCAGTTTCACAGCTTTAACCTCAGGGAACTAAAGCTGAACACACAGCCATGGAGTGACCGCCTGAGCGTCCTGTTTTCCCTGGTAAGCACAGAAACACTGGTGCCAACCACACATGCACATTACAGTCACACACTATTACAGGGATTAATGCCCACATATTGCAAATGAACATCTCACTGAGCACAGGTACAGTACATGGATGAGTTACACAAAAACAAATGTAAAGTGGCGCCATATTTTTGCTCCGAGTGAAACACGTTTTCAAAGACTAATCTGTAATTACGATGCAGTTCTAATTTGTACAGTTTCCAGACAGGAAAATGTAAGAATTACTTACATACTCCAGGCTGGGAGTACAGTCACATATGTCAATGAGCCCTCCGAATGATTGTCGTCTGTAACCCTCTAAAGACTAATTTACATTTATTTTTCATTTATATCATTTAGCTTCAGGCTGGGGCACCTTCTAAAATGACGCTCTGTGCAGGTTCTGACTGGTCATTATGTCAAGCAATCAAATCAGCAATAGATCAGCTATTTTAGCCAACAAAAGAGTCATCTAAGAATGCCTGACTGTCACCAGACTTTCCCCAGTCAGACGATTACTTGATTGTCAATCCATACAGTTATTTAAGCAGGCCATCTGAAGAAGTAGCTTCTCGCTGTGCATACATCTCAAAGGGTGTCAGCGTCCTTATTCGCAGCAATTCTACTCTGCGCTCTTCCAGGCTCTTCAACACTTATTTTATACCACTATGTGCGCAATGCATTATGTTCCTCAGTTTTTGTGAGGTCGATTGCTCCCAAGATAGACCCATGTTGCCATAATGGGGGAGAGGGAATTTCCACTATTTCCCTCCAACTGCACTTATTATGGCCCACCTGCTACAGAAGTTCTTGAGGTTTTTACCCCCTTCAGAGCGATACATATGTTTGCACAAATTTCTAGAATTCACACTAATTAAATATTTAGTGCCTTCCTTCCTAAAAGTACCGCAGTTTAGCCAAGGTAAATTTAGCTGACGATAATGTGGAATGATTTCATGCGCACACACTCTTGTCAGGTTACACATTAATTTAATGTTGAAGTTCGACGGGCTGAAAGGGCTGTTACTCCACTGTAATTGCCATTTCAAATGTTTGTTTTCACATCAGCTAACTGTGGATTCAGACAATGTAAAGTAATTTTATTTCAGTTCGGCTGAGCTCAAGTTTGCAACACATTGCCAGGATCTCCTGCTAATCTAAGTCAATAAGATACTGCTTTGCATAACCCCCTGCTTGTCTGATTATTTCCCAAATGGAATCATTTACAAGTCCGTCAAGGCTGAAATCGCTGCCTTTTTGTAATCAGTGTTTTGGCAGCAGATGTGTATCATCTGCCATTATGCTCCAAGACCTGAGGGGCATTTACTTCTCTAGAGTGCAGTAACATACATTTAAGGGTGCATGCAGTGCATTACAATGCATGAAAGGTAATGAGAAAGACTGTCTGAAAATTAGAATTTTTGACAGGCATGCCATGTCTAATTACCCTTGACTACAAACATTTTATGGTTTATTTTGTTTGTTTCATGTTTTCTGCCTAGAAGAAATCCTCAGAATTAATTTGCCACCTACCAGCTGCAATGAGCTATAAGGACTTTAAGTTTTAGAGAGTGACATCGGGTTAGCTAGAGGCTACCCAAACAGATAGCTACTGTTTTTTAGTACAGGATGCTCACCAGTTTCTTACACACAATAGGGAAGGAAGATTTGGCAAGGCAAGCACAAAAACCCCGTAGGTAGGCAACGCTTACCCACCACTTTGAGCGAGCTCACAACTTCCAAACACAGACAACCTTACCTTATCTTGAGTGTCAGATTTAAGCCAGCTACCCTATCTGGCTTGTTGACTAGTTGCAAGAACTTACTCTGGTTTTCCTGCCAAGATCACATATAATGAAGCAAAAAAGGATTATTTATAAAACTGTGGTACAATATGCAGTTCGATAAGCTGTCAAGTTTGGATGTGACCACTTTGAAATGCCACTATATCAGTTTCAATGTTTTTAATAGTTGGCTGTGATTGCATTACAAATAAATGGCCTCCTGTTTTTTTCTGAGAAATTAGTTTCGCGGAATTATGATTAATAATTGGCTTCAACGTAGCCTACTCTGGTTGCCGAGCGGTCAAGGTAACCAAATATGTCAAGTGTATATTAAACATATTGTACCTACTGATCTGGACATGTCTTTGGCCTGTTTCAGAGAGTAAAAACTGAAGTCCTCAGATAGTCAGTACAACTCAAAAATAGGAGCCATTTTATTTGGCACAGAATCAAACTGTTTTTCTCAATGGAATTGTGGGAGAACACCAAACTTGCGTGCATTGGTTTTGACAAGCATAGGAGGGGAAAATGTTAGGATATGTGAAATGAGAAAAAGTAAAAAAAATAAATAAAAAAAAACCTTGTTCACTATGGTTTCCAAAACCACAATAGAAACAAAATGGCTTGATTACCAGATTTTCTTGAGCCCTCATGTTGCAACTCTCTCCATCCTGGGACTAGGACAATAAATGATTGTGGTCATATTTCGAAGGCATTATCCAATCAAACGCCAGTGCCGCGGTGCTTGTGTGTCAGTTTTTCTCTTACGTGACTTCAGTTCTTCTCTTTCCTTCCATCCGGGCCATGGAGTAGTTCAAAGGACCTTCAGTAGGCTCTGCCTTTATGTCTTGGCTGGTCGCAAGCTGCTGGCCTGATTAACAATCAAACAATTTATCGACTAAGCGACCAAGACCAATACATGACCTATAATTAGAAACGGTAATGAAAGGTGAATTCCCATTGCCTACATTTATATAATTGATATGGCATTGTAAATCCAAAACTTTTGCTGTCTTAGCACATTTATTTTCACCGTTCTTGGGATTGTCACACAGCTGTGCAACCTTGCAGTGCCCTTTAGCTGTGACAACATTCAAAATAAAGAACGGACTCCCGCAGCCTTGCAAACTAATTTCCGCAAATCTGTGCTCCTTAAAGCAATTCTTACCTTTCTGGCAAGCGGCATAGCACTTAGTAAAAATTTCAACATGTACAACTCCGCTTCCCTCCAAAGTCCCACCCTCTTCCCCTTGCCTGACCTCTGAGGCTCCCCTCCTCCCCTGACGCGTGCGGTGAGAACGTGAACAGCGCGAATGAAGCTGCTTTCACACCGGACAAGAAACAAATTTTTCACATGACAAATTACATTTCTACATTCAAAGTCAATGCAAAGACGCGAATCTCACATGTATTTACATCTTTGCATTGACGTTCAATGTAATCAGTCGTACGAAAAATTTGTTAAGTGTCCAGTGTGAAAGCATCTTGAAATGGGACAATGGAGTCAGATTCAGAGGCACCGGTAAGTGAAAACTAACCAACAGTAACTACATAATATTCAATTCTATATGTGGCATAAAATAAAATGCCCTCGTAATGTCTGACGAACTACCATTAACGTTATTACAGTAATTATACCATCTCAGTGCCTGTTTGTTTACAGTCAGATGCATCGTTTTTCGGCAGAATTCATACACATTTTCTTGCAAAACTGCTGTCATAACGTCCTCACCATTGCTCACCATAATTGTCCCGATAATGTTAGTCATTAAATCAAGAGCAGTTGCATCTGTTTTATTTGAAGGCTAACTTTTTGAGAACCTGTTTTGTCTCTACCACTCTGGTGCTCTGCAAGAGAGGTGCGCGACTCGCAAGCAGTGATAGCGGTAGGCAACTGGAAGGGATGCGACAACAGATGACAGACAGAAAGCTCGGCAAATCATTTTATTCGGACCGAAGTAAATGATTGGTCAGACTTTTTATTAGAAAAATATGGGAATTGAATATTAATGAGTTTCAACACCTGGTGGATGTCTTTTACATTTTAGTGTGGCATACGCTAATTAGGAGGATTTTAAGATTACAAAAGAAAAGTGTAAAAATGCCAGAAAGGTAAGAATTGCTTTAACAAGCGCTGAAATTATCAAGACATATTGATATGTTATGTTGTCATTTATGTGCAGAAGACGCCTCATAATTTTGTGGTGCAATGCATAACCATGCAATCCAATGTAAATTAGACTGTCGTCAGTTTTTACCAATCTTAGCAACTGTGGCTAATCTGGAGATGTAAACTAAGAGAGGGTTAGATTATTATGCGTTTTTAAAGGTGAGGTTTCCGAAGATCAAATTCAAAATCAAAAGATTCCCCAAGTAAAAATGTCTGCCCTCTGGTATTGAAGCCAAATTGAAGACTCGCTGGTTTAAAAATGCGTTGCACTGGATTATTACCAAATTACAATTTATAAAACTATGCATTTTAGACACTTCAAGTATTCTACTTTCCGTTGAATTATACTTTGCCGAGGTGCTGTCTCCTCTTTAATCTAGCTGCGTTCACAAGCTGTGGCTCCTCTTACACGTGCTCATACATGGCTATGGGAGCACGCTGCCTTGCAGGCAGGCATTGCCACTTCTTTGCTAGCATCTTCCTCACATCCTCCAGCTGTGTCCTTCCCCTCATGCTCTAAGCTAGCACCATCATTATGGGACCATGCTGCCTAGCAGGAAAACAATCTCAGATAACCTGCTAGGATCTGCCTCGCATTCCCAACCTGTGGCTAATCTGCTCCAACATCTGTGTCCTTCATTTGAGAGAGAGCTTTACCTCTGCCTGCTCTGAGTACATCCCTTTATCCTCAAACTGTGGTGCCACTCAGTTGGAATAAGCTACTGCCACAAATACCGGAGCACTTCATCTCTGGCTCCTAGAGGTCATTAGATGTTAGCCTCTGTTCTTTGGGCTGTGCCGCCATGGTTTGTTTTGGAAGCTGTCCCTGCTTTTGGCTTTATGAGTGCTCATTTTTAGTCTGATCCGATGGTATATCTTTTTCTTGTCTTGTAGCATATTCTTTTCTCTTGCATTGGCTCCGAGAGAAATTGTGTGAGCAGTCATTGTACATAGAATACTGCAGATGACCTGCTTTTATTGCACTTCAAGAGGAATTGGCAGCCCATAAGCTGTCAGTACACCTAAAACATCACAAATGGCAAATTTCTGTTGTATTCCCCTCAAGAGAAATTATTAGTTGCTGAGCTGTCACCACACATAGGACACTCAGATAGGATATTTCTCTTGTATTGGATTCAATAGAAATTGTCAGCCGCCAGGCTATCATAATAAATAGAACACTTCACATAGTGCATCTGTCCTGAATTTGCTTTGAGAGATATTGTCGCCTGCTAGACTGTCACTACATACAGAATATTTCAGGTAGCATATTTCTCATTTATTGATTATAAGAGAAATTGAGTCAGCTGCCACACTGTCAGTACCACCTAGAACCCTTCAGAGATCATATTTCTTTTGTACTGACTTCAAGAGAAACCAAATCAGCTGCCAGGCTGTCACTACACATAGAACATTTCAGATAGCAAAGCATTCCAACAGGATAATGATCCAAAGCGCACAGCCAGCATATTCAAGGACTCATAAAAAAAAAGACTTATTGATCTTCTGGACTGGCTACCTCAAAGCCTGGGCCTGAATCCAGTTGAACACCTTTGGGATAAAATGGAGTGATGATATTAGGATTCCACACTAAAATACAAGAAACGGCTCAATGCTGTCCTCCACCAAGTGTAAAATGGAATAGAGCAGGACATTTGCACCAAACTTGTTGACAGTATGCCACAGAGACTACAAGCGGTGTTCACAGCAAAAGATAGCTAACAGCGAGCTGCCGGATAGCTCACTCGGTTAAGGCACTGCGCTGCAGTGCAGAGGTGACTATCACGTCGCGGGTTCGAGCCCCGGCGTACCCACCGGCAGGTTTTTCAGAGTAGTACCTGCTGCTCCATGCCTTCGGTTCCAAGCTTGGACAAGCAAATATCTCCCAGAGCAGAGCCATATCACCACATGTATTGCAGCATCCTATGCGAATGGGTTGGGAAGTGGACCTCAGTTTCAATAACTTTTATTTAATAACAATTACGGTAACTGCAGGCAGTGGCCAGAACCAAAGATAATAGCTATGAAATTCATCCAGCAAGCAAACTTCTCCCTCTTTCACAAAACAAACACAACCTCATCTCTTTCTCTTTGCAACACCAATGTTTTTTTTTTCTCTCCACCAATCACAGGTCACACTGATCCAACACACAGGGTGCAATCTTGATTGACAGCTGTCAACCTGACCCTTGCAAATCTGCATAGCCCAAGGGCGTAGGTTTGTATATAAAAGGTTGTCACATGTCCCTACCAATATTTTGGGAAGCCAGATTGTCCCTACCAATGTTTTAGCGAACTCGTTCTTATCATCTTTCCAGATAAGCCATATAAGATCCAATTGTGGAGGCTACGTCTCCAAGACAATCTATTTATGCATTCTAGCATTTGATTGGTTGAAAGGGCGTGGCTATCTGAAGGCTAAAAGTCAAGAGTAAACGGACCACGGTATTCAAGTAATGAATATTAATTTTTGTCCAAAGCCGGGCTTGAGACGCGCGACTGGATCGCCGGCTTTGATTACATAATGTTTGCAATGACTTACCTGTAGAAGAGAACCATAATTTGGCATTTGTTCCAGATTTTTCTTCATCGCGTAACTATAGCACTTTTCCCATGGCCCAACTCATGACATACATTGATATTACCTTAGGTACGTATCACTTTTGTGGAAATTTCAGTGTCTGAGAGCCTGAGGAAAAAAAAGTCGCTCCATGTTAAGTCATGCTGCAAATATTTTGCCAAACTGAATGCCAAGCACAATGTTGTTTGAATAAGTGATCTAATTAGTCAGAAACAGATAGTTACTTAAAGTCAAAACTTGCTGGCTACCTTAAATTAGTTTTTACCGGAAAATAATGTCAACGAATGTTAATTGAACATATTCACTAGTTTCAACTAGCGAACTAAACCTGGTTTCAGTCACATGTTGGTTAGTTATCGGGTTGCTAGCAGTAGTAAATATAAGCCAGTTGGATATGTCAAATCATGAGGTGAATTTCAGCGGGGAAATCCCGCGAAGGTGCCATTATTAATTAATTATTTTATATCCAGGAACCACAGCAGCAAGCGGGAGAAACAGAGCAAGCTGTTGAGGACACAGGTGTATCAGGGCTTCAGGTGAGGGAATAATTATGACTTTTTCTGTGGAATTATAGGGAAAACATTAAAGTTAGTCTCATGATGTTCAGCAAATATAACCTTCGAAAGTCACAAGTCCAAACTAACTTTGGCTCAGTGGGGGAAATGAAAGAAACATGTAATCGTAAATCTAACATGATCCAGTCCGATTAAAGTTCGGTTTGCGGCTTGTCCAATTCATAGTCGGTATTTTGAGGTGTTCATCGTGGCTGCAATTGCGTTACCGCATATTAAGATGCTTAATAGAGAGGTTTGCGAGCTGGCTTACTAAGGGTTATATATCCACTCACTTGGTATCAATGCCCAGGTTACCAGATCTGAGCGGGTTTCATGAGTGTGCGGAGACAGTTCGCAGCTGCCAGTTAAAGTTGTGACAAGTTTATGTATGTGGCATCTTTGTATGAAAATTTTGGAGGCACCTTGTGTAGCATAATTTTAAAAAATGCCGAAACACACATTCAGATGATCTCTGTGTACAGTGAAGGCAGTATCTGCACTCAGAATTACAAAAATTTTCCAGCTCGCGTGCTATGCGCGCTCACATCACAAACCTGTCCCAACCAATTCCCACATTAAACCTATGTCCTTGGCATAGCCTATCTGAAATCTTAACCCAATCGCAGAGTAGCAAAAAACAGGCTTGTACTCAGCATTCCTGAACTCAGCACTACCCATACCATCAGAATCCCTAATTCCCTCTCATACGGAAGCTACATTATGCTAGTGTGGCTTTTAAAAAAAAAATTTTCAAAGTGGTCCTGTCGGGAATTTGCTCCCTGACTGGACTTTCCGAATGGTAACTCAGGATTGCATGATGTGAGAGAACTTCAGGAGAGGCACTGAGACCTGCTGAAACAGTGTTAGCACTGTGTGAATGTGTGAGTGTGACGGCCCCCTGCTGCTGTCTTCTCTGTGTGACTGTGCAAGCGTGTGTCCCCCACTGATGTCGGCAGTGCTGCAAGTAAGAAGGCAGAGGCACCATCTCCCATTGAGCTTTTGTGTCAGTAGACAGAAAGAGAGAGAGAGAGAGCGAGAGAGGATCAGACAGTGAGACTGAACAGTGGAGGATATAAAAAGCAAGGAGTCTGTGTGAGTGACAATGTGTGTGTGTGTGTGTGTGTGTGTGTGTGTGTGTGTGTACATGTGGATATGAGAGAAAAAGCAAGTGTGCTTGTAACTTAATATCAGAATATGTGTGTGTGTGTGTGTGTGTGTGTGTGTGAGAGAGTGTGTGTGCATGGGTGTGCGTGTGAGTTGTGTGCATCAGAGTATGCACTTGTTGTTGTGTGTTTTTAAAATAAAATTTGGTCTTATTTTACTTTTCCGAAATTATATTCACTTGCGCTTGCCCAGAAATTGGACTGAAAAAGAAAAAAGACAACTTTTTTCTGTCATACTTCCCTGTTTCTTTTAATAATCCAACAAGTATTAAAACTATTCAGCAGTTCGAAGAGTTGCACAAATGTGTCATGCCAATAAAGGATAATAAGCTGAGGTGGACTGATAGAGAAACTTTGTGAAAGAGGATGGGGAGAGAGCCAGTAGAAGTACGTGAATGAGTGTGTGCGTGTGTGTGTGTGTGTGTGTGTGTCTACATATGTACAAGTGCGTGTAAGTGACAGAGTGCAAAAAAGAAGTGCAAAGAAGTGGGAGGGTGGTGGTGAAAGAGAGAGAGAGAGAGAGAGAGAGCAAAAGACTGTGCTCTCTAAGGGAGAACCTTTCCTCTGATGTCTAACATGCAAATAAAGGCCGGCACCACAATGGTAAACTCAGGGCATTTATAAGCAGTACAGAGCCTAGCTCATGGACGCCAACAACAGCTACCATGTGCACCCCCCAAAAGAGAAAGATCAGAGTCGGGGGACATCATTCATAGAAATTGGGAGTGAAAAGAGGGCCGGGTCACCCGCAGCTTTTAAGCTCCCTTTCCAAGGCGGGGGCGAAGGGAATTTCAGTCAGCCATTTTCATGCTAATGCAGCCCTCAGAAACTCTGCGCTGAGTTAGGAATGTGAAGGAGGAGCCGCTCCTTCATCAAAACTGTGTCAGAGATTTACACTGCTACTGCGCTACTGTAGGATCTCAGCCGCACTGTTATGAGTCAGAGATCTACACAGCTACCTTACTGCTGCAAGACCACAGACATACTTTTATGCGAGTCAAAGATTTGCACAGCTACCACACAACTGTAAGACCTCAGCCGCACTGTTATGTGAGCCAGAGATCTGCACAGCTACCACACGGCAGCACAGCCATGCTTTTACGCAAGTCGAAGACTTACACAGCTTTCACACAACTATAAGAGCTCAACTGTGAGACCTCAACCACCACGCTACAGTGAGACTTCAGTTGGGCTGTTTTCTGAGAGAGTGAGAGAGAGTGAGAAAGAGAGATTGCATTTGTTAAAACATCACAGTGACAAATAAAAATGCGTACTTTTGAAATCTGGCCTCCAGGAATGCCCTAAGGGACGCTGGTGGTCTTGTCCAAAGAAGTCATTATTAGTTTATCGGACGGGATGGGCAGGGTGAGTGTGATATCAAGGGAGATGTTTTTTGGTGAAAAGAGATTGATGGGTAACGAGAAGCGGAGGGAAGTGGGGGAGCCGAGGCTTCGCAAAGCGATTGAAAAGAGACTATAATGAGAATGTACAGAATTAATTTACCCTACAGACTCATGGAAAGCACAGCACCTGTGTGCTGCCAACACTAGTCTTCTCTCTCCTGAGATGTTCCTTCTCAATCTGATACCAACTAAACAAAGCTAATAATTTTTTGTAAATATATATTTATGAATGTCCATCCATTTCACAGCTTGTAAATGATATCAGCAGCCATGCACCAATATGTTTGTGTTTGCTCACAAGGTTTAACCGAACTGTATTCTTTGTGATGTAAGTATATACTCCATGGTTGTAGCTCAGTTGCAATAAGAATTGAGGCTTGATATACAGCACAGGCCAAAAGTTTGGACACACCTTCTCATTCAATGCGTTTCCTTTATTTTCATGACTGTTTACATTGTAGATTCTCACTGAAGGCATCAAAACTATGAATGAACACATGTGGAATTATGTTCTTAACAAAAAATACCTGTATTTTACCTGTATATTACCTGTATACCTGAAATACCTGTAACTGAAAACATGTCTTCAAAGTAGCCACCCTTTGCTCTGATTACTGCTTTGCACACTCTTGGCATTCTCTTGATGAGCTTCAAGAGGTAGTCACCTGAAATGGTTTTCACTTCACAGGTGTGCCTTGTCAGGGTTAATTAGTGGTATTTCTTGCCTTATCAATGGGGTTGGGACCATCAGTTGTGTTGGGCAGAAGTCAGGTTGATACACAGCTGACAGCCCAATTGGACAACTGTTATATACATATATAATTCCACATGTGTTCATTCATAATTTTGATGCCTTCAGTGAGAATCTACAATGCAAATAGTCATGAAAATAAAGGAAACACATTGAATGAGAGGGTGTGTCCAAACTTTTGGCCTGTGCTGTATTTCTGCATTTAACAGAACTCACAGGAATATGCAGTTGTGAAAACATGCACGTGAGAAAGCAAGAAATCAGGTCATCGCCATAAATTAGCAACAGTGATTAATAATCTGATTAGTTAGCAAATTATTGCTCTAATGAATTAGATTTGACAAGAAATTCAAATCCTGACCCATAAGCTCAGCAACATCCTGACTGAAAAAAAATTAGGTAAAAAGCAAAGGACATCTTTTTTTAGCAGAAGAACATGCAGAGATTAGTCACACCTCTGAAGTGAATACCTGTGCTGTTACGTTTCAGAACCAAAAACCCCGTTTCACCCAGTGCATAAAGCAACACATAAATGCCGTTATCAGATATCTCCACTTTGGCCAGGGTTTTTACAAATAATCGTTTTCTGTGAAAAAAAAACTCCATTTGCGTACAAAAGAGAGGCCAAACCGCATGAAAATATGTGCGTTTTTATGCCCCCGCCCTCCAAAAAAGAAAGGGGGCATTATGTCGACACCATGTCTGTCCTTCATCCGTTAACTTTTTGTTTCCGTGGGATAACTATGGAATCCCTCGTCGGATTGATGCCATTTCTTAATGGCGTATTGGGAGTGGCTAGAGGAGGGTTCCTTTCGAAAAAACCAGCGCTGTGCGATATCTAATATGGCCGCCGCAGCAACCATCTCAATATGCCCTTGATCAACATACAGCCGGGGGCAGATGCCACGCTCTGCGTTGCTCTTGTTCCTACGTGTAAACGGGGTCTGAAGATTGCACTTGTGGTCGGAACAAAAAAGCATACACAGTGGGGTGCCAGGACGAGTTTTAGAGCCACTGCCTTACTCTATGCTGGTTTGGCCTTTTCCCTTTTGCGAGACTAAAATTTCTCTTTTATGAGAGCTTGCCTTCATTCCTGTATCTAAATTTCTCTTTCTAAATTTTGCTCCATTTCAGAGCTCGCGTATCTGCATCTCTGTGTTCTTTATCAACCTGCAATTGGCTATTTTCTTCCCATTTGGAGTTTGTACGCTTTTCCACTTTGTATTTTCTTTTGCCATTGTTTCTTGTGATTGTGTGCTCATTGTTAACTTTGTACAATGACATAAACCAGCCATTTTGCCTGCTATTTTGCACTTGGGGTCTCCCTCTATTCCCACACGTAACAGGACCAGGGTTGGGTGGCCACAGGGTGAACACTGGAATCCCATCAGGGTCAGAGGATGGATCAAATATCAGATCCTGTCTAATGTCCTTTGGTGTCTCCTTCACTCATGGGCTTCATTTAAGTAATTGATTCACCTAAAGTGTCTTGTCTACACACCTTGTTTTTGAGACTGTGCTATTCATGGATGGAGTTGAAAAGCAATGATATTGAGCGTTAATGGAGGTCTGGACATGATCGGTACCCTGGGATGTGAAGACTTCTTAGGGACAGGCAATGAGATTCCCAGCATCACCCCACTCATTGTAAATCTCTTTTGTCTCCCTGTCTGCTCAGAGACACACATTAGAGATAACATAAGCTCCGTTATGGCCGCTTGCTGAGTTCACCATGTGCTACCGACCCAAACTATATAAAAGTCCCCATACGACTGGATTGTACCATCATATCTGAAAAGAACAAGTAAGTTTTTATGTTTTTCCTGAAATAAAATGCCTGATTCTTCTTATTAAGCACTAAAGCACTATTTATCAACTCTGTGCATGCTGTAGCACTGAGCTAACAGAAGAACTGATGCCTCCAGCGGATCTATTTAGATAAGGCAGTGCTAGTAAAACATGAGCACAAGAAAAAATGCCAGTACAGCGAGAATCAAACACATTGGCCCCCATTTATCAAACTTGCGTAGGATCTTGTGTAGATTCTGGTGTAAATATCAGTGTTTGCCTGGTGCCATGTCCGATTCACTAAAAGTGTGTACGTCCCTGATTTTGGTGTAAAACTGGCGTGGCTTTGATAAATGTGGCAGCTGAAACCATCATAATTGACATGATACGCCCCTATATATTCATGCTCCGGGAGGCATAGTCCTGCCCACTTTACGACATGGACTCTGGAAAGACGGCAAAGAAGAAAAAACTTCACTGAGGAGGAAATATAAATTATCACGTCCGAGGTGGAGAAAAACAAAATAATTTTATTTGGAAGCCTTAAGAGTGGCATAAAGGGAGCCCAGAAGGCTGCAGTTTGGAAAACTATTGCTGCTGCGGTAAACACCGTTGGGGTGGAGAACCGGAGTGCAGCAGACGTTTGATTTAATTAATTAATCAATCGAAGTGACTATTCACACTTATTTAAGTGCGTCCAAGCACAAAAATTGATTGAAATTTGCTTTAGATGCACTTCTGAGTGTGGCCAAGATGCGCATTTCTCCATTGCCCACACTTATTGTAAGCGTGTCCAAAGCTAAAATTTTTTTCTTAGCCAAACGTATTTTAAGCTGCACTTTCTATAAGCGGCACTGGAATGGTCATCAACTGGCGCACTTTTAAGTGTGGTCAAGAAAAAAATTCAGCATTGGTCACACGTATAAGTGCGAATAACATCGGCCTTAATAAATTCAATTTATAGATCCATGATATTTCATCTTATATAGCCTACATAATTGACAATCCAAATGCTTTACATGTAGGTTAAAAAAGTGGTCCAATTTTAAGATAGCGCTCAGGTGCAGCTGCGCACGGACCAGTGGAGGCCAACCAGACTCGAACCTCCAGCTGTCACCGTTCGAAGAGCGCGTGGCGGCAGGGCTCCCCCTCCATCGTGGGAATACGAGGCGGTGGCGACACGGATGAGTCCCCACCGCCTCGATCGGAGCTGCATGAGGATAATTGTTAAAATATAGTCTGCAGAGATCACTCTTCATTGTACTTTTATTAGTGTTACTCCATGACATTTTATTGGGTGCCAGTATATTTCTGACTGGATGAGCATCAGACATACCACACTGCATATCTCCCAAGCCAAGCACTGTGCTTAATCGAATTGATTGTAATTGTCAGCCGCCTGGCCTGACTAGCAAGTTGACAAAAATATAAGTTTAATTAATTTCTCAGCACAGGTGTCTTATTTATTTATTTATTCATTCATTCTTTCATTTATTAATTTAGCCTATTTATTAATTTTACTAATAAGAGCAACAACAGCATGACGTCCACATTGCTGCATACGGTTAATTACTCATTTTGACAGCTGCACTCGTTCCTGCATGTTGGACGCTGGTTTCATATCTGCATACGCCTGGTTAGACCTGGCGTGATATTTTTGCGGACTGTTCGCTCAGGTTCAGATAGATAAACGCCGATCTTTGCGGGAGATTTGGCGTGCACCCATTTTTTTGGTGTACGCATATTTGATAAATGAGGGCCACTGTCACTAGGTGGTTCTATTTTTTTCTTAACCATCCCTTTAATGACAGCACTCAGTACGAGTACCTCAGTCCCAGAACTTTGCTAACCCAGACAAAACAATAACAGAAATGCATCTTCTTTGCGTGTCCAGAGGGAAGTATTTCTTACAATAAAGATAAGTGCATGCAAATATAAAATTCAGAATTGAATCATAATTCTGCAGTAGGATGGAATTTTACATTCAGTTTGCTTCTGTTCTAATACTCCATGACTTTACATCAATTCACTAAAAGAGGGCATGACGTTGAAACTAATTTGTTAGCTGTGCTGAAATGTATTTGACTCCAGCTCCTGTTTGGCACCATTCGGCCTGAGTAGGACAGGGAGCATAGAGGAGGAAGAGCGTGCCAGTTTCTCAGCTCTGGAAGGGCCGCCTTGGCACCCGGTTACTGGAGACAGCCGGAAATAACCCGCATTCCCTTCCCAGATCTTAAAATTGGAGATGTAGACAGAGTCTACACATGAACCCTAATGCAACCTGATCTATGTTGGGTCGGATCGGAGGGGGCATCGTAGGTCCATGGAGACCACAGTAAAACCCCCGTCAGGGAGCACAGTATCTATGATTGACAGTCCCGGTAAAGATGGGGCTTCGGACCCAAGAGTTGATCTTCAGCTACAGCAGCAACTTCAAACCCCACTCCCGGAGGCCAACATCTTTTATGGCATTTGGATTTGTCCTAGAACTGGGCTTTAGCTCTCACTATATGTATATGATTGGATTAAGTACCGACACAACTGGTTTCCACTGCCTGAATTGACAGGTCAGTGAAAAGAAACAAGTATGAGGCCACGAACTATAGTGCAAAATGCGTATGTTTCCCATTAAATGTCCCTACTTAACTTTTGTAAGTGAGTGAGTGAGTGAGTGAGTGAGGGGCTACAATTAGCATTGCTTAGCCGAGGATGACAGTTCGCACACCATGGGAAAAACATCAGAAACCGTGACCCCAAGAACTGGATTGACAAACAAACCTCAAGGTTTTTTCATAGACTAACTCTTCAGTCAGAAGAGGCTAAGATGTGTCAGGTATCACACAGCAAAGGAATTCTACACCGAGACATGTGAGGACAGTAATTCCCAAATTAACTCTTTAATTATTTCATACCACAATATTTATGGCAGGGTGAATTCTCAAATCTCATAGGCTGGAAGTCTGCAACTGTTCGTGCGCACTGTTTGAGTCAAGATGGATGACCATTTTATTGATACGTGGCATGAACAGGATGTGTATAGTTTCTGTCAACATACTGACACAATAGCAAGATAAGTAACTAACCATTGGAGGCAACAAGTGCAATCTAACATTTTCAATTACAGGCAATGAGTCTTTTACATCGCTTTGGAGGAATTTTGGCCCACTCTTCGCAAACAAATGTTTTAATTCAGTGATATTTGCGTATATGAGCATGAACTTCCTATTGAAGGTCAAGCCACAGCATCTTACTTGCATTCAAGTCAGGATTTTGGCAAGCTAACCTTAAACCTTCATTTTGTTTCCTTAGACCCAATCAGAGGTAGGACTTGCTTGTGTGATTCAGAGCATTGCCTTGCTTCATGCCCAAACGGCACTTGAGCTTTAGGTCACAAACTGATGGCCGGACATTCTCCTTCAGGATTTTCTAGTAGACAATTCATGGTTCAGTCAATTGAGGCAAGTCGCCCTGGTCATAAAGCAGCAAAGCAGCTCCAGACCATCACAATACAAGCACTGAGCTTTATTAATGGTTTGATGTTCGTATTGTAGAATTCTGAGGTAGCTTTACGCCACAGTTAACAGGACCACTGTCCTTCAAAAAGTCCCTCTTTTGAATGATCAGCCAAAGAATATTATTCCAAAAGTTATGAGTCATCAAGATATTTTATGGCAAATGGGAGACCATCCTTTATTTCCTTTTTGGTCAGCAGTGGTTTTTGGCCTTAAAGCCTTCCCATGGATCCCATTTTTGCCCAGTCTCTTTTGTATTATGGAATCGTGAACACTGACCTTAACCGAGGCAAGTGAGGACTGCAGGTCCTTAAGTGTTAGTCAGGGTTCTTCTGTGACCTCCTGGATAAGGATTTGATGTGCTCTCAGGGGAATTTTGGTAGACCAGCCACTCCTGGGAAGGTTCACGATTCCAAGTTTTCTCAATTTCAAGATAATGGCTCTCATCGTGGTTCACTGGAGTCCAGGAACCTTCAAAATCGCTTTGTAACCCTTTCCAGATTAACGGATGCTAAAAACTCTTCTTAAATTTCTTTAGAATATGGCACTATGTGCTACTTTTTGCCTCCTTTATATTGCCAAACAGGATCTACAATGCCCTCAAAAATTATTGGCACCCCTGGTTAAGATGTGTTAAAAGCCAAAAAAATAAATTCAATTTTTATTGCAGAAGCATACTCTCGCACTGGAAATTATAGAAAAATGTAACCTTCACCTCTAGTGAATTTTAAGGGAAAAAAACAATCCCTGACTAAGAAATAATTATTTTTCATAAAATCATCTGTTCCACAATTATTGGCACCCCTAACAATTCCTAGGAAATAAATGTTATTGAAGTATTTCTGTCATTTCTAGAGTAGTGTACAAAGTTGATCAGAGTATCTAGGAACATTTAATTAGTAATTCACCACTTCCTGTTTCCCTGGTGTATAAATATGATGTGACACAGAGGCCATTTCTATTATCCACTCTTCAGCATGTGAAAGACAAAGGAACACACTATTCAAGTAAGGCAGATGTGTGTCGACCTTCACAAGTCAGGCAATGGCTGCAAGAAAATAGCCACTCGCCTGCACCTGCCCATATCTACTGTCAGAGGAATCATTAAGAAGTTTAAAACAACTGGAACGATGGTAAACAAGCCCGGACGAAGACATAAGATTATTTAGCCGCCACGCACAGTGAGGAGGATGATGAGAGAAATAAAAAGTTCTCCAAAGCCCACTGTTAAAGAATTGCAACAAATGGTGGCATCTTGGGGTCACAAAGTCTCCTAAACAACCATCAGGCGCTATCTACATGCCAACAGGCTGTTTGGGAGGCATGCACCAAAAAGACCTTTTCTCACTCACAATCATAAACGCAAACATTTGAAGTTCACTAAGCGGTACTGGGACTTCAACTGCGACCGTGTGCTTTGGTCAGATGAGACCAAGATAGGGTTTTTTCGCAACAAACACTCTAAGTGGGTCTGGCGGAACACAAAAGATGAGTATGCAGAAAAGCACCTCATGCCCACTGTGAAGTATGGGGAAGGATCGGTGATGCTGTGGGTCTGTTTCTCTTCCAGAGGCCCTGGGAACCTTGTTAGGGTGCATGGCATCATGAACGCTTAAAAATACCAGGACATTGTAAATCAAAATCTGGCGGCCTCTGCCCAAAAGCTGAAGATGGGTCATCACTGGGTCTTTCAGCAAGATAATGACCCTAAAGATGTGGTTAAATCTACGCAGAAATGGTTCTCCAGACACAGACTCAAGCTCCTCCCATGGCCATCTCAGTCCCCTGACCTAAACCCCATTGAAAACCTGTGGAGTAAGCTGAAGAGGAGAGTGCAGAGGAGAGGACCCAGGTCACTGGATGATTTAGAGAGATTGTGCAAAGAGGAATGGGCAAAGATCCCTCTTTCTGTATTCTCCCATCTTGTGAAACATTATAGGAAAAGATGAGGTGCTGTTTTGTTGGCAAAAGGGGGTTGTACAAAGTATGAATATCTGGGGTGCTAATAATTGCGGCACACATGATTAGATGTAAAAGAGTTATTATTTAATATGGGATTAAATGCAGTTGAATTAAAGGTTGGATTTTCCTCTTTTTCATTGAGGGCCTATATTATTTACGAAAAAACTGAATTTATTCGAAGCTAAAGAACACATCTTAACCAGTGGTGCCAAGAATTATGCAGGGCGCTGTATGCTGTATTTTAGTGATGGTTAGATTCAACAGGGCTGCCAATAATCATGCCTGGTGCATCCATTGAAATTGAACTCAATTCGACATTAAGTTGATTTAATTGGTTGATAAGTAATTGCGGGGGAATCGTCTTTTCAAAAAGGGCTAGGTAGGGATGGATAGCATTTTTCCTTCAATAAAAAGAAATAAACATTTAAAAACTGCATTTTGTGTTTACTTGGGTCATCTTTGTCCAATATTAAATAAGTATGATGATCTGAAACTTTGAAGTGTGGCAAATATGCAAAAATAGAAGAAATCGGGTTGGAGCGAATACCTTTTCACAGCACTGTAAAGTCAGTATGCATAAAACCCAAAAATACTTTTGCACCTCAAGAAAAAAATCTAGTAGCAAATCAAACATGAAACTTAAGCAATGTGGTGAAAATAAAAGGTTTCCAACAAAGATAATGAAAAAAATTTGGCAATCCACTCGGTGCAATACCATTTCTGTCAAAATCTATAAGTAAAACAGTGAATGATCTTTTACATGAAAGCAATACCTAAAGCTTAAAATCTCCTCAGAAATAAGCTAATAAAATCACCCATAAATTCTGGATGACAGGTAGTATAAAAGGAGAGAAGGTTTCCAATAACATGCTGAAGGTAAAAATAATTTATCCATGCATGCGCTCAAGCAATACATTTAGATACATAAGAGATACCACCGTGAGGTAATGCCATACAAATAGGGTCTGAGGTACTCAACCCCTGCATGTCCAGTATTCCATTCATTGCAGACTCAATGGGTAACTCAACCATACACCATCATGCAGGTTTTCACTCTGACTCCCACAAAGCACACCTCATTCAGTAGCCAGAGCAGGTCTTCACAGTCCTTTTCTTGGAGATCTAATGTCCTGTAGTTTTTAATCCAACCGTAAGGATACACACTTCTTTCAGCAGTTTCTTCTAGTTGAGTGGTAATTTGTAAAATCAGGCAGCCTGAAAACTTAAGAGGACATTGAATTACTGGGAACGGGGTTAGACTGCCCTCGGGTATACTCTAATGCAATGGTGTAACAGTAAATCCAGGAATCAATAAAGCAATGGTCTGAGTAAAGGGCTTTGAGAAAGGAGCGGTTGTCTTACAATCGAAAACTAACAGCGAGCCCCCAAAATGAAATGAAAAATAATCTCAGAAACTGCTTTTGGATAAATCAACCGCAAGGGAAAGAGATTTCTGCCCTCCTCATAGAGGAACATTAACAAACAGAAGGCTAAGAGCACACCAAAGCCGGATTTATTGGCTGAGTTCAGTAAGTGACTGCGCTAAATGCTAGATGTTTAGACACGGACGACAGCTTGTATTCTTACATCTCTGATGCCATTGACCCCTCAGCTTGCTGCACTATACCAACTGTGCCTTTTTTGTTCCTGTCATGGAGACCAGAACACACACACACACACACACACACACACACAATCATTGAATTATTTGGATCAGGAGCAGACTACAGTAGTCTCAATTATAAAATAAGTTATCCCTTGACAAGGAATCAATCCACTGATTGATTTAATTGGCGAGCTCACACTTAGAATTCAGGAGGCCTTTGGGTTTTTGAGTGTATTATTATTATAATTATTATTGTTGGAGCTGCTGTTTTCATTTTTTATTGTTTATGCTTTGGCAAAACTACATTAGTTATCCTGCCAGAAGAGCTGGTTTGAAACTGGAAGAGGTCGAAGCTGACCTGACAGGTACTCTATGACAGTAGAGACAGCATGAGAAGGCAAGTAAAGAATTGCACCTGCCCATTTAGCCGAATTGAGCGTTTTTACAATGTCGTATACCGAGTGAATAATGAATCAGACAATATACACCACTTTATATTGCTGATTGATTGTGCCCTGATTACAGTGAAATCTCTATATTCATCCAAATTCACGACCAGCTTACACTGGCTGGCAACTGGAAGGGAAGGTTCAAGGAAGGGAGGTTCAAGGAAACATTTCTGAGCAGAAATTTGTGTCTTCCTGAGAAATGTGTTTTACTGAGACTCACTCGTGAACCTCGTGTACATAGACTGTGGTCATTACAGGCTGCGCAGAGCAGATGATTTAAACAAACTGATTACATCAATACACCTAAATGATGCATAGCGAGACCGCCTTTCTCTGTGTGATAGAACCAATGGCACACTGATTATAAATACCCACTGATCTGAAACCTCCTCCCCCCATAGAGACAGAGTAAGGCCAATGCTCTGCCAACAGGGTCACCATTAATCAATACAATCCTGCTGTCTTACGCATGCATACATCTTGTCGGATGTCTCAGTCCTCTTGGGGGGAGGAGGGATAAATGCACTTCCTATTGACGCATCGGCATAGATCGCCCCTCTGCCAGTCAGCAAAACAGAGCCAGGGCTAATGATTTCCCCACTGCTGTGGTTAACTCTCACACCACTGTAATTCTGTATGATACTTGCAGAAATATACAGAGATGTCTCAGTTAATCTGCCATGGTTTTCAGCCATTGACAACAACACGGAGTCATTATGGTGAAAAAAAGACTGATTTTTCCATAAATGTAAATGAGGGTTGAAAGATTATTTTTATTTTTGAATAGAGCAGTCCATATGTATTTGGAGTCTCATGGTATGAAAGTGACTACATATATAGTTTACGCTGTATGGATGGAAATTGAAGCACTGATTACTAAAACCCCACAAGTCAAGTCAAGTCAAGTCAAGTCTGACTTATGGGGTTTTAGTAATAGGTGCTTCAATTGTCATGAAACAAAGCTGACAGTCTCTAATTAAACCTCATATTAATTGTTTTCAAATACACTGCTACCAAACAGTAAAATTTGTGCCATAAACCAAATGCTTGTGGACTGCTCTGTTTATTTTGACATCAAGGGGTTACTTCACTCTTACTCCTTTTGTGGTAGGAGCCAAGTGTAACGGCTCTCCAATGTGAAGCCAAAGTTAATTTACACAATTCTGTTGGCTCTCATAGCGACATTACATACTGTATCTAAGCTATGATATTCAGCCTCCTCTCAAAGACAGATAAAGGTAAGCAAAGGTCTTACAATGTCATGATGGCCAAGTAAAAATAAACTCAGGGTATGCAGGCCAGAGTGTGGCAGTCCTATCTTGTAGCACAAGTTAGCATTTGGACTCAAAAATGGAGGCAGTTTCAGATGCACATCTTTTCAAAGCTTTTGATGCAAAATTGCAGCAGGTGTTTTATTTAACCATCAGGGAAACAGTCTTAATGCCAGACACCACCCAAGCCAGACCTTTATTTCCACTATCACACATCTGATTTTGATCTGTGTTAATTATAATAAACAGCTGGTGCACTCACTCATACTTAGAAAACAATTAGCAATCTAACAGAGCATAGACATTAGCACTGTAGTCAGAATCTGTTAAAAACTTTGAAATTTCAATACATTCTGAAAACATTTGGTCTGTTACCACAATTAAACATTTCAACTGTTTCAATTTATTTAGTTCAATTAAATGTTCGCAATGCATAGTTCATATTCTCACCTTAGAGATTGAATTGTATGAAATAAAAACAACATTGATTAATTCCTAAAAAAAAAAAAAAAAAACCTTTGCTCAGATATTATTTCTGTCAAACAGGGAACACTGCGGACATTTAGCAAGACAGGGCTATGAACAAAATTTGGCCTGGTGCACCAGTGACATTTCACTCTGCAATGCAACCCTTAAAAGGACAGTCTAGATTACCAAGCCTCCTAGAAATGCACATGTCTGTGAGTAATCACTCCATGAGTAGCATTAGATTAGACATAGTGCTCTGAAGACCAGCGAAGAACATCTGAGGGCCTAATTTACTGTGCCCTGTATCACATGCTAAACCAATAACAAGGCTAGTGATTGGTACACTAATAAATAATTGGTCATGTTCCTGGTTTTGTTTGCTAAATGGCTTTGCATGTGCAACCGTCCATCCATCCATTGAAGTCACTAGTCAGAATCTGACATTGCGCATCTAAATGCGTTCTTCTTTTTTCTGCCGTGTGCAACGTTTACATATCTCAGACCCCATGAATCTTCTTCTGTTTCTATGGAGAGATTGATAAGTACTTGGGCAGTGACACATTTATTTTCTTTTATTCCGCACTTCAGTACATTGGATTTGAAAAGAAATATAAAGAGCTCAAGGTAGAGACTGTTTGCTTGAATTTCTAAGGTAGTTGTATCCATGTCAAGCGATCAGTGTGGCAACATCTGTCTCGTCTTTACAGTGTTCCGGCTCAACTACTTACAGACCACAAACTAGATTCCCTCCCTGAATAAACAGGGTCACATCCGAGCTGCAGCATTAGACTCAGAAACCCTAAACCACACTCATAAACAGGATAATCTTATCACCGCATTCTTAATTCAGGTCCTGTGAGACAGTAGCAATCCTAAGCAAACTTGCTTTCGCTGAGTTTCTGATGTCACCCGGCCAGGTCAGCATGTAACTTCCTTTGAGCCTGATTCCAGATACAAGTTAAGGAAGCCTGCTTTGGATACCATAACACTCTGGACACTTTCCTGTTTTGCAAAGAGAGTACACTGTGTAAGCTGTGGCTGTTTCGGGCAGCAGGCGAGAGCAGATGAGCCTGAGTAGGGGCTGGATCTCTCCCAGTTCTGTCCTGTGGCTGCTCGCTGGGCTTTCAGCGCTACAGCGTAGCTGCGCTGCTCCTGCTGGTGGTCAGGCCTGCGGAGGAGCCTGTGGGGGGGGGGGTGGCTATGGCGTTAAATTAGTCTCAAAACTTGAGCACATGAAAACCGAGAGAGCGCGTGAAAACCGTGGGTGTACGACCCTCAATATCCACTCTCAACTTCAAAATGCGCTCACAATATCAAGAAATGTTTGCAATCTCACGGCGCTCGCAATTTCAACATGCTCTTACAATATCAAAAAATGTGCGCAATATCAATAAATGCTCGCAGTCTCACCACACGCGTGATTTCAACACGTGCTCACAATGTCAAAATTGTTCATTCTTGTACTTAGCTAGCCCCTTTTAGCCACAATTTACCCATAGCTATGTCATTTACATAACAATGCTATGTTCCTGAGTTGTTCTTAATTATCACTTCCTCCGAACAATATTTCTTTTCTGATGCTGAAGACCCGGCCGAGAGTCATGATCTTCAGTTCGTTCATTATTTGTGTAGGTTTCTTGACAAGCTAACCTAATGCCGCAGTGTTTTAATATTTGCAGTACATTCCATTATGAGCTATTGGCATGCTATGGTTTTGATAGGATGATATGGTTCGGAAATATTCCCCACATTTAGGAGATGCTTTCAACGTCTCTCAGCCTTTAATCACAACTCGATACCGTTTGAGCAAATGAGTAATAGACACGAGCTATCAATGCTGCTGTACGCAAGTAGCCTGCAATGTTAACTGTTCTGTAAATTTAGAGTGTTTATGTGCTGTATCAAACAGCCTTTGCCCCCTTACACTTTCACTGCTCTTATCGCAAAGTGGCATCTATTTATGCCTAAAATATTTAAATTGAATTAGGGCTATTTTATTTATTTGTAACATCATATTAGTCCCAGATAGCAAGCACCTCCGCTCCAGATCTGCCCCGGCTCTGAGCTGGATCAGCTGGAGTCAGCACAGAGCCGGGGCAGATCCGGAGCGGAGGTGCTTGCTGTCTGGCGCAGTACCTATAACTCACTTGCTCAAATGGCATCGAATTGTAATTATAGGCTATGATACATTGAAAGCATTAACCCGAATATAGCGAATACATCCAAACCATATCATCCCAACAAAGCAATAGCCTACACAATGACGACACCATAGTGTGCCAATAGCTCAAAATAGAATATTGCAAATATTAAAAAGCTGATATGTCATGACTTCAGCTTCGTCTGGTCAAGAAATCTTTCATTGATCCCATTTACACATTTGAGGGTTATAATCAGATCATAACTCTCGGCCGGGTCTTCAGCATCAGAAAAGAAATATTGTTCGGAAGAAGTGATAATTAAGAACAACTCAGGAACATAGCATTGTTATGTAAATGACATAGCTATGGGTAAATTGTCGCGAAAAGGGGCTAGCTAAGTACAAGAATTAACGTGCGGGGACTGATGTTAGCCAGCTTTTTGAACACGAAATATTTAGCTAGCTATAATCATAGCTATGTATAGTAAGTGAAACCAATACCTTCAAACAATATTAAAATGGGATCAATGAAAGATTTTGTTTTGTGAAAAACTTTATTGCTTCGATAAGATTGTTGTCCTCTTTGATTTCTGTGGCCTAGTTTACGGAAGTTGAAAACCAGTTATAAAGTCAAACAGCCAATCAAAGCTCATGGTCAGCATTAAAAGTCCCGCCTCCAAAGTCTCAGAAGACAAAATCGACAAGCAAGCATTTATTGAGATTGCGAGCATTTTTTGATATTGTAAGAGCATGTTGAAATTGCGAGCGCCGTGAGATTGCGAGCATTTATTGATATTGTGAGCACATTTTGAAGTTGAGAGCGGATACTGAGGGTCGTACACCCACGGTTTTCACGCGGTCTCTCGGGTTTCATGCGCTCGAGTTTTGAGACTAATTTAACGCCATAGGTGGCGCTGGGCCAGGCCAGCAGCCGCAGTACAGATGTCGCCGTGAGGGGGCTGAGTGTCCTGCTGGTGCTGCCCTGGGTCTGGGGTGGGCTGAGCTAGCGATGGGGCTGTGGCTGGTGTTTGGTGGGTCCACTGGCAGGTGAAGAGAAGTGTGGGGCGGCAGGGTGGTGCCTGGGGAGATATCAGCCGCTCCTGGGGTGACGGCCTGAGCTCTGGCCAAGAGCCACGTGCCTCACTGTTCACATGGGCCTGAACATGTCTTCATAGAGATGTACGTGATCATAGAGGCTGTGAAGCTCAAAGTAGGGATGGTGTGTCAGGTACACAGTGAGAGGAGAGAGGACGTGGGAGAGTTTATGGTGTCCATCTTCCTCTCTCACTCTTTCTCATCATTTTCTTCCCCTCATGGAAGAGCCTTTGCCTTCATTTACAGCTATATACATAAACCCATTTGGTATGTCAGCATTAATGTACATTGCAGCCCTGCAATGGCAGGAAAATTATTTGATTTTTTTTTTCAGCTCTGGAATTTGCGTTCAGTAAATGCTCCACAGTGGCGATATAGGGAAAAATCAATCCCCCACTATCAGCTAATGTAACTAAAAAGTTCTTGATAATATCGGCTTTGGCTCAAGGGTATGGCCAATGACACTAAGGAACAGAACAGGCGTTGTATTTGTGGGAAACAGGTGAGTGACAGGGGACAGACAAGCTCTTCCGGAGCTTTCTGCCCCATGACCCCAAGGGGTTGCGGTAAAATTAGGCATCAGCATGTGAGCTAAGGTTGACTCACACATATGACTCAATCTTTCCCACTCTAATGGACAATGATTTTACCCCTCATCTCTGGACTAAACATGCTCCTAAACTCAGAGGATGGTCAAATGTCATAATATGGGATCTAGACTAGACATGACTCCAGGTGAACTGGCCGGAAGCATGACTCCATTTTGGTAAAGAACAACAATTCAGCCCACTTGTGTGCGTAAATGTCCAAGAATGGACAGGTGATGGATATTAGTCTGCACAGTGTGATGCCTGTCTGCGTTTCAAAACTGCCGACAAATGTTAGAGAGACAGACCACACATACACACACCCACACACACATACACACACACATACGCAAACAAAACACACACTGAAGCTGTCAATACTCCTGTATTATCCCATTCGAATGTCATTGCTTTGTTATTTTAGAGTGTGTTCAATGCAAGCAGGAGTGATATTTTTTAGAATTACCAACAAGTAAACTAAAATGAATAAATCAAGTATGCTACAGTTCCAGACCTAACCAATAAATGACAGCACAATCAACGTTTTAAACATATTTGAGATTGGCTTTGGTGCTACGCTTCAGCTTGTTGGACAAAAGCTTATTTAGCTTATTGAGTATGGTATGTTTTCTGGATTGTGAGTTGAGCACTTTAATCACCATGATCCCCGCTGTGGAGATAGGTCGCAAATTAGCATGTCTATATCAGGTAGCAATAGATGTTAGCAAACTTTCTCTAGATAAATCAATACAGTAATGTTAGCTATGTAGATATTTGGTTTACTTTTGTTAGCTGTCTTAATTTAAATAACAAGCTATTGTCACAACCCTCGTGTGAATGCCTTCTTAAGCGTACTTCATATTGGCACGTATATCTCTCTCAGATGAACATTCAAGTTACCTAAAATGCCCAGTTGATGTGCTTGGGGATGTAATCATCCCAAAAAGGGCAGAACGCTGTACAGAATTCCAAATTATGCATAGCGATAGAATTATAGAATTATGTCCCCCCAGTAGATAAGTAGCTATCACCTGGATCATGTTGGAATACAACGAGACTGTGCTCAGTGCTATACACCCGTCAGCATGCCCTAAAATGGTAACCCCATCCACCATAACCTTTGGCTTCGAAAAAGTAGCTCAAGATCAGAACTATGACCTTGCCCTCTAATAGTCTTCTGGAGACACCTAATGTACATAACCTGACAAAATTTGAGATATAACCCTGCCTGCTAGATGCGCTGAGAAGGTAAAACCCTGCTACTTTTGCCAACATTAGCAACAGATGTTGTCTTAACATTATTGATATGTCCATAGGAAAAAGGATGAAGATAGTGACATAGTCACATAGCCAGAACTAGTATTAATAGAGCGTTGCTTTCATTACTTCCATAACATTACCGCTACATTGGTTTTATTTCCTATAAATTATAAATTATTTTATTTTATTTACATTAAGGAATGCAGGAACTTTCGCTGAACATTTTTCAACTCGCTCACAAATGATCTGCTATACCATCTATGGCTTACAGTGATGATGGAATAGGCTGAGGCTCAGCATGGAAACCCTGTCACAGCCACAAATGAGGAATGGTTCATTTAGTTATGAACCGCACATAAAAATGAAAAAAGATTCAAGGCTTTGCTGCAAACATTTGGAGTGTTATGGGGTGGCCACATATAGGTTAGCCTCCATTGCTATCCGTAGGGGGGGATTACCGTAGCCCATACTACATAGAAGTACTTTAACTTACTTTACCGTACTTCGACGTACTTCAATGACGTACAGGCTAGCCAACTACATCGTAGTTAGACATAGTGAAATGTACTGGCAGCCATTGTGTAACATAGTGGCCCTTAGTTGCCCGTAGATTTACTCCAAATTTTTTGATTATGGGGAACTCTATGGTAGGCTACGTTATTACTACGGTAAATTATGTGTAACTACATCAAATTAAGTAACTGCTACGTTAATAAAAAAAATCTTTTGAACGTGCCCAACAGATAAACCTTCGCGCACGGTTTTCTCACGTTAATGGCCCAGTTACATCTACAGATAACCACGGATGGCTATGGATCGCTACAGTGTGCCACGTTAGGCTACGTTAAGCTAAGGAGCCTTCCACTACGCTTAATGCTAGGTTCCCTTTATCACCATTCACAGCATGATTGAAATCGTGGCCTTAATTGCAGAATAATCGTGGTGATCCTATCTTATTAGATCTTGAGGTCAGTCGTGGCAATCATGTTGATCTTAGAAAAGCTTAGGATGGTTCAAAAATTTCCTACGACCAACGTGATTAATTGTATCCAAACCGGAAATTTTAAGCCGATTCACACTGGACGCAAAATGAATTCTTCGCGCAACAGTTTGCATCCGGTGTGAAAGCACCTTCGGAGAAGTTTCACAGTCAGTTGTGAATGGCCAATCGTGGCGTTTGTAACAGAGCGCACGACAGTGGGAACTAAGCAGAAGAGCAGTTAGCCCAGCCATACTTCTGCTCACGGACCTAGGAGTGACCAGCTCCACTTTGGCGCTTTCCACCGTTCAAGAACATTTTATCAGCTAGTTTTCCTCTTTGTAAACTTGCCGCTTGTTGCTTGACATCCTTTTTGTTGCGTTATGTGTCATACATTTGACAAAAAGTAAGCAGTCCTCCACCTATGCAAAGCTTAGATCATTGGCTACATGACATGTTTATGATGTCCAGGTCCTCTGCACCCGAGAAACGATTAAACTGATCAATATTTCTACACACTCAAACGTCAATTTCATTATTCAAATTATACAACCCCAGTTCCGAAATAGTTGGGACAAAGTGTAAATTGTGAATAAAATCAAAATGCAATGATTTTCTGACCATATGAGCCAATATGTTATTTACAAAAGAACATAGTTTCAACATTTGAAATGTTATCTGAGACATTTTACATTTTTATACACAAAATTAGCTTATTTATAATTATCTGGCTGCAACAGGTCTCAAAAAAGTTGGGACACAGGCAATAAAAGGGCTGAAAAAGCTATTAATATATAAGAGAATTAGCTGAAAGAACATTTAGCAAGTAATTAAGTTAACTGGCATCAGGTTTGTAACATGAGTGGCTATAAAAGGGATGTCTTAAAGAGGCTGAGTCTCTCAGAAGTAAAGATGGCCAGAGGCTCTCCAAACTGTGAAGGCTTGCATAAAAAAATTGTGGAATACCTTTAAAAACAATGTTCCTCAACGTCACATTGCAAAGACTTTGAAGGTCTCATCACTGACAGTGCATAACATCATCAAAAGATTCAGAGAAACTGGAAAAATCTAAGGGACAAGGTCGAAGACCTTTACTGGATGCTCGTGATCTTCGGGCCCTCAGACGCCACTGCATCCCTCACCAGCATGATTCTGTCATTGACATTACTAAATGGGCCCAGGAATACTTCAAGAAACCACTGTCTGTACACACAGTCCACCATGTCATCCACAGGTGCAACCTACAACTCTATCATGCAAAAAGGAAGCTATTGTTGAGCATGATCCAGAAGCGCCGCCATGTTCTGTGGGCCAAGGCTCATTTAAAATGGACTGTAGCAAAGTGGCAAAGTGTCCTGTGGTCAGAGGATTCCAAATTTGACATTCTTTTTGGAAATTATGGGCGTCGTGTCCTCCGGGCTAAAGAGGAGACTTTAGGAGACTGAACCCCTCCTGTTATCAGGGTTCAGTTCAAAAGCCAGCTTCTCTGATGGCATGGGGATGCATTAGTGCATATGGTGTAGGACACTTGCATGTTTTAAAAAGCACCATGAATGCTGAAAGGTATATAAATGCCTAAAATTTCCTCTGGACAACATCTATTACGTTATCTATTCAAAACCACATACTGCAGCTATTACAACAGCGTGGCTTCATAGTAGAAGAGTCCGTGTGCGGAACTGGCCTGCCTGCAGTCCAGATCTTTCATCGATTGAGAACATTTGGTGCATCATTATACAAGAAGTCTGTCAAAGGAGACCCAAAACACTCCAGCAGCTGGAAGCCTGTATTAAATAAGAGTGGGATCAAATCCCAGTGGCTAAACTTAAGAAACTTGTCTCCTCAATGCCCAGACGCCTCCTCTCTGTGTTAAAAAGAGGAGGGGATCCTACACCATGGTAAACAGGCCCCTGTCCCAACTTTTTTGAGACCTGTAGCTGCCATCAAATTTGAAATGAGCTCATTTTGTGTCCAAAATAGTAAAATTTCTCAGTTTCAACATTTGCTATATGTTATCTCTGTTCTATTGTGAATAACATACTGGCTGGTGTGATTTGAAAGTCATTGCGTCTTAATTTTATTGACAATTTACACTTTGTCCCAACTATTTTGGAATTGGGGTTGTGTATATATATATATGTATATACAGACATATATGAAATAAAATAATTTGAAACGTCGTCATGAAGTTGCATTCCTTCCAATGAACTTATTTCATTTAAACAGTTTAAACGATCATGAAACACGTTCATTGCTTCCAACCCCTGAGTTAAGAAAAGTGTGAGAAGTCCACAGTCATAACGCGGGTGAAAATGTTAAACCTCCATGCACAAGGACTTCAATTCCGCGCAAGAATCTCTTACATATGCTTTGATTAAATAATTGCTGACTACAGCAGGGGAAAATAAATATACCATTTAAACTCAGGCAGAATGTGTGAGAGTTGACAGGTATGTGTTATTAATGAAAACTGGCCACACCTGGTAATGTTGAGAGTTTTCTGAGCTTTTGTAATGGTAATTTAAATGAATGATTGAAAATAGGTCATGACCAATCATTATTTTCAAGGGGTGGGTTTGAGCCTCCCCTATCGCCAGTTCACCTGCCACCATATACAGTGTATATACATATATATAATTTTTATGTACAAGTTTTTTGTTTTTTTTTTACATTTGAATAATGTTTGAATCTTAAAGTTCATCCTGACAGCCCCATCACTTACAACACACGTACCTACATTTGCGCAGAAAATTAGCGTTCATGAGTTTGTGAAATTTGAAGGTTAGAGCCCTCAAAATCAGCAAAGTTAATATTTTAGAAGATAGAAGATAGATAGCCCAGAAATGCTCTCAGCTGAGGCGATATGACGTGATGTTCACTGCAAATGATCAGTTTATTCCTCATTGTCACTGCAAAAGCATTTAAACACAAACTCAACATTACTGCACAGTTAAATGTAACAGGAATAAAATATAACAGAAATAAAAGAGTAACGACCACACTGTCCGATATAATATAGACCTTTCAGAAACAAGCTCTGCACTGCATCCAGATAGGGGTGACCTCATGTGACATGAGCACAGGCTTCCAAGTAAGACCTGATCATTTATTAATGACTCGGAGCGCTGGGGCAAGAGCCGTATTCTGGGAACACTGGCATCAATCAATGGACTTCGCAGGCAGCAGCAACACAAAAAAGAAATACAACATTAATACTGCACAAAGTACACCTACGCTTACACACACATACATACACACACACACACAGACATCAACGTCCGCAAACGCAATCACGTACACGCACATACACACACCGCCCCAAAAAGGGAGTTCCACAGACCCCAAAGCAGGGCTGCCAGCAGAAATTCCGGGGTCAGAGGTCAACATTATATTATTTAATTATTCTTGAGCTCAAGACAATAGTATTTATCCCTAAATTCCCTGACCATATCCCCATCCTCCTGTTACAGTGCCCAAAACAATTTATCCAGTCATCCCCCGCCACCGCATGGTCTAACAGCTCTGTCTGCCATTGTCTGTCAGAACCTGAACACCCACATGATGCAAAAGATTATAATAAGCAAAAAGAACAAATACTTTACTTATACTACAAGTTTGCTTCAGCGCAAAATAGTGACCTGAGGAATACTCCAGTACACCATTTTCACATGGAACTGAATTCAGAATTTTTAGTCTCACAGCCAGAAACGGCCGTGTTCTTGATCAGGAGATTGAGAAAAACAAACTCCTTCATTCTAAATTGATTGCGCAGCACTTGCCCAGAAATCCTCGCCCACTTCGCCCATCTCGGCTAGCCGTAAATCAGGCAGTTAAAATTTGAGTGCTTCTCATTTCGCTCGCAGGCGGTGCATAACAGTAATGAAATGCCAGTGAACTGTGTGCCTCTCTCAATCATTCAACATGCAGCTACATCAGCGAAAAGAGCAGGGATCCAGTGCAGAAGTACACTGCTCCACATAAACCTCTTCGCAGCCAAACAGCACTTGCGTCACCCAAGGCCAAGGTGCGAAAAAATTAATTGTTCTAAGAGTTCTGCTCAACTAAAGATCCAGTAAGTGGGAAATCCACTCGTCAGCATAGATTCATTGGGTCCCAGCTGAGAATGTGTACAAAAATCGACCACGAGCATGAGATGTTTCGTCTTTTGTAATTCAGCATGCACAATGCCCCAAAACCTGGAATCGGCGTTTTAAAAATTATGAAAGCAAAATCAAATTCAAGATGTACCACAATTAGAGTTCGGAAGCATGAGTTTTTAAATCAGAGCTGAAAGCCTTCTGATACAGTAATGGTTTGCTCTTATTTTAAGGCCACAGAGTCATACATCACATTACATAGCAGTCACTTCATCGAGACTTTAACTCAAAGCAGAGGGGAATATCAGTGTTTCTATCAGGATTACAGGAGTGCTGCTCCTGAGAACCATGTGCCTGATGTTGGGGATGCGTGAGAATGCATGGCGAGAGTGCGCGCACACACAGGCAGGTGGGGGGTGGTCACTCACCAGCTGTGGGGCTCTGGGGTCAGCTGCCGGTGGAGCGCAACGGAAAAGCCGAAAAAGCTGCCTCCCTCTCCAGCCTTGGTTAGAGTCCCCGCAGTGTCCAGATTGAACCCTGCGCTGGGGCAGTAAAGCGCCAGGAAGACAGCGCACAGCAGGAGCACCCCGGTCCTGGCGGGACGAGGTGAGATTGCAGAGTACAGGTGCATTCCCAAAGAAGGTTCCGGTGGGTGGGAAACCTGAGGGGGTATTCCTGTCGGAGGCTCGAGGAAAAACACAAGAAAAGTCCTCCAGGAAACTTGTCTCCTTCCTCTTCTCCTAATCCTTTATCTTGTGAAGAGACTTTTGTTCTTCAGTACGCTCTCCACACACTCTCCCTCTCCCGCACTCCCTCTTCCTCTCTCTCTTACCTTTTGCTGCTGTCAGTCTGAGCTGCCTGAGAAAAGCTGCGTGTGAGCTGGTGCGCACGCTAGTGAGCGTGTGTGTGAGAGAGTGTGAGTATGAGTGCTTCCCCCTCTGGACCTTGTCACTGACTGAGAAAGACAGAGGACAAGTGCCTCGAATAGCCTGTTCACCCCTCCCTCCCCGCTCTATCTGTCTCTCTCTCTCTCTCTCTCTCTCTCTGTCTCTCTCTCAGCTGACATCAACACTCAGGGACCACAGCCAAAATACCAGCCGGCGTTGTCAGGATACTTAGAAGCTTTTGAAAAGGACCGGTGGGAGGGAAGAAAATAGAAAATCGCGTTCCCTTTTTAACCACTGAAAGCAAACACTAGCAGGTACAAGGCACAGGAATCAAAGGAGGGAATAATCAATGTAAGAATGGCAGAATGGAAGTATAATGAGTGAGAGATGCCGTGAGTTTTTATGCGTGTGAGAAAATCTTTGTGAAGGCCCCTTCCCCAAATCGAATTTGCTGGTGTGGAAGTAACATTTATGATGACGGGCGACATAACAGGCACAGTGACCCGTAAACAAGAGAGCACTGGGCTCCCTCTCCTGATTTCTGCAGCCAAAACAGTGGAGAGAGCCACCGCGTTGACGAAGGAAGGAAAGTTCCAAAACAACTAAAATAGAAGCATAATTGTAATGCAGAGAGATGATTCAAACAGAGATCATTTACAATATACACAATTAACCGACTGTGCAGGCATAGCTAATTACAAAAAAAGTTGAAAAAAGTCGGATTGTGCTCAATTTAATCTAATATGATTATAAGGAAGAGGCTCTTATTGTGAGGGTCACAGAGCATCAAAACTGACTGAGGACCCAACTCTCAACTGCACTTAGCTGATCGCATACACACACAGGCAGGCAAACACTCACACACGCGCACAAAGGAAAACACACATGCAGACGCATGCTCATGTCCATTCCATACACACACACACACACTCACACACAGACATGCTCCGCATTGTGGGAATGACGGTCAGCAGCTGCTGGGAATCTGATTGGCTGATTCCTCCCTCCCTCTGTTGCCCCGCACAGCTGTCACTCAGGGACCTCCCGCCCTGCCCCCTCCCCCCACCCAACCCCTGCCACCACCCCCACCTCCATCGACAAAATGTAGTCTGTACATTGCAGCATTTGTATGCCACAAGTCATAAATTGATGCAGCGTGTTCTGACTGGACCACTTGACAATATGCCGTGCATATTGACATGCCTTTAATGAAAAACTCAAACGTGACGCTATTCGCCTCATTCATTAATTTTCCGAGAATTAGCAAAGGAGGAACGGCATAATCAAAATACTAGCGCATTTTGTTTTTTATCTTACACTGTATCTTTGATGCGTGAAATTTCAACAGTATTATATGAATTTGACATTGCTGATATGCCCAGTAAGAAATTTCCCGAAGAAGATGAAAAAGGCCACACTGAGTTGCTTCATATCTTATTGTTCTGTGAGTTTCCTGTGTGATGTTCCTGAAAATGAATCTGTAGTTTACTCTAAGCCCATATTTTCAATTTGATTAGTCCCTGATCGGTGCCAAAATTTTAAACTTTTGATGCTTTACAGAGCAGTCCATAAGTATTTTGAGAGTTTCCATGGATCAAAATAGCCACAGTATTTTAAAAAAATGCCCAACATGGATGTCAGTAACCTCAAATTAAAGCTGAGATTTTGCACAAGTGAATAAATAGATCAATAGATTAATTAATTTGAACTGTGATGTCAGTGACATCATCATAATCAGCCTTGGAGACCTAAGCTGCCCCCTGGTGGTTTGGTGGTAGACGAGAGACTTGTGTGATGCTTCCCAAAAAAGCACTAACAGCGCATTCACATTTACATTTGCATGTACATCCTTCTCTATTTGGCTGCGCTTAGAATTGGGAGGATTTCTGTTAATGCAATTTCACTTATTCCCTCTCCACCTGTGCTGTCTTATGGCACCCATACATCATCTTTGCTCACATATCATTGGTGCTTTGGGGGAAAAACACAGCGTATGTATCCATCATGGGTGCAGTGCATGAGTTCAGCTGAGTTGTTTCCCCAGAATACCTCAAACATGTGTCTTATTCAATGATGCTTCCAACTGCCCGGCTTTTTTCTGGGTCTGAGATATGTGTATGTCCATGGCAGGGTTTGATAGCCCCATATGGAGAAGTGCTTACAGAGCACTCCAGAGTTGCTTTTGCCAGAGGCCAAGGCTAGCCGTCGAAAGGATTTTGAAGGATGCACCACGCCTTTCACTTCATCTGGGAGGACAGTGGGAGTGTTCAAATTCCCAGAGAGCAAACTGTAGGACTGGAACGAAAAATAATGCGGAAGTCCGCCTACGTTCTGTTGCTCAGTGCCCTTTCTTCGCCGAACAGCCCGGCTGTTTACATTAGCTGATTGCACAGAGCAGGCACCCGCCTGGACGGTTCCAAAAACTGCAGCGCACCTTCGCGGAGAATGATGAGAATTCACACTGCGCAGTGTAACAAACTGCAGGACTATGCTACAGGTCACTGTACCCAGCGTTTTACCACACAATAAACCGCTTTCACAACTGAGTTCATTGGATTACTGTTAGCACTAATGTCTCCTTTCGCTTGACAGATACTCTGCATCTTATAAATGGTTGTACTAATATTTTCGGTTTTAGCTTTTATAATGTTTGTTGACAAGCTTTACATCTTTTTTATATTCTTAAACATGAAAGACTGTCAGTCCCATGCTACGGAGTTATTCATTCACTGAAGAAAGACCAATTAAGTACTTGCCTAAGTTAGCTTACTGGCTTGTTACCTCGCCTGCGACCGAGTTAGTGGGGCGAGGCACTGTAATCGGTGCGATCTGTTTGTTTGTTTGTTTGTGTTTTGTCTGTTTGTGTGTCCATATGTTAACAATCTAGCATCTGCATGGTTGCATTGATTGACTTTCACAGTAGATGACCGGTGGTCCGTTGATTACCTGATTAAACTCCTGGGGTGATCGGCTCAAGGTCATCGAAAATATCAACTTTTTTTTTTGCGATAACTTCCCTCACTTTCATCAAATTAAGTTCAAATCAACAAAATATGTTCCTCTTTCAGTTCTGCTTCGAACCATGCACTGGATGATGGGCTAGCCTTGACAGTCTCGATAGCAGTTGTCAGTTAAATGTCAAGGTCATCGGTGAAAATAATATATTTTACATTATAATTCAAAAACAGTTGCAGATAGACAGGTGTCTAGTATTGTGACCATATAGGAACTCCTATATGGGCTTTTATTTCACACCATGACCTTTTACCTTGACCATGACTTTTGACTTGACTGAAAGGTCAAACTGAAGGTCACAGATTTTCAAAGGACAATTGCCTATTTAAAATCACATTTAGCTAAAAATTCACTTTTAGTAAATTCACTAAAACGCCCAGCAACTACGTATCTCTGCGTCACAGTAGTGGTAGTACTATATATCCGAGCGGGCTTATTTTGTGGACTAAAAACTAAAAAGACCTTCCACGTTACAATAATGCGCTGCCTGCGATGAGTGGCTGAGTCTTCTGACCCGCAGATCGAAAGTTCTGTGAAAAACAGGTTCAAAGTTTCTTCTTTCTGAAAATTCAGAGGTTTGCCAAATTGTTGATATTGCTGGTCGAAAGAACTTGTAACCGATGTTAAACATTTATGATTTAAGCATTGAAAAAAAATTCCAGGAGAGTGTGATTTTGACAACTTTGTGAGATACTTGGTTTTGGCACCAAAAAATCTGGCAAAGTCCTGAACTATGGCTGATAGTAAGCAATATAATCACAGGTTTGCAGGTCATTTCATGCAGCTGGGAACGCCTCCCCACAGCCCTGCTAAGTGAAGTGAATCGCAAATGTGAAAAGTTACTCAAAACCCTGGTACTGGGATGAATACATATGAAATCTGGTATAGGCAGGACCCCAAAAAAAGACAATCAAAAAGAACACATCTCACTGGGACTTACAGCATAAAAATCAAACACAGGTAAATCAGCAACTCCCAAAAGTTGTCTACTTGAATGCTGGAACAAGAAAATGCTTAAATGTCACATCTTGGACGAGAGTTGAAAGGACCTGGTTCCTCCAATTCAAGGTTTCACTTGGAAGTGAAAATCAGGTGCTGCCACCCGTGAATATTTGATGTAATTACATTATCATAGCCTCTGGCAGAAATACAAAACGCAGTGTCAGAGGGCACTACATGCACTTAACTCATTTTCCACCAAATACTTGATTGTAGCCCCTGGTTCTCACCCTCTCATATGTTAGGGTCTTAGTAGAGTCTGTTCATTCTCTTGCTGGCAATATGGCTGGTAGGTCACTGAATTGAAAAGGAAGCTGACAGCTGTCACAATAAGTAGTGGTTCCAAATTTTACCTTGTGGGTCACCAGCCAGACCCGAGTATTTGTTTTATTCAACCTTAAGCCTGCCCCAGACGGAGCAACTTTGTCTGAGGCAAGTGACACGGGTGTATACTGCATCAGGCAATGTTGCACCGTGTGAGGATGGTTTTTGCTGCGTAACTTCCTCGCGAGGAAGTTACCGTATGGGGGCTACCTGGTGCAATGTTACACATGCTCAACCAATCACAACGTGGAGACCCGTCATATGATGTGCAGACGAGTCACATGACTCAGAAAATGGCATGGGTACTCAATTCAACTAATTTATCCTCGGCCAGGATGTCTGTTACAGTTTCATAGGGTGCCGCTATTTATCTGTATCATGTGATTCGTCTGCACATCATATGACGAGTCTGCATACTGTGATTGGTCGAGCATGTGTAACACTGCAGCAGGTAGCCCTCACACGGTGAGTAACTTCCTCGTGTGCCGGAAAAATATCTAGCATGATAGATACACTGCTGCACTGTCACGTGAGGAAGTTATGCAGCAAAAACCATCCCCACACGGTGCAACATTGCCTGATGTAGTATACATGCGTGTCACTTGCCTCAGGCAAAGTTGCCCCATCTGGGGCAGGCTTCGAGCACATCTGACACAGCTAGTCAAGCTTGTAATCAGTTGCATAAGATGTGTTCACGGTGGTACAGAACAAACACCTGGATCTGGCTGTGATTCCCCAGTTCGAACGCTAGACTTTGTAAATTTATCAGACGCTTCTATCCATTCTGCTATCCATTATTTAAATAAATATTTGTCAGGCCTCATATTACCTCATTTGAGGATGCTGAGCTAAAAAGTGCCAGTAAAAAAGTCTCCTTCACGTAAAGTTTTTTTTCAGAAAAAAAAGAATGAAGATTTTCCTCATTATATATCTTCTTTATGAAGTCTGTAATTTTCTGTCACTTTGGGTGTAATGAAATACCCACAGATGTAGCACAAAACATCTAAATCATATTGCATTTTCTTCTGTCAGTGGTCATAGATATCAGAATTGGGCATAAAAAATGCCTTTAGAATCATTCATACATGTGAAAATCAGCCGAGAATTGAGCAAATGATTCTCACCTGGCTGAAAAGAAGATGGAAATCATGTCTTTTTGGCAGTTTTTCTGGTCATTAAGGGATGATGCACGACTTCTTAATCTTAGAAGTGGTTGTTAAAATAGACATCGCTATTAAATGCACACCATAAATTTTAAGAAAATGTAACTTGTTCAAGCAAAACAGACACTATATTTGGAATCACCATTCCAAAATGAGGGAAACAAGTATTGGATTTTATTCAGTAAAAATGATGCAGAGCGGTGTTAAACGACTCATTTTCTAAAAGTGGACTATAATTATTTACTGTAAAAATATACACGTGGCCACAAAGATACTGTATATTCCAAAACAGAACCCGAGTTTAAACCCATCGCTGCATTGAGAATGAACAAATGCCTCCATTTTAAAATTGAGTTTCCAGGGTTGGGAGGGGTACTACTGGGTGGTCAGTCTATTGCACTGACTGTATCTCAAGTCTGTCCATTATTTTGGAAATTGACAAAAATAATGTGAAGTCGTTGAAGCCTGGTTATTAACATGCATGATGTCCTGTATTCTGGGCATTGCTTATTTGAGTTATTTGCCTGGCAAGCATAATGTCCAGTATTTTGGACAGAACATAAAATCAGGTGTATTTCAACAAATGCACATGCATTACAAAGCTCTTGTGTTTGTGTGTGCGCTATATAATGTATTTCATTCCTGCAATCGGAAAAAGTTTGATCAAAACTTGAATGTAAGAATATTTGTTACTTTCGTCAGCTTACCTCTGATGGCATGCAGCCATTGTGATTGTGGGTAAATTCTGGGCTGGAAATGTCCAATACAATACACATATGTGTTATCTAGGGTCATAGAAAACATAAACCCCACTTCAAATATCTCCAAAATATTGCACTACATGCAACAAAGGGTTACATTTCAGTTTGCAACCGCTCCCATTGCTATGCCAAGTCTACGTACTATTCACAACTATCCTCTTTCAAATACATCATACATCATTGAAATTACTCAGTTGGTTAGAATGAACATGATACGTATCTTCCAGAAGGTCGGCAGCAATTTGGTGGAATCGATGCTCAGTGCATAAAATGTCAACAGATAAACTTACAGTAAGTTTTCAGCTCTCTCACAGCTCAGTATTGAAAATGAGAGCTGGTTCTCAATGATCTTTACCTCCCAATCAAAGGTACCAGATGTGTGTGATCTTCGGGTGAAATCTGGGCTGCTTGCCCCATTTGGCCTGTTACTGTAATAAAAACCACTCACAAATGAAGCCAATGCCTGTAACCACTGTGCCATTGTCCCTTCATTAAGGGGTACCATACAGTTATAACCCGAGGCATGACATTGCATGACAACCACTCTTCCAGACGTATTGAATGTAAAATCAGACAATGCACGTTGTCAGACTGTGCACAATGCAGACCTGTCTTGGCTGCGTGCGGGAAATCTGAGGCATGGTGAAGAGGTGGGTTAGTTCTTTGGCATTATAGCTTTTTCCCAGTATTTAGATTTACCTGGACATTTTCAAGTTCCCAAGTGCTGGACCATATTCAAAATCTGATAATAATAATGATATGAAGAGTTTGTTTCCAAAACGCAATAAGGGCCAAAATTACAAAAATGTAGATAAAACCATAGAGCAGAGCTATTCAACCGTGTCCAGAAAGAGCCGGTGTGGGTGCAGGCTTTCACTCCAACCAAACAGCTACAATCCTGACACCGCTAATCAACTCCAAGAGTCTTTGCTAATGAGCTTGATTAGTAGTCTCAGGTGTGTAAGTGCTTGGTTGGAATGAAAGCCAGTTCCCACACCGGCCCTTTCAGGATACGTAATGTTGAATAGCCCTGCCATAGAGCGATAGCCCTGTGCTTTTTACACATGGTGCAAAAAATTTGTTTTTAGAAATTCATACTATAAGGTGTTTTTTTTAATTGCCAAAGTTTTTCATTTTGCTGTAAAATGCAATAGGCGCCAACATAGAAACAGCTGATTTACTCAAAATGAGTAAAATGGACATATTGCATTTTGGAAACAAACTCTTGATATTATATTTATTCACATACGATAATTGTAATATCATAATATATTATCAAGGTGCTTGACAGAGGAAGGCAATGCAAACAAAGAATATGTAAGGACAATTACAATCAAAGCAATGTGTAGGGGTCAACTTTGAGAGCACAAAAACAACAAACCGAGATTAATGGTACAAATACTGTGTCAACAGAGCAATAAAAAAATAAAAATTAACAGTCAGAGCACTTTTGCATTGCATTATTTTTGTTTCCAATGCATCAAAAAAAGCAATTTTGGTGTATTTTGACAAATAAACTATGAATACACTTCTTTAAAATAAGCAATTTAGACACGCACAAAAGGGGCCTCTGATTTCATCGGGCAGTCCAAAGACATATATGACAAGCTAATTGGAGACTCAACATTGCCTGTGGGGGAATATTGTGAGATCCTTAAATTATTTTGACAAGGGATGATATGACCATACCACAAAAGTACTGAAAAAGCAGTTGAACATAAATCAAACAAGGCCTCCCGGTTGGCCATTGTTTAAAAGCATGATTACACATTCATGAAAGGAAGCTAATGACCATTGCTTACCCAGGAAAAATTTGTATCTTGTACTAAAAGTTATTATCCGTTATTAGATGTGGATGCGATTTTGCAGGTTCGCCGAAGTTGAACCTATGCGAAGCAAAGATCCAAATACGCTGCACCCCCAGAAAATAATGTTTCATTTGCCCCTTCGACTTGCATAGAATGGGAGCGAACAGGAGGTGAACATTCACCAATGTTTATATTTCGTATTTGTGACCATGCCCTAAGGCTTGTTGTGGCATCGAAGCAACAGATCACAGTAGCCTGACTGGCTGCTCTGGCAGTGGACTCTAGTCTCTAGCTGAGCGGGATCACTGGGTTTGAGATGACAAAGCACTACTAAAAGAAGAGTCATCAGGAGATATTATATCTCCCTGGCCCCACATATTGAAAGAATGGAAATGCCACCTGCTCCGGGAACAAACCATACCACTTAAAATTCTAAGTTCAAAATGTTTCCGTGGAAACTAGGAAAAATAAAAAATTCATCAACTTCGGATGAGAAAAAGGCACCACTTTAGGTCATCATTAATGTGCATAGCAAGTTTTGTTAAAAAATATTGAACGGTTTTCAAGTAATGCTTCGGAAACTAAATGTTCACAGACAGACGGATGGAAAGACAGTCAACCGCGCCCATGACTATATCTCCCGGCATTAAATGCCGGGGGGATAATAATGGTGGGTGAAATGAATGAGAAACTCACAGGTGCGATGCCCTGCTGGGGTGGACTGTTCCCTTGCATACAGTACTACATCAGAACTTTGTAAGGCCTGCGCTCAGGTTGTCACAGCAATGCAGCAGTTATCATAGTCCCTTCTCACAAGAGGGTGTCAAAGCAATGCAGCGGTTAGCATATTCACCTCTCACAATTACATAACAACAATGCAACGGTTAGCAGAGTCTCCTCTCACAAGTGTGTCACAGCAATGCAGCAGTTACCATTGTCACTTCTCACAAGTGTGTCACAGCAATGCAACAGTTAGCATTGTCACCCCTCACAAGTGGGTGTCACTGCAATGCAGTATTTAGCATAGTCATATGACTACATGTTCCTGACTTTACGTGACTATTGCTTGATGTAAATAATACTTCATCCAGTCTGTTGTGCTGCAGTGTCAGTGACCTTACAGTATGCACTTACTGTAAGTCGCTTTAGATAAAAGCATCTGCTAAATACATGTAATGTTTTCCTAGAATTATCCGGAAAGGAAAACAAATAGCAATAGAACTGCATGTGTAGCCATCCAAAACTTATTTTGAAAGTGCACATTCCACTTTTCATAAAAATTAGTGGAGCAAAGGTGGTCCATTGCCGAATGTGTATGGAGTGTGTGCCTGTGTGCAAGTCTGTATTAGAGGAAAAGAGCAAGTGAGGGAGAGAAGGAGAGGAAGAGAGAAGGAAAAAATGCCTTTTTTCCCACACTCCCAATCTGTCCATCAGAAAAGCCCACAGAATCAGGATGCCCCATCTCCTGTTATCTGTGATGTTTCAAGCGCACTAAATCTGCCATCTCATGTTTATCTTCCATCCTCGCCTCTATAATGGGTCTTCACTTGCAGGAATTTATGGGATGACTGTCCGCTGGCCGGCTTAAAGCACAGTGCCCTTTACTCCTGCATACGTCTGCCATCATTTCAGTGTGTATCTGGGTCATAGGCATGCTTATTTTGAACTTGCTGTTGTAGCAGGACAAGTTCCTGTCGGTACCCAAAATGTATACTGCCTTTGGCCCATGAAAAACTAGTAGCAATTCACAGCTTCAAAAGAATATATCATATACAGTACGATTCATAAATGGGCAAATGGACACAGTGTTACCATATGGCATAAACACATGCAGTGCAGGACAAGAATTTGTCTTGGAAATTGAGCTTAAAACAAATTTCACACTCCAGGCCTGGAAGCCTGCAGGATCCGCTGGTTTCCAGGGTGATTGAGAGTCCTGTTTAAACCAGCATGGAATCTTAGTCAGTATTTCCAAAGCCTAAATTATCATTTGATGGAAAGGCAACAGTGTGAAGGACAGCTGTGCCGTTGGCCTCCCAGACTGGAGTTTGTGATCACGCAGACATTCAGACACTCAGAAGGACACAGCAATTAACCAAAAAAATAAAAGCAGATCAAATCCACGAGAAAAAAAAAATCATAAATTGGTCACCTGGGATGGGGAGGGGCCGGGCAAAGTTCCTGAAAATTTTGAAATACCTTAATGGCAGATTGGGCAGGCAGCCCAGAGAAGTGTCTGAGGAGGAGGAATGATGATTACTGGTGGGTGGACAGAGCATTTGGCAAAACTGCTTGAACAGTCAACTCCCCAACCATAGACACACACACAACTCATTAGTAGTCTGGACCACACTTCAAGGAGATTATTTTTGGAAGTGAGATGACTCCACCCCAGTGTCAGTTTTTCTCTGCCATCCCCAACCCCCACGTAGCTCCCTCCTCTTACAAACCCAGAGCACTGCAGCAGTCAGCACTGCATTCACTGCTATTGATTAATGCACCGCATGAGAGGCAGTTCCACCCCGCATTAGAAAATTGCCTGATCACTGATGGATTTCAACCCACACGTACCAGTGTGCATTTAGCAGAATTCCTCCTTTACATTTTAACTTTGACCTCATAGTAGGGTTGGGAGATGAATACATCAGCTATCGACAACTGGCTGAGTTTATCACCCATTGTTTTTCCAGGGCAATTTTTCTCATTTTATTTTGCTAATTTAATGGTCTGCCTCCTCCAGACTTCAGCTTGGTGAACAATTAACCTGTAAAGTGCAAAGCTAAGCTTGTGCGAATCAGAACTAGCAGTTGGAGTTGGGCCATGTTTTGTTCGTTCTTGTTGCACTAATTTCTGATGAGTCTTTCACCAAACTTGGCAGTGACACTTTGAAACTTAAGCCTCCCTTATTGGTTGCTAACTGATCAATTGATGCTGAAAACTCCTACACCATATTTGAGAACCAGACCAAAATCTAAATCTAAAGTCCAGTTGTGCACTCTGATTATTTAATGGCAATTTAATGGCATGGTTATGTTATTCCTACCTGTTAGTTCAATGGATGTGAACTCTTTTGTCTTTTTGTTAATGGTGTCAGACCCTGTTTAAAGTCCAGATAGTGGGAGCGGCAGCCGAATGCGGTCTTCCCTTGTGATCCAGCATTACTGTCAGGAGAGTGATGTACGTACAGTGCAATATGCCAAATTCTGAAATCCATTCCAGATACTACACAAGTAATGAAAGAAGAGTGGATGAAAAAACAGAAAATGAAGGCCATCACATCTCTGTCTGTATCTGACCTCGGACCTGAATTTGCTGAGCAAGCATTCTGTTGTCCTCCTTGGTGTTTCTGGTCAAGGGCGAGGAGCTAAATGCAATTAAACACCAGCCTTTTAGTCTAATTGCTGAATCTCAAGCATATGGGCTTGTGGATAGTCAGTGCATACAAATTCCAATCGTCCTGCTTTTAAAACATAAAGCATAATTGCATCCTGATGAAAGTAAAAGTTCAGACAGTATGCAGTTATATCATGTTCAGACAGGCAGGTATAGGTTTATCACAGCACAGAGGATAAAAAAGGTAGCCATTGGAACATTGATTATCTGCAAAATACAGTACATTCAGTGTTTCCTAAAGTACTATATTTCCCATCAACAGTCACAATAAATAACATGGACATGAATATCTGAAACAGACATCAAAATTTTTCTTCCTCAGAATTCACTGGCTGTTGCTTAGGTGCTCCAGCAGTATGTTTTGATCAGATATAATTATTTATATGAAAAGTGGGTTACACTTTACTTGAAGGTACCGTCTTAAGAGTGACATGACACTGTCATAACTGTTACGTGTCATGTAACAGTTATGACAGTGTCACGTCACTCTTATGACGAAGATGTCATAATCAAGACAAACCAAACAATGTCAACTTCTCATCTCAAAAACCGAATGACACTTAATGACGTTTATCACATTGACATAATGTTTATGACACGTTCATGACTGTGTCATGTCACTCTTATGACGATACCTTCAAACAAAGTGTTACCGAAAAGTGCAAGATCATAAATGTCATACTTTCAGCCTTGAAATAACTACCGCCCTAACAACCAAAAACAGGGAGCTTCACAGCATTCCACCATTTAGCAATTTCTGCGTGTTTTTGTTTTGTATGTCTGAATCAAGTTCTCTCTTGTCATGAGGAGGTAGTTGCTCAAAAAAAACTGTAATATTCTTGTAGGCACAGAGCTATTCAACACGCAATCACAGCTTACAGCTCATGTGACACCTGCCATGGCCCTGTCAATTCCGTAGCTGCTACTGTTTTGGAAAACATTCACTGCGTCACATCTCGTGCCCCTGTGTCTGGCACTTCAGGTTTTGGGTTTTCGCGTGAGAGAATGGATCCCTGAAGCCTTTTTGACGGTAAGCCTTCAGGGATAACGTGTCCAAGATTGCAAGGTCTAACAAGTGCCCGCAAGTCCATGCCTCTTGAACAATTAAACTATGTTTGGTTTTGCGTAAACGGGTTAGAACGTCTGCAAACAGTCTCACCTTGGTTTTCAAGACGCCGTACAGTATTGTCAACATCGGTATCCACACTGTTATGGCCCCAATCTGTTATTACATTTACAACACAACAGCAACAGCAAGGGATGACTGACACAGTTTTAAAAACTTAAACACATTTAATGAACTGACAACTAAACAACTAACTACGCTACTGACCAAGATTGAATACAACAAAAAACAGAAATATTTACAGTCCCTTTTTGGTGGGGTGGCTTGGTGATGTCCTGGGTGAGGAAAATGCTCTATGGGGCAAAAATCCACAAAAGAAACTTCACAGGTCTTGAACAGAATGACAGGTCTGGTCACATGTATCCTTCTTCTTGCAATTTCTCCTACCACTTTACTGTCTCAATTCTCCCCTTTATATACTCTTTTGCAGACCCCTCCCACCTTTTAGACTTTTTTTTCTTTTCTCTGGGACTTGTTTCAGACATGCCCGAAACATGCCCAAACCTAGCTCCAGTCTGAGCTTAAAAAAAAAAGGTAAATACTGCCATCCAGTGGCCTATATTCACATTACAACACTTTGATAAAACTTGTTCAATAGAATTTGACGCAAACCGGAGTTGACAGCCATGTTGGAAAACCTGCAAGAAAGTGCAAGCATTCAAAACTTGGGAGCCTTTCCCTCCCAATACCTAGCGTGGGATTTCTGGTTTTGAACGTGTTATCCCCGTGTATTTTGGTTCCTCTGTCTCCTTGTGTCTTTGCCTGATAGTTCAATCATGCTGTGTAGCACTTTCTTATTTTTGCTCTCGAGGCCTCTATCATCCATGTATCCAGTCACAGCCCTGTGTCTTGTCAGTGCCTCTGCTGTGTTCTGTCTTTGCTTTGTTCTTCATTTCCTCATCTCTGTGCTTCCATTCCTAATCAGCTTGACTCCTTGGCTTCTGACCCCGGACCGGAGCTGCATGCAAATTCTCTTAAATATGTGGCCTTTTCCCTCTCCCCTCCCCTCTCTCTTAATCATGTCAAAAAATGTCATCAATTTCATGGGAAAGTTGCTGGTAGATTTTAACCCCTTAAACTCAAATTTTTTACTTAAGTTTTTCCTTTAGTGTAGTAGGACATCGGAAAACAAGGTGCTCAAAAGATGAGAAGCTGGGTCAAAACCAGCCCATTAGCGGTAATTTTATTAATATTTACACATAAACCGAAAGGCGCAACAATTGCGCGGGCATTAAATGAACCCAAAATAGTTTTATCAATAGTCAGCAAAGCCTTCTTTTGTGGGAAGCGAGTTGCATGTCTTATGGTGCCGACTGGATACTGCTTTTCTAAGGTTTTCTTATGGCGTTGCTGTCTCATTCAGCCTTGGTTGGTCTCTGCCCAAATCCCCAGTCTCCCCGCCATCGCAATCTTAAAGGAGAGAAAACATCGGAATGGTTAGACACAAGCTTTATGTCCACATTCCTGGCCGGCCTCCGCACAACTACCCGGTTCTCCCTTTTACGCTGTGGTCAGCTCGGATTATCATGAGGTGCAGCCATGTCATCTTGTGAGCTCTTTTTCCCAGGCCTGCCTAGCCTTATGACTCACAGCTGCTTGGAACTGTCCAGGAACACAGTCCATGGAGTGCAAAAGGGGGATTGGCTCTCCTGCCGCAGTCCAGGGTGCTGAAATTGTGCTCAGTGGTGGGAACGAGAGGGGAGTAGAATCAGCTATTGCCGGCCTGCTGACATGGTTGAGGGATGTGGCCACGCCCCACAGTGCCACAGTGGGTTCAAGACCAGAAAAAGAATGTTTTATGTTGTTGGGCAATGTCATATACATATTCTGTATCTGCTGGTTGCAGCACTTAAAGGAGCTGTGTCACGATTACTGCACATGCTCAGGAAGTACATCCCAAGAAAGTGAATCTGCTTGACTCCAAGTCATAATCTATGTGACGGTGCGTTCAGGAACCGCACGCGAGAGCAGGGAATACGAAAATCGTATCCCTTTATTGAAAGTAGAGTCAGGACCAGAAAACACAAGAATTGCCAAGCCAAAAACGAATTCCAAAAAACAAAGTCGACTAGACAGGCCGGGGTCAAAACCAGTAAAGTAAAAGTGCGACGGTACATAGACATCAGGCCAAAATCATTGTCAAAATACAAAGCAGAGGGTCATACACGGGGCATCCAAAAACAGTAGACGTGGTTGGACAGAAATAGGTCAAAAATCCAAAAAGACAAAAGCAAGAACAGAAGGGCTATGGCAAAATCGAGGTCAGACGAAACAGTCGTGAAGAAACAATAATCAATTGGCATACAAGAGGCTCTGCACAAAGAAATATTGATCAACGTTCTGACAAAGTCAGAACAGCAGTGAGGAATCTAAATAGACAGAAGGGAAGTCACATGCTATGCAGGGAGCAGGTGAATGGGATGAGAGCTAATTACAAACGAAGGTACACATGGGGGAACCCTAAACCACAACAATTGGCGAAAGCCAAGACACGGACGAGAATCACGCACACATCCTATGACAGTTAAACAGCTCCGGTCAGGGAGTTCTAAGTGCACAGACAATGAGTGCAGGAAAGCAACTAAGCACGTGCGAGAGATCTCGCAGAAACGTAGAGAGAGACAGGGAAAGCCAAGCAAGAGGTGGAGACTAGAACAGGGCGATTGCTGAGACTGAATTAATACTAATTAGCAGCAGTGCAACTATACAGTGTAACTAAAGTGCTCGTTAGTGAGTTAGTAATATATACATGAATCAGTTGGGTTAGGAAACTATGATACAGAATACAACTGTTAGTCTTGTTAGTAATCAAGAACAGCAAGGCAAAGGAAGTAAACGAGAATTGAAGTAATAATATGAAACATCACAAACCATTGCAATCACCCAAAGCATGTAGGCACACAGACTGGGGAGACGGACTGAACCAACTAGATCACGAGACAGGGGAGACAAGTGCAATGAAACTGAAAATGGTATAAACTGAAAACCGGGTAATACAAAAACCAAAAAGAACAAAGAAAAGACATAATCATGAACATAAAACATGAACATGAAAAAACAGAACCATGACAATCTAATTCCACGCTAGCTAATTTGCCTTTGTTTTGCATTGTTTTTATAAATTTTAATTTACTTCGTCATGATACTTTTTATATTCATGAGCTTTCTATGGAAATTCAAGGATTCAAAGTGCCATTTTAAAGGAGTATTCCGGTGTGAAATTGACCCGGGGTGTATTGAAACATGATAACGACTACTAACTTTTGTCGAATACCTCATCTCCGCACGGACACAACATTTCAAAATAAATGGTTATTTAGCCGAAGCTCCCAACAGGCTTACAATGGTAGCGAATCGAGCATAGCGTTACCATGGAAAGAAGTCACTATTTTTTTCATCATTAACTAGGCTCAAAGAAGCTCCACACTTCATTGGTAGAATTCCAAGGGCCCTGACATTTAAAACGAGGCACTGAGAACTTTTTTAATAAACTACCTGTGCATTTTCCAAGACTATTTATGCAAACAGTACCTTGAGGTAGTCTCCAGTCGCCTCCAACTTGAAAGTAACAATAAGTCGATTGACGAGCACGAACGAATAGATTGCAATCTGTTCCCCTATCCCTCCTATTCTTTGTAGTCTATGTGAACGAAAACATAAATGTACAGGATATTCCCGAAATTGAACATTCCTTGCCCTGTGAAGATATCTGGGTCAGGCTCATTGGCAAACAAGAGACAGGTTTAAACATAGGAGTATGCTATCGGCCACCAGCTTTGGACAGTACAGTCAATGAAATGCTTTTTAGGAGGATTAATTACGCAAGCTTGTAGAGGTGGAGGGACTATTATTATGGGAGACTTAAATTATCCTGGTATCAATTGGGAAATGGTGAAAGGACAGGATAGGGGGGAGGAAGAATTTCTAGATGTTATAAATGATAATTTCTTGGTGCAGTATGTTAATAAACCTACAAGAGAGAAGGTTATTTTAGATTTAGTGCTCTGTAATGTCCCAGATAGAATTAGCAATGTTGAGGTACTGGAGCCACTTGGGACAAGTGATCACTGTGTTGTTAATTTTGATGTTTCATGGGAAGTTAAAAATGTGTATTCAAAAACAAAAATTTTCAATTTTAGGCAAGCAAACTTTGACAGGATGCGCTCCTATCTAAATGAAATAATATGAGAGACACTCCTGGACTGTGAGTCCGTAAATGAGATGTGGGAAAGATTTAAGGGGGTTTTACTTGAATCACAATGCAGATTCATTCCAAAGGTGTCCTAAAGTAAGCTGAAAAAGTAGAATCCTCAGTGGATGACCAAAATTATTCTTAGGATTTTGAGGGAATTAAGGAATCTTTATAAGATGTACATAAAGGATAACAATGAGAACACTATGGCTGAATACTGTAAAATGCGGGCTGTGGTCAAAAAAGAGCTGAGAAATGCTAGAAGACTGTATGAAAGACAGGCCAGTCAGTTTAACTTGCATTGCGTGCAAAATCTATCTATCATAGAATCTATGATAGATTTTGGAATCTATCATAAAAGATAAGCTGGACTTATTTCTTGAACGTATCTTGAGGGATAGCTAACATGGTTTCCGTAAGGGAGGGTCATGCCTGACAAACCTTCTGGAATTTTTTGAAGAGGTCACCAAGACTTATGACCAGAGCGGGGCTTATGATATCATATACTTGGATTTTCAGAAAGCATTTGATTAAGTACCGCATAAGAGACTAATTTTTAAAATGAGCTCCATTGGAGTTACTAGTGCTGAAACGGTTAGTGATTTTTACTATCCGAGTAACCGTTACAGGTATCCGAATACTATTCGGTTAACCGTAAGTAAACTCAACCAGGCAATTCTCATTACCCGCGAGCGCGAACGTGTTGTTGTTGTATGAGATTGACTAACAGAACTCGTGCAGTTACCTGTCTAATGCAGTCTGTTTACATTTTCAGCTACGGCAGAAACCAATTCCCTGTAAATCACTGGTGTCCACTGTCCGATGGCCAGGGGCGAAGCTAGAACCGGGAATTGGGGTGGCACAGACACGTCCCTTTATGACAATTAGGATAGTCCTGGCTATTTCTCAATTATTTTTCTTTATTGACGCGTTTTCCAATTATTGTAATAGGCAACTGAAGACACGGCTTCTCATGCGATCTAACAGCGATGAAGTCATGGGGTAAATACTGTAAAACTGTGAATTGGGGGGGACGTAACATCTGTTTTAAAGAATTATTAGTCCTGACCTGTTCGCAGTCATTTTCATGATTAACAAAATGTTCACTCCGAGAGCGCTCCGCACTTAACAGGTGCTGCTTGTTCTCCCCGATTAGGTAAGACGACAATCATTCATCTGGAAACGTTTGCTTGATTTAAATCAATGTTATTCAAAATTACTCTCGGTATTGAGTGGGAAAAAAAGCGGCACTTGGCGGTGAAATAGGCTATAAATAGCATGCAACTCTATTTGACTTTGATTTAAATTATGCAAACGCGTATGCTATGCTACGTGTAATGTCCTGCCACCTTGCTTTCGGCATTTTCTTTCTGGCAAATGTCAGCTGGGTTTGAGTTTTCGTTTGGTCTTGGGGTTATTTTTGCTTTGTCAACGGGTGTTTGAACTTCAGATGCTTACTTAAGTTTGATGTTGACCCGGAATACGTCAATTTGTCACCGCAGAGATTGCATTCAGCCTATTTGTCCCCATCTACAAGACTGAAATACTTCCATGCATCCGATCGACGTTTGTCCATTGTGGCTAGTGACGGAATGCAAGTTGTGTGCAGACAGCTTGTCGCTACGCGCGCCAACTTGATCACATGTTCCATTACGTTAGGAGCCGTATCAAATATTTGAATAATGATTTACTATCCGAATACGCGAATTGAAATGAACGGATATGGTTATCCGATTAACCGTTTCAGCACTAGGAGTTACAGGAGGTATTCTGGAGTGGATTCAAAACTGGTTACAGGACAGAACACGAAGAGTGGTGGTCAGTGGTATCTCATCTGAGCTAGGTATGGTGGGGAGTGGCGTCCCCCAGGGATCGGTGTTGGCCCTGCTGTTCCTCATCTGCATTAATGACCTTGATAGGAATATTGAGAGCAGATTAGTTAAATTTGCAGATGATACTAAATTGGGGGGTTTGGCAAATAGTTTAGAGTCCACTTAAGTGATTCAGAATGATTTGGATAGAATCCAGAATTGGGCAGAAATGTGGCAAATGAAATTTAATGTAGTGAAATGTAAAGTTGTAAATGTAGGTAATAAAAACATTGGACGGGATTACTTCATGGGAGGTTTAAAACTGGAATGTGCTGCACATGAGAAAAATCTGGGAGTGATTGTTGTCCAAATCCTTGCAGGCTCTAGCCATTGTGCCGTAGCAGTTAAAAAAGCCAATCGGATGCTGGGATACATAGCCAAAAGTATTGAGTACAAATCAAAGGAGGTGATGCTTCTTTTGTACAACACACTTGTCAGACCACATCTGGAGTATTATGTACAGTTCTGGGGACCATACTTTAAGAAAGATATAGAGGATATTGAGAAATATAGGATATATAGAGATATAGAGAAAGTTCAGAGAAGAGCCACTAAGCTAATTCCAGGTATAAAAGATGAAAGCAGTGAGAAGAGGCTGAAGATCCTTAATCTCTTTAGTCTTCGGAAAAGGAGACTAAGGGGTGATTTGATTGAGGTCTTTAAATATGTTAAAGGGATTAACAAAGTGAATTATTGGTATTTCGTTGACCAAGCATTGTGAGTAGAACTCGGGGTCACAAATGGAAGTTGACCAAAGGTAAATTTAGCACTGATATTCGGAAATATTTCTTCACCCAAAGAGTAATTTCAATGTGGAATAGCTTTCCAACTTCTGATGAAGGTCTTATGACCGAAACGTCCACCTTAGTCATGCCAAATGAATTTTAATTTATAAATTTTGGTTGTCCTGTAGAGCAAGCAGTGTTGCGCCTTTCATTCCCTAAATTAGAAATGTGGAATAGCTTGCCTAACCATATTGTTGAGGCAGAGATATTGGGGGTTTTCAAGAGCAGGCTTGACTTAAAGCTAGATACCATTGAGTCGAGTATCTGAAGGGATATATTCACAATAGTATAAAGAAACTGGCGAACGTAGTTGGGCTGAACGGCCTGTTCTCGCCATTCATGTTATGTTATGTTATGTTATTATGAACACCTTGCATTTTTCAGAATTTGGCTGGTTTTTCTTAACTTCAAGTATATTTTCAGCAACAAAAAAAATCAGAATAAAGTAGGAACATATATCTTAACTAGAAATGCGCAAAATTATTTGCTAAGAGATATACACATTAAAATTCGACTTTCGACAGCGTACCCTTTCTTAGCCTTGATTGCAGCCTGACATATCCTGGGCGTTCTTTTCTAGCAATTTAAGAAGAGAACTTCCTGTTCATGAAGGCAGGAAGCCACTGAGACTGGCGTCACAGGACCAGCTGGGGGGTTGTATATCGTCCATGGAGGCCTGAACAAACAGAGAACCCAGTGACCCAATGCAGTGGTCAGCTCAGCCTGTCAGGAATGGCAATTTTTATGACATTGTGTCAAACTGAAGTCTTCACTCATGAGAGTGGATAAAATATCCCACTGAATTCAGTGCATTGCCCAGCAAACTAATCGAGCACTCAGGCTGCACCCGAATTTCCCTAAACTAGCACCCCTTTTTCTTTCCTGTTTGCTTTTCCCTGACCTCACAATAACACATCACATAGGTCAAGGGAAAGATGCAGAGTGATTATACTAGGTACCTTGGGACATATTGGAGGAAAATTCTATGTTTTTTCCTTCAATATGTTATGACCTTGACGGCAAAGATAGCCTTTGTAATTTATCAGAAAACTTCAGGACACCAATGATAGATACACCGCAACAACTGCAAAGGATTGTGGTGCATATTCAATCTTTCCTTTCTTCTTAGATTGGTCCTGTGCTTCCTTACTGAAAGGAAGCAATAAAGGAGCTAATTGCCTTCTTTCTTATATACATGAAATAAACAATTGGGCACACCTTGTCATGGCTACTAGCTTAACTATTTCTGGTTCATGTCCATGAGACAAGATAAGTTCCTTGTCCTTCCTCCTTAGAAATGAGCCGGAAGTATTTGCCTTACAGTCATCATCAACGCTATCCACATCAGTTCTAAAATGTTTTACTCTAAAATATTTTACTTTACTCAGGAATGCAAGTAAATAACTGTCATTTGGCATCTTTATCAAATAATAATAATAATAATAATGTCCTTAACTATTTTTCTGTTTTTTTTTATAAAACAGTAAATTCAAAAATTCATGGACAATAACAACAATTGTATTTTAGCATTAAAAATATAATTTCAAGTAAAGATCTTGCGCATACTGGTGGATTAACCATTACAGAAACATAAATGATTTTGAAAATGACTAACACTGTTAATTTAGGGCAGCTGTGGCATAAACCTTATACTTTGGGTGGTGGTTTAATACATTTGTTAAGCACTGTACTTGCAGGCATAAAATACATGATAAGACAAGAAAGAAATAAGGTTTGAAAAAAAGGTTTTCCCTCATTTACATCGAGTTGGTTTTTAATGTAATGAGGGCATGTCTGAAATCATATTTCATGTCCACAATATGTTCCGTACTAAATGTTATCAATATTTCAAACTGATATTGTTAACCTCATAGTATAATTGCCTAAGTCATTTTTTGCCAAATTGAGATATTGGCTGCCTGTTCTTTTGTGTTGGTGAAAAAATGCATTTTGTTCTTTCTTCCCAAAACCTTAATAAAATCCATTCTCTCAAATAATCAAAAAAAAATTGAAAATAAAAACCTTAAAACACGAGATGGGCAATTATGCTGTGAGGCTAACAATATAGGAAAAAGCCAGAAACATTTCATGTTGTTTCTGCAACAGTGAAGGTATACTTGCTCACTGATATTCAAGCCCATTTCAGACTTGCGGTCAGGGTTCGCCTGCTCAGTGCCAAACAGCTATAAAAATCAGGGAAGGACTCAGGTGCAAGGCTGGGAAGTGATAAATATTTAATAACAAAGGGTGAAAACACAAAAGGGAGAGAAAGTTCCAACTCTGATCACCTCCACAAAGCTGCTGGAATTGACCCAGGTCCACAGGGCTGCGGTCAGACTGCTGTGGGGCTGGGGGTATCCTTGCTGAGTCCTTTTTGGTGGCGTTGCATTCTGTCAAAGTTCGCCCGCCAGGTGCCAAACGGATGTCTGGCAGACTATAAAATCAGGGAAGGACTCAGGCTGGGATTGATGAGTATTTAACTTTTAACAGAGGGAGAAAACACAAAACAAATGGGAAACAAAGTTCCAACGAAAAAGAAACATATACAAAGATAAACAGAATGTTAATAAAACTAAAGAAATGCAAAGGTGTGATTGTGAGAAACCACTGACCCGCTGTGGAAAACAAATGCAATTAAGGCACAGCCCAACCTTAAATACTGCCTACCTGCAGCTCATTGCTACCAAGCCACAGGTGCTGGTAAAAATTGTGTGAAGGAGAAGGTGTGAAGGGATGTAGTGACTAGGGAGAGGGCTGGAGGCAAAGCCTCTCACTTCTCTGCTAGAGTCCGAACACAAAGAGAAAGCTTTTGACGACAGTAGTAGTCTGTGATGAGTTTTTCTGCTAATGTCAGTCGCCATATTTTCACGTGTGACATCTCATGTGGTGATTCCTGTGATGTGCTGCGCAGCAGTCACAGCTCGAGGGTCGAGCTGACTTGCAAATGGAATCACAAATGGATCACAAATGGAAAGTTTAACATTAAAATTGATATAGTTCTCAAAGTGATTCACCCTAAATATTTGGTAAAAAGTAGGTGCGGTATGCCAAGTTCATTTGCACAAAGTTTCAAGAAATTCTTTCACCGGTAACAGTGTTGTAGGATGGCTGCATGTACTGTTCCTGTAAATGTGTGTGTTTTGGACTGGGTTGTACCTTGCATGAATAAATAAAGTGGGGGGTGTTTTATGTGTGAATATAATTTTATATAAGGTTGTTTTATTTTTAAAGTTTGTAACTGCAACAATGTGTTTTGTCTAGTTTCACGGTGCGTAATTGACGAATAAAGAAGTTGCACCCGTCAGAGACTCTCTGCACTTATTTTGTAAGGCTGAGGGCTGCTACAATTTTCCTCAACTATGTTAGTCACAGGGTGAGGGAATATAAAAAGGGCTCCACTTAGATGTTTTTGGTGTCAGGGATATGCACGCATGGCTGCAGTATGTAGAAGACAAATGTTCAGGTGTCAAAGATGTGGGAAAGAGGGATGTCTAGAGGATGAATGCAGTTTGTTAAAGGAGCAGGCAGTGTGCTTTCACTGTGGGGGTGGGGGAGGACATGAAATTGGTTGACCAGAATGTGATAAAAATAACATGAAGATGAACAAGAGAAAATTTCTGGTGTTTAATGCAATGGTGAATATTTGTTGGCGGGACACTGAAAATAAAACCGAGACAATCAAAATGGTGGTGGATGCTGCTAAGAAGTTTTTGGGGATATTAGACGAAAGTAGAGGAGGAGCTTCAGGGAATTTTGGAAAGTGTATTTAGTGGCAGGAGGGTATCAGGAGGATAAGATTTGAGAAATGTGGGATTGGAGTACGGGTGGGTTGTAGTCAGGAGGTGGGGTTTTTTACGAGAAAAAAAATAGCTTCAATAGACTGCACTACACACTCCGGTACAGTTGGTGGCGGTAAGCAACAGTTGGTGGCGGTAGGCAAACTGTAAATAAAAAAAATATAAAGAAGAAGAAGAAGTCTCGCGTAATTTTTTTTAGAAGTCTCGTAAACTAGCTGCAGAAACTCTGTATGCTCAGATTCGGTAGCCTACGACGCTGGCAAGCGATTGATTGTGTTCTACCAAGCAGATGAATGGTGACATAAGCCTTAAAAATGCTGTCGCGTTTGCTGAAGGAACACCAAGCTAAGCAAAACGAAAGGAAAGAACTTCAAGGTATTTAAAAATCTCGGGCTGTTTCTTGTTCCTCGAGTGTGGGGCCGACTTTCCTCTGCATCTCGCCGTTATCCTACTTTGCTGTTCCGGTGAACGACGACTGGATAAGGGGTCGGATCCCAGCGAAACCTCGACTCAGTCGTCGGTGGGCGGGTTTTGGATTCCATTCTACCTGGGGAAGTTGTGATTGGTCGTATTGTCCTCCGCTCTAATTTTTAGTTGGTCGAATGGACTCGGCAATTCGCCATGAATGCAGTTGTTTGCGGAAGTAATGAAGCTTGCTGGCTAGCGTGTGTATGTGGTAGCATTGGCCAACTCTAGATAATCTTATATATGTCTGCTGACCAGCCTTTGCAAAAAGAATAAAGTGTACTTATCTGACTGATACACTTATTTGCTTTAGTCCGTTTCTTGTAAACAAGATAAAGATTTTTTTTGTTCGTGGATTCTCTCCAATTTAACGTTAGGTGCAGTGAGTCGCGGACGGATAACGTTATGTGCCTTTTTTCCCACCTGACCCTACTTTGATGCTGCATTTGGCCATCGAGCCAGGTCAATAAATGCTGTTTGGAAAGGCTTTCTCGAAGCCCTATATTATTGTTAACCTCCACAATAAACGAATTGGTTTTTCACAGTCGGTCCTAGAGGACAATGCATGCTGGTTTCCTCTCACTGTCGATCGACGGTCATCTTTGTTTTAGTAAACAGATCCGTATAACCCTATGAGAGTGCAGCTTAATTGGAACATAAATAGTGACGTCATTTTTACAGAATACTAGCTGACCCAATTTTGATGACATTTACAACCTCTTGATACCCCATGCAATAGGTTAGTTATATGATTTGTCTTTAGATGATTTTTTACCTCAGTTGATAGTAAGGGTTTACTGACAGGTCCATACATATTTGGATGGTGACACAATATTGAACATTTGGCTTCATATGCATCCACAGTGGACTTGAAATGAAACAGTCAATATTTTCTTGAAGAGGAGAGGTTCGGCTTTCATTTAGTTGTTTTGTCCGAAGTTTGCTTGAACCATGTCGGAAGTATTGACCACCCAGTTTTTTGGGCTCATCACTTAAATTGTCATTTTTGATGCTGTGTTGCAAACAGTTTCAAATCAAATACAGCTGCATTCTGGAACCTGAAGACATCACCAAACTCATGCTTTCTTCCCTGAAGATACTCTGCCAGGCCTTTGGTGCAGCTGTCTTCAGTTCCTGCCTGTTTTTTGGGTGTTTTCTGTTCTGTTTTTCCATCTGCTTGTGAAATGCAGGCTGTTGTGGATTTAAGTCAGGTGATTAACTTGGCCATTATCAAAATTTCCACTTCTCTGCCTGATAACAAATTTTGACCTGCTTTTTGGGTGAGCTATGGGTCATCATCTGCCCCATGATGTGCTGTTTATTTTAAAACATTTTGGGTAATTGTAGTGGGTAATATAGCCATGTACAATTCAGAACTTGTCCTACTGTTTTCATGTAAGAGAATCATTTACATTTACAGCCATCAAGTGGATTTTTATTTTTTTTTTACATTTTTAGGGCAACCTATCTGGTATTCCTGTATTTGAGTCTTAGCAATGGTTGCGATTTTCTTGAAAACGTGTGTATTTTCTCTGGCGATTCTCTCTCTTGATTGTTAACTATGACACATGGGCTTACCTCCTAGAAGTTGTTCTGGTCAACTGGATATAAGCATTCTTGTTATCCAGTGCAGTTGTTATCCACAGTTTTCCTGACTGTTTTGTTTTCCTAAGCTCACCACTGCATTCTTTTGTACAGTAAGAACCACATAGTTAATAAAGCCGGACCAAATGTTTTCTCTGCTCCACTGAATGGTTATTATCCTGCTTGGCCTCTGGGCCAGTTGGGCTTATGCTGTATTTAGATGCCTTTATCATGGTCTGCCGTGCGTCCATAAACTTTTTTCCCTGTTGGCGCTCTAGCGCCTTCAGTTTTTCACGGATCCTTTTCATGTTTTATATGCCTGTATATGGGATGAAAATCTAGGCCAAATTAGATTTTGGCCTTGTCTGGCCAAGCGGGCGCAGTGGCTTTGCGACTTTATTTATTTATTTTCCTCAGCCTAATGATGGCTTGCTTAACTCTCAGTGAGTGCTCTTTGGACTTAATATTTTTGAGTTAACAGCAGCAGATTCCAAATGAAAATGGCACGATTGAAATCAGTTCTGGGCTATTTAGCAGTTAACATGATTAGCATTTTCATTTTTTACAAATCATAAGATCTAAAGATCAAACCTAATGTGCTCATTGTTATTCCCTGCAGAGAGACGGAGGCGAGAGGCAATAGCAGCTGCCACGAGTTTGACTGAAGCCCTGGTTGACCATCTTAATGTTGGGTAAGCCCCAGAACTCTGCTTACATTTTTCCATGCGCTTATAAAATGGGGGCACCGTAGAGCCCTGCCTGCTTGTCATACTGTTAAAGGATTATTCATTCATCTGAGTGGGATGAATCATGTGACACTGAACACCACCAGTGTGCCAGTCCCCACAACTGATCAGGCCATCTTTTTATGACTAACCAGGGCAATTTTAGATGGCTGTAATTGCGTGATATGAGTATAAAGTTTCTCCACATTCTCTTCTCGTATGTGGTAAGGTGTCAGGTTCAAATAAGCTGTGAACTCACTGTCTTTACAGTGCCTGGTTTAAGGGCATTCTGGGATTTGAGGATAAAAGGGAGAACGTATCTTATGACTGTTGAGCTGTGGATGGTGCATGTGGTGATGTATGCCTGTACACTGCACTGTTGTTAATTATGGAAATGGCGCTCGTTTTTATCCTCTATATCTCAGCGAGACTATGTACTGCTTGAGAACTGGTAGTGTGTGAAAACTGTCATTTATTGATTTTTTTAATGCGTGTCGCATCGGGGAACTTAAATTGACTGTTCCTGCTTCTTTTAGACTACAAACACCCAAATGCCCCGTCACCTGCCTTTCAAAACCCAGCTAATAAGCATGTAACCTATTCTCTATTGCGCACTGTAGGTGTCTGACTGGGCCAATTAAAAGCATAACCCGAAGCCATAATACTATTTTAAAAATAGAAATTTGTTTTCAGGATATCATTCTGAGATTTTGGAAAAGGTCAAAATTGGAATGGGATAAACGTAGCCGGCAGGGCCAGTATGATGGATCTGTGGTTTGGGAATCTCTGTGGGTATGAGCATCTGTGAAATGACTGCAGTGCTATGAGTCAGAGGCCTATATGGGAGTAATGTAGGTGTGCGGTGGAAATGAAACTGCCCCCCCAGCACCACCCCATTGCCCACCCCGTGATCTGGGGGTGTCGAGTCTTTTGCCTGTGGCACCAGGGTGTCGGTACTACTGGGCGCTCTCAGTTCCACCGCTGCTTTGTGTCTCTCTAACGCTTCTCCTTTTGGCCTCTATTACGTTACCGTCAGTCAGTGCATCTTGATACTTCTGGCCAATTGTCGTGAGTGAATGACTAAGCATTTGAGTTTGCCGTAAGCGGCTCTTGCCGGATTCCTGTAGCGGTGGTAAATGTGGAAACTGCTGCTGTGTGTGTGGTTTTTTTTTTTTCTTTTTTCTTTTAAATATACAGGCTTTCTAAGGGAGTGAGTATGGATGCATTGCTCAGACACTCCTCAGATGGCATTTTCTTCACAAGCATGGTCTGAGAGGAGTTTCAAAAATCTTTGCTAGCTCGATTCCCAAACACATCACTGTACAGTACTTTCTTTCTTTCACTGTGTCCAAGGTGTGAGATGGATTGCGAGATGGTGGAGGCAGGGAATAAGAAAAGGAAAAAAGGAATTGAAAATGAGGGAGAAAAAAGAAAATATGTGGTTGGAATGAAAGTAGATGAGAAGGGATATCGGGCCAACCGTGTTTTTTCAGAAGTCCATGGGGTAAGGAAATTTGTGAGGTGGGGGAGGTCAGGGGAGTAAAAATTACTAGAACTGGGCTTGTTATTATTGAGTGTTGTTCAAGGAGGCAAAGGGACAAAGCGTTAAAAATTAAAGTCTACGACGGAGCAAAAGTCGTATGTTTTTATTTAGGGATAGGACACTTTTAAAAGGGGTTATTAGCGGCGTCCCTTTGGATATTGAAGCGGAAGCATCTTTGAAATTGACGGGGTATATCGGAATGGAGAAGAGCGAAGGAGTAATTCACTGGTGTTAGTTTGAAGGGGAGATGCCACAGAGGGTGTTCTTAGATTATGTTAGTTATAGGGCGAGGGCATATGAGAGGGTTCCACTGTGGTGTTATTGGTGTCAGGACTATGGGGATGTGGCAACGGTTTGCCAAAAAATAATTGGAAGGTGTGGGAAAGATGTTTGTAATGATGAGGTATGTGAATTGACGAAGGAGCAGCCTGTCTGTTTTCACTGTGGGGGAAATCTACTGAACTCTATTGTCATTATCTTGCTATCAACTAGCTAGCCCGTGGAGGATGGGCTTCCCCACTATAGCCGGGTTCCTCCTGAGATTTCTTCCCACTGGAGAGTTTTTTCTCTCCACTCTTTGAGGATTTTTCTCCCTACTGGGAGTTTTTTGCCTCATTTGCTGTAGTGGGGAATAGGCTGGGCACAGCGCTTTCTGTGACTCATCTGACTGTAAAGCGTCTTCATGACAGTTTATCTGTGAAAAGCGCTATACAAATAAATTGAATTTGAATTTGAAATCACGAGGTGGGGGCATTACACTGTGAACGTAGGAAGTTTGAGAGGGAAGTGGAACAAACATGAGCACGGGGGAGAATGTCGTACGCAGAAGCCACAAAAAAGGTGCGGGCAGAAAAGAAGATCATTGTGACAGAACCCAACAGAATGGGAAAGCAAAATGAGAGGGGTGAATCGGGATTGATAAATATGGACAGACGGAGATTTTTGGCATTCATTGCTATGGTTCTTAATTGTGCAAGCGAAATAGAATATGTTATGGCCCCAATTTGTTATGACACTTATGACAGCAAGGGATGAAAGACAAAATTTTAAAACTCAAACAAATTTAATTAAACAAAGACCAACACAAACCTACAATTTATACTACTGACCAAGATTGATAATATACAAGAAAAAAAATATTTACTGTCCCTTGAGATGGGGTTGCTTGGTGATGTTCCGGGTGAGGAAAATGCTCCAATACAGGCAAAAATCCACAAAAAGCTTCACAGGTCATGAAAAGAGTGACATGTCTGATCAAATGTATCCTTCTCCTTGCAATTTCTCCTACTACTTTACTCTTTCAATTTTCCTCTTTATATACTCTTTTGCAGACCCCTCCCACCCTTCAGATATTTTTCAATTCTCTGGGAATTTCCGTCTCAGACATGCCCAGGACATGCCCAAACCTAGCTCCAGACTGGGCTTAACAAAAAAAAAAAAAAGGTCAATACTGCCATCTAGTGGCTTCTTTTCACATTACAAAACCAAATCAGAGAGGATTAGGATGGTGGTAGATGCTGCTAGGGAAATTCTTAGCATTTTGGATGTGAAGGGGGATGAAATACAGGGGATTTTGACGCGAGGCTTTGGTGGAAATTACATACAAGAGAAATGGGGATATTTATGTTGAATTAATCCAGTAGTTGGCGGTAATACATCAGCAGGTCTGTCAACTGCCATCAAAATGAAAAGAAGAAGCGTTACTTTCTAAATCTTTTGCCATTTGTTTTTAGATACATATTATCTTTTTCAGGGTCACAGGGGGAGTGGGCTGTCCTAGCATAGATTGGGTAAGCTTCCCAAATATCTAGAAATGGCATGTGGGCCTGACCAAACAGAATAGTCCCCATATATCAACAGCATATTGGAAGAGTTGTTGTTTGAGCTTTGTTCATACCTTACACATTATGAGCTATGTGTCACTTGATTATATTTCACCATGCCAAAGCTGTTACTCAGCACTGATATATGCAACCGTTATGGGGCACACTGTGTTGTATAGCATTGTTGGTGCTCTTTCATTAGCCAAAGGGCATGTATGGGTTATTTTATTAGAAGTTCACACACTGGATTGAAGCTCCCTAACATTTATTCACTATGTGCAACGTTTTAACTACTCACAGGGTCTTCATCAGACAAATGCCTGATTTGCAACATCATCAAATTTGTAGATGATGCTAAATGAAAAGGTTTGGCTAACTAAATAGAGTCTACTATAGTGATTCAGGATGATTCAGCTGGAATTCAGAAGTGGGCAGAAATGTGGCAAATGAAATTCAACTTGGCCAAATGTTAAGTTCTACATGTCGAAAATAAAAGCATTAGAACACTTAAGGAGGTTTAAAACTGGAATGTGCTCAACTTGATAAAGATTTGGGAGTCATGGTTCTCCCATTGCGATTTTGATTACTTGGTCCCACGGCCTTTTTTTTTTTTTTTTCCCCCAACAAAATTGAAACAAAAATGCATTCTGGGGTGATGGTGGGACACTTCCCCTACAATGTGGATTGAATTGGATATTAATGCGAAGCAGTCTCATTGGAATTCTATTGACCCATTATTGGCTTGCTGTTTATGTGGCTGATGTCAAATAAACCAATTCATAAGGTATGTGACAATACTTCAGGCATAATTCTATATTCTTTTTATTGCAAATCTAAAATTTTCTTTCAAAGATGGGAACAATGGCAGAGAATATTGTTAGATACCGTCTACTGCAACGTTACAATTGAGACCATTTTGCAATAAAAAAAAAGTTCAAAAATGCATTCCAATGAATAATGTATGTTGGATATTGTTTCTTTTGGATGATTTTGGTCTGGCAACATCCAAGCTTAATTTATCCAGGACCCCTAAGGATTTTTCAAAGACCCTGGAGGATTTAGATTGGAACCTGAAGAGTAGCCTAGGATTTTGCAAGATCCTTGAGGATAAGGGTCATTCCATGTCAGATCACTCAATGGATGTCACCCCACCTCGTCAGATTTTGCTGAAATTTGGTTTCAAGGGTGGTTTTTGCTGGCAAAGCTGAAATTCCAAATATCAGCTCAATCCGACCAGTGGTTCCTGAGTTATGGCCCACCCAATTTGGCAAAAATCAGCCAAAATGGGGGTACTAGCCGATATTTGACCACCCATATCTCAGCAAACGGTGGGGCTATCACAATAAAATTGGTGTGTATAGACTGGAAATTCACCAAGGAATCCAAATCTGGCCAGATTTTTTCGGGTACTTTGATATGGAACGACCCTCAACCAAGGATTTAGGCAAGATCCTTGATGATTTTCTAGGATTTTCCTGGGGTCTTCAAGGATCCTGTTGAGGATTCTGCAGGATCCTTTAGGATCTTTTCAAGCATCTTGTCAGACTTTCATACAGGATCCTTACAAGGTTTCTCACTAGGGTAGATTGTGCAGGGATCTTTATTTTCAAGGATCCCTCAAGAATTATTGCAGTATCATGGTTCACCATTCTAGGTTCTACTTGGATCCTTGTTTTTCCAGATCCTTGAAGGTCTCTTGAAGGATTCTGTCCTTGCAGGATCCCAATGAGAGGATTCCTACCAGGGACAGTTAGGTTCACTTTTGAAATTGGAATACGGTGGGCCTAGTTGGGCTGAATGGCCTGTAAGCACAACTCATCATATGTTATGTTGTGTTGTGTTGTGTTGTAATATGCACACTGTGTCTTTCCTTGGCAGGGTGGCTCAGGCTTATGTTAACCAGCGCAAACTGGACCATGAGGTGAAAACTCTCCAGGTTCAGGCCAGTCAATTCGCCAAGCAGACAGCCCAGTGGATCAGCATGGTGGAGGGTTTCAACCAGGCCCTCAAGGTAAGAGCCTCGACCCAAACTCCAAACTGCGTCAGAACCTTCCCCATCTGACCCAAATCAAACATGATCAGAACCCTCTCAGCTTTATTGAAAGTACAAACCCCAATTCCAATGAAGTTGGGATGTTGTGTAAAACGTGAGTAAAAACAATACAATGATTTGCGAATCTTTCTTCACTGATATTCACTTGAGCACACTACAAAGGCAAGGAATTAAAACTGATCAAGTTTTTTTTTTTTTGGCAAATAATCACTCATTTTGAATTTTATACCTGCAGCATGTTCCTAAATAGCTGGGACAGGGGCATGTTTATCACTGTGTTACATCACCTTTCCTTTTAACAACACTCAATATGCAAATACGATGGAAAGACGCGCATCAGCTGGTGAAGTTATAACCAAAAACTGGTGCCTCTCAGAAAGAGGGGGATAAAAATGCAAATATCAAAGGAAGAAGTCCTGGAGCACACAGTTATATAAGGCGATTTATTAAGGTTTCAGCGTTTTGACTCTGTAGAAGACCTTGTGTCGAAATGTTAGTCACCTGCACCTTAATAAATCGCCTTGTATAACTGTGTGCTCCAGGACTTCTTCCTTTGATATTAACACTCAGTATGCATTTGGGAGCTGAGGACACTAATTGTTGAAGCTTTGTTGGTGGAATTCTTTCCCATTCTTGCTAGATGTACGACTTCAGTTGCTCAGCAGTCTAGGGTCTCCGTTTTCGTATTTTGCATTTCGTAATGCGCCCACATTTTCAGTGGGAGACAGGTCTTGACTGTGGGCAGGCCAGTCTATTACCTGCACTCTCTTACTATGAAGCAGAATGTGGCTTGGCATTGTCTTGCTGAAATAAGCAGGGACATCCCTGAAAAAGACGTCACTCGGATGGCAGCATATGTTGCTCCAAAGCCTGTATATACCTTTGAGCATTAATGGTGCCTTCACAGATGTAAAGTTACCCATCCCAACACATCACACACCACAGCACACTTTTCCACTTTGCGTCAGTCCATCTCAGATGAGCTCAGGCCCAGAGAAGCCGGCGGCGTTTCTGAGTGTTGTTGATATGTCTTTCACTTTGCAAGGTACAGTTTTACCTTACGCATGTAGATGTAGCAACAAACTGTGTTAACTGACAATGGTTTTCCGAAGTGTTCCTGAGCCCACATAATAATATCCTTGACAGACTGATGTTGGTTTTTAATGCTGCGCCGCCTGAGGGACCGACAGTCATGGGCATTCAGTGTGTTTCGGCCTTGCCACTTACATGTAGAGATTTCTTCAGGTTATCTGAATCTTTTGATGATATTATGGACTGTAGATAATGAAATCCCTAAATCCCTTGCAATTACACGTTGAGAAAGGCTGTCCTTAAACTGTTGGACTATTTGCTGACGCAGTTGTTCACAAAGTGGTGAACCTCACCCCATCCTTGCTTGTGAACGACTGAGCCTTTCAGTGATGCTCCTTTTATACCTAATCATTACATTAATCTGTTTCCAATTAACCTGTTCACTTGTGCAGTGTTCCAAACAGGTGTTTTTTGAGCATTCCTCAACTTTCCCAGTGTTTTATTTCCCCTGTCCCAGCTTTTTTGGAACTTGTTGCCTGTATAGGTCAAAAAGGATTTGCAAATCATTTTCTGTTTTTAGTGACATTTTACACAATGTCCCAACTTCATTGGTATTGGGGTTTTTAAGTTGGAACCTACCTCCTCTTATCCAAACTCAGTCAGAACCCTCCTACCCCATCTGATCCAAAATGGTCAGAACCCACCACATCTGATCCAAACATGATCAGTACCCCCACCTGGTCTGACCCATATAAGGTTGGAATACACCCATCTTACCCAAACCAGATCAGAGCCCCCTCCGTTGGAGCCAAACTGGTCTCTCCAATGCCGTCAGGATGGCAAAGCCAGACAGCGGCAGACTCTCCAGAACTGGTACCTTGCGCGAGACCGCATTGGGCTCGTGTAATCAAGCTCATGAACTCCTCGTAGTAGGAGGATTACTTGAAGTAGCTGCATGCACATTCCCCATGGAAGGAGTCTGTCTGAAATGGATTCTGTTGGCTTTCGGGCCTGTGGTCTGGAGTATGTTCTGTTTTCTTTTTCGCATTTTCACACAGTGCTGATTGGGATCTGCCTGCATGCTCTACCCGGCTCTGTGGCTCAGATGTGAGGTTATTTTGTGATATCTCCTCAGCGGCAGCACAGTGTTTGCATTCCAACGTCACAAACGTTCTGACGTTATCTTATAAGGTCGGATAGGCCCAAGCTGGGTTTACTCCCGACCAGGAATGATGAAAGAAAAAAGGTTGGAACTACTCAAAAACTCCATGCATCCCTCAAAAAAATTAGTTTTTTTTTTTTTTTCATTTTTTCAACTTTCCAGGGCATTTTTGTTTTTTCGAAAGCTGCTGAAGTACCATTGGAAGATTGAGGATCTGCGCTCATTCCATAATATATCTGACAGGACTGTTTTTCAGAATACATTTCAATATATGAAGGAAGAAATTATATCTTTTATTTTCTCGCGTTGCATTGTCTTTGTAATATCTTGGTCATGTATTTGATTTCAATTTGAGATGATGTGTAGCGTCATAGCCTTGTCATCACTTATCTGGTGGTGTAATGGGGGGTGGGGGGGTATTTGGGATAAGACTATTGTTGACTACCGCTGCTGTGACCTTTGCACTGCCCAGCCAAGAAAAGTCACTCGCTCTTAATATTTTTTTCGACTGACTTTAGCTTAATTTATGGAATTCATTCGCCGTGGCATCGTTTCAGTTCGCTCAAGCAGTGTCACAACATTTATTTCTGTTCAGAGTTGCATTAATTTTTTGCAAGGATCTTTTTTTGATGATGGGAGAGTAGGACTGCTGTGTATGGTCTCAATGGGGTAAAGATCTAGACCCTATGGTAGCCAATTTATGTGTGACAATATGTCTCATGCTCCCTGAACCACTGTTTCACGACTTGAGCTGGATGAATCCTGGAATTGTCATCTTGGAATATGCCTGTGCCATCAGGGAAGAAAAAATCCATTGATGGAAAAACCTGGTCATTCAGTACATTCAGGTTGTCAGCTGAACTCATTTTTTGGGCTCATGCATATCATTGCTGAACCTAGACCTGACCAACTGAAGCAGCCCCAGATCATAACACAGCCCCCACAGGCTTGTGCAGCTGGTGCTAGGCCTGATGTGTGCAACACTTCATCTGCCTCTCCTCATACCCTGATGTGCCCATCACTCTGGAACAGGGCAAATCTGGACTCATCAGATCCCCAGCAAATTGAAGCCTTTTTTTCCAATGAGCCTCACTGATTTGTGGGGGGGGGTTTTTTTTTTTTTTTTTTTTAAGGCTACTCGGTATTTAGTCCCAATCCCTTGAATTCCCTTCACATTGTGTGCATGGAAATGCTCTTTCACTATTACACATTGCCATGAGTTCTGCAATTGATCTTTTTAGCTCATCTGACAAAGTCAGGTGAGCTTATGTCATGGCTTGTTTGTTCGTCGTTCGTCGTCGTCGTTTGTCGTTCGGCCATATTGAAAATCACATAATTGGCCATCTGAAAGCTATTTATGCTCATATTCAGCTGAATTTTGCTATGTAGTTAGTACGTGGCAAGATACATCACATATCATACGGCTTCTTCCATATTTCGAATTTTGACCTTGCTTTGACCTTCAACTTTATACAACCCCTGTGAATTACATTGAAATCTTTCAAAATCATCTTCTCCGAAACTACTTGGCCAATGAAGCCAAAACTTGGCAGGTATCTTCCTACCCATCAGGACACTAAAGTGTGTTCAAGGCTTTTTGATCCGATTTTAAATATGGCTGCTTCGGTGGCCATTTGAAAATGACATTAATCACCATCTGAAAGCTATTTGTGCATATATTCAGCTCTATTTTGCTATGTAGGTAGTAGGTAGCAAGATGCATGACATATAATTCCGGGTTTAAATGTCAAGGTCACTGGAGGTAATAAACAAGTTGAAATCTTGCCTTTGGCTACTGGTCAAAAGTGGGCATGCAAGAAAGTCCCTGGGTTTTTGATGACTAGTTTGAGTTAAACTGCTTCTTACACACCCTTGAGTGGTCAGGTGAGCTACAGGGCCCGTGGCACTATTTTCTTCTTGATGATCTGATTTGATCGAACTTTTAAGAGATCTCCGATCACCATCGTTCAAAATTTTTTTTTCAGACCAATAATTTGACCCTTCTGAAACGGAGTAACACCTTTTCCACGACGACAGGATATTCTTTCGACGTGGTTGTGAAAGAAGTTAGAAGCTCCCCACTGCATCAGTCAAGGTTAAATAACTTTTTGCCTGTTGAAACTTGAATCATATTGATCGAGACAGTAATTATCCAATAGAAGGTTCTTACCCATTTCCTTTGTTAAATCCAGACGGTGAATTTTTTTTTTTTTTTTTTGACGAGTCAGTGTTATTGTAAATGAATCGAGAGCTGGGTTTCGGTAAAACTTGATTTGCTGCATTATGGGTGCACTGGTAGAGTACTTGTCTAGTTTTGGCAAAACAGGAGCTCCTTTCTGTTGAACAGGGGTGTAATCTGGAATTTGTTATCTGAGCTGGATGCAAAATATCATGATTGGGAGTTTCTCTGCCTAAATAAGGGACTCCAGATCCTGCTTCTTTATTTCCATAATGGACAAAAATTCACATCTCAAAAGACTGTCCATAACAGCAGTGACTTTGGGTCCATTATGTCTTGCTTTTGATGTTTTGCTGTTATAGTGAATACATGCTAGCCATGACTGGCTGAGCATACCCTTGGCGTTAGCATTTGGTAAGCATTGGGTTAACATTTTGTGGCTTTACACCTCAGAGTTGTTAATGGGAATCGTTTGTGTTCTGTTTACGTACCCACACCTGTATTTATGAGATGGAGGATATTGCTAAGTAAATTACCCCTATATTGCGGCATCAAAACACAGTACTGACATGATACTGGTGAGAGTGCTTGTGCGTGCCTCTATCCTGCTCTGATTTACCCTTCCTACTGGGCAGCTGTGCTGCAGTTTAGATGTGCGTATTACATGCATTGATGTGTGGCTGGTCATCAGTAGAGCCAGCGGAGCGGCTGTGAGCTGTGGATGGACAAGCACCTGTTGTGGTTACATCAGACAGCTACTTCTCTCCAAGGCTTTAGAGATATCTATGTGCGTGCGTGCATGTGTGTGTGGTTGTGCGCATGTGTATGCATGAGCCTGTGGGTATTTGTTTGTGTATGGGTGCATACACTGCCCTCCATAATTATTGGCACCCCTGGTTAAGATGTGTTCTTTAACTTCTAATAAATTCAGTTTTTTTTTCTAAATCATATAGGACCACAATGAGGAAAATCCAACCTTTTCAATGGGGTTGAGGTCTGGGGACTGAGATGGCCATGGGAGGAGCTTGATTCTGTGTCTGGTGAACCATTTCTGTGTAGATTTGGCCACAAGTTAGGGTCATTATCTTGCTGAAAGACCCAGTGACGACCCATCTTCAGCTTACAGGCAGAGGCCACCAGATTTTGATTTAAAATGTCCTGGTATTTCCAAGCGTTCATGATGCCATGCACCCTAACAAGGTTCCCAGGGCCTCTAGAAGAGAAATAGGCCCACAGCATCACCGATCCTCCTCCATACTTTACAGTGGGCATGAGGTGCTTTTCTGCATACTCACTTTTGCGTTCCGCCAGACCCGCTTAGAGTGTTTGTTGCCAGAAAGCTCTATCTTGGTCTCATCTGACCAAAGCACACAGTCCCAGTTGAAGTCCAGTACCGCTTGGCGAACTCCAGACGTTTGCGTTTATGATTGTGAGCGAGAAAAGGTTTTTTTCTGTGCATGCCTCCCAAACAGCTTGTTGGCATGTAGATCACACCTGGTGGTTGTTTTTGAGACTTTGTGACCCCAAGATGCTACCATTTGTTGCAATTCGTTAGCAGTGAGCTTTGGAGAACTTTTTATTTCTCTTACCATCCTCCTCACTGTGCGTGGTGGCAAAATAATTTTGCGTCCTCCTCCAGGCTTGTTTACCACTGTTCCAGTTGTTTTAAACTTCTTAATGATTCCTCTGACAGTAGATATGGGCAGGTGCAGGCGAGCGGCTATTTTCTTGTAGCCATTGCCTGACTTGTGAAGGTCGACACACATCTGCCTTACTTGAATGGTGTGTTCCTTTGTCTTTCCCATGTTGAAGAGTGGATAAGAGAAATGGCCTCTGTGTCACGTCATATTTTTACCCCAGGGAAACAGGAAGTGATGAATTACTAATTAAATGTTCCTAGATACTCTGATAAACTTTGTTAACTACTGTAGAAATGACAGAAATACTTCAATTACATTTATTTCCTAGGAATTGTTAGGGGTGCCAATAATTGTGGAACAGGTGATTTTATGAAAAATAATTATTTCTTTCTTGGGGATTTTTTTCCCCTTAAAATTCACTTGAGGTGAAGGTTACATTTTTCTACAATTTTCAGTGTGAAAATTGCGTCTGCAATAAAAATTGAATTTAAGGCTTTCAACACATCTTAACCATGGGTGCCAATAATTATGCGGGGCGCTGTATGTGCGCCAATAAAGCTGAAAGTCTCCAGAGCCATTTAGGATATGTATGTTGATGGATGTGCGTAGTGTGAATTATTGTTTAAGATGGGGAGGGCGGGTTCTTTTTTTTATTTATTTATTTATTTTTTGGATGGTCAGGAGAATGCGTGTGTGTGTGTGTGTGTGTGTGTGTGTGTGTGTGTGTGTGAGAGATGAAAGCTGATTGTCTCCAGAGCCCTGGAGTATGTGAGGGATGAGTGTGAGATGGATGAGCATGAGATTGTGGTTAAAGGTATTTTTACAGTCAGTACAGCATATCTGACTCACTGCGCTGAAATGCTTTGGCCCTTTACTCAGTCTGAAAGAGCAACACTCAAATATCCTTCACTCCAACTGTATCAGTTTACCTTCAGCCGTTTACTCACAAAGAGTTGAGTCATTTTATGAAAGGATTCACCTTCTTTAGATTTACTTCCCCTCGTCCTCCCAAAATCCCCTATCCCCAGCCCTTCTGTGTAATGGGCCTGTGTAATAGGCCAAATGAAGTGAGTCATTTAAGTGTGCCTTCATTAACAGCCAGAACATTCCCGTGGAGATTTGGTTTATTAATCCAGGATGCCCTCTTGTGGCATTGACAGGTTACTTCAAGTCGGCTTATGGGGGCAGATTGCTGAGTTTACACTGAAGGGTTGCGGTTCAAAGCATGGTCCTCAGGAATTGTAATGTATGCTGCAGTTTTCTTGTGGTTTCATTCTACTGTCTCTTAGTCTACCTCGACTGCAGTTTGAAATCCCCGATATGTCTCGTCACCAGGTTTCAGAAAAAGTTGACATTGGCCTACTACGAGAAAGGAGAGAGAACGTCTCAAAGATGGTCGGCCCCCATGAAATTCATATTTTGAAATTGTGGCCCCCAGAAAAAGAAAAAAAAAAATTTGAATAGCCTGCCCTACACTTTTAAAATCCTATTTCAGTAAGCCACACCACAGGAGGTCAAGGAGCACACAAATACAAATGCATCAAAACTCCTCTTAAACCTTTTGTCGTATTTGCCATAACTTCATGTCCATGATTCGCTGTTGGCCCAGATTTACCATTTTTGATTCTGTAAATACTGCTCTTCATTAAGAACCCCAAGACCATCCTCCGTCACCCCACTCACAGTTAGTGACAAGTTTAATTTGCTTCTACGCTGGCCCTGTTCAGCTCGCATGCATCATTGCTGCTTGCAGCTATGATGTTAGTTGTCTTTGGTCTTGGCTCTACGGCAAATGTAATTCAATGTCATGTTAAATGTGTATAGGTATTGCTCTATGATATGTGTAATTCAATGTAATGCTCAACCTGCTTGTGTCTTGCAGGAAATTGGAGATGTGGAGAACTGGGCACGCAGCATCGAAATGGACATGAGGACAGTTGCCACGGCATTGGAGTATGTCCAAAAGGGCCAACTGCAGGCGGCTTCCTCGTAAATACTGTGACTATGAAGAACCACCCACCAATTAGAATTAACTTGCGCCTCTACAATTATTTCAGTTCCGCCCCTGCCTGACCACCCCCCCACAGTTCTGAACTGGCATTTGAATGATTACCGACCGCCGTGAATGCGTACAGGGGTCTCGGGCGCTTTGCATTAACAGCTGGCGTAACAAGGCCCCACTGGCCTATATTAAGTCTATTACAGTTATGTATTCATGCTCGTATTTGCAGCGTGAGGTTTTCAGTGGAGTTTTGTAGAAGTGTGTAATGCGCTGTCACATTCAAGACTTTTTCCGGAGTTACACTGCCAGATCTGAAGTCCTCTTGTGCTTCTTTAACCCTTTGAGCGCCGAATACGTTTTTCAAGGAATTCAAAATGTAGTTATCCTGAGCTGTTCAAAACTCATCATGCGCCAACTTGTTTAAAAGGGCTCCCCTGCGGAAGCTCTTTTAAACAAGTTGCCACATGATAGGTTTTCAACAGCATCTGACTTTGATATCTTGCATCATTGGGCAACTATAGTTTCCCATGGCGCTGAAAGGGGTAACACTCACTTCAAAGCTGAAAATTGTAGTCAATTGAAGCCACTATTTCTTTCCAGCACAGTCTTCAAGGGTTGAGAAGAACAGGTTTTCTGCCCTCCTTTCTGCACAGTTGTAAAGATCGTCTGGCCAATCAGGTAGCTCGTTTAATCAGCTTTGAGGAGGGGAAACCAGCACTGCACTGGATTTGAGGCCCAGATTTGAGTATCCCTGTTCTGAGCTGCTTACACGTGCGGAAAAGTTCCTCGTATAGTCACAGATTCTCTGTTGCTGTTTGCTTCTAATGAAGCATGTCCCCTCCCTTAAACTTACTATATGGAAAATAAGGAGCGAGAATCTATTTCTGAAGGGCCTCAGTGTCTGGTCTAGGACCAGAGTTAAACCTGCAGGCACTGCGGCCCTCCGGGACTGGAATTAAACCAGCAGCCTTTGCGGCTCTCTAGGACAAAATGCAGACCCACAGGCACTGAGGCCTTCCAAGAACAGAGTTAATCCTGCTGATACTTCTGAATATGATGATTTTCCCCAAAGTAGTGATGCTGTTTGTATTAATGATCTGTTCCCCTGCCATGTGATCTAATATCGGTTTGTGGCTGCATATTGTTTTTTTATCTACTATCTTCAAGTATTCCTGTAACATTTACTTGTATGATCACTCATCTCGGCATTAAATGAACGTTGTACCTTTTGTGTGTTCATTTACGTGTTTGCGTATTCAACACTGGTTAGAGATCGATGTTGTCAGCTTGTAGATGTAGATGAAGCTCATAGTGAAATGAATGCAGGGGGGTTCGCTGCCCATTTGGATGTTTGAAAATTTAAAATGAAGGTCCGTATAGTCCATGGGCTGCATGGGGTCCCCATGCCCCCCCCCCCCCCCCATACACAGGGCTCCATTGGTGATATGTTGATATACCTATGGACATACTTCATCAAAAACTGATGTTAACATTGCACCCACTTGACCAAAAGTACCGTTTAGGCCCTTTGTTTATGTCTGGCTGGGGTTCCGCAAAATGCTGAAAATTAGTGGTAGGGCAAACTAAAATGCCTGCATCTCAGGAACCCCAGACCCCAGGGCTACAAATCACCCTTCATTCTTTTTGTCTGGATGTCAGCTTCATAGTAGTGTATGATTAAATTTCAACCAATCATATCTAAGGGCTGCAGGGGTCAAAAGGTCACCAAAAATAGGTCATGCTAAAAATCCGTGGCATGAATCACATATTTTGCTGGTTTGCTGCATGATTATCATGATTATGTTCTTTACATCCCTCTGATGGTTTTAGAAAAGGAAGGTTCAATCTGGTTAACCCCTTTCCATCTATAACTGTACTTTTTCTTCACCCCTTTTTGCAAAAAAATGCCCCTGGGAACCACCTAGCCGTATTTCTGTACTTTTACCAGTGCTATTGCATATGTGAAATGGCAGTGTCAGAAATGGCAAAGCACTGAGGCATTTTCTGCCTCAATAAATCCTAAGTTAGCCATTTTCTTACTAGTTCATGAGTTCATGTATGCTTGGCAGACATAAAAATGAGGCTACAAGTCACAGTCACTCTCATCTTCATCTTCTGACCCATCTGAAACATCAAAGTCACTATCTGCTTCTTCCTCTGGATCACTCTTATCATCTTCTTGGTTGATGGTGTCCAGGATATCCACCAGTTCAACAGGCAACACATCTTTCCCGGACCATTTTGGTACCATTTGGACATCTTCTGTAGTCCATCCATGACTGGCAGTGGGTTCTGGTAAATCTACTTTAGGAATGTGTGCTGATTTCCAAATGGCAACCTGGTAATTTACATGCTTAATGTGTTCTTGTAATGAACTTTGACATGGTGGCAATGATTCAAGATCAGTTTTCTTGGACATACTCAGCTTTTTGTCCCTGCCACATTTGAACAGAAGGCCAGTGTATCTGAGTTCATTTATTTCTGTCACCCGCTTGTCCCCCTACAACATGCAAGTGAATTGCTCAATCAAAGTCATCACACCCTCAGTTACTGTCCAGGATTCCCCTAGTCTTGCAAAGGCTGACTGGAATTTTTCATTCCTTTCCAACAATTTCAGCGGTTTGATTTTCCCTTTGGATTGAAATGCGCTGGTACTGTCACAGCCTGTATATGTATGAAATCCAACTAATGCTGTGCAAAAGACAGGGCTGTACGATTCTGCCAGGTTGCTAACATCGATTGAGGACTTTGTGCCTCCCTTTCCAGTTTCAAAAATGATTAGCAGATCTGGAAGTCTATGCGCATGGTGTAACAGTATAAAAAATATGTCTGTGTCTGGACTTTTGACCCGAGCCGTTGAATAACCTGCTTCTCTCGCATACATACAGTACAGCACAACTCTACTCTACTCCCCTCTTGGTTTTAGACTAGTGATTCTATTTCAGTCACTGAGACAGATTCTCCTCTTGAAATCGGCTCATACGCCTTTCCTTCACATATCAGTATCACTTTCCGCCCAAGAAGCATAGGAGCTAAAGATGGACTGCTCCAAACATCTAACAAGATTTCTATGAACTGAACTTTGTTTTCATCATTGGCTAGGAAGTCTTTCCAGTCCCTCAGTCTTTTCATCTGTCTTCCACTCACAATGAGTCGTTCCCCTGCCCCAAGTCTCTGTCGCTCAACCGACTTCATCGACTTTTCATTGTACATGTCGGTGCTCAATATGCAAGCAGATTGCGTCTTCTGCACTGATTCCTCCAACACCTTGTGCGCTATCCCAGCAAATGTGCTCGGAAGGTCATACAACCGATGGAAGACCGCATTTCCATCTTCAACCACAACACACTCATTCGGGTTCAATGGAATTCTAGCATCTCCTGATTTCTCATCTCCTGATTTCTCAACCAAAGACTGCATCCCCTTTGACTTATCTGTCTTGCTGAAGTATCCATCAGCCTGGGCCAGGCTATATGGTTCTAGAGTAAGCTGATATGACATCAGGGACCGTAGGTTTAATCTGATTGCTGAGGTGTGTGCATGAGACGTTTAGCTCCACTTGCTGAATATAGATGGCACTTCAATGTGGCGACCTAATATACACCTGTATGCCCTGTTATACCCACACAAGATGTTTCTTCAATCAGTTTTAAACCCTTAGAAAAGCTTACCTGCATTGATCCTGTGGCATCTGTCGCGTGTATATTACATGTTCCTTTTATTGGCTACAGAATCAAGGCATGGGATCCAAACATGATGTTTGTGGGCCCCATAATGTAGAGTGGCAGTGATTTTGCAGAACAAAAAAGTGAAAGTAAACATGTGATGGTACTTGAGAATTAGCTGAGACAAAGAATTAATTCCAAAGAAAAAAATTAGGGGGCACCACCGCAAGTGCCTAGCACTAGCAGTTGTCAGGAACAGTTTTTGGTTTTCTAGAACAAGACAAAGTACTGTTTTAGGTGGAAAGGGGTTAACCAGATTGAACCTTCCTTTTCCAAAAACATCAGAGGGGTGTAAATAACATAATCATGACGATTCATTTTCGCGATATCAATCTTAAACCAGCAAAATTGCAAAATATGTGATTCATGCCACGGATTTTTAGCATGACCTATTTTTGGTGAGCTTTTGACCCCTGCAGCCCTTAAATATGATTGGTTGATATTTAATCATACACTATTATGAAGCTGACTAGGGGTCTAGGGTTCCTGAGATAGAGGCATTTTAGTTTGCCCTACCCCTAATTTTCAGTGTTTGCTGAACCCTAGCTAGACATAAACAAAGGGCCTAAACGGTACTTTTGGTCAAGTGGGCGCAATGTTAACATCATTTTTTTGATGAAGTATGTCCATAGGTATAACAACATATCACTGACGGGAGGTGCATGGGGACCCCCACGCAGCCCATGGACTAGTATGGATGGGTCTCAGTTAATGTCTCATTCAGAGCTGAGTACATACACTACCGGTCAAAAGTTTTAGGACACTCCAGTTTTTTATTGAAAATTATGCCGTTCTAGTCCAATGAATAGCTCGAAATGGTACAAGGGTAAGTGGTGAACTGTCAAGTTTTAAAAAAAAAGTAAGGTTACCCAGGTTTTTTGGACGCCGTCGAGTAGGTGAAAGGATGGTTCCTCAGTGTGTGACATCAACTGTCAAACATGGAGGAGAAAGCGTGATGGTCTAGGGCTGTTTTGCTGGATCCAGGGTCAGTGACATAAAGTGAAAGGCACCCTGAACCAAAATGGCTACCTCAGTATTCTGCAGTGCCATGCAGTACTCTCTGATATGCACCGAGTTGGTCAGGGGTTCATCCAACAGCAAGTTAATGACCCAAAACATAAGTCCAAACTCTGCCAGGACTACCTTAGGAAAAAAGAACAGATGGTACGCTTGAAAACAAAAAAGTAGCCCGCACAGTCTCCAGACTTAAACCCCACTGATAAGGTTTTGGATGAACTGGACAGAAGAGTGAAAGCAAAGCAACGGACAAGTGCCGCACATTTATGGGAACTTCTGCAACAGCGCTGGGATGAACTTTCTGAATACTATTTGATTTCCATTGTAGAAAGAATGCCACCAGTGTTTTCAGCTGTTATATCTGCTAATGGTGGCTACTTTGAGTCAAAAGTTTAAAATACGTTTTGGTTCATAAATTGATTCCATGATTTCTTTCATAACTGCGATTGTTAATTTGTTCCATCATGTCTATGCTTTCATATCAGACTACAAAAGACTTTAAAGTGCATAATTTTCGACTAAACTTGAATAATCGGGGTGTCCTAAAACTTCTGACCGGTAGTGTATGTGTATTAACCGTACCGGGGTGCGGTACTATCGAGAAGGTCTCCTATATCTTCAAGCACAGAGCTTGGCTGGCTGGAGAGCTGGTGGTAACTTAGTGGTCCAATACGGAACGCGTCAAGTCCCCTTTGTTTTCATTGGTGAATGTCCGCTGTTTTCGTTGAGTAAAAGCAAATTCAAGGTCTTTGATCAAGCGCTGTCATGTGCTTAAACTTGATGGGCCATCCAACAATCCTGTGACTTTGACCGGTTTCACAATTTCTACTACGTGCATTTAGTAGCAGCCTCTTCTGCAGAATGGGGGATTTTCAGGCATCAAATTCAAAATGAATATTTCCAAAAAAAAAAAAAAAATTCAGTTTATCAGTTTGAATATTAAATATCTTGTCTTTGTCGCATACTCAATTGAATATAGGTCGAAAAGGATTTTCTAATCATTGTATTGTGTTTTTACTCATGTTATACACAATGTCTCAACTTCATTGGAATTGGGGTTTGGAAGTCCTTAAAATATGATCGCAGAAAGGGCGCAAAGAGTGCAGTGAAAAGTTACTTTCTTTTAAAGAAAGTCATGTTCATTTGTTTGTTCGATTGCTTAGTTCATCGCTATTTTTTGTCAGTTTGTTATACCATGTTTTGTATCTTTGTTTCATTGTAAATGTCTGCACTGGACTCCATTGCTGTAAATAAAAATTCACTTGTACTGCTGAACTTAACCTGCGATTCCTCCGTTATGTGCCTGCCTCACTGTAAGCTTTTCAAGAAATAGCCATCTTTAGCAAAAGTACGACCATTACTGACTACGATGGTACAACTCCGTTTATGACACAATTTCCAATCTGCACACTCTGCAAATATAATCAGGAGAAACTTTTGCAAACAAATCCTGCAACTGAAGTTGCCGTTGTGCAAGAAAATTATACAGTATGTGTTGAGGATCATATTTCAATATTCCTCATCAGTAAATCAATAACCATGATAATAACCATAATCATAATCAGTAACCGTATTATGTAAGCAGCAATAACACAAATACACACACACAGGCACAAGCACACAGACACATGCACACACACACACACACACACACACAAGCAGTTCACATATGCATGAGCAGTACACATACACACACAAGCAGTTGGCTTCTGTAGCTTTGATTGACATCTGTTCAGTTGATTCAGGCAATATCTGTTCAGCCATCAGCATTATTCACCATCATTCATCAGAAATCATATAGTTATACATGCTCCAGTATTACACTGGAAGAGGGATGTTATCTTTTGGTTGCAGTTTTGAAGGCAAATTGGCAGTGTTTTGGTTTGCCTTTCTCTGGGACGACCTGTGGCCCAACTAAAAGTCCTCTGAAACAAGTAGCCTTGAAGTTGTTATTTTGCAAAGGATGCCAACTAATGTTAAAAAGAGAAAAATAAGTAGCATGCAGACACCACATGATTGCACCATTGAAAAACAAATAAGAAGCAGACATTACGTTATTGAACCATTGTAGCGTGAGAGGGCAGAAAAACCATATTTGGAAGATATTTCCTGTGATGAAGGTATAAAAACTGGGTATGAAATTTCAGTTCTTCTTGCGCAAAAAGAACTCTGCTTTTATGGGTGATTTTCTCAATACGGGCATAACTAGGACATCACAAATGACTGATTAAAAAGGTTGCAGAATCCAACTGAATAAACTCTGGTGGACACGGTGGGGGCCCTGTAGTGTACAACCAGTATACCAGCAGAGCTGGATTTCTCCTGTTCTTTTCACGATGGGCAATTTTTATTTACATGGGCTTTCCACTCCACTACTTTTTCAGACAATTTAAAGTACAATGATATGAACATGTAACCATATCCAAACAGATCTTTTATGGTTCTGTCACTTCTGTTGAAGATACTCAGTCATTCATAATGTTACAGACACGCAGTAATTACGTCTAGCATGGCCTACATAACAGAGCAGAGGAATTTAGTTACGGAGTGGAATATGCTGGTAACGGAGTGGAAATAGTTGCATTTGAAATGTTTGTAACACTATATTGGCTTTGCCTGGTCATTGAACTGTACCAAAGTGTACATATAATAAGGTAATAAATCCAAATATAATGTAAACAGTATTTTATTTCTCAAACAGCAGCAGATCATGACAGACCTTTCCAGAAAGTTTAGTCCTTAGAATTGGGATAAACCTGAGAAAATGTACTAATAAAAATCAACAGAAAAAAACTTAGGAAATTGAATTCAGTCTGTCCGATGTGATCGCCTCGGCAGACAGCTGACAAATAATGATGTCACTGGAAGGACGTGTTACTGAAATTCCAGCAAAGTGTAGGCCCTATATGTCCCAAACTTTTCCAAGTGTGATTCCTGAGTGTACTTCAGCTATGTCAGCTTAAAAAAACAAACACAGTACAGGAATGTCTATTCCATAGAATCATAATAAAAGGGAAATGCTCTTAACATTAAAAAACAGAAACTTCAAACTTCACAGAACATCCAACTTGACAGAACTGGTACCCCAGTAAACAAGGATTTTGATTGGACCAGTAAGAATTTATGATAACACGAAACCTTGACTTCACTTTTCTCAAAGGTGAGAACTTGCTCACGAATAGACATGGTTTCAAAAAGTGAAATGATCACAATTTCAAAATAAGCACTGCTTGTGCAAAGAGACTGGGCAGCCTGTGCGGACACTACAGTTGTGAGTCAGTTATTTATTTAGTAAATTTCTTGTACTAAATACCTATCAGCTTAAATTATGCATCTGACCCGCCCATTCTGAAAAAAAGAGAAATGTCTACAAGTAACAGAGTGGAAATGAAAAACCATACTTACCCGACTTCACAGTTATAAATGAAAATAGAGAGAAAATGCTGGCCACTTCACCACGTGCGTACTGTCACAGGAAAGGGGGTTACATAAATGTTTTTCAGCAGGGGCCAAATCTGCTGGTTACCCTGTCTCCAGCCAGGGGAAGCCACTACATTAGGTGGTAACAGAGTGGAGTGGATTTTCCAGGACAGCAACAAAAATAGATTTTTTTCAGACTTCTGGGAGGATAATGATATTTGGTTTTTTGAAATTAATAAACCTGACAATACACTGTAAAAAATCAAACACGGGAAATAGTGGCCCTAACTTGAAAAATGTTTAAGAAAGAGAATTCTTTCAGATGATCGTTGGCTTAACTTGCAATCTTGTGTTATTTGCCTGTTTTTTTATCAACATTAGGAAAACCTGAGCTGGAAAGCTTGGAGAAATACAAAACGTAAGTTGATCGCTGCAAAGTTCAGCCAACTTTTTTTGAAACAAGACCACGCATGCTCAGTCGGATTCCACCGCTAGAGGCGAGCAGAGCCATCAATGTTTTTGGTAAGTTCACGCAGACAACAGAGTTCATGTTCAAGCGTAAGCCAGCGAACCCTGGTTCTGCCGACTAATACGTCTGTAATAACTTTTAGTATATCTGTATTTAGACTAAGGCTGCTATTTTACCCAGTACCGTTGTTTTTAAAAAGAACAACACGAGATTACCCGAAAAAAATATGTCCCGTTATTTGCTGGGATTTTGGCTAGCTAGCTAGCCAGCTAACGTTTGCCGCGTTTTACCGCTAGCGAACATTGGCTAGCTAAAGTTACCTCAAGGGAAAGGAAATCGATGTAGATGCAGGTTAATTTTTTTCTGCAAGGCAGTAATCAAAGAAGCATGCCAATAATATAATTTTGCCACGGTCGCGTTAGTGAACGTATGTTGTGATGGCACATAACTTTTGTGGTGTGTTTTAGCTGACAAGAATTCTGAGGTTAGCTACAGAATTAAGAATTAAACTGGTTTTGTCGAGACGGAAACCGGTCTTGTAGACCAGGAACCAGATGGAGAGAGAGCCTGCGATGACCAAATTCCCTCTACATCAACAGTTAGTTGTGATGAGAGAGTAGATGCACCTACTCTACAGCATAAACTCGCTTCACTTTTTCTTTGTATTCAGACAGTTTTACATATTTCAAGACATGCTACACAGACAATAATTGAGGAGTTGAATGACATTGTTCATTTATCAAGATTGCATGCACATCAAAATGTGTGAGGGTTACTTTCTACACACAATTTCGGAGTTGATGACACTGTCGTTCAGGAAGTAATTGAAGCCGTTCTGAGAGCCAACCCCTTATATGAGAGTACTAAAGCAAAGGGAACTCTTGCCACTGATTACTGCAAGAACAGCTACTATGATGGAAACTTTCCGGTAGTACAACCAGTAGAGTATCTTTATTAAAGAGTGGCAAAGAAGTCTTTTGTATATGTTTCAGTTTTGCAAATGCTTGAGGGCCTACTTTGTTGTCAGGATGTTGTTCGAAACATTCATTTCACTGGAGAGAAATTGACTGGTTTTATTCAGTCATTCAGAGATGGACAATACTTCCAATCCAATAAACTGTTTGGAGAAGAAGAGTCCAGCTTTGTTTTAGCCCTTTACATTGAAGATTTTGAAATTTGCGATCCATTGGGTACTTCCAGAAAAAACACAAAATCACTGCAGTATATTGGGTACCACTGACTTATCGCCTTGTCACTCACTAGCGGAGCACAGGCCAGCGACTATAAGCCTCCACCTCTGCGATCTAGGGCCTTCTTTTCCAATTTACCCCAGCTGTATCCCTCTTTCTTCATCTCTGCCTCTACACTTCGCCTCCACGCATTCTTTGGTCTTCCACGCCAATGCTTTCCAGACGGGTTCCATGTAAGACCTTGTCTAGTGATGTTCTCTTTTGGCCTCCTCAGCGTGTGACCAATCCATGTCCACTTCCTTCTGCAAATCTGCCTTCGTACTGGCTCCTGATTAGTTTCGCCTTCCAAACCTTCTGTAAGATATTAAAAGCTGCTCTGGCCTTCCCAATTCTAGCCTTAACATCATCATCCGTGCCTCCACTTGTACTCACAATGCTTCCAAGTTTGAGAAAGTTACATCTTTTACCTATGTCCCCCCCTTTCAAGTAGCAGTGGGTTCTCAATGTTGTTATTTATCCTCATAGACTTTGTTTTATCTCTACTTACAGATAACCACTGAACTTACTAGCAAAGCTTCGTTCATCTTTGTCAGCCATTCAGTTGGCTGCTGTTGGTAAGACTGATGATGTGAAGCAGTTTGGATTTGACAGATTCCTTGCCCCATTGTTGAGAGACATTTCAGTCTTAGAAAAGCAAGGGCTATATGTTGAGGCAAAACACCACAATGTGAAAGGAACGATTTATTGTGTTTGTGCCGATAATTTGGCTGCGCATGGATTGGCTAGCTTTCAAGAAAGTTTTTCTGTTGACAGTTTCTGGAGATTTTATCGGATCAGTCAAGACACTCTGTGAGAAGCTCCTTGTGATTTTTCGCTGAGGACTCCTGAGCAGCACAGTTTACTGGTGAGAAGCTTTCCAGGCAACAACGCCATTTGTGGTGTCAAAGATGAATGTGCTTTAAGTAAACATTTGACCTATTTCCACCCCATCACAGGCTTTCCTCCTGACATTCTGCATGATCTCTTGCCTGTAGAATTCAACTTATATCTCAAAGAACTTATATTTCCTTCGATGATGTTAACCACTCTATAATGTCCTTCCCATACAAGTACTATGACAAAGATAACAGACCACACAAAATACCAAAATCCAGCTTTTTGAGAGGTACGGCCTGAGGTAATGGCCATGAAAACTGGTCTTTGCTAAGGTTATTGCCTCTTATGATAGGTGATTGAGTGCCAGAAAATGAGCCAGCATGGGAATTTCTCATGGATCTCAAAGATATTTCTGAAATTGTTGTTAGCACAAAATTCTCTGAGAGCTCACTGAATTATTTGGAAACTAAAATAGCAGACCATCGTAGCTTGCTTTCTGAACTGCGTTTACGGCCCAAACATCATTATTTGGAGCACTATGCACATCTTATTAGATGTTTTGGTCCCTTGGTTGAATTATGGACACTGCATTATGAGGCAAAACACAGTTTTTACCCCTCAGCCCTAAAGGCTGACGGGGTATTGCTATCCTTCGTGCGGGCGGTCGGGCGGCGTGCGGGCGGGCGGGCGGGCGGGCGGGCGTGTGATAAGAGATCGGGCTGAGGGGTTTTCCGTGCATTGCACGCCTATTTTTTCAAAAATGATGTCCATGATACCAAAACTTTCAAGAACGTTCTAGTCACTCTGTCATCGAAACACCAGTTAATGGTTGCATATCACCTTGATTCACATCTATTCAGCCACCTTATCCATGTTGATAGTGTGAACGTTGTTCAGGCTGCATCTTTAGATGCATCATGGAAAAGGGCTTTAGAGAGAAGGTTTTCCCACCTCGAGTCTTTGTCATCTGATGTTCAAGTGGATGGAATTAGATACAGAGAGGGCATGATCATTCCCGCAGGTCAGTGTGGTGGTCTACCAGAATTCTACAGAATACATAGAATTCTCGTTGCAGAAGACTTAGGGTTCCTTTGCATAAAGCTCTTGTCTTGGTATATAGAACATCTTAGGTCGTATGAGTTGGATGAGACAAGTTATGCTGAGACTGACATCTTGACATTTGATGTTTTAAATGACTTTTATCCTTTGATAGCCTACTCTGTCAGGGGAAAGCCTCTAGTGTCACCGTAGAAATTTCTATCTGTGATCACTGATATGATGTAATGCATTTGTGATTCATGAGCACTGAAACCTACTGTCACTGACAAAGGTATTGGCACCCATTTGGAAATGTTAGTTTTTGCGCAAAATACACTCACTTTTGGAGGGTTTTTTTTTTGTTGAGAAAACAAACAAACCAGGACCATTTCAGTTGCTCAACACAACTAAAACAACAAGTTGTTTCCCCAAATTCAACAAAAAAATACCACCAAAATGCCGTGAGAAGTGAATATTGCATGGTAAGAAGTCTTGGCACCCCTTCACAACAAGTCTTTTATACTGCTAAAGGAACACTTCTCATTGTTATGATCTAAGGCTAATGTTATGAATAGAAGTATAAAAAAGAAGGTTCTCCACGCTTCTGCCAATCACAACAATCCGGTGCAACCAGGTCAGGACAAGACAGTGTTGAGTAAAGGAATGCCGGTGCAGCAGATGTCTTTGTACTTTTATGTTTTTTTTTTTGTTTTTTTTTTATTAAAAGGTGCAAAACAGTAACTAGACTAACGTTTCAATGTAAGGTTATATCTTCATCAGAGTTCCTAGTGCCCACTGTTATGGATACTCTGAAGTCAGCTCTGGTAGCATTCCTGACAAATGTCTCCATTTTTAAGGGACAATAGACTCTATTTTACTAACCTTACAGTTCAATGGATTTATATGGAGGGCATGATGTTTTCTCCTTGGATTTCAAAATATTTAAATAAATTAATTCCTCCTTCACAGTTTACTGATTTAAAGTGCCAGAGGAAGAACATGGCCATGCTTCACTTCAGACATGGTGCACCTTTCAGGGTATTCTTCATTCTTCATCCTCCAGACATAACCACTGGTCAGGAGACCCAAAAAGTTCTAGTTTTGTTCCATTGCACCGTAAAACTGGCAAACCTATTGTCACTCATTTATATAGTTTCGGTTCAGTATTCTGTCTTGTTCATGCTTATAGAACAGCAGTATGTTTGAATGAGGAAGAATGAAGCATGCACTGAAAAGTACACCCTGTCTAAACTGATCCATGGCAATAACTAGGTGATACTCTTGGTCTATTTTGCTTCCTCTGGCGCTGATGATCAGCTGCGTATTAAAGGGTAGGTAGAGTCATTCAAATATTTGGAAATCTCTGGAGAAAACATCATACTGTCCATAGAAACCAATCAAATGAAATGTGAGTAAACTGGAGTCTGTTGTCCATTAGAACTGAACTGGTATTTCTCAGGAATGCTACCACAGCTGATGTCTGACTACCCATAACTTTAACACTGGATTTAACAATAAAAAGTGAGCTTTTTTCAGTACAAAGGACACTTTTTGTGAAGGGTGCCAAGACTTTTTACCATGTCAGTTTGATAGTATTCTCTTCCCGCTGGATTTTGGTGATACTTTGTGTTGAATTTCGGGAAACCAATTGTTTCGGTTGTGTTCAGCTATTTAAATGGTCTTGGTTAGTTTGTTTTCTCAACAAAAAAAAAACTCGAAGTGTGCGTATCTTGCTTAAAAACCAACATTTCAAAGGGGGTGCCAATACTTTTGTCAGTGACTGTAGTGCTTTGTCTTGTTTTCAATATGTCAAGTACTTGTCATTCAAATAATCTGAAATTCTTTTTGTTCTGCTTAATTTTAGAAGACAACATTGAAAGAATAAGCATGCCAGATCTCCCCAGCTCATTGCAAAGATTAAACAAAATTCTGCAAGATCAACTGCAGTTGAAAGAGGGATTCATTCTCCAATATGAGGACCCAGAGTTTGGAAATGAACTCTGCAACTTAACGCTATTTCAGAGTTACCACCTGAGAAAGCTACCCTGAAGGTGATTTGAGGCAAGCCCTGACCCTGATGGATCAGATGTGTCACTGTCTTCACTGGATACAGCATCACCTCCAAGTTCATGTGGCTCTCCTGGTACATCCAGACGGTGTTTTGCATGGCCAAACCCTTTTCCAATACCAACCTTTTCATATGATGTTGAATTGCGCCTCCGAAAATGAAATGATGTCTACAAAGAGAAAAGCACTCTGTTCGACGCCACTGGAGACATCAAATATGAAATTCTAGATAAAATTGCGCAAACTGTGTTTGAGGTTACTGCATATCCAGACAGAAAAGAAATAGATTCTGTAGCAATGGCTCTTGTCAATAAACATCCCTTTCTTCGTGAACCAGGAAGTGGAAATGGGTGGAATGGATGGAGAATAAGTATTGCATTCAAGATTGGAAACTACCGTCAGAAGCTGCGCAGTGCAGGCTGCAGAGAAGTTAAGGTGAATGAAAGGAGGGGAAACCGTTAGGAAGGTAGACCCAGTTTAAAAAAAACAAGAAGAGCCGAGGTTAATTTCCTTCCTAACCACCCCGCTGGACAGAGAGAAGACGCCTTGGAAAAGGATCGAGATTCATTGACAATTGAGATGGAAAAAAGGAATCCTAACATGACTTTTGCCAGCGGACTTATGGATCGCACATTTTCCTTGCAAAGGAAAGAAATAGTTGAACAGGAACCCCATGTTGAATTGGTGAAAACCAGATGGCCAGCTCTCTTCCTGGAGTCTCAGGCTGGTGTGCTTCTCATGTTAACTCTTACTCTGCTTTTTTCTTCCAAAACCTTTTCTCGAACTTGCTTCTTTGGCGACACACTATCTGATTTCCTATTTCAGTCTCTCACATAATCTCACTAATGTATTCTTTCGTTAACAATGGTTAACCTCAAGAACATTCCTGGACGCTGTAGACATACACACCCCGAAACTCCTCCAGATGTTTAGAATAAGAAGAGCAAGCTTTGGTGAAGAGATGCAGACACTCCTTGACTCATTGGATAAGCAGGTGAACAGAAAGACATGTAATTGTACAAGATTAAATACATCTACTGCTGTACTCTAAATTACTTTTATTGATATTTTTGATTGCCTAAATTGCTGGTTAACTAGTAATAGAATTACCACAACAGAAATCAATGTTTGTTTTGTGGAAATGGAAATTAAGAAATTTGGGATGCACCAAAATGAAAATTTTTAGCCGAAACCAAAAACCGAAAATGAGAAACACTTGGCCAAAAACCGAAACACCGAAAGATATTATGCCAATTTTTAGTACCATTGCATTTATGGCTATGACTGTGTACTTACCTAACTAAAGTCAAGGCATTGCAATGGCATAAATTAACATTCACGCTTCAAAAAATAAATCTATTACAAAATTATGAAAATATTTATTTAGCACTGACATTCCAACAAAGCACAGTATTAAATGAAATAAAATTATAAATAAAATGTTTAACTTGGCCCCACTCATGAATAACCTACAGGCCTATAACTGACTGGCCTATTACTGGCTGCTGAGAAATGGTAAAATATGTTACGTGACGACAACAGCAGCCCACTGATTAGTCAGAGAGAATTGGCTGCGATACGCTTCCGCATTATCGCTAGGAAACAGGCTTCACTTTCCATCACTAAAACAGGTCTTCAGATTGTGGTTTTGAAATGTGTGTTGTTTTAGGCAGATTGATAAATATACTGTGTGATGTGAATAGAGGCCACTAGATGGCAGTATTTACCTTTCTTTTATTAGGCCCAGACTGGAGCTAGGTTTAGACATGTCCTGGGCATGTCTGGGGCAAGTCCCCGAAAATTAAAAAAAAGAGGTCTAAATATGGGTGGGGTCTGCAAAAGAGTATATAAGGAAAAGAATTGAGACAGTAAAGTAGTAGGAGAAATTGCAGGAAGAAGGATACACGTGACCCGACCTGCCATTCTGTTCAAGACCTGTGAAGTTTCTTTTGTGGATTCTTGCCTGTGTTAGAGCATTTTCCTCACCCGGGACATCACCAAGCCACCCCACCAAAAAGGGACTGTAAATATTTCTGTTTTGTTATTTAATCTTGGTCAGTAGGAAAGTTACTTGTGAGTTATTGTCTTTGCTAATAATTAAATGTGTTTAAGTTTTAAATTGTGTCTGTCATCCCTTGCTGTTGCTGTTGCTGTTGTGTTGTAAATATAATAACAAATTGGGGCCATAAGAACTGTGCGTTGCCTTACCTTTCATACAAGGTTGCGTTTGTTCACCGGAAACAGACTTCTCTTTCCATCATTGAAACAGGTCCTCAAATTGTGTTTTTGAAACGTGTGTTGTTTTAGGAAGCTTTATAAAAATACTGAGCATTGCCTTTCCTTTCAAACAAGGTTCCGTTTGTTCATCAAAGCAACTGCATTTATGAAATGCGTTTCTTTGTCCGTGATCCTGTTCGTAGCGAAATTAGAAGCAACGGCGTTGTGTCCAATTCTGTTTCCCCAATTCCCCAAGAGAAAGTTATTGTGCTGCCCCTATTCTACGAAAATTGCGCAGAGAATAACTTTACGGGTGCTGACGAAGCATTTTGTTCTCAGGAAAGGGAAAGGTATCACAGATGAGATGACGCATCGTAAAGCGATACTTTCTAATACTCTGCCATCTCCCGCAATTTGCATGTTTGCCACGTGTTTTGCCTTCACTTTCAAAGTGAAACGTTAAATGACGCCTGCATGTTAAGCTAATAAACAATAATTGTTATATCATATGTGTTATATGCTTCTTTGTTATGAAGAAAAAAAGGTAAATTAACATCCGTGTGTGGTGATTCCATATTTTTGCAGGGGTTGTAGTTACATTATGGAATACTGATGTTACAAAAATAACTTGAGAATATATTGCCATTGTCTATGAATACTCTACGCCTTTTACAGATATCATTGCTTTGTGTTTTTATGTGGTACGTATTTAATGTGCCACCGAATCAGACACAACACCAGCTGCTATCCTATACATCAGGACAGTGTCAAACAGAAATTGCAATTTAGCAATCGCGGACTTTAGTGCCATAACGTGATGACGGTGGCGCGCGTCCCCCAATTTAAAACATACAGACAGGCGCATGCTGGCCACAGTTTTTGCTTGCGTCATCACAACATTCTGTTTCGGCCGTATTGTTTCGGTGTTAAGTCTTTCGGCCGAAAACCGAATATGCATTTTTTGCCTTTTTCGGCCGAAAATTTTCGGTGGCGGAAAATTTGGTGCATCTCTATAAGAAACTAGAGTGTTCAGGCGAACACGTGTCGCCTGCGAAGCTTTGGTTTGAAAATGTGACTACCAACTGAAAGTGTGACTACCGGACCGACGGACGGACAGACAGACGCCGGACAAAGTGATCCCTATGTGCCGCTATGCTTCGCAGGCGACACAATAAATTAATTTTTTTCTTTTACTGTTTGCTTTTTTCAGACATCGCACACTTCCATGCACAGAAAGACCGTGGCAATCCGAGGCCTTCCTTTGTCACTTAGAGACTATGGAGCAGAGAAGATTCTAATAGCATGCTTGGTAAGTACTTTAAAGGAACACAACATCACTAGCTACACATTGATTTGTGCTTTTATTTTTGCTTGTTTTGGTGCTCAACAGAACACTGGTTCAGAAGCAGACTACACAAAACGTGTGAAGATAGCCATCATGACTGTGGTTGAAGATGATGTAGGGCCCTCCGCTTCCTCACCACACATTGAAGATTATGCCATCATACTAGAAGAGATTGTGGTAATGCACAACATCTGTGATTTGCCAAATGCATTTGCACTTTTCTCTGGCCTCTTGTACGCTCTCAATTTTCAGTACCCTAAAGAGTTGAAATATACATGTGAGGTGATTCAGAAAGTTTTCCTTGGAATTGGTGGCGATTGCTCAGCAAGAGTTCAGCCTTTCAAAAATAAACTCTTGCAGTAAACAACATGCTTACGCACTGTTTAATGGTAATTTCCGAAAGTTTAAAGATGGGTCAACATGTGTCGAATTATGTTCATTTTTGCTGCAATACCTGTTTGACAGCCACATGTAACATTTGCTGTGAGTGTTACAAACCAGTGGGAATCCTTAAGCATAGTTTATGGCACTCTTTGAATTATTTTTTGATCACATTTGCAAGAAACTTTTCAAAGCTTGAAAATGATCATTTTTGCTGTGTAAGCAATAGTTATTCATTTAACATTTGCTTTGGATGTTTATGGATGTTAAACCAGCAGAACATTCCAAGTGCTTTTTCAGGTACTTTGAATATTTTGTGTTTTTCAAATAGTCTGTCTGATTGACTTATTTTTTTATTGTTTTTTTTTTTTTCTTAAACAAACTTTTGAGAGTTTGAATGTTTATTTCTGCTGTGCAATCAATGCCTTTTCATTAAGCATTTGCTATCTGTTACAAACCAGCAGAGGAACCTTCAAGTGCTATTTGTGGTACTTTTGACTGTTGTGTATTTTTCAAATGGTCTGTCTGAATGACCTTTTTTTTTTTTAATTATTCCTTTTTGACTACATAATGTTGCTGCATAATGTTGTGTTCCGGGGTTCTGGCCTTTGGCCAGGACTGTATTGTTCATGGTTTTAACAGTTTCATGCTCCTAGTTTCATAGTTCATGTCCATTTCTCATGTCACAGTTTTAACCGTTTCTTGTATCAGGTTCTTGCATTTCATAGTTCATAGTTATTACCTTCGCCGGCTTCGCTGACGAAGGTAATGTTTTGATCCCCGTGTATTTATTTGTTTGTGTGTCTGTCTGTCTGTCTGTGTGTATGTATGTGTATCGAATAACTCAAAAAGTACCAAACGGAATTTCATAAAATTTGGTGGGTTGATTTGGCATGACCTGAGGATCAATCGATTAGATTTTGGGAGTGATCGGGTCAAAGGTCAAGGTCAAGGCCACGAAAAGGTCAAAACCGACTTTCGGCCATATCTCGGTCAATTTTTATCCGATTGGCATGAATCCAAAGCCAAAATGTGCAGAATTATATACCCGATCCTGTGGCGAGGGATTCAGTGGCGTCGGCGAAGGTATGCGCTCTACCGAGTGCCCGTTCTAGTTGTCCATGTTTTTACTTTTCCATGTTTTTGTTTTTGCCAGGTCTGCCAAGCCACTCCACCGCTTGTCTGCGTTCCGCCCCGTGCCTTCGTTGTTGCACGTTTCTGAGCTCTGGTTGGCTTTGGTATTTCCCCCTTCCTTCTGTGCTGTGCTGGATTCGGGGCTGTCTAAGCTTAATTGACAATTAACTGTTTTTACGTTACTAACATTTACTAACACTCACAGGGTGGTGTAATTCTTAGATAGGCACATTACTAATACTACAAATTTAGACAGGGAGTTTATTGTTATGATTCCTGCTTTGCTATTTCAAGTCTTGCTGTGCTTTTCTGTTCCAGAATCATTCATGCTGCTTTCAAACTGCATACTTAATTGGTACTTAAGCTGAGCACGCTCATTCTTTTAATGAGCAAGTCATGTCAACCAATCTCTGTCCTTGTCCAATGATCTTGCCATGCCTCTTGTTCGCCTTCTCCAGGTGTTGCCCCTCATGTGTTCTGATTTCTTACCCTTTATCTGGATATGGTGGAAGTTGGCTGGCAGACAGTGTCTCGAGTTTCAGTCCTAGTTTCTTTGCCAAGTCCATGTTCTAGTCTACTCTTCATGATCATAGTTCTTGTTGTTTTATAGATCGCGTTTTGTATTCCTAGCATCATTGTCCTTTTCTGTTTATGGTTATCTTGCCTGGAGTTTCCAGTGCCTATTGTTTTTTGTTGTGTTTGGATTCTTTTGTTTATAGCTCTGTGAAGCTTTCTTCAGTTTGTATTTTGCAACCCTTTGGGCCAAGATTTTTGTTGGCCCTTGTGCCTGTTTTTCTTTTGTTAAATAAATTCCCTTTTCCCTTCCACCTCGCATCTGGTGTCTCTCTGATCTTGCATCACGTAATATTCAAAATATGCAAACAAGTCATTTTTTTCCACTTTAAGAATATTGAAACCGAAAACTTTCAATAGTGTGTGAATAAAACCAGGATTATTTGGACAAAAAATAATGATTTTGTTGTGTTGGTGTCCAAGCTGACATGTAAATAACTTAAGTGTTATTTAAAAGTAAGATACATTCAGCAAATGCAAAACGATAAGAATAAAAGTCTATTGCCTGAGATGAGCACTAAATGCAACACAAATTTTTAAGCCATACAAACCTCCATTTGCAATGAAAAACGCATTTTGACATTACACCAAATTAGAATATTAAGTCAAGGGAACTTAAAAATCCATTTTAGTAGCTGTATTTGATGTGTTTGGTCAACTTGTGGTTTAGCTAAAGGTAAACTCAAGAATCTGAGTTTTGATACAAAAGTTCAGTTCACTCAGAAATCTGTATTCAGAATGTTGACTTTTTTTTTTTTAAAGTTGTCGCCACTGCAGATTTTTTACAGTGTACTTGTTAAGACAACGGTTCCTCGGGTTGTGCTTAAGGGAAATATACTTAAATATGAGCCCAACAATGAATCCACCCTGATTTGGGACATTGCTGAATTAAAGCAAAACCGATGTTCAATGCTGCAGTACAAAAAAATTTATGAAATTCAGATCTAATATTTGGAGCTTTTTGGGGCTCAACCTTCTTTGTAACTTAGCAATTTTTTTTCGAAGCACTAATCTACTAAAAATTTACAGGCCAGGACATGAATTTTCACTGTTTGTGCCCCTATTGAAAAAAATCACCCATATATTTATCAATATGCCTCAATAAAGCCTAATTTTCTGAACAATCTGTCTCTCTTCTATTGTTTGAGGATGGGGAATTATAGCAGAAACTGTACTCTGTAAACTAAAACCCCAACAATTGACATTTAAATAAAAAATTAAAAGCCATTACTGTTAAAGCTAAATTGCTTTATGCAGTGCATAACCTGGCATTACACCTGGTTTTTGAGCCCTGGAATGACAAACAAACTGAAACTAATATATAATCTAATTTAGAACAAGCAAACAGAAACACAAACCATTGTGTTTGGAGAAGGCACTCTGTTTTGTATTAACAATCCAGCTCAAGGTCTTCCAAACTAGTTCAGTCCAAGATTTGGAAACAAACACCATGTACATATAGACCGTCAGCATTGAATCGTCAGCAACAGACTTCAGACAATGCAACAGAATGTAAGTAGTTTTTTTTATAACCTCTAAATTCAGAAATGGAATTTCAAATTAAACTAGAAAAGTGCAGTTCAGAGGAAACTGCGTGGGCCAGCTGGAAGCTGCTGATAATGTGAGGTTCAAGTTGTTGAAAATGTAAGGTTTTAGCTGCAAAATATGAGTTGAAAGCTTCTGAAAATGACAGTGCTATATTTTGTCCTTTAACTGTGATATAAAAACACAAAAACAAAAAATGAGAAAAATCTCCACACTTTAAATGGTAGTACTTTAAATAGTGCACTGAAAAAATCAAAGGTCAAAGAAAAAAATTGTCAACTTGTGACAGCTAATTTTTTTAGTTTTTCTCAATTGAAAAAAAATTTAACTGGTAATTTTTTTCAATTGAAAAAAAAAAAAAATTAGCTGTAACAAGCTGATGCAATTTTTTTTACTTTGATCCAAAGTCTCAATTTTTTCAGTATACTATATCGATGCTTTGAAAGATTCAAATCGAAATTCTACGCCGGTCATTGAGATCATTGTAACACAGCTGCCATTTAGACAGTGGACCATTTATGCTTGTCAGCTACAGTACTTGACTGTACATAATAAAGGTAAACATAAATAGCAACATTTTATGTTGCATGAATATTTATAAAGAAATAAAATTATTCTGAATATTTTGTAGGAGCAAAGAACCCCATTTGCAGGGCCACATTCAGCCCCGGTTAGCCCGTGGATTAAGCCCCGGGGCCCGACACGTGAAAGGGCCCATCGCAAGGATTGGGATGAAAACAATCATCGGCAGAAACGCAAAATAATGCTTATATAGTGCTCTGATTGTTGTTTGTTTTGGGCCTGCTCTGGAACAGGAGGAGGTGCATTAATATTTTGCATAAATAAAAGACACTGTGATCGGTTAATCGACGACGTGCGTGCCGATTGTTACTGTCCAGTGAATGAGTCGTTGAATTTGAACTATACAAATAGGCTGCAGCTATTACCTTGCTCCTGGAAAGGAAATCTAAGACAAAAGACACTTTAACGTAGAAAGAAATGTGACAGCGGAGCTCAAAAATGCACAAAACAACTTGGGAAATTGCTGCGGGAGTTCCAGCTTTTAAGAAAAGAACAAGCTGCTGACATTGTCAAGCAATATCCCCCGCAACTGGCATTGCATTTTTGCATAGAGAATGTTTATATGCATTTAGATTTCTGAAGAACTGTACTAATCGCAAAGCTGTTAATTTCCTTGCAAAAAAAAATAGGCCAGAGAGTATGCATCAGAAAACTCAGAAAATTATACCAAATTGTTTTCATGACACACCTTTATGTGGTTTTACACCTCGATGCCAAATATGATCAGAATTGGATGATTAGTGTCGAAGTTATAGCCCGGACACGACACATTACAGATTTCCCAGAAATTTGTCGCTTTTTGCCACAAAACGTGAAAAATTACAAAATTATTTTCAAAATTGTTTTCCAGGACACTGGAAAAAAAAAAAAAAAAAAAAACTCCACAGTGAGAAGAAATCTTAGGGGAGCCCATCCTCCACTAGCTAGCTAATTAGTTTGATGATAGTAAATTAACATCCAAAGTTCTTTAAACAACAAGATGTCCAAGCAGTGACATCTGTAGCTCCAGGAAGTGGAGAGGTGGGGATGAGAGGACCAGGACAGCAGGAAGACAGCAGTCGGTGACCATAAGGTAAGTGACAGGGCTTAGGTGGTCCGGAGGGCAGCGTTCCTCGGAGAAAGCACAAAAATAAAAGAGGGTTTGGTACTGGATAAACTAATACATACAACACAAAATGCTTTCCTGTGTCGGGAATCAAATTACGCTAAAATACTACAACTCAGGGGTAACCAGTATAGAGCAGTCAACTCTCCATCATCCACTAATTGCAGCACAGAGGCCCTGTACTTCATCCGACTAAGGCTGCATAGTTTTCCAATTAGACACCACCAACACTATGTGGAACTACCCGGTGACTAAGGCTGTAGTAAGCCCCACCGGTGCCGTGTAAGGGCCACTCAGTGCCACCGATTCCACATGGATTTAAGCAATTCTGACTACCAAAACCTTGTCGTAAGAAGTGAACATACCCAAAGACTAGGCAATCTCCCTAAAAAAAGGTAGTATACATGCTGATAATGCGTTAAGTAGAGGCTTGACTAACGAGGTAAGTTTTCAGCTTGCTCTTGAACACAGAGTGTGTCTTAGGCCCGAATGTTTCTTGGGAGATTATTCCACAGGATTGGGGCCTTGTAATTACAATTGCAACAAGGATGCCAGACGCCACCTTGTCACAGTAGTGCTCAGCTTATCGGCCGGTCAGCTAAAAATGAGTGTGATGAACAACCAGGAAGAGAGAATTTAAGAATAAGTGTCTGTTTTGAATGAATGAAATTCTGCTTGACTGACAGAAATCTGTGTAAGAATTCGATCAGCATGGATGACATCCGGACAAATATAACCGCTGCTGAACATTAGATAGTTGGAATCACATCCTCAAAGGCCAATTTGGATGTATGGGAAAATTTCAGGTGAATTATAACCAGTGACAATAATTCCATCTGTCACTTAGCCGCTTGTTAAAATGGCCACCTTTTAAGGCTGCTTTGTTTGTCAGCCAAACTCTAAATTATGATACGTACATTTCAAATGAAAAAAGGAGGTGTTTATTTGACAATGGAAGCGGGACTTACTAGTTGCAGGTAACAAGAATTAATTTATAATTTTAAAAGCCAAAATAAAAAATGAACAGGTAGTGTGCGATATTGACATTTTCGGTATGGGTCTGCAAAGTAGGGTGGCAGAGTAGCCTAGTGTTGGGTTGCTTGACAAGTAACTTAGCAGTTAGCAGTTCAAGGTCCCGGTGGGGCTTGGGATACTGACTGATCCGGTTACGAGGTTTAGTGGTGATGTTGCGCCCTTGAGCAAGGAAGACCCTGAACCCCAAACTTGCTCCTGGGCTTTACCCTTGTTTCTCTTTATCCCTCCTCTTAACTTTTATATTGGCATTTCTCCCAGGGTGTCTTTTAATGGAACTTCTCCTGGTTAAATGAAGGTTTAAAAAACTGGACCCAAGCAGGGCTCTGACATGACATCCAACCATCTAAAGCCCACTGTCAGCACTCGCAACTGTTCCTTCGATAAGAGTTGGTGTTTTCTTGACTTTTTTAGAGAACTAAAATTCACACAGTTAGGTAGGAATAATTTATAACATTATCAGCCATGTATTGTCCCCTATCAGCTGCCCCTCCTGGGGTGATCCCGCTGGAAGACAGCAGGAATGACAGAGCAGAGTTGGCCAATACAAAAACATCATGGATAGATACAGGATCATCTGTGAACGCCTACATGTATCACCTTACGCGTTGCCCGGCAAATCATGTGGATGTTGATAGAATGGTTTCCCATATGATTTTAACACATCAGACGGGGCCCTTAGTTGCACATGCATGCAATTGATCGCACAAATCATCATGAAATGTGTTCTCTTTCATAATATTTTGCTCGATGTCTCACTAAGGGATGCACGCCTCGCTGCAGCCTCAGAAGCATTAATCTCATTACGCCAATCCTGATTGGCTGGTGAACGAGTCCGTCCGCCCAGGTGGTGCACCCACCTTAAATAGTTCATGCGGACGGCACCATGTCATTCAAACACCTCTTCTCACTCGGAGCATATCTCGCGTCCAGGACTGGTTAGCTTAACTGTACACAGACGGATTTTCTGTCGCCGGGCGCTACTAGCTTTGGATACCCTATTGCTTCGTCGGTCACACCAGACCGGACTCAGTGCTCTCCCGCCCTCCACGGCTTGGTCAGCGCTGTCCTCGACACCTCACCACGGCACGTCGAGTACCGAAGGCTAGCACACCAGCTACCTCTCGGTTTTCTTCTCTCGACGCCTCACCACGGCACGTTGAGCTCCGAGCGCTAGCACAACAGCTACCTCTCGGTTTTCTTAAAGTTAGCACACCAGCTAGCAGCCTCGTCTCCCGGCTTGCACACCAGCTAGCTAGGAATGGAGGCCAAAAACCCACATACCAAGGGGCACGGAGACTCTGGGACTCGTCCCTGTTGCTGTGGGAACAAGATCTCGAGTAAAAATCCACACCAGGTCTGCTTGAGCTGCCTGGGGCTGGAACACGCCCGTATGGCTATCGAACTTCCCGGCTCGTGCCAACACTGCGCGGTGTTTACGGCAAAAAGTCTCCGCGGACGGCTAGCTTGCCAGGCTAGCTTGTCTGGAATTAACCCCCTCCTCCCCTCATACGGCGCTGCCGCCGAGGGCAAAGAGGATTTGGCGGTCGCTACAGCGGCGATTCCGGAGGCTAGCGCTAGCTGGAGCTCCCAGCTCGACCTAGCCGCAGATCCCCGTGTGAGGAAGACGTCCTAGAACTGGACTATGGGGATGATGAAGATGGCGTCTCTGAACTCCTCATATCACAGGATGAAGAAGATGACGACGTCTTCATTACTCCGGCTCGGGCTTCGTAGCCCGCGGCCTCCGTCACCTCTCGGGATGGAGATGAGAGTAGCACACCAGCTTCTCCTCTCCCCAGCTCAGACATGCTCGACGTGTGCAAACACGCTGCTGCCCGGCTGGACATCCCCTGGCCCGTTGTCGTAGCTGAGACCACCAGATCCCGCTATGAGGGGAAGAAATTGCCCTTGGCCAAGAGAGCGACGAAACAACTTCTCCCCGTCTTCCCGGAGCTGCTAGATGAGGTTGCGCGCTCTTGGAAAGACCGCCCTTATAGCAGCAGGAGCACAGTTCCCGGTGCCTCGTCCCTCGATTGTGAGGCGATGGAGAGCCTGAGTTTGCTCCGCATGCCTCCGATGGAGCCACTTGTGGCGGCGCACCTTCACCCCCGCCCGTCAGCGGTGTCCTCCCGGAGCCCCAGTCTGCCGTCCAAGTCGGACCGTTTTCAGTCAGCCTTGACTGAAAAGGCGTATAAGACGGCTGCGCTTTCGGCCAGAGCGCTCAATGTCCTCTCCCTGCTCACGGCTTATCAGGCTGAGTTGTGCGAGGATTTTGTGCTAACTCAGGACCCAGCTACATGGGAGGAAATACCGGTCGTCACCGACCTGTGTCTCCGTATCCAACGCTGTGCGGTCCAGGCCACAGGAAAAGCCTGGGGACCATGGTCCTGCAGGAACGGGCGTGGTGGCTCAACCTCACCAACCTGTCGGACAGGGAGAAGGACGACATCCTGGACATGCCCATTGTCCCGGAGGGGATCTTCGGTTCCGCGTTGGCTTCTATGCAACGGCGGTGCGAATCTAAAAAGATGGAGGATGAAGCTCTCCAGCTCTGCCTCCCTCGAAAGCCCCCTGCTCCTCTTCCGCCTGCACAGCGTAAGACCTTCGCACAGGCTGCTTCACAGGTTTCGCAGTTTAAAATACCGAAACTGCTGAGGCCCCAGCCCGCCCCGCCTGCCCCGCCAGGTCGGCCCGGCTGGTCCAAAAAGCCCTCGGCCCCGGCTGCGGCTGCGCCTGTGCAACCCGCGCATGCCGCCAGCAGCCAGGCCTGGAAAAAGAAGAGAGCGGCCTGACCCCCCCCCCTCTCTCCACTGGTGATGCAGCTGGAAGTTCCCTGTTCTCCGGCTCCACCTGTTTGGCTTTCGGGCGTGCGCCCAGGGGCTCCCCACACCCCTATCTCCCGGCTGCCTCGGACCGTGCCAGTGCAAGCCAGGAGGAATAGACATTTGACGTCAGGGGGATTAGCGGTTGCCCCTCTCTCATGTCCACAAGCACGCACATACACACAAGCTTTCTCAAAGAGAATAAATTGTGTCCCGCTGTCGCAGCCAGGCCGAGTGCCGAGGACGCAGTTGAAAATAAAAGCCAAATCTGTCAAAATAAGCACGCCGCCCGGGGGCCTTGTCATTCTGCCGCACCGCGGCTGGGCCCTCTTGTGGTGGGAGGGCTGCAGGGCACGTCACCCGGGGGCTTTGTCGTTCCGCCACAAGAGAGCGCCACCGCACCGCGGCTGGGCCCTCTTGTGGTGGAAGGGCTGCAGTGCACATCACCTCTCTCCCTCAGATGGCAGAGATGGGCCGCACTGGCAGCCCCACCCTGGGTGTTAAGGACGATTTCGAGGGGGTACAGGCTGCAATTCGCCGCTGTCCCCCCGCGATTTGCCCGCGTTATACACTCCCAGGCTCAGGGAGAGTCAGCTCGTGTTTTGCAGGAGGAAATTATCTCACTGTTAAACAAAGGAGCAATCTGTGTCGTCCCTCCCGCACAATGTCAGAGCCGTTTCTACTCCAGGTATTTCCTAGTCCCCAAACGGGGGGGAACGGTATTCGCCCTATCCTGGATTTACGGGCTCTGAACAAATATCTCAGGAAATACAAGTTCAGGATGCTCACATACGCATCCCTGTTGCGTCTTGTACGTCAGAACGATTGGTTCACTTCGGTTGATCTGAAAGACGCGTATTTCCACATCCCAATCTCTCCTCCCCACAGAAAGTATCTGAGGTTCGCTTTCCAGGGGATCTGCTACGAGTATCGCGTGCTCCCTTTCGGTCTGTCATTAAGCCCGAGGGTGTTCGTGCGGTGCACGGAAGCAGCAATAGCCCCGCTGAGACTTATCTGAACGATTGGCTGCTTTTGGCACAATCGGAGCAGGAAGCCAGGCCGCACACGCGTATTCTCACACAGCACCTAGTCTATCTGGGTTTTGTGATAAACGCGGAGAAAAGCATGCTGTCCCCAGCGCAAGATGCAATCTTTCTGGGGTTATCCCTGAATTCGGTGTCTTTCACAGCGCGCCTCTAGGCGGAACGGGTGAAAGCTTTCAGGGCATGCCTTGCGCTTTTTTATCCAGGCAGATCTGTTCCATTCAGATTGTGTCTTCGGTTACTCGGACTGATGGCGTCTGCCATCCTCGTGATCCGTCTCGGTCGCCTCCACATGAGAGAATTTCAGCTTTGGGTGGCCTCATGCGGGCTAGATCCCGTGCGCCAGGGCGCTGTGTCACTGGCGGGCCCCGTCCTTTCTGACCCAGGGGGTCACAATGGGCTCAGTCCTGTTCAGGAAGGTGGTCACTACAGACGCCAGCCTGACGGGTTGGGCCGGAATTCACGGGGGCCGGTCTGTGAGGGGCCGCTGGAGTGTGGGCTTCCAGCAGTCTCACATAAATTTTCTGGAACTTTCAGCGGTGTTCCTCTCCCTGAAACAGTTCCTTCCATCTCTAATGGGTCATCATGGCCTGGTAGGACGGACAATACGACGACGGTGGCAAAAATCAACCGCCAGGGGGGGTTGCGCTCCCGTCAGTTGCACATGCTGGCACGCAAACTGATCCTGTGGAGCTGCGGCCGTCTCCTCTCCTTGAGGGCGACGCACGTCCCGGGGGTCTTGAACACAGGCGCGGACCTGTTGTCCAGGGGTGCGCCGGTGTACGGGGAGTGGACTCTGCACCCGAAGATTGTGGAACAGATATGGGCCCGGTTCGGTCGAGCCGCGGTGGATCTGTTCGCGGCGAGAGAAAACGCACTAGCGCATGCCTGGCCGCACAAGCTTCTTTACACGTTCCCTCCCCTGGCCTTGATATGCCCCACTCTGTTCAGAGTGAGGGAACATAGTCACGCACTGATATTGATTGTTCCGCATTGGCCGGCGATGCATTGGCTAGCGGAGATATATCGGTTACTGTGCGCTCAGCCTTGGCAGCTCCCGCTGCGCAGGGACCTGCTATCGCAAGGGGGAGGGGCGATTCTCCACCCGCACCCAGAACGCCTGTCGTTGTCGGCGTGGCCCCTGAGTGGCTCAGTCTCTCGGCTGTGGGATTGTCACAGCGTGTGATTTCCACTATACAAAACGCTAGGGCCCCATCCGCTAGGTCTTTGTATGACTGTAAGTGGATGGTGTTTGAAGGGTGGTGTCACAGGAACGGCCACGTTTCTTTTCAGTGTCCGGTGAGTGCTATATTGTCATTCTTGCAGGACCTGATTGACGTGGTGCCGTCCGCATGAACTATTTAAGGTGGGTGCACCACCTGGGCGGACGGACACGTTCACCAGCCAATCAGGATTGGTGTAATGAGATTAATGCTTCTGAGGCTGCAGCGAGGCGTGCATCCCATAGTGAGACATCTCACTCATATTACTCAGAGAACCGGGGTTATGTAAATAACCTAAAGTTTTATCTTGAAGTACACAACTGTAATCTTTCACATTTTTATTTTCAATCTTTGGCATTTTTGTGTACAACTGCACATTATTGCGTATAACAAACAGGGAGTAAGTCCGTTGTACACCCACCTACAGCCTATGGGCACATCATAATACCTTAACAATGCACCTGTAAAATGGCAGTAAAATGCTGACCATTGACTTTAGGCCGGGTTTTTGTTAGTCAATTGAGCGATTGCTGTCTGCTGCCTCAAGTTAGCTATGCACCAGATGACATCTTATTTGAAGACCAACATGCCCATGGGTACTCAGATTGGCACAAGTACATTTGCTATTTAAACAGCGTGGGCACTGAACAGAAAAAATGACAATAGCATTTCGCCTTACCCCGGCAAAGACACATGCGTTGCTTGTGATGCTGTTTTGTGGTGGGTGTTAGATAGTGTGCTAGTGTGTTGTCCTCTTCTTTCTTAATTTACTACCCCCTCTCCACTACAGAGCTGAAATGGCCAATCGAAGGAGAGTACCAACACTGTTATTCACCTTCACTCTATGCTTCTTACTATGGCCGGCCTCTGGAAAAGTTTTCTTCAGCTATCATGGGATAAAATGCGCTGAGGACTGTAAGCTTCATTGGAGCGAGTACAAGTGCAATGTGATCAAGGCAGATGGCACAGAGGAGTTACAGTACTGTTCACCACAGATGAATGTGGACTACAGGGGATATGAGTGCAATGATTGCTGTGGGACACATGGCTATGGCTACTACTGGTGTGCAGTAGGCTCAAGTTGGGGATACTGTGGAGAGGTGATTGAGGACTCGAGGCATTACACCTCCAATTATGGTGTGCAGTGCTCCGATAGCTGTGGAAAGAGAGATCAAGTTTACTACTGGTGCAAGAGTCAAAAGGGGTGGGATTACTGCTCACCAAGGAAAAATATTGATTACAAAGGTTATGCCTGTAAGAAGGATCATCCCTGCAACAAAAATGGAAAAGATTACAACTGGTGTTGGTTAGAGGAAGGAAGCTGGGGTTACTGTGCTCGCGTGGAGCCAAAGGCAATGATTTATCAAACCTGCGAGCTGAAAGACTGCATTGATGAATGTCAGTATTATGAGTCTAAATCATACTACTGGTGCCACACTCCAGACGGCTGGGACTACTGCTCACCTCTGCCAGACATCACCTACAAAGGTGAGCCTTGTCTCCGAGATCACAAGTGTGGAACCCATGGGAAGAATTACAACTGGTGCAAAACTGCAGATAGTTATGATTATTGTGGAGTTATCCGCCCTGGAGAGTGCATGTATTCACTGCCACATCGCAGAAAACGAACACCTAATAATAAACCACAGGTGATCTGTACTAAGGAGGACAACAACAACAGGAGAACGACCACTTTCACAGCAGTAGAAGATCACAGCGCCATAGCACAACCCAACAATAGATTACGCACAGAGGCATTGGATTTAATTAACCGCTGGGACAACCAGGGCTTGGGTGACCGAAGCAGATCCAACTTGATCACGTCAGACCACCTTCGCATTGACCTGCAGGGACTGATTAACCGGAATAATCAGCGGTATTACAACCTGCAAATCCAGGAGAACAGGCCACGCAGTAGCAGAGAAAGCACCACTCTGTCACAGATCATAGTTCCGGTCGATACTTCAGCTGAGTACATGCGTTTGGCTTTCAGGGAGAGTTTACAGCGCCGGGCCAGGGTTACTTTAGAAGTAACCGACCAACCAACCAGCTCCTCAAGCAGCAAGAAGTGTGTTAAACGACGTCCATAAAAATTTTACTTCATCAAGACACATAGCTAATGCCTTGATTGCATACATAATGACCTTGCACCAATTTTGGGCAGAACTGGTAAGTCAGCATGAATTTCTGTGTAAGCAAAGTTAATTTCTTTAACAGTTGACCAATTTACTCAATACCAGAAGTTCATCAAATGATGAGCTTGCATTATTTTGTTTTCATTCTTTTGCCAAATTGCAAAAAACAAACCTTTGTTAGCATACTATGACACTTAAGACTGCTGCAATAATTTTTATTTATTTTATTTCTAAGCACCGTTAATTAATTACTCTCACCTGTTGCTTGTTATCCAATTACCCTAGTCTGAGCATATATATATATATATTTATATAAATATATATATATATATATATATATGGGTCAGTGACATATATACCAGAAAAAAGTGTTTTTGTCAAAAATTTTAAATCACAAGCATAAATTTGGTTGACTTTTGTTCTACTAACTCTCATATTTACAGAAACATATGTTGTTTTTAAATTTTCAATTGGAATCAGAATTTATGTGACAATTGTTGTAGTAGTGCCTAAAATCATCATATGGTGTGACAGGAGAATAATCGTATATAAACTGAAAATGGATAATTCCTTTCTTAACTTACTCACCTTATCAAGGTCATTTATCCTAACTAAACTGTGATCCATTATAGTTTTGTGAAAATTAATTAAACTTGTGTTTTATTTTCTAATTCATCGCTCAATGTGAGACCTACGCTGTCGGCCTTTTAACACATTTTCCATTTATTGTGACAAACCTTGCTATAAAATTATAAAAATATATTTGACTCTTGCTGATGCCATTTTCTATGTATTCCATAAACATTTTCTGGTTATCATTATCATTAATTAAGCGATGTTATTTTCACAATTTGGAATGTCACACCAAACGATATAGTGTCACGCCATATGATCATTTCGCCATTTGTCTGTGCAAACCATGTATTATCCAACTTATTGGTAAGTACTGATCACTCATATAGCAGGAAATATTTAGCCACTTTTAAATGCTGGGAGGTAATATTTAAATTTTATTGATTTATTTGATATTTAACAATAAAACAAACATTTTTTTATATCTTATGAACCATATGAACATATGTTTATGTAGCAAATTTCATTTAGGTATCTCCTTTTTCTGTTTCTTTTCTTGATATCTGTAAACAGAGTAACAGAATGGTGTGAACATTTTAACAGTCGTGGGCCCCCTGGGCAAGCAAGGCTTGTTGCATCATCAGAAAATACATTTCATTTTAATAAATATGTTTATTCATTAATCAAATTATCAACATCAAATTATTCAACATTATCTATTCTCTTCATTTCCTCTTCGTTGCACGGCCTACAGTGTTCTAATCCAATGATATTTTAGCTATCATGTATTACCAGGCTTCAAGAAATCTGTCTCAAGGTTTTTTGAATCAGGAACAGTAAAAGCACCCCTAAGCCCCTCCCTCAGACCTTCCAATTGCTCAGTGAGTGGGAACAGGCTGTTGTTTATTTTTCTTTTCTTTTCCTCAGCAACTCCTCTCTCTTTGCAGAGTCTGAATTCAGTCTCTCCCTGTATCTCTTTGTCCTCTCTGTGCTTGTTGCCATTATCTGCCTCAAGTTAACAAAAGTAAAGGGAATGTATGGTTTGAGATGAAGATAAAACAATGTTTAGACTTAAACGGCATTATACGGTTTCTGTGAAGGGGTCTGCTGTGTCTGTCTGATAAACTAGAAATCTGTATCACAGAATAAATCTAAACTAAACACAATCCATTGTGGATAATTACAGCTTTTATGTGCTGATGGACCCAAATAAATGTTTAAAAGGACAAAACGTACATTGGACTTTGTTATTTATTGTTATATCTGCAGGAAATTACTATTCAAATCATATGGTTTGACAATCAAATCATATGGTGTAACAGGCAGACATGTCACATCATATGATGCAGTGTCACACCATATGATTTTTTCTGCAGTTAGCACAACCTTGAGTCTTGTAGCTACACATTAGCATGCTAACAACATGCTATCTGTAACAAAGCAACATAGGTTTACATGTAATTATGACAAAATAATAATTTTTTTGTTGCATTTTTATGAAAAATGCGTCACACCAAAAAACATCTGGAAGTGGGACTTTTCTCAGTGTGCCAACAAGATCTGATTTATTGTCAGTATTAAAATGATAATTCACCTCAGAAACCTGTCATGGACTGGTATTGCTAGTACTGTACAACCTTGCTGAAGAAGGGTTCCTTCCCTTCCCAAACAGTTGCCCGTTGAAATATCCCAAAATAGTGTCACACCATATGACTTTTGATTTGTGTGACAAAATCTTGTTGATTAGAACTGACTCAAAACATTATGCTTGAACTTTGAAAAGAGTAGACTCACAAATAGACCTCTATTATTTTTCTGTATTTTTTGGGGAATTTTTGCATTTATTTTTCTTAGTTTTCACTTTGAGAAACAAGTGCTGGACAGTCACACCATTTGAGTTTTGTTACTGTTTTAATGTTGAGTATATGTTCACATGAAGCAGAATGTTCTGCACAATACTGAGGAGGTTTTTGGCAAATATATTTTTTATCCATACATGTTTGACACTGAAGACAGCAAAACTGCCATGTCACGTCATCCACCCATATGTACACACACACACACACACACACACCCACCCCTGTACTCTCAACTTCTCGTAACAAAGCCTTAGAATAGTATGCCATAGGAGTGTTATGTTGTATACTGATTCTTGTCCTCTTTGAATTCCTGTTCGTGTCAGGCTGTGTAACAGTCTTACTCACTAATTGTACCTCTGTATTATTCTCCGGGTGGAATCCTGTTTTACTGAAGCCATGCCTTAGTCATTAAAAACCCTGTTTTTTTTGGGTTTTTTTGCTTCGCATCTGAAGCCTCAACCCTCATTATATTGGTGTCCATCTTTCCAGCGCGCCAGTCGTCTCACAAGAAACATTGGGTCTCATTCAGGAAACGTGAGCAGAGCTAATTTGTGTGTAAACTGTTCGCAGACGGAAATTTACGTGTATCTCTGTATTCATCAATATTTTAGTAGCTCCGATCTTTTCGCAGCTACTAACAAAATCTACACATGCTGCTGACCACGCGTAGTGCTTGTGTAAATTTAAGAATGCACATAAATAATGCTTGTCACTATTGGAAATTACAATTTTAATTCTTTTTGCGCTTCGTTATGTATACAATACGCAGATGCCCTTGAAACACGTGATATAGCCTAAACATGACAAACAATTATAAATATAACACATTTAGTTAAATTAGTTGGCAGGTTTAAGACTTAAGATTAGGTTCGTGATTGTGAATTATTTATGTGAATTGACTCGATAGACGTTGAGTACACGTTACACGTTCTTTCTACATGTTGACTAATGAAAATAAAATAATAAAAATGGAGGCATGTTGCTGTCTCCGTCAGGTATAATTCCTGACAGAGAGGTCTCCCCAATTATATCAGCGATGCGCTCGTCTGCAGTTCATAGTTCGTTCGTGGCGCAGAAAAACAGGTTTCATCAGGAATGTCACATGCAACCCTTTGCTATTCGTGGGACGAATTGTGACTTCGAGCCTCCTCCTCCTGAGGCTGATGTATTTTTTTGTGTGCGCTTATGCGTTTCTTTGCCTACAGTTTCATGTCAGACCATTTAAGCTGGATTTATGGTTCTGCGTCGACTCTAGGTTCACCTTTCAAAGTTCTGCGCTGAGGTCGTTTGCGTCGTGCAGTGCTGCGAAGCAATTCACTGACAAACTGCTAAGTAGCGACAGGTTTCCAAAGGACCTGTCGTGAAATCAGGTGAGACTCCAGTAGAGTGGACCAATCAGTGCCCCCGCGGTCTGCGTCGCTTTGACGTGGGCCGTTTCTCTATAACAAGTACTCCAAGTTCGTACTGGTGAGCTCCGTGAGTCTGGACTTGCTGAGTTCAGATGAAAGAACGAACTCCCTGTGGAGGGGAGGACGAGAGTACGGTCTTTCTGCAATTGGAGCAGGAACGTACTTGATGACGTCAACGTCGTCGTCTTCGCTGGTTTCGGCATTTCAACTCCTGATTATTTTCACTGGTTTACTTAAAATAAAATGCAAACACAAATGTGCACTTATAACAATCACACCTTTAATTAATGTGTATGAATATCACAAATAAATGAGCTCTTTTATGGATAAATTGTTTTCCCCATAAGCACTTAGTGATTTGATGAGACAGTGATGACAAGAGAAAAAATAGCTTCCAATCATTCAATAATTGTATTTTCCCCAAATGATAATCTCAATAAACATTCACCTCCAAAATAAACACCGAAATAATAATTCCCCAAATGAGTCCCGCTCTAGTTCGCAACGCGAACAGAATAAAAAAAAAAGTCCAAGATAAATAGTCCAATCCGAACCTAGAACAGGCAATTAGTCCTTTCACAGTTCAGTTCCCAAACGCTCCCGTAAAACAATCTTCCATAATAAGTGTCCACCGCGCGAGACTGATCAGTCTAACGAAACAAAACTACAATTGTAAAGTGAATGAGTTGGGTCACTCTCACCGGCTTTCAGGAGTCAGGACAGCATAGACCGGCTGCTGTTGATGATTTGTTTTAGTTGCTCTTTATGCGATAAATCCATGAAACAGGATGACAGAAGTCTTCATCGCTCCCGATCCTGCACGCGTCGCACTTGATGCATTGTTTCTTTTCACGGCTTAGATTCGACTTGCAACAATGTATCGCATACGTCCAATGCAGTTTCGTTCCCTGCAGTGTTTAAACTGGCGCGGCACTTCAAACTATCATCAACTTCCCAGTCTTTCCGTCTCCTTTCTCTTTCACTTCCTACTCTTCCCCTTTTTATCTAAAACACCGCGTCTCTCCCCAGTAACAACCCTTCCCATGCCAATGGAATTAGAACATGACATTATACAGAAACAATCAGACATTTCCTAATCTTGATGTTTCATTATATTTCTCGTTTCATACCCATTTTATAGAACATGCACCAGTTTCGTTTTTCTATCACAGGTAGTTCATTAGAAAATTTCCTTTTCTATTACTCCACACATATTAGTACTGTGGGAGTGCCACACACTTCCAAGGCTAGGAGCACTCAGAAGGCTGTCGACCATTTGAGAAGATGTGTTCTCGTTAGTATTACACATTAGCCTACGCCAAGCAGTAAACTGCGACTTCCTCTGCCATCACGCAATCATCCCCTTTCCCAGCAATGTTATCTGTGGGGGAAGAGGGGTCTGTGAGCGTGAGCTACTTAAAGTGCTTAGCTTAGCTACATTCCGCCGGCTGTTGCGAGTGAGTTTCTCCACTCCGAAGAGACTGGAGCATATTCGACATAAAACATCGTGAAGCAGGCAATATTCCAAATGTACTCGATAATAGTTCCTCACCTTAAAATCACCAGAAGAGTATTCAGCCAAGAAATAGCAAACGAATATTGCAACAAAAGACTTAAACCGCTTTCATAATGGACGCGAAACAAATTTATTGCACGACAGGTTACATTCAAAGTCAATGAAAAGACGCAAATACACGCATTTTCGCATTGACTTTGAATGTAATCTGTCGTGCGAAGAATTCGTTTCACGTCCGATGTGAAAGTGACTTTAGGATGTTAAATACATTGGCATGCTAGCTTTAACATTATAGATATCGATGTCTCTTTATCTTGCTAACTAGCTAGCCAAATAGCTCGCTCGCGACTATTCCATTGTGAGTGAACCTTTTTAACTCGCTAGCCAGTTGGCCATGTAACTACATTGACGTGCTTGTTATGACACACAGTTCAATATCACTTGCTACCCAGATAGCAAGCATCTCCGCTCCAGATCACAGGATTATTTAAAGTAGGGGCTTGGGGGGCAGGGAGGTTAGTGAGTGTTACACATAGGGAAATGCAGACTGCCCCGATGGAAGCTGACGGCATAACATGCACTATCGATGTTTTACAATTCAAGCAACAAAGCCGAGTGGGGGGCTCAAGGCGGCAGCCACATGGGAAATCAAGGGGAAAGAGCATTAGTAATAACCCGAAATGTTTTTATTTAAATGCAAGAAGCATAAAAAATACATTTCCAGAACTTGAGGCTGTAGTGATCAGTGAGGGCTATGACATAGTTGGGATTACAGAGACATGGCTATGTGAAGAAGATGAAGATGAATATAATATAGAAGGTTATAAGCTCTATAGGAAGGATAGATGTAATAGGCGAGGAGGGGGCGTAGCACTCTATGTGAACGAAAACATTAATGTACAGGAAATTCCCGAAATTGAACATTCCTTCTCCTGTGAAGATATCTGAGTCAGGCTCATTGGCAAACACAAGACAGGTTTAAACATAGGAGTATGCTATCGACCACCAGCTTTGGACAGTACAATCAATGAAATGATTTTTAGGAGGATTACGCAAGCTTGTAGCGGTGGTGGGACTATTATCATGGGAGACTTAAATTATCCTGGTATCAATTGGGAAATGGTGAAAGGACAGGGTAGGGGGGAGGAAGAATTTCAAGATGTTATAAATGATAATTTCTTGGTGCAGTATGTTAATAAACCTACCTTAGAGAAGGCAATTTTAGACTTAGTGCTCTGTAATGACCCCGACTGAATTAGCAATGTTGAGGTACTGGAGCCACTTGGGACAAGTGATCAGTCTGCTGTTAATTTTGATGTTTCATGGGAAGTTAAATAGGTGTATTTTAAAACAAAAATTTTCAATTTTAGGCGAGCAAACTTTCACAGGATGCGCTCATATCTAGCTGAAATAAAATGGGAGACACTCCTGGACTTTAAGTCCGTTCATGAGATGTGGGAAAGATTTAAGGGGGTTTTACTTGAATCACAATGCAGATTCATTCCGAAGGTGTCCAAAAGTAAGCTGAAAAAGCAGAATCCTCAGTGCACGACCAAAAGTATTCGTAGGATGTTGAGGGAAAAGAGGAATCTTTATAAGATGTACATAAAGGATAACAATGAGAATACTAGGGCTGAATACTGTAAAATGCGGGCTGTGGTCAAAAAAGAGCTGAGGAATGCTAGAAGACTGTATGAAAGACAAATTGCAGAGGGGGAAAAAACTAGAACTAAGTGCTTATTTCAGTACTGTAGCAGAAAAAGAAAAGTTAAAGAGCAGGTTAAGTGCATAAAGAATAAAAATGGATCGCTGCCATATGATAACAAGCATATTGCGTATGCCTTAAACAGTTACTTTGTTGAGAATTTTACCTCAGGGGGAGTCTTCATTTGGCCAGAGGGCATGTCAAATGCTCAAGATTATTTAGCGGAAATTGAGGTACGGGATAACAAAGTATTAGGCAAGTTGCATAAACTAAGGGCAGATAAGGCGGCGGGTCCTGATGGCTTATATCCTAGAGTGCTCAGGGAAGCTGGTGAGTTCATCTTTAAGCCGCTATCCGCCATCTTCAGACGGTCTTTAGAAACTGGAGAAATACCAAATAATTGGAAACAGGGCAATATAATACTAATATATAATAAAGGGGACCATACCGAGCCTGGAAACTACAGGCCAGTGAGTTCAACTTGCATTTCGTGCAAAATATTGGAATCTATCATAAAAGATGAGCTGGACTTATTTCTTGATCGTAACAGTATCTTGAGGGATAGCCAACATGGTTTTCAGAAGGGAAGGTCATGCCTGACAAACCTGGAAATTTTTGAAGAGGCCACCAGGACTTACAAACAGAGCAGGGCTTATGACATCATATACTTGGATTTTCAGAAAGCATTCAATACAGTGCCGCATAAGAGACTAATTTTTGAATGAGCTCCATTGGAGTTACAGGAGGCATTCTGAAGTGGATTCAAAACTGGTTACAGGACAGAACACAAAGAGTAGTGATCAGTGATATCTCATCTGAGCTGGGTATGGTGGGGAGTGGCGTCCCCCAGGGATCGGTGTTGGGACCCCTGCTGTTCCTCATTTACATTAATGACCTTGATGGGAATATTGAGAGCAGATTGGTTAAATTTGCATATGATACTAAATTGGGGGGTTTGGCAAATAGTCTAGGGTCCACTTAAGTGATTCAGGACGATTTGGATAGAATCCAAAATTGGGCAGAAATGTGGCAAATTTAATCTAGCAAAATGTAAAGCTGTACATGTAGGTAATAAAAACATTAGACGGGATTACTTCATGGGAGGTTTAAAACTGGAATGTGCTGCACAAGAGAAAGATCTGGGAGTGATTGTTAACTAAACCCTCACAGGTTCAAGCCATTGTGCCGTAGCAGTTAAAAAAGCTAACCGGATGCTCGGATACATTGCCAAAATATTGAGTACAAATCTAAGGAGGTGATGCTTCTGTTGTGATTTACGAAATGAACCAAGTGCGACAACCAGTAGAATGCAAAACGGAGGCTTTATTTCTGAAGGGGGAAACCCCCCAACAGAGCTGGCAACGGTACAAAGTCCACAATCCAAAAACAGTATCCAATGGGCGTAATCCAGAATCGTAACCAGGGCACCAATAACAAAGTTCGTGGTCAGACAAAAAGGGTTCGGTACACAGGCGTAGGTTTGGAGGAGAAACAAACGCATAAGCCAAAGACAGTCCGAATCCAAAACCAGGGCAGTAATCACAAAATCAAGGTCGGGCAGAAAAAAGGTCAAAATTCACAGATGCAACAATATCCAAAAAGGGCAAACCAAAAACAATAGTCGGGCAATCCAGTCAGAAAGATAAACACTGAGATATCGAGGCGAGAAACGTAGCACAAGAAAACTAGGGAGAACGATCTGACAAGAGTGAGAACCAAACAGACATCTTATATACACATCCAGGGTAAACACATGACCAGGGAGAACAGGTGCAATCAATGGGGACAATGATTAGGGAGACACATGAGGGATAAACTAATTACATGAATTTGGCTGTAGCCAAAACGCAGACAGGGATCACAAGACAAACCTAAGTACAAAACAACAGCTCCGGTTAAGGAGTGCTAAAGTGCCAAGATAAAAGAAAAGGAAAGCACAAAGTATAAGTGGAAATCCACAGAAACTTGCAGCAGAGATAATTAGGGATAGGCAAGGAGGCGGAGACTAGAATTGGGCGACAGCTGAGAGATCATTAGTCAATTAGTAAGTGCAGCTATACAATCCCAAGTGCTTGTTAGTAAGTTAGTCCAAATATACAAGGTTAGTGTGGATTAGTATTTAGCAAAAACAATAAACTGTTAGTATGTGTTAGTAAGACAGAAAAAGAGAGAGGAAGGAAGAACACGAGATAATGAAAGAAGATTGAAACCCAGAAACCAATAAAATCACCCGAATGAGTGTCACACAAGACAAGGGACTGTGAGCAATGATACACACCTGACAAGACAGGGGAGACAAAGTGCAAAGCATGAAAATGAAAACATGGCTTGGAAACAAAATGATCTAAACATGAAAAATAATAAACAGGAAATCTAAATTACCAAAACACAAAACACAATCCTAAGAATAGTCAGACAGAGCAGTGGTCACTAAACACAAGAATCCTTAACATGGCAGAGCCAGGCACAGAACTCAACATGACATGCAGAATCAGAATCCCAACAGCTTCTTTTGTACAACACGTTCGTTAGACCACACTTGGAGTATTGAGTACAGTTCTGGGGACCATACTTTAAGGGAGATATAGAGGCTCTAGAGAAAGTTCAGAGAAGAACAACTAAGCTTATTCCAGGTATAAAAGATGAAAGCTACGAGAAGAGGCTGAAGACCCTTAATCGCTTTAGTCTTAGGAAAAGGAGACTCAGGGGTGATTTGATTGAGGTCTTTAAATATGTTAAAGGGATTAACTATGTGAATCATGAAGGATTCCTTCAACCAAGTGTTGTGAGTAGAACTCGGGGTCACAAATGGAAGTTGACCAAAGGTAAATTTAGCACTGATATTCGGAAATATTTCTTCACCCAAAGAGTAATTTCAATGTGGAATAGCTTACCTGACCATATTGTTGAGGCAGAGACCTTGAGGGTTTTCGAGAGCAGGCTTGACCTAAAGCTAGATACCATTGAGTCATTTCGTATCTGAAGGGATATATTCACAATAGTATAAAGAAACTGGCAAGCTTAGGTGGGCTGAAAGGCCTGTTCTTGCCATTCATGTTATGTTATGTTAGATCAACCCCGGCTATGTGCCGACTCCAGCTGATCCGGCTCAGAGCCGGGGAAGATCCAAAGCGAAGGAGCTTGTCATCTAGGAAGCCAACTAGCATGACAGTGTACGCAAATTGTAGCCTTATTTTGTCGGCGTAATTATTTCGGAGAATATTTCGGTCATTGAAAGCGAACTGCAGCTTTTTCAGCGCGCAAGCCAATTGGCTATGTAGGTAAATACACTGGCGCGCGAGTTATACTATTACTAGCTAGGTAGCCAAACAGCTCACTAGTGAGTAACACTGCAGGCAAACGGTAGGGGGGACCAGAATTCCAGAATAGCAACGCATTAACGGTATGGAAAAAAATATTGCGCCCCACTCGCGCTTGGATGCCGAAAATAATTCTGGGTTATGCGTGCTGTCAAGTTTACACAAGTTACGATCCGATGCATCCTCGTAAAAATGGGCGTGTCAAGAACTCTTCCGTGACTGGTAACCGTTCTCATCGAGATGCAAACTTTGAATTGAGAAAGTACTTGGTCTCAGACGGATGACGTTTCTCAAGTTCACAAGAACAGAAGTACAGAGAAGAACGCATATTGAGAAACGGCCTTGGAGTTAGAAAATTTTCGAGGTGCACGGCAGGCAACGCAGTGGCTCTGCAGTGAGGGTTCACGTCGCCTCAGAGGCTCTGCGGCGCAGAACCATAAATCCAGCTTTAGGGCCGATTCATAGTCGACGTGAGTCATGCAAGCAAGGGACGCGAGCGACGCAAGTAACGCACTCCCTTTCATAGTGCACATCGTGTACGCAAGCTGCACAGGCGATACGTGAGATGCAATACACCGCTCACACAATAGGGGGTAGCAGCGTCACTGATGACATTTCGGCTAACATTCCGAGTGACATTCACTGATCTCTAAAGAATGACTGGATAGCTGACTGACCCTGAGTCTATCTTTCCAGCGCAGCAAACTATTAGCAATTTATTTGGCAAGAGAATTCTTTAACTGTCGTTGCGATAGATATATCGTGAATAATGAGTAAACATTAAGTGGCTATTATCGGTGGTCGTCTCTAGAATATACCCCACTTCAAATTAGTAACCATTTGCGTTAGCCTAATTTTTACACAAGATTTCATGACTGCATCCGACATTATCAATGAAATCCATGTCATACGCCATAACTTTTTTTATGCCAGCATCATTAATGCACAACGCTATTTTATAATAGAATGGGCTTACAAATGCTGTAAAACAAAATTTGGGCTGTAGATGGGGTAATTGGCTCGTTTATGGAAAGCTAAACTTCCACGAAGGTGAGTGCTGAGGGTACGTGTACCAGTGGATGTCCCTGACTATTTTCAAGCAAAAAGGAGAAAAAAAAACAAGCTGAAAAAATAGCGACCTTACACCATACATGGATTGCATTTTTTCCACATAGCTAGCTACAGGTTAATACCAATACTTCGCCTGTTTTGTGTATGCTCGTGAATATGTTGATGTTTAGAAAGCATGACCGGTCCATAGGCTGACAGATGTCCGGACGCTAGGCTAACGTTAAGCAGTCACTGGTTAAATCATCAAGGCTAATTTTAACCAGCACAAATGAAGCAAACGCCATCGTATCTCCCAAAAATCTGATTTGAATCTATTTTTGCTAGGTTTCCAGTGGAAATGTATTACTGCTGAAGTGGCACTATCACTAATACCCAACAGTAATACCCTTACTCTTCACCTCGGACATGGTTCTTTGGACAAGAGACAACATTAACGGCATCTGTCACCTCCCTCCAGGCCTTCGCTTTGCCTGTCCCTGTCACACCACTGCTAACAGATAAAAATAAAATGTTCGATCGAAATCCCGGAGCGCACTTATCCTCCATCTAGTTCAACATGTAATAATTGTGTCCAAGCATTCGAATCAGACCCTGAAGGAAAGGTGGGTTTCAGCAGTGATGTATTGTGACTACTGGTTTGTGCAATGCCCTTTAAAAAAAGGGGAAAAAAACATTTTAAGATACTATGTCAATAGAACAGATATCTATTGCAAGTTATAACTGCAATGGCTTGGTGGATAAAAACAAAAGGAGAGAGGTTTTCACATGGCTAAGTGATAAAAAATACAGCATTACCTGCCTGCAAGAAACACATTCTATGGAAAAGGATGAAGTTAAATGGAGAAAGGAATGGGGTGGGCATGTTATTTTTTCTCACGGTACTAGTAATTCCAAAGGTGTGACGATATTATTTAAAAATTGTTTTGATTTCATATTACACTCCTCCCAAATAGACTCAGCACGAAGGTGGATTATATTGGATATTTCATTGGATAAAAACAGAATATGTCTTGTCAACTTATATGCACCAAATAATGATGACCCACTTTTTTTTTGTGGAAATTCATGCCATCATAAAAGATTTACCCATAGTTTGCGATCAAATAACAATGGTAGGAGATTTCAAAACGACTTTGGATACAACAATTGACAGAAAAGGTGGACATGCAACAAACTTCCATTCAAAAGCACTTCAGGCAATTCAGGGTATGATGCAGGCATTCGATCTGGTAGATATATGGAGGCTAAAAAATCCAGACACTCCACGTTTTACATGGAAAAGGGCAAAACAGGCAAGTCGGATAGATTTCTTTTTAATATCTATCTCAATAATACACAAAGTCACTGAAACAACCACTGCAGACTCTCTTGGTCAGATCACTATCTTATAACTTTACATCTGACACTTTGCAAAATTCTTAGAGGTGCAGGATATTGGAAATTCAACCAAAGCCTTTTAAAAGACGACACATTTGTTTCTCAAATGTAACTATCTGAATAAGGACATAAATTATAGTATCTATATCGATTGTCCTGATGTCAGATTAAAGGCGGTTACCACGCATAATGGAAACTTGACCTGGCTTAATCAACGCAGCTGAATCTGTGATGCAAACGACTTCACATCTTTCTCAGCCAACCACAAACTGTATATATAATATCGAATGCTTGCGTTCTATGCTCATTAAAGCCGCTTGCACACTGGACGCGAAACGAATTTTTCGCACGACTGAATGCAGACAAAGTCAATGCAAAGATGCGATAGTCGGACAGGGTATTAATATAGCTCCGTGTCCGAAAGTCATAAAAGTTCTAATTTTTCCGAGTATTCCAGGAATTATTAGACGTGCAAACTTGGCCATGTTTGTGTGCGACCTTCACAAAATGCAAATTGATAGCTATCGACTTTTCTTGGTCTTTTTAGCCTATTCGTCTGTTTTCGTTGAAGATAGACGGCAGTCTTTATTCGGTCTTTCTTTTGAAAATTAGTCAAATGGACTGAACAGATTCACGCTCCACAGCAGAGATAAAATAGTGCGTGAGCAAATCAATTCCATGACCATTGACAGTGTGAAGAAATTATCGCATGCACGATCAAAACTGTCCGGCACGAAAATAGGCAAAATAGGCCTACTCCATGTCCACCAGCCAGCGAAAAGTAAAATTATTGATATGAGAACAGATTTATAACGAAGTAAAGAATAAAAACCTTATAACGAAGTAAAGAATAAAAACCAACAAACAGGATATCCAACAAAGACCGCAGTGTTCATTAGAAGTTCTGTTGTTAAAATGTTTCTTTTTATCCTTTATTTCGTTATCAATCTGTCCAAATCGTCCTCTTTTTTTTTTTTTTTTTTTGCTGTCAGACACGGAGACATTGTACATTGTCCCATGCCAGTGTCGACTCGCTTTACTGAGCAGAGCTTAAACAGAAACATTGATTGAAATTCTCGGTACTCATCTTGAAGAACTGAGCCCTCTTATCAAAACATTCACGTTTAATATCTAAATGAGTCAGCAGATTTGAAGAAATTAAAAACAGCAATAGACTGTCGGACACAGAGATTTATTAAAACCCTGTCAGACTTTCGGACACAAGACGCAATCTGTCGAGCGAAAAATTTGTTTCGCGTCCAGTGTGCAAGCGGCTTAATACTAGGCTACTATCATTGTCACTTAGGTTTTATCGTCTTCAGTGGGGGAAAGGAATGCAGCCTGATTGCTATGATCTCGTACTGAGTTAAGATCACATATTGAAAATAAATGTGTCATGTATCTTGCATTGTTGTCCATGCATGTTAATCCCAAAATTTAAAGCGGCAACAGTTTATAATAATAGGAACACGCTATCCATTGCTTCTCTTGCCAGTGAGCAAGATTTGACTCGGCTGTGTCGCCTTCTTTGCCAACTTGCGCTGGAAGGAGGGACAGAGGCGGGACAGAGGAGTACTTGAGCCAGGCTACGCCGGGCGCGAAATTGCCACATACGCCTGGACACACCCCGTTGGCGCCTGGTCTACGAAATTAGAGCCCAATGTCGGATCTGCAAATCCCCATGTAGTCTGGGACACTTTTAAATGTGCCTTCAGAGGACACGCAATTAAAATATCTTCCTGCAAACATAAGCAGTATCTTTTAAAAGAGAATTCCCTGATTCAAGAAATTATAAATCTAAATGTAAAAATAGACAAATCTACAATAATACCAATGGACTGGATGGATCAACGGGATGAAAAACAAGGTGAACTTGAAGTACTTTATAAACAAAGAGCTGAGGATATTTATTTGAGGAAAATGGCTAAATGGATCGGGAAAGGGGAAAAATGTAATAAGTTCTTTCTGAAACTTCAACATAGAAACTCCTCAAAGAAGAATATAACTAAATTAATAAGAAATGATGGTGAAACTTGTATGTCAACAGCTGAAATATTGACAGAAGAAACAATATACTTTAAAGAAATATTCTCCTTTAAAAATAAACCAGAGGCACTATCTGATGAGCAATGTGAGGACTTTTTTCCCATTGACTACACTAACAAGCTCTCTGAGGCACAGAGAAGTACATGTGAGGGTTTAATTTCAGAGAAAGAACTACAGAAAGCCATGTACTCTTTTCAAAGTCATAAAACACCAGGACTTGATGGCATTCCTGTTGAAGTTTGTCAAATATTTTATGAGGAGATTAAGGCCCCTTTGCTCTCATGTTTTAATTATTCCTTTAATGACGGCTCTTTATCAGATACACAAAAAATAGGCCTCATCTCATTATTATTAAAGCAGGACCCACAATTACAGTATAAAGACCCAGCCTATCTTAAAAACTGGCGGGCCATTAACGTTACAATGTTGTGATGCAAAAATATTGGCAAAATGTATTGCTCATAGAATGAAAAGACTTTTACCGGACATAATTCATTATGACCAAACAGGCTTCCTCCATGGAAGATATATTGGAGAAAATATTTGTCAACTATAAGAAATAAAGGAATATTATGATAAAACAAGAAAACCTGGCTTAGTTTTTATTGATGATTTTGAAAAGGCCTTTGATAAGGTAAGATTAGATTTTATTTATAAATGCCTAGATTTTTTCAATTTTGGGAAGTCCCTAATAAAATGGATAAAAGTACTATATCATGAACCACGCTGTAAAATTATACATAATGGGCATTTTTCAGACCATATACCACTGTTCAGAGGACTTAAACAAGGTTGTCCTTTATCGCCATACCTCTTTATCATAGCAATAGAGATGTTGGGGATAAAAGTTAGAGCCAATGACCATATAAAAGGACTAGAAATTAGTGAGGTGGAATTTAAGGTATCGATGTATGCAGATGATACAAATTTTCCCATAAATACTCAACTGTCTACTCTTCAAAACCTCATTGAAGACCTAAATACTTTCTCAAAATACTAAGGCCTAAAACCAAATTATGAAAAATGTAGCTTATTGAGAATTGGATCATTAAAGGATACACACTTCAATTTACCATGCCTCTTTCCTATACAATGGACAGATGGACCGGTAAATGTCCTTGGGATTCATATACCAAAAGACATGAAGGGATTAGTAGATACAAACTTTAAATTAAAATGTAGCAAAATTGATAAAAGGCTGCTACCTTGGAAAGGTCAACAGTTAACATTATATGGGAAAATTGCTCTAGTTAATTCCTTGATTGTTTCTCAATTTACATATCTATTTATGTCCTTACCTTCACCACCAGATTCTGCCTTCAAATTATACGAACAGAAGATATTTAAATTCATCTGGAATAATAAACCAGAAAAAATAAAGAGGAAATATTTACACAACAACTATGAACATGGAGGATTAAGATGATTAAATTTAAAAGTTTTGTATCTAACTTTAAAAGTATCGGTAATTCAAAAAATTTATCATAAGCCAAACTGTTTTTCTTACAGATTATTATGTTGATTTCATCACATATTTGAAAGCCAACTCTTTCCATTTCTGCAATTAAGATCACTCCATATTCCCCTGTTTATTCAAGAAGTCATGGCCGATTCATCAGTCTTTCTAAAAGAGTCTATAAAAGCTTGGTTAAGTTTTCAGTACCATCCACCAGACCACCCTGAAGAAATCTTACAACAAATAATATGGTTTAACTCAAATATTACAATTAAAGGATATCCATTTATATGGAAACAAATGTCTGATCGGGGCATTTACTTTCTGAAAGATCTAATTGATGGAAATGGGAAACTAATGTCATACAACAGTTTTTGTAATAGGTATGGTGCCCTTTCCTCCATACAGAATTACAAACAATTGGCTGCAGCATTGCCTTCAGAATGGTAAAGAAAGACTCACAAAATAACTTCTCAGGAACTAGTATGTCGGCCATCCATAAAAAAAATTCAGTTGGGTTGCCCATAAAAAAATCAATAGGAAAATGTACAATTTTTTTATGGAGAAAAATAACCTAAAGGAAATTCCCTACAGAATTCATACATAGTAGAATTCTACTAGTAGATATAGTAGACACGCCAATCCCTTGGCTACGAGTTTTTAATTTCATTACTCAAATTTCTATTGGGACAAGGACTAGAATTTTCCAATACAAATTGTTATATAAAATCTTGGCAACAAATAAAATGTTGCAAATATGGGGGATAAAGGAAACCGAAACATGTAGACTTTGTGAGGACGAGGAAGAAACCTTGGTCCGCTTATTTTGGTATTGTCCATATGCTGTTGGCTTCTGGATACAGGTGCAGAAATGGCTGCAAACACTTAATATTCCATTCGAAGTGACCTTGTTTACTGTTATGCTGGGGGACCAGTAAGATACTTGTCCAAAATTAAATAACATAATTATAGTTCTTGGAAAAACCTTTATTTTTAATACACAAAATAAGAATGTACTAAGATTAAGTAATTTCAAAATGTTTGTTAAAAACAGCTATAATTTGGAAGGTATAGCTATGAGAAACCTGGGCAGGGCATCTGAATTTTTACGGGTGTGGCAGAAAATAAGTACAGGTGAGGGATGGGCATTACTCACCATATGAATGAATCTTATCTGCGTGAATAAGTTTGTGTGATCTGTTTTTTTTTCTTTTTTTTTTTTCTTCTTCTTACTGGAGACATTGTATGTAAAAATACAATTCCAATCATGCATTGGAATGATGAGGCTTTAGGAGGTTTGGGGGTCACAGGAGGACTGATAGCTTTGAGAGTTGTTGGTGTGTGGTTACGTACTTTATATTTCTAGGTTTTTTTCTCCTTTCATCACTTTATCATATATTTTTTCTTTTCTGTATTTCCTTTGTTTAGTCCCTCCCTCAAGAGGTGATATATCATTGTATTTAAGTCCAGTAAAATAATAAAGTTGTCCTCCAAAGAGGGGGAGTGGTGGTGTGCTAGAAAAAAAAATTTTTTTTCTGAACTAATATGGAATACCGTGGGATATAAATCATCACCCTGTCCGTCTATCCGTCCGTCCGTAATCATTCTCATTTCCGGAGCAGAACTCAAAAACTGTGCCACTTAGACACTTCTAATTTGGTATGGAACTTACCCTTATAGTGTAGTTGTGCCTTTTGGGGGTTTCAGTTCCATGCAGCCCATAATTTTGGAAATTTTCACCAAAAACAGCCCTAAAATTGGCCTTTGTCTCATTTCCGGGACAGAACTCAAAAACTATGCCACTTAGACACTTCAAATTTGGTATAGAACTTACCCTTGTGGTGTAGTTCAGCGTTTTGTGGTTTCAGCTCCATGCTGCCCATAATTTTGGAAATTTTCACCAAAAACAGCCCTAAAATTGGGCTTTGTCTCTTTTCCGGGACAGAACTGAAAAACTATGCCACCTACAAACTTCAAACTTGGAATGGAACTTTCCCTTTTGGTGTAGTTGTGCCTTTTGGGGGTTTCAGTTCTATTCTGCCCAAAATCTTTGATCTCTTTACCAAAAACAGCCCAAAAATTGGACTTTGTCCCTTCTCTACAGCAGAATTCAAAAACTCTGCCACAAATCACGAATTATGTGGAATCAGTGCGATATGTCATCTTCTGATGACTCTTGTTTGTTTTTTTGGTAATTTACAAAGTATGTTTTATTTAAAAATAAGTTTGGACTCAGCAGGTAGCAGATTGCTGTGCAAACCGGAGAAGGTATGTAAAGAAAACTGAAGATTTGTTTTATTCTTGTAAAAACCGCTTAGAATAAGGTCAAGTTTAATCAAACTCCTTGGATCTTCTAATTTATGACTCTCTCTCACCATTACAGGTCTGTAGGATAATCATAGCCTGCTGTGTCCCGCACAACATCCCTATGAAGCGTGGTGTGCCACTTTCCCCTCTACCACTACACCATGAGGATGTGCATCCTGACGCAATGATGGGACCAGACTGCAGGCTCACTGTTCAAGTTCGGGTCTAAATAACAGCCTGCTTGTGAATAAAGTTGCATTACTATTGCAATTTGAATCGAACTGTCTGATTTAAAAAAAAAAAAAAAAAAAAAAACCTAAGTATCACTTCAAAAATGAGGACAGACCGGTTTCAATGCACATATTTATTTTTTAATTCTCATTCGATTTGAGTGTTCTGGATATGGTTCCGAGTGTTGATGAAATCTTATCGAGCAGGTCAGCTGTCCTTTCTTGATTGTTGAACACCGCTTCCGAGATCAGGCGAGGAGAGGCATGGGACTGAGTACGCATGGAGGTACTGCTGCAGGAGGGTTCTGGTTCTGTTGCAGGTTGGCTCTGCGGGACTTCATCTGTGAATAAGTAATTAACCAAGCCATTGTTGTGACCCGTAGTTCAATACTAAGACGTTATTTTATCTTACACGCACATGGTAAACTACTGTGTTTATGGGACGCACGTTTGAATCCAGACACCCAGTAGATGTCCACCCTAGTTTTTAGGAGTACCAACTGTTGTTGCCGTTTCCTCTGTATGACATCTGTGGCTGCTCACGGCCTTGAGGTTTCGTGCCCTTTTCTGCGCCTTTATGGGTGGTTACCTATGCCAATCATTTGTTAATTAGGCTCAACTGACACATGCTCTCAGTTCACGAGGAGATGGGATTCATCAATTTAAGAACACAGCTGCGAACAATTCTGCAGTTTAAGAACACAGTGATGAATCCGACATAAGAAGGTTCTTAAGAAAACTCTAAGAACTCCATAAGAAAGAATCTAAGAAGATTCCTATGAAGTTATTGGTGAATGAGGCCCAAAGACTTTAAGTCAAATTAGGGCATTACCAATGATGAGTGAGAGTGAGGTCGCAAAAAGGCAAAGATGGTCTCTCAAGGGCACTCACTGACCGAAGTTGCTAATTGCATGATGTAAATTTCTTGCACCTATAAGGGAAACTAGCACCAATGCCAGATCTAATGGGAGAACGAAAATAAGTATCAAATCATGTGGCTCAAACTTTGTCTGATGCCTACATTGACTACTTCGCCTAATGTCTTTGGATTTAAAATGGATGTCTTTACATGTGAATGTATCATGGAACCATTTCCTCAGAGAGAGTTATGAGGGTTCCAGGAAAATTTGATACTTGAGCTGTCTTGTGTTCAACGTGTTATTGGGCACTACCTGCAAGTGAATAAGTTCACACATGAATGAGCTCATAATTTTGCGGATACATTAATATGATGGGTTGCTACGCTTATGGGTGCAGCAATGGGTTGGAGAAATGCCACAAAATATAAACAAGAGCAATCCAAGATTTCTGATCTCCGCCAAAGGATGAAATTGATACAAATGCAAGATCTGTCTCTTGGGAAGATATTAGGACCGGATCCAGAATCCAGATCCAGATCCGGATCATCACCAAAATTTGATGGAGTCATCCCTGGACCAAGATCTATCTCTGGTGAAAATTTCATGAAGATCCGTTTAGTAGTTTCCGAGAAATGTCACTAAATTTGTATCCAGATCCCAATCTGGATCCAGAATCTAGATCCCGATCCGAATCATCACCAAAATTTAATGGAGTCGTCCCTGGACCAAGATCTGTCTCTGGCGAAAATTTCATGAAGATCCGTCCAGTAGTTTCCGAGAGAAATAAATAAATAAATTAAACCGACTCGATCGCATAATCTCCTTGGCGGAGATAAATATATTAGTTCCCTGCTGATCCAGAAATAACAATAATATGGGCTTTTAAATGATGGAAACCAACGTTGTCATCATTTCTGTGTGAGGTAAGCTCCTCCACTTATTATTAATTATCCCTCGCAACAACATTGGTACAAGGTGTATTAAAATGAGCTCTGTCCGTCCGTCTGTGCATCCGTCCAGATCCATAACTCAAAGACCAACCGTCGGATTTCAACGAAACTTCACAGGCAGATACATTCTGACATCGCAAAGTATTATGCTGAACAGTTGGTCACTAGGACAAGTCTCTGTCTGTCTGTTGTCATTTGTCAACATTTCCAGTGCTATTCTGTCCTATGTTCTTGTCCAGGCTGTAACACAAGCTTTAGTTTGTACAGTATGCAATATATTGTTAGCTGTCTGCTTTTGTGTATAAATGACTCAGATAGTAATTATTTAATTCCAGCAATAAACCTGACTATTTCACAAAGCACTGGAATCCCCTAGTGGGATGGTTACTGAAGGCTAGGAATGGCACAGCAGAGCCCCATCTAGGATATTTTTCACCAGCCGCCACTGAGGCGCACCAAAAAGAATCAATATAATTTTTAATGTATCCTATATGGAGAATATTTTCACGTCTTTACCTTACCACCTGACAGTTCTAACCTTTGGAACTGACCTTTTATTTTCTCAACTGTTGAACTGAAGTATTCATATTAGCAATGTGTTGCATGCTTGAAAAAGTTCTGTGTTGTGCGATTGTGTAATGGACATTAAAAGATGACCATAAAACAAACTTAAGAGCAAGAGTTTGTATTCCAGTTTGGAAAACTGGAGTTTCGTTGGATCGGATTATAATTGTTGAAGCAAAAACTTTGGTTTTAGGAGGAAGAATAAGGGGGAAGAATTAGGGACGGGTCATCACGGTCGGCTGAGCAGCTCATGTATACACTAATCCGGCGCGAATTCTATGGGCGCCGCCATCTTGCCTGCCGCCATTGTTGCGTGGCTTCGTCTGCTACTTGCCAGTGCCACCTAATGGACTTTAACTGCATCCTGCATCCTGCTCGTGAAAATGTGAGGTGACAGATATATAAATAATGGCAAAGGAAAGAGATCATTGGGTAGATGACGTCAGGCAGTGGCCAAAACTTACCGATGCAGGTAATTTATTGACAACGTAATGTATTAAGACATGTATGTGATGATAATAAAACGGATATTAACCCCTTCAAAACTGAGATCCTTAAGAACACCGGTACCGGGGACGGTTATTACGCGTTATAAATACAGCATTTTTTTTTAATCGCGACATGTGGAGCGGCATATCCACATTTCGCGAAGAAACTCGGAAAAGAAAAAATGTAAACAATTTTTACCTCAACCGAACACAATTCAAGCACCAAGCAAGTAAATAAACATGCAGCAGAACATAAGCTAAAATCATATCAGCGCTGCATCGCCAGGATTTCTGCTGAATTCGTGGTATGCATAAAAACCATACCTCAAATAAAAGAGGAAAGTCCGCAGAATGCAACAATATGAGCCCGGTCATTTTAAACCGACACCACATTGAAAGAACAGCAGGCATACACTTTACAGTCTACAGAGATGAGCAGAAAAAAATTCTTACCTTTGACATTTTGCAATAATTAAACTGGGCGAGTGTAAATCTGTGCTTGCTCATGTTACCCCAATGGGTTCGTGTTATAAAGAAACTAGTCCTGCCCGGATCCTCGCGTGTTGCTCCCCAGGGCGTTGCTTCAAGTATCTCAACTCAGTAGCGTTTCGCTTCATGGCAATGTACTTTCTTAGCATCGTAAGCCGATAGCAGATGACAGGAAGATAATGCCGGAAGGAATTTGATACTGAATAGCATACGTACTAAAAAAAAAGAAATTGAAGAACATTTTCGCAACTACAGCTAACGTCTGCAACAACCGCTACGAGACCAATACGCTACTTCCTGCAGCAGGGCAACGCAGCAATGGCGGCACCGATTTACTTCCGTGTTTCGCCGGATTGGTGTATACATAGTATCGGTCAATATACCTGTAATACGGTGCAAGGCTCGCCGCCTGTTGTCTGTGTAATGTGGAAAGTGCCACTAGATGACCTTTTTTTTTGTTAAGCCCAGACTGGAGCTTGGTTTGGGCATGTCCTGGGCATGTCTGAGACGGAAGGTCCCAGAGAATTAAAAAAAAAGTCTAAAAGGTGGGAGGGGGCTGCAAAGGAGTATATAAGGAGAGAAACTGAGAGAGTAAAGTAGTAGGAGAAATTGCAAGGAGAAGTATACATTTGACCAGACCTGTCACTCTTTTCAAGACCTGTGAAGCATTTGGGGATTTTTGCCTGTGTTGGAGCATTTTCCTCACCCGGAACATCACCAAGCAACCCCATCTCAAGGGACTGTAAATATATTTTTTCTTGTATATTATCAATCTTGGTTAGTAGTATAAATTGTAGGTTAGTGTTAGTCTTTGTTGAATTAAATCTGTTTTAGTTTTAAAATTTTGTCTGTCATGCTGTCTTATATGTCGTAGCAAATTGGGGCTATAACATCTGCATGAGTCTAACCTTGTGTTAGTACACCACGCAGCTCAATAGCTACAAGTATTGTAATGTTGTGTAGCCTTACAGGGTCAGACACTGCCCTTGGTAAACACTGGTCATCGGTGATGAAAACAGCTGTAAGCGGGAAAAAAAGCCCAGATTATAAAACCCGGAAACAGGCAATTACGGCGACAACAATCCTAAGTTTTAGCATAAATGGGTGTACAGCAAGCTTAAATTAACTATTTCACTTCAAGGTGGCACTTTTACATTTGCATTTCTGACATAGATCAGTACTGTTAAAAGCACAATGTTATTGAATGTCCAACCGATACTTTTCCAATAGGCTACTTGGGGATGCCGTGTTATTATATTTTGTATCAAAAGAAATTAGTACATATTTTGCATCTATATTCTGTAATAAGTGTTTTTCTCTCATTTAGGATATATAATGCAGAATCACTGACATGTAGCCACTTCGTCTTTCACTTCTTGAATCTTTATGTCAGTCACACATTCCACTTAATATTTCATACATCAACCCAGTTTTCTATGTCTATGATGCTTTGTTTGGCCATGCAAGATGTCTAGAGGTAATGAACTTAGAGGTATGTTTAATGTTTTTAAAATTTTTTCTCAATTAATTTGTGCTTGAATTCATATATATTTTGGTTGTCCTAATATAAATGGTAATATTGTGCGGTAATGTCGCCCATAGAGGAAGACAGGTTCCCTGAAAAATCCGTCACTGTAAGCAGACACCCCCCCCCAACCCCCCCCCTTGGTGAAAACCCAGTTATAAAAAATAAAATAAACTCCCTATTTTTTCTTTTTTAATGGCACTAAAAAGTACGTGTTTAAGAAGGGAAATATTATCGTAAACATATTGACCACACATTGAACGCCACATAAGGTTTCAATATTTGTTAATGGCATTGCGTTAGCTTCCTCTAAGTAAATATGAAAAGACTTGAACAACGTGTATTCTTGACACTCATATGATGAGTGATTAGTCATTATTATTATTATTATTATTACGTCAGATCATTGACAAGTCACTTTCTTCCTGTATTATTTTATTTCAATGTTAAAAAATATTTTAAAGCTAATGATAAGCAAAAATGCCTGTAAAACTATATGATGATGCCCCTCTTGCATTTTTTTTTTAAATTTCGCTTCGCACGCTGCATTATGGACCCAGACCAACATTGTGGCTAAACAATTTTTTCCGCAGTGGCTACACATATTTTTTCCCTAGTGCAAGCACAGAGGAGCAAATGTGTTACTAAATTAAAGTACAGTGCAATAACTGATCCGGGTGTGCCATCTAGTGATACAATATTGTAACTGCGTGCATAAATTTGCAGCTCCATGTCCGCTGGCATCAACATCTGCACAAAGCAGGTAAGATACCCTGCCGAACACCGTTGCTCTACTCGAACGCGCCATATGTAAATAATCCTTAAATGAGCAATTACATTCATATTTTAATTCGTAATGTGTAACGAAGTGGTCTGTGTCAAAGTAACAAAGTGAAAGTAGGCTATACTAATCTTTTAAATGTAGAAGAGTATCAGTAAAAGTCCCAGTTCAAAAAAAAAAAAAATTAAGGAAACTACAAATCCTCAAATAAAAACGACTTTTAAGTTTGCAACGCAGCACATGTACAGCTCTGTATGATGATGTATTCCAAGTCCCTTCATTGTACCCGTTTTCTCTCGTATCAGTTGCGAGATTCAATAGGAAGATTAAGGAAATAATTCTGGGACCGGCTGCGAAATTCAAAAGAGAGATTTAGGAATGTAACGTACCAATCTAGCGTGAAAGAATCATAACAATGGTCGGAATGTGATTTTAATTTCCCTATTCAATCTCGCAACCGATACTGTCCTCCATGCTTGTCAACTGTCGTATCGGTTGCGAGATTAAATAGGGAAATTAAAATCACATTCCAACCATTGTTATGATTCTTTCACGCTAGATTGGTACGATGTGTTACATTCCTCTGTCTCTATGGAATCTCACAACCGCGGCAACAGAGAAAATAGGCATGGAGGACTGAAACAATGTAATTTCCATTGATATGGATGTAATAAACTTGACTTTGACTTTGAAACTGAACCAATCTAGCGTGAAGAAAAATCGGATTGGTAGTGCAACAAAATCGAACGGAACTTTTTAAAAGACCGGGATGCTAGCTAGGGCAAATGCAGCGTATGCATCCACTATATTAATATTTAATTCACCTTTTGCTGTTTAGTAGAAGAAGATATGCAGAAATTTTTGTAAAATGGTGACCAATATCACCAACAAACATCAATTGGCGTCAATGCATCATCTTCCCATTACCTGGACTTTGCAGGTGTTGCATACTGCTTTTCGAGTATCTTCGTTTGACACTGTGAGAAACGACCACACCGCTTACATTTTTTTCCCACTTTCCCACTTCAGTTTAACAGCCCAAAATCCTGTGCTGCGTTCGAGTCACTGACACTGTCACATGCCCACACAAATATTGCATGGCCAAATACCCCCCAACACATGCACAAACGGCAACTAGACGGATATAAACATCAGTTGTTTATATCGGCCCAGTTTTACTCATCGGACCGATGCCGGTATGTTAAAAAATGAGGAACACCGGCCGATACCGGTATGAATGCCGATATATCGTGCATCCCTATTACTACGTGTTATTCACAAAGCAATGTTGGCCTAAAAGTAGCTCCTAAGTCTGGGAGAACTTAAAAGTAGTCAAGAGGACTCCTAACTTGCTAAAACATATTCACGAAGAATCAGAAAATGGCTGCTGCTGTCAAAAGATGGAATGACTTGGAAATTTTGAATGATGAGCAGTTGGCGAAAAGATATCGGAACGACCGTGAAGGGATTTTATTTGTTGTTGACTTGGCGAGGGAGAGAATTACGTCTCCAACCATGAGAAACAACCCAATAACCGCCGAAATAAAATGTTTGACAACACTTTGTTACTTGGCCACCGGAAAAATGCAACTTTGCAACGTGGACAATTTAGGGATTTCAAAATCACCTGTCAGTCACTCAATTCAATAAACATTCAATGCGCTCTGTGAACCCAATATCATCCAACAATTCATCCGGTTTCCAATGGACATTCGCTAACAACAAAGAAGCAAACTTGAATTCATGCACATCTCAGGTATGCTCAGTATCATCGGTGCTATCGACGGGACCCATATTCTAATTATTTCTCCGACCCAAGATGAAGAGGTATTTGTAAACAGAAAAATGTTCATTCAATCAACACCCAGGTAGCATTTGATGCAAAATACATTATTTTGGTCATTTTTGCGAAATGGCCAGGATCCACGCACGACTCTCGCATTTTAATGGAAAGTGGCTTATGCCAATTATTTGACAGGCGTTATGTGCCTGCGGGATGCCACTTGCAATGGTACAGTGGCTACCCCTGAAAACGTTGGCTGTTGACCCCTTACCTGAATCCACTACTGGGACCACAACAAAATTATAACAGGTAAGTCATTGTTGCTATAGCATACAATGGCATACCCTATTTCATGTGAAGATGGCATAATACTGTAAATTACAAATATTTAGTCTACTGTTGTCTTTAAACTGTTGTTTTTATCATGGTGCATCTTAGAGCACACAAGACGACACACGGTGTGGTGGTATGGGGCAGCTGAAGCGCCTGTTTCATGTGCTGCATGGGGAGGTGCGTCTCAGCCTAGAGAGAGCCAGCAATGTAAATTACAGCACGTGCCATCCTTCACAATTTATGCCAACGAAGGAATATACCATAACTGGATGAAGATGGTGCTGGCAACAGTGGCGATGATGTGGATGATGATGATGATGATAATGATGGCTGGGAGAATGACGATATTTGCTATGTTGCTCAGCAAAGTGGGCTGGCATACAGAGGCCACTACGTAAAAAAAACAAACAAACAAAAAACAGCCAATCGATAACGTTATAATGTTTATTGTTGCTCATTTTTCATTTTGTTCTATCAATACTGTTTAATATTCATTCTTTAATTTTAACAGTTTCTCCTTTTGTTTCAGAACCTTGCTTTGTCTTTATTTCCATTTTTTTTTTATTAGGGGTGAGCAGCAGGCAGCAGCAGGAGGGAGAGGAGAGGAGCGACAGGAGGTAGGCTGGGGGGAGAAGCCGCTGGTGCAGAAACAGCGAGTGAAGCTGCAGAAAGAGGTGCCAGTAGAACGGGGAGGGGAAGAGGAGCTGCCAGAGGAGCAGGGAGGGGAAGAGGAGCTGCCAGAGCAGCAGGGAGGAGAAGAGGAGCTGCCAGAGGAGCAGGGAGGAGAGGAGGAGCTGCCAGAGGAGCAGGGAGGCGAAGAGGAGCTGCCAGAGGAGCAGGGAGGGGAAGAGAAGCTGCCAGAGCAGCAGGGAGGGGAAGAGAAGCTGCCAGAGGAGCAGGGAGGGGAAGAGAAGCTGCCAGAGCAGCAGGGAGGGAAAGAGGAGCTGGCAGAGGAGCAGGGAGGGGAAGAGGAGCTGCCAGAGGAGCAGAGAGGAGAAGAGGAGCTGCCAGAGGAGCAGGGAGGAGAAGAGGAGCTGCCAGAGGAGCAGAAAGGGGAAGAGAAGCTGCCAGAGCAGCAGGGAGGGGAAGAGAAGCTGCCAGAGGAGCAGGGAGGGGAAGAAGAGCTGCCAGAGCAGCAGGGAGGGGAAGAGAAGCTGCCAGAGGAGCAGGGAGGGGAAGAGGAGCTGCCAGAGGAGCAGGGAGGGGAAGAGAAGCTGCCAGGGCAGCAGGGAGGGAAAGAGGAGCTGCCAGAGGAACAGGGAGGGGAAGACGAGTTGCCAGAGGAACAGGGAGGGAGAGAGGAGGGCGTGGGAGAGCAGGAGGAAGATTGGCAGCATCCTCTTGAGTCTCTTGTGTCCTAAAGGGGAAAAAGATATGTAAAGGATAGCTCATTTATGTGCACATTTTGGGTTTGTCAGAATTTTAATGTCTCTCATTAAATAGGCATAAAGCCATAAAAATGTGTGTTGGAATTATTGTATAGATATATTACCCCTCCATCTCCATTATTAATTGCATTGCTGGGTCGGCTGCACTTTGCAGGCCAGTGATGCTTGCGTCGGATCCCAGAACACTGTACACCGCTGACGCCATGGGGGACATGTTCACCCCCAGGCCAAATTTCCCTTTGATTATGTGCTCTTGCTTCAGCACCAACTGGGCCAGCAGCAGTAACTGCTCGTGGCTCCAGTTGGGCTTTCACATCCTTTTAGATTTTTCATCCATGACAGTTTAGGGCAAACAAAATCATTGGGGCAAATGTTTCATTAATAACTCGTTTTATGCCATTGTGAATTTTTATGCCATTGTGAATTTTCAAAAGTGCTCAACATGATATAATTTTACACAGAATCTAGAAAAGCAGTCTGACGACCTAGAACAATTGATCAATTGAAGGAACTTGGATAAAGCTTTGTTATGGCCCCAATTTGTTCTTACATTTATAACACAACAGTAACAGCAAGGGATGACAGACACAGTTTTAAAAACTTAAACACATTTAATTAAACACAACAACTAACTAAACTGACCAAGATGCAATAGGAAAAAAAAAGAAATATTTACAGTCCCTTTTTGTGGGGTGGCTTGGTGATGTCCTGGATAATGAAAATGCTCAAACACAGGCAAAGAAATCCACAAAAGAAACGTCACAGGTCTTGAACAGAATGGCAGGTCTGGTCATCTTCTTGCAATTTCTCCTACTACTTTACTGTCTCAATTCTTTTCCTTATATACTCTTTTGCAGACCCCACTCACATTTAGACCTCTTTTTTTTTTTTACTTTCTGAGACTTGCCCCAGACATGTCCAGGACATGTCCAAACATGACTCCAGTCTGAGCTTAACAAAAAAAAAAGGTAAATACTGCCATCTAGTGGCCTATATTCACATTACACCTCCATTCCAAAAGGGAAAAATTTTGACTCATAAAGACAAAATTTTTCTTTTCAATACAAAATGGTTAAGTGAACACTTGTCAATATATATATATATCATACAATATTCAAACACATGATATATATACACAGTCAAACACGGGATAAGCAATCAGCAATTACATTGTCTGTACCCTTCACATGCTTAATTTCCAAGTCAAACTCCTGTAAAATCAAACTCCAATTCAACAATCTCCGATTCTTGTTTTTCATCTTACTCAAAAACATTAACGGATTGTGGTCAGTGTACACAATCATTGGCTTTTGTCCTGTACAAACATAAACCTCAAAGTGTTGTAAAGAAAGGACCAGAGCCAACAGTTCCTTCTCTATTGTGGAATAGTTCCTTTGGTGGCGATTGAACTTCCTGGAGAAGTATGCCACGGGATGCTCAATGTCATCAGAGTCACTTCTCTGTAGGAGCACAGATCCACAAGCTTGGTCGCTAGCATCGACCGCCATGGAGAACGGTTTGTTGAAGTCAGGAGATTTGAGCATGGGGAAGTGACACAGCAGAGACTTCAGGCGATCGAAGGCTCTCTGGCATGCATCATCCCAGGTGAACTTTACGCCTTTCTTCAGTTGGTTAGTTAGACTGAGAGCAATCTCAGCAAAGTTCTTGCAGAACTTGCGGTAGTACCCGATCATTCCAAGGAAGCGGCGCAAAGCTTTTTTATTGTCAGGAACTGGGAAGTCCATGATGGCTTGGACTTTAGCATTTATGGGTGCCACCTTACCCTGGCCTATGACGTAGCCAAGATAGGTGACAGTAGCACAACCAAAGTCACTCTTGCTCAGGTTAACAGTCAGGTTAGCCTGGGTCAGGCGCTGGAACAACGTCTCTACATCTTTTAGATGTTCTTCCCAGGAGTCACTCCATGTGATCAGGTCATCGATGTACGCACCCGTGTGTGGCAATCCGGCGATTGTAGACTGTATCATCCTTTGGAACGTGGCTGGGGCATTTTTCATGCCAAAGGGTAGGACTTTATACTGGTACAATCCAGATGGTGTGGCAAAAGCAGAGATGCTCTTGGCCCTCTCAGTTAAAGGCACACACCAATAACCCTTCAATAAATCAATCTTGGTCAGAAACTTTGCTTGCCCTACACTATCAATACAATCATCAATCCTAGGTATTGGAAACACATCAGTTCTAGTTACAGCATTGACTTTGCGATAATCTGTACAGAATCTAGTACTTCCATCAGGTTTTGGAACTAGCACACAGGGTGAACTCCAATCGGAGTTAGAGGGTCTGATAACATCATGTTTTAACATGTACTCAACCTCTTTCTCAGCAATCTTTCTCTTTTCAGGATTCATCCGGTATGGATGCTGTTTTATTGGTTTGGCATCACCAACATCTACATCATGAGAGGCTATAGTAACTCTCTTTGGAACATCAGGAAACAAATCCTCATATTTCTTGATCAACCTTTCAAACTGATCTCTCTGTGAGGGTTCTAAGTGCTGGAGTTTTACATCAAGATTTTGCAACACTTCAGTGTTTGACAATTTACATGAAAGAACTTCAGCTTTAATTCTTGGTTCATCATCTTGAAACTCCCCCTCATCTTCACACGTTTCGACCATTGGAGAATCTGAAGTGACAGCTGCAACCCTAGCATTTCTGTCATGATAAGGCTTTAGCATGTTAATATGACACAATTGTTTTGGTTTTCTCCTATCTGGAGTCTTCACAATGTAATTGAGATCATTGAGTTTTGTCAGAATTTCATAAGGACCATGAAATCTAGCCTGCAATGGATTGGACTGCAAGGGAAACAACACAAGGACCTTTTCTCCTGGTTTAAACTCACGGCTTCTAGCCTTATGATCATACCAAGTTTTCATTTTTCCCTGACTTGATTTCAAGTTCTCTTTGGCAAGGTCACAAGCTGCACGCAATCTTTCCTTGAACTTGCTAACATAGTCTAATAGACTGATATGCGGCTCTTTCTCTTGCCATTGTTCACTCAATAATAGCAAAGGTCCTCTCACTTCATGACCAAACACTAGCTCAAATGGACTGAATCCAGTAGACTCCTGCACTGCTTCTCTAGCTGCAAACAACAGCAAATGAACCCCTTCATCCCAGTCTTTCTCATGGTCATAACAATAAGTCCTCATCATTGTCTTGAGAGTGGAATGAAACCGCTCTAAGGCACCCTGACTTTCTGGATGATAGGCACTAGAAAGAATCTGCTTTGCGCCTAGTTCATACACAACCTGCTGAAACAATCCTGAAGTGAAATTGCTACCCTGGTCTGACTGAATTTCCCTGGGAAGGCCAAACAACGTGAAGAACTTTATCAAAGCCTTCGAGATTGCAGTTGCCTTGATGTTACGTAGAGGTATGGCTTCGGGGAATCTGGTAGATACACACATGATTGTCAACAAGTACTGATTTCCAGATCTAGTCTTGGGTAATGGACCAACGCAATCAACAATGACCCTAGAGAATGGCTCCCCAAATGCTGGGATAGGCAGCAATGGAGCTACAGGTGGGTCTAACTGGTGTTTTCCAACTACTTGACAAGTGTGACAGGTTTTGCAAAAGTTGGAAACGTCTTTCCGAAGCCCAGGCCAAAAGAAGTGTTTCATGATCTTATCAACAGTCTTGTTAACACCAAGATGACCTCCTAAAGGTAAACTATGAGCCATTGTTAAGATCTCATTCCTGTAGACCTTTGGAACAACAATTTGCCTGACCACTGCCCAATCTGCATTGGCAGGGATATCAGGAGGGCACCACTTCCGCATCAACACACCATCCTTGAGATAATACCCAACTGGAACTGCGTCTATTTCTTTATTAGGAAGGGCTCTCCTCCTTAGTGCACAAATTTCAGGATCATTAGTTTGCTCCTCAATCAACCGCTTTCTGGAAAGAGACAAGTCTCCAGGCACATCAGAATCACCAAACCCATCCGGCTGGCTGAATAGAGAACTGATAAAAGTATCTGATAAGTCCTCAAACGGAGAAACCATAGTAGGCCAATCAGAGTCATGAGGCGAACCACCTGAGTCCTGACTATTCAATGTGCTGGACGGCACCACAACATCTTCTTCTTTAGCCTTCTTGGCCATAGCACGAGTCACTGCGCAAGAAGGATACAGAGATGGGTCCTCATCCCCATCTTCAGTGCTCGGCTGTGAAGTAAGATGTACAGGGGGAACTACTTTGCCCCCAGCCAGGTCATTGCCTAGCAACAGAGAAACACCCTTTATAGGTAGACTTGACATAAGTCCCACCTTTACCTGTCCTGTAACTAAATCTGACTTCAAGAATATAGAGCGCAGGGGTACAGATACAGTCCTCCCTTCAATACCTTGTACAAGTATGAAATCCCCTGAAGCGGTCTCATCACGTAACTCCAAGGAGTCCATCAACAAAAGTGACTGAGAAGCTCCGGTATCCCTTAGGATATATATGGGGACAGGAGTAGTATGCTCATTCAGAGCCACAAATCCCTCTGACACAAATGGAAGAAATTCCTCCCTCACAAAGTCAGCTGTATTAGGCTTTTTAGCCCCACAAGAAGCAGGCAATTTAGCAGATTGGTTATCTACTACAGGGGTTTCTAACCTTGTTTTCACAAAGGCATTTGGTTTGGTTTCCTTTTCTTTTTCTTTCTTAGCTTTAAGGAACCAACAGTTAGTTGTACCATGACCAGATTTCTTGCAATAACTGCAAACTAGACCACTTTTGTCACTGTCAGCTTTCACACTTTGATCAGACCTGTTACTGGATTTCTGAGCACCATCACCAGATTTGTCTTTGTCTTTGGGTGAGGAATCTTGGGTATCACCATAACCCTTTTCTGAAATTGTGACCATCTATTATTACTGCTAGACTGAAATTTGGACTTATGTGTGAGAACATATTCATCTGCAAATTTGGCAGCTGATTGAAAATCCAGTGCTTGCTTCTCATTAAGGTAGGTCTTAACATCATCTTTAACACAGTTCTTGAATTCTTCAACTAACACCATCTCTTTTAGTGAGTTGAAATCATCCTTGACCTCCATAGAAGTACACCAGCGCTCAAAGCAAACCTGCTTTTCATTAGCAAATTCAACATAAGTCTGATTTTCAGATTTCTTCAGACCTCTGAATTTCTGTCGGTAAGCCTCTGGAACCAACTCATAAGCTCTCAAAATAACCTTTTTGACAACCTCATAATCAGAGGAATCATCTGCAGACAAAGCCGAATAGGCTTGTTGAGCTTTACCCTTGAGGACAGTTTGCAACATCAGAGGCCAGTGTTCCTTTGGCCACTGGCAACTCTTTGCTACCTTTTCAAAACACTGGAAATAGTTGTCAACATCCTTTTCCGAAAATGGAGGCACCAATTTTACCTCCTGGCTAGCCCGAAATTTATTTTCAGTTTGAATTTTTATTTTTAGTTGCTCCATTTGGAGTCTTTCTTCTCTATCGAATTTCTCTAATTCAAAATCTCTCTGTCTTGCAAATTTTTCTAACTCAAATTCTCTTTGTTTTTCTTTTTCTTCCCTCTCAAATTCTCTTTGTTTCTCTTTTTCCCCCCTTTCTTTTTCTCTTTCCTCCCTTTCTTTTTTCTCTTCACTTGCTAATTTTTCCAACTCAAACTGCCTTTGTTTTTCTTTTTCTTCCCTTTCAATCTCTATCATTTTTAATTTAAGTTCCATTTCTATATTTGGATTTTCCACTGGAAACTGTTCCAGATCTCCTGGTGCAAACACATTTACATCAATGTAATATTCAACTATCATTCTAGCCAGTCTTGCTTTTCGCATGGCTGGTTTCACCTCTGTCAGCTCTAAATGTTTGCAAATTTCTAGCAGTTCTGTCTTTTTAAAAGACTTCAAAACCCCTACGGTTGGTGATGCCAAGAAATCATCCATTGCTGTTGTCAATATATATGTATTCAATTAAAAAAAATCAATTTTACAATTTGAAATGTTAGATTTTTAATAAATGACTCACAAAATGGTCTATCCCGGACCTTGAGCCCCCAATTTGTTATGGCCCCAATTTGTTCTTACATTTATAACACAACAGTAACAGCAAGGGATGACAGACACAGTTTTAAAAACTTAAACACATTTAATTAAACACAACAACTAACTAAACTGACCAAGATTGAATAGGAAAAAAAAATATATATTTACAGTCCCTTTTTGTGGGGTGGCTTGGTGATGTCCTGGATAATGAAAATGCTCAAACACAGGCAAAGAAATCCACAAAAGAAACGCCACAGGTCTTGAACAGAATGGCAGGTCTGGTCATCTTCTTGCAATTTCTCCTACTACTTTACTGTCTCAATTCTTTTCCTTATATTCTCTTTTGCAGACCCCACCCACATTTAGACCTCTTTTTTTTTTTACTTTCTGAGACTTGCCCCAGACATGTCCAGGACATGTGTAAACATGACTCCAGTCTGAGCTTAACAAAAAAAAGGTAAATACTGCCATCTAGTGGCCTATATTCACATTACAGCTTAAAGTCCTACAGGAGGGAAGTCTTATTTTAAGGGTCAATTTTAAGGTTAAGGTTTGGGTTAGGGTTAGAGCAATGTTTAAAATTGGGACTGCCGTACCGCTCTCTACATTGAAATGCATTGGAAAAATGCCGTACCAATAGCAACTGCCATTATTCCAGGGGACAAACCAGCCGCTTGCATAATATCCTCATTTTTTCCTCCATGGGTTGTATTTGGGATATTTTTTTCAATGGGCCGCACTGCCACCAAACAACCAATCACCGTGCTCATTGTCCCAAGACTCGTGCATAAGAATTGACGTCATCCATAGCAATGGAGATTTACTCCCACCTATCTCAGAGCTACTCCTACTCTAGGAGTTACCAGTTTTCTTAACTAAAAGTTGCTCTCAGCGGCTTTGTGAATAACTTTTAAGATTTTACCCCGACATAAAATGTTTTAGCGTGACTTAGGAGTACTTTTCGCGGTAAGATAAGATGCTTTGTGAATACGGGCCCATATTTCCAGAGGTTTTTTTTAAATTTTCGATTTAATAATTTTTCTCCGTTTCATGGGCCCTTGAAATTTTGGCCCCAATGTTAAGGATAAGACTGAGAAATTTTCAAAAATTATTTCTCAAAAACTGCGCGATACATTTTTTTCTAAATCAAGCAATCAATCAACTTTCCATGGTACTGTCATTGTACCGTATGAGCTCCATTTTGATTGAATTGATGGAAGTCGGTCTAGTGGGGGTGCTGTACTTTAACACTAGAGCCTATAGAGAATATGCTAGATGGCCTGTGGAGGCTAAATGGTTGCAAATAGAGATTAAGTTTGTATTATCAACATTTAGGAAGTCAGATATGACCTATATTTTGCCTGTGTAAAAGTTGACTTCAGTTGACCTTGAAAGGTCAAACTTGCGGTCAAACAAAATGTTACAATTTTCAAGGGCTTTTAGGCATGAAAATAATGAAGATTGGGAACATATATGTATTAAACACTGATGAGGAAGTAATCTGAACTTTCATTTGGTAGCCTTGAACTTGACCTTCAGTGACCTTCAATGGCCAAACTTTACAAAGAAATTTCAATGACTTATATCAGCAAAATCATAACAAATAGAGCGTAGGTTTGTATTGGAGATGTATAGGAAGTAATGTATGAGCTTTCATTTAGTGACTTTCATACAGACCTTCGATGTTCGAACTTGACCTAATGAAAAATCTAATGACTTCTATCACAAAAAAGGTCACAGATCGAGCCTTGAGCCACAGACTTGAAGGAAGTCACACATGAACTTTCCTTTGGTGACATTCAACTTGACTGTTGGTATCATTTATAGGTCAAACTTGGCATACAGTGCTGTGAAAAATTATTTGCCCCCTTTCTGATTTCTTATTTTTTTGCATACTTGTCACACTTAAATGTTTCAGATCATCAAACAAATTTTAATATTAGACAAAAATAATCTGAGTAAATAGAAAATGCAGTTTTTAAATGATGATTTCATTTATTATGGGAAAAAAGATATCCAAATCTACCTGGCCCTATGTGAAAAAGTAATCCCCCCTCCCCCTTGTTATGAATTAATTGTGATTAGCCACATTTTTTTAAAATCAATTTTACTAGCCACACCCAGGCCTGATAAAGGCCAGGCCTGTTGATCAAGAAATCACTCAATTAGAACCTGTCTGACAAAGTGAAGTAGGCTAAAAGATCTCAAAAAGCAACACATCAAGCCACAATCAATAGAAATTCAACAACAGATGAGAAACAAAGTCATAGACATCTATCAGTCTGAAAAGGGTTACAAAGCCATTTCTAAGTCTTTGGGACTCCAGGGAACCATGGTGAGAGCTATTATCCACAAATGGAGAGAACTTGGAACAGAGGTGAACCTTCCCAGGAGTGGCCAGCCTAGCAAAATTACTCCAAGAGCCCTTCGACAACTCATCCAGGAGGTCACAAAAGAACCCAAAACAACATCTAAAGAACATCAGGCCTCACTTGCCTCAGTTAAAATCGGTGTTCATGATTCAATGACAAGAAAGAGACTGAGCAAAAATGGCATCCATGGAAGAGTTCCACGGTGAAAACTACTGCTGACCAACAACAACACAAAGGCTCATCTCACATTTACCTAAAAAACATCTCAATGATCCCAAAGACTTTTGGGAAAATATTCTGTGGACTGGCGAGACAAAAGTTAACCTTTTTGGAAGGTCTGCGTCCCGTTACATCAGGCGTAAAACTAACACAGCATTTCATAAAAAGAACATCATACCAACAGTCAAACGTGGCGGTAGTGTGATGGTTTGGGGCTGATTTGCTGCTTCAGGACCTGGATGACTTGCCATAATTGATGGAACCATGAATTCCGCTTTCTACCAGAAAAGGAGAATGTTCGACCCTCAGTTTGTGACTTCAAGCTCAAGCACACTTGGGTTATGCAGTAGGACAATGATTCAAAACACACAAGAAAGTCCACCTTTAAATAGCTTAAAAAAACAAAATGAAGGTTTTGGAGTGGCCTAGTCAAAGTCCGGACTTAAATTTGTTTGAGATGCTGTAGCATGACCTTAAACAGGCCGTTCATGCTCAAAAACCCTCCATTGTTGCTGAATTAAAACAATTTAGCAGAACAGAGTGGGCCAAAATTCCTCCACGGTGATGTGAAAGACTCATTGCCAGTTATCGCAAATGCTTGATTGCAGATGTTGTCGAGAGTGGCACAACCAGTTATTAGGTTTCGGGGGCTATTACTTTTTCACATCGGGCCAGGTAGGTTTGGATAGCTTTTTCCCTCAAGTAATGAAATTATCACTCAAAAACTGCATTCTGTATTTAACTAGGTTATCTTTCTCTTAAATAAATATTTGTTAGATGATCTGAAACATTTAAGTACGACAAATATGCAACAAAAAAAAGAAATAAGGAAGGGGGAAAATACATTTTCACAGCACTGTAATACAGTGGCTTTTATTGTTAGAACGGTCAAAGATGGAGCCTACGTTTGCATAAGAGACTTATAGGAAATCATATATGACATTAGTTTGCTGACCTCAACCTGACCTTCTGTGACCTTTAAATTAAATACATATTCAGTTTTCAATTACTTGTATCACCAAAACTGCTTCAGAGCTTAGGAATATAACAGGGGGTCTTATTATTGCGGAGTCAACTTGCAAAACCTGCAAAGTCAAGTTTTGAAAATAAAAACTTAGCCTCTCTTTGAGGCACCTGTGCATGTCCAACTGATAGCTCCACAATCAAAACCTACTAAATCATGTGTTATGGCCCCGATTTGTTATGATATATCGGACAGCAAGGGATAACAGACAAATTGTAAAACTTTATCAGATTTAATAAAACAAAGAATGACCAAGATTGAAAAAAAAATTATATATATAGTGCCTCCTGCGGTTTAGAAGCAAAGAGGATGAGGGAGTTGACTGTCTTGTTAGTCAATGCAGGATGTGTTGAATTTGCCACACTGTGCAAGCTTAGGGATTAGCACAATATCACAACCTTGTCTGGCACAGTATTTATTAGTCACCTTTCAAACTGTGCAGGTGCGTTTATAAGCAAGAAAAAAGCATGGCGGACGTTGCGGACGGGCAACCATGGCGTGCTGCTTCTTCAGCTACTGCTTCAGCGTTTTCTCGATCAAAACCGGAGATTTACAAAACTAATAACGGTAAAGTGATTGTGGAAGACGAAATATTGAACTTTCTTGTGGTTAAAATGAGAACTTTAAGTCACGACGAGATTGTTCTACTGGTAACAAGTAGTTTCTCCTCTGAACGGATTGAAGCCGCCAAGAAGGTTTTGTTTGAGGTTTGCCCTGACACGTCTCAGCGGTGTATTACCTACAAAGGCCAACAGAAAGATTGTAATAATGTTAAACTGTGCATGAGAGTGCTGAACGAGTGTGGGGAGGATATCCCGAGATTCGTGTCCCACTTTCTGGACGACTTGCCACCTGTCTCATTTAACCATATAGACGTATCAACGCTGCTGGGCAGAATGGAACAACTATACAGCGAAATCTGCGGCATGAAAAGAACTCTGGAAACCCAGACAAATGTTTGTGAAAGTTTGCGGGAGGTGACCATTTGGTGACCATTGATGGGCGATTGACCGCTGTGGAGCGGCCGCCCCCTCCTGCGACGGGACCCGTGGCTGCTGCACGGATTTCAGATGCGGCTGGCCAAAGCGAGACCGTAGCTCCAACACCAACTGTCCAGAGGGATACCACAGCCTTAACACCAATTGTGGCGGCTCGGGTATCGAGTCAAACACAATCCCCTGCCTGGACTACGGTAGTGAAGAAAGAGGGTCGTAGTAAACCAGCACCGGGTATCGCTGCGGTGCAGCACAGGTTCCATCAGGCTAAACTGCCAGTGAGATCGGAGAGAAAGAAGACGGGAATAATCGGTACGGGCACGGCAAGTAACATAAAAACTATCACAACGAAGATGGTGAGTGTTTTTGCCACAAAGTTTGACCCTAACCTGAATGCCGAAACGCTTTCTGCCTATTTGAAAGATAAACTGGGACGGGAGGTGATTTGTCGTAAAATTGAAACATCTCGAAGTAGATTCAGTTCTTTCTGTGTCACTGCTGAATGTAAAAATGTAGCAGAGATGTATGACCCGCATCTGTGGCCTGCTGGCTCTTTTGTAAGACGTTACTTTGAGCCTCGCCAATCTAGAGGCGTTGGTGTTGAGACAGTCGGCCTGGAAGGTAATCCACACTCCCAGTCACTTGCAATACAATCTGTGGATGGTGATGGGGAGTCCCAATCAGCTGTCTGCCAGTTAACGAGCGACTTCTAATGTGGCTGCTGCGCACAAGCAATATCCCGGATTGAAGAACACTATGCGGGTTGTATCATACAATGTACGTGGCTTACGTGTGGGACATAATGCCACAGATATATCAAGACGATATGTTGTTGATTCCTTGCTAAATGATTGTGATATTTTGTGTCTCCAAGAGACCTGGCTTGCCAAACAGGATTTGGATAGGTTAAATACGATACACAAGGATTTTCATGGTGCCGGAGAATCTACTACTGACCTCAGGACAAAACTAATCAAAGGCAGAATAGCTGGAGGAGTAGCCATCCTTTGGAATCGCAAATATGACCCTATGGTGAGAGTGATAAGACTAGATTGTGATTGGGCCATAGGCATTGACATTCATTTATATGGTAAGAAAATTAGCATCTTGAATATATACACACCTCATGAATCTTATGAGAACGAGGACGAATTTTTGAATAGACTAGCTTTTATTCATTCCTTTATTGAGGACCATGATTCAACTTGTGTATATGTAAATGGGGACTTTAATGCTGATGTAACTGATAGTAATTCTCTTTTTGCAAAACATCTGGTACATTTCTGTAATGATAATAATCTTGTTTTGTCTACTACAGTATTTTTACCGAAGAATAGTTTTACCTATAAGGCATGGCACACAACCTCCTGGCTCGACCACTGTCTATGTACAGCCGATGCTCATACCTCTCTAGAGAATATGGAAATTTGCTATGGTTTGGCTTCCTCTGACCACATACCAATAGCTATGGTGTTAAATGTTGAGGCTGTGCCCCTCCTGGTGGATTCTGGGAATTCTGTCAACTCGGACAAATTAAACTGGGCTAATTTGTCTAAGGAGGACATTGACAGTTATACTGTCTTATCTGACAGGTTACTAAATCACGTTGTCTTGCCGAGGGATGCTATAACATGTCTTATTATGAACTGTACTGATACACAGCATGCTGTTGACCTTTGTGACCTATATGATAACATCTTAAAGGGGCTACATGCTTCTGCTGGGCGTCTCTGCAGTCATTAGAAGGCGCCTAACATCAAACCTGGGTGGAATGGGTATGTGGCTGAACATCATGCTGCAGCAAGGGATGCATTTAAACTCTGGTCTATTGCAGGAAGGCCCAGACAGGGTGATGTGTTTGAGCATAAGAAACAAACTAATGCTAGATATAAATATGCTCTTCGTTATATTAAGAATAACGAGAACACTATCAGAGCTGACTTGCTTGCCAGGAAGCTACAAAATAATAGCCATGTTGACTTTTGGAAAGCAATTAAAGCGATGAATAATCATAAAACATCTCTACCATGTGACATTGAAGGTGTCTGTGGCTCTGATAACATTGCAGAGTTATGGCGTGAGCACTTTTTTAAGCTTTTTAACTGTGTTAAGAGTAATGTTGTTGCTGTTAATATTGTTGATTTGGACACTAATGTTGTAGTAAGACCTGGTGAGGTGTCAGATGCTATCGGGATGCTTGATAACAACAAAGCTTGTGGTACAGATGGTATTGCTGCTGAGCATCTCCAATATGCCAACTGTAGGCTTTCTCCATTGTTAGCGATGTGTTTTACTGGTTTCCTGGTGCACGGTGTTCTCCCTGACTCTCTTCTGTCTGTCTTATTGGTCCCTGTCCTTAAGGAGAAGGCTGGAAAACTAAACGGCATGGACAATTATAGGCCTATTGCCCTTGCCAGTATCCTGTCTAAGGTGCTGGAAAGGATCATTTTAAATAGGATGGAAATGTATTTACTAACTACTGACAATCAATTTGGCTTTAAGAGAAAGCATAGTACTGATCTATGCATTTATGCATTGAAGGAGTTAGTTGCTAAGTACCAAAGCCACAACTCCTCTGTGTTTCTCTGTTTCATTGATGCCTTTAAGGCATTTGACAGGATTAATCATGCCAAATTATTTGCTAAATTACTTAAAAGAGATGTCCCTATATATATTGTCAGAGTTCTTATGTTCTGGTATGCTCAGCAAACATTTCAGGTGAAGTGGGATAATATTATCTCTGCTCCTTTTCATGTGAGTAATGGGGTCCGGCAGGGAGGAATTTTATCTCCTGTCCTCTTTAATGTATACATCGATGACTTGTCAAGACAGCTGAATGAATGTAAAACAGGTTGTATTGTGGGAGACCAAGTTGTCAATCATCTTATGTATGCTGATGACCTTGTTGTACTGTGTCCATATACTGCTGGGTTACAACAATTGTTAAGAATATGTATACAATATGGCAGAAAATTTGACATTAATTATAATGCAAAAAAAAGTAAGGTCATGGTTGTGAGATCTAAAGAGGATAGGAAATCGGTTTTTCCCGCCTTCCATCTCTCAGATGGTCCCTTAGAAATGACGAAGGAATTAAAATATCTTGGACATGTTTTCTCTGATGATCTAATGGATGATGGTGACATCCGACGTCAATGCTGTAAAATATATACACAGGCAAATGTGTTGTTAAGGAAATTTTCTATGTGCTCTGTTGAGGTTAAATGTGCACTATTCAGGGCTTATGTCACTCCCTTGTATACAGCTCATCTCTGGTCCTCTTACAGAGTGAAAAGTATGCAGAGGCTTAAAGTGGCTTATAATGATGCTATGAGGTTATTGCTAAGTGTTCCTAGGTGGCACAGTGCCAGCCAGTTATTTGTGTCTGTTAATGTACCAACATGTCTGGCTCTGTTGCGAAAGCTAATGTTTAACTTCATGTGTCGACTGGATTTGTCAGAAAACTGCATTATTAAGGCCGTAACCTGCTGCATGGGATTTCGGTGTACATCCAGGCTTCGGAAGCACTGGCACAATAGTTTGTATTTTTTTAAAAATATACAGTAAATTGCTGTATTGTATTTTTAGCTTTTTTTTTATTTTTTTTATTATATATATGTGTGTGTTGTGTATGTGAGTGGACCATCTTTTTGTTGAGTCTATAATAAAGATTATTATTATTATTATATATATATATATACATATATATATATAAATAAATGAGATAGTAACAGTCCCTTGGTACTTGAGATAGAGTTGCTATGTTGCGATGTTCTGGGACAGGAAAATGCTCCAACACAGGCAAAAATCCACAAAACGAGCTTCACAGGTCTTGCAAAGAGTGACAGACCTGGTCAAATGTGTCCTTCCACTATTTCTCCTTGCAATTTCTCCTACTACTTTACTCTCATTTTTTCTCCTTATACACTCTTTTCTCGCCCCCTCCCACCTTCCAGACTTTTTTCAATTCTCTGGGACTTTCTCCTCTGAGGCATGCCCAGGACATGCCCAAAAACCTAAACTGGGCTTAACAAAAAAAATGTCAATACTGCCATCTAGTGGCTTTTCTACCCCACATTACACATGTAATGAATTGTAAAAAGCAAAACTCTGTCAAAACCCGCCAAGTCAAGGAGGAAAACTCCTTCAAACATTTAATGTGGGATTAAATGCACAGACAATAGGATATGAAGAGACTCAGTGAATATATATTCATAAAACAGGAATAAAGGCTATTAGGAATCACAACTTTTAATGATCTTGGGTGAGAAGACCAGGCCCTGGTTTTTATATGAATTATATGAGAAAACAGTCTGTAACACATTCGGTCATTTCTCATCCTTACTCCCATCTTTTCCTGGAACATATGTTTGCTAAATTGCTAACTTTTGCAGAGATACACAATAAAATGTTCAGTGTAAAATTAACTCGTAGGTGTACTTGTTAGCCCACTCTGGCATTAGTTCAGCTTTCATCAATTCCATATCTAGATGACACCATATGACTCCTTTAAATTAAAATACTGAAACGAAACGCCATTGAAATTTTACCTCTACTCAGTCTGTATTCATCCATACCACCATTAACAGCAATTTGGGCTGGTTTATGCAGGATTATTTGCAATACATGCCATAAATATCACAGTATGATGGAGAAGAATATGAAGATACAATATGAACAGAGAATGTGAGCAAATATATGCAAAATATGATAAGTATGATATGGAACAGAGGAACAACATCAACCAAAAGGGCACTCTGTAGAATGCATGCCATGCCATATATCAGTATTACTTGGAACATATGGGACGGTCATTCTATTCAGGTAAATTTTAAAATTTTTTGGATCTAGAATCCGGAATATGCACTGGATCACATCCAAAACCTGAATCAATTCATACCCGGAATACCACCTACCATCTTACCTAATTTCATGCCAATCCGTTTTTTAACTTTTTGAGTTATCCTGTTAAGAAACAGACAAACAGACGTGCTAACCTCCTTGGTGGAGGTAAAGGAAAAATTAACAGCATAAATAATGACAACAAAAGTAACAACAATAATACCAAAAGCAGCTGCAGCAGCAGGAGCATTCTTTTGTCTTTTGGACTGTTACGACTGGGGGGCACCAATGTAGCATTTCTATAGAAGTTCTAACTCAAGAACGATTGCAGAATGGGAGCCACTGGGCTAAAGTTGTGCGTGATTCAGATATAAATCACTCATAAGTAACTTTAAAAATGGGAGACAATTGTACAAGTTTTTCCGATCCGAGTCCCAAACGAGTCTCAAGTCATTTGGTCAAAGTCTCAAGCAAGTCCCAAGTCTTTTCTTTTGTAGGCAAGTCAAGTCAAGTCGAGTCACAGGTTATGTCAAGTCCCTCACCAGTGTCCCCCAGCCCACCCACAAGGCACTCAGGTTTATATCTTGAAGAGAAAAACGTAATGTCAATCTCAAAAAAGAGCGTGCAGACTAGTCTGCATGGCTAAAGCAGCATGAAGCTCTTAATTTATCCATTTCGTCTGATCATTGGATCGCTGGAATCAAGGTATCGCAAAGTTTATTCACTTATGAATATGGCGGGCGACACTGCCGCTTACTCAGGTGCTCCAATGTTAGCCAGAGTACGATCAAAACCAGACATCTATAAGACTACTGATGGCAAAGTCATAGTGGAAGATGAACTCTTACATTTCCTTGCAATGAAAATGAGAACTTTGAGCCAGGATGAGATCGTCCTGTTAGCTGCCAACAACTTCGACTCTGACTGGATAGAGGCTTCAAAGAAAGTGCTGTTCGAAATTTGTCCCACGACACAACGGAATATCGTACACAAGGGAGCACAAAAAGACGCTAATAACATCAAGAGCTGTCTGAAAGTGCTAAATGAGTGTGGGGAAAACGTCCCGAGATTTGTATCTCACTATTTGGATGAGTTGCCACCTGTAACCTTTTCCAATATGGATGTCTGTGGCCTTCTTTAAAAAATGGAGCAGCTACACTGTGATGTCTCCGCTATGAAACTTGCCCTACACCGGCAGACTGAAATAAGTGAGTGCTTGCGTGTGACTACAGCGGAAGTGACCCGTCGTGTTGGTGCATTGGAACACCACACTGATCACGGCCACAAGGGCTTCGTTGCGCCGGTGAGGAGGCTGGAGCCTGGGAATGCAAACACCGATCATGTTGCCAGCTTGGCGGAGGTGACTGAAACTCCAAAGGACCGACTCCGAAGAGAGCCTCAGAGACCGAAGCTCCTCACAATGGAGAGTGCCACACCAGCACTCTGCCCCGGAGTATTAAAGTGGAGCGACGCAGTGAGAAAGGGGAAACGAAAGCGTATTGAGAATTACCAACATGGATCACACTCGGGGAAATCTTCGCTGGGGCAAAAGAAAGCTGGGAAAACTATTGTGGGCACAGGGGCTGCAGGGGGTATCAAGATGATAACAACAAAAAGGGTGAGTGTCTTTGCATCCAGATTCTCACCCGATATAGACGTAGAGGTACTGCGCACTCACCTTGCGAGTAAACTTGGACATGGCGTGTCATGTGAAAGGATTGTCACTGTTAACACCAGATACGCATCATTTAAAGTATCCGCTGAGTGCAAAGAAATTGCTGATATGAATAATCCGGAGCTTTGGCCCGAGGGAGCATATGTTAGGCGTTTCTACGAACCACGGAAGGCTGGAATAACTGGTAATGCGACTACACTATCTGCTGGGGCCACGAGTGTGCTTGCAATTGGCACGAGTGCCTTACCATGGTGTTGCTATGGATTGAAACATTCTGTCATACAACTGTCGTGGCCTACATTTGGGCCAAAGTGCAGCGGATAAAGCTCGCCGCTTGGTAGTAGATCAACTGCTGGAGCAATGTCACATACCGTGCCTACAAGAAACTTTTCTAGCAAAACAGGACTTAAAGGGACTGAACTCCATCAGTGACAGCTTCCTGGGGGCAGGAGAGTCCACCACAGACCTCAGCCAGGGTATAAAAAAGGGCAGAATTCCAGGAGGTGTGGCAATAATTCTAATCCTGGTAAATTGGACTGGTCCTCTCTTTCATGTGAGGACATAGCTTCCTATTGTAAATATTCTGATCAGTTATTCAGCAATGTGTATCTCCCTATAGAAGCACTTTCTTGTAAAAACGGTAGTTGTACAAGCACCAAACATAATATATATATCTCTGCAATGTATACTGACATTGTCTCATGTCTACTTGAAGCTAGTAAGCCTTATCGTAAGGCCATAAGGAGAGGAAAAGTCCGGCCTGGCTGGAATACATATGTAGCAGAATTCTATGCTGAGGCTCATGAAGCAACTAAATCTTGGGCAATGGCAGGCAAACCAAGACAGGGGCCCATCTTTGAGTACAAGAAGAGTACAAATGCAAAATATAAATATGCAGTTTGTTTCATTAGTGAAAATGAACAATGTATGAGGGCAGACTCCATGGCCAATAAACTTCTAAATAATTCTAGTAAGAATTTTTGGAAAGAGGTGAAGCACATTAATGGATACAAACCCTCTCTACCATGCTCAGTAGATGGAGTCTCTGGTGCTAGAAATATTGCAGAGCTTTGGCGAATGCATTACAGTAAACTGTTCAATCTTACTCAGCCTAGCGCCCGTCAAGTAGCAAATGTTGAAGCTATTGAGGTTATCAATTCTAATGAGGTTTCCCAAGCAATAAAAAACTTATCAGCTAATAAAACAACAGGAATGGATGGTATCTCCGCTGAACATCTCAAATATGCCAGCCCTAGGTTAAGTATACTTCTTGCCTTATGCTTCACTGCCCTCATGACTCATGGGTTCCTTCCAGACTCTATGATGGCAGTGCTGCTGGTTCCTGTGATCAAGGATAAAGCTGGAAAAGTGGGGTCTCCTGATAACTACAGGCCCATTGCTTTAGCTAAAATATTGTCCAAAGTGGTTGAGCAAATTATCCTGCAGAGAATTAATTATCTGATTGCCTCTACAGATCACCAATTTGGTTTTAAACCGAGACATGGCACAGACATGTGCATATATGTATTAAAAGAACTGCTGAACAGCTACAGTTGAACTCAAAATTATTAGCCCCCCTTAAATTTTGGAACATTTTCCCAAATATCCTCCAAATGTTTAAAGCATTGATAAAAATTGATATACACAAACAATCGCCAGTGCTATTCAGATGTTTTTGGTGCATTTTGGAATATGAAATTAGTTTTAGGCTGTCTTTACATGAAATATGGTAAAAATCAGTTGGTGAAAAATATTAGCCCCCATGTGGATTCTTGCTTTTAAAACAAAGTTAATTAACCAATCAGCTTTTAAACAACACCTGTGCAATCAACTGGCTTCCTAGCAACACCTGCAGTCAGTTGGCTCCATTCAACAGTTTAAAAGGACTCCAAGGAACTGGGCATTTGAATGCATGAGGAGGATTACTATTTGTCACAATGCCGAAGACTAAAGAAATCAGTCTTGAACTCCGACAAAAGATTGTGGAGGCTCATGACAAGGGCCAAGGCTACACTGCCATTTCGAAGAGGTTCACAGTCTCCAGAACTGCAGTTCGGTGCATCATTGCGAAGTACAAAGACACAAATTCGGTCAAGAACAAACCTGGTCGTGGACGCAAGTGTAAGATCACAAGAACTCTTGAAAGGAAAATTGTCAGAGATGTCTGTAAAGAGCCCCGTACATCTGCAAAGGTAATTGTTGCTGACCTGGCCTCTTCTGGAGTTTGTGTGTCAAGGCACACTGTTGTGAGGGATCTTCATCGGGGTGGGCTTCGGGGCTATCGTCCCAGAAGAACCCCCTTACTAAAACATCGTCACATCAGAGCCCGACTAAAGTTTGCCCGTGAGTACTTGAAGAAGAAAGATGATTTGGAAGTCTGTGCTGTAATGTGAATATAGGCCACTAGATGGCAGTATTTACTTTTTTTTTATTCAGCCCAGACTGGAGCTAGGTTTAGACATGTCCTGGGCATGTCTGGGGAAAGTCCCAGAAAATAAAAAAAAGAGGTCTAAATGTGGGTGGGGTCTGCAAAAGAGTATATAAAGAGTAGAATTGAGACGGTAAAGTGGTAGGAGAAATTGCAAGGAGAAGGATACATGCGACCAGACCTGTCATTTCTGTTCAAGACCTGTGAAGTTTCTTTTGTGGATTTTTGCTTGTGTTAGAGCATTTTTTTTTCCTTACCCAGGTCATCCCCAAGCCACCCCAACAAAAAGGGACTGTAAATATTTCTGTTTAACTTGTAAATCAATCTTGGTTATTAGTTGTAGGTTAGTATTAGTCTTTGTCTGTTAATTAAATGTGCTCAAGTTTTTAAAACTGTTTCTGTCATCCCTTGCTGTTGCTGTAGCTGTTGTGTTGTAAATTGTAATAACAAATTGGGTCCATAACAGTGCTTTGGTCAGATGAGACGAAATTGGAGCTGTTTGGGCGTATGGACATTGCCTATGTATGGCGAAGAAAGGGAGAGGCCTTCAACCCTGTGAACACAGTTCCCACAGTTAAACATGGTGGTGGCAGCATCATGCTCAGGGGCTGTTTTGCAGCCTCAGGTACAGGCAGTCTGGTTCGGGTGCATGGCACCATGAAGAAGGAAGATTACCTAAAAATTCTGAAGGAAAACATGCAGAAGTCTGCTCGCACTTTGAGCTTAGGTCGTCGCTGGGTCTTCCAGCAAGATAACGACCCAAAGCATACATCTAAAATAGTCCAGCAATACTTCAAGGATACCAAGACCAATGTTATAGAGTGGCCTGCACAGAGCCCAGATCTCAGTCCAATAGAAAACCTGTGGCAAGTGCTGAAAAAGAACGTCCATGCACGAAAACCACGCAATTTGGGCCAGTTGGAACAGTTTGCAATGGAGGAATGGACCAAAATTCCTCAGGAGACCTGTACCAACCTAGTGAAAAACTATTCAAAGAGGTTGTTGTCAGTTGTGGGTCAAAAAGGGTACACAATTGACTACTAATGGTCAGGGGGCTAATAATTTTGAACGTCTCACTTTTGCTATTTTTGGTTGAAACTCAGTGTGATAATAAAATATCCTAATGAAACTTGTTGGACAATGTCTTCATAGTGCATATATTTCAAGAATAAAAAACATTTGTTGTCAATGGTCATTTTCATGGAGAAATCAAGAATTATGTTCAATTTCACAAGGGGGGCTAATAATTTTGAGTTCAACTGTATAAGAGAAAAAACTCTTCAGTTTTTATTTGTTTTTTAGATGCATCTAAGGCATTTGATAGAATAAATCACGATAAATTATTTAAAAAACTTGGTGCTGCTGGAGTCCCTAAGTACATAGTCAGAATACTGTCTTCCTGGTATGCCCAGCAAAACATGCAGGTGAAATGGGACAACTGCTTATCTGCTCCCTTTCACATCAGTAATGGAGTAAGACAGGGGAGTATATTATCACCTATCTTATTTAATTTCAACAAGAATGACCTGTCTCATAAGCTAAGATCATGTAAAACTGGCTGTATGGTGGGCAGTACAGTTATGAACCATCTTATGTACGCTGATGACTGTGTAATTTTTAGCCCTAGCTCAGCTGGTCTGCAGCAGCTCCTTAATGTATGCTCTATGTATGGGGAGCAACAAGATATAAAGTATAATGAGCTTAAAAGTGTGATCATGATATGCAGAACCATGGAAGATAAGCATATGACTTTCCCTGACTTTAAACTCTCAGGAAGGGTCTTAAACATCTGTTGGGAAGTGAAATATCTGGGACATGTGATTACTGACCAACTGACAGATGATGAGGACATTTATCGGCAATGCCATATGTTGTATGTGCAAGCAAATGTATTGGCACGAAAATTTGGTAACTGCTCTGTTAGTGTGAAGTTGACTCTCTTCAATGCATATTGTTCACCTATGTATACTGCACATTTATGGTTAAACTATAAAAAAGCTAGCTTCCAGAGATTACAAGTGGCCTACAACGATGCGCTGAGGATACTCCTAAAAAGGCTCAGATGGACAAGTGCGAGTGAGATGTATGTGAGTGCTGGAGTCAATACACTGAATGCAGTGTTGAGAAACATAATGCACAGATTCATCTGCAGGTTGAATGACTCAAAAAACCATAATGTTGTGGCAATAGTAAGCATTTTATACAGTGACACTCGCAGCACATCTCAGTATTGGAAGCACTGGTATAAATGTCTCTTGAAAATGAGTCAATAGAATATTTTGAAGTTTGTATGTTGTCTGTACTGACTTTTTTTTTGTGTGTGTGTTACTTGTTTTTGTGTTTTTTAAGGAGGATGGACCTTTGAGTCTGTAATAAAGCATCAATCAAAAAATCAATCATTAAGACCTAGGTAGATGGGAAAGGCTACATTCCATGAAAGAAATGGCATGTTTGATACAAAAATAGTTTATTTTGAACATTTTGCATCAACATATTCATCAGAATTCATCAGTAGCCAAGTGCTTATGTAAAGAGAAAAATGTCTTATGGAAACAGTGAAATTCAACTTGATTTCAAGAATATCGACATGAAGTTTATACAGTTAATCTCATCGGATTTTCTCTTGATCAGTAAAAGGCTTATGCGATAAATGCTGAAGGAAACGTTATTTGCCGAATAAATCTGCGACTGCATCGTGACGGTGTTTTGATATTGGCATTGCCTTCTGACAATGGTTTGCTATGTTTTTAATAGATGGTACATACACACTATTACAACATATGCAATTATCATCATTTTTTGGTAGATCCATTTTGGCTAACTAGCTAATTTTGTTGACTAACACAGTATTTTTGTTCACTAAAAAGTTCTGCGATTCAGTGTGACAATGAATGGAAACGGCTTAAAATGTCATATCTATTCGATACACCGATTTTATCGCATAACAGCAAGTGACGTCATTAACCACAAGTTTTCATTCGCTTTAATGCTGTTAGATGGAAATGGATTTTCACCGCATTTATTCGCATGAATATTTTTGGCGAACTTCAGATAATTCGATTAACAAGTGGATGGAAACATAGCTAGTAAGCAGTGCACCACTATTCTCCCGACTCAATGTAGCTAGCCAACGATAACTAGCTAACGTGAGGTTAACTGATGTAAGCTGGGGTAAACAAAAGGCAGTGTCTATTTAGCCGTCCAACGGTTCCCGTTTTTCTCTGCTATTTTGCCGTCGCTTCCGCTTGACATGCGCAGTTGTCACAGATGTGGACTTAACGAATTACAAATGACTTTTCTGCACTACCTTGATATAATTTCCTTCCCCTTTATAACTTGTTGTGACTAATTAAGCCGAAAAAGGCGGAGATTAAATAGGTAATTCTTTCCAGAAGTGATCAATTTGCAAGCTCCACATAAGCGGCTTGTCTGCGCTAACAGAACTTAAAGTATGCAAAACCTGTATTATCTTCATAACATAACAGAGATCTTTCTAACTGTCGCATACTGTCCATAAAGCTGCTTTCACATCTGAGAGAAAACGAATTTTTCGCAGGACAGATTAGCCTACATTTAAAGTCAATGCAAAGACGCAAATACACAAGCCGCTTTCACATGATCGCTTAACAGCTACTGCATGTTAGTTCACATGCTCTGGAAATTAAAAATGCTTCTGGTTAACCAACTTGCCGACGGCGTGTATGCATAAAAACTTTAAGTCCACATCTGTGACAACAGCGCATGTCAAGCGGAAGCAACGGCAAAATAGAAAAAAAAAAAAAAAACAGGAACCGTTGGACGGCTAAATAGACACTTTGTAAACAAAACACGACCGACTATACCAACGCACACACACACACATAGCTGCTAGCTATCAGGTTTCACTTACTTGTCAGCATGGGTCCTCAGGTGACGGACAAAGTTTGATGTGGTTCCCTCTTTGTCGCTAATGGTTTTGTGAAGAGGAATTGAAACAGAGGGGTTTAAATAAAGCAGATAATCAACTAGATTTAGTCGGTAAGCATGGCTTACAGGATACCCCCCGCGACAACAAATAGTCGGGCAGTACCACAGTCAATAGACCTTCCACCCAGAAAAGAAATTTTCAAAATCGGGTAAGTTATGAGGTCTAGGTCCGGACGCACAGACGCACGCACACACACACAGACACACGCACGCAATCACACACGGATGGACAAAGCAAATCTAGTATACACCCCTAAACTTCATTGCGGGGGGTATAATAAACTTCGTTGCGGGGGTTAATTAAGACAAACGTAAACAGGTGGGACAACTGATAGGGGAAGCAGGAGCAGGGTGATCAGTACTCAGCGGAGACAGACGATTTAACAAAACATGCTTGGGGCTGTGACAGGTGCCCCTGTGTACAAAAAAAGAGGGAAAATGATAATGTTTGCAATAGGGAGAAATATTGAGTTCAGGCCTATCCTGCATACACCCCCAAGACACTGCCAGTGTAAAGCTGGAATAACCACTGCTGGAAATAATTTATTTCACCTAAGAGCATAATGGTAGTTAAAACCCAGCATTGAAGAAAAAAGCTCTAATGCACATCAGCCACTCACATTATACAATTATCTCTACAGTGCTAATGAGACTTTGGGGGGATGATGGGATAATTTCATTTAGGACATTTTAAAGTCCATTTTAAAGGATCCATTGTCAGTCGCTATGGTCCAGTCTAATTCATGCAGCAGTATCATTAATATGCAAATGTATGATAGTCATTTAATCTACTCCAGCATTACATTTCCTGCCTTTATTAATTATTTAGGGAGAAAAAAAATCCATGATCAAAACAAAGCAGAGGATGAGGAAAGAGCCCTGCTCAGGAGATTCACTGAGCCAGAGCAGTGTTGGGCCTCAGAGGAGGAGCTGCCGCGGTGACTACCAGCTTCCTCTGCTACTGCAGGTCTTTCAGACACACACACACACACAGACATCCAAATATACACACGCATACGCACACACACACACATATGCACACTGACATTCACACACACACACACACACACACACACGCATACACACAGACACACACCCACAGACACGCATATACACTCATACAAACATACACACTCGCTTTTCAGCTCGCTTTTCCTCTCTGTCATTGGCCTGTGATGCTGTCAGTAAGACTTTGCCAGCAGCCATTTGATTCTATGGCTTCTGATGTTTCCAACAAGCCCTAATGCACCTTCATCGCACAAAGCTAGCCTGAGCTAGAGCCTTGCATTCCCAGTGTGTCAAACCAAGTCCATGGGCCATTCGAATGTATTTAAATAGCCCAACAACATAAATGCTTAAAATGTTTGTTTGTGGTATTTTCGGTATAAATATCCGCCTAACATTCAACCGTCGTTTTCAAAGTTTTTTTCTGACAGAAACTGAGGGCATAACTGGACAAACAAGGCGAGTGATTTGTTTTTTTAACTCATTCTATATATGAGCAATTTGAGTAGGCTTTTACTTATATATATATATATATATATATATATATATTCCCCCCCCCCCATTTTTTTACCCTTCTTGTATTCATAATCTTATTAATTTGCTTTTTTTAAATAAATCTGCTCCAGTGGAGCCAAACTTCATTTTCTTCGTATTTATTGTCTTTGATGAGAAATTGTATGGGCTATAGGAATGGGAGAAATAATAATTTAAAAAATTATAAATTCTAAAAATTAAAAACTGGTTGTACTTGGATGGAATGTATGCCTATAGTGACATATAGATGAAATTAGATGAGTTTTACAGTTTCATATCTGAGAAATCTGATTTGGCACACAAGGTACCCGAATTGCCAATTTGGAGAAGCCACCTAGACATTCCTCTCAAGTTTTCTTCTGATTTACTTGATTAGAATAAACTTTGGCACAGATAATTACAGGGCTTGAAGCTCAAAAAATTGCCATGCCGGAAAATGGAAATACCGGGGGGTTGGGTGCTGCTAAATTGAGTTGCGATCTAAGGTACTTTGTGATAGTAGCCTGTCAGTCATAATGTAGAAATAGACCTACATAAAATGACAATACTAAAGCTTCTAACACATTGACACTGCCTGACATTTGTTTAAAAAAAAACATTAACAAAGGTATGAGCTTCGGCCGATGAGAGCAGTGACCTGATAAACGTTCACGTCAGCGATTTACTCTGTCCTCTACCTCCAGCAACTTTCCCGACGATTTAACAAGTTTTTAGGCGAGTTTAGACTCGTTTTATTTTGATAAACGCTTTTCAATTTGCCCATTGGCCTTCTCATTACCGTCGTATTGAAATGTTGCTCTAAGCCGCGCAGTGATTACTCAAGAACAATTTCAACATCCAATAACATTGCGCGCGTCATCTGAACTGTAATAATTCTACTTCCATCCTCTTCACATATTATAATATCATTGTATTTTCTGAAAATATTTGAATTTTATTCAGCAGCTGGTCAAACCATGCCATCCTAAAAAAAAAGGGGGTGTCTCACGGGCAGACATTGCTGATATCCTTTTTAAAGAAAAGCTAATTTCAATGTTAAAAATTGATGAGACTGGTGAGAGGTTGGTCCATGTGCGATAATAAAATAAACGCCTGTAAATTCATTTGGAATAGTTGCCTTCTACCAAATTCTGGTGAGAGGTTGGTCCATGTGCGATAATAAAGTAAACGCCTGTAAATTCATTTGGAATAGTTGCCTTCTACCAAATGGAATCCCCAGTGTTAGCCCGAGGAGACTCAAAACCACTATTTGATCATTTAATGTATTTAATTACCAGCTTTTTCGACGGCAGTCTTCAGGGTATTCAATCGACTCACAGTGTCCCGAAAACCTGTGTCGAAACAATGGTAAATGTATAGGCTATATTATTAATGTGTTGTGGCGGCTATTATGCTGATGCATTTTCCCACATCTACTCCGTAACCAAGCATGGATTCCTTCATTTGTGAGGACTGAGGAGTATGCCTATCGACTGGTAAATCTGTTCGTAGTTTGCATTCCAGTTGATTTCATCAAAAAAAGTTATAAGGCATTTTTCTTAATGAGGGCATTAAATGACAATTGTCTGTTGAATATCCTGAATCCTGTAGCCTACCTCGTGAGACGGTACATATTTAGGGCTAGCTGGGCGAAAGCTGTAATACGCAGTTTTGCGCGAATGTTCCCAGTTTGATACCCTCAAGATCTTTCACATTTTAAATAATTTTTAACCTTTGAAGACATTTTGAATATTGAAATTCCATCTTAAAATAAATTATGCTGCCAAGAAAATTCTGAAACGAGCGCTGTAATTCATGGTAAATTTTTGGATTGACTGGATTAATGCACTTTACAAGATCGCTTGTAGAGTATTATGTTCGTTGTTAGTGTCACCTATCGGTGATCTTTTTTACTCATGAATTATAATTTTAAAAACATTATAGGGCTATATAGCAGTGTTGATTATTCAATTAAAAAAATAAAAACAGTTAAAATGTTACTCAGGCGATCTTTTGCTATAACCGGTTGAGCGCAATGATGCAAAAAAAAAACAAAAAAACAAAAAAAAAACAAAACAAAAGTGCAACGCCTCTGACAGTTTACAGGCCACAGAAGATCCGTCAAAAAATCTGGGGTGTTCAGGTTGAAGAAGTTAACTCGTCAGCATATACTCCCTGCCCTTTTTTTCTAGCTTGAATTCTACAGCTTAAGATGATGCGAATGTTCCTGCTCTGCATTGGCTAGACGGGTGATCCTGAGTTTTGCCAAATTGTCATGTCTGTCTACCCAAAATGGCAAAAACATGGATGGGATGCTTGGAGTTGGGCTGCGTCTGATCTCCCTGGGGATGCATTATCCTCTCCTATACTTATATCTGTCCCCCATCTGTATGTTGAGCACGTAAGAATGGGAGACACTGAACTGCATATAATTTAAATACAGTCCATTTGTGAGACCGATGACTATTTCGCGCACACGCGACTAGTGTCAGCTCGATAGACACACCTATTCATCGTAATGAGCCCTTACTCGCCTGGAAAAAAAATTACAAGCCTCGCTCTGCCTCTTTTGTCTAGTAACATGCAATACTCACATGCTATTGGTTTAGAATTACATCACTTTTATCCGCCTCTAAACAGCGTTAAATGTGATTAGATGAACAGTTACACATCAAAAACTCAGCTCACAGTAAATTTAAAAACAAAATCCCGATAGGCTCGTGCTCAAAAAAAATCTCCTCACACCGGAAATCCGGCAGGGTGCCAGAGAACTTCAAGCCCTGTAATTAAGTTTACAAGGGACAGAGGTGAAACTTTGTTTGGTGCAAAATGAGGTCTTTGATTTGTACTGCGTTCCTTCTTCATTTACTCTGACTCAGTGACATGTATACTGATTTTTCCAGCATGGAAAAAATCTCAAATGGTTTTACCTTTATTATGATATCAAGATTATTCAAATGGAGCTAAATATTTCTAGAGATATACTCATTTCATTTTGGGCTTGCCATTTTTGAACAAGAGTTGTCAGAAAGACAACAAAGCTCGCCGGGGGGCAAGGTTAAAGTTTTACAGCACGCGGACGGACGCGGACGCCGGGGGTACGACAATGGCTCTCCGGACGTTATTTGTCCTGGCGAGCTAAAAGGAGGGTCAGGGCTTAAGAGGTTAAGCTATATTCTGAATTATAGGTATGGCATCTTTGAGACAAGATGAATAGGACTGTTTTCCATTCTGTAGGGTTTCGCCTACACCATGCCCCGGTGAAGTCACACTTCTTCATAGTGAAAACTTTGAAGGGCAGCTAGGGAGTAGGGATTCCAAATAATGATCATTTGGAATGCACATAGATGTATTTTGGGGCTGCCGCATTCGGTTCAAGCAAGAGGAAGCAAAGGCCGCCTGTCAATGGGAGAACTGCAGTCATTGGCCATTTATTGGTTTCGCAGTAGCTTTTTTGCCAACAACATACCTCTCAAAACACAACAAATTGCCTCGGGTAAAAAATAAAATTGTCTATTTAAAGCCAGTGTAGCCAGTTGAGCTTAGTAAGCAATCTTGCTAGGTTCATTAACTTTCTGCACATTCTTCGTCTTTCTGTGCATTGTTGTTATTTCCTCGAAGGTCGTTGAGTCACACGCTTGACTAGGTTCAGGTTGTCACACAGTATTACTGTTACGGATTGGAAGGGAAAACACCGGGAACTGGGAAACCACGGAACTGGACTCGGGAAAAACTGGAACAATGAGACAAGGGGGAGAGACGCCAAATGGGAGGATCCAAAAGAATTTATTAAATAAACTAAAAAACTAGAAAGGGAGAAAAACGGGGCACTCTGGCCAACGGAGACACCGTGCTACTGCACTGAAAGGGGAAGAACTCAGGAATCAAAACTATGGGAAACTCGGATGGGACAGGGGCAACTCGGACGAGACAGGGGCAATACAGGACAGAGAGGATACACCTCCTTGACACGACCTAGCTTGAAACGACCCCGAAAGGCATTTTGATCCGCAACCCAGACCAGGTCTCCGACAGAAACATTCCTAGCCGGGGCGTGCCATTTTTGCCTGACAAACAGGTGAGGACCTGCCAACTGGCTCCATCGTCTCCAGAACTTGTCCACCTCCACCTGAACTGCACGCAGACGACTGAAAGGGTAGGCAGGGAACTCAAAACCCTGGGTGTCACCCCTGGGCCCAGCCCGACCGAACAGCAAAGAGTTTGGTGTCACTATGTCCACAGTCTCCTCCTGGACTTGGGCCCTGGCACCGATCGGCCTCTCGTTTGAAAGGTTAGCAGCCAGGTAAAGAAGGGTTTGGAACTCCAGGGTGGTCAGATCCCCCTCCTCACCAACACTGTTCAATGATTTCTTCAATACTTGGACAGCTGCCTCCGCTGCTCCGTTCCGATGCGGTGAGTCTGCTGGGCTGAACTCCCACATCCAGTCAGTCCCTGCCACAGCTGCTCTCCTCTGAACCCCCTCCTTTTCAATGCTTGCCAAGAAGCCGTAGAGATCCACCAGCGCAGGCCTGGCCCCCACAAAATTGGTCCCCTGGTCAGACCAGAGCTTCTTGGGGTGACCCCTTAAGGCGGTGAATCGCTGGTATGCCTTGAGAAAGCCCTCCGTCGTTAGGTTCTCAACCACATCTGCATGGATCGCCCTTGAGGCCATGCAACTAAAGACCACACCCCAGACCTTCTTCCTAGTGCGCCGCCTCACATCGTCTCTGACTGTGTACGGGCCGAATAAGTCTAGCGTTGTGTACTCAAAAGGAGCAGCTGGCCCGGTGCGAACAGGGGGTAGATCACTCCTCACCTGAGAGCATAACTTGGCTCTGCACTTCCGGCAATGCACACGTGTCAATTACCTTGCGGGCTACCCTGGGGCCTTGCACCACCCAAGCCCTCTTCCTCATCCAAAGGAGGGTGCCAGCAACACCTTCATGGTTAGCATGGTGGGCTTCTTCGGCAAGGAGGGTGCTGATTCGCTCCTTGTAGGGGATCAGCGGAACTCCATGTCTCTCCTCATTGATGGATTGGACTCGTCCATGGCACAACAAGAGACCTGTCTCCTTGTCCTTGCTCACGACCAGACGGTTGAGTGTCGTCGTGGGGAAGGTCATACCTGACTGGGCAGCAAGGCATAACTCTTGGAATGCCTCCTCACATTCCCGGACTGTGAGCACTGCCTCCCACTGCTCTCGCTTAACAACTTGCCATTTATCAGGTAACCATGAGTGCACAGCTCTGCGGACGTATCCAATAGTCCCACAGAGCTTGGTCAGTGTACTGGACCTCGAGAGCTCCACCTGACTTACAAGAGCCGACCCCCAAAGCTTTTTCGTACTGCAGGTGTGGGATGCCTTCGAAGAGGACCCTGTAGCATCCTCTAAAAGGTTTCTAACCGGAGAAGACTCTGTGGTTCCATCGTCCCTGACTATACCCCCGGCCCCTCTTGGATCACCTGGAGTAGGCAACTTCTTTGCCTGGGCTCTTGTGATAATGGCAGAGAAAGCCTTCCTCTGGAGCTTACTCACAACCTCCCTAGTACCGCAGGCCACCTCTGCAGCAGACTCCATAGGTCACTCCTTCTCGGGCCTGGTCAGGAAATCGGGACCCCTCTGCCACTGGGAGTTTCCATCAAGCTGCTCGAGGGAAAATCCTCTAGTGACTAGATCAGCCACATTGTACTGACCGGGGTTCCACCACCAGTCAGTTACGGGCCCCATCTTCTGTATCTCCCCAATGCGGTTAGCGAAAAAAGTCTGGAACCCATAACTTTCCCGCTGGATGGCACCCAGCACAGTCTGGCTGTCGACAAAGTGGTACCACCGGTCAACTCTCAACCGTCCATGCTTCAGTACGTACCCCCTCAGACGGGTGGCAAAGACAGCCCCGCAGATCTCCGCCTTTACAGCATCGCCCTTCTGGTCAAGAGGAGTCAATCTAGCTTTAGACTCCACTAGCCGGGTCTCGACGCCATTTGAAGTCTCCCAGCGCAGGTAGAGAACTGCTCCATAAGAGTCACAGCTCCCATCGGAAAAGGTGATACCCCAGGGTTTACCCACCCAGCCGGGGGGCGTAATACTCCTTGGGAAAGTGACAGTACTCAGCCGGGCATACTCTTTAAAGAGCTCAATCGCCTTCTCACATAGCTCACCAGACAGCGGCTTGTCCCATGTGTCCTTAGTCAAAGTCCCAGCCTCCTGAAAGGCCCTCCTGACAAGAATGACACCCTTTTGTTTCAGGGGCGTCGCAAGACCAAGGGGGTCATAAAGCCTACCTGGCTCAGCAGCACACGGCGGGTAAGGGGGTCCGGTGTCTTTTTCTCTATGTCCTCCACGGTGAGATCGAGCTCGGTGCGCATCTTTTTCTTCCTCGTGGAGAAGTTCACAGCCACCATGAGGAAAAGCTTGTCTCCCCCTACATGGTAACCCACCCCCAATGCCTTATTGTCCTCGTCCCGCAACTGGTTGGGTAGGACGATTGTCTCGGGTTTGGTGGGAATACCGCCTTGCCTCCCACTTTGGCCAGACCGTACCCAGTGCTTGAGGTAAAACTCCCCAGTCGCGAAAATGGCTTCAACGCCCTTAAGGATCTCACTCAGTCTCCGAGGGTCATTGTGGGACACAAGGATGTCATCTACATAGGCGTTGTCGGCGATAACACACCTCTCATCCGCCTTGTCTGCGAACTGTGGGAGATGGGCGGTCTCCCACATTGCAACCTGGGCAATACAGCTGGCTGGCTTATCAAGACGTCTGGGCCTTTCAGCAGGATGCCATTCAGGCTGACGCCCCTGAACTCCTGACTGCTGTCCCAGACGAGTCTCACTGGCGTGGAGATAGTGTGGGTTGGGTGCCGTCAGGTGGTTGATCCACCACACAGCTCCATTCCAACTGCTCATGACAGCCCTGGAAAGCTTGACCGCGGCCCCCCCGGCAACCATGTCGTGCACCTGTCTCATATAGGCCTCCTTCCACTTCGGGTCCTTCTCAAGGCGCTTCTCCGACTTCAGGAACGTCGTTTCAACGACCTTGTGATTGTTGGGCTGGGTAGCAGGGCTCTCCTTCCAGGGATACCTGGCGTCCCAGTGGGGTTTGCCGCTGTGGCCATCACTTAACCTGAAGGTCAGTCCCCTCCTGATGATCTCTAGCTCTCTCTCATCAGCAAGGGACATCTCCTTCCCCCCAGGGGCACACTTTCCACAACGGCACCCACCGCACATGGGGTCGCAGGCAGCCCCAATACTGTCCCACTGCAGCCACTTAACGATCTCAGCATTGCAGACAGCCGTAGTTCCAACTTCCACCCTGCTCTTTGTCTCCGGGCGAGGGTTGTGAAAGACCTCAAGTCTCCTGGACTCTCACCTCATGGAGCAGGCAAAGTGGGTGGATGAGTGGCGCGCAGTCACCTCGATGTCCTCAAACAGATCTGGGAGCATGCCACTGACAGTCTTCCCGAGCGGACCATCCCATAACACCAGGTCACCGCACCTCATCATCCTCTGTGGGGCGAGACGGCCTTCCCGGGTGCTGATGAGCAGCTCAACTTTCCGTGGGCGGATCAGCTCCCCCGGTTTAATGGCACCTGGGAAGAACTTCTCCAGGCGCTCTGAGTCCACTGTATGGTCAATTCTGGTAATCTCCTCCAGTCCATAGCAAGTCATCTCGTGAAGTCGCCATGTCCCCTTCTTTGCGGCCACTTTTATGCTTACGGAGTACATCTGCGTCTCCACTTTTACCTCCATTCCCCCCACACCATACACAACCAGCGTGGCAGGCTCTCCAGTCAACCCAAGCCTTTCTGCTGCCTGATGGGTGATGTAATTGGCATCAGAGGCCAGATCAATCAGTGCTCCAACCCAGTCTCCCCTCTTGGTCGTGACGTCCACCAACATCATGAGGACGGGGTGCTCCTTCCATCCACCCTCACCCGCCAGACCTTTACCAGTACATACTGTAGACACCTTATTTGTACAGGCCTTACGTACAGCTTCCAGCTGCTCCTGGGTTAGATCTAGGCTGGCAAACAAAGCCTCCTGTTCCTCAGTGGGACCACAGGGTTCTCTCCTCCCCTCTCCTTTGGCCTCCACTCTGCCAGCATCCTTCTTGGCTAGTGACTTAAGGCACAGGAAGAAATGGTGATCTGATGGGGTGTTGCCTCTGTTGCATTCGTCATTGCGACACAAAAAGTTTTTTCTGCATGGGCCGTCGCGCCCATGGATGTCCAGGCACTTAAGGCAAGCTTTTATCTTTTTTACCTGAGCCGTCCGCTCTGATGGGTTAGCCTTCTTAAATGATCTACAGCGGTACAAACGTCCAGCATGCCCCTCTTTGCCACACATACTGCAAGGATCTCTGGACGGCTCTCCTTTCGCCTCGCTTGCTGTGGCCTTAGTAAATGAACGCCTCTCCTGCTTACGGTCCCCAGGCCTTTCCCTTGGCTTCTCGCGGGGGTTTGATTCTCCTGCTCTGACCGGGTTCGTCCTTCTGGTCAACTGTAGCTGCTCCAGTTGCACCTGGACCGTCTAATGATCTCTCAGGAACTGCCACAGCTTGTCAAACCGGTTACGGGGGTTGACGTTGCTGGCCGCGTTGCACCGGTACAACAGCCACCTTTCCTTCATACTGTCTGGCAGCTTACTTTCTAATGACCAGATCACCAACTGGTTCTTTATAGCGTCCTCACAGCCCAGGTCTATGAGGTCCAACAGCGCTCTTTCCACCGCCTGGATTAATTTCAGTGCCTCCCTTGGTTGGTTATTGCGCACAGCTGGTAATTCCTGTAGCTCCAGCACAATGTCATCTGCTATTTGTGACATATCCCCGTAACAGTCCTCCAAAACCCGGAAGACCTCGTTTGCAGTACGGCAATGGGACAACCTGAGCTCGCGTTTCACCGCGTCGCCAATGCTGTCCAGCAGGTGAAAGAGTTGACACTCAGGGGAGCCTGTGGGTTCTGCTAAAGCTTGTAGGGTTCCCCAATTACTCTTCCAACGCCAGTAGCTCCTCCTGTCTCCAGTGAATTTGGGTAGGCTCAGGGGTGCAAGAGCAATCCTTAGCCCAATTGACCCTTGAGAGGTGGTAGATGCACACCGTCCCGCCCCGATGCTATCGTATGCCACAGTGCGTGCTCCTCGCTGCTGTGGTGTGCTAGAGAGGTCAGGTTCAAATCTGGGACTCATGGGCCAATGCACAGGATGTCTCAGTGGTGGCGCTTGGGGAGACCCCGACGGAGCGCCCGTGCCTTGTACCCCTTCAGGTTGTTCCACATTACTGTCCGGTGCGCTAGTTTTCCCCGCAGTGGTTCTGACTGTGACCAGGCCCGCATATGCAATTTGCTCACCATCCTCATGTGCTGTGCCACTGTCCCCACTATAGTCAGAGGGTCCACTGGGGTTATCAGCCGTGGATGTCCCCCCACCATGGTCACCCCTTCTAACCAGGATACCAAGGTCACCATGCGCTGGCTCTTTGCTTTGGCGCATATGGTTGTCTAGTGCAACTGTCGTCATCCTTTTCTTCTCCTTACAGTCTTTGAGGCAGGCCCGCATGCCAATCACCTCCTTTTCCGGGACATAACGGTCCCAGCCCCGCACAAACTCCTCCAGTGCTTCGACTCTGCTCTCCAATGCAACATGTACCAAATCGTACTGCTTGTGGGTCATGTGATGCGTCAGGAGTGCTTCAGCCTGATCAAACACATCCTCAAGGTCCGCCTTTAGCACATCAAACGGACCTGAAGCCCAGCGGGACCACAATGCCTTTTTTACTTTCAGCTCTGTGTCCTGATACTTTGAGCAACAGTCATGTAGTTTCTTCCTCATATCAGCTACATCTGCTGCAAATCCACTTGCATCCTCCTCTTCCATAACAGCAATGTAATCAAAACTTATATTGCAGATATCTTCATAACTGTCCTTAAAAGCCCTCAGTTCAGACATAAGGTCACGCTCAGTTAAGAGGTCCATGTTGAAATCAAGAGCATTGGCTTTGCTGTTGAAAACCCCTTGTGCATAGGAACGTTTTTTCTTTAATTCCTCACAGTCAGCCATAATGACTTTTGGTGACCCTCTTTGGTTTATTTACTTTTTGGACCTTACCAAGATGGGGTTTGCCACACTTCCGGTTCCCTACTTCCAGTAGCGTCTGTTGGCTTAGCGATTTATTTTCCAACTAAACAAAGTCAATTTGAAGCGAGCGGCTTATCCTACGCCGTCGCTCTAAGCAGTCACTCACAAAGTGCTACAAAGCACAGCTGTTGACTTTGCTGATGACTTGATTTGAGTATGAGGCGTGATAATCCGTCGAGCCGCTCCGTTGGGCTCCGTATAACGAGCTGGTTCGTTGCTGACACTGTCCGACCTCCGCTTCTCCGTCACGGGGCTGGCTTCGTGTTGATTACTGTACGGTTTTTTATTAAACTATCTACCCTATAGTCTAACAACTCCCACCGCACGGGGAGATTTCGACTGATGAAACAGTCTCACACTCAAGCTCGGACACCAGATTACTGTCTTTTATGCGTTTAATTCTCACACAACATCCATGCATTACTACGTATGTGCTACGCGAACTAAACTAGCACCTGTACAGCAATCATGATGCACACTAGCCGCAGGTAATCAACTGAAAAGGACAAACAACAAACGCGACTACGTTAATGTCAAGGACATAATATTAAAGCATAGGCCGTTTACACAAACATAATCAACGTATTTAACACAGGTTATAACTTTTAACTTTACGTAATTTAACTCACCAGCTCAGCTTCACTAGTCAAAACCAGATATCCGAAAAAAAAGATCCGGCAGGTTAATCCACACGCAGATGCGACCACATCATTACTTTACAAGGATAACTCCGCTCCAAGAAACATGCAATAGTTACCCAAAATAAGTGGAGGAGGGTGGTTGGTGAGCGATTAATAATACCACAAGAGGTCGCTGATAAACCACAATATATTAATAAATGATGGAGGCAAATACACAATAAGTATGAAATATAGGAAAACTCCACACAATAATATAGAAAAGCAAGGGGAAATTAGTAAACGAGAAAGGAAGGAAGGCTGAAACCCAGAATCCATTGAATCACCCGAAATAGTGTCACAATCAATTAAGACAGAAAACTGCTACAAACAAAGACGCGACTGGGGAGAAAGCAAAGACAGTACATGGGTAAGACGTGGACTGGAATAACACGGGAGAGGAATGAAATGTGGACACTAAAAACAAACATCACAAAAATAATAAAAACCTAAAATTGACTAACCAAACACACAGACCTACGGAACACAACAATTATGGGAGCAAAGTGACCATCGCTTGCTCACTTCGGAATAGACCATTTCGAAAGACATTATGAAGTGATGAGTTTTACACACTTTGGATTGGAATGCCCTCCAATATGGCTTTGGAGGGCGTGGCCCTCTCTGTGGTAACTTTGAAGTGAACAACCCTTTCTTTTAAAATACAGCCTCAGTGTTAAGCGTTGGAAGAGGATTAGACCCCAAGTGCACAGTAGCAGGTAGAACAACTGGTTCATTGTACATGCTCAAAATTAAACAATGACACAAGCCCAAAATAAAAACCAAGGCAAGTGAATTTACAAAAGTACAAAAAGGTAGTGATGTAACTTGTGACACCAAAGTTCTGAGGCATTTGTCAAAAAAATAAATAAAACAATGTTCAGCGGAGCTTTGTATGACGAATCATGCCTCAGATCAAAATAACGTAACCAATGATGTCCAAAGCTTTGTCCCCTTCACTCCCATGTGACTGCTTCGTAATCATATTCAAGGGTACTAAAAGCGCTCGGCACAGCACGCTCATGTCTGAAGTGCATTGATGAGTTGCAGTGTGATGTGTCAGCGAGGCATATTCTTACATTATGGAAACTGCTGCAAAGAGAGGCTCTTCTGAAATGCGCCAGCCAATCAGCGCGCCTGTCAGAATTCTATGGCTGTGTGGAGTTTGGGGGGGGGTAGTGGGGGTAGTTCAGACAGTGGCACAGTGGGTAGCACTGCCGCCTCAAAGCAAGAAATCCGAAGGTGTAAATCCGGCCTGGGCCCTTTCTGTGTGGAGTTTGTGGGTCAACTTTGAGGTCAAAGTTTTCAAAACTTATATATATTTAAATAATTGTGCTGTTTTTACACTGTGGTATTATACTAATATATATATAAAAGTAATACAGACCTCAATTCCAATGAAGTTGGGACATTGTGTAATAAAAATAGAATGCAATGATTTGAAAATCTCAAAGACCCGTGCCACGGCACGGTGAATTATGTATGTCAGCATTTAGCTGTGAGAGCACAGAAACGTTACACATATTTATAAGGACAACAACATAACTGATAAGACTGTCAGGTCACTTCAGATAGATATTTCCTGCTGCTTTCTAATAAAACAACGCCAATAACGTTAGCCCTAGCATCTGAAACAAGCTGATGTTAGCTCGACTGCAACATCACAGAAACATCACTTGCACTGCAGAGTACTGTAACAATTACAAGACTCTGGCTATTCGAACAGCGACTATGCTTGTAAGCGACGTTCACTCGCTTATTTGCAGAGCGAAAATGAATTGATGCTGGTTAGGGCTGGGGTTTGTTTGGCGAACACGTCAGTGACGCCAACGCGCTTATTAGCAGAGCAAACATGAACCAACAAATAAAGCAGGGGTTTACCTGTCAAGGAGAAAAGTCGCAAACTCTGCGTCAGTTTTTAATCTTTCCAGATCACGGAGTTCCTTCCACCTCAAAAAAGCCACTCCGATGTTCACTCTGGTTTTATCCCAGGTTTTGTTAAATTCTTTCTTTTGTGCTTTTTTTCTGACATCTTTTTCTTTACTTGTCTTAGCCGTGCATGCTGTTGCCGTAACGTAGGTATCGGTATTTTTTTCCTCGCTAAAGATTTGAACTTGACTGAGCACTGGCATGAACAGAGGAGGAAGGGGGAGGGGGCTGTCTGCAGCGCGTGCATGTGCACTGTTTGACTTCTGTCAGCCACCATCCTGGCTCTAATTGGTTCTTTTTGGTCAGTCCGAATGATTCTTCTAAATTGCGGTAGAAGCATTAGGTGGGTTTAAAGGAGCCTTTTATAATTACAGAGTTTTAGTTTTATGTAATACTGTCTGTACACTAGGGGTGTCAACATCTACACGTGTAAACGGTTACACAGAAAACATATCATAACCGTTTAGAAAAATCAATAACCGTGTACACCTAATTTTTTCCTTCTCGTTCATTTCTCACCAACACATATAGGCGCCTATTTTTAGGGGTGATAATGCTGCCTGAAAGCTTCAGACAGTAACATTAACTAACAATACACTTAAATGTTCCCACTAGTGCAGTTATCCGCATACAGATTCATGGGGTGCAATGTTACCTTGATATAAAAAAAAAAACCCCCCACAGCCAAAGCCAGTGACGCGCCACATCAAGAATAGGCTGCAGAGGACTTGAGAAGAGCGCTGCGCTCATCATCTTCTCCATGTGCAAATGTCGTGCAGCTGAAAATAAAAACTGTTGATGGCTTGTTATTTTAGCCTATATTGTTGCGTGTTGTTGTAGCCTACATTATATTGTTGGTTGGTGTTTAGTCGGCTTTTCACGACCTGATCACACATCCTCGCGTCTAAAGAGGAGGAAGAAAACACATTTTTGTTGCCAATTTTAGTGAATAATTGTGAGAGTCCCCCTCTACTTTTTTAATTTTGTGGATATAAAGGTGAAGTTTTTTCCTCTCACTTCAGCTTACTTTGGCTTCTTTTTGAGTTGCTTTCTCTCGCCAAGAGACGCATATTAATATTCAGACGCAGCTCCCATTGCCAGAGCGGGATGCAGTTTGCAATTTAAGTTTAAAAAAAATGTACAAAAGTGAGCAATAGTTAAAATAGTGATTTTAAAAACAAGGTTAAACCTTTTTCAGCTTTCACTCGTAAGTTTCCTTATCTGTCAAAATGATAGAGGATTTTTTTTTTTTAACTCATTTTACTTTTTGTGGTTATACAGCGCAACTGTGATAGAAAAAGCACATAAATCTCCGAACGTGTAACCGGGTACACGTCGGTTAGTAGTCCCGTGTACACGTGTAGAAAAAATTGTAAACGTTGTCACCCCTACTGTACACAGTGAAAGTTTTAGCAAAAATGATAAAAAGTTACTTTTCTAAAACTTACCAACTGCAGCTTTAAGGGGTCTTAAGTGTAAATTTTTTTGAAAATTTCAATATTTTTGATTTTCACATAAAATAAATAAAGGAATGCAGTGAGATGCCAGTAAATGCCAAGGGCTCTAATTTCGTGGCGTAGCTTGGCGCAGCCCACGCAGTGGTAATTTTGTCCGGCGCAGCCCGCGCAGTGGCAATTTTGTGTGGTGCAACACCGTGCGCAACCACTTTGGCAATTTGGTAGACAGATGAGCGCCGAGATGGGTGTGGCGGCGTAGTTAGGGGAGGTGTCACATATTCATCAAGACGCAGTGACAATTTCGTAGAAAAAGTCTTCGCTGAAGTTGCGCTGAAAGCTTGCCAGCTCCAACCTGGTTTACTTTCTATACAGTGGTAATTTGGCTGACTGGCGCACAGTGCGCACACGTCACCGAAATCTCACTGGCAGGTTTCCAGAATGTCAGGCACATTTCAATGCAATACATAATTACAGGAAGCACTATTTAATGTCTGAATAAGGACATAAATTATAGTACCTATATCGATTGTCATGATGTCAGATTAAAGGCGGTTGGCACGCGTAATGGAAACTTGACCGAGCTTAATCAACGCAGCTGAATCTGTGATGCAAACTAACGACTTCACATCTTTCTCAGCCCACCAAACACTGTCTATATATAATATTTAGAATGCTTGCCTTCCATGCTCAGTAAAGCCGCTTGCACACTGGACATGAAACAAATTTTTTGCACGACTGATTACAGTGAAAATCAATGCAAAGAGGTGATAGTAGGACAGGGTTTTAATATAGCTCCGTGTCCGAAAGTCATAAAAGTTCTAATTTTTCCGTGTATTCCAGGAATTACTCGACGTGTAAACTTGGCCATGTTAGTGTTTGACCTTCACAAAATGCAAATTGATAGCTATCGACTTTTCTTGGTCTTTTTAGCCTATTCGTCTGTTTTCTTCCGTTGAAGATAGTCATCAGTATTTATTTGGTCTTTCTTTTGAAAATTAGTCCAATGGATCGAACAGATTCATGCTTTATTTCCACAGCAGAGATAAAATAGTGCTTAAGCAAATCAATTCTATGACCATAGACAGTGAGAATAAATTATCGCATGCACGATCAAGACTGTCCGACTGGAAATGCAAAATACTCTATCTCCAGCTGCCAGCAAAAAGTAAAAATATTGATATGAGAACAGATTTATCATGAAATAAATAATAAAAATATATCACCAAGAAACGCAACATCCGAAAAAGATGACCCGCAAATAAATAAATCGCAGTGTTTATTGGACGTTCTGTCGTTAAAATGTTTCTTTTTAATCTTTATTTTCTTATCAATTTGTTCTAATCGTCCACTTTTTTTTTTTGGCTGTCAGACACGGAGGCATTATACCTTGTCCCACGCCAATGTCGACTCACTTTATTGAGCAGAGCTTAAACAGAAACATTGATTGAAATTCTCAGTACTCATCTTGAAGAACTGAGCCCTCTTATCAAAATATTCACGTTTAATATCTAAAATAGTCAGTAGATTTGAAGAAATTAAAAACAATAATGGACTGTCTGGCACGGAATTATATTAAAACCCTCTCAGACTTTCGGACACGAGACACTGCGTTCAACGCAATCTGTCATGCCAAAAATTCGTTTAGCGTCCAGTGTGCAAGCAGCTTAACACTAGGGTACTATTATTGTCACTTAGGTTTTATCGTTTTTAGTAGGAGAAAGGACTACAGCCTGATTGCTATGATGTCGTACTGAGTTAAGATGACATATTGAAAATAAATGTGTAACGTATCTTGCATTGTTGTCCATGCATGTTAATCCCAAAATTTTAAGCAGCAACAGGGTGTAATAATTGGAACACACTCTCCATCATTTCTCTTCCCAATGAGCAACCGTCGTATTTCATTCCAACTTCATAAGTTTGAATGATTTGACGTAGTTTTGTTTTGAAATTCCATTCAAGCTCGCTAATGGTAATAATTCGCGAATGCCCTAGCTAGCCAGGTAACTCATATTCGTAATCCTTAATATAGACGTAAACGGTGCAGAAAACATACCTGAAGCAGCGAAATCAAATGCAACATTAATGCAACATGCAGACATAGGACAGAGGCTTCTATATTCCAACACATTAAAGTTGAGGAGAGGAGCTCATTTGATTGGTGAAGATTTGACTTGGCTGTGTTAGACCCAAACACGCCTTCTTTGCCACTTTCGCCGGAAGGAGGGACATGCATTTTCGGTTTCGGCCGAAGGACTTTTAACACCGAAATAAAATGGCCGAAACAGGATGGCGTGACGAAACAAGCAAAACCCGCGTGCGCGCCTCTCTGGACTTCTATTCCATCGATTTTGTTAATTAAATATTTATGTGTTTAAATCAGGGCACACGTACTACCGTCCCCACGTTATGGCACGGAAGTCTGCAAGTGCTCAGTTGTAATTTCTGTTTGACATTGTCTTGATGCACAGCATAGCAGCTGGTGTCCGATTCATTTGCACATTAAATAACGTACCACCTAAAAACGCAAGCAATGATATCCATAAGTCATAGAGTATTCATAGAAAAAGGCAATATATTCACAAGGCATTTGTGTACCATCAGTATTCCATAATGTAACTACAACATCTGGAAATAAATATGGAATCACCACACACAGAGGACGTTAATGTTAGAGGAAGCAAATAACACATGACAAAACAATTATTGTTTATTAGCTTGACATTCAGGCTTCATAAAAAAATCAGTTTAAATGGCAAAACATCTAGCAAATGCGCAAAGTGCAGGAGATGGCAGAGTATTAGAATTTATCGCTTTACGATGCGTCATCTCAAGTGTGATACCTTCCCTAAGAACAAAATGCTTCATCAGCACCCATAAAGTTATTTTCCGCACAATTTTTGTAAAATAGGGGCAGAATAATAACTCTCAAGGGGAAAAGGGGAACACCATTGTTTCTAATTTCGATACGAACAGGGTCACAGGCAAAGAAACGCATTTCATAAATGCAGCAGCATCGGTGAACAAAAGCAACGTTATTTGAAATGAGAGGCAACACACAGTTTGTGTTGCCTCACCTTTCAAACAAGGTTGCGGTTGTTCACTGAAATATTTATCAAGCTGCCTAAAACAACACGCATTTCAAAAACACTCCATTCCAAAAGGTGTCCAAAAGTAAGCTGAAAAAGCAGAATCTTCAGTGGATGACCAAAAGTATTTGAAGGATTTTTAGGGAAAAGAGGAATCTTTATAAGATGTGCAAAAGGATAACAATGAGAACACTAAGGCTGAATACTGTAAGATGCGGGCTGTGGTCAAAAAAGAGCTGAGGAATGCTAGAAGACTGTATGAAAGACAAATTGCAGAGGAGGCAAAAACTAAACCTAAGCGCTTCTTTCAGTACTGTAGCAGAAAAAGGAAAGTTAAAGAGCAAGTTAAGTGCATACAGAATAAAAATGGATCGCTGCTATATAATGACAAGGATATTGCGGATGCCTTAAACAGTTACTTTGTTGAGAATTTTACCTCAGAGGGGGTCTTTATTTGGCCAGAGGGCATATCAAATGCTCAAGATTATTTAGCGGAAATTGAGGTTTGGGATAACGAAGTATTAGACAAGTTGCATAAACTAAAGGCAGATAAGGCAGCGGGTCCTGATGGCTTATATCCTAGAGTGCTCAGGGAAGTTGGTGAGATCATCTTTAAGCCGCTAACTGCCATCTTCAGACGGTCTTTAGAAACTGGAGAAATACCAAATGATTGGAAACAGGGCAATATAATACCAATATATAAAAAAGGGGACCGTACCAAGCCAGTAAACTACAGACCAGTCAGTGTAACTTGCATTGCGTGCAAAATATTGGAATCTATCATAAAAGATGAGCTGGACTTATTTCTTGAACGTAACAGTATCTTGAGGGATAGCCAACATAGTTTTTGGAAGGGAATGTCATGCCTGACAAACCCTCTGGAATTTTTTGAAGAGGCCACCAGGACTCATGACCAGAGCAGGGCTCATGACATCATATACTTGGATTTTCAGAAAGCATTCAATACAGTACCACATAAGAGACAAATTTTTTAAATGAGCTCTATTGGAGTTACAGGAGGTATTCTGGAGTGGATTAAAAAACTGCTTACAGGACAGAACACAAAGAGTGGTGGTCAGTGGTATTTCATCTTAGCTAGGTATGGTGGGGAGTGGCGTCCCCCAGGGATCGGTGTTGGGACCCCTGCTGTTCCTCATCTACATTAATGACCTTGATAGGAATATTGAGAGCAGATTGGTTAAATTTGTAGATGATACTAAATTGGGGGGTTTGGCAAATTGTTCAGGGTCCACTAAAGTGATTCAGGACGATTTGGATAGAATCCAGAATTGGGCAGAAATGTGGCAAATGAAATTTAATCTAAATGTAAAGTTGTACATGTAGGTAATAAAAACATTGGGAGGATTACTGCATGGAAGGTTTAAAACTGGAATGTGCTGCACACGAGAAAGATCTGGGAGTGATTGATGACCAAACCCTCACAGGTTCTAGCCATTGTGCCGTAGCAGTTAAAAAAAGCTAATCAGATGCTGGGATACATTGCCAAAAGTATTGAGTACAAATCTAAGGAGGTGAAGGTTCTTTTGTACAACATGTTCCTCAGACCACATCTGGAGTATTGTGTACAGTTCTGGGGACCATACTTTAAGGGAGATATAGAGGCTCTAGAGAAAGTTCAGAGAAGAGCCACTAAGCTTATTCCAGGTATAAAAGATGAAAGCTATGAGAAGAGGCTGAAGATCCTTAATCTCTTTAGTCTTAGGAAAAAGAGACTCAGGGGTGATTTGATTGAGGTCTTTAAATATGTTAAAGGGATTAACAAAGTGAATTTTGTCGGATTCCCTCGACCAAGTGTTGTGAGTAGAACTCGGGGTCACAAATGGAAGTTGACCAAAGGTAAATTTAGCAGTCATATTCTGAAGTATTTTTTCACCCAAAGAGTCATTTCAATGTGGAATAGCTTGCCTGACCATACTGTTGAGGCAGAGACCTTGGGGGTTTTCAAAAGCAGGCTTGACTTAAAGCTAGATACCATTTAGTCATTCAGTATCTGAAGGGATATATTCACAATAGTATAAAGAAACTGGCGAGCTTAGTTGGGCTGAAAGGCCTGTTCTTGTCATTCATGTTATGTTATGTTATGTTAACACAATTTGAAGACCTGTTTCAAGTTCTTCAAGTTGTTTCCTAGCGATAATGCAGAAGCAAGTTGTCTTTTGCAGAGAAGATTCTCTCTGACCAATCAGTGGGCTGCTTTGTTGTCAAATAACAAATTTAATTTTACAATTTTTTTAGCAGCCAGTTATAAGCCTGTAGGTTATTCATGAGTAGGGCCAAGTAGGCCTAAAACATTTTGTTTTATTTTATATTGTGCTTTGTTAGAATGTCAATGCTAAATAAATATATTAATAATTTTGTAACTGATTTATTCCTTGAACCATGAACATTAATTTATGCAATTTCAATGCCTTGACTTTCGTTAGGTGAGTACACAGCCATAGCCATAAATGCAATGGTACTAAAAATTGGCGTAATAATTTCTTTCAGTGTTTCGGCTTTCGTTTTCAGCCAAGCGTTTCTCACTTTTGGCTTTTAGTCTCAGCCAAAAATTTTCTTTTCAGTGCTTCCCTAATATTTACATAACTCTACAGCCATCATATTGTTGGCCAAAATTATAGCACAAGAATTTCACGAATTTGCCCTGCACTCGTCCTGGTTGTCCTACATGAGTTGAATGTCAGTGATTCCATTCGACAGAACAGTACTCCAGGTGACATCTAACATGGGTGTTATAAAATAATATAATACATCTCTGATCTGTAAAATTTTGTGCCGACTGTTTTATGAAACCGAGCATCCTAAAACTCTTATTCACTATACATTGTATATGGTCATTAAAACTGAGATCACTGGAATGAGCAATACCCAAATCCTTCTGTAACTCTAGTCAAAGGTGTAACACTGACCTTGTATTCATACAGTATCTGATTTCTTTTGTTTGTGAATGGTATAGCCATACACTTAATAACATTAAAGCACAACTTCCATATTTTATACCAGGCCAACGACTGATAAATATCTTTCTGTAAGAGCATACAGTCATCAAGCATTCTTATAGTTCAGTAAATTTTAGCATTGTTCGCATATAACAAACATTGAGAAATAGAACATTTGGCATATCATTTACATATAAAATAAACATTAGTGGTCCTAAAAGGGACCCCTGTGGGACCCCTGAGGTTACAGGCGCCCAGGATGAACAATGTCCGTTGATTACAACACGCTGTACTCGTGACGACTAAAAACTGTTACCAGTGTATCAGCTGGCCACGAAAGCCATACCCTCTCAACTTCTGAATTAACAATTTGCGACTAACTGTATCGAAAGCTTTAGAAAAGTCTGTGTATATGGCATCAACTTGTATTTTTTTCTCAAGGCATTCAGAAAGAAAATCGATGCATGTCGCAAAGTTTGTATTTTAGTTTGTATTGTAATTTATATTTCCTCCTCAGTGAAGTTCTTTCTTTTTTGCCGTCTTTCGAGAGTCCATGTTGTAACGTGGGCAGGACTATACCTCCCGGAGCATGAATTTATAGGGGCGTATCAAGTAAATTACGATGGTTTCAGCCGCCAGATTTATCAATGCCACACCAGTTCTGCACTAAAATCAGCGACATACACAGTTTTAGGAAATCAAATGAACGCTGATATTTACACCCGAACCAAACCAGATCCTATGCAAGTTCGATAAATGAGGGACAGTGAAATGCTCCCTTTAAAGAACATTATCAGTGGTTATGTGATTCAGTTCGGAGGTACTATGCAGTGCTTATGCTGCATGTTTTCACACTGTCTGAATTGGTAGAACAAAGTTTCTGTTTTTCTGAAACACAAGCTACATGTGATAATATCAGCTCCTCTGATAACTGGTGATATAAATTTTATTTCTGGCCAGTGGAAGGTAATAAACTGACTCACAGGCTTTTCACAGAGACGGTTGAAGGGAAGGTTGAGCTGCCAACATGCCTGGGTTGGGTTCCAGATGATAATCATTTTATATTGTTTTCTGACCTTTTGCTGTGAAACGGGCATGTGCAAAACAGCACTGCCATATGCCTCATTTCAGTGTGAGTTTTAGTGGCTTATTTAAGTTCCCCTGCTGTACTCCAGACTTCTCATGCTTTTCTTCACTTAGAGGTTCGAAGCAATGGAATTGCATAAAGATGTTTCGACTGAGAAAAGAAAAGCCTGAGAAGTCAGGAGTCATAATAAGTTTCCATATTACTAGTGGGGAAATCCACCATAATGCATGCGAGACTGATAGACCTCCATTCCTCCGGACCTCGAGAGAATCTCTATCATATGTGTTGATTGAATAATTGCTGACTAGTTATTTTGTGATGCACTGACCTGAAAATAGCTCCGGACATGGACGCATTTAACAGAAATCACCGGTTTCCATTCACTACAAAGGCAGGCTCTCCTACCAGTTATGTAACAGACATGGACTTGTGCCCAAGGAAGCCAATGGCGGATGACATCTTGCAGTGGCTGGTATTTTGAAAAGCTCATTCTTCTTTTACCAATCAAGAAGGATGATAGGAACACCAAAACTTCATTGTTTTACTCCCTAATTATTGCTATAGGCAAAAATCTCAAAATATTTATCTTCCCCTTTAATTGTATTTTTGAATCCTTGGGGATGGAGATTTTTTTCAAAATGGAGGAAAAGCCCCATTTTTAAAAATGTGTTTTTATGGACTTGGCCATAAAATTACAATGAATAATGTGTTTTTGTTGGCTTGGCATGCATCCGATGATTTGGGGGTACAACCCCTAGAGGTAAGGTATACTCAGCCAGGGGTTTTCAAACTCTGTTCTGGATGACTTCTATGTATGCTGGTTTTTGTTCCAACTGTGATGGCAAGCGCAGTGCGTAAATCAGAGGGCATTCAGTCAGGCTCATACCTCTGCCATTAAATCAACTGTCCCTTGGACTATCCCCTGTCATCAAGCCGAATTTCGTGCCAAGCCATTCATAACTTTTTTAGTTATCCGGCCGGAAATATCACACAGAACCCCCATGAGACAGATATATTTTAATTCCTTCAACTCCAGAATATGTTCCTGATCACTAAATTTGAATCAATTTACCCTTGGCCAACCACGTATCAACCTACCAAATTTCATACTAAACTGCCCAGAACTTTTTGAGTTATCTTGTTGACAGACAGGCAAACAGACACAAACAATCGGGGGAAAAGATAAAGTTCTTGGCAGACATAAAAAGCTGTTAATATGTGCAAATCAGGACCATATAAAGGTGGGAATAATAAACGAATAAGCCGCGAGAAGCAGTGGGCTGCAGTGATTTAACGGTGGAGGGGCGTTCCACGGCACGACGGGCAGCGGAGTTTATTGGTAATAATGCAACAATAAAATTGAGAACTATTTGTTCTACCACCAAGCGAGATTGAGTGGAGAGAATGGTTGGCAAGCAACACAGACGCTAAGATTGCCTTTTCATCTACTATGAAAGCAACTATGAAAGCAAGCTATTTGGAATAGCTCCTTTGGTCTCCTGAAGGCCCCGTTAAATAATTTTACGTTCATTTCGGTTTGAGAGTTTCCTTTTTTCCCCACTTGCACCGATTGGCCATATCATAACAACCAGCAGCGAGAGTAGGGAACAAGATTGACTTTTGTCCTCCACACTTGCCGGTGTCCAGGAAAATATGTTGAATTGTGCATTAGTTTGCTAGCCAGCTTGTCAACTAGCTGGCGTTTACTACAATGGTTGTGGTAACCCTACACATAAATAAACACGCAAGAAAAAATAATGGCCAGGCGCACAGGGATATTTTGTTTGCGGTCTGCCTCAGAATACAGTGGGTTACACTGATTTTACACCAGCATGGAATACGGCTCTGCCAATCACATTCAAAGATGGGAAGCACCCGTTTTATAATTACATTTTTTAATCATCTTCTGGCATAAATTTGTATGCATCCCATTAAAATACATTCATTGAGGATATGAAGTTCTCAATCGATTAGATTTTATACAGTACATCTTTAATACATCTCTTTTTAATAAAGGGGTAGAGGTAAATCATTCAAATCCTTTGAAAAGACTGACCTAAGTGAGTAAGTTTTTCATCAACATGTAGACCAGGGCACCAATTCGAATCTGGAATATGATGAATTTCATTACAATGCAAATAACAATGAGGCCCATCTACACTGTGCTTAAGTTAAAAATAAAGAATTATTCGGCATTCATCAATTAAGTTAACCGAACTGCCAGTTAAGTCATTAAGTTAGCCAATTAACCTTGTTCATTCATTGCCTCCTGTCATGAAGGCAAATTTTTCTGCTATATTGCCACAAGCACAATATGATTGAACAACTATGTTGGGACTAGAAAGGTAAATAATTCTTCAATACTTACAAAGCAAGCAGCTTGTAACAAATTATGGAATAGCTGCTGTGGGTAGAACGAAAACCAGCATACACAAGGGTCTCTCAGGACAGGAAGTCTGAAAACCACTGCACAAGGCCATAAAAACCAGAGACAGAAGGTGATAAAGCAAGAGCCCAATCATTTTCTTCCACCCATGAATTTAACATGGTGGTGTCATACATTAGTAATAACCAGATCAAGTAAATGTGCTAAATTACCAATTAACACAATTGTAGCCAAATTTTGGGGAGAATTTCCACTTATTGCAGAACAGGTTTTCTGTCTCTGATAACAAAACGCTACTGATAGCTGATCAGTCATTGGCAGTGGTCGTCAACCCTGGTCCTGGAGAGCCGCAGTGTCTGCTGGTCTATAAACTTTAATCTTTACTTTGAACCTCTACTTCAGGGGTGTCAAACTCACCCGTAAACGGGCCAAGAGGCTGCAGGTTTTCACTCCAACAATGCAGAAGCGCACCTGATACAACTAATCAGTTGTGCAGGCCTAGATCAGTTGATTAAGTCAATGCTTTCAGGTGAGCTTCTGCTTGGTAGGATTGAAGACCTGCAGCCTCTTGGCCCGTTTATGGGTCAGTTTGACACCCCTGCTCTACTTTGTCCGGATTACAACTATGCTAAATGTCCATTGACAAATTGACAAATCTTGGTTTCCACCTAGACTTCTGTCACAACCTGCATGCCTGTTTAATTGGCTCTAGGAGTCTTGTGGGTAGTTCCTGGTAATTGATTGATTGGCTTAATATTCCCACGTTGCAGGAGTATTGCTAACAGCACAGCGTGTGCTGAGTTTGGTTTTGTCCACCCTATTTAAACCTAAGACACCAGGTGAGATGAGTTAAGGGTGTAATGAACTGATTTCATTCATCAATTAAGTGCAGAGTAACGTCAAAATCCAGCAGACTCTGCGACTCTCCAGGACCAGGGTTGATGACCCCTGGTCATTGGTTACCATGTTGTTTCCTAACTGCTGAAATAAACTTAACTTCACTGAACTGAGGTAAAAAAAAGAAAAGCACTTTAACAAGGTGCCCATTATTGCCTTGATCTCATCGTCAAGAGAAAGTCAAATGCCCTGTTCACCCAGCTGTGATAATTAGAGTGCAATAGTATTTATGGTCAAGGTGAAGCAAATCTCTACAGCAGTATCTCTTTTTCCATTATGGGTAGTTTTGTGCAGCTTGTTGTTTGGCTTGAGGTTCTGGGTCTTGTCCTGGGACAAGATCAAACCAAGTATTTTGGGCCAGAAGCTACTTTTAATCGATGCCATGTTGATGCAAGAGTGCCATGTGGAGACTCTGCAATTAGCAGTGCTGAGTGTGAAGCTCTCAACTGTTGCTTTGATCAACAGTGCTATTATCCAAATGAAGGTGAATGAGTGGGTTTGTAATGGGTCTTCCTAGCAGATCCAGTAGTGATGGCTTTTAACTGTTCCCTGTCTACACCTGCTGCAGTAACTGTCCACTGTCTCCGGGATGGTCAGTTCATGGTTGTGGTGTCCAGAGCTGCCACCCTACCTGCCCTTGACCTTGCTTCTGTCAGCTTGCTGGAGGGCCCTGGTAATGGGAACTGCGATCCTGTTGGTGCTTCTCCTGCTTTTGCTGTCTTCAAATTCCCAGTCAGTTCCTGTGGAACCACAATGAGGGCAAGTAGCACACCATTTTTCTCCACAAATGAAGTGGAATTTAATGATGCTAATGGCCTTTCCCCCTCCTTCAGGTGGAAGGGGAGTATGTGGTGTATGAGAACAGGTTGTCTTCAACCTATGAAGTGGGGGTTGGGCCTCTGGGCTCCATCACAAGGGACAGTGTCTTTGAGTGAGTAGTGGGCCTTTCTGCTGTCAAGCTTCAGTCTCTGGCTACTGACCTGTGCCTCTCTGCCTCCAGGCTGCTCTTCCAGTGCAAGTATATTGGCAGTGAGGTGCTTTCTCTGGTGGCTGAGGTGAACACCGTACCGCCTCCGCTCCCAGTAGATGCTCCAGGGCCTCTTCGTGTTGAGCTCCGACTGGCTAGTGGCCAGTGTGAAGCCAAAGGAAAAGGAGGGAAAGGATGCGCTGCTGGTAAAGCAAGGTGTTCCTGTGACATGTGCACATGTGGCCATCTGTGGCTCTAACACTTCCTCCCAATGCAGCTGATGCATACAGTGACTACTACAGAGATGAGGACTATCCTGTGACCAAGGTACTACGGGAACCTGTGTATGTGGAAGTGCGGATCTTGGAGAGGACTGACCCAAACATCGTCCTGCTGCTTGAACACTGCTGGGCTACATCCACCCCAAGCCCCCTCAGCCTGCCCCAGTGGAGCCTTTTGGTTGATGGGTAACTGGGATGTTCCAGTAATGCCTCTCCTGCTTTTGAAATGCCCGAAAATGCTGACTTTCCATCCCATTCCTCAGATGTCCCTACCAGGATGACCGTTACCAGACCACCTTGGTTCCTGTGGATGGCTCGTCTGGCCTGTCCTTCCCCACCCACTACAAGCGGTTCATTGTGCAGATGTTCACCTTTGTGGATCCTGCGTCCTTTGCGCTACTGAAGGAAATGGTAGGTCCTAATAACTGCTTCTCTACTGCCTGCTTAACTGAGCAGCCCTGAGTGCTTTGTCTGTTCCCAGTAGTTCATCCACTGCAGTACACAAGTATGCTACCCCACTGCTACTGACTGCTGTGCACAGCAATGCAGAGGTGGACTGCAGAGTGAGTGGCTTCAGAGGGACTTGTGCTTCTGGCTGCTTTTCTACTGAATTGACCGTAACCTCTTCCTAATGGTGTGCTTCCACAGAAGGGTCTCTGGGTGCTGTAGAGAAGCGCTCCACTGAGCGGGTTGTGGTTTCCAGTATGCCCATGATCCTGACCAATACAGAGGACATAGCCTCCAAGCAGAGGTTCCTCAGTCCAGGTGAGGGAGATTCCCCTTTCAGCAGTGTGATGGCAGTATTTCATGCTGTAACAACTGTCCTCTTTTCAGGGCCCCAGTCTCTTGGATATGGTGTCCTGGCAGCAGCTACCTGTGTATTGCTGATCGCCTCTGTGGCACTGGGTGCTGCATGTAGGAAATGATCACAATTGTGCAGCTGACGTAATGGCAATAAAAGCTGACAAGCCTTTTCTGGAAGTCCGTTGACTTTGCTTACAGTACGTCATATGCCTGCTAAGCTTCATACATCTATACCTTCCTGATCTAAATTGACCAAGTTTAGCTTGTGTAAGCTGTCCATATAATGATGCACTCAGAACTATTGCAGCTCGTGATGGCTTAAGCTCACTGGCTGTATTGCTGACATGCAACTAGTCTAAGCCTAATTCTCAAACTAGGGATCAAGTGGAAAGCAGTAGTTTGCTAGACTTCTTAACCCCTTTGCACAGAAGCCAAATTTGGGTATTAATGATTTTAAAAAGGAAAAATGTGGCTCAACTCAGACACACACTTGCAGCATTTAGAATTATGTTGTATTTCAGTTTATTTTCCATGATCTTGGTAGAGACAATGGGCTCCAAGCAAGGAAAGTCTTCAGAATTCACCATTTTGAAATTGCAAAAAATTTCAACTAAGACTTTGGGGGGGGGCGGGGACTGCTGGGGCTTAAATATATACATTTATGGGATCATGAGAACTTCTTGAGGTGAAGAAGGTAGTCTTCAACACTACATTCTAGATTACCTGCATGCTATTAGCCACATATAGCTATCTAAATGTCTCCCTAAAGTCTGAGATTCCCTCAACATGTTGCACTGTCTAATAATTTAAATGTATTTAACAGTTTTTGAGGCATGAAATTCAATGTAAACTAATGATTTTTCTGGTTGAGTATAGCATGAATTCATTGATTTATCAGTGGTCACCAGTAACCTCACGCCTTTTATGGAGAACATTCACCCAGGAATGGAAGCTACCAGTTCCCTCGTCTGACTTCATTTCAGCCCTTTTATAAGGAACAAGTATAACTCGGTAATTTCTGAAATGTACCTTCATTTCCACAGAACAGACATTCCACTTTCAGGAAAGATCACACCATGTATACAGTACATCCCTCGATTCAACAGAACGGTGCAATGAACATACCTGAATGTACCCTAATGAATGGGCAGTTCACCTTTTAAACAGGAAAAGCTCAGCATTCAACTTTGAGCACAGTATAAATTCCAAAAGAAAAGGCAAAAGTAGCAGCCCAACCTTTTTCATTAATCCCTCCTCTGGAGACCGATGCATCCAGTAGAAGGAACCCTCCGGTCCTGTTCCATTCAAAATAATTCCCATTGAACATGTACTTATATTGGTTAAATATAACTGAACACTTGAAGGCCAGTTTTGCGAGTCTATGAATTGTGTAAATTTCAGCAACGTAAACTGGATACAACCGAGCAGCTGATATGCATAGGCTTGTATGCTCTGTGTTTGTTCAATGTGTTTCGCTTACTGTAGAATGTTTAAACACTCGAATTGGAGAAGAAACGAGCTAATCAATACATTTGTTACCGGGGAAGTTTCAGAGGGTATGAACTATAACTATGCAGTTACACAGAAGAGCCTGAATGTATGATTGAGTGATTGGCTAACAACACCAGTACTTGGGTGGATATAAGGAAGCGCTGAATTTGTCCATGAAGGAACCTACTCGTAAATCCTCGGTAAGGAACTATGCTTTTTTTTGCATGTGATGACTTTAATTGACAGTGTGAGAGAATCAATACCATGTAGAATTTTTTTTGCTTCAGAAAACTATTTTTTCTGAACCACTAATTGGAATACCGTTGGCTCATTGTATCTAAAGTGGTTACTACACAGAACGATTTTCTGTCCCAAGTGATCATTTTTTTTCAAAACTGCTGGATTGATACAATGGGCAAGGATATTAACCAGTTTGCACATCAGGCTTCACTGAGGAGTTTAGTTCATGCAACTCTTGATAAACAGGGAGTGGAGTGAACTTCCCCATATTCAAAACCGCGTTCAAGGTCTGCATGCTTGTGAATATTCAATAACTGATCCGGGGGTGCCATCTAGTGATCGAGTACAGTAACGGCGTGCTTAAATTTGCGCGCCGCCAACTCCACTTTCTTCTTCGAAATTAAAGGTTGCAGTTAACACAGATGACATCAGACATAATAATACACATCTGGGCACATATTCACAAAGAATCTAAAAGCTAAGAAGCTAAAAGTAGGTCCTAACTGCCGGATTTAGGAGAAACTCCATAAAAAAAATGGGCGTGCCAGTCATAAATACTGGCAGGCAATACTCCTAATTATTTTTACTAAGTGTTATTCACAAAGCATTTTAGGCCTAAAAGTAGCCTCTAAGTCTGGGAGAGCTTAAAAGTAGTCAAGAGGACTCCAAACTCGCTAAAACCTATTCACAAAGAATCGGAAAATGGCTTCTGCTGTTGAAAGACGGAATGACATGGAAATTCTGAATGATGCACAGTTGTTCAAAAGATATCGGATCGACCGTGATGGGATTTTATTTTTCGTTGACTTGGTAAAGGAGAGAATTACGTCTCCAACCATGAGAAACAACCAAATAAGCCCCGAAATAAAATGTTTGACAACACCTGTTACCTTGCCACCAAAAAAAATTCAACTTAGCAACATGGACCATTAGGGATTTCACAGTCATCTGCCAGTTGTTCAATTCAACAAACAACCAATGCGCTCTGTGAACCCCATATGAGCCGACAGTTTATCCGTTTTCCAATGGACATTCGCCAACAACACAGAATCAAAACTGAATTCATGCTCATCTCAGGTGTGCCCGGTATCATTGGTGCTATTGACGAGACCCACAAATTACTTCTCCGACCCGAGATGAAGAGTTATTTGTAAATAGAAAAAAAGTTAATTCCATCAGCACCCTGATAGTATTTGATGCCAAATACAATATTTTGGACATTGTCACAAAATGCCCAGGATCCACGCACGACTGGCATTATAATGGAAAGCAGCTTATGCCAATTATTTGACAGGCATTATGTATTGTGGGATGTTACTTCCTTGGGGACAGTGGCTTTGGTGCTGTACCTCCTTCTGCTATGCATTAATTATTAATTATTACACTCGCGCGGCGGGTGATACGGCATTGGGCTCCGTACGTCCGTACGGACACACAAAATTGAGGCGGCGGGGGCTATTGCCATGTTAGTGGCAAACCCTTGTTTTATTAGGCTTTTCAGCGAGGGTTGCATTTAATAGATCATCATAATAATACCAGCCATATGCCATATTTTGTATGCATATTTAATTTGTAGGCTATAAATTACAAACTAAGCTTGGCATGCTTTCCTGTTGGTACGATAGCCCGCTTATAGGCTGCAATCTCGGACCTCATCTGCGATTGCAGTCCATACCACCGCTTCTCGCTGTCCGAGACACCGGGGAATGCAGCATTTATCTGTAGGCTGATATTATTGCACGCATCCTGCTTGGATTTGCAGTTTACCCCAGAGCCAAATTTCCCTTTGATTATGTTTATGATTATGATTATGCTCCAGCACCACCTGGGCCAGCAGCAGTAACTGGTCGTGGCGCCAGTTGGGCTTTCACGTCCTTTTAGATTTTTCATCCATGACAGTTTAGGGCAAACAAACTTGGACGGTCCAACATTTAAATGCTCGCAACATATTCTCGTTCTCATTGGGTAATAAGTTGCTAATTATTGGGGCAAATGACACGTTTTATTAATAACTCTTTTTACGCTATTAACGCTTTCACAATTATATCTTTCCATATCATGGAAAGCGCATGATATGCGGGGACCGCGCATTGTGCATTATCAAAAGTGCTCAGCATGTTATTGTATCCCCCAAACGAAGTTCGAGGATACTTTGGATTTGGCCTCGTCACGCGTCCACTCCGTACGCAGAGGTTTTCTTGTGAACGCGCTACAGCCCACATAAGTGCATTCTTTTCACATTTTGCAGGGACATGTATTATGGTAAGTTTGCGACATCTACTGATTTTGGGGATTCTGAGACCATCTGAGCCAAACTGGGGAGCCTTCGGGGATACATGTGCTCGGTTGCCGAATGCTCTGGTTTGTTTTACGCAGAATCGAGAAAGACGATATGTTTCTTGTGAAGTACTGTTCAAGCGAAAAAACTTGACTGAGGCATTAAAACTGTTAGTAGAAAGGAGTTTTTAATAGGTCAACGTTAAGGTTAAGGTTAGGCTTAGAGTGAGGGCAGTGTTTAAAATTGGGACTCCCGTACCACTCTCTACATTGAAATGTATTGGAAAACTGCCGTACCCGTAGCAACTGCCATTATTTTATGGAACAAACTAGCCGCTTGGACCATTTTCTCATTTTTTCATTCATGGGTTGTATGTGGGATATTTTCTTCAATGAGCTGCCCTGCCACCAAGCAACCAATCACCGTGCTCATTGTCCCAAGGCTCATGCATGAGAATTGACATCAGCCACAGCAACGGAGATTACTCCCACCTATCTCAGAGCTACTCCTATTCTAGGAGTTACCAGTTTTCTTAACTAAAAGTTGCTCTCAGCGGCTTTGTGAACAACTTTTAAGATTTTCCTCCTACATAAAATGTTTTAGCGTGACTTAGGAGTACTCTTAGTGGTAAGATAAGATGCTTTGTGAATACGGGCTCAGGTTTATAACAAGACACGCAGGAAATGCGTAGGAATGGGGGGAGAGGTGGGGGAAGAAGGGATTTAATGCAGGAGGCAGGCTTGGCAGAGTCCAGAGTCTTTATCAGGGGCAGAATGTTCTGTCCTTGTCAGAGGGATAAGGAAGTTTTCGAAAGTTGGGGCCGAATTCTATTCAGTTTCGGATGGAACAAGCAATTTTCATTGATCCGCTATCCATTTTGTAAATTTTTTACTTCATGCTTCAGGGCCACCAGTTCTCCCATCAGTTCTCCCATCCTCTCGTTCTGTCTCTTGCCCAAATTCACAGTCAAACGCACAAACTCCCCACACTGACTCTAAACTGCGTTCATCTTTCTGTGCATTTCTGCAGATGATCCCAGAGTCTTTTTGAGCAACTCACCATTCTCCGATACTCCACTGAAGCGCTCAATAATAATTTCGGTGCTAGGCAGCGCGTGGGCCATTTTTCTGGCTCCCAGATAGCGTACTTTGCGGTAGATCAGAGCAACTACCATGCCAATTAGGAGAAATCCCGTCACCATAAATCCAAAAAGATAAACATCTTCCACGTCTTCAAGGGATAGTGCCGCCAGACAAAGAACTTGCCATCTCGACCACGCGTCCCAAACGTAACCAGCAGCAAAAGTCGCATCCGAGCTGCGCGGTTCACCAGGTGCTCCGCTTCTCGGTGAAAATATTTTGTCAATCGCATTCAGGGACCAGCTAATTAATTCCATCTTTACTTGAAGAGCCTCAGAAGCAAACGGAAGGTCCAAAAAAAAGGAAAGAGGGGGTATCAGGACAAAACAAGACAAAGAAAGAAGACGCCAGCAGGAGCAGAGATAGAGTGCGACTGCTCTCCTCAGAAGCCGGAAGAAGAATGGAACAGTCGGTCTGGCGTGTCAGGTTAGATTTTAACGGGCCTGGCCAGCCAAATGTGATATTAATATTGACAAAACGATATGTTATTGTGGGATTGAGTTAAGGCGCGGTTATCTGAGTTAGCTAACTAGCTTAGTTGCTCTACTGCATAAAAGTTTTAAGTTGCCACTGTGTAAGTTGGACCTTAATGTTAGTCGGTTAATGTGGTATCTTCAGTTTTCAAGACTGATTGCTAGTTCGTTCTTTATGATAAATGATGTCAACACTGTTGGCTGAGAGAACGAATGTGCTTGCCTTTCAGCAGGTAGGCAGGGTTTCATATGTGATAGTTCCTGTGGATCATATAATTACAGGACAACAGAGACTTCTTTGGGGTTTCTTTTATTTGTGAGTGCTGCCTCAAAAATAGGAGCACAGCGGTCGTTAGGAGAATATGAACTTTGCAAGTGTGAGTCATTTAAATCGGAGTCTCTTCACATTGTACAGATTTAAAGTATAGACCCAAAAAAACAAAGAATAATGAAAACCAACAATTTATAGCCAACTGTACCAACTGAATCACCCTGTCAGTTCAGTGTTTCAATTCCTTCCTCCTTAAATGAAATACAGTAGTGGACTCTGATTAAATAAAGCAGCACAAAAGAAAAGGATGTTACACGCATTGACATTTAACACCAGTAACAATTAAATAAAGAAATCTGTGCATAAAACCAAGTCCACTCACTCGTAGCCGCATGCTAGAATGGCCCGTTTTTCCTTCTGGCGACTTCACTTTAGCAGGTCTTTTTAACGGCAAACTGCAAACTATTAAAACATTCGCTTGGTCAACCTTTAAAATGTCAGTCCAAAGTTACAACGAAGTATGTAAGTCCCACAAAATAAAAACCGCCAACAACGCACAGTTTGTACACCTTGACAAATATACATTTAGCAATACGGCCAGGTGGAAAACAAGAAAGCTAATGATTTAGCATGCCCCATACACAAAATAATACGCCATCCCGCGATAATGCTTTATTCTACCTTCCACACTCGTAGGTACTGGGTATGTACGTTATTTTTATCTGATGGACATAGAAATAACCATTTTACCTTAGTATAGATTTCTCTGCAACTTCCCTTAGCTGGCTTGATTCCTGATATCCGTAATCCTATAAGATATCCTCGTCAAAAGCTAGTAGGACCCACTATAAAAAAATACTTGGAAGCATACTTTCCGAGTGGCCTACTAGAACGCCTGTTGCTTTTTAACCACCCGGTTACACATAAATAGCTGGATGCGGAGGAGGTTCGGTTCTTACGACATACCATTTAGGATGACAAGGTGGAAATTGAGGTTGTCCCAGTCTGTGGGTCAAAGGACGAATACTGCTTGTTGTAGCTGGTGTTAGATCTTGTTATTAAGATATAGCTACATGGCTTTATATTTAGCAAGCGTGATCTGTTATTTTACAGGGTGCAATTTACTGCAAGGTTTTTTGTCAGTCAGGGACAATAAAAATGTATGTGTGTTCCTTGAAGTCATGAAGTCCACTCATATTCTCTCTGTTTTACATACAGCCCATGTAGTAAAATTTTAAATGTTTTTTACTGAGAAATATGATGCCCACTTATCTCACAGCTTAACCTGTTCGTCTGTCTTTCCGCAGAAAGGTTGATGAAATCCCTGAAATGGATCACTTTGTTCAAGATAAACTGAAAGAGTGGGGGTTGGAGGCCCTGCAACAGAGTTTTGAAGGTAAAAATGAAAGCTTTGATTAATCTAATACTATTTAATATTGTAAAAATTACAAAAAAATGTATTTAGAGATGGAAGTCTAAAGCTGACCTCACACGGTGCATTTTTTTCTCTACAAATTTTCACGTTACTCTATGCCGCAATTCATTGAAAAAGAGGATAACTTAGATCAGGCCTATTCAGTATTATTCTACAAGAGCAGGTGCCTGGTCTGTGCATGGGGAGGATCAGCTGCATTGCCCGGTGAGTCGGTGTATGGTTTTTAGTAGTCTGGCCTTGTTGTCGGACCGGTGGAAGGGGATTTTCTTCTGCTTGAGTGCCCGATGGAGTCTGGCGATGGTGCGACATGGAGCCTTGGATGAGCTTGGAGTGCAAGCCATGGTTAGCCTTGCTCGGGAGCCGCGAGCTCTCACTTCTGGGCGCCACAGTTGACGAGCGGCGTAGCTGCTGCGGGATGGCGCTGAATTCCTGGGACAGGAACAGGGAAACGGCCTCAGTCGTCATAGCGGGGGGAGCGTGGTCCGGGATATGAGCACCCCGATTTTTCTTTTCTGAGTCCTGAGATGACGTGGCATGATGGCGCCAGTGTTCAAGGCTTGCCGTCAACTGTTGTCAGTTCTACTCTTGTCTTGCGTGTTTGTTTTATTTCTGTCAGTTATCACTGACAATGTGATTTCTCTGCTGATTTATGATCGCCAATCTCTCCTCAATATCCGATGGTTTACTGAAAGACTGGCCTCCCATGAACTGGGTAGAAAGAACTTTCATCCGCCTCCATTTCTATCGGACATCCCAGCTTGCGTACGCCGCACTCCTGTGCTGCCACGCAGGAAGCGCAAACGCCGGGGTAAGCGCAGCGGTATTTTGGTCAAAATCCAACTGTCACGGTCATCAGGAGTACCTCACCGTATTCTGTCCATCTACGGACCGGGTTACCAGCGCTTCCTGGCCTGGCGTTCCCTGGAACCTTCATACACCTGGCTGAGGCTAGGTCATGTCGGAGGATTACCACTCCCAATGTCAGCGCTCACCTCGATTCCGCAAAGGAGGGATTAACTCCCAAAACCTGTGGACTCTAAGTCGGGCACCCCAGAAGGCAAACGGCTCGGTTTCACCCAAGATTGCCTTGGTGAACACGAGATCTATTGTCAACAATACGTTCTTCTTGAATGACAACTATTGAAAGCATGAATGAAATAGTTGCTTTCTTGAATGAAAGCAACTGTTGGACTTCCATTTCTCTAGCTTTGAGCTTAATGTGTTTGAGCTCGAGCCTTTCCAACCAGTATTATGCGCAGTGATTTATCGTCCACCGAAATACAACAGAGACTTCATTAATGACTTTTCTGATTTCCTGTTGGAGATCATGCCAAAGTATGATCGTGTTTTTAATTGTAGGTTATTTTAACATACACGTCTGCTGCCCTTCGAAGCTGATGGCTGAAGACTTTCTTAATCTTATTGAATCTTTTGGTCTCCCACAATCTGTGTCTGAATACACGGAAAAAAGTGATTTTTTGTCCCTGTAATTATTACTTCATTTATATATATAATTCTACAAAAAAAAATCATTTCAGTGCTTTTACTTTAAAATGTCAGTTTTAATGTGATGTGTTACTTAGTGATTGTTTGTAACAATGTATCCTCAATTTTGTATATAAATTTTACCCTTTATTCCAAGTAATATTCACTAAACTATTGCATTAACTTTATTAGTTGATATATGCAAGTAAGATGTACTTGGGTGACATCAGTGAACCTGGCAACCTTTGCACTCGGAGCATGACGTCAGACGCTCGTTCCACAGTATGCGTGTTGAGCGGTTATTCATTCGGACGTTTGCGGATACATGAAAGGCTGACGTCGGTCACCATTGGGATTCGGGAGCGACATGGAACCACGGAGGTAAGTTAGCTTAACAATCTTTGTATGTTTCGTTATCTATGTTCTTTATTTGCGTAAGTCCATGCTCCAGCCCTGAAAACAGTGGTGCTGACGAATTTATCTTTTTTATCCCTCCTGCTAACGTGAGCTAGCTTGCCTGTCGTCCTTTTCACATGGAGAGGTAAGCTACCATAGAGGAGGCCGTGGTTTTATCAAAGCTTTTGGTGTAAACGTACAGAGTAAGGGCATCTTACTTGCTGTTGCACCTTCGGCTGACTCTGCAGATACTTAAAACTAACATACATGAACTTTGCCTCGAGGGTTATAATCACAGAATTAGCTAGCCAGCTATCTTATTTCGTATATGACGGCAAGTTAGCCTACAGGCAGAATTTTACTTTTTGAATGGGTAACTTGCGATATTGCTCATTGGTTACGTAGTCTATAGTTGCTCGAAGGAACGACTGGCTTGCATGGCAATATGAGGAGATGCTTCTATACCACTTTTTTCCCCAAAACGAGTAGTGTACGAGCAGGGGCGTAGCACCAAATTCTGGGCCCTGTACACTCTCAATGTCACTGGGCCCCTATTCATGCCAGTGCACCTTGCGCGTGAGCAAAAAAAAAGATAAAGAGATATTAATTTAAAATAAAAAGCATGAATAGGGTTTTAAGCTACAATCACATCAGATTATATTGGTGAATGGTTCTTTCATTTACCACCTGAATTGATGCATTTGGCCTACTTGTGCTCAAATACCTAAGACATTGGGAAACGCACTCCTGAGGCCTGAATTTACTAATTCTTGGTTTACTAGCAGTTCTCGTATTCAATAACTGATCCTTGTCTGCTATCTAGTGGTCGAATATTCTAACTGCGTGCATAATTTTGCAGCTCCACGCCCACTGGCGGACACATTTGCACAAAGATACACCGTTGTTCTTCTGGAACACGCCAAATCCAGATAATCCGTAAATGATGATGAATTCAATTTATATTTTAATTTGAAATGAGTAACAAAGTTGCCAGTGTCAAAGTAACAAAGTGAAAGTATATATTTTTTAATCTTTTAAATGTAGACGAGAACTGTGACGTAACATCAACTGAGAGAATGAAATTTATCAATATATTGGAAATAAATTATGACACCAATTACTTGGAAGGCCTAATTCATTTAAATAAAAACATCACACAAAAAAAAAATCTGGATTTTCATGGGCCCCTCTCCCTACTCGGGCCCTGGGTAGTCAGGTCCACTTTTCCCCCCACTACCACGCCCATGTGTACGAGTACTTTAATTTGAGTACTCACCGATACCGTTACCAAGTACTTGCGCCATTACACATTAGCTACTTAAAATTTTTTTAAAAATCCACAGATATCGTCTGTTATTTGAACAGCTGTCTGAAATTTAACAAAAAAAAGTGAACTCCTGGGTTGTGCTGAGATTTCAAATATTCAATCAAAGAGAAATAAGGTTTATTAATTTATTCCTTTTTTTGGTCAGTGGTTCAGGGACCATCTTCAATTTGCAATACAAAAAACGAAATCTGAAGTATTCACAAACTACCTATTATACATTGTAGAGTCAGAACTAATGTTGCACATCTGTTGACTTCACTGTTTTCCCCTTTTCTAAAGATGGCACTACGCCGAAACGCGTTTGTGCGGAGACGCTTGGTATAATAAATGTGTTTATGCAAAGTGCGACCTTTTTTCTCATTTCCTTTTCTGTTTAGAACATTTTTTTACATTACAACTGTGACATACCTTTTTTCTGTCATCAGATTATTAGAAAATGGAATGTATGAAATATTGTAGCAGATTTGTAAGTTTCAGTGTGCATCTAAAGTACGAGTGAATAAAATGAGTTTAAAAGGCACATAGATAACACTTTTTCCTCCCCTTTACAGCACCTAAAAGGAGATTTGCCCATCACTCTGCAACTTTGAGTCCACAGCTGATATAAGGTAAGATAAAATTCGTAATGATTAGGAACACAGAACACAGGTTAAGTTTTAATATATTAAATTTGCATGTTTCAGGTGCCACAATATGAGATGGGTGTGTAAGATGTGTAGATTTGAATCAGAGAAGAGGGGAGCATTGTTAAAGCACCACAGACTAAAGCATGGACATGGCGGTCACAGCCAGTCAATTCCTTGTCTCCATTTAAAACGTACAATGCCCTTCAGACCCATTTGTCTCGGCAGCATGCATAGATGGCCACACAAACTGGACCGCTTTTATTTTCTTGTCTACTGTCCTCCTCTGTTTTTTTTTAATTCAGAGAAGCAGTATTTTGAGCATCTTGGCAGCCACTTGAGAAAGTTTGAGCTCGTAGCATGTGTCTTCAAAAACTGCAACTTCAGCACAAACATTTATTCAACATTCGCTACCCATAAACACAGAAAGCGCCATTCACACTCCCCAGATGATTTTAAAGCGGAAGTCTTAAAACAACCCTCTGAACCCGTTTCAGCTCTGGATGAGACCTATGTGGAAGATAGCTCAGTGCTTTTGGGTGGGGAACCGCAGGAGTTGACCCAAAATATAAAAGAGAGGTTTGGCCATCTCTTTTTGAAGTTGGAGAGTACTTTCAATGTCCCAAACAAATGCATTGATGAAGTAGTAGATGAACTTCAGTTTATATCCACATGTGCGTCTGGTCCACCTTTAAAAGATGTGGTTGTGTCCACCTTGAGAAACCATAAGTGTGATCTGGATCCAGCTGTTGTTTCAGATTTGGTAAAAAATCTGTGTGAGTCACACCCTATAAGTACTGCCATGGGGGCGGGTGGGCCTTTCACAACTCAGTACAAGAGAAGAGAATTCTTGAAAAAACATTTCTCAGTAGTTGAACCCGAAGAACACATACTTGACAAAAAGGAGGGCAAAACCTTCCAATATGTTCCAATATTGCCCTCCTTGTTGCAGGTCTTAAGCAAGACTTTTCAAGAAAAGACATATGAATGTGGAAAAAATTCTGAAAATAAATACCAGACATTTTGTGATGGCTCTCACTATCAGAAAAATGATTTTTTTTTCTGTGAATGAGGTCAGAGTCAGTCTAATACTGTATATTGATGACTTTGAGGTATGCAACCCTCTTGGGACATCTCAAAAAAAGCACAAAGTCACCGCTGTATATTGGGTGTTTAGAAACATTCCAGTGTACTTGTGGTCCAAATTGGACTCTATCTATCTGGAAATCCTGTGTAAGGCTGAAGACACCAAGCAGTTTGGATTCCACAGAGTTTTAGAGCCATTCTTAACAGATATTCAAAGCTTGGAGAAAGATGGTCTTTTTGTTCCAGAGTTAGGCAAAGCCATTAAAGGAACTGTGATCAGTGTGGTGGCGGATAATTTGGGGGCCCACTCTGTGGCTGGATTTGTTGAGAGCTTCACAGGGTCTTATGTCTGCCGGTTTTGTGTTGGGAAGCGATCAACGTTTCAGTCCAGTGAAGTGAGATCTGGTGCTTTTCAACAAAGAACTAAAGATCAGCATGCACTGCATGTACAGTCAGCTGTGTCTAGTCCAAGTAACACACCTTGCTATGGTGTGAAAAAACAGTGTGCATTGTCAGAAAAACTTGAACATTTTCATGTGACATCTGGTTACCCTCCAGATGTTTTACACGATACTCTGGAGGGTGTTGTTCCTGTGGAACTAGCTTTGTCATTTGATATCCTGATCCAGAAAAAAAATACTTTTCTCTCACAGAACTCAATAATGCCATCCGTGATTTCCCATATAAGTGGAGTGATAAAACCAATCACCCCCATCTCATTCCTGCTAACTTTAGCACTCGAAAATCAGTGGGAGGAAATGCACATGAAAATGGGTGCTTATTACGACTGCTGCCTCTTATAATAGGTTTAAAAGTACCCTAACATGAGCCTGTATGGCAGATGTTGATGACACTGAAAGACCTGTGTGGACTGGAGACATGACAAGGTCCACAATAAGAAAGCATCTGTTATCTTGACAGTATGATTGGAGAACACCGAAGCAGATTCCTTGATGTTTTTCCCCAAGGGGCACTCAAACCCAAGCATCATTTCCTGGAACACTACCCTCAGCTCATTCGAGAATTTGGCCCTGTTGCTCCCCTTTGGACAATGAGATTTGAGGCTAAACACAGCTTTTTAAGAGAATCGTCAGGCACACTGGTTGTTTCAGGAATATCTTGCTGTCCCTTGCAAATAAGCACCAACTCATGGTTGCATGCCATCAATCACATGCTGTCAAACCATCACTTGCAGTCACAAAAACAACAGAGGTCTCTTTAGATGTACTTAAGGATGATCTAAAAGACCTGGTGAAATGCAGATTCCCATCTGTCACAGCTGTGCACATTGCGAACAATGTGTTCTTCTTAGGCACCAACTATGCAGTGGGAATGTTGTTGTGTTGTGGCTCCACTGCAGGGTTGCCTGATTTTTCTGAAGTGTTGCAGATAATGGTGATTTGTGACAAACTGATTTTTTTTGTGGGACAAAAAAACACATGGTACAATGAACACCTCAGGAGTTACGAGCTGGAGAACACAGCCAGTGTGCAGTTACTTGAGCAAAGAGAGTTTAAAGATTTTTATCCTTTGGCTGCGTACACTCCTGCTGGAAGACGACTGACAACTTTGAAGCACCACATTTGCCTGTCCTTTTAAAGACATGGGTAGAGTAGGGTCTTGTACAAATTAATGTCTGTGTCTTTTTTTTTTTCTCAGTTTTTTATAGCACCTTCTTCCTGTTGTGATGGCAGCCCCAGTGAAACTGCGGATCATCTTTGGCGAGGATGACATCCGCAAACTAGTTCTGCCTTCAGGCATCCAGGGCACAATTCAGGACCTTACTGATGTTATTCAAGAGACATTTAACATTACAGGATCATTCACTGTAATATATCAAGACATGGATTTTGATGGTCAGTTTTTTACGTTGTCCTCGATTGAGGAAGTACAAGAAATGGCTACACTCAAACTTGTAAAGACTGAACAAGTAGTCTTAACTCTCAGTCCTGTGGACTTGTCAGACGTAGAATCCCCTGTACCACAATCTTCTGATGTAAGCTCTTGCCACTCATCTGGATCTCAGGACACAATCCTGCTTTCCCCCAAGATGAAAGTGGAACATCTTACAGGTCTAAGCTATGGCCAACCAAGTTTGAAATACCACCATTTTCTTATGATGTAGAACTTGTACTGGAAGCTGGAAATCAGGCATATGAAAAGGAAGGCACGCTGTTGACTAACCCTAGAGTAACAAGTAGCATACTTGAGAAGCTATCAGGGACAATATTTTGCTTCACAGCATACCCAACTGGTGTCCAAATTTTAGCTGTAGCTGAAGCCTTGGTAGAAAAGTACCCGTGCCTTGAAGAGCAAGAGTCTTTTAATGGCTTGTATGGCTGGCAACAGAGGATCAAGTATAAAATGGGCAATTACCGGGCAAAGTTACGAGGTCGCCAGCTAGCCATTCCAGAACTGGAGGTTAACACACTGAATAGACGATGCTCAAATGAAGAGGGTTCTCCTAAAGGCATCAAAAGGCCTAAGAAAGCTGAAGTGAACTACCTACCACCACTGCCATTTGGTGAGACAGAGGAAACATTAGAAAAGGAGAGACTGGATTTGCTCATGGACAATGGGAAGATAATTAATGAGAAAATGGAGAAGTCTTTCGCTGTCTGAAGAATTGAGGTTGTAAATCACTGCCCCACAGTTCAAGACCTCATGGAACGATGGCCTCATCTGTTCAGTGAAAGTCAGGTAATTCCACTTTCAGTTACTGTATATTACACTGTACACTACTAGATTTTTCTGATGGAGACTTGTTCATGAAACAACTAAGTGTACGTGGGGTCTGTTGAGTCATCTTGATATGATTTTGTATTTATGTTTCTCGTTTCAGATCAATGAAGAGTTTAAAAGAATAACCACAGTTCATCTGGAGCGAACCTTTTTGTCCAAACTGGACAGGCACACCACCAAACTGGTGGAGATATTTCGGAAGAAGGGCGGGATTGCAGGAACGAAGATTAGACCAATGTTGGACTAGCTGAGTGAGGTGAATGTTTTAATTAATTTAATTGCAACATCTAATGTGGACATCACATACTGAGAATGTACAGTCATAGCAAAAAGTTTTGAGAATGACACAAATAGTCTGCTGCTTCAGGGTTTTTAGGTGTTTTTCTCAGATGTTTATATGGTAAAATGAAATGCAATTAGAAGCATTTCATAAGTATCAAAAGCTTTTATTGAGAATTACACAGAATTCATGCAATAAGTCAATATTTGCAGTGTTGACCCTTCTTTTTCAAGACCTCTGCAATTCTCCCTGGCATGCTGTCAATCAACTTCTGGACCAAATCCTGACTGATGGCAGTCCATTCTTGCATAATCAATGCTGTCAGAATTTTTGGGTTTTTGATTGTCCACCCCACACATGAATGGTCTCAGGATGCTTCACTGTTGGCATGAGACAGGACTGATGGTGGCCCTCACCTCTTCTCTGAACAAGCCTTCTTCTAGATGCCCCAAACAATTGGAAAGGGGATTCAGAGAAAATGACTTTACCCCAGTCCTCAGCTGTTCAGTCCCTGTACCTTCTGCAGAACATCAGTCTGTCCCTGATGTTTTTACTGCAGAGAAGTGGCTCCTTTGCTGCCCTTCTTGACCCCAGGCCATCCTCCAAGTCTTCACCTCACTGTGCATGCAGATGCACTCACACCTGCCTGCTGCCATTCCTGAGCAAGCTCTGCACTGGTGGTGCTCCGATCCCGCAGCTGAAACACCTTCAGGAGGCAGTCCTGGCACTTGCTGGACTTTCTTGGGCGCCCTGGAGCCTGTTTGGCAACAATTGAACCCCTCTCCTTGAAGTTCTTGATAACTCGATAGATGGTTGACTGAGGTGCAATCTTACTCACTGCTATAAACTTCCCTCTTAGGCCCTTTTTGTGCAATGCAATGATGGCTGCACGTGTTTCCTTGCAGGTAACCATGGTTAACAGATGAGGAACAGTGGTGTCATGCACCATCTTCATTTTAAAGTGTCCAGTCACTCAATCATGACAGATTGATCTCCAGCCTTGTCCTCATCAACACCCACACCTGTGTTAGTGTGTGTGACACCTGTGTGTCATTGAAATTATGTTAGCTGGTCTTTTTGTGGCAGGGCTGAAATGCAGAGGAAATGTGTTTTTGGTGATGAAGTTCATTTTCAAGGCAAAGAGGGACTTTGCAATTAATTGCAGTTGAGCTGATCATTCCTCATAACATTCTGGAGTATATGGAAATTGCCATTATAAAAACTGAAAGAGCAGACTTTGTGAAAATTAATATTTGTCATTCTCAAAACTTTTGTCCATGACTGTATTGCCGATGTTTTATTTTGATCAGTTTCTGTGTTGACCTCAAACTTTTCTCTTTAATCACTGTGGCTACAATTTAATGCATGATTTCTCACAGAAATGTAGACAAATTTATCCTCTCTCATATGTACTCAAAAAGGAAGAGACATTTACATAATTTTCACCGTGAGTCTCTGAGTGCAGCGAGATCCATTCCTGCAACTTCTAGACTTCAATACAAAATTTTCAGAGACAATCAGAAGGGGCTCCAGTTTGATACAGCAGCCCTGAAGGAAGTAACTTAGGTTTGTTTATCACCTACTGTAGTGACATCCTCTTAATGTTTAGAGAGAAATGATCATGTATTTGAGTAGTTCTGTCCTTACAATGAGTGACAATTGACCTTAAGGTCATGGGTTTGATTTGATTCCCATGTTGACAGAGACCCTGTATGGAGCCCTTGATGGAGCACATTGTCTCAGCAGACACTAAGATATACATTTTAAGTTGCCCACTTCTAATACTCTTGCCCACATAAAATGCTGTTGCAAGCTTACATTCCCTATAGGTAACTTTCTCTTTACATTTGTATGTGCTGTTATGTATTGTTCTCTGTAATAATTTTCTCCTCTTTTTTTTAACAGCAACATATCGAAGGCAGAAGAGACATCATCATCCGTTGCTTGGTCGAGTTCCTTGGAGAGTCTGTAGAGGAGCTGATCAAAGACTACCAGGTAAATTTTATGAGGTTGTCTTGCCTTATAATCTGATATTCACTTGTGATGTTATCTTTGGGGGTAATAGCTGTTTATTCCGATAATAAATAAGGTCATAAACATGAATCGACAATTATTAGCCTTTATTTAATCAGGTCAATCGATTGAGAACTAGTTCTCATTACAGCGATGACCCGGGCCAAAGACAACAACATAGCAAATACAGAATTACAGTACAATATTAATGGCAGTATCCCATTTTTTTACTGATACTGCATCTGACACTTTTTTCAGAATTTGTATTGAAGATCAAAACCACAAGGACTCATGGTCGTCTACACTGAATTGTGTTTCACTGTGGTTTATTTATATTTCCATGCATTTCTTTACACTAAACTCAAACAATCCCTATCCCATATGTGCCTGCAGACCCAGAGTATGCAGATTCAGACTGACCTGCAGTTCTAGACACCTTCTTTTTCGCGACAGTGTGCCCTACTGGACGGCTGTAAAATAAAACAAAATCAGCATCTCACCCAAATACTTCTTTTTGAAACAAGTTACAATTTTAAAGTTGTATTACACCTGAATAAAAATACCAAGATTTAAGTGTTTACAAGTATGACACTATTGAATTTCCCTCCAGGGATCAGTGTGATTTTGATGAAGCTTCAGAAGTCTCCCTTCTAACAACAGTTTTGTCAGTCGGCCTGGAAACGCGTCACTCTGCCAGTAGTGTGATGTTTGAACCAGAGTGAAAATAAACATGTGAACACAAACTGTACGAGCTGAAAGATGTTAGGTGTACAGCCTTGGTCCACACTCTCACCTCTGGTTGTCTGGCCGTAGTCTTGTTTCTCATGAAAAACATAGCGTCTAGAACTGTGCGTCCAGAACTGCAGGTCTGAATCTGCAGTCTCAGGGTCTGCAGACACACCCTCTTCAACAATCTAGGCATTTTTAACTGTTTCATGTCATTCAACCTTGTTTGACTGTACTTGAAATCCAGTCTCAGACATTGATTTCTAATTGTGGGTGTGTGTGTTTTCACAGGATGTCAGCCATGGAACCGCGAGAGATGACAGCAGTCAACACATCATCAAGATCATTGTGATCCATCCAAGCATGGCACAAAAAAACAGAGATCCCAGTGATGTCTCTGTAATCATAGAGGGGAGAGAGGTTCTGGAGGGCTGCAGAAGTGTGGCAAATGCTTGTCTGCTGCTCATGGGTGTCATTTATGCACTTAACTTGACTTAGCCACTGAAACTGCAATACACATTTGAAGTGTCTCAGAAACTGTTTCTTGAGCTTGACATCCTGAAAATGTCTCCAAAAGTTCAGGCTCTCCACAAGAAATTCCTAGCATGAGTGTTGCAGTGTTTTCCTGTTTTTCAGTCAGTCCCACAAAGGAGAGGTGTTTTTTCTTCGTTTCGCATTTCCTGTCCGTAATCACAGCGATCCAAACAGAGTTGATAGACAGTTGATTTATGGGCTGTTCTCTGTTCTGAATTTTAAAAGAAAGCAAGACCTTACATGGACACTTGAAATTAATACATGTTTGTTTGCAGTTTTAATAATGTTTTAACTGTATGTAATACAGTCAAGTTACCCAATGTAACTCACTTAGTGTGTCAGAAACTGTTTCTTCAGCTTGAAATCCTGAAAATGTCTTAAAGTCCAGGCTCTCCACAAGAAACTCCTAGTATGAGAGTTTACAGTTTTGCAATGTGGGTTTTGAATCCTTGTGCTTATGTGCCACAAAGGAAAGATTTTTTTTGTTTTTCTTCACCTTATCGGTCAGTGATGCAATCCACTACCAAACAGCGTTGGTAGACAGTTGACACTGAAGGTGTGCTCTTCTCTGTTCAGAGATTTCAAAGAAAGATGTTACATAACTCTTCAAATCGTCAAGTGCGGTTATGATGTGAGATATTTTAAATATCTGTTAAATAAAGTGTGCATTTGAAAAATTTAAAATGCTTGTTTACTCAGTTTCACAGAAATAACAATAAATGTTTATTGTGTTAATGTCAAGTAGTAATTTATAATTAAATCAAGTAAATATTACTTAATAATTTCTTCGAATAAAACAAAGAAAAGTACTGAATAAAACGAAGAAACAAGAATATTTAACTGGGTTTTGCAATTGGATACAATGATAATTGAGTAAAATTTACTATCAATAGGTGAGTACTTTTGGACATTGCTTGTAAGGTTTACTTGAGTATTTTCTGTTAAAAAAAAGGTGTTGCTAGGAAGTAAATGCTACTTAAAATTATCCTGAGTAAAAATTACAAGGACTCTCTGAGTGGAAAACGTTGCCTAGCTTTTTTTAAGTAAATGTCACTCCAAATTTTTTTCAGTGTACACTCAGGGGCATGGGCACACGTTAGACTTGGTCTTATCTTGTGGGTTATCTGTATTTAACGTTAAAATTTGTGATGCTCTTTTCAGACCATAGGCCTGTTATATTCGAAATCTCCCTTTCTAGCTGTAATGTTCAGCGATGCGATCCTGCGTGTTACTGCCGTGTTTTTAACTCAACCACTGCTGCTCGTTTCTCAGCAGCATTCTCAACTGTTGTTGAGAATCACAGAGCGGAATGCCAAAATCTGGACAACCATACCTCCTCATTCTACTCTACATGTCTTAACATTCTCGACACCGTAGCCCCTGTTAAAAAAATGCCGCCAAAAAATAAAAGAGAACCTTGGCTGAGTGCTGTCACATGCGCAAGCAGACGTGAGTGCAGGAGGGCCGAACGTAAATGGAAAAAAGATAAACTGCAAGTATCTTTTGATATCTTAAAAGACACTTGGAACAAATATCAAAGAGTCGTTAAATATGAAAAAACCAAATATTTTACCAAGATTGTCGAACAGAATCGCAACAACCCTCACACATTATTTAATACCATTGACATTGCAGTAAATGCACCCCATTCTACCTGGAGTGATGCCACTCCCTCTAACTGTGAAAAATTTTTGCATTTTCTTGTGAATAAAATTTTGAGCATCAGAACTCTTGCATCTCCACCCTCTAATGATCCATCCATCGTTGTCACATGCCCCACAGTTTTGAATAAATTTGAGCCTGTGCCTCTTTCCCACCTCCATGAAATCATTGGGCAGGTGAAAACCTCAACTGGGCCTACAGTAACCATTCCTTCCCATCTCATTTTTGATACTTTTGAGACCACTGGACCTAGTATTTTATCTATCATGAACAGCAGCCTCACAACAGGCATTGTGCCTGGGCATTTTAAGCATGCTTTTGTACATCCTTTAATTAAAAAGCCTAATATGGACACCACAGTTCTTTCCAATTACAGGCCTATATCCAAGCTGCCATTTCTATCCAAATTATTAGAGAAGCTTGTATTGAAGCAACTTCAGAGCGATTTCAATCTGGTTTGAAAGCTCGTCACAGTACTGAGTCGGCACTCCTTAAAGTATTAAATTAAAAAAATTTTTTTTTTAATTATAATCCTTTATTCACCAATAAGTGCATACAAACAAATATGTGACCAAACAAATAAATGGGTAGCGAGTTATGGTGTTGATTTACACAGCAATATACATACAATAATATTAGACAAAGACAGATCAACAAAAGGAATAGAAAAGAAGAGAAAATAAAACAAACGAAAAAAGGAAAGAGGTGAAAAGGAGGAAAAATCACCAAGGAAGAAAAAAAGGAGAGAAAGCAAATAAATAATAACAACAGTAATAGTAATAATTATAATGAAATAGAGAGATAAGAGCCGAAAGAAAAGGGAAAAAGGGGAACAAGGTAAAACAGTGTAACAACCAAATGATCCGAAATGAAACAGAGTTGTATTTTGGCAGTTATTTCATGATGTGTTTGTTATACAAGTTTCCTTAAAGATTTATGCAGATTAACAATTTCAAATTCCCAAATTTTTTTTTGTTAATATCCCTTCTCCTTTCCGTGAACAAGCCTTTGTATATCTATACTCTGGCATTAACTCACTGGCATCAAGATGGCAGTGAGAGTTGTGGAGTAAATGTTGTTAAATTCTTGTATTTGATTCTTGTGGGTTGCTGACTGTTGTTCCATTGATATATGTTGTGTATAGTGATCTAACCATTGTGTTGTTGTGATGTTTTTTCTGTTTTTCCAGTTGAGCAGTATTGTTTTCTTGGCGATAGTTAGGGCCACAAGCAGGGGAATTGTGACTTGTTTTGAGTTAGTGTTGAGTTCTTCTAAATTTCCAAGTATGCAGACAGTGGGGGATAGTGGGATATTGTGGTCAAGGAATCGGGCTAGGGTGGTGGTTATTTGTTTCCAGAAGTTGTGAATTCGTGGGCAGAGCCAGAGTGCGTGCAGGTGGTCGTCGATAGTGTTGAGTGTGCAGTGGGTGCAAATGTCTGTGTCTGCGAGTCCCATGATGTGCATCTTGTGCTGTGTGAGATGTGTTCTATGGATGATTTTATACTGTATTAACTGAATTTTGGTGTTGCTAGACATGGAGAGTATGTTGTTGCAGACTGTGTTCCAGAATTGAGTGTTGGTGTGGATGATGAGGTCTCGTTCCTATTTGTTTATTGGTATGTGATGTGGGTTGTTATTGGAGGATATGAGTTTATATAACTTTGTGAGTAGTTTTTTCTTTGACTGTGTTATTTTATTGATGCTATATAATAGTGGTGGATGTTCTAGGTGGAAATTTGTGATATTTATTTTTGTTTTTATTGATTCTTTGAGTTGGATATATTGAAGGAATTGTTTCTTGTCGATGTCGTACATTTTAGACAGCTGTTGGAATGTTAGTAAAGTGTTGTTGTCAAAGATGTGGTGGAGGTTGTGGGATTCCTTTTTCTTTCCATTTAGTTCCTATTAGGGGGGATTTGTTAGCAGTGAAGTCTGGATTGTTCCATATAGGTGTTTGTCGAGGGTGAGAATGTTGCGTTTCTTATTTTATTGATCTTCCACCAAGCTGTCAGAGTTGCTGCGATTGCAGGGTTTTTGAAACAGTTGTGTTTTCTGATTGCAGTACAGATAAATGGAAGGTCTTTGAATGATATGTCTTGGCAGTCCATCTGTTCTATGTCTAACCAGGGGTGATAGTGATGGGTTGAATGGATCCATTTGGAAAGGTACTGTAACTGATTGGCTAAGTAGTAAAAATGATAGAAATTTGGTGCTTCTAGGCCTCTTTGTATTTTTGACTGTTGTAGTGTAGTTAGTTTTATCCTGGGCTTTTTGTTTTTCCAGTAGAAAGATGTTATTGTTGTGTCCAGTGTGCCAAACCATTTTGATGTAGGTTGGATGGGGATCATTGTGAATAGGTAAGTGAGTTTTGGCAGTATCATCATTTTAATTGTGGCGATGCGTTCTATAATTGAGATTGGTAGTGTCATCCATCGGTTTAGGTAATCTTGTTTTGTTTTTAAAAGTGGTGTAAAATTCAGGTGAAACAACTCCGACAGCTTAGTGGAGAATTTTATGCCTAAATATGTAATGTTGCCAGTAGTAGGTGGTAATTGAGGTATGTGTGATGTAGAAAGGGATGTATCTGCATTTATTGTGAGGGTGGTTGATTTATTCCAGTTTACTGTATAGTCTGAGATGCTAGAGTTTGAATTGATGAGTTTGATAAGTTCTTTGATTGAATTATTGGGATTTTGTATGAACAGGAGTATGTCATCTGCGTACAAACCCATTTTATGCGTTATGTTTTTAGTATGAATACCAGTAATATTGTTATTCTGACGGATTTAATGACTTGCTACAAATCACTGACAGAGGTGACTGTGCGATCTTGGAATTCCTAGATCTTAAAGCAGCATTTGAGACAGTAGATCACAACATCTTAATACATCGCTTAAAACAGTGGGTTGGTATCAAGGGAACTGCTCTAGAGTGTTTCAAATCATATCTCGCCAACCAGAGTTTCTCTGTTAATATTTGAGAACACACTTCCTCCTCAGCACCCCTCCCCTATGGGGTCCCCCAGGGGTCCGTTCTTGGACCTATTCTTTTTTCTCTATACCTTCTGCCCTTGGGTTCTATCCTAGGAAAATACAACATCTCCTACCACTGCTTTGCAGATGATACCCAAATCATGCCACTGAAGCTCACAGACTCTCAGTCAGTCAAACAGCTCTTGGACTGTCTTGACGACGTCAAAGCCTGGATGTCCTTAAACTTTTTAAACTTAAACGAGAATAAAACAGAGGTTTTATTATGTAAACCTAGTAAGGCCTGTAAAAATTGTCTGGACTTGGGCCCCCTGGGTCCTAATGTTAAAGACTGCGTCAAAAATCTAGGTGTAGTTCTTGACTCGGATTTTAAACTGGATAAACAAATAAAAAATGTGGTCAAATCCAGCTTCTACCACTTAAGGCTCTTAGCTAAAGTTAAACCTTTTTTATTGCCTGGTAACCTGGAGACTGCCATACATGCTTTTATTACTTCTGGCCTTGATTATTGTAATTTCTTTTTATGGTTAACTTTTACACTATTTATTTGGTTTTGTACCGCACTTTGGTCAACTGTTGTTGTTTTAAAGGGCTCTATAATAATAAACCTAACCTAACCTAAACCGGTTGGGGCGAGCGGTTGATGCTTTGTGGTGGAGGTATGAAGATGGCGGAGCGCAGGCGGGTGCGCAGAGGAGAAACGGGAGTGGCGGGAATGGATTGAGAAGATTCCTCTGGAGCATCAGAGTTTTGGAATTATTCTGCTTCCAAGGGACTCAGTAGAATTTCGGATTTTGTGCTTCGAGGTAGCGAGCTCTTGCTGTGTGCTGGCTGTCTGGTTAGCAAGCAAATGACGTAAAAGTGAAACAAGCGGGGATTGTAGGTGGTATATATAGGAATAAGGATGAATTGGAAGGCGCATTGGGAGTGGTCCTGTTCATTAACCTACATTGTCGGGTGCTCCCTTTATTACAGTGACTATTTTACTGTAATACAACTCATGAAACAGAAAATCAATGATTGAAAGTACTCTGTATGTTTAATATGATATCCAAAAGTTTATAACTCTTCACTATCAATGGAAACACTAGCTTTTGCAGACTGATGCCTTAAAAAACCTGTTTAAGTTGTAAAAATGACAAAATTAGCTGAGGAATATGGCCAAAACCCAGGAGCTATCGGGAGCATTGCCCCCTGGTCCTCCGGCAGGGCATTACTGGTGGGCCCCTGCACCCCATCCAATTTGGCTTCGCTTTGCTCGTTCAAAAGAATCTCCCTGATTTATGAAACCCAATGTTGGCAGCTCTAAATAGATAAGTCTCAGTGCTTTCTTGACATGAAAAATCATTTCTCTCTTCTCGTCTCTTCTTTTCACTATTCCTCTCTTCACAAATGAACACATTCATAAAGAAACACTGCCACTCCTTGACAGTGCCTCAATAGAAACAATTGTGCCAAAGATAGGCCTGCACCTGAAATTTAAAAAGCACATGAGTCAAGATTTGAGAGAAAAAAACATTAAAGTTTAAGATGGGATACATGTGGTTCAATAAAGGAATAAGTCCCGAGAAGCAGTGGGTTACAGTGATTTTATAACGGCGGAGGGGGTGTTCTAAGGCACCCTCCGCCGTTATAAAATCACTGTAACCCACTGCTTCAAGGGGCTTATTCCTTTTATAAAACGGATGCCCTACATATAACTAGCCCATTAAATAATCACAAAAGAAAAAAATTTATAATTTATCGGTAATAATGCAACACTAAAATTGAGAACTTCTTCCACCAAGCAAGATAGAGGGGACAGAATGGTTGGCCGGCAACACAGACGCTGATTGCTTTTTCATCTAGTGCCATTGTCATGTTACATCAGCCGATCAGCCAAATCATTACCACCAGCAGCGAGAGTAGGGAACGATTGACTTTTGTTCTCCACACTTTCTGGTGTCCCGGAAAATATGTTGAATTGTGCATTAGTTTGCTTGCTAGCTTGTCAAATAGCTTGACCCCGTTAAATAATTTTACGTTTGTTCCGGTTTTCGAGTTTCCTTGTTCTCAACTTGCACCAATCGGCCAATTTATTACAACCATTAGCGAGAGTAGGTAAGGATTGACTTTTGTTCTCCACACTTGCCGGTGTCCAGGAAAATATGTTAAATTGTGTATTAGCTTGTTAGCCAGCTTCTCAACTAGCTTGACCCCATTAAATAATTTTACGTTCGTTCCGGTTTTCGAGTTTCCTTGTTCTCAACTTGCTCAACTCCTGAGACTGTATCTTAGGTAATATTAATCCCGTGCGAATGCGACCCTCGGTAAATTCTGAAACCATGTTATGTAAACATTCCGTCATATCCAGTTTAAAAGTATTTTTCCGTCCTTTCATAGAGATGGATGCGCTTGAAGAAGCACTCGGTTTAGCGGTTAACAAAAGTCTGACGCATTCCTTTTTCGACGACAGAAGATGCTGAAGACATTAAAAAAAATGGTCGAAGGCACTCTTCATTGGAGTGAGGCATCTGGTTGACTTAGGTAGGCCTAAATGTTAATACATAATCGTTATGAATGATCTTGCTTATGGGAAAACGTTCTAGGCTAACCATTATTATTATTAGCTATTATTATTATTAGCTTCAGCTGATGTAGGACGCACATGTCGACAGGGGAGTGACGGCATAGTGCATGGCAAGTTACTGCTCCTACTTCTGACAGAACTACGGAGATTTCTTGTCCAGAGCAAATAGGCTATTCATCAGACATCCACTGGTGAAGTTACTTTACCCCAAGTCCCCATGTTAAACCAATCCCGTCTGAATTGGGCTAAAGACGGGGACTCTCTTTAGCCCTAAAGACCTCTCTATTGAAAACAAATGGTGATTTCCTCACTGAGCTTGCTGTACCTCTTATGTTGTATAATGATGACTGTTAAATGGTCAATCCACTTGGGTCTAAGACCTCAGTCCACAAGTTGGTATTCATCTATTTCACTCTTAAATGTCTTCCTCCTGAGTGCCTTTCAAGTCTTGATTCTCATTTTCTTTTGGCATTGTATAAGGCAGATGATGCCAAAACCTATGGTGAGGATGCTGTCCTAGAGTCAGTGGTTGATGATATCAAGGATTTGGAAGCAAATGGAGTTGAAGTTCACGCAGGCCATTTCAAAGGCACATTCAAGGTTTTAGTGGTCCGAATTTGCCGGGATAGCTTGGGGCTGAATGCAGTCCTTGGCTACACAGAGTGCTTCTCTGGGAACTGTGCTTGCCGCTGGAGTCATGTGAAGAAACAGGCAGTGCAAACACAATGGAAAATCCCTCACTACTTAGGAATAAGGACAGCCATCTTATGGATTTAGTGCAAAGTAAATCCACCTGAAACTGGCCTAAAAAGAGAGAGTGTTTTGAAAAACCTTTAATACTTCCATGTGACGGACAGTATCGCCCCAGATGTCATGCAGGATATCTTAGAAGGGGTAGGTGCATATGAAATTAAATTGGTGCTAGGTGCTCTTATCTCACAGAAGCCAACAACATTAGACCGGGTTCATTTCTGCATCACAAGTCATGATTCAGGGTTTTGTGATTGTGCAGACAAGCCATCCACAATTCAACTCAGTGAAATAAAAACACCTGACAGTGCCATGAGGCAGACCGCAGCATAAATGAGGCGCCTGTTATGGTTACTTTCCCTGATGATAGGGGATCTCATTCCAGAGGGGAACAAGCACTGGGAACTACTGCTGCTCCTGTTGACTTGCATGGAATACATTTTTCTCTCTTCTTAACTGGAGAACCAGTGATATTTCTCAGGTTCTTCATTGAAATGCACCAGAGCCTCTTCTTAGAAATGTTCCCAGACTGACATCTTAAGCCAAAGCATCATTTCATTTTTCATTATCCTGGTGCCATCAGGAGACTGGGCCCTCTGGTGCTCTGCTGGTCTATGTGTTTTGAGTATAAGCGGTCAGGGATGACTCTACTTCTGTCTCATTCTCCAGATGGTGGACCTGAGTTTGGAACAGTGCAAAAGTTTGTGGATTTTGAGTCCTACATCACGTTCATTTTTAGAAATTGGGACACAGTAAGATTTGAGAGACACTTTTTTGCGTCTTGCAGTACTGACATTGACTCTGTTGACGTCAACTCCATGGATGATTACCATTATCTCCTTGTGTTGAGGTCATACAAAGAATGGAATAACGATTACTATGTTTCCATGCGCCACCGACTGTTTTAACTGATCACACATCTGTATACAATTCTGGAGATGTAACTCTTTATTTTTAAATAGTCTATCTGTAAATGGTTTCATCGGAATTCCAGTGGCCAAACTGAGGGAGTGAGGACAAAGGAAACTTCAATGTTTTGGTTTTGCAATGCACTGTATGTGTGATAGATGTAATTAGGCTTGGGCAGCATCTGTAGGTTCATGCCTTTTTGAGACTTCAATTGGGTAAATGTTATATGAATGTATTTGTATTTGGCAGGATTTGCGTTTCAAAAAATGTAAAAGCGAAGCTGCTGGTGATAGATATTGTAGCTTGTATGACACTATTTGGTCAACTTTGCAGTGTGTCTGATTTAGTTTTCTACTGAGACAAGTATTGCTGGGTTTAAGTGCTAACAGCTTGTAAATACCCTGGTATGCCAAAATACCTTCAAAGTGCTATCATACTTGCAGAATAAATGCTGTGCATCGGAAAAATTCCTAGCATAATGTGTTAAGACAATACGCAGTGTGTCCATGTTGGTAACTTTTTCCATGTATTTTATAGGAACTGGAACCAGAGCAGGCCCAAAGTGGTTTAACCTCTGGACCGACTGTGGGCCAACATTCTGAAACAGTAAACAGAATGTCAGTGGATAAAGACGTGACATTTGTATGCAGTTTTTTTTTTCTTTCTAAACTTCAATTTTATTTCCATAAAAGCAAATGCTTTAAGCTGCAACACATCTCAGTGTAAGATCTGGAAAGGGGGTTGGAGCTATTCAAACGCTGACAAGTGGGGGAGCTCAGAGGCTGGAAGTGGCAAAAGGCTGATAGCTCGGGAACTGGGCCTCAAGGTACTCTGGAGCCATGCAAGATAACAATAAAACTGTTTGAACTTCCTCTGTTATGAGTGGGCCCAATATGTTCGCCCAGCCTGCAAGTGGAAGGTGTTAATGGTCCTTCTGTGTCCTTGGTGTTACTCTATATGGGAGGGGTAGTTGCAAGGCTCTGGCTGACACAATGCCCCCTGTGGAGGTCATATTACTGTCCTCAGTCTTTAATATTACTGGACCTTAACTTATCTGTTTAAAATAATCTAAACCTCTGGGAACTTTACAATATGCTCATATGTTCAATATACTGCTAAGAAATCACTTCTGTACTTATAACCCAATTTACCAATGTAATAATTCATCTTAAGACTTTTTCATGACAACTGCATCATATTAGAACATATTTATATCATGTTTGGTATTGTTATTCTCGGGAGAATCTAAGCAGTTGAGTGGAGTATGTTTCATTCCTATTGAAATTATGGTTCATTCCCTTTTGGAAACTCCTGAAAATTTGTCAGAATCCTCTCGGGTAATCATTCTGTTCTCTGCTTAATTGTTTTATTACATCCTCCAAATGGTGGAAACCCTAAATCCAGATTTGACCTCCCTTACTGGTCATTTATGGCCATGCTGCCTGGATCAAAGATGTGATTTGGCTTAAAGCAAAGACAGACGATCCATTCTGGGAAGATCGTATCCGATCTCTCCCCACGTATACAAGTGCGTGTGTAGCCTCTTTATTTTTGGAAAATTGCAGCCAACTTCCCACACGTGCACCTCCATGCCGTGTGTAGCCTCTATATGTTTTGCAGATAGTTGTGTGAGGGTGAGAACAGAGAGACTCTGTGTGTAGCTTTCACCAGGTATGACTTTTATATAGTTGTTTAAATTCGTAGTTACTGATATTTGGTCTGTTGATGTAAGCTCTTGCATACCTGGTGAATAAATCATTGTTATTCCTTCAAACTTGCGTGGTCTCTGTGACTCCTAATCCTTTTATTCTTTCTCGCCACGTTACGACCGTTACTTAGGGGGCCATTCCTTATCATTCCAAACTAGCTAGCTGATGTATATAGGTAGTGACGGGTTCTAAGTTGCATTTAAATACTTATTAAAGGGTTTATGTAGTTCTGGGGATATGGCATTAAAGGGCACCCCTGGGCGTATAAACCGGTGCCTGTCAGATTTGCCTTTAAGGAACCCTTGGGTTCACATAAATCTGGGTTCATGATATGTTTAAGCCAAGATACTACTATCATGGTGATTTCTTCAATCCTCAAAAACTATGACCGAATTAAGATCCAGCAATTACGCTAAAACCCAGGGGCATATATTGAGTAACGCAGGCCTTCACCTACGAGTCCGAGGTGAGGTCCACGCATGTGTTCCATGAATTCCAAATTCCAATTGGAGTCAGATATTTAACGAGAGTATAACTAAATTTGGTATTCTATAGTCAGATTAATTGTATCCGTTGTGCTTTTGTGCACTGTTCTTCGAAAAGAAAAAATGTATTCATTTTTTTTAAATACTTTTTTTATACACAGACATGACATCATACCATCACAACAACAACCACACAAAAAGTACAAAAAAAGTACAAAACAACCTATACATCTGCTCTCAGATCCACTTATTATACCTCATTATAAATAATTCTTAAACTCAAAGTTCATATGGGACTGCCATATGTAATAACCTGATAAATATCAGCATTATTGTTACACTTCTTTCTTTCTTGATTTAAGCATAAGAATGCCTGATTGTATTTTCAGTTGTCATATTGAAATGATGTTAAACTAACAGAACCGAAGAAGGCATAGATAATTATTTGTTTGAAACAGCATTGATAGTTTACTGATAAAATATGTACATTTCATGTGTTAAATATTCTGAAAGACGTTTTAAAATTACTTCTGCTATGTTACGCTTACGTAAGTGAGTTAATGACCTGGAAGTGCTAGTTCGTGTGACCGGGGGGGAACGGAGAAAACAGGAAGCAGGCAGAGAAAAACGTGGCGTAGTGGAGCTACTGACTCGCGGGAGAGTTATTACAATCTTTGTGTTAGTTATCCTGTTTTATCCTCCTGCTGGACTGAGAACTGCCGCCGGTCACCACGCTGTGATTTGCGTGCGTTAGTGACTGTTTATCGCTAACGGAGTGTGAGTTTTTTTCCATTGAAAAGGAGGCTAGTGGTGTTAGCGTCGCCGCTGCCATCAGAAGAGAAGACGAAGGCTACCGATACCTCCCCTGCACAGACGACAGTGGAGACTGCGTGCGCGAGGAGCTTCAGCCGGTGTCACAGAACCCGAGGCGGGGTGGAAACGACGGCATTTTTCCGCCTGATGTTTGTGGGCGTTTACCTAGCTATCCATCGCTGCTGTGCTATTGAGACTGAGGAATACATGCGGGATTTCTGCATGGTAGAAGTCGTTTCAGTTCAACAAAAAAGGAGGTAAAGCTGTCTTCTTCCCAATGAGCTCCACCATTAAAGCGCGCCAACCAAAATAACTGCAAGCTTGCTAAAACAAACAAAGAGCGAACTCCGGTTAAGCCGACTATAATCTCCCCCCCCCCCCCCCCCCCTAAGTATCTGGTGTGGTGTATTTGTTTATTTTTTTTTCTCCACCCCCAAATGTTTCTGGATTTTAAGTAAAGCATTTTAAGTTCTGCTAATACACATGCAAAACTGAGATACTGTGTTGAGTAGTGTTCATTGCTGCATGCTTTAAGGTTGATAAGGTGCCATGTTTTGCTTGCCTTACATCAGGGTAATTCACCAAGCTTTCCCGGTAGCCTCTAAATAATATTTTTCAGAGAGTGAGAGTCATACTTAACCCTAGACAAGTTAATTTGCAATGAGATGTCTCTTTCACCGCTACACGGTTTTGTTTAGTTTATAGGAGTACCTACTTCAGTGTTTTATTCCATAAAGTGTGTCATATTTGGCAAGCCGGTGGTGAAAGGGTTACACATATTTTTGTAAATTCCAGATGTTTACCTTTACATTTGTAATAAATTTTATCCAGTGGAAAGTAGCTTGAAAGTTCATTCCACCAATGGATTAATACTGGAGGATTGGATGCTTTCCAGTTTAAAGCTATACATTTCCTATCTGCCAACATGGCAAGACCTATATACAGTAACAAACCGTGAGGTTTGGGTCGAGGTAGGCAGTGGCAGACCGAAACGTAAAAACGAATTAATATTTTATGTATAAAGTCAGCGGTAAAAACACCGGCAAAATAAAACATAATTACTCCAAAAACTGTTGAATGCTGTACATAGTAACACTGCGAATCTGGATTGATGACATCATGCATTTGCGGGGATTAACGAATTTATTGGGACTGAAAGACACCGGACAAAGTTGCGTTTTTCGTTAGATTTTGACTTATTTTGAAACTGTTAAGAGTGAAATCAAATCCGTGTTTGAGTTATCAATGTATTATTTAACTTGTCGCACTATGTGCGCATAGGAGGGAGGTTTAAAACCAATTTAATGTGAATTGTTTGAAGTTTTTGACGTTTTCTAGCGAATTTGATTTATTGTATGCATTCAGAATGAATGTGTACTTTGTTTTCAAATAATCTTGAAGGTTCAATTTTTTAAAAAATTTCGCTTATTTGTCTGAATAAAAGTTGAAGGCTCAAGCGAGAGAAAGTTGATGAAAGCGCGCAAAACAACATAACGGCTTGCCTGCACCGATGCATGCTTAAGTGGATCTTCTCCCTATACTTAATGCAATTAATCTTCCTATTGCTAAACCATATTAACCAGACAAGCGAAGTACACTTCAAACACATTCCATCTTTGACCACATCTCTCTTCACCGCAAAATGATGTCAACACACACAAACTTCAAAACCTAAAAACCCACAGAATTCTATCAAACAAACAACAATTAAAAAAAAACTTTAGCCACAAGGTTGTTATTAGATGCATAACGACAGACATGACAGTCCGGAAAGTTCTTGTGTGCGTAAAAGAGAGCGGAGGGGGAGAGAAGTGGTTAAAGCGCACTTAAGGCTATTTGAATATGAAGTCCATGCGTCTGTCCTTTTTGACAAAGATGTTGATGACAGCGTTGTAAAACTTCTGTTTTGGCCTTCAGCTTAACAAGTCCCTCTTTCTCAATTGACATGATAGCGAAACATGAAAGTCTCCCCTGCTCCGTACTGTTGCGGTTGCAGGTCTTGACGCGTTTTAAGGCAGAAAAAAGACAGCTCCACTGACTCTGTGGTAGCTGGAATTGTCGGCACCAATTTCGGCAGTTTTGTGGCCTCGAACAGTTTGTTCAAGGTCATTCTCCACCGATAAAGCTAGCAGTTGAAGCTAAGGAAATTTTTCCTTGACCATAGCAGGGCTGAATAAGCCGATGAGGTTGGCCTTTAGCCTGACAGAATCAAAATATTTGCTGCGTTAGCGATGTCATCTTGTTTGTTTTGCCAAAACAAACAAGATGACATAACACTAGTTAGGTGGTTTAATCAAATTTAAGCCTTAAATTTGTTTGACGTATGTGTGAATCAATGAGTGTATATAGCCCCAGCTAGGATTGCATTGTCGTAATTAAAATAAATAAATACAAAAAATCAAAGCTTGCTCACTAAATAGTACCCAGATAGGCAGATGCCTGATAAGGATGCGTTTATTTGTACAATTCATCCGGAATGAACACCACTAACGTTACACGAAGTTTACGAGGTCATTCGCTATGGCTGATGCTATATGTAGATATGCAACTTGGCTAAAATTACATGGGCATAGGAGCTAAGCGACCATCGCCATTTGTAAGCAACATGAGTTTATGGTGCCGACTAAGTTTATCTAGCTAGCTAAATTACAGATAACGTTTGCCATCACAGCCGTTGACAGCGACTCGATTACCTAACACGCCAGCAACACAAGTGGCTAGTTAGTGCTGTGCTTCCCATTCTGACATGTTTTGATATTTTCGACGTGTCGAACAGTGTCATGTAAAACTGAGCATTAATGTTTATCCTTGTTTTCCGATCACAAATATGTTGAAATCTTTTCGGAAGACCCCTTAGTTCGACGGATAATAGCTGGAATTTCTACATAACAGTCAATGGGGAATTGAGGAGTGCTGTGCACTTGACGCCATATTGGTTTCTTCAACTGCGCTCGTAGAAAGAAGCGGCGGCCTCTCCAGTATACTCATTGGTGCGAATTCACAAAGACACCGAACGTCCAGATTGAATGACTAGCCTGTGACACTTACGCATAAAGGCAGCGTAGCGTCCTGCCTTTTTGCGTACATAATAAAGCATATGAAAAAACACTGCGCATGCGCGAACACAACGCGTCTGATAATGTGTCATTCAAAGGCATCTCAGAACTGTGCCTACCCTGCAAAGATAAGACCGATTTGAAAGCCCCTGCCTGGCCAGAGGCAGGCGCTGTAGTGTCATTATAACTCAATGACTTAAAGCAACAGCATAAAGACAAACTAAATATAAAATGGCTTCAAAATTAGATAAGATATTAAAATGATCAATAATTGTTAACAACTTTATTTTTGATGATAGCCTGGGGTAGGCAGTGCCTACCCTGCCTACCCTGACGGCTCATCCCTGCCTATATACCTTCTTTCATATTTGTTCCACTTGTCCATCAAGCCAATTCCTAAGAGACATAACCGTGGTGAAAAGGGGATATACACTCAAAGACATTGAGAGACCACTTTAATTACAAATTTCCAAAACGAAGAAATCAAATCACATGACCAAAAAATATGCAAGAATACACCTTTTTGCTTTTTACGACACCAGCAGAGAAATGACATCTCTTTGTTCATTTTATGTAATTTTTCTGGAGTGTAATAAACCCTATGTAACATCTTAAATAGAGCAAGTTTATGTCTCAAATTGTCGGAACAATCATGTACTTTGCTGCAGAAATGAGACCATTCTTCTTCATTAATGTCAATATGACGGTCTTGTTCCCACTTCTGTCTTACAGTGCCCTCCATAATTATTGGCACCCCTGGTTAAGACGTGCTCTTTAGCACATTTAGCTTTTAATAACTGAATTTATTTTCTTAATAACATAGGATCACAATGAAAAAAAGAGGAAAATCCAACCTTTAATTCAAGTGCATTTATTCAGTGGGAAAAAAATCCCACATTAAGAAATAATTCTTTTACATCAAATCATGTGTGACACAATTATTAGCACCCCTGATTTTAATACTTTGTAGTTGTACAACCCCCTTTTGCCAACGAAGCAGCACCTAATCTTCTCCTATAATGTTTCACAAGATGGGAGAATACAGAAAGAGGGATCTTCAACCATTCCTCTTTGCATCTCTAAATCATCCAGCGACATGGGTCCTCTCCTCTGCACTCTCCTCTTTAGCTCACTCCACAGGTTTTCCAGGTTTTCAATGGGGTTGAGGTCTGGGGACTGAGATGGCCATGGGAGGAGCTTGATTCTGTGTCTGGTGAACCATTTCTGTGTAGATTTGGCCATGTTTAGGGTCATTATCTTGCTGAAAGACCCAGTGACAGCTCATCTTCAGTTTTCGGGCAGAGGCCACCAGATTTTGATTTAAAATGTCCTTGTATTTCAAAGTGTTCATGATGCCATGCACCCTAAAAAGGTTTCCAGGGCCTCTGGAAGAGAAAAAGGCCCACAGCATCATCCATCCTCCCCCATACTTTACAGTGGGCATGAGGTGCTTTGCTGCCTTCTCATCTTTTGTGTACTGCCAGACCCACATCGAGTGTTTGTTGCCAAAAAGCTCTATCTTGGTCTCATCTGACCAAAGCACACAGTCCCAGTTGAAGTCCCAGTACCGCTTAGGGAACTCCAGACGTTTGCATTAATGATTGTGAGTGAGAAAAGGGTTTTTCCCTGCATGACTCCCAATCTGTTGTGATTCTGCTTTTTGCTCATGTTCTGTTCTGCTTTCTGCATGTCATGTTTAAGTTCTGTGCCTGGCTATGCCATGTTGTTTGATTCTGCTTAGTGACCACTGCATATGTCTGACTATTCTTAGGATTGTGTTTTGTGTTTTGGTATTTTGATTTCTAGTTTATTTTTCATGTTTAGATCATTTGGTTTCCATGCCATGTTTTCATTTCCATGCTTTGCACTTTGTCTCCCCTATCTTGTCATGTGTGTATCTTTGCTCACGGTCCCTTGTCTTGTGTGCCACTCATTCGGATGATTTATTGGTTTCTGGGTTTCAATCTTCCTTCATTATCTCGTGTTCTTCCTTCCTCTCTTTTACTATCTTACTAACACATACTAACAGTTTATTGTTTTTGCTAATTACTAACCACACTAATCTTGTATATTTTTACTAACTTACTAACAAGCACTTGGGATTGTATAGCTGCACATACTAATTGACCAATGATCTCTCAGCAGTCGCTCAATTCTAGTCTCCGCCTCTTTGCCTATCCCTAATTATCTCTGCTGCAAGTTTCTGTGGATTTCCACTTATACTTTGTGCTATCCTTTTCTTTTATCTTGGCACTTTAGTACTCCTTAACCGGAGCTGTTGTCTTGTACTAAGGTTTGTCTTGTGATCCCTGTTTGTGTTTTGGCTACAGCCAAATTCATGTAATTAGTTTATTCCTCATGTGTCTCTCCCTGATCATTGTTACCATTGATTGCACCTGTTCTCCCTGGTCATGTGTTTACCCCGGGTGTGTATATAAGATGTCTGTTTGGTACACTTTCTTGTCAGATCATTCTCCCTAGTTTTCTCGTGCCATGTTTCTCGCCTTGATTTCTCAGTGCTTATATTTCTGACTGGACCGTCCTTGATATTGAGCTTTGCCTTCTCCCTGTACTTTTGCCGCATTCTTGTTTTTTGACCTCTTTTGTCTGACCGATTTTTTGTGATTGGTGCCCTGTGTATGACTCTGGATTTCGCCCTTTGGATTCTGATTTTGGATTGCGGACATTGTACTGTTGCCAGCTCTGTTGGGGGGTTTCCCCCTTCAGAAATAAAGCCTCCTTTTTGCATTTTACTGGTGTTTGCTCTTGGTTCATTTTGTAAAACCTCACACAAACAGCTTGTTGGGATGTAGATGGCACCTGATGGTTGTTTTGGAGACTGTGAACCCAAGATGCTACCATTTGTTGCAATTATTTAAGTGAGCTTTGGAGAACTTTTTTTCTTACCATCCTCCTCACTGTGCGTGGTGGCTAAATAACCTTGCGTCCTGGGCCAGGCTTGTTTACCACTGTTCCAGTTGTTTTAAACTTTTTAATGATTGGGTAGATATGGGTAGGTGCAGGCGAGTAGCTATTTTCTTGTAGCCATTGCCTGACTTCTGAAGGTCGACACGCATCTGCTTTACTTGAATGGTGTGTTCCTTTGTCTTTCCCATGTTGAAGAGTGGATAAGAGAAATGGCCACTGTCACGTCATTTATACCCCAGGGAAACAGAGTTCCTAGATACTCTGATCAACTTTGAAGCATGTCATTTCTACAGTAATTTACAATTACATTTAATTCCTAGGAATTATTAGGAGTGCCAGTAATTGAGGAACAGGTGATTTTATGAAAAATAATTTTAGTCAGGGATTTGAGTTGAAGGTTACATTTCAGTGTGAGAATATGCTTCAGAAATAAAAATTGAATTTATTTTAAGGCTTTTAAAATATCTTAACCAGGGGTGCCCATAATTATGGAAGGCCCTGTATGCCTTCAACGTGTCCCAGACAATCAATGGACACATCTGTAAGAAGAGGTCCGGGGAACACCAGATGCAGGAAACAGAAGTGTTTATGAAACACAAACACTGGGAGAAAGGGTTGGCAGACACGCCAGAAATAAAACACCGTGCTCAAGCACTGAACAAAAGGGAGAACTAAGGTACACTGCCAAAGGCAGAGGGAAACAGAAATACCCTCCCCAAGAGAGGATAAACTAAGAAAACAAAAACTGAACCTAACTAAACTGACGGATACACTGGGAGACTTTAACACGGGGCAGACAAGACTAGAGCGCAGCAAACAAAGACTCAGGAACCATACACGGGAGACACTCGGACCGCACGAGAAGCTGAGACTTCACCATGTAGAACAATACGGAGGATCCGTCTGACAATCCCGTGGAAAGCTGGGACATTTATAATCACGAGAGGAGGCGGGGACTCGGAATGCAATCACGCTGGAAGAGAAACACATGGGATTAATGAACAATCACACGAGGACCGGGTTAACAATAATAGCTCGAGACAAGACGCTGAGACGAGCAATCAAGGTAGACAATTTAGATAAGTCAATCTAAACGTGACGAGGAAAAAGCACCACAAGAAAAGGAAAGCACAGGGTTTTAAATGCAGTTAATCAGAAAGCTCAGATTGAAATCACAAAGGCCAGAAACACATAAGTTCGCTGAATGAGTTAATCAAGGTTAATACTATGTCACGAAATATTTACAATCACCCTTAATAAGTGCTGGTTAGTAAGTGTTAGTAATATCCTATCAGAGAACGCATTCACTCAGTTTTGCGAGACCCGGAATTAAGTGCAGCTGAAAGCAATGAATGAAATGCCAAAGCCAAACCGAAAGTAGAAAGGTGATTGGACGAGGAGACAGGCACGTTGAAGGCAATCACGCAACATCACTGGAAACAGATTGGGTGCGATTGTCAGCCGGCTGAACTGAGAGCTGGAAATAAATGAGACGAAAGTAAATCACCAGCACAAGTACGCACGGGACAACACACGAAAGGGCAGAATCATAACAGACATCAGTGTTTTGGTGTACCTCAAAAAAGGTCTCTAAAAGAGTCGTCATGTAGTTTATGAAATCCTCTTTTGAAATCAAGGTAATATTTAATCTCCATCGTTTTGGGTTCAATGATATTTTCTCAATTACCATTTCAAAAACTAAAGCAGAATGCTTTGTTATTTTTGAAAGATAATTGACTGGAATAAAGAAATAATCGATCCTTGAATATTAATTATGTACATGAGAATAAAAAGAAAATGCTATCTCCTCTGGAAAAAGTGTTCTCCATGCATCATAGATTCCTAAGTTTGCTGTACTACTTGCCAAAGCTACTGACATATTGTATAATGGGCCTTTATTTTGAGAGGATCCATCCAATTTTGCATCCAGAACACAATTAAAGTCTCCTACCCAAAAAATTGGAAGTTTATATTGAAGCAGCTTAAGGTATAGATCATTGATGAATTTTGGATCATAATTAGGGCTATAGGAATTCAACAAAATTACCTCTTCATGCATCAAATAACCTCTAACAAAAATATATCTTCCATTGGGATGAATTCTAATTTCTTTAGGAGAAAATGGAGTATTCTGGCTTATCAAAATAGCCACACCTCTAGAGTTGGATGTAAAAGAGGAGTGAAAAACTTTACTAAACCCCCTACTTTTAAGCTGGCTGTGGGAGTTTGGCAGTGGATGGGTCTCTTGTAAAAAGGCCTTCTTTATTTCATTCTCTCTTAAATACGAGACTAATTTTTTTTTTTTTTTTGCCAATTTTCCCAGTCCTTTCACATTCCAAGTTAAAAACACATATTTCGGCATTTGCATACATGTAACATTGAGCAGAATAAATATGGACCTGAAGCCACACAAAAAGCAAAACTACATACTGCATCATCAAAACACGAAATACCCCAAAACCCATCCCCCACCCCCCCATTACATACTCCCTGTCAGTGTCCCCCTCTACACCAGAGTAGAGGTCCTGCAAGTTGTGGGGTTAGCTCCTAACTTCATTAACTTAATCAACTAAGACTGCAATTCATCCTTGAATACATTTCCCCTTTTTTTTCTCTCTCCTCTCCCCCCTCCCTCTAAAATAATATAGGCTGTACATTTCTATTTATATAGTCCAAACCGACCATGGAATTGTTTTACAAAAAAAAGAAAGAAAAAAAATTGCATTTTTCCTTTCCTCTTAAAGTCTAGAATTCAGATAAATTGCCAGTGGATATGAGTTCAGCCAAATGACTATTCCATTTAGTTCATATGTCCCACCCAGAGGACAGGCCAATCTCATCCTGTGCGAGCAAGTCAGGACCGTGTATACAGCATATAAAGACAAACGAATAAACACCCATCGATCGTTCAGCTGTGTGATTAATTAACTAACAAATTCATATTACAATCGTCTACAGCCAGCTGGTCGCGCAAAAATATGACCATTCCTTAGTTCAGCAGAAGGATACAAAAAAAAAAAACATTGTCCTTGCTTAACTGGGAAAAACCTTCCGCTTCCCAAAAAAAAAAAGATGAAGAAAAAAGAGAGGACAACATAGTTTAAGAAGCACTAGGGGGCGACTTGATTACCTGGTTGTAATAAGACATCACTTCTTTAGCATCCGTGTATGTCGTTGTAATCCGGTAATGGTTGGTAATGGATTCTTTTTATTGTGATTCGCACCAGCCAAAAGATTGCGCGTGTAACACCATCCCAAAGAACACATTGAGCCTGCAATTTCCGTCGTTGACATTGTTTTGTGGGGTTTTACATCAGACACCCCAAGAAAAAGTAACCATGGTTTTACAAAAAATCTATTCACCTATTTATTTATTTAAATGGAGGAGTGAAAACCTACAGTATCTCACAAAAGTGAGTACACCCCTCACATTTCAACAATTAATTGATTATATCTTTTCAGTTGACAATGTTACAGAAATTAAACTTGAATATATTCTAGAGTAGTCATTGTACAATATGTGTAGCAGTGTACATTTACTGCACTGTCCAAATAACTGAACAAACAGTCATTATTTCAAAAATGGGTGGCAACAAAAGTGAGTACACACCGCAATTGGTAATGGTCAACCAAGCAATGAAATGTGTCTTATCATGTTCATGCTTTTGTCTGTTCGATTGGGCCATATGAGGTTGTGTAACATGTTGAAGGTTTAAATTGTGGTGTTTTGGGTGCGATGCTCTCATTCTGGTCTCTGGATGGTCAACATGGCACCTCATGGGAAAGAACTCTCTGAGGATCTGAAAAAGAGAATTGTTGCTCTCCACAAAGATTGTCTAAAATGCAAGAAGCTCAGTGAAACCATGAAACTGAGCTACAGCACGGTGGCCAAGGTTATTCACCGGTTTTCCAAGATGGGGTCTACTCGGAACAGGCCTCCTCATGGTCGAACGAAGAGGTTGAGTGCACGTGCTCTGAGTCAGGTGCACAAGTTGGCTTCAGAAAACAGACGCTGGAGTGCTGGCAGCATTGCAAAAGAAATTGCAGCAGTGGGAGTACAGCCAGTCAGTGCACCATACGACATGCACTGCACCAAGTTGGTCTGCATGGCCGTCGGCCAAGATGGAAGCCTCTTCTGAAGCTAGCCCACAAGAAAGCCCGAAAACAGTTTGCTGAAGGCAACCAGCCCAAGAACATGAACCATTGGAGCCATGTTCTGTGGTCTGACGAGACCAAGATAAACTTGTTCAGCCCAGATGCGGTCCAGCATGTGTGCCAGCACCCTGGTGAGGAGTACTAAGACAAGTGTGTACTGACTACAGTCAAACATGGTGGTTTCAGCATCATGGTCTGGGGCTGCCTGAGTTCTTCTGGTCCAGGGGAGCTGCGGTCATTGATGGAATATTGGATTCCAACACGTGGTATGACATTCTGAAGCAGAACACGATGCACTCCCTTCGGAAACGGCAGTTTTCCAACTTGATAACAACCCGAAACACACCCCCAAGATGACAACTGCCATCCTGAAGAAGCTGAAGGTGAAGGTGATGGTATGGCCAAGTATGTCTCCAGACATGAGTCCCATCGAGCACCTGTGGGGCATTTTCAAGAGGAAGGTGGAGGAGCAGCAGGTTTCCAACATCCACCAGCTCTGTGATGTTGTGGAGAGTGGAGGAGGATCCAAGCAACAACCTGTGCAGCTCTGGTGAATTCCATGCCTCGGAGAATCAAGGCAGTGCTGGACAACAATGGTGGTCAGAATAAGTAGACACTATAGACACAATTTGGCATGTTGACGGTGAGGTGTACTCACTCTTGTTGCTACCCATTTTGGAAATTGTGACTGTTTGTTCAGTTATTTGGACAGTGCAGTAAATCTACACTGCTACATATATTGTGCAACGACAACTGTAGAATGTGGTCTGGTTTCATGTCTGTAATGTTGCCCCTTGAAAAGATAACATAAATTAATTGTCGAAATGTGAGGGGTGTGCTCATTTTTGTGAGATACTGTAAATCAACTGCCAAATGGGAAACACTGGAACAGGAATGCGTCCAAACTCCCCTGACAAAAAACTTATTACAACTTTCCTTCAATTGAAACTACTCCCGCTAAAGGTAAAAATATGTGGTTAAGATGATGTTAGGTCAGCCTTTTTTTTTCAAAGAAAAACTATTTTGAATTTATTTGGGAATTTGGGAGCCAATATGTTATTTACAATAGAACATGGATAACATTTCAAATGTTGAAACTGAGACGTTTTACATTTTTATCCACAAAATGAGCTTCTTTCAAATTTTCTGGTTGCAACAAGTCTCAAAAAAGTTAGGACGCAGGCAAAAAAGGGCTGAAAAAGCAATTAATATGTAAGAGAAACAGCTAAAAGAACATTTAGCAAGTAATGAAGTTAACTGGCATCAGGTGTGTAAAATGATTGGCTATAAATGGGATGTCTTAGAGAGGCTGAGTCTCTCAGAAGTAAAGATGGCCAGAGGCTCTCCAACCTCCGAAGGCTTTCGTAAAAAAAATAGTGGAATAGTTTAAAAACAATGTTCCTAAATGTCAAATTGCAATGGCTTTGTGGAGAAAGACCATCCCTCCTGTTATCAGCGTTCAGTTCAAAAGCGAACATCTCTCATGGTATAGGGATGCATTAGTGCATATGGTGTGGGACACTTGCATGTTTTAAAGAAATCATGAATGCTGATAGGTATATAAAGGTTTTAGAGCAACACATGCTTCCCTCCAGGCGACATCTATTCCAGGGAAAGCCTTCTGTATTTCAGCAGGACAATGGAAAACCACATACTGCAGTTATTACAACAGCGTGGCTTCGTAGTAGAAGAGTCCGTGTGCTGAACTGGTCTGCCTGCAGTCCTGATCTTTCACCGATTGAGAACATTCGGTGCATAAGTAAGCAAAAAGTCAGTCAAAGGAGACCCAAAACTCTCCAGCAGCTGGAAGCCTGTGTTAAACAAGAGTGGGATCAAATTCCAATGGCTAAACTCAGGAAACTTGTCTCCTCAATGCCCAGATGCCTCCACTCTGAGTTAAAAGGAAGAGGGGATGCTACACCATGGTAAACAGGTCCCTGTCTATACTTTTTTGAGACCTGTAGCAGCCATCAAATTTGAAATGAGCTCATTTTGTGGAAAAAATAGTAAAATTTCTCAGTTTCAATATTTGCTATGTTATCTCTGTTCTATTGTGAATAAAATACTGGCTGTTGTGATTTGAGAGTCATTTGCAGTTTGATTTTATTCACAATTTACACTTTCTACCAATTATTGCAGAATTTGGGTTGTACTTTTTAATAGCAGTTGACTTCGGTCAGTGTTCTGCATAGATCTCAGTAATACAAGTATATAAATACAGGAGTAAGGTCTATCAAGCAAGCCAGCAGCTTTGGTTCTTAGGCATGCATACCTGAAAATTTTTAGAATCTTCTGCTGGTTTTGTAAAGTATGCCCATTTTGTCTCTTACAACAGAATATTTGTAATCTCCTAATGAGCATCCGCGAGGGCAAGAACATTTTGACCAGTCTTCAGCAAAGTGGTGTATCTCTTAAACAACGGCAATGCCTGATCAGAATGCTAGTTTCACACTTTATGGACCACTTTGGAGAAAAGTAAATATTTATTTTTAAAGTGCCAGTAATAAAATGGTGTTAATTTAACTGCATATGAATATGTGTAACGGGAAGTAAATGGGGCCATTTTAGTGGTCCTTTCATGATAGAGATGTCACTGATCTTAGTGCGAATTTGTGTTACCTCAGATAGTACTTTACAGTACCTGTATTTACCATGACAACCAAAAAAATTGATTAAGGCCATTTGGAATATGTTCTCTCGATGCAATACATGCAATAAGTTCATGTGGACTGTAAGCATAGTGGGTAACACCACTTCCCAGGTGAGTGTCACTATTCCCCATTTGCAGAGAGGATGCTGCCATCTGGCGATCTCTCTCATGGTATGTTTTCTGAGCTATTTTTTTTAAAGATCCTGTACATATTACTATTACCTTATATATGCCTAGAATTTGTTGAGATTCTGCCTTGACCATGTTCATGCCTTGTCATTCTGACTGACCTGTGTTTCTGAATTATTGCTCTTGTCTGACTATTCTTTGTATCATGTATTGTGTATTGGTTACTTTGATTTATCATGTTTTATCTTAGATAACTTTTCCATGTTTTACATTTTGCCATATCACATTCCGGTTCATGTTTTCCATTTTGCTTTACACTTTGTCTCCCCCGTCTGGTCTCATGTCTTGTCATTGCATTCTGCCCCAGTCTTGTGTTTCACTCTTCGGGTGATTTATTGGATTCTGGTCTTCAATCTTCCTTCCGATCTCGTTTACTGGCTTCACTATTCTTCTCCATTTACTAACAATACTAACAGGTTATTATTTTCCCCTAAGATTACTAACAACAACTAACCTTGTATATAATACTAACTTACTAACGAGCACCAAGGATTTGTATAGTTGCACTTACTAAGTGATTAACAAGCTCTCAGCACTCACCCTCTTCTACTCTCCGCCTCTTTGCTCTCCCTGATTACCTTTGCTGCATTTTCTGTGAAAGCTCACACCTGATCACGCTGCTCTGTTTCTTATTATCTCTGCACGTTAGAAACTCTGTGACTGGAGCCGCATGTTTGTTTATAGGAATGTCTCGTGTTCCCTGTCCGTGCTTTGGCTTTGACCAATTTTATGTGATTAGGCTTTTCCTCATGTGCCTTCCCCTTGTAATCAGTCTGACTTTCTGCACCTGTGATTCTCCCCATGTGATCTTCAAAGAGGTGTATATTAGGTGTCTTTTCACAGCCACTCTCCGTCAGATCGTTTTCCTCAGTCTTCTTGTGCTACAGTTCATTTCGCCTTGATTACTCAGTGTTTATCTTTCTAACTGGACCGCCCGACTTTCGATTTTTGCCTTTGTGATTTTTGGATTATTGTTGCATCTGTGTATTTTGACCTTTTTCTGCCCGACCACAAATTCTTTGTTTGCTGCCTTGGTTATGATTCGGATTACGCCCATTGGATTCTGGTTTTGCTTCTTTGACATTCCTGTACCTTTGAACCAGACCCATTTCTGTCCGGCTATGATTACTGTGCTGCCCTGGTTTTTGATCCTATTTTTTGGATTTTGATTTTTGTACTTTTGCCTCCTGCCCTGCGGGGGTCCTACCCCTTCATTAATGAAGCAAGTTCTACTACATTGCCTGGTTCTCACAACTGGTTCCTGATCGCACCATCACAGAATTATCTGCAGGCGAAACTAGGAAATCAACAGTCTTGATGGATTCTCTCCTCCCCCCCCAAACAAAAAAAAAAACCCACAATCCCTCCCCTGAACCATGCCAACTCTCAAATAAGTCACATGGACAAAACTGAAATTTTCATTTTTATGGAGCATACATAGTCCCCTAAGTAGCCTAGCTAGGCCTACTTGGAAAGTGCCCAAACTGCTTCCTAAAAAGACATTAAAGCATGCGGAATGGATCCCACTACCATAAATCCTTGCCTCTGTATCATACAGTAAACTTCCATTTGGGGGCACATTGTAGAAAATAGCACTCAACATTCAGAATAATTGCTAATGTTATGATTCTGTGCTGTCATGTTTAGTCTTGTTTTGTATTTGTTATTTACTTTTTTTTTCATATCATGCTCATGTTTTCATGCCATGTTTCCATAGTCTTGCAGTTTTATGTCTTGTTACCATTCACCGTCTTTGTTTTCTATGCTAGGATTATACCATTGTCATGCTTTGCACCTTGTGTCCCCTGTCTTGTCTGTGAGTTGGTCTAGTCCTGTTTCCCCTGTCAGAGTCTTGAGCACATGATCGGGTGATTTAGGTTTATGGTGATTAAGTCTTCTAGTCTCGTTTGCTTCCTTCGCCAACTTCTACTCTGAATTTACTAACAGTTATTTTGATAACTCTCTTACTAATGTGCACGGGCTCTTTGTAAAGTCACGTACTATTGATTAATATTCCCTTGGCATTCGCTCTGTTATATACTCCGCTCTCTTTGCTATTCCTATTAGTCTTGCTGCGTTTCTGCTGCACTGGCTTCAAATTGAAAACCTGTTCTGCTTCTCTTACTCTGTGCATGTTACAACTCCCTAACCAAAGCCGTTTAATATTTTCAGGAAGTCTCGTCATTCCCCGTCCTTGTTTTGGCATTTGCCGATTTCATGTGGTTAGGGTTTCCCTCACGTGCTCTCCCTTTGTAATTAGTCTGATATCCTGCACGTTTTCCCCAATGATAACATGTGACCTTAACAGTGTGTATTTAAGGAGTCTGATCACAGCCATGCCTTGTCAGAATGTTTTCCTTTGTCTGCTTGTGCCACGCTTTCCTCGCCTTGTTTTCATTGAGATTACCTTTCTGACTGGACCATCCACGTTTTACGATTTTTGCCTATTCCCTGTACTTTGTCGCATTTCCTGTTACCGAACCTATTTTCGCACGACCCTGATTTTTGTGATTGGTGCCCTGGTTACGGTTTCTGGATTTCGCCCATTGGATTCTGATTTTGGATTGTGGACTTTGTACTGTTGCCAGCTCTGTGGGGGGGTCTCCCCCTTCAGAAATGAAGTCTCCATTTTTGTATTCTCTGGTTCTCGCTTGTGGCTCCCCTACATAAACCTGACAGCTAAGTTGAATGTAAACAAATGCCACGTAGTGGCAACGATGTCAAACACGTGTAGCTGTATGGGATGGAAAACACTGATTGGTAATGAGGCGAAACTGTCTGTCCGGAACCTGGTTGCCAAAAAAAAAAAAAAATTTGCATCCAGCTCACCGGTCTACTGAATCCCTGATTGTACTTCAGTCATTATCCATTTTTCACCAGCACCTGTTCCTTCTCTGTATTCAGTCTCTTTGAAGTCTACGTATGCTCATCCGTGTGACATTGTAGTCTTGTATAGGCCTGATCCCCATATTTGTGTACTTTATCTAAAACCTACTTTTATCAGCAAGTTTATTTTTAAGGAACCTCGCTTCAAGTTTGCTTTCTTATTTGTAATGTCACTGTAGTGTAGCCCAGTGGTGGTATTACCATAGTGTGCATATTTGGGAACCTCAGGTCCTTTTTGTTTTGCATTTTCTACATTTCTGCTGTCTGCAGTGCAGTCTGTTCATAAATTACAACCAAATCCATCCTTGCACTTGAGTCCAGTCCTCAACTTCTGGTCCTCTGAGCATCTGCACTTCGCACTCCGGCCAAAACGTTACAAGTATGAATTTTCTGTCAATGAAAATGTCCTTTCTGACACAAAATTTAACCCCATGAGTGCCCATGTGATTGAATAGCATGGATGTAAATACCGCAAACTCTTCCTTTAGTGTCTTTTGCCATAATAAATGACTGATCAACACAAACATACGGGCAATTCCATGAGAATGTGGACACAGGAAAAGAAAATTCAAATTGATTTCAGAGCGTTTTTTATTTGTTCAAGGCTACACTAGGATATCAGAGGCTCAAAAACTGACGCTGCTTTCTTGGTTTCATTTGAATGTTCCAAGTATCAAACGTTTTTACATCCATGTTTTCAGCATCTTGGAGGCGCACAATTTGCTGTAATTGGGAGAGAGCTTCTAGATATGAAGTCCATTTTCATTGATCCTTCTTCATTTCGGGCGTAATGGCCCACAAACTTAGCAAAATTGAATGTAACTTGAGTTACCGAAAACAAGGTATTTTTAATCTCTTAATCGCCAATTTCTGAGTTAAATCTTCCTCTGTTGTGGATGTAACCATTTATGTAGGTACCTAAGAAACAAAGGGTGTCTGAGCAGCACCCTATTATTTGGGTGTTATTAAGAGCTGACCTTACGGTAACATGAGTTTCCGTTACGTGAGTAATGCACACTCCTGGACTTTCTTAAACCTCAGTCCATGGATAGTAATGTCACTGTAAATCTATTACTTGCAACAGAACCTTCAGAGTGTTGGTTATCAATTATATGATTTTCAGTTTTGTATCAGTTCTATCTTTTAAGAAATTTTGAATTGAAATGAAGTGATGTTTTTGTATGTCCTTTTTGCGTAACATGAGTTACTAAGCTGTTGGTGCCTTCAATTCCCACAATTCAAGGGACAGCACTTTTCTTTCCCACTGGTGTATGTATATGGTTGGGAGCTACTGAAGGACAGAAAAACACTTGTCACACATGACTGACAATGGCATGACCGCGGACTGAAAATTGATATTATCCTTAAAACGTAAAGTGAGTTACCATGGAATTGCCCATATATGAGAAAATAAATGACCAGTGGAACAAAAAATGTCCTAATCTGCATTTTCTGTCAAATCTTATCCTCTCTGAATCATCAGCATATTGTGTGAAAATTGATTAATTGATTCATATCACAACATTACCTCACATGTAACAGATCTTATGTCAGGTCTTTTTCCCCCTGGGTCTGAAAAGTGTTTTGCATTACATTATTAGAAAATAAACAGTCTTCAAGTACTTTCAATTTTGTGTGAGACAACGTTAGAATCAGAACCGTGACACTACCCTATAATTGTTGGAGACTCCCTTCAGTTGACAGAATCAAAACCTTTAGAATCCTGTGAGGGTAAACTGGAATGCAGTCATTTCAGAATACAAAAATTTGCTCACAAAGCCAGTTTCTAAATTGCATGCTTTAAAAAAAAGCTTGTCTGAATCAATTTTCCAGCCAGCAAAATTGTTCAATCTTAGTGATGGATCAAGGGAAGACAATTGAGGGAAGAGGGGAAATGTTATGATCATAATATTGAAATTATTCCCTCTCTGTCATCTCAAATTTCACTTTGCAGACAAACAGCCAAATAAAGGAAAAACATCAAAGCGGGCGTATGTAATAGGATTGGTGAGGCTCAGTAACCCTGAGTTCCCACTTTGGAAAAATAAAAATTGTTTTAGCATTCATCGACAAAAAGGCTTAAAACTGCTTCAGCTTGTTCCACGACCAAACAAAATCAACTCATTACACTGCAGCATGTGCTGCCTGAGCCCTGTTGTGATGTATGAAAGGGCAGGAGTAAACTCTTCTTCTTGTCTCTTATTTGGAATGTCCTAATTCTCCCCTTCCACGACCCTTAATTTAGCCATAAAAAGAACAGGCTGTCACGGTCCAGACCAAGAATCGAGTGCAGAAGTTTTGTACTGTCCAACAGGTTGTTTGTTGACCTCTTTTACGGTAATTATGGGACAGAACCACTAAGAAAGAGGTGGGGAGAACCCCAGGATAAGTGTGCCAATAAGGCACAGTTCAGTACAGAAGTTATGGAGAAAGCTGAGCTGTCAGCAGCCGGCCAGTGGCTTCCAGAATAGCAGCAAACTGGCGCATATGATGATGGAGTCGCTAGAGGGGAACTCAGTTCCGATCCTGATGACTGTAGGACACAGGAACAGACTTGGAAGGGTTTACAAGAATTCGGCCCCAATCCTGGACCCTCGTGAAGCTTGGAAGCTTGTTCAAATCAAGAGGAAAACTTTCAAAAACAGCTGTCATTTAAGTACACATTTCACTTGATAAAGATGAAGAGTTTCTACTAGCAATACTGACTGGTTCTTAGCATAAAAGGCAAATTAAAATCCAGCAACTTGCAACACCAAGCTCAAGGCTTAAATATATATCACACAGCCATGAGAGAATATCCATGTAATGAGAGGCTGCCAGGGGTTGGCAAATATGCGAGACGTAACCTTATCAAAGGAGATATACTTCTAATAGACGCACATGTTGCTGAATGGGAAGAGACATGAGAGGCATTCACTCCAGGGTTGTAACACAGCCTTTCAGAAGATCTGTTGGATGCCGGAGTGTCTTCTTCCTTCCTATGGAATATCTCAATGCTAATTTCCAAAATGGTTCAATGGATACATTCACTATTCTGTTACTAACTAATTTTGCAGATATTCTGGCCTTTATATTCTTGTTAATGGCTTGAAACAGTGGGACACAAATTTGAATATTAAAATGTTTGAACCCACCGTAGGTTTGGCAGACCTAAGGAATACAGAGTGCATGGCCTGTGTGAGCCAAACATTTGTTTCCTTTTAAGTACCTTGAGGCTTCATATCCCTCTGAGAATACAATTATGAGCCATCAGGCTTCATACCCCTCAGAGAATAAGATCATGAGCCTTCAGGCTTCATACCCCTCAGAAAATAAGATTATGAGCCTTCAGGGCTTCGTACCTGTCAGAAAACTGCTTGTGTTTCGAACTAGCATTTACTTATTTATTTATAGAGGACATTAAAGTCTTCCTACAGACTATTAGGAATTCAATTCAGTTTGAGATTTTGTGTGGAAAACAAATTTCTAATTTAGAGACGCAAAAAGAATGTGATTATATTTTGCTTGAGGCTTAAGTAATTTAACGTGACACATTTTATCAGTAATGTCACAGTAAAATGAAAAACATATTTCTTTGCATGACAGAGAGGCTGATGTGGAGCAGCAGATAAGAACAAAATCACTGGGTGGACGTCCTACAAGGCTGAGATCTTGTGAATTAGAGTCACTGGATAATTCATTATAGTGGTGAGGCAGTCGTTTATTATTGATGTTTGTGGTGTTATTATTTCATCATCTTTAAATGACTCTTCTACAACCTTCGTGAGGTTTATTGTTTCTTATATAATGCAGTGCCTGGCAATTAAAAGTGTCGCACACATTAGAATTTTGTTGGACCATCTTAAGCTTTGATAAGCCATAAACCTTAGATTTTATTAATTTATTTGGTCAGAACACCAATAGATAAAGTGTTTAATAGCAAATTCAATAATCAAATAAAAGAATTCATGCCATTATTTTAAGAGGAACCTCTTATTCTTTCAGTCACATATAAGCAAACAAATATTACTGCTTAGAACACAAGAAGACTTTTATTGCTTTCTACTGTCAGGGAAGTGAAGCTTCAAGGTCCCCTATTATGCCACCAGGTGCACAGCTAATTAGCCATTATGAGCCAGTTCAAAGTCTTCCCCACCTGACATCACAAGGGGGAGGAACCCAGAGTAATGAAATCTGATTGGCTGCTTGGCTGAAGGTGATCGGTTCTTCATGCCTCTGATTGGTTACTTCCCCATGTGATGTCAAGAGGGAAAAGATTTTGAAATGGCTTGTAATAACTAATAAGCTGTGCACCTGGTGACATCAAAGGGGACCTTTAATTGAAGTATATGCAATGTCCGAATCCAGCAATTTTATCAGTTAGATGCTCTCGCTTAATGTCCAGCTCTCTGAATACCAAATACAAGTGATTCAGCTGTTAAAACCCCTCATTTATCCAACATGTAACACAAATTTATCTATTTAATTTATTATTTAATACCAAAGATATTAATTAACAATTAAATTGCAGAATTCGGTGATAGACAGAGCAATCTGTTGGATCAACCTTTATCAAAAACACAACTCAGAGTCGGATTCAAAAGTAGGAAGATTTAATAAAAGTCGCGACAGAATATACAACGTCTGTGTCCACAGACGAGGGTCTACTACCATAAAGAAGAATTTAAAAGACTTGAACAATCAAAAAAGATGAAAAAAAAGAAAACACCAAACCCTTGTATCTCCTGAAATTGTCCCAAAGTAGGCCAAGATCCAAGTTTCTGAAACAAAAACAGTGAAATCTTCCAATGAAAAACAGCAGATAAAAAAAATCCCAAATCCAATGCGCGGTGGATGTCTGCGGATGTGAGAAATGGTCAGTTGTCTTCCATGAAACTGGCCATTCATGTATTAAAATGCCCTTATGCTATTCGGAGCAGATCTGAGCACAATGGTATGTGTAGAAAGATATTCATGGATTTAGGCTCTTACTAATAAGACTAAACAAGAACATGGTCGGAGGTGATGACGCTCAGTTCTCAAATACCTCAGAAAAGTTTTACTACTGCTTCTAAAAACGTGATATGGACAAATCTTGGGCTGCATTCACGGGCACAAAACTCAAAGACTAAAAAAAGATAAAAGAAGGTAAAAAAGAAAAATGAAATCAAAAGGGGGCATGCTTTTATCTTGTTGGCGGTCACAAGGCTGTATCAGTGGTGTTCTCTGTTGTTTTAGGAATTAGAGGGGTGTCCAACTCATAATTTGTGTCCCTCTGCTTGACTCTCATGGCCCTGAAAGGCTCATCTTTGGAATGCCTAATGCAGTATGGGCTAGAGATAAGAGAGTAAATTGCAATAGATAAGGGGGGACAGGGCCCATCACAAGGGAACGCACAAGTCATTACGAATCAATTATTCTGTGTCATTACCAATCAATTATTCTGTCCAACTCTGAAGTTTAACCAAAACCTCCAAAACTAAAGACTAGTTACCCGACACAACTGATAACAATCCATGTAGCAGAAAATTAGTTCTTCCACACTGAAAGAACTTTTGTGTACAAGGTACAGTACATTAAATGGAGAATTATTTGTAGAATATATATTGGATTTTAATTTTACTTAAAACAAACTACTGACGGTTTAAACATAATGTAAACTTCCCACACCCATTATAGGCTCTGTAGCTATAGGTAAGCAAACCTGTCCAGGGAAATGCTTTAAAATGAGTCAACAGATGTTACAACAGGCTAAAAGCTAAATGAATGAACATTAAAGTTCAGTGTTATTTGCCTTCCTTCAATATGCACAATTATGTACAATATATGTCTTGTATACACTAAACTTTGACTTTGTTTGTAGACATATTTTGTGACATTTAATTTATTTATTTATTTTGCTATCGTGTTTTTCTGTTATTGTTTTTATTGCATTATTGATGTTTTTTTCAGGGTGACGCAATAAGACAGCTCATATGCAACACACCATCCCCTCACTATGTAAATTAGCAATTTGTGTCTGTACATAAACATAAGTCGATATTGTGAAATACATGTATCTACTGCACCTACGAAACATGTATTGCATATGCCGATGTGTGTGCAAAGGTGATGTCTGAGCAAACATATAACTTTTGACTAAAGGTTTAATGTCCTTACGCAAGCTCTGTTTATTGACACGGGGAAACATACCTTATTGCAGCATGCTAAGATCATTACCCATAAAACAATTTCTGGTTTCAGCAAATGATGTCACTTGCATTATACTACCGTGACAGCAGGTGAAATCTGCAACCTGCCTCATTCGGAAACCACGGGAGGAAAACATGCTGAATTATTTACTGATCTTTCTCTCTCTGCTCCTCTATCCAATCTTGAGGGGGAACTTTGAGTGTTTCAGTAAACTCTCGGAGGTCATTTGAAATGAAGACCTCCACAGGAGACGGTTTTGGCTTTTTGGGTAAAAACAACTTGACCAGCGTAACAATAGCACCAACCACAGCACACACAAGTGCTAGTGGGCCGGCCCAGCTGACGCTGAGCAGCAAGTCTGCTGCAAGAAACGCAGCTTCTAGCAAAGATGATACTAACATCAAGCTGTCCATTGCTATGACCGCCCCACTAGCCCCATTTTTGATATCTTGATACAATTCATATGCTGTGAAGGCAGTAGCACCCAAAGCAACTAAAGGTCCAAGAACTCTGAGTACCTTTGCTAAATTTCTAACCAGTGATTTCAGCATCTCCCCAGCCCCAATGACTATTCCTGCAGCACCTTTATAAAATCTGCTCAAAGCTTTGGCCATCGCTGTAAACAGCTCTTTGTCTCCATACATTACACTCAAGAGGGTTCTCATTCTATCCAATACAACACTGGATAGGCTTTCGACCCTTTTCACCAACTGGATCATTTGTTTTCCTGACCATTTCATAATTTTGTATGTATCAACAAAAAGGTGACCTGCATTGATTGCAGCCTCTGTTATACTGTTTGCCCTCTCAGCTTCAGTGAGGTGGTCCCATCCCTTTATAGCTGCTGCCAGTGCAAACAACCCACCCGCGTACATTACGCCTAGCAGGGTGTGTGGCAGCCTACGAACCATTCTAGCAATTTTAGGATTTTTCTGCTTGAAGGTTTCTATCCATCGAAGTACTTTGTTTGGTAACGAAGCTCCATCCCAAACTTTTGTTGCCAGAATTGCATCCACCAATGCTTCGGCCAGATTTGGAAAACCTCCAAAGAATTCCGCAAGCTCCTTTAATTCTTTTTCTGATTCCAGTTTAGCCAGCTGCTCTAGAGAATCTGCTGATATGCTGGGGTCGAGTAAAAACTCATTGAGGTATGCTTTGATCACGTCTGGAAGCCATGTCATCATTATGTCGCGGTCACCATGTTCAGACTTTATTCCCAAATATTGCAAAAGAGCACAGTTTATCTTTTCCATCATTTTTCCTGCTAACTCACCACTTGGCTGCAACAGGCTCAGTACCGTTGCATAGGTCTTGTAGACCTCTATGGGATTAAGGTTATCATGAATGAGCCTTAACACTTGGATGTTGATCTGTTGGTCGCTAACCAGTACATCGTACAGCTTCTTCGCCCAGTAGTCTTTGTCGTCAGCGTTCCTGTCCTCTCTGGTTTTCTGGTCTTCAATGTAATCTTCCAGTCTCGGTTCTTTTAGCAGGAAAGCATCCAAGTACAAGCACTGGGTTTGCTCACTGTAGTGCTCGTTTTTTGGCAGCCCTTTCGCAAAATAGTACTTTAGCTTGTAACCATCATCTTCAGAAATTTTTTTTTTCGAGCCTGGTGGGGGGTGCAGATAAAATGCATTGCCGAAGTACCCCATGGCAAAGTCATATCCATAAAATTGTTCAGCCCCTGGTAAGTCTAAGGCCTTTGCTCCAGGGTCTCCTTTTGTAATCAAGGGCTTCTGTTCACCTTTAAAACAAGATAGACCACATAAGATCCTTTATATTCAATTCTCAAAAACCCACTTTAATGTTCCTTTATGTACCTTAGTAAAACAGAGAGTAACGCACATCGTGGGTTTTCAAAGTAATGAGGTGCAGGCGACAGAGTAACCGTATAAAATAAAGGAAGGACGCCGCCCACTCAGACTCCAAGTGCAAAATTTTTTTTTTTTTACTGTGACACGTTTCGGGTATAGGCCTTTGTCAAGTCTTGCAAGTCCTTTTTGTACCACACCACAATGTACTCAGATCAGCGTGGATTCTCATTCATACCTAATAGGTTCCCTCTCCACTCGTCCTTGAGATAGTACTTCATGTTTCTTATAAGCAGCTTTTGTGCTTCGTCTTGGACACCTTCTGGAGGCTCAGACATAGAAAACAACTCCATCACACTCAAAGGGTTTTCGGTGACGGTGGCACTGCGATAAGTCACTCTCGGATGCATACGTTGCTCAAAATTGGGAGAAGTTCTGGAACAAATTATACCATTCTTTGTTTATATTGAGAAGTATGAAATTTTGTACATTAAATCTGAACAACTGACCCAAACTCAGGTTGTACTGAACACAATTAGTCCCTCATTTCGTGCTTAAAAATAATTCTTAATGATATGTGGTACTCAATAACTGATATAAAAACCTATTTTCCTTCACAGCTGACACAGTGATCTTTATACTCTGACGCTATGAAAAATTGCTATGACAAATTATAACAATGAAAAAATGAGGCCTTAATATTAAGAGATAAGGGAGAATTATTTGTGTGTAAGGACACAAGTAGCGCTCTATTGTCCACCATTATGGTACAAATTTGATATAAATTAAACTTTATAATCTGGCCAATCAATAAAAGCATGGAAACAGTGTGGATTTCTTTTGATCTTGCTGCATAAAATCACAAGACACAAGAAATCTACAAGGAGTTTGGTTTCATACTAGTGCATAATGTTGTTGCTTGTACTTACTCATTTGGTTTGCCAGATTCTTGCTGTGTGTAGACTCTAATTTGTTTGCCCATATGGGGAATTTGTAGCTTTGCCAGATCCAGTGCTGGGGCTGAGCAAGCTGCTTGCTTAGTTAGATCTGCATCTCCAGTCCACTGCTGTCGTTCCGTTATCGGCTTTCCTGCATCAGTCATGCTTACCAACTTCTCAAAAGTGCCCTCAAAATGGAGAGCATCAAACCTCATGTTGAATTCCATGGCAACTGGAAAGCTTTCCGGATCGGCGTTTGCATATTCAACAGTTGTGTCACTCGCTCGTAGCTTGAATTCCGTTGAGGACAATTCCCCAGGATTTATTTCCACTTCATCATAATCAACTTCGGCAATCTGGAATATTGGGGTTGGGAATCCCGTCCCTGGGTCCATACTGTAGCCGATGGTAACACTTGGGCCATCTTGAATACACCCAGTTGGGTCCATGACCTTAGTGAGGTACGTGGTGGGCTTGATGTACCCAACAAATGTTGTTAGTTTGGCCACCTAAAATGCAAACAAGATCAAGGATCTTAACATGACATTTAGATATGACATATGGGTACAGGATTGTTTCACTGTAATACAAATGCATGACTGTCACCTATATGGCATAATGAAGTCACTTACAGAGTGATGTTCGCCTGATACAATGTGCCCTGTCACAATGTTGCCATCATGGTTGAAGTGAAGTTTGCCTGCCCAGAAAAACCCAGGCACATCGTGTTTCCAAGTAATGGTGTCTGTGTCCAGGTGGTATTGAGGGTCAGGTACAATAATACTGTTTACTTCCAAATGGCTTCCATCAAGGGTGATTTTTGGAGCGTCAGGGTGGTCATCTTCGGGTACAGGGTCAGCTCCAGTGTAAACTGGAAGTAAACAAATTTATTTTCTTTGTTTTTGTCCCACTAACCCTTTATATAATACAGGGTTCAAAGAGTTAATCATGATTTCACTTTTAAAATACAGGTGTATGGACTCAAACACTGTAAGCTCAATGTATTGTTACGCCGATGTTGGGCACATTCATGAGAAAATATTGTTTTGATTAAATAAGGTCACCTTTGTATTTACAATGTGGTCCTAATTTAACATTGGTTTAGATGGAAATCTAGACCTAGGCTCTTCAAACCATCAAAATACTCATCATCATAATCTTCTAGCGCATAAACAGACAAATGATCCTTTGATCTTCAACCATTTAATGACAGAAAAAAAATTAGGTGAGAATTTAGAATCTCTGTTAGGGTTTTCACCCTGCAGTCCCTCCCCTACGGCTTGTAGCGAGCTGCATTTCTTGCTCGTTTAGGTGGAGGTGATTGGTTGGGCATAAAGGGCTGGCTGTTGCCAGTCCCCTTTGTGGCTGCAATCCCTTGAGCAGGGTCTTTCTATCCTGTGCTATTGTTTACCGGGTATAATCTTTGTTGTTTTGTAATTTATTAAAGTTCTGAAGTGTGTTCAGCCTGTGCGAGTGGGTCCTATTCTTTTAAGGCCCAGGGTCCAAGCACCCGCCAGATTGCAGCATTCATCCAGCAGGAGCAAATCCATGACAATCTCACATTTGGAGGACTTTGATATGCGTGAACAAGAGCAAGAGCACCGCCAACGGTGCATAATACGCCCGTAATGAACATGGATCAGGAAGTGCACAGACAACATCTGGGCCCCATGTGACATTTGACCTTTGCCAGTGACCTTCACCTTGGAGGGAGGGCCGTAAATATGGTACGCGACACTCCAAACAGTGATGGTACACGTGTGTATGAAATATCATGGATGTATCTCAAGCGGTTGAGAAGTTATGCTCCGGACAAGCCCCATCTGGGCCCCATGTGACCTTTGACCTTTGCCAGTGATCTTGACCTTGACCGAGTGAACAAAATCATGGTGCGCGACACAGCGCCTAGTGATGGTGCACGTGAATGTGAAGTATTACGAATGTAGCTCAAGCGGCTCAGGAGTTAAGCCCCGGACAAGAGATTGCTAACAGACAACAGACAGACGGACGGACGGACGGACGGGGGTGATGACATAATACGTCCCGTCTTGAGACGGGCGTATAATAATAATAATAAAAAGTAATTTTTCCATTATGTTACAAGCGCAACATTGAGAATGAATTTCAAAGGGATCAGAAATTCTGTCACAGGGAGTGACCATCCCCTAAATGACAAATTGAGTTCATGTAATTTACTGCATGTAAAGTACATATTCATCAGAAGTTGCAAATTACTATTAATCTTGAAATGGTGGGACCAGATGAATGTTTTCCCAAATCTGATAACCCGTGTCGGAAACACCTCCGGGCCTGGCATGCATTTTTGTTTGTAGTCATCCTGTGAGAATGAACACAGCAAGTATAAACGCTTCCCGTGCAACACTTACAATAAAAACAAGAAGAGCACCGCCAACGGTGCATAATACGCCCGTCATGAACATGGATCAGGAAATGGACAGACAACATGATACCAATATTCAACAGACAACAGCCCCATGTGAGCTTTGACCTTTGTCCGTGACCTTGACCTTGGAGGGAGGGCCGTAAACATGGTACGCGACACTCCGCTCAGTGATGGTACACGTGTGTGTGAAATATCATGGATGTATCTGAAGCGGTTGAGAAGTTATGCTCCGGACAAGCCCCATGTGGGCCCCATGTGACCTTTGACCTTTGCCAGTGACCTTGACCGGGTGAACAAAATCATGGTGCGCGACACAGCGCCTAGTGATGGTGCAAGTGTATGTGAAGTATCACGAATGTAGCTCAAGCAGCTCAGGAGTTATGCCCCGGACAAGAAATTGCTAACAGACAACAGACAGACGGACGGACGGACGGACGGGGGTGATTACATAATACGTCATGTCTTGAGACGGGCGTATAATAATAATAATAATAATAATAATAATAATAAAAATTAATGAAAAATAATATTAAACATTCATAAGATCACATTAGACGGTGATTTTGCACTCATGACAATACTGTTGACCATGGTGTATATTTTCTTCTTTTCTTTCTGTCACTTCAGCCATCTTGTAATGTCCGACATTGGTTGGAAGAGCACGACCAAGATTTCCAGTACTTCCCCACCGGGCCCCCTAATTTCCCAGACTTGAACCCAAAAGAGCATCTGTGGGACCACCTCGAACATCACATTCGCTCTATGGATCCTCCACCACACACCCTCTAGCAGCTGTCTGATGTATTACAGTCAGGATGGCTCCCGATCATAGACTGTATAAAAACATGGACGCAGCGCCAGCAGGTGGCGATGTTTGTGGTTGCAGAAAGAAGTTCAATCCTGTAGAAGTCTATGAGAAAATGACCCAACTTTACCACCTGATTTATTATTTAAATAATGATTTTCCACATTATTTTGTGGTATCAATTGCAAGTTTCAAGTCTCCTTCGACATATCATGATATTCATTTTTGATGGTCCCAAATGGACTAGAATAGAGGATAAAGCCAGAATATGCTTTAGGGACGTGGCTATCCTCTAGTCCTTCTCCGATACAGTCAGATCCAGAACCTCGCTCCTACCTGGATCTTCAATTCATGCTCTTGTCCAGTAGGAATCACATCCGGTTTCAAAATGACAAAATGGCGCAGTTCAAATAGCCAAAACCAATGAGTATATAGAACTGGAGAGGCTGCGGCTGCTTCCTTCAACGAGCGCAGTTTAAGAAACCAGTATGGCATCTAGTGCACTGCACCACTAAATTTCCCATAGACTATAATGGAGACATTCCCGCTATTTTCCACCAAACCAAGGGGTCTTCTGAAAAGATTTTAACATAGTTGTGATCAAAAAACATATAAGAATAAAAATTAATGCACAATTTTACAACATTGTCCGAGACCTTGAAAATATAAAAACACATCTTAATAGGATGCACAACACTAACTAGCCACTTGTCGAGCTGGCATGTTAGGTAATCGAGTCGCTGTAGACGGCAGTGATGGCAAACTTTATCTGTAATTAAGCTAGCTAGATAAACTTTGTTGGCACAACAAGCTCCTAGCTGAGGCAGTCAACCAAACTGGCTAGTTTTCAATGATTTGCAGCGAAGATAGCATTTCTGCATACTGCTTGGCTGTCTCTTCCGTGAGATAAAAACATAGCTCAGAAAACATGGGAGTTCAAACTACTTTAGAGCAATGTTCTTGTAGGCAATTCACCATTACTATGCGAGTGACCAATCAGAGTAAGATTTACCATTGACTGAAACAATCTGTTATAACTTAGTTCTCGAAAAGTGTCAAACAAAATTGCGCCTTGTTTCAATTTTTATTATGTAATCCAGTCCTACGCAGGAAGGATTTATGATTGTATACCGTTTATATAACAAAATAATAGCAGGAGTTTTTCCATTATAGTCAATGGAAAATTCAGAGGTGCGGTGCACTGGAAGCTAAATTTTTTCTTCAACTTTCCGCTCCGACAGCCTCTCTAGTTCTATATACACTCATTAGCCAAAACCGAGGCTTCCTATATTGTATGCTGAAACCAATGGGTGACATCACAGTTGCTTCGTCCATCTTTTTATACAGTCTATGCTCCCGATACCTGTTACAGCCTTCTAGCACTTTGCTGAGACAGTCTATCTGGCTGCCGTCCGTGCTGCACTTGGCGGTAACTCTGGATGTTAGCTGGTGGTCATAATAATGTGACTCCACCATGTTTAAAGTGGCTTACATTACAATGCGCAAATGCTCTATGGCAAAAGCCTACACAGGACTTGAGCTTCACGAGACTTTGCTCAGTGATGGTGTGGAGTCAGAGCTTAAACGACCATGTATGTTGCGACAAGGACTAATTGGATAATTATATACAGATGGCGGCATAACCACAGGAAGTAGGGGTGCTGGAGGTGCTGCAGCAGCCCCTGTTGGCGCAGCTGTGCCCAAAAATGTATTTATCCAAAGTTAAATTACATGAATAAAATGTATGAAAATTGATCAATATTCATTAGAAACAGTAGCCTATAATTGACCGATCCCAGGCCCCGTCAACGTTCGGCTACATCACAATGGAGCAAACAGGGGTCTGCCTGCACCTCGGACAACTTTCACCTCAGGCAGCCGTCAAACCAGGCATTTTGGGTTTCTGACGATTGTAGCACGATGTGACATGTAACAGACACTCAATATGCCGACCGTGTTAAAGGCGTTTTTTCAATTCAATTTCCAAAACCTAAATAAGCTTTTTAATGTTTCCCAAACTAATTTAGAAAAAGATTAGTGTCTTTTTCATTGGTGATAAATCTCACAAGATAATTACAATTTACAATACAAGAATACTACATTGCATTCTCATGCCTTTTGCGGCAATACTCATTTGAAGGGCTGTAATAAAACATTTCATGCTGGATAGCGTGACTTGAATAAACCACTAACTAATGACAAACGGTAGCGATTGATAACGGTGACCTGCGACCTAACTTGGTACCCTTACTTTTGTGGGGACTGCATTAACTGAGCAGCAACAATACTTCTTACCTGCATAATATTTAAAACAGTGGACAAGTCGCTTTGTCTGTTTATACAGAGTTCAAAAAGGAGGGAAGCAAGACTTGGCTTTTAGCTAGAAATCAGAGAAAAAAGTTTTCTCTGTCCCCTCAATCCATGCTGATCATTTTTGAGAGCAGTGTTTTCCCGGGACTGGGGCAACGATGAAGCTGAGGAAAGGAGTAGCCAAATTTTACTAGTGATACCTTTTAACAACGTTGGCATTAGCTATTTGATTCAAAATGAACAATTTGGTTGAGGGCAAATATTCTCAACCAGGGTACAATGAAGTGAGGAAACTAGAGAGTAATTTGATAATGTACACAGACATTCATCGACGTTCCTTATAACGGGGAAAACTTCCAAGCACATATCTTATTAGAGGGTCATTAAAAGCCTCGGTCACATTCACTTAACTTTTCTGCTCGCACTTAAACGTTGACACGAGTCACATTCCAATCTTCCCATTAGTAAGTGTGCCGCTTTTCATCCTCCAAAAAGCACATATTTAGGGAGACAAAATGTCGATGCCAAAATAATACAAACTCGCATGCAACACATCAGTGAACGGAACCGGCACCGCTATGATTGTTGTTTTGAACTCAGGCAAGGCTGAAGTTTCCTGGCTTGTTGTCCGACCTAGCAACAGTAACAATGGGAGGCGGGGCATGGGATCGGTCAATTGTAACATAAAGCCATGAATGACAGCAACATTTTGTCATTCTATTACTACAATGATTGGTGTCTTCTTCCACGGCAGTGAAAAAAAAAAATTATTTCTATTCAGAAATGAATATTTTTCATTCAAAAATGGTTTTTCCGCCCTCTGACGCTACAATGGTTCAATAATGTAAAGCCTGCTTCCTACTTATTTTTCAGTGGTACAATCATGTCGTGTCTACATGTTACTTGTTTTTCTTTTTTAATCATAGTTAACATTCTTTGCAAAATAACAACTTCAAGGCTATTTAATTGGTTAAGTGGACTTTTTTGGTTGGGCGACTGGTCACAGGTTTTCCAAGAGAAGGTGTGGAAGATCACAGTCAACAGAGGAAAAATACAGCCAAAGGTATAGGATACAAATGGATACATAAATGATTCAACTGTTTATGTTTTCAGTAACAGCTAATAATTTTACTGAACAAATATGGATCAAAGCTACAGAATTATATTTTCAATGGCTCACCTGATTATGTTTTCAAATCAACTAAACAGAAGCCAGCTTACTAGTCAAAGCTACAGAAGCCCGCTGCTTCACGTAGATCCTTCACACCTCCCCTCCCCGGGTGCAGTTCCAGGCTAGATCCCTTTCTACTGAGATCTTGGTCTGGGCTCCCCCAGGTTGTGAATTCCGCCTTCTGCTTCCCGATGTCTTCTTTTCAAAGCCCACCGATCACAGAAGCACCACTCGCCTATTAACGTATTCACTTTTGGCTTGTGATGGTCTGTCTGTACAGTGAGCTGAGCGCGGCGGCCCCCCCAGGTCTTTCTGCCATCTGCGACCCAGCCAGCCAGTGACCCAGTAAATAGTGATCCCCGAGTGGTTAACAGCCACCCACGTGGGAACCGACGATCTGATACCTACCCCACTTCCCTATAGAATAGAATAGATACTTTGACTGTTTTAACCAGCCTTGCCTGTTCGTCTCCAACGCTCTCCTGTTAGGTGTGGGCTGTCACCCACGTACCACGTGTTGCCTTCAACTTACATGTGACAGACATGCCGACTAGACGGTACCACGGCAGTATGTCAATTTTATACTCCACTGGACACAGGGGCCCAATCCCCTACCCTATGTGTGTCTGAGCTGCTCATGCATGTGTGAATTGAATGGCTTGTATGTGTGAGTGTGTCTGTGTGTGAACTGCTTGTATGCGTGTGTGTGTGTATGTGTGTGTGCCTGTGTGCGTGCGTGTAACTGCTGCATACATAATCTGGTTATTGATTTACTGATGAACATGATGAGAAATATTGAAATATAATCTTCAGCAGATGTACCTAAACTGAGTTGTATATTTCCATTATTTTGAATATTTTACACCAGTTCGTGGTACTGTTTTGCTGCTTCATGTATTATGTGCTAGCTACGTAGCTAGCTAAGTAGCATATACTACGTCCATGTGCACACTTTCAGCATGGTAGAAATTCAGCCCAAAAAACTGCTTAGCTAATCATTTATGTATCATTGCATGCGCATTCATAATTCTTTCATTCTTGTAGGGGACATCAGGTCTCCTTTGACGCAAAAAATACCTTGAAGGACATTAATACATTCAATTTACCACACTACAAAGACAAGATATTTAATGTACAAACTGATAAACTTCATTGTATTTTTGGGTGGAAATATTCACTCATTTGAATTTGATGCCTGCAACACGTTCCAAAAAAGATTGCACAATGGCAACAAAAGACTGGGAAAGTTGAGGAATGCTCAAAAAGCACAAAGTTGGAACATTCAACAGCAGTAGGCAGTGAGCAGGTTAATTCGAAACAGGTGAGTGTCATGATTAGGTGTAAAAGAAGCATCCCCAAAATGCTGAGTCGATCACAAGCAAGGATGGGGCTAGATTCAACACTTTGTGAACGACTGCGTGAGCAAATAGTCCAACAGTTTAAGAACAACGTTTCTCAGCGTGCAATTGCAAGTAATTTAGGTATTTCATCATATACAGTCCATAATATCATCAAAAGATTCAGAGAATCTGGAGAAATCTCTACATGTAAGCAGCAAGGCCGAAAACCAACTCTGAATGCCTATGACCGTCGGTCCCTCAGGCATCATTCTTTGAAGGATATTACCATGTGAGCTCAGGACCACTTCGGAAAACCATTGCCAGTTAACAGTTAATCGATACATCTACAAGTGCAAGTTACAACTCTGCCACGCAAAGCGAAAGCCATACTGTATATCAACAACACCAAGAAACGCATCGGGCTTCTCTGGGCTCAAGCTCATCTGAAGATGGACTGATGCAAAATGGAAAAGTGCGATGTAGTCTGACGAGTCCACATTCAAATTGTTTTCGGAAATCATGGACGTCGTGTCCTCCGGGCTAAAGAGGAAAAGGACCATCCAGATTGTTCTCAACGCAAAGTTCAAAAACCAGCATCTGTGATGGTATGGGGATATGTTAATGACTATGGCATGGGTAACTTGCGCATCTGTGAAGGCATCTTTAATGCTGCGAAGTACATATGCTGCCATTCAAGCAACATCTTTTTCAGGGATGTCCCTGCTCATTTCAGCAAGATGATGCCAAGCCACATTCTGCACACGCTACAACAGCGTGGCTTTGTACTAAAAGAGTGTGGGTAATAGACTGGTCTGCCTGCGGTCCAGATCTGCCTCCCATTGAAAATGTGTGGCCCATTTTGAAGCGCAAAATACAAGAACGGAGACACTGGACCGTTGGGCAACTGAAGTCGTATATCAAGCAAGAATGGGAAAGAATTCCTCCTTCAAAGCTTCTGCAATTAGTGCCCTCAGTTCCCAAACGCTTATTGAGTATTGTTAAAAGAAAAGGTCAAGTACATAAACATGCCTCTGTCCCAGCTTTTATAGAATGTATTGCAGGCATCAAATTCAAAATGAGTGAATATTCCCAAAAAAACAATAAAGTTTATCAGTTTGAAAATTAAATATCTTCTCTATGTAGTGTATTCAATTGAATATAGGTCGAAAAGGATTTGAAAATTGTATTCTGTTTTTATTCATGTTTTACACAATGTCCTGACAGCTGACAGCTAAACTGTCCCTCAGTGATTACCATCAGAATCCTTCCTGCCTCACTCAGTGCTCTTTTTCCTTAAATTAGGAAATTGCTTGAAAATGAGCAGAACCAAGTCCCACTGTCCCTAGAGAAGGACAGAAAAAGTGTATTTTAAAAGACTTAAAATTATCATACACCTCTGAAATCTCAGTTATAATATTGTTAAGTCTTTCATGCATAGAAACAAAAGCATTATTTGTATTATGTACGAACATGAAATTTTAATAAATTTGATCAATTACCTCCCTTACGACCATAGAAGGTGCTTGCTATGATTCCCACCATTTTGCAAAGACAGAACATGTGATCTGTTGGCCACACCCCCTTTTGTGAGACTCTTGACAGTACATTAGGACTCAAACAGGCTACATGCACGGTATTTAAAATAGAGGCCTCAGTGCCATGTCCCCCACAGTGGACAAAAATGAATCACCAGGTCTTAGGGGGATATGAAATAAAATCAGCACTTTTTTGGCTTTTTCACCGTGCAGCATCTATTTCTCTTGTCGTGCTCTTGTTTTAAGAGTGGATATTCGAGATATTGTTTACTTTTGTTTACTTTTGCACACCACAGTCAGCGGCCAAGCACACTAAAGTAGAGTCCCACCCGCCGGTAGACCATGTTTTATCGATTGAGCGTTTCTTTGCGCACCAATAACATCATTCCTGCCGGAAACTCACACACCAAATGTTTGCGACAAATTGCAAATGAACCTGTCTAGGGTGTTTGCGACAAATTGCAAATGAACCTATCAATCGACAGACAAAAATATCATTGGCCAAAATGATGATTACTTTTTGTGGATGGTACAATAAAAATTCATCCGCAATTAGAAAAAATAGGTCAAAGTTCAGTTTGGACCTTTAACACTGTTTACTTTGTCTCCATTGTGTGTACCCTGATGAACATGTCATGCAAAATAGACCAGTTGTCCCCAAAAGTTCACATAACTGAAATTGTAGGCTTTATTGATGAGAATATTAGACCTTTTTGAAGCATTTTTTCAGACTTTTGCCTTTACTTCATCCTTCATTTGCAAATGATAGGCCAAAATTTGGTTTTAATCCCAATTTACCTAAATGAGGATATGTAATCAGGACATGTGATAACTTGCTTCTTGCAAGTTAATCAGACATACCCAAAAGAATCAAAATAACATACTTTTTGCTTTGTTTCCACTGGTTTTCGAGATATGCCAGTATTGCGTTCTTATAATGTCACAATCATATTATTTACCATAATTCTGTAAATAATGGCCTTATTTTAAATCCTTGTATGCTTTTATATTTTATGTATCAAGGTATATGTCATTGTAATGCAAATCATGGACTTTACATTATCTTGTAGCTGCAACTGATTTCAAAAAGAGCAATGATCAGTTTTGAGTGATTGCTTTAAGTTTATTAACTTCTTTAACTTCCACCCCGGACCAATAACCCTGGGCCAAGAACCTTCGGCTCTGTGCAACAACAAGTGGTTTTGAAAGCAGATACCGCGAAAAATATTTTGGAATACCACACTTAAATGAACAATAAGGCAAAACCACTCATTAAGGTTTAGGCCAGTCCAAAGCACATCGTCAAATCTGAAAATCAATATTCAAACATTGTATGTCCAGACATAGACATGACAAAATAAGGAAGTGAACTTCCCCCAAAGCAGGAGATGTCATGGTTTGTGAGGTGTTTGTTTGCAAATGAGCTACCATTAATTAACTATTCGGTTTTCAGTGGATTTAAAATCTGTAATCGTTCAAACGCGAATGAGAGACAGAGTTATGGAATAAGCGCAATGCTCAGATATAGCAAATGTGAATCTGCAACCACTAAGGTGCAAACGGAAATTATATTTGTTTGGTAGTAAACAAAGCTGTTGAGAACCGCGCACCTCCCCCTTGCAAGTGTCTGTTCTGCTACTGGCGTGCGCCCTAGCCTGAGCTTGAGAAGCATATGCTCAAGAGTTTGTAGTGATAAGCTCAAGCGAAAATAGCCAGTAGTCTTACTGTTTAAAGCTTGCGCAGTGACTTCACCACTCATTCGCGTTTGAACAAACCTTTGCGGATTTTAAATCCACAGAAAGCCGAGTAGTTCACAACCTACTACGTAGTTGTTTGTTTGGAAACAACCTATATTCACAAATATTCATTCAGTACCTCAACATTACCAAATGGAGTAAGTTAGCTAAATAACGACGTTCACCAAGAAATGAGAGTAACAAGCTTATCAATATAACCAAGTTTGAAAATGATACAACTGCGCATGCAAACTAGAAGTCATTGTCATATAGCCTTATACAGGCCATGAGATGAGTCCATTAATCTTGCCTAGAAAACCGATTCTGTGACCCACCTCAGGGAAAGAGATGGAAATGGGCTTTTCTGACTGAAATCAATGCACTGAAAATGATGGTGAAGTTTCCCACTCGCTAAAATTGGTCAAACATTGTCAAATGACCTAATTACATAACAGGCCTCATTAGTTTGGAGTCTGGCCAAATTCATGTACTATCTTGGAAACCAAGCCCCAGAGGCCCCAAAAATCAATGGAAACTAGGGCTGGGCGGTAAACTGTTTGAACCGGTATACCGGTAATTTTTATTTTTATGATATGAATTTTTCATTTACCGCCATACCGCGTGTGCGCATTGTGTCGTCAACCAGGAGCGGCAGAACGTTGCACAGTGGTAGATTGAGCGGGGGGGCTGTTTTGCGGTGTTCCACCAAACAAGCCAACTCTGCAGGAGAGCGTGGTAGTGGCCGAAACTAGGTGGTAGGACAGCAAGTTGAGCGGCATGGACGGAGAAAATGACACAGTCACAGAACTCATTCCGAAAAAGGGAGCCGTGTCTGTTGTTAGGAAATACTTCGGTTTTAAAAAATCTGACGCGGATCAAACACGCATAATCTGTAAGTGTTGTCGAGCTAATGTTTTAGCCGCAGGAGGCAACACGAGCAACTTGCTTTACCACCTCCGCCACAATCATATCCTGGAATATGAAGATTGCATGAAAGTAAAATCTGAATCTTCTCCCCAATCTCTGCGTAACGTTGGCACTGCAGCACAAAACACTACACAGATGTCCCTTGTAGGCGCATTTGCTAAAGGGACCGTCTACGACAAGAAAAGCAAACGGTGGAATGATATTACCAACTCCATCACACTCCACTTAGCCAAAGACATGGTACCGATTAGTACTGTTGAGAAATACGGCTTCCGGGAGATGATTAAAACGCTGGAACCACGATATGTTTTTACCAAGCTGGCAAGCTGCTAGCTTTCAAAAGCAACAGTTGGGAAAGGGTCAGAGAGTTCGCTGAGAAGTGGGCACGGTTGGATTGTGAAGAAAGTGTCGTCGCAACAGATGTGATCTTTCATCGCCGAGGACCTGCCACCATTCTATGGCTTCTGATTGGCAGTCTGCCACACCCGCGCCGCGGCACGTAACTTAGCGCAAAATTTAAAAAGTGCGTTATTTGGGTCCTTTCTGTCGATTGTTGATCAACTTTTTCGTTGGTAAGATTGCAGATTCATATTCTGCATGCCTCAGTCTACTACATTCACTGCTGTCCCCCTTTTTCCCTGAGGTGGGTCACGGAACTGAACGATAGAGTGACTCATCTCATGGCCTAAGAATTGTAAACCCGGTTCACGGCCAAAACAAAATCGATATATATCCAGTATCGCCATTCAGCTAAAAAATATTGAGATATGACTTTTAGTCCATATTGCCCAGCCCTATGTCATATGGGTCAACAATATCAGGATTTTTATAATCTGAATTTTTAAAATGCTGATTTTAATGCTTTATCAGGATTTTCTAATTGTTTTATTTATTTCTTGTGATAATTTAGATCTGGACTTAGGGCCTTTCATCTAAGTAATTGGTAACTCATGATTATAACCCTGGCATGTTGGTAAAAGCATCAAGCCAGTTTAATCAAAGTTATGGCCTTCACAGTGCTATGGGCAACCAAACATGCACAGTCTCATCCCAACAGGCAATACAGTAATGCTTCCTGACCATGTACAACAAAAAAAGGCTTTAGGCATAATCATTTGATGCCATTGTTTAAACAAACCATACCCCTTAACCCCTAATCCTAACTGCAAATGTCAAATATTGATACCAAAAGCCACCTTTTTGTCGTATCATGACATTTGTGCTGGTTATATAACTATATAACTAGTCAGGATGAGACTGTGTTGACCAAACAGGCAAAAATGTTATGAGCAAAAACCACCTACCTCGGGTATTGAATGTCCTGCGCCTCAGTTGATTAATTGGCATCATCTTGATCAAGTTTCCTCAGATGATAAACCACAAAAGGTCTACAAGCTGCCACTTCGTGGAAGTATAATCGTTGACAAAAGAATTCGCCTGAAACGAGACAAGTCCTCTGGTTTTATCGTAAATCGTGACCTAAGAAAAGCAGGATGATCAACATTGAGTTCTTCGAATAATCTGTTGCTTTTGTTATGAATAAATATCCCCTTTTTCTTATGCTGTTTGCACTCATGGGTACCGTTCAAAAAGTTTTTTTTGATAACATGTCCTGTAACTGGCTTTAGACGGTCATTTGCAGTTTGCAAAATTTGCTGAAGGATCCACTGGCACATGGTGAAAACGCAACACCCGTATTCACTAACCAAGAAGAATTTTAATACGAACAGAAAAAGAATTTAATTGTCCATAACACTGTAAAGTTTCATCACAGTATCTCATCAAATGTTTCCGATATGCCATTGTGAATGCACTGACCCTCCACAAACTGTCAATAGAGAGTGTGTCCTCCCTGTGCTTGCACACGTGCGTAAACGGCAAGGTATTGATTCACACTAACGTTGCACAGTTGCTTAGGGAATGTTCCTCCACTCTTCCGGTAGTGCTGCTGTCAAATCGGCAACAATGCATGGTTGACTTTGACGCCGGTGCACACGATGACCCAATTCATCCCACATGTGTTCAATGGGGTTAAGATCGGGTTAAATGGATGGCCACCGAAGGACATCAATCCCTGCTCGTTGGAGAAAGTCTCTCGTGAGGCGTGGAGTATGGGGATGGGCGTTGTCGTGTGGAACGTGAACGGTAACCGCTGTTGTCCATGGTTGCTCAATAGTGGTTGGAGAACTAGTCTTAAAATCTCATCCACATATTGCTGTGCCTCCACGAATCACAACAATTTCACCCTGAAATCTCACATTAATGGCAGCCCAGCCCATGACACAACCCCCACTAAATCAATTTCTCTCCATTACACACCTGTCTTGATGACATTTATAGGGAGGTTGTGAGCGATTCCTGTCTGTTGGTAGCAATGTGCCAGTCTGTTGATGGTGGATGTACTGACCCTGAACCAGTGGGCAACCTCTTTTTGAGATGTTCCCACAAGCAGCATCCCCAAAGCTCACCCCCTCTGCTGTTCTGTAACTAATGTAATGACATTGATGCTGATGGGGATGAACCACTGTCCCTTTCCGGCATTCAATGTCTTGCTTTGCACTTGCATGTCATTCAAGTGATGCATTCAACCTGGCTGCTGCTAATGACATGACAAAGTTGCGTTTTGGAGAAGTGATCCCCTGACAGACACACAAACTGGGTTCGAACCTGGACTTGCACAAATTCCAGCTTTATCCTTCATACCACTATATTTCTACTGTGGTCATTTTGATGGCTTTAAAAAATCAGCAAAAATTTAAAAATTATATGCAGGGGGGATAATAATAACCAACTCTACAAAAAAATAACAAAATTTCAATCATGAGCAATCATATATTACTCATAACAGGGAAAACTCACCATGTCACAGACTAATGTCTGTAAGCAAGATCTTAAATTCAATTATGCCGCCATGTGTGAGGTGGCCCTTGAAAGTTTTCAAATTGTGCTTAAAAACCAGTGACGTCCATGGCTAATCACATAATAATGCAGTTCAGGAAACAACAATGGTGCTGAATGGGAAAAGTCTGTACCATGCACATCAGTCTTTTGGAAGTTTCAGACCAGCATCTGTCTGTGTGAACTAAAAGAATTTGATTTTCCTGTTATATGAGAGACAGGGCTGATAGCCTAACACACATACTGTTCTATACAAAAAAAAAGGAAAATCCCTGCACACTGATCACCATAGTAGAGCTTTATTGGGAGCGAACAACGCGTTTCACACTGGCTTCGTCAGGTTTGCTCTTAAAGAGCACTGTGTGTTCGCTGGCTTGATAGCAAATAAGTGCAAGCTGCAAGATATCGTTAACGCACGTTGTGATATTATTCATGGCTCCTTCCTATTTCTGTGCTATTATTAGCTGGTTAGCAGGCGAACATGCAGTGCACAGAACGTGTTTGAAACGGGTTGAACTTGAGCATTGAAATTGCCATCACTGCAGATAACTTCACTCATAGCTAACTAACGTTAACTATTAAACTAACTTACTCAATGAGTATGGAAATGTTACCTGTGCTGGCTTAGCAAGGACGGCAGCTATAGTCTTAAAAATGTGTTCTGTGGCTAGCATTGGCATTGTAGCAACCATTACGTAACATTCAATGTAATGTATTGGTAATGACTGCACTATTCTCCCAAACTGAACTCAATATGTTCCAATCAACTTGCCTCCTTAATTGACTCTGGCAAAACAAGATTAGGCAGGTCAAAGCCTTTATATATTATTGCGATGCTAATTTCTCCCATTATGCGGCACTAACATTGCTCGCCTATTCATGTTTGTACGAGATTCAAGGTCAGTTGTGCCACTACCTCGCTAAAAACACCAGACATTGTCCGCTAACCTTTCAAGACACAGTTACAAAGCATATTTCTTGAATAAACTAACCATGCTTGAAAACTGATTAAGTTGACTATAACCACGACCTGGCAGTTAGCTTTTAGCCGGACAGCTAATCGGCTAGTGTCATTATAGCAGAGTGATTGTCCAGCTAACTCTACTAGCCGTCATGGTAGCAGTGATTGACCAACCCTAACGCTACTATATTAGCAATCGTCAACCCTTCCAAGCTATGGCAACAGGCATATATTATGGTGGACCAACGGCTGCTAGTCAGCATTAGCGACTGGCTATTCATAGTGTTTTTAGCCTTATGTTAGCCAACCTTAACATTAGCTTTTAACAGTGTTTTAAGCATAGCTATGGTCTTAAATAGGTCAAATACCTCTGAATAACGCCAACAGGCTCTTCTCTTAATTTGGCAGGCACAACACTGCGAAGGCGTATTGCTGCTCCCCTGTGCTTAAACTACTGAATCAGCACAAAAATGGCTTGATTTACTTGGACCCCAAACATGACATTTGAAATTAAATATCTTAAAACTAAAAAAATATATCTCTAAACTCTGTTCAGATCCAACGTACTTCAGAACAAGCCAAATTTTTTAAAGTTTGAACAGAATCAATAGCTTAAATGGAGTAGGAGGAGTTAGTCCGCCAAATTTAGGCGAGAGACGAAAAAGAAGAAGAAGAGGTAAGAGAATAGAGTGTGCTGTTTCACTGAAGCAAGCAAACAATTACAGTGAAATTCACGTGCGGCTTCTACCTCTATGTCAAAGTTGATTTAGTGACATTTGTCCAAACTTGCATGTTTTATGGATTAAAAACAATGACAAGTTTTTATTTCTGGACCGGTACCAAGGCAAGAGCATCAGTTTTAACATATTTTGAAAGATCTGAACTATGCTATACAACTGCTCCTATGGGACTGCATAGTCAGGATAAGGGTTGTTATGACACATTTTTAAATGCTATTTTCACTGTTGAATTTGCATGATAAAATGGCTTACACAGTTAGAAAACAGAGTCATCTAAATTTTGAACAATGTATTGTTCTACAACGAAGCACAATACTTGACAGTTTAAAAAGGCAATAATAGCAAGCAGCCAGCCCTCAGGCTAATGCACGTCAGAGGGGTAAAATGTCAAATCCAAAAGGCTAAATTGCAATGTTCAAAGGCAAATCTAAGCCATCATAAGCTGACCAAGTTCAAAAATGGTTGCTGATCCTGAATTCTTTGTTGCCAGTTTTCCTTTCCTTCCTTGTTGGGCCACCTTTAGCTTTGATCATAGCACACATTCCTTTTCATATTGTTTCACCAATATTATACAATGTTAGAACATTAATTTCCAACCAGATTTGCATTCAGTTTTGGCCGTGATACTGTACTAATGATAAGGTGAGTCAAACGCCTTAAATCCTTTTCCAGCACATCCCAGACTTTCCATTGGTTAAGGTCTCTGTGGTGGCCAATTCACGTGTGAAAATGATTCCTCATGCTCGCTGAACCACTCTCTCAAAATTTCAGCCCAATGAATCTTGGCATTGTCATCTTGGTATATGACTATGACTATGCCATCAATGATGAAAAAGTCCATTCGGTAATCAGCTGAATTCATTCTATTACTGCAGAGCAGAGCCTGGACCTGACAAGTTGAAGCTACCCCAGATCATTAAACTGCCTCCAGGGGCTTGTACAGTGGGTACTATGCATGATGGGTGCATCACTTCATGGGCTTCCTCTCTTCTGCTCATGTGCCCATCACTCTCGAATAGGGTAAATTTGGACATATTAGACCACAAGACTTTTTCCATTACTCCTCAGTCCAATGTTTATGCTCCGTTGCAAACTGAACCTTTTTATTTTCCCAATCAAGCTCACTAGCAAATGGCGTTTCGTGGCCACACAGCTGTTTAGTCCCAATCCTCTGAGCTCTTTTGCCTGAGATTGCAAAGCTAGCAGCACTAATGCCAGTGACAGCCGGTAATACAAATCATACAAAAACATGATTACTTGCTTATGCTACCACTTCAACCCATTACACTAAAGAGTTGTAAATATACAACTTTTAACGTTTTATATCATTGTCACAACATTTTCAATCAAAATACCTGAGGAGATGAGTATATATCATCCAACCTTCAACTTCTGCTCTCACAGGAATCCATTATTTTAATTTCAAGATTACCTGTTTAATAACTTCACAATTTTGTGGTGAAATTCCGCCTGTTTTTGACATCAGTAAAAAGAAATTGTGTGCCTCATCAAACATAAATGCCAGAAATATGGGTTAAGGCTTTCCTAAAGCTAGATAACTGCAAACTCAAACTGAGTTTGAAATTCAAACTCCAAATTTGACTTTTTGCTGATGAGAAACAACATATATGAAGGAAATGACACATTTCTGGAGTAAAAGGAGATGATCAGAAAATATTTTTGGGTGGGTTGAAAACTCTAAAGCCATTTTTCAAAAACACGAGGATAAACCCATTTTTTGCCTATTTTTTATTATCAAGTATCGTACAAAGCTCCATACCTCAAACTTTAGAAAGGTTAGGAATATGCTTCAAAGCTTTCTTAAAACTGGGAAAGTGCACCTCTATCACTAAATAGTCCATTTCAACCAAAGTCCAGTTTGCAATATTTAGTTTCATCAGTGTCTGCAAGTAAAATGTAAAAAGCCTAAAAAATAGCAAAATAAATTCAGGTTGCAGGATTTTTCCTTGATGAGGTACTGCAGCTATGGATAAAACTGCACTCTTTTAGGGTACCTGTACAAGCTGATGACCTATACAAAAATTATACCAAAATCTATAACTTTTCAGATTCTGTATTTTTTTTGTTTCAGGCAAGTTGGTTTCATTACCAAGCCTCCACATCATACCGAAACGGGCAATGTTTGACAAAACAAGGTGATCTATAAAAAACAGAATTACCAGATATGAGACCGGTTCCTGGGAAACGAGTCAAGGTCCGGGAGCTATGGAATAATAGTTCAGTTTATTGCTGTTCAAATTCTTGAAGCAAGTTTGAAGAAGCAAGATAAAAGAACACAAAGTGCCAACTCTTTCCTGCATGCACAAGCATTTATACCCTTTCAGACCCATCTGGAGAAGGTGTGGTGAGAAGAATGTGGCTCAGTAGCTCTCCCCTTCTCAAATTTTTCATCTCCTAAATGGTATGTTGTGCCATATCTACGATGGTGTGACTTAGTTAAAAAACTCTTCCAGCCCACAGGTAAATTGGTGAAATGTCACCTGTTCTTCCCATAAATTCTAAAAAGCTGTTCCTCTCATCAAATACAAATGCCAAAAATATGGTTCAAAGGTTTTCTGAAGCTACAGAACTGCATTTTTTTGACCAAATAGTCACTTTTTATCAAACTCCAGTAGCTAACACACATTTCAACAAAAAAACAAGAGTGAAAATTCCAATTTCAAACTTTTTGTTAATAAGCAACAACAGATATGGAAGATATAACACTTTTCGGGAGTACAAACATGTTCAGAAAAAATTTTCAGAAAAACATTAGGTTGAAATTTCTAGCCATTCAAATTCTAGCGCAGGTTTTTGAAAACATGGAGGAAAATCCATATTTACCTATATATATATATATATATATATATATATATATATATATATATATATATATATATATATATATAAATATATATATATATATATATATATATATATATATATATATAATTATTTTTTTAAATCAAGTATGTTACAAAGCCCAGTATCTCAAACATTATAAAGGTTAAACATGGTTTAAAGCTTTTCTTTGACACTGGGGAAACGCAACATCACCACTAAATAGTCCATTTCAACCAAAGTCCAATTTCTGATATTTAGTTTTTTACATAAAATGTAAAAAGCATGAAAATTGCCGCATACATTCAGGTTGCAGGATTTTTTCTTGATCTGGCACAGCAAATATGGATAAAATTACACTTCTTTGGGGTACCTGTATGAGCTGATGACCTATCCAAAAAATTTCTTCAAAATCTTTCACATTTCAGATTCTAAAAGTTTTTTTTTTTTCCCCAAGTCAAGTCTCATATTGTTTGGTTACCAAGCTGCCACATCATTCCAATACAGGCAGTTTCAGATGCCAAGGCAGCATATAAAAACCACAGAATTACCAGATGTTAGAGCAATTCCAGGGAAAAGAGTCAAAGTCTCGGTGCTAGTGACTGATACTTTTGGTTATTGCAATACTAAGTTCAAATTCCTAAAGCAAATTAGTTGAAGCAAGAAATTAGAACAGGGAGAGAGTGTAAGCTCTTTCATGCTTGCAAAAGCAATTATACCCTTTCAGACCAATCCCAGGAAGGATGGCTGGTGCTTTGGAGTCACCATTACAGGTTCTTCGTAGACGCTCTTATCCAGAGCGAAGAAAGAAAGAATCTTATCCACCAGTGCAGAATGTTGTTCGGCAGCTCTCCCCTTCAAATTGAAATCTTCTTTATGGTATTATGTGCCATGTCTATCATCATGTTCTTTTGCAAATATCTTCCAGCCCAAGGGTAAAGTGGTGAAATTCCACCCGTGTTTGACATCAAAAACAAGAAACTGTGCATATCATCAAATATAAAAGTCAGAAATGTGGCCTCCGGCTTTCCTGAAGCTATAAAACGGCATATTTTTCTCAAAAGAGAGAACTGCATTTTTTCTGACCAAACAGTCATTTTGTTGTGTTCCGTGGTCCTGGCCAAGGTATTGTTTATGGTTTTAACAGTTTCATGTGCCAGGTTCCATAGCTCAGTCGTAATTCATATCTCAGTTTTAACAGTTTCTTGTATCAGGATCAAGTATTTCATTATTCATGTTTATTGTTCATGTTTTTACTTTTCCGTGTTTTGTTTTTTGCCAGGTCTGCCCAGCCACTCGACCGCTTGTCGCGTTCCGCCCCATGCCTTCGTTGTTGCACATTTCAGAGCTCTGGTTGGCTTTGGTATTTCCCCCTTCCTTCTATGCTGTGCTGGATTCAGGGCTGTCTCAGCTTAATTGACAATCAACTGTTTTTAAGTTACTAACATTTACTAACATTCACAGGGGGGTGTAATTCTTAGACAGGCACATTACTAATACTAATAATTTAGACAGAGAGTTTATTGTCATGATTCCTGCTTTGCTATTTCAAGATCTTGCTGTGCTTTTCTGTTCTTAGAAACATTCATGCTTCCTTCAATCTGCATACTTCATTGTTACTTAAGCTGAGCACGCTCATTCTCTTAATGAGCAAGGCATGTCAACCAATCTTTGTTCATGTCCAATGATCTTGCCTTGCCCATTGTTTCATCTCCAGGTGTAGCCCCTCATGTGTCCTGATTTCTGTTCCTTTATCTAGAGGCGGTGGAAGTTGGCTGGCAGACAGAGTCTCAAGTTCATGTTTGTCAGTGCTTTTCATGAGTGCAGTTCTTGTATATAGTAGCCTTCATGAATCTTGTCATTGCTAAATCTTGTTTTGAAATCCTGATATCATTATTCTTTTCTGATTATGGTTTATCTGCCAGGAGTTTCCAGTGGCTGTTGTTTTTTATCTTAGTTCTTTGCTCTGTGAAGCTTTCTTTAGTTTGAATTTTTGCAACCCTTTGGGCCAAGTTTTTTTTGTTGGCCCTTGTGCCTGATTATCTTTCTTTCTTTCAACACTCTCCTGGTGTCTAACTGGTCTCGCATCACATTTTTAATCAGCCTTCAGAGGCTAACACATATTTTAAACAAATTGAGTGCAAAAAATGTTTAAAAATCGAGAATTCAAATTCCAAATTTATTTTTGGTGTTGATGAGCGACAACAGAAATAGATGAAACCTTTCTGGAGCAGAGATGCCAAGTCTCACGCAGTCGGCGTAGGTCTTAGGCTTTTTTTTAGGCTTATTCACCGTAGTCCGCAATTATTCATTGAATGCTTAATGAAATTCTCACACAGAATTAAAATCCTTGTGCACTGAAGTTTCCGTTTCACTTGCGTAAAGGTGCACCTCCTCATCACAAGTAACATGGAAAGCGATTATGACTCCGGACTTCACGTTCCTTGTCATTAGTAGGGAAATCCACCGCAATGCAGGTGAAACTGATTTACTTGATGCACAATTCCATGACTTAAATTCCACGATTGAATTTCTTCAGAGCTCTTTGATAGAATAATTGCTGACTACGGGACTGAAACGTGAACGACACACAGAGGAGAGACTCAAGCCTAATGTGTAAGCCTTAGCATCTCTGCTGGAGTACAAACATGTTCAGAAAATGCATTCGGTAAGACAGCTGGATGGGATTTCCACCCATTCAAGTTCTAGTACAGTTTTTCAAAAATATGGAGAAAAATCTTTTTTTTTTTTTTTTTTTTTTAAATCAAGTACGGTGATTTTGATTGATTTTGCCCAGCATTTTGAGCATTATAAAGGTTAGGAGCATGTTTCAAAGTTTTTTTTTTTTTTTTTTTTTTTTAAACTCTGGAAGTGCACCTTCATCATTAAATAGTCAATTTCAACACAAGTCCAATTGAAGCACTGATTACTAAAACCCCTCAAGTCAAGTGTGACGTATGGGGTTTTAGTGATATTTTGTTTGGACAATGTATGTGCTATACGTAAAATGTGAAGTTCACAAAAACTGTGCATATATTCAGGTTGCAGGATTTTTTGCTTGATTTGGCAGAGCAAATATGGATAACATTTCATTTCTTTAGGGTACCCGTATGAGCTGACAACCTGTAGGCCTACAATAAATTGAATCAAAATCTCTGACCTTTCAGTTTCTATGCTTTTTTCCCCCCCCAGGCAGGTCTCTTATGGTTTGGTTGCCAAACTGCCACATCGTGCCAAAACAGGCAATGTTTTAGATCAAAAGGTGGTATATAAAAAAACAGAATTGCCAGATGTTAGAATGGGTCTTGGGAAAAGAGTCAAAGTCTGGGTGCAAGTGAGTAATACTTCCATTTATTGCAACAGTAAGTTCAAATTCATGAAGCAAGTTAGTAGAAGCAAGAAATTAGAAGAGAGAGAGAAAGTGTAAGCTCTTTAATGCACAAGCAATTACACCCTTTCAGACTAATCCCAGGAATGATTAAAAGATTCTTTGTCCCTGGACTTTTAATCCCCGGACTTTTGGTCCCCAAAGGCTTTTCGTCAATGGACTCTTTGTCCCCGAGCACTTTAAGTCCCCAGATTTTTTGTTCCATAATGATAAAAAATGCCCCACCATTAATGACACATGGATTGACAGAAGGAGGATGGACAGATAGCCCTGATATTAAGGTTAGGGATAGGGATAGAGTTATAATGCAGGAAGTGGGCAAAGCATTATTGGGGACGCACAATCCGGGGACAAAAAGTCCACATGGACAAAAATTCATAGGGGACAAAAAGTTCTTGGACTTAAAGTACAGGTACGAAGAGTCTTAGAGCCCCCAGGAAGGATAGCTGCTGCTATGGAGTCACCAGCAAAGAATGTGGTTCGACAGCTCTCGCCTTCAACTTTTCATCTTCTTTATTGCATTTTATGGCATGTCTATCATTGTGTTCCTTTGCAAACCTCTTCCAGCCCAAAGGTAAATTGGTGAAATTCCACCTGTTTTTGACATCAATGACAAAAAGATGTTCATCTCATCAAATATAAATGCCAGAAGAATGATTGAAGGCTTTCCTGAAGCTAAAAAACTGAATATTTTCTGAAGCAAGAGAACTGCATCTTTCTGACCAATTAGTCTTTTTTTTTCAATAAAAATTTCGCATCTCCAATCCCACCGAATCTGGAATGCCCAATAGGTTAACTATGTACAAAGCTTGCTCGTATGCGACCCCTAGCTGCCAACTCAGGATAGTGAGGACAGTTCACGGCTCTCCTCCGAAGCTCGTGCCTGTCAGCCACTGCTTCTTATACAATCATTGGTTGAATCTTCGCAAGTTCAGAACAAGGGCGGAGGATACCTGGACATAAGCAGACTTTGAATCTTCCTGACGAGCGCCTGTCTGGCCAACAGGAGGCGCTTGAGCAACGAACAAAGCTGTTTATTTATTTTCCCTTACCCGGCAGTCCCTTCCCAATTCGAATCCCTGTAGCACGATGGCCAATTGTGCGCCACGTTGAAAAGGCTGCCGACCACTGCCGGCTGGTACGACCGCAGCCCGAACCCGTGGCGTAATAGTCACTTCTGCACTGCAACACAGCGCCTTAACCGAGTGAGCTATCCGGCAGCTCCAATTAGTCATTTTTAATCAACCTTCAGTGGTTAACATGTATTTTAAACTAACTGAGTGCACAAAATGTTTCAAAGTCAAGATTTGTAATTCGTAAAATACATTCAGAAAAAAAAGGAGGTTGAAATCTCCAACCAGTCAAGTTCGAGTGCTGTTTTTTTTTTTTAAGGGGACTTAACACGCTGATCCTTCTTTTAACACACATCAGTAACGTTATATATTGGTTATCCATGCTCAACCTCTGAAAAGTTTCAAAAAAAGAAACAGGGATTTTGCCATTATCCAAGAACGTGATTTTGTGAGCGTGATTTCCTCTCTGAACAGCTCCCCCCCCGAGATCTTCATGAGATCTGGGCAAAACCTGACGTCAGGTCGTGACGTCCAATTAGTACAGACCTAGCCAGAGCCAACCACTGCGCTGGACCTGCCCACACCGGAAGCTATTCTAGCAGGCACCAACAACGGCAGATCATACTTTGCCTTAGTAGCTTCTACACTTTTGGAAATACAAAAGAAGAACCGCAAATCATTTGAGGTGCAATTCAGTCAAGATCTCAGGAAAAGATACTTGTCAGGAAAGCTACTTGTCCGTTTCCTTATTCATTTGAAGGTAACTTTTAATACTTGTTTGTAATTTGGATGCTTAGTACAACTGTTCACAGTAACAGAATTTGCTGTCTGTAAAACCTGAATTGCAAGCGTTTGTCTCTGTGGTTATGACCGCTTGGTTACCAGTTACTCCATGTTAGTTTGCATATTGTGCTAATTAAAAATGCTCCTGTTTAACGTATATGCAGTAATTCTGATCGGTATGCTTGTGTTACTTCGGTAAGCATCAATGTGGCAGTTTCATCATAGTGTTGTAGCCACTACAGTTAGTGATCGCTTCACTTATCCATGACCGGGATCATCCGGATACTTCACCAAATGTCTGAGCAAGCTCTCTACTGCTACCATGAAAGCAATGCGAACCGCAGAAGCTCTACTGGTTTACAAATGATTTCTCTGCTCTACCTTGACAAAATTTCATCCCCCATTAGAAATAGTTGGGGCTAATAAAAAGCCGAAAAAGGCGAAGATTAAATAGGTAATTCTTTCTTGTGGAAGTGATCGATTCTCTAGCTCCACATAAGCAACTTGTCCGCACTAACAGAACTTACAGTCTGCAAAACCTGCATTATATTCATAACATAGCCATGCTCTCTCTAGCTGTCGCGTACTATCCATAAAGCTGCTTTCACATCAGACATGAAACAAATTTTTCGCGTGACAGATTAGCTACATTCAAAGTCAATGCAAAGACGCAAAGACAGGCGTTATGGGCGCATTAAGCAGCTGTCAAACCGGACACGAAACTACTGTGAACTAATGAACTGTGAACTAATTTTTCACACGACAGATTAGCTACATTCAAAGTCAATGCAAAGGCGCAAATACAGACATTATAGGCGCGTTAGACAGTTTTTACACGGGACGCGAAACAAATTTTTCGCGCGATAAATTAGCTATTCTCAAAGTCAATTCAAAGATGCGAATACAGGCGTTTTGGGTGCATTAAGCAGCTTTCATACCGGAAGCGAAACGAATTTTTCACGCGACAGATTACATTTAAAGTCATGATCGCTTATCAGCTACTGTTTGTTAGTTTGCATGCTCTGCAAATTAAAAATGCTCCTGGTCAGCGTACAGTTGAACTTAAAATTATTAGCCCCCCTTAAATTTTGGAACATTTTCCCAAATATCCTCCAAATGTTTAAAGCATTGATAAAAATTGATATACACAAACAATCACCGGTGCTATTCAGATGTTTTTGGTGCATTTTGGAATATGAAATTAGTTTTAGGCTGTCTTTATATGAAATATGGTAAAAATGAGTTGGTCAAAAATATGAGCCCCCATGTGGATTCTTGGTTTTAAAACACAGTTAATTAACCAATCAGCTTTTAAACAACACCTGTGCAAACAATTGGCTTCCTAGCAACACCTGCTGTCAATTGGCTCCATTCCACAGTTTAAAAGGACTCCAAGGAACAGGGCATTTGAATGCATGAGGAGGATTACTATTTGTGACAATGCCGAAGACTAAAGAAATCAGTCTTGAACTCCGACAAAAGGTTGTGGAGGCTCATGACAAGGGCCAAGGCTACACTGCCATTTCGAAGAGGTTCACAATCTCCAGAACTGCAGTTTGGTGCATCATTGCGAAGTACAAAGAGACAAATTCGGTCAAGAACAAACCTGGTCGTGGACGCAAGTGTAAGATCACAAGAACTCTTGAAAGAAAAATTGTCAGAGATGTCCGTAAAGAGCCCCGTACATCTGCAAAGGTAATTGTTGCTGACCTGGCCTCTTCTGGAGTTTGTGTGTCAAGGCACACTGTTGTGAGGGCTCTTCATCGGGGTGGGCTTCGGGGCTATCGTCCCAGAAGAACCCCCTTACTAAAACACCGTCACATCAGAGCCCGACTAAAGTTTGCCCGTGAGTACTTGAAGAAGAAAGATGACTTTTGGAAGTCTGTGCTTTGGTCAGATGAGACGAAATTGGAGCTGTTTGGGCATATGGACATTGCCTATGTATGGCGAAGAAAGGGAGAGGCCTTCAAACCTGTGAACACAGTTCCCACAGCTAAACATGGTGGTGGCAGCATCATGCTGTGGGGCTGTTTTGCAGCCTCAGGTAAAGGCAGTCTGGTTCGGGTGCATGGCACCATGAAGAAGGAAGATTACCTAAAAATTCTGAAGGAAAACATGCAGAAGTCTGCTCGCACTTTGAGCTTAGGTCGTCGCTGGGTCTTCCAGCAAGATAACGACCCAAAGCATACATCTAAAATAGTCCAGCAATACTTCAAGGATACCAAGACCAACGTTATAGAGTGGCCTGCACAGAGCCCAGATCTCAGTCCAATAGAAAACCTGTGGCAAGTGCTGAAAAAGAACGTCCATGCACGAAAACCACGCAATTTGGGCCAGTTGGAACAGTTTGCATTGGAGGAATGGGCCAAAATTCCTCAGGAGACCTGTACCAACCTAGTGAAAAACTATTCAAAGAGGTTGTTGTCAGTTGTGGGTCAAAAAGGGTACACAATTGACTACTAATGGTCAGGGGGCTAATAATTTTGAACGTCTCACTTTTGCTATTTTTGGTTGAAACTCAGTGTGATGATAAGATATCCTAATGAAACTTGTTGGACAATGTCTTCATAGTGCATATATTTCAAGAATAAAAAACATTTGTTGTCATTGGTCATTTTCATGGAGAAATCAAGAATTATGTTAAATTTCACAAGGGGGGCTAATAATTTTGAGTTCAACTGTATATGCAGTAATTCTGATCGGTATGCTTGTGTTGCTTCGGTAAGCATCAATGTGACAGTTTCTTCATAACGTTGCCTGATTGTAGCCACTACAGTTGAAGGTAAATGGAGAGGTGGTTTATGTGTCTGCTGAACTGGGCTGCAGTTAGACCAGATGTAGATTTTGCAGAGTTTGGGGTGCGTTTTTGGGTGCTTATAAAACGATCGCTTTACTTATCCATGACCGGGGTCAGCCTGATACATCTCCAATGTCTACTACCGGTGAAAGCAATAGGGAAGCGCACAGGCTATAATGTGTCCGGTACAACAAACGATTTCTCTGCATTGCCATCGATTGAATATCAAATTTTTTCCTGTAAAAGTGATCGTTTCGCTAGCTCCACTTAAGCAACGGTTCAAGCAGACAGAACTTACGGTCTGTAAAACCTGTATTATGTTCACAACATAACCGGAGCTCTGTCTAGCTCTTGCACGCTATCCATAATGCGCCCATTTTCCGCAAGTAAAAGCTGGTCATTCTGAAGCAATAAGTAAACCATTACCACGAGCAATGGATGTTTAGCTTGGAGCTTTCGCCCCTCCGTCATATACCAGCACAGAAGCTGTTCGTTTCTCCAGGCTAACGACAGACCACAGCCATGCACACGAAACAGCAGGTCCTAATACACACCGAAGCAGTCCATAAGCTGTTGGTCCACTTTTAGCTGCTCCTCACTATCCTTGTTTCCCTCTAAACTCAGACCCGCCGTATTTCTATGGGCTCCAGTCTACACTTGGGCATGTCGACCTGTTCTACAAATCTTCTATCTATTATATATTTGAGGTCAATGTCTGTCTGTCTGTGTGTATGTACACATTTTTCTCCTACATTTCTCAAATGACTATCACCAAATTTCGTGTGAATATCCACTTGGCCACCAGGAAGGTCTTGATTTTTTAAAAACGGTCATGCACGCAAAAAAAAACAGGCAATTTCACTCCAGGTAGTGGGTAGCAGCTAGTGTGTCTATATGGGGTGGATTCTAGCTTCCCCGGCATCCTAGCTACGGAGTAGAAAAACTGCCGTTCTTGCCATAGCAAACTCTTGCCATAGCAAACTGTAGCCAATAGCAAATTCATGCTTGAGCTGCCAGACTTTCGCACTGCGTCCTCCACTTTCGCCGTTGCGTTTATTAGAGCAAGTTAATGTCATTAGATCTATACACATGTACTGTGTTATATTGCAGAATATGCCCGTCGATTCCCGTCAGTTTCACTCTGGAGCCGGACCGGGAAAGCTGTTCTGCTGCCTTGTCCCGCCTAGATCCGCCCTCCACAGAGCTGACCAGTCAGAAGAAAGTGGCCACACGGGGAGTGGGGGCCATAGCGGAAGAGCCACCCCAATGAGGCGTTTCAGGCAAAGACTACTATGGACTACAAATGGGGTTTTTTGAGGATGGCAGTATGAGTGAAATAAGTACCCTTTTTTTATTTTGAGCGATCAGGAGTACTCTAGGGGAGTCAAAGACCGAAATATAAACTTGAAAAAATAGCATATTAGGTCACCTTTAAATATAGTCCAAAATTCATGTCTTTTCGTATTTGATGAAGTATGCTACAAAGTCCAGTATCTTGAGCATTATAAAGGTTAAGATCATGTTTCAAAGCGTTTTTTAAACTGTGGAAGTGCACCTTCATCATTAAGCAGTCAATTTCAACAAAAGTCCAGTTAGTGATATTAAGTTTGGCCAACGTATGTACTGTACATCAAATGTCAAGTGCACAAAAACTGCTTCATACATTCAGGTTTCAGGATTTTTCCTTGATTTGGCACAGCACACATGGATCAAATTTCATTTCTTTGGGGTACCTGTATGAGCTGACAACTTATACAATAAATTGCATCAAAATCTCCGACCTTTCAGATTCTATACTTGTTTTTTTCCCCAGGCAAGTCTCTCATGGTTTGGTTACCAAGCTGCCACATCATGCCAAAATAGAAAATGTTTCAGAACAAATGGTGGTATACACTGTATATAAAACATAGAATTACCAGATGTTACACTGGGCCCTGGAAAAAGAGTCAAAGTCTGGGTGCTAGTGAATAATACTTTCATTTATTGCAATAGTCAGTTCAAATTCATGAAGCAAGTTAGTAGAAGCAAGAAATCAGAACAGAGAGAGAGGGCGTAAGCTCTTTAATGCATGCACAAGCAACTAACCTCTCTGATCAATCCCAGGAAGGGTTACAAGATTCTTTGTCCCCAAGGTTTTTTCAAACCTGAACTTCATCCCCGAGGACTTTTTGTCCCTAAAGACCTTCCCGAATGAAAAAAAAGTGTCACCATCAATGAAAGATGGATGGACGGGCAGAGGACCATGATATCATGGTTAGGGTTAGGGATAGGGACAGAGTTATAATGCAGGAACAGGGCAAAGCCAGTGGCGGAGCTATTGGGGGGGCGAAGACACATCCTTTTTAGTCCTGGCTAGTTCTCAATTATTTTCCTTCATTGACGCGCTTTCCAATTATCGTAATTGGCAACTAAAGACACGGTTTATCTCCATATCCGATCTAACAGCAATTAAATCATGGGTTAAATTCAGTACAGTGGCGGAACCAGAGCAGAGAATTGGGTTGCACAAAACATCGGTTTAAAACAATTGTAAATCCTGACCTGTTCTCAGTCATCTTCATGATTAACAGAAGGTTCACTTCGAAAGCGCTCCGCACTCAACAGGTGCTGCTTGTTCTCCCTGATTAGGTAAGATGACAGTCATTCATCTGGACGCGTATTTGCTGTATTTAAATCTATGTTTAATTGCTGATATTTTAAAAAAACAATCAATCCACAAAATACCGAGAAAGTCCACGTTACATTGGAAACCGAAGCTTTGGCCAATTAAAAAGTGAATAATTTTTCTGCACTGAATTTAGCCCACGATTTCATCGCTGTTAGATCGCATATGGAAAGAAACCGTGTCTTCAGTTGCCAATTATGATCATTGGAAAACGTGTCAATGAAGGAAAATGATTGAGAACTAGCCAGGACTAAAAGGCACGTGTCTTCGCTTCCCCACTAGCTCCGCCACTGGGCAAAGCATTATTGTGGACGAACAATCTGGGGACGAAGAGTCCGGGGATCAAAATTCATAAGGGACAAAAAGTCTGGGGACAAAGAGTCCTAGGGTGCTTCTCAAAGCGTAGGCTGCAGTCTTCGAAGGCTGAATTTTTAGGGGTCGTCACTCAATTCCATCCGTTGGACTGATATATGGCCTACAAAGACCATGAACATGAAGTGCTCCTTTGAAACGTTCTCTAGGCCCGGATGTTTGCGTCACGGGAAACATACGTCGCCATACTGCACTCTCAGAATAACTGAGGCAATTATGGCTGGCAAGACACATTTGTGCTTGCTGCTATTTGAGATGGAAGAGGAGTTGGAGGAAGAGTACCAGCAACGAACCCGATGCAGACAGCGGCATTTGTGGTGTAGCAATTTGTGCCGGACTGGTGGAAAGGTAATTATGTATTTTATTTGCATAATTGCATATATTTAGGTTCCTCGGTATCATGAGGCTAACTGATCTCTGGTCGCAATGTATCAGCATAGTGAATCGTCTGCATTGGGTTCATAATAGGACTACAAGTTTGGGTTAAAACCTAGTTGATCAAAGACTGATTCGTAGTCCTGAATGAGTTGGTACTTAAAATTACTCTTGTTTTATTATGAATTAAAGGGTTATACAGGCGTAGGCAACCAAAAGCAGTCAAATATAGATATAAATAGAACTTTTGCCAATATTGCTGTCACATCCAAACATCAGATTGGAAGATTTTCATTTATCCCCCTTCGCAAAACCCGTGGGGGCAAACTCTGGACCTCTTCTCCGTTGAATTATGAATTGCATTTACGCGTTGCTGATAACCGATTGGAAAAATTCAAAACGAGAGAGAAGCATCAGAGGTACAGTAATGCACTCAGTCTGAAAATATTAGGAGAGAAGCCATGTTCAGAATGGTTATTCCTACCCCGCAAACAGCGGCCATTCTAATAGTAAAGTGGTTTGCAGCTGTTGGACGATTAGGTTGATTTGACACGTATTCTACCCATGTGTATTTGGTTGGGAAGTGCAGCACACCTTTGTGCTCAGTCCTGTTATAATTTAACAAATTGGAGTTCTGAACACGTAATCAGACATTGTGGCATGCTGCAAAGAAGCATCTCTGATACTGAGCCCCTAACAGTACATTTTATTAGCTGTTATATCACAGTACATTTATTAAATGTCCCAGTTCATTTTCTTACTTGCATTATAACCATATCCAAGATGTGTAGCGAAATTACCAATGTTAAAAATTGTGCTAATTATATGTGCTCTCTCTTCATCCTGTAGATTCTCCATTACTGCCAGTTGGATGTATCTGTCCCAATCCTGGCCAGATATTTTAAGGGGTGCGACACAAAACCTGACTTCAGGCTTGGAAGACCAGCTATTGCAGCCCTCTTCCAGTAGTTGCACATGGACAGGCAGCATGGGTAGGGTCCAATGCTGGAAGTCCTTGTGCTACTGTTTTGGCTGGCTTGTGGCTCTGCATACACGGTGGTGTCAAGGGCATTCAACATACCCCTTGCCACAGTACACAGGGTAGTCCATCGTGTGGTGGAGGAAATGGTGACGCGCCTGCCCTCAGTCATCCACTTCCTGTCCACGGAGACCGAGATGGTGGCTGTGGGATGTGGTTTTGCTGGCTTGGCACAACACCGTGCTTTCACGCATGCAGCCTGTCATGTACATATCAACCCTCCAGTCAGTCCTGATGGTCACTGCTTCAACAACAGAAAGCTGTTTGCCTCTGTTGTACTGCAGGCAGTGTGTGACCATCAGGGCCAATTCATTGATATATTTGTGGGCTACCCAGCCAGCGTACATGATGCACACATTTTAAAGAACAGCCCCTTGTACACCCACCCCATATACCCCCCAGAGGGCTTGTACAGTCTTTGATATCAGATGTAATTCAATTCAATTCAATTGTTTATTTCAAACTCCAGGTTCATTGTAAATAATAAAATACAGTAAAAGAGTACAAATAACATGAAAAAGTCACTCAGAATTCATACACACCCAATTGAAAAATAAGACAAGTAACAACCACAAATACCAAATACTATGCCACCATTTCGGGATGCTAGAATGGAGTGGCAGTGTGGAGTTGACAGTGGCTGAAACTCATAAGTCAATTGTTATCGCTACCAGTAACCAGTGTGCAACTATGCTTCCCTGCAAATGCAACCTATTCTTTGGAATGTTAGAAACATGAAGATTAACTGCAATTGTAAAATAATTTAGGTTGCACAGCTGAAAAAAATCCTAGAGAAATCCTTAGTTGACTGGTAAGCTAGATAGCGGGAGGCGTGGCCCTACACAATGTGTCATCTCTGAAAACTTTTTTCATAATCACATGCTTTTACTGAATATTGGTCTTGAATATTCAGGAAATAAATTGAGGAATTATCACTCAAATGATATTTAAGATCAACAGCTTGAAACCAATTATTCGTTTAAGGGTCAGAGGTTCATTGCACGTCATTTTAAAATCCAGTCACGCCGGTGTTACTGCCAGGGGGACTTTGAGCTTTAGGAGGTCAAACAAATTGAGACCACAAAATGTTTATAAATCAAGAATTGAAATTTATATTCCATATTTGATTTTTTTTTTGATGACCAACAACCGATATAGAGTAAATATAGTAAACTTTTCTGGAGTACAAACATTTAGAAAATACAGAGAAAAGCGCACCATACTGAAAAAATCACTCAGGACTATTCCGGTAAAAAGTATAAAACTTACAAAATAAAAGAATTCATCACTTGTAACACCACCCATGTAGTGTACATGTTAAAATGTATTTGTTATAAAATTTACATTGGCCAGACCAAGAGAGCCTTAAAACAGCGCATAGCTGAACACAAGACTGCTATCCGCACAAAAAATATGGATTATGCTATCACACGTCATAACGCCGAAGTCAATCATGGGTCAGTCTCGTCTCTGAAATTCTGGGGGATTGAAAAAGTGTGGGTTTCTTCAAGGGATGGAGGGATTCAAGGGACACACTTTGAATCAAGTCGAGCCTAATGGGTTAAATGATTGCCTCAATATGACTTGTTTTCTATCATTTACGCACAGCTTCATTTTTCTATTTTGTCTTTGTATTCGCGTTATGTACAGAATGCAATTACCATTTTGTTGGTTTTTTTTTCTTCACGCTATGAAATGTTACCATGTTATTTTACCATCGCATGCGCACCTTGTACACTGACCAAAACTTCCAACGCAACACTCGGGTTTATTGCAACACATGTCATTTTGTTACGATAAATTTAACAATACAAAACAAATATTAAGATTCAAATCGAAAACACAGTTTTAGAGTCAGGAATGAAGAACAGATTTTTCCTGGTTTCAAATTCATTGCATCAGTTGAAGGTGCAATTCTGGATCACCGAAGTGGGTATCTTGTATGGCCTCCTCTGGCGTCACATGGAGCCTGGATTCTGCGATGCATGGAGTCAATCAAATGCCGAATTTCAGCCTGTGTCATGCGGTCCCCTTCCTCCTGGAGTGCTTGATGCAAGTGTCGGACTGTCCGTGCTCTTGAGCTCCTTTATAGTCCTTTTCCATCGCAGGCTTTGAGCCCATCTGGTCTACTCCTCTATGTTTAGAAAATACCTTCAGAGAAAAAGGGGTTGAAATCTCTAACAGTTCAAATTCTAGTGCAGTTTTTCAAAAACGCTGCAAAAAACTAATTTAAGTGCACCCTTATTGCTAAATAGTCAATTTAAACCAAAGCCCAGTTTCTGATATTTAATTTCAACAATTCGTGTACATTGTAAGTGTTGGCACGGGGGTCAGGAAAACGTGGACTGGACTCCGGTGCAAGGGTGGACTTAGTTGTCAAGCAACATACAGACAAAAAGGAATTAAGGTTCCTAAATGAAAGCAAACTGTAGTACTGCAAATAATAGGCTAAAAAACAGCAACACTTGTATTACAATCAGCAAACAAAAAAGGATACAAGGTTCCTCAAACATATAATAAAGTGCTGGGACTACACAGCACTAAAATCAATAGTTAGATTCATATTAGTAGATATGCTCATACGGCTACAAAGCTCAATAGCTCAGGCGCGCGGCTTAATGAGATTTAGCGAAAAGCTATTATGAAGCTCTGAATTAAATATCCACTGCTACCACTCAGCGGTAATGAGACACAAGTGGAAGTGGAAGACGGATGAGTGGAGGAGCGGTTCAGGTCTTACTGGTCCTGTGCGCTGGACCGCAGAAGGCGAGGCCTGACAATACCCCCCCAAGGCACGACTCACGGCATGCTGGATCTTTGTCCGGGAGGAACCCGCCCTGGGGTGCAGGTCAGGCTGGTCCAGACGAGCCCATTTTAACTCAGCTAGGAGCTGGGGGTCCAGGATGTCAGTGCTGTTTATGTGGTAGTTGGACGGCAACTGAATGGAATATGATGATTCACTGACCCTCCAGAGGACACGGAAAGGGCTTATGAGCTATGGGGAGAACTTTTTGCAGGGCAGGAGGAGGTGCAGGTCCCCGGTGGAGAGCCAGACCTTATCCCTCCGCTGGTACTGGGGGTAGTCCCGGCGATGTCTGCCCACCTGGATCTTCTGATGGCTGAGTGCCCTCCTCATCTCGATGTTGGCATTCTCCCATACTTTCTCCGCCTCAGAGAACCAGGCATCCATGGCGGGGACTGCTGTCTGGCTCTGGTCCAGCGGGCTTAGGGGAGGTTGCCATCCGAGCACGCACTGAATGGGGCTGAGTCCAGTGGATGCACTCTTCCAACGAGTTCTGGGCATACTCAGCCCAGGGTAGGTATTGTGAACAATCCCTCTGGCGCTGGTGGCAATAGGCCTCGAGGAACCTGCCCAAGTCCTGGATGGTTCTCTCTGCCGGCCTATTAGTCTGAGGGTGGTATCTCAAATAGAGACTCACTGAGGCCCACAGCTTCTTGAAGAAAGCTCTCAAAACACGGGATGTGAATTGTGGCCCTTGATCTGAGACTATGTCTGCCAGAAGGCAAATGTTCGGGAATTGCTAGAACATGATTTTTGCATCTTGGAATGCAGATGGTTGTGATGGGTAAGGCTCACATTTGCCAAATTTTGAAAATCAATCAATGATCAGCCCCTCCTTGTATCACCACCTTATCGTGGTGGAGGGGTTTGAGTACCTGGATGATCTTAGGTGCTATGTTGTCTGGGGCTTATTGCCCCTGGTAGGGTCTCCCTGGACAAACAGGTCTTAGATGACAGGTTAGACTAAGAGCAATTCCAAAGCCCCTGATAAGTATAAATAAAACAGGGATGTTTACGTCGCCCGGATTAGCGTCGCCGGGACCTCACCCTGGAGCCAGGCCTGGGGTTGGTGTTGGTAGGCGAGCGCCTAGTGGTCGGGTCTCCACCCACGGGACCCGACCGAGCGCAGTCCGAACGGGCGACGTGGGCCCGCCTTCCCGTAAGCTCATCCCCTGCGGGAGGGTTCAGAAAGGGCGGATGCATTGCGCTTTGGGTGGCGGTCGTGGGCGGGGGCCCCAATGACCCAATCCCTGGACATGGAATCTGGTTCTCGGGACATGAAATGTCACCTTGTTGGGGGGAAGGAGCCTGAGCTTGTGCGGGAGGTCGAGCAGTACTGGCTAGAGACAGTCGGGCTCACCTCCAAAAACTTGGGTATGGGAAAAGTTCGGGGGCGCCATGGAGGAGGACTATCGGTCAGCCCCGAAGAGATTCTGGCAAACCGTCCGGCGCCTCAGGAGGGTAAAGCAGTACCCTGCTAACACTGTTTACAGTGGAAATGGGAAGCTATTGACTTTGACTGGGGATATTGTCGCCGGTGGAAGGAATACTTTGAGGATCTACTCAATCCCACTGATACGTCATCCGTAGAGGAAGCAGAGGTTGGGGACCCAGAGGCTGACTAATCCATCACTCGAGCTGAAGTCACTGAGGTAGTTCGGAAGCTCCTCGGTGGCAAGGCAGGGGGGGTGGATGAGATCCGCCCTGAGTACCTCAAGTCCCTGGATGTTGTAGGGCTGTCTTGGTTAACACACCTCTGCAGCATCGCGTGGCAGTCGGGAACAGTGTCTCTGGACTGGCAGACTGAGGTGGTGGTCCCTCTATTTAAGAAGGGGGACCAGAGAGTGTGCTCAACTATAGGGGGATCACACTTCTCAGCCTCCCAGGTATAGTCTATTCCAGGGGGCTGGAGAGGAGAATTCAGCCGATAGTCGAACCTCGGATCCAGGAGAAACAATGCTGTTTTCGTCCTGGTCATGGAACACTGGACAAGCTCTATACCCTCCGCAGGGTGCTTGAGGGTGCATGGGAGTTTGCCCAACCAGTTCACATGTGTTTTGTGGACTTGGAGAAAGCATTCGACTGTGTCCCTCGTGGAATTCTGTGGGAGGTGCTTCGGGAGTATGAAGTCCGGGGCCCTCTACTAAGGGTCGTGCGGTCTCTGTTTAACCGGAGCAGGAGCATGGTTCGCATTGCCACCAGGAAGTCAGACCTGTTCCCGGTACATGTTGGACTCCAGCAGGGCTCCCCTCTGTCACCAGTTCTGTTCATTATCTTTATGGACAGAATTTCTAGGTGCAGCCAGGGGCCGGATCTCTGCTTTTTGCGGATGATGTTGTCCTGTTGGCTCCTTCGAATCAGGACCTTCAGCATGCACTGGGGTGGTTTGCAGCCGAGTGCGAAGCGGCTAGGATGAGAATCAGCACCTCCAAGTCCGAAGCCATAGTTCTCAACTGGAAAAAGGTGGCTAGCCCCCTCCGGGTTGGAGGAGTTCAAGTATCTTGGAGTCTTGTTCACGAGTGAGGGAAGGATGGAGCGTGAGATTGACAGACGGATCGGTGCAGCGGCAGCAGTCATGCGGTCATTGTACTGATCTGTTGTGGTGAAGAAGGAGCTGAGTTGAAAGGCAAAGCTCTCAATTTACCAGTCAATCTACGTTCCTACTCTCACCTACGGTCATGAACTTTGGGTCATGACCGATAGAACGTGATCTCGGGTACAAGCGGCTGAAATGGGTTTCCTCCGCAGATTGGCGGGCCGCTCCATTAGAGATAGGGTGAGGAGCTCTGTCACCCAGGAGGAGCTCAGAGTAGAGCCGCTGCTCCTCCACATCGAGAGGAGCCAGCTGGGGTGGCTCGGGCATCTATATCGGATGCCCCCTGGACGCCTTCCCACCCGGAGGAGGCCCCCGGGGAAGACCCAGGGCACGCTGGAGGGACTATGTCACTTGGCTGGCTTGAGAACGCTTCGGGATACCCCCGGAAGTACTGGAGAATCTGTCCAAGAAGAGGGAAGTCAGGGCATCCCTGCTTAGACTGCTGCCCCCGCGACTCGGCCCCGGATAAGCGGAAGAAGATGGATGGATGGATGGATCAATGATCTGAAGTATGCAGGTGTTACCTTTGGAATCCGGTGGGTCAGTAACAAAATCCACTGCTAAATGTGACTAAGGTCGATGCGGAACTGAAAGTAGATTTAGTTTATTCACAGAAAGAGAGGGATGTGCCCATAGAAGGATTCTCTCACAAAGACATGAAGGGACGAACGTCTTACCCGATGGAACAGAGGAAGTGGGCAGATTGTTTTTCACTTCGCTTGCATTCTCTTGATCTAACTGCCATTTTATCGGAGCGAGCACACAGGAGGGCGGCAGGATGGTTTCTTTGGAATCCAGATCTTTTTCTCCATTGTATCATCAGGAAAGGGCTTCAGCTTTCACGTTCTTAGGGTCTGGGCAATAGGTGATTGAAAAATTTACATGGATGGAAAAAAAAAGCGCCCACCTGGCCTGTCGCAGATTTAGCCTTTGTGCCTTCCTTAAGTAATCCAAATTGCAGTGGTCAGTTAACACCAGGAATGGATGCTGGGGCCCCTCTAGCTAATGCCTCCATTCCTCCAGTAACTCCCGTAGTTGCACGGGAAAAGTAGTTGCACACGGACTTCGTAGTCAAATGACTTGCGACGCGTGAAAAGTAAGTTGCAAACATTCCCAGCTGATCAACCAGTGATTTGTTCTATATTGATAATTGGTTTCCACTTGATCAATCCTTGATTTCATTGATTTTGAGATAACATTCATCAACATGCCAAATATGTGTGTAGTGGTAGACTGTAACAAGACTCCAAACAATGGTATGAGTTTACATCACTTCCCAAAAAAGAGAAGTCTAACGCATTCGGCAGAGTGTCGCCTCTTAGTGGCATTCACTTTCATGTGCTGAGGTTCGCAATTTTCCAATCAGCGCGCAGTGGAGAAATTTACTAGCGGAATTGAAGCCATTGTGCGTTAAGTTAATCAGTTTCACATGCATTACGGTGGATTTCCCCACTAATGTCACGGAAATTGATATCACTCGGGAATACTCACACTTGTCTTTACTGAGAGATTGAAAGCAATGGAATTGCATTAAGAAGTTTCAGATGGTCTTGTTTCATTAAAACAATTTAAATGGTCATGAAACAAATGCATTGTTTCTTTTCCCTGAGTAAAGAGAAGCATGAGAATTCCGGAGTCATAATCGCTTTCTATGTTGCTTGTGGTGAGGTCCACCTTTACGCAAGTGAAACTGAAACTTCACTGCGCAAGGATTTTAATTCCGCGTGAGAATGTCATTAATAAGCTTTCATGATATAATTGTGAACTACGGTGAATAAGCTTAAAAAATGCATAGGACCTACGTCAAATGCGTGAGACTTGGTATCTCTGAGATCCGTTCTCGTGCTTACTCCCCACTTGCTAAGCTGCTATCCCGCCGGGCCCGGCGTGGGTAGCCCACTGCCCAGCCCCGCTGTTCGGCTTCGGTGTCAATGTCTATGTAAGTGCGCTGTGAAGACGAGCTGACAAGTGAGCTTGTGTTTACGTTGCTTCGTTACTAACTTAGTATCATTGATCATTGTTGTTGATTGCTGACATTCAAATTTTGCATTTCTGTTTGTTTCTGAAATACTGGCCATATCGTGATCCTAGTCACCTGGGACTACTAGGACTACTAGGTGAAACCAGAGATGCCAAGTCTCACACATTCGGCGTAGGTCTTACGCATTTTTTTGGCTTATTCACCATAATCCATAATTTTACATTGAATGCAGAATTAAAATCCTTGTGCGTTGAAGTTTCTATTTCACTTGCGTAAAGGTGCACCTCATCACAAGTAACATGGAAAGTGATTATGACTCAGAGATCGGAAACAATCTGTTTCATGATCGTTTAAATTGTTTTAATGAAATAAGAACAGTTGAAACGTTTTTATGCAATTCCATTTCTTTTAATCCCTCAGTAAAGACAAGCCTGAGAAATCCCGAGTCATAATCGAGTTCTGTCTCATTAGTGAGGAAATCCCCTGTAATGCACGTAAAATTGATTAACTTAATGCACAATGACTTAAATTCCGCGAGTAAATTTCTTCAGTGCGCTTTGTTTAAATAATTGCTGACTACGGCACAGAAACGTGAATGCCACTAAGAGGAGAAACTCGCGCCTCAGACATAAGCCTTGGTATCTCTGCGAAACAAAAACACAAGTGACCGTTCCATGTGAGTATGAAGTTGCCATGTTTCTCAGTCGCTTACTATGTTTGAAGTCAAAAATTAGCACTCATTTTGAGTAGTATTACAATGCAAGAACACGTAAAACGATTGTACACGCGTTTACGACCAATGCAAACTTTTTGTTAAAAGCTCACAAACTTTTGATTAGTTAAAAGCCCGCAAAATCTGGACAGTTTGAGTCAAATCGTCTCATTGGGTATGTAGAAAATGTATCGATAAGAATATTCGTCCCAAATAAGATAACTATAACTTGCCTTTCTCTCACAAATTGGCTGTTGAAATGAGGAGTGAAACAAGTCATTTTCTGCTCTGGCTCTGGTGTAACTTACTTCTCATTCGTAGCAGCCAATTAGCCAGTAGCTTGCAAATTTTAAGGAGAGGTCTCAAAGAGTGTCGTTTCTTCCTTTTTTTGCCAATATGCCATAAAATTACGAAAGTAATTTCGAGTGCAACTCTCTTCATGCTACAGTGGGTTATATCATGAAGAATAATAAAATGAAAAATAAACAGGAAATTATCGTACTTGCTTGAATTACACTGGGGATTATATTGGCGAAAATCTCCTGCGTTCCAATCCAAAAAAATGCTTTCTTCGTCGTGTTCACTCGCCCTCCAATTGAGGGGGGAATCTATGGAGTTAAATTACTGCCAAAACCTTGTATACAAACCGAACATGTTTTACAAATGCACCACGATTCACAAACAAATACAATGTGATTTGCAAATATAAAAATGATTCACGTGCAAACAAAGTGTGGTTTGCAAATATGAAAACGATTTGCAAACAAATACAGTGTGATTTGCAAATATAAAAACGATTTGCAAACAAATACAGAGTGGTTTGCAAATACAAAACACCATTAACAAACGAATGTTTTCAGTTTTACAAATACAAAACGTACCGATTACAAGTATACGACGAGAACCATTTCCTACAAGTACAAATCACTTTTGGCAGTTTTCTACCGCTGACATGGCGTAAAGGATTTTCTCACAAATGTCCTCACTGTTATTGTCCCTGTTAAACAGCAGGTGGGGCTATGACTCAATATCCTAGATCTCTACACCGTGAAGTTGAACAGAATAGAGAACGGCCGCCAGCGACAACCGTGGGCATGAGGATGATGGCTGAGGCTAAATAAAAACGCAGTGTCTACGTGTTCGAAATAACTCCGTGTCCGACAGTGGGATGGTGTCAATATAACTCCGTGTCCGACAGTCGATTATTGTTTTTAATCTCTTAAAGTCTACTGAATCTTTTAGATAGCCTATTAAACGTGAATGTTTGATCAGATGGCTCAGTTCTTCAAGATGGGTACCCAATCAATGTTTCTGTTTAAGCTCTGCTCAATAAAGTGTTCTGATTGATAGTGATATATTTTTATTGTCCATTTCGTTATAAATCTGGGCCCGTATTCACAAAGCATCTTATCCTAGCGCTCGGAGTACTCCTAAGTCGCGCTAAAACATTTATGATAAAACAATCTTAAAATTCACAAAACCGCTGAGAGCAACTTTTAGTGAAGAAAATTGGTAACTCCTAGAATAGGGGTAGCTCTGAGATAGGCGGGAGTAATCTCCGTTGCTATGGCTGATGTCAATTCTCATGCACGAGTCTTGGAACAATGAGCACGGTGATTGGTTGTTTGGTGGCAGGGCAACCCATTGAAAAAAATATCCCACATACAACCCATGGAGGAAAAAATGAGAAAATAGTCCAAGGGACTGGTTTGTCCAATAAAATAATGGCAGTTGTTACGGGTTCGGCAGTTTTCAAATGCATTTCAAAGTAGAGAGGTACGACAATCCCCTTTTTAAACACTGCCCTAACCCTAAGCCTAACCTTAACTTTAACATTGACATTAAAATAATTTTCTTCCCTTCAAATTTCATAATTTAAAACATGGTTACTTTTAAGCAAGTTATTGTTAACATACAAAGCATTGGTTTTTTTAGATTCGGTTTAAGATAATAGCATATTGAGGACTTTTGAAAATTGCAATGCACGGTCCCCGCATATCACGCTCTAGGCAAATAAACGTAGGCCTACATAGGATAGAGATAATTGTAAAAACATTAATAGCATTAAACAAGTTATTAATGAAACGCGTCACTTGCCCCAATTGCTACTTGTTACCCGATGAGAATGAGAATATGTTGCGATCATTTAAATGTCGAGCCGTTCAAGTTTGTTTGCCCTAAACTGTCATGGATGTAAGTTCAAAAATGACGCGAAAGCCCAGCTGGAGCCAAGACCAGTTACTGCTGCTGGGCCAGTTGGTGCTGGAGCGAAAGCATGTAACCTAATCAGAGGGAAAATTGGCTCGGGGGTGAACAGCAAATCCAAGCGGTATGCGTGGGATAATATCAGCCAACAGATCGTTGCAGCGTTACCCTCGGTGTCTCGGATGGCTAAAAGTTGCTCTCAGCGGTTTTCTGAATTACTTTTCAGATTTTACTCCTACATAAAATGTTTTAGCGCGAATTAGGAGTACTCCTAGCGCTAAGATAAGATGCTTTGTGAATACGGGCCCAGATTTATAACGAAATGGAAAATAAAAATATATCACTATCAATCAGAACACTTTATTGAGCAGATCGTAAACAGAAACATTGATTGGGTACCCATCTTGAAGATCTGAGCCATCTGATCAAACATTCACGTTTAATAGGCTATCTAAAAGATTCAGTAGACTTCAAGAGATTAAAAACAATAATCGACTGTCGGACACGGAGTTATATTGACACCATCCCACTGTCGGACACGGAGTTATTTCGAACACGTAGACACTGCGTTTTTATTTAGCCTCAGCCATCATCCTCATGTCCACGGTTGTCGCTGGCGGCCGTTCTCTATTCTGTTCAACTTCACGGCGTAGAGATCTAGGATATTGAGTCATAGCCCCACCTGCTGTTTAACAGGGACAATAACAGTGAGGACATTTGTGAGAAAATCCTTTACGCCATGTCAGCGGTAGAAAACTGCCAAAAGTGATTTGTACTTGTAGGAAATGGTTCTCGTCGTATACTTGTAATCGGTACGTTTTGTATTTGTAAAACTGAAAACATTTGTTTGTTAATGGTGTTTTGTATTTGCAAACCACTCTGTATTTGTTTGCAAATCGTTTTTATATTTGCAAATCACACCTTGTTTGTACGTGAATCGTTTTCATATTTGCAAACCACACTTTGTTTGCACGTGAATCATTTTTATATTTGCAAATCACATTGTATTTGTTTGTGAATCGTGGTGCATTTGTAAAACATGTTCGGTTTGTATACAAGGTTTTGGCAGTAATTTAACTCCATAGGAATCCCCAAAAATCCCGGATGTAAGTTGGCTGCCACATCTAGGGTTGTTCCAATCCAGTTTTGCGGAGGGAAGGGCGCATTTTCATTTGCTCGAGCCCTCGATTATCCTCCCTCAAACTAAGCCAACAACGAACATCCCACCAAGCTTTGATATTGCCCAGAATGCTTTGCTCATTCTCCCTCGGTAAAAATTTCACGTCCGCCATTTATTTCAGATGGCAAAAGGAGGAATTGTGGTAGGGAAATTACCATACAAATTTAAGAATTGTGTTCGAGTAGTGTGCAATTTATGACATAGTTATATGCAAATAGCGAAGTTTGGGGGTGAGGGGCATCGGTTTCGCATTATTTTGAAGCATGTAACATTACGTTCATTTTTGCTGTAGCTAGCACATAGCATCCGCGAGGACTGTTGCAGAGCTGATAGCCGCTTTCACATTGGACGCGAAATGAATTTTTCGCTCAACAGATTACATTCAAAGTCAGTGCAAAGACGCGAAGTCTTTGTATTGATTTTGAATGTAATCTCTCGCGCGAAAAATTTGTTTCTTGTCCGATGTGAAAGCAGCTTCATTTTCCCGTAAAACAGTCGCGAGTGCCGCAGCAATCAAACGAGCAAGCCGTCTTCCTCTTGCCATAAACAGCGTCCGCTGAGCTGTAAAAGGTGAAACGGACAGGCAGCTAACTCAGTCGGCTCCATGGCAACACAAACTTCCCGTTGGCTTGTCGACAAAGGTCGAAGCGCGGAAGAAACACCGCAAGGGTTGTTCCAATCCGTTGTCCAACAACCCCCCCCTAAGTTCCCTCAATTGCCTACTCTCGTTCGGGAAGGGCTGATTCGCCTGCTACGTCTTTCAGAGGGCTCACTCGAGTGGAGGGAAGAAGTGAAGGGAGTATCTTATTTCGGATTGGAACGCAGCCCTGGTCTCTGACCCTTCCCCAGCCTGTTGAGCTTGGTTGCGGCAGCAATTCATGCAGGCTTCCTGATTTGCTCTGCTTCGCTCTGCATCCTGCCTGCTGTCAACCCCCGGAAGGTGGGCGAACCCTGTATCGCCGGCTATCATCCAACTTAACCTACTGAAGTGTCTCACTGCTGCTGCTATCCGCCCTGTCGCTGGCTCCTTGAGCCACTTCTGGTGTAAGCCGCGCTGCAATGCAGAGAGAGCTAAACACAGCCTCTTTCTCACAGACACAGGACTGGCAAAGTACCCCTATTAGCTTAAAGAGCTGAAATAGGCACATTTTAATGTCTTTAAAAATGTATGAAACGGTGCATACTTAATATTTGATATATTTAGAATATGTAAATCGAATGCATCTAATTGTATGATGTTTCAGTTTTTTTTAAAAAAGAGTTAAAAATGACCATTTTGAGCGACCTTAGACGTCCTTTTCTGAAAAATTAGTGAACAGTCACGTGACCAGCAGGTCAAAGGTGTGACGTCACTGTTAGTAGTTGATACTGCAGGTCGCCATTAATCAGCGCGAAATACCAATTGAACACACGTACGGATCGTAGAAAAAGCTGCGTATGTTTGTATGATACCAAGACCAAGTTCATACCCCTGATCCACAGTTCCGTCATTGGCCTCATTCTCATCCTCCTCAAGCACTGAGTTGTCATGTTCGTCATCACTTGATATCTCGTCTTCATTTGACTCATTCATTTGATGAACGGTGAGTCCTGACAATCTCCTTCAAAAAAACTATTTGCTTCTTCCGTGTCGACCTCAAATTCGAGAGGTGTCGGGCAGGAAAGTTGATTCGAGCACACCATTGAAAAAAGCAGTAGTAGTGATAACATGTTGTTTTTTTTTTCCCATGAACTAGTTCATGAGTTCAACAACAACATCACTTGGGAATCACTTAACTGCATCATGATAATGGGATTTGTCACAGAGTTGCCACAAGAGTGATCCAGTAGCCCAAATGGGCTACCTTTGACAGTCTTTGACGATAAATAACCAAATAAAATAAATAAACAAATTGGATGTTAATTAATCAGTTCGCCTGTACACCCTATACAGTTATGGTTAGTAGGTTAGATAGTTAGTAGGTTTAGTTAGTTAGTTGATTAGTTACTTGGTTATTAATTAGTTACTTACTTCGTCAGTTACTTAGTTGGATTAGCCTACTGTCTCAGTTTAGGACATACTCTGCAACAATAATGTATAATCTGACCTTGACTGGCAGGACCAGTACCGAACCTGATTGTTGCAGGGTGTTTTGTGTTGTGGGATTGCCCCGCCCTGTGGTAAACGTGGGGAGTGTCTGTCAGGGACGATAACCCTGATGGGTGCCGTTGCTGAGGTGGCGGCTGCAAGTTCAAAGCTTGAATAAAACTCACTCCAGTCATAATAACTTGTATAAATAGCGTGCTTTCTCCACTAATCTGCAACCCTGATCGCATTTTGTTTGATTCGGGAAGTGATGTAGTAGAGAAAATTATAAATACAGGAAGCTCAGACAAAAAGAAAGAAAGAAAAAAAATCGCCCAACTAGTGGACGAAAAACCAGGCGAAAAAACGCCTTTTTATTTTTACTTGGCCTTCAATAGGGCAGCTACGGTACCAGCTCTAATTCACATGCAATGTATCGGTGCATCTCAGCACGATGCAGGGGTGCAAATTCCCTGGCAAATTCCTCCTGAAAGCTCGGGTAAAAGGCGAAGTGGATACCTTATTTCATTTTCTACTGTGATCACGATACTTTCCTTCATGTAAGTGTTGATATTTTCTCCTGAAAGCAAGCTTGATTAGTAAATTCACATGGAAATCGCTCGTGGTTGGGGATGGGAATGAAGTTCGATCGACTCACCCAATGTGTGTTATTTTACGTGCAGCCACTGTTCGCTGATGACATTGCCATCAGCACGACTCCGTACGATAACATAGGGGTTGCTAATTTGCATATAACAAGGATTGGCGATCGTTTCACAAACTAGCTAGAAATCAAGTTTCTCGAGTGCCAAAACCCACTTTTTAAACTCCAAATTTACAGACTTCCCGATCGATTTTTTTAAAATTCAAAAAGTATTTTTTAATATAGAACACATTCTTCAAATGTGTGAAATGAAACTATTTTTTCCCAAGAAATATTTCAGCTCTTTAAGGGCCCCGGCACCTGGCAGAGACCTCTGCGGTCATGAGCGCAGATGCAATTAGGGTCTGTATGTCATCACTTGGTCTCCTCAACTTAGGTCACGACAGCTGGAACGGTTCTCTGCCTCGGGTTTAATGGACAGTTTCTGGGGTAAAGGTCAGCGTTGAACGTCATGCAAGCCACCTGAAAATGACTGAGACAACTTGGGCAGTGCCATAAACTGGACTTTTCAGAGTCTACACCTGCAAAATAATTCACATTATGTCCCGTAATGTGCAAATCCAATGTGTATTTGTTATATGACGAAAGCTGACTGGTAACATTAATACCAGTTATCTTTGTAATTATGGACTGTAACTAGCGTTTCATGGCAAACTCTTGTGCAAGCATATCGTGTTTGGTACCATTTTACTCCACTAAGATTCTGAAGTTGAATGGTGCATATTTCAAAGGGATTAAAATTGTACTGAACCCTCATTCAATAGGTTGCCTTCCTGAGTTTGCGCTTAAAAAGGAGAGAAACAAAGGATTCGGGGAAGACCACATCTGGTCCACCATGCGTGCAACTCCATGCCATGATGTAGCCAACAGTAGTTAAGGGGGATTTCCTTCCCACATGAGCATCTGTATGTGTGTAGCCGGTATCACAATGGAACATTGCATTAGAGGTCTGCGCGGGACAAAATTTTCAGTCCCGCTCCCGCCCGCTCCTGCAAAGAATTATGATTTTCAGTCCCACTCCCGCCCGCGAGGGCCATATTTTGTCCCGCTCCCGGGGAATTAAACATGCTGAGCTTAGCTGAGCACACCACTGACAGATCCTTCACCTATAGGGCATGTAGCGATATGGGTGCGCGTTGCCAGGTGGCATGCGCAGCTGAGGCTTTACAGAGATACCCAACACACCTACCAGAATCTACAGTGAATATTAAGAATATTATACATTGCACATAGCTTATGTCGCTCCTCACATTTAAATTCTAGGAAATACAAGTATAAACAATTAATAGAAATGAAAGACACAGCTGATGGTGCCCCGCCCCCTACTTTGAGTGGATTTGAGCATAAATATCTACATCTCATGTTCAGATTGGTTGAAATGCAAACAAGTGCTATGAGAAATATTTGTTATTATTTACCTGGTTACTGAATCCAGAATGTTGAAATTGCAACATGTAGGCCTAATAATAATTATTATTTAAGTAGGCTAATCATTTAATATGCACTCTCCCGTGGTGCGTCTCTTACGAATAAAAGGAGAGATGGGTCGCACTTTTGAACTTCTTCTTTTAGTTACATTTCTTTTCAGTTGTTTTTAGCAGTAGAAGGAGACAAACGTTTCGGTTGTTGCCTTCGTCAGTGTCTCTAATAATAATAATAATAAGAAGAAGACAGACAAGCACGTAATTCCGAGAGGAAATTTGTTATATTTATTGTTCAGCCATACAAAACATTATACTAACCCAGCAAAGCATTTCTAACTAGAATATTCTATAGAATAGCCTATAACCTAAGCATAGCATATATAAAGGTTAAAACCAACAGTCCTGAACGGCGTTGACAGTAGGCTATGCATCGTCAAAAACAACAACAAAAATCAACAGTACAGGCAACTGTAGCCATTATAGGGATATAACTAGGCAGCACATTTTTAAAACTATTTGGGCTTGAGCCTTCGTGCAAGTGTTAAACTCAATATTGCATGGCTGACCTTGTTTGAATATGAATAAGAAAAACGAGGAAAAAAAAACGTTGGTAGGCTATTGCATGTCAAATTGAAATAACGGTAGGGTTAATCAAACGCAGGTAAACGAAACAACTAGGCTTATTGCTTAGGATATCGGGTTCTTTGAACAGCCATGGAGAAACAGTAAATTGTTCACGGTTGAGAGTTTCAACAAACTGCGCCTTTCCTCCAGTATGCGACCACATATGCTGAAGGCGCGCTCGGATGGTGCGCTGGAACCTGGAATGGCCAGTACATGCCGTGCCAGTTTGGCAAGTGATAGCAGTGCTTTTTCCACCACAGCAGGATATCTTTCGATTGGTGTGATTCAGATCCAATGAGTTTGACTTTCAAAAATTCATCAATCTCGGCGTCTAAAGACTTCGATTCAGCGCCCGTAGCACCGACATCCTCCCATTCCTCAAAGTCACAAAATGTTACCTTTTTAGGTGTAGGTGGCTCCGCGCTTTCATCAGTGCGGACATCAAACCCTACTCCCCGGTTATCTCTTTCACAGCTTCCGTCACGTATTGTCTTTCATTTGCATTGATCATCCTAAGATGACGCAGCTTTGGAGTAAGGAAAGTTGCTACTTTATAGAGCATGTCAATTCCGTTTGGGACAAGGTGACTTGGTGACAGCAGTGCGTCTAGGCGTTGCGCACAGGCAGATGCGATGGCACTGAGTAGGGGGTCAGCCTTGGCCACTTCACAATGCTCCCTTAACTTCACGGACTATGGAAGAACAAGTGCAGCACTTAATGCCGTATTGTCAGACTCCAGGTCATTCGTTGCGTCTTTGAAGGGTTTGAGAAACGCTACCAGGGATGCAAGGATCTGTTTATTGATGCAGCTTATTTTGTCAAATTGGTTATTTTCAAGTAGGACTGTTGTGACCTCGTCATACTGCTGTGAGATAGAATGCAGCATATCCACAGTCGAATTCCATCTCGTCTCCACTGACTGTTTGAGAGACTTCGTCAGCTTGACTTGCAGGCCGGAATGTTTAAAATAGCTGACCAGCTTCTTCTTCTGATCAGCTGGCCTGCTTCAGGGACTTCACTCATCACAGCAGGAGACAGGGCATGCGAAAGAACCGAATTCGGTATGTGGGCACTGCAGTTTAGCCTTGTGAATCCTCGTAAGGAGGCTACCATATTCACTCCTCTATCTGTCACAAACGCAATCTTTTTCCCCAAAACTAAACAGTCGATTCCGAAGGCTCTGAAATTCTGAAATAATAAAGCACGGATATTTTCTCCTGTCTTTGAGGTTCCTTCATCAAATGGGGCAGAAAATAGCACTCTAGACTGTAAGTTGTAGTCTGAATTGATGTAATGCAGGGTGGCTGAGAGGAAAGAGGTTTTGCGATACGTTTCAGTCCAGACATCCGTTGTCACAGCACACCTGTATTTCTCAATCGTCTCCTTTATATTATCAACAACAGCCCTTCTAAATTTCAATGCCCTATCATCTACATGACGTGACAGAAAATCTCGCACATCGAATTTGCCAATTGTGGCTGCCGTGTCAACCAAGTGTTGGGCTAACTGAACTAGTCCTTGACCAGCGATGCTGTCATACGGGCAGAGGTCTGCAGCAACAAAATCAACACATTTCTCCACGGTCTTTGCCTTCAAAGCATCTGTCAATTTTGCGTTATTCCCTCTGAACTCCAACAATTGTTGTCCTTTTAAGACAGAACATATATGGCGATTCAGGCCTGAGGTACCTGATTTATGGCCGTTGTATGTCAGAACCTTTTGGCACTTATCACAACAAGCAAAGGGCAGCTGATTTCCCTCTGCGTCGTACACAAGTGAGAATGACTTCCAAATGTCTGATTTCAGAACTTTTGACTTCTTAACGGTATATATACCTCTTTTTAAAGCAGCACTGATTTCTGAAGCACTGTGAGCTTCACTTGATGAGCTCTGCTCTTCTGCCATGATCAGAGATCTCAAACACGGAAGCCAGAAAGGAATCTGAACCATGCGAGATTAGACCACATCCGCAAATTTAAAAATGTCTTAAAATGATAATGCCAGATAACATATGCAGCACAATGATAAAATTTATAAATTCTTAATTTATGTCTATTTTAAACAAGTTTTTAGTTAGCGGGACTGCAGCTTATCACCACTCCTGCCCGCTCCCGCATTGTGCACTCCCCCTCCCGCTCGCGCCCGCAATGAGCTTTTAAAATTTGTCCCACGCCGCACTGCTTTATGTTGGGTCCTGCGGGACTCCCGCGGGAGTGCAGGGCTCCACATTGCATTTTACTTCCCCCAAGCGCATCTCTATGCCGTGGTTAGCTTTAATCTAGTCATGGAAGATCCTGGGCAATTTGACGTGATACTGCTTTGAAAGCTTGTATCCATCCTTCTCTCATATACAAAACCCAAAACCAGTGAAGTTGGCACGTTGTGTAAATCGTAAATAAAAACAGAATACAATGATTTTCAAATCCTTTTCAACCTATATTCAATTTAATACACTGCAAAGACAAGTTACTCAATGTTCGAACAGGTAAACTTTGTAATTTTTTGCAAATATTAGCTCATTTGGAATTTGATGCCTGCAACATGTTCCAAAAAAGACTGAGAGAGTTGAGGAATCCTCATCAAACACTTATTTGGAACATCCCACAGGTGAACGGGCTAATTGGGAACAGGTGGGTGCCATGATTGGGTATAAAAGCAGCTTCCCTGAAATGCTCATTCATTCACAAACAAGGCAATCAGAGATAGCAGACCTGGCCCCAGCCACGGGCTGACAGACTGACAGAAACACACACACACACACACAAACAGACATGATCATTGCTTAACCTGGCCCCCTAGGGGAGGGGCCAGGTAACAAGGATGGGGCGAGGGTCACCACTTTGTGAAAAAATGCGTGAGCAGATTGTCGAACAGTTTAAAAACAACATTCCTCAACGAGCTATAGCAAGAAATTTAGGGATTTCATCATCTACGGTCCGTAACATCGTCAAAACGTTCAGAGAATCTGGAGAAATCACTGCACGTAAGCGACAAGGCCGAAAACCAACATTGAATGCCCGTGACCTTCGATCCCTCAGGCGGTACAGCATCAAAAACTGACATCAGTGTGTAAAGGACATCACCACATGGGCTCAGGAACACTTCAGAAAACCACTGTCAGTAACTACAGTTTGTCGTTAAAACTCTACAATGCAAAGCGAAAGCCATTTATCAACAGCACCCAGAAACACCGCCGGCTTCGCTGGGCCCAAGCTCATCTAAGATGGACTGACGCAAAGTGTAAAAGTGTTCTGTGGTCTGACGAGTCCACATTTCAAATTGTTTTTGGAAACTGTGGATGTCGTGTCCTCCGGACCAAAGAGGAAAAGAACCATCCGGACTGTTATAGGCGCAAAGTTCAAAAGCCAGCATCTGTGATGGTATGGGGATGTATTAGTGCCCAAGGCATGGGCAACTTACACATATGTGAAGGCACCATTAATGCTGAAAGGTGCATGAAGGTTTTGGAGCAACATATGTTGCCAACCAAGCAACGTCTTTTTCATGGATGTCCCTGCTTATTTCAGCAAGACAATGCCAAGCCACATTCTGCACGTGTTACAACAGCATGGCTCCGTAGTAAAAGAGTGCGGGTACTAGACTGGCCTGCCTGTAGTCCAGACCTGTCTCCCATTGAAAATGTGTGGCGCATTATGAAGCGTAAAATACGACAACGGAGACCCCGGACTGTTGACTTAAGCTGTACATCAAGCAAGAATGGGAAAGGGTTCCATCTGAAAAGCTTCAAAAATTGGTCTCCTCAGTTCCCAAACGTTTACTGAGTGTCGTTAAAAGGAAAGGCGATGTAACACAGTGGTAAAAAGGCCCCTGTGCCAACTTTTTCACAATGAGTTGCTGCCTTTAAATTCTAAGTTAATGATTATTAGCAAAAAATAAATAAATTTTCTCAGTTTGAACATTAAACATCTTGTCTTTGCAGTGTATTCATTTGAATATAAGTTGAAAAGGATTTACAAATCATTGTATTCTGTTTTTATCTACGATTTACATAGCGTGCCAACTTAACTGTTTTGGGTTTTGTACTTTGTGCATATGTGTAGTTTTGAGCTGCGCCAGGTATGACTTCTACTTTTTACCTTTCTGTAAGAATGTAATTGGTTCGTGTGATGTAAGCTTGGGCCTGCCTGGCGAAATAAATTGATAATTGCATTATACTTTGTTGTGGAATTTTGATTTGGAGGAACATATTCCCTTCCAGCTCGAAGCCCCGTCTCCTTCTTGGGTAACGTAGGACTGTAAGTGCAATGCCTGATCAACACGCTTGGGCTTCGAGAAGTTTCCATTTTATCGAGTCGGCTTGGTCCCTGAAAGGAAATCTTTCAAACACGAAGTCCCTGAACTGATAATGTCACTCTTTGGGCCCCGGTAATCCCTATTTTCCATGTCAAATTACTGCGCGTAATAACACCGCCAGCCTCTGAGTTATTCCACCGAAGTGGGTTGTACAGATGCTTATGGTCCGGAGAAGTAAGGTGTAGACCAGTTCTGGGTCTGATGCACAAGATAGCCCTCAATTCATAAATTGGAGTCAAGTCAATATTTATGCAAACGCGTGGTAACTGCGATTGGGTATAACTAAATTTTATATCCTAAAGTTCATACAGAGTCAGATGAATTTCAACCGCTACAACAAGAGGACTGCAGCATCCGCAAGGCACGTTTCAGGCCACTTAAAAGCAGAATGTGAAAGATGTCGTCACGTTTGGCCTGAGGCAGTGGTCTAATGATGAAGCTGTAGCCAGACCCCATTATTCTAATGGAGACCGTAAAGACTTTCTTTTCCCTGGCTGTTTAGGCCAACACGCTGAGACCTTCCGCCCCAGCTAGGACCCTCCTTGGCCTAGTTGCACAGTGTTTACACTGGTTTGCTCTGGCTTGATGCTTCCATGCATGCTGCTTCATATTCTGAGTTCTCTTCTAATGCTACTGATCGGCACGCCAATCCACTGTCCCTGCTGTACTAATCTTTCAGTCAATTGCGAGTTCTCTGAGCTCGGCACTCTGCTCGGATAACTGCTATATTCTCAACTAGCCGTCGACTGTCATCCTACCTGCTGGGGTCATGGGTTTCTGCTAATACCCGCGCTGTCTGGCGTATTACATTTGCTTGTGCCTCTTTCCAGTTACTCTCCTACTCTAAGCTGCGCCAGAGAAGGCGCTCATGCCCCCGGATCTGCCCAGCACGATCACTTGCACCCTATTCTACTGCGAAATCTCTGTTCGGGTATCGGCATTTTCATACGTGGTTGCATGTAATAACAAGCCGTTGCTTCGTTTAACATGTCTGTTTGTGCTGAAAAATTGTCACATTTTCAAAAAAATTTCCCATCGATTTTGTTTGTCTTAAAAATGATCATAATGTCATGTAATTTAATACAATTAAGCGTCAGTGTTTTCTTTTACTTTTACTTTCTGGAAATATTCAACCAAACCCTGGCCCCGTTCTTAATACTATCAGCACACCTGCTGAATTCAAAGCTAGGTCTGGTCTTGGTATCATTCATTTAAATATAAGAAGCTTGCTCCCAAAAATGGATATGGTTAAAATTTGGGCCCACTCAACAAACACAGATATATTTATTCTATCTGGAACATGGCTTTGCAAATTAGTCCAGGATAAAGACATTTTTATTAAGGGCTACAACGTCTTTCGCTGTGACCGCCCTAGGAAGGGTGATGGCAAAGCCATTTATATAAAACATAAATTCCATGCTAGCCTTGTAACCTCTGTGTCTATTAGCAAGCAATTTCAGCTTCTTGCTGTGAAGCTTTAGCTCATTTAGGGTCAGTTCCTTACTGTTATTGGTTGTTACAGACCACCCTCAACCTGTAATGAAGCTTTATCTTATTTGACACAATATTTAACTAGACTAAACACAAATGAGATTGTTTTACTTGGGGATCTTAATTGTGACTGGCTGTCCTCAGCAGCGGCTGCTCGTTGGCCGTAACAAAGGGAAGCCAGAACCTCGCCCTTCAAACCTTAATGACTTCAACATTTCGCAGTTCACTTTTCTTTATCAGCAGTTGCTCATACAAATTGGTTGAAGGACAATCAAATTTTTTTTCGATAGCAAATGACAACGCAAATTATCAACGCGTCTTTATAAATTAGTTTGCGAGGCTTCTTTCACAGGAAGCCACGACAGTCCATTTTCTACAATCTTAATATAGAAGAAAAGAATGCGATGTTGCACAGCTTATTGCTTAATGAGCCTCACTAATCAATTTGCGCATCTATGCCATTTCGTGAGCTTCTTGAGCGCGGAATTTATAGCGTAGGCCTATGGTAATTTATGTGTGAAAGAAAACCCCTCAAATTCGTGGTGCAATGTACAACAATGCCATCGAAAATAATTTTGACTCAACGGACTGTTCTTCTAACAATTCGTATGAGCAACTTCTGATCAAGAAAAGTAAACTGCGAAAGGTTTAAGTCATTAAGCTTTGAAGGGCGAGGTTTAGGCTTAACTTTGTTACGGCAGACGACCCTCCACTGATTAAATGAATGATTGAAAACAGGTGATGAACAATCATTAACATTAAGGGATTGTTTGGGCTTCCCCTGTTGCCAATTCACGAGCCGCCACTGGTCCTCAGTGTCAGATAACCTCAACTCAATTTGTGACTCTCTGAATTTCACTCAATTAGTTGATGGTTCAACGCGTCCAAATACTAAACATCCTGAAAGATTGTCCCTACTTGATTTGATCTTGACAAATGCCCCCCATAAATTCTCAGGCATTGGCATTTTTGCAAATGATTTAAGTGATCATTGTATCATAGCAACAATCAGAAATGCAAAACTGCCAAAAGTCAAACATCAAGTTCTTTTAAAAGAGATTTAAATTTTTTTCTGTGAGCAAGCTTTTTTCCATGACCTGGCTCACTATGAGTGGAACGGAATTTCCCTTATTGACGATGTAGAGGTGGCCTGGAAGTTATTTTATGATAGCTTTTTGAACTTTGTAAATAAACATGCTCCGCTCGGTACATTTAGAGTGAAAGGGCAAAATAATCCATGGTTTACCCCTAAGATAGGAAGCCTTCTAAAAGAGAGGGATGCTGCCTGGGCCAAGGCAAGAAAAACTAAAACTGAGACTGGCTTAATTTCAGGAAACTTCAAAATCAGTGTACGTCACCTATTAAAACAGCTAAATCAGAGTTTTACCTCCCTGAAACCACTTAAAACCTAAATGACCCAAATAAGTTTTGGAAAATAATAAAATCTAGCTCTGGTCACATGTCCTCCAGTGTCCTTCCGACTCACATTATAAAAGATTCCAGCATTCTGGCAGATAAATCAGATATGCTGAACTGTTTTAATAAGCACTTCGTTTCTGCTGGTTTTTTATTTGATTCTCTATGTCCTGTAATGACAAATTCTAATGTGCAACCTGAAAATGCTCTCCCTGTGTCTTGTGGAGATGATGGATCTACTGACCTTGTATTTCACTTTACGCCTGTTTCTGCCCTGGATGTCCATTCAGATTTTAAAAAGTTAGACATCAAGAAATCTGCTGGTCCTGATAAGCTTGATTTTTACTTTCTGAAGCTGGCTGCACATTTCATTTCTGAACCTTTATCATCAATTTTTAACCTTAGTCTTTTTAGAAATCAGATTCCAAAAGTTTGGAAAACTGCACTCATTATTCCTTTGCTTAAAGAGGGGATCCCTCCATTGTAAATAATTAAATACCAATTTCCGAATTATCTATTTTGGCAAAGTTATTTTAAAAACTTGTCAGTGCTCAGCTCAAGAAATTTTTAGATGCAAATGACATTTTATCCAAATATCAATCTGGTTTTAGGAAACAACATAGCACTGTCACTGCTACTCTCAAAGTAATTAATGACATAATTAAGGCAATAGACTGCAAAAAAATTTGCGTGGCACCATTTATTGATTTATCAAAAGCATTTGATACCATTGACCACAGTATATTGATCAGGATCCTTCATCACACTGGAATATCTAAGCATGCAGCCTCTTGGTTCGCCAACTATTTGTCTGATCGAATTCAGTGTGTTCAGACGACAGGATTTACCTCCTCTTTTCTCAAAGTTTCAAAGGGTGTACCACGAGGTTCATTTCTGGGGCCAATATTGTTCTCCATCTATGTTAACAATTTATGTGAAAATCTATCAAATGCTATGTACCATTTTTATGCTGATGATCCTATTATTTACTGTTGTTCGTCAACTGTTGTACATGCCTTTGAATTATTACAATCTGCATTCGATGTTGTTGAGCTTCGCTTACAGAAACTAAAATTGTTTTTAACGCTGACAAAATAAAACTTATGATGTTTTAAAACTCTGCTGAATTGCCACCAAATCTCCCAAACATTCTAACCGCTCAAGGAGAAGTAATTGAACTGGTATCCATTTATAAGTACTTGGGCTTTGTCATTGATCTGCAGTTATCTTTTAAGTCTCACATTGCCAATCTGGTTTCTAGGCCAAAGGTGAAATTAGGCTTCTATTTTCAAAACAAATCCTGCTTTTCATTTAGAGTCAGAAAATATCTTGTATCATCAACCTTTTTGCCTTTAATAGATTACGGGGATGTGTTATACATGGATGCTTCAGCCCAATGTTTGCGATCACTGGATTCTGTGTACCATTGCGCTTTAGGATTTGTCACTGGATGTCTCACCCACCACTGTATCTTGTACGCAGAATCTGATTGGCCTTCTTTGTATGTATGCAGACGTATGCATTGGTTGGGTTTTATTTATAAAACTCTCCTTGGGCAGGTCCCTTTGTATTTATGTATATATGTCCTGAGAAGCCAAATGTGCAGATCTAACAGAACAGTGGGCTTCGCTGAAAGGATACTGTGCAGTTGGATGTTCCACGTGTCCACACTGAGTTGGGAAAAGAGCATTCAAATATGCTGCCCCTTTTACATGGAACACCCTTCAAAAAGATTTAAAACTGCCAGAATTAATTACTTATGATGCCTTCCCTATGATTTTAAAGGACCTTGAAGGTAAATCCATTGGACAGTGTTGCTGCACTTAAATATCATCAGTATCATCAAAAATTTGCATTTTATATGATCACTTATTTGTATATCTGCTCTGTGCTTTGCTCCATTTTTGCTTCTGAATCTTGTTTATATTGTTTTTAATTTTGTGTTACAGACATGTGTTGTTGCCTTTCTTGGCAGGTCTCCCTTGCAAAAGAGGTCCTAGATCTCAATGGACTAATTACCTGGTTAAATAAAGGTTAATAAAAAATTAATTAATAAATAATCGTTGAAGTGGCCCTCAGTAGGTTTGAATTTGACACCCCCAATGTTAAAGTTCAGCGCCCCCACTAGACCCACTTTTGTCGATTTAATCAAAATGGCGCTCACACTGTAACATCGATAGTTCCAAGGAAAGTTAATTGCCTGATTAAAAAAAAATAATCTTGCAGTTTTTGAGAATTTTTGTTTTATTTCTCAGTCCTATTTTTAACATTGGGGCCAAAATTTCAAGGGCCCATAAAATGGACAAAAAAGATTCAATCAAAAATCTGAAAATAACGTCTGGAGATATGGTCTGGTAGTATGGTATGACAAATGTGCACAAAAATTCATCTGGCCAAAAAAAAGATAAAAAATGTTCCAGATGACAGACGATGGAAGACGGATGATGGACGCCACACAACGACAATAGCTTCTCGGCCCATAGGGTACCTGGTACCTTTTGTTCGTGCGTTTCGGCACGCAATTTAGGAGACTCCAAATTTTTCCTGCTTTCCTAGTCCATCCTTCCTTAATTCCATCCATCAAACTGACATGACATCATCATTTCACAAATTCCTTCTTACTGGTCTCTTGTCCCCATCTATAGCCAAACACTTCTAATTCCCAGCACTGGTGTGTGTTCATACAATATGTATGCCATGATGTCGCTATCAAAACTCTTTTGCTTTATTGACAAAATCTTTCCTCAGAAACAAGAGGCATCAGAAGATTACATATCCCCCTGGCCCCTGATTATTTGCGAAAGTCACCTTCAGAAGAATTCAAACAAGAATGTTGAGGTGATTTTCCTCTGGAATTACCTGGAAGTCTGTACTGGCAACATCTACCAAAGACTATGAACTACATGTTGATATGCTTCCATGGAGAGGGAAAAAAAAAAATTTCAGAAATGTGAAAATATGAAGAGACACCACTTCAGTACTTTGGTAATGCACATACAAAGTTTCAGAAATATATAATGGAAGGTTAGTTTCCGGAGCACAAGTCAAAAACCAATCTTGGTACAGAGTCCAAATGCAACTGGTTTCCATGGAAACTAAAAAAAAATAAGATTTTCAGAAATCTGAAAATATCAAAAGGCACCACAAAAGTATGTGGGAAATACACATTCAAAGTTTCAGTAAGATATATTGAACAGTTTTTGAGTTTTTCTCCGGAAACGAACTAGGCCTGATAGGCACTAAGTCCAGATCATTTCCGTGGAAATGGCAAAAATAGTAATCCTTAAGTTCCCAAAGTAGCTAAAGGCACATCTAGACTGTACATAGAATACATGTACCAAGTTTTGTGTTGATATGTTGCATAGTTTCCAAGTTCTGCTCCGGAAACAAAATGATTACAGACGGACGGACAGACAGACGGAAGAGGCTATGCCTATATCCCCCCGCATTCGGTGGGATTATAATAATAATAATAATAATGACAATTGAAAAGATTCCTCCTCATAAGAATTAATCGCTTGCTGTAGTATGCATCTGTCTATTGGAGGTTTCAGACTACTGGCTGTATAACAGGAAGAATTAGATTTTTCTATTTTATTGGAGTGAGGGCTAATTGGCTTGAATTACCACTGTTCTGTAAGATCTGCACATCTGCCAATGGATGTGCTTATTTTGTTCCGAAAGGGCCACTCTACAATCTACAGCATTGGATCAGTTATTTAAAAAAAAAGGTTCATTATGGTGAAATTCTTGATGACATGCAGCCTACTACCTCTATGTTAAAGCCAATTTAGTAACATTTGTCCAAGCTTCCTTGCTTGCTTTGCGGGTAAGTAACTCGATTTTTTAAAAATTATCTCTGGGCCGCTACCAAGATAAGAGCATTGATTTCAACATATTTCAACAAATCTGAACAATGCTACAGAATTAGCCATTTTCCACTATGCGCTTCCCGTGTTAATTCTGTGACAACCCTTGGCCTTGTGGCAAGCCATGGCTTACTGTGCTACTCTTAAAACATTCGTATGGTGACTATCTTCCCTCTTAGTTGCACATATGCTCCACTGTTCTGAATGCAATCTTTAATAACAATCACCAAGAACACACATAAGGCGGGGTCCCATTGGTCTTCACATAGCCTAAATAAAAATACAACTTTTTTTTGCTACCTAGTTAAAAGCCACCAATAATTTAAAAGCGAAAAAATAGAGAGTGCAAACTTCCGACAAGGCAGCACAGTCAAAATCTTGCGGAGTGAACATGGCTCAATTTTTGTTTTGACCAATTGTGGTCAAAATCAATAGGGTCCATCCCAAATGTAATGATAACCCACCAACAAAATTTCAGAGACATCCTTTCATTACCTTCTGAGTTATCCTGTACACAGACTGACAGACAAACTAATGCCGGCAAAAATATAATGTCTTTGGCGGAGGTAATTAATGGATTGTACATCGATTATGTATGGTTGTATGAAAAATGAACTCATGGGGTTGGCAGACTGCCTTATCTAATGGTTACCCATGGAGAAATTTATTTTAGGCCCCCATGGCACCAGGTTGACCGCAGCCCATGTCAGCATCAAAGATAGTATAAAAAGATGGACAAAGCAACCATGATGTCACCCATTGGTTTCAGCATACCATTTAGTGAACCTCGATTTTGGTATTTGAATGGCACCATTTTGTCATTTTGAAAGCGGATGTGATTCCTATTGGACGAGAGCGTGAATTGAATTTCCAGGAAGGAGCGAGGGGTGGATCTACGGGTGGATCTGACCGTATCACATGAGGACCAGAGGATAGCCATGCCTTTAAAGCATATTCTGGCTTTATCCTTTATTCTAGTCTATTTTGGACCATAATTTACAAAAATTAACTCCATGATATATTGAAGGAGACTTGAAACTTGTGGCAGATAAAGATAAAGTAATGTGGAAAACAGTGGCGTAGCCAGCGGGGGTGCTGAGACATGTCCCTTTTTGACTGCAATTAGTAGTTCTCAATCAGTTTCATTTCAATTTTTCAATTATCGTAATTGGCAACCGATGCCGCGGTTTCTCTCCCTATGCGATCTAACATCGATTAAATCATGGGCTTCCAAATCATTGGGTTGCACAAAACTTCCGCATAAAACAATTATTAGTCCTGACCTGTTCTCAGTCATTTTCATAATTAACGGAAGGTTCACTCTGAGAGCCCTCCACAGTTAACAGGTGCGGCTTGTTATCCCCGATTAGGAACAGGAGGAACTCGTGAATGCTGTAGCCCTAATATCTTAGCTATTACAATACACCTGACTCCATATCAAATTTAGGATATAAACTTTAGTTGCAACCATTTGCAGTTACGATAGAATTATGTGTTTGCATAAATACTGATCTGACTCCAAATGATGAATTTAGAGCTATGTTGTGCATCAGACCCAGAACTGGTCTATACCTTACTCCGCCGGACCAAAACATCTGTACAGCCCAATTCGGTGAATTAACTCAGAGGCTGGCGGTATTATTAAGCTCAGTAATTTGACATATTAATTAGCTATTATTAGGGATTACCGGGACCCAAAGCGAGTAACTCCGAAGTGTGACATTATCAGTTCAGGGACTTGCGTAAGACGTCCAGACAGGGGCTGACATCTCAGTTTTCCGGAATCTCCTCAAAGCCTAATCATCATAACACCAATAACAGCGTGGAAAAATGCACCTTATAAGGCAGACCAAGCATGTTTATCAGGCATTGTGAATACAGTCCTACGTTACCCAATTAGAAGACAGGACTCCGGGTAGAAGGAAATATGAATCAGAATCACACAACAGAATGCGATTATCAATTTATTTCGCCAGGCAGGCACAAGCTTATATCAGAAGAATCAATCAAATTGTTACAGAAAATCTAAGAAAGAAGTCAGATCATACCTGGCGCAGCTCAAAACTACACATATACGCAAAGTATATGAGGGAAGGATGAATACAAACTTCCATAGCTAGATCACGTCTGCACACAGCTGTAAAAGCATGGGTGGGAAATCGCCTAAGATCTTCCATGAGTAGATTAAAGCTAACCATGGCATGGAGATGCACGTGGGGGAAGTTGAATACAATCTTCCATTGTGAGAATGGCTACACACATACAGATGAATGTGTGGGAAAGTCTTCTATGATCTTCTATAACTACAGACTATTGGCTACACATGGCATATAGATGCACGTGCAGGAAGTTCGTCCTTCCCGAATCCTTTGTTTCCTGACCTTTTATGCCTGAACTCTGGAAGCGCTTCCTACAGCGGAGTCATAGGTCAATTGGGTAATTCGAACCAGTAAGGCACCCCCTCCTCGGAGGAACTTTGGGTGGAGACTTTACCATGAGGAGAAGTAGAAGTATATTTTATTTATTAGAAGTATAACTAGTATTAATGTTAAAAATCAACTTTTGTCATATAACAAAATATACACATTGGATTTACAACATTACGGGAGGTGATGTGAATTATTTTGCTGGTGTAGGCTCTGAAACGTCCAGTTTATGGCACTGGCATTGTCTTTGCCAAAGTGGTTTGCCATTTTTGGTGGTTTGCAAGACATTTGACGCCGCCCTTTTCCCTAAAGATTGTCCATTAACTCAGAGGCCGGTGGCCGCTCCGGCTGTGGCAAATTAAGCAACTGTAAGAAAGATCCTAGTTGAGTTCACTCCTATGACCCAGGAATGTCTCTGTTGGGTACTGTGGCCTTTAAGACAATAAAGGGTCTGATTGGCAGAGTTTACGTACGTGACGAGTGCACATAGTTTTTCCCGCCTTTCCAGCACGGCTTACGCGATTTCGGAATGTGAAATGTGCAAAATGCATGGGAGTTGGCTGGTCTGTGCAAGGGTTAAGGAATCCAGTCAGGCAGCTTAAGTGTTCAAAGCTATGCAGATGCAGTTCAAGCAAAGCCAGTAAAAAAGATTCACCAGCGCTGTCACTGTTTGGACATTTGAAACAAGTAAAAGGATACAACCAGAACATAGGACGTACAATATTCATGGTATGTTAATATATATTTTTTCACAAACGCATTTTTAAAAATATATTTTTTTTCAAATGTGAATTTTCTTTCTCAAAGAGCGCAGTAGTACCTATTTTAACTGTAAAAGGCAAATATTCTTTGCTTCAAACTGATCTCAGCAACTTTTATGCATTTCTAACAAATTACCAATGCAGGGCGGCTTAAAGTGCTGACTATATTGATCCAAACAGTTTCCCTGTGCAATGTAAACTTAAAAAAAAAAAAAAACACTCACAAAAAAAAACACGGGCTTTCAATGTGTTGCTATGTTTGCGCAAAGATTTGCTTGAAATACAAGTCAGAACTGTGTAAAATGGGTGATAAATTTATCGCAATAATTTTTTATGCAATAAAAGTAACTGCCCCACGATCCGGTGTTTGAACAAACATCAGAGGCCATTTGAAATGCTTCTGGGAAGAAAATTGCATTTTGAAATCAGCTATTCAGCAGTGAGGTTGGACAACGTATCCTGACGAAAGATTGTAAATCAAACTTGCATTGAAATAAACAGGAATGTTTTATTTCTTTGTACACAATATACACAATTTGTATGTACACACTTACTGGTGAAATACTCAAACATGACAAATAAAAGGGTTAATATCCACATGGAAAGAAAGGTCCCAAGCTTTTTATTGGCATAATTGTAAGTTCATATGTGGATGTAGCAGATGCTAGTGATGATCCACCTGGGGGGCCATGTAGGCTTTTGTGGGTGTAGTTTGAAGTTGGGTGACCACGCCGACCTACCCCACTCCTGGTCCCTTCATCTCTTTCCTGCGCAGAGGTCCCAAAACTTTTATGGCTGATTATTGAAGTCTGACATGCCAAGATCGAAAAACAGTCGTAATTTGTTTGGGACATTTGCAGTGCCATGAAAAAGCCCCTTCCTGATTTCTTACTTTTTTGCATATTTTTCACACTTAAATGTTTCAGATCATCAAACAAATTTTAATATAAGAAAAAGATAGCCTGAGTAAATTCAAAATGCAGTTTTTAAATGATTATTTCATTTTTTCCCCTTAATAATCTATCCAAACCTACCTAGCCCTATGTGAAAAAGTAATCCCCCCCCCCTCGCCCTTGTTAAATCATGAATTAACTGTATTAATCACATTTTTGAGTCCAGTTTCACTAGCCACACCCAGGCCTGATTACTGCCAGACCTGTTGAATCAAGAAAGCACTTCAATAGAACCTGTCTGACAAAGTCAAGTGGGCCAAAAGATCTCAAAAAGCAACATGTCTTTCCGCGAACTAAAAAAATTCAAGAACATATGAGTAACAAAGAAATTGACATCTATCAGTCTGGAAAGGGTTGCAAAGCCATTTCGAAGGTTTTGGGACTCTGGCGATTCACGGTGAGAGCCATTATACTCAAATGGAGAAAACTTGGAACAGTGGTGAACCTTCCCAGGAGTGGCCAGCCGACCAAAATTACTCCAAGAGCACATCAACTAGTCATACAGGAGGTCACAAAAAACCATAGCAACATCTGAAGAACAGCAGGCCTCACTTGCCTCAGTTAAAGTCAGTGGTTCAACAATGATTCAACAATGAAATAGAGACTGGGCAAAAAATGACATCCATGGGAGATTTCCAAGGTGAAAACCACTGCTGACCAAAAAGAACATGAAGGCTCGTCTCACATTTTCCAAAATACATCTTGATGATCCCCAAGACTATTGGGAAAATATTCTGTGGACTGACGAGACAAAAGTTGAACTTTTTGGAAGGTGTGCATCCCATTACATCAGGCATAAAACTAACACAACATTTAATAAAAAGAACATTATACCAAAAGTCAAACATGATGGTGGTAGTGTGATGGTTTGGGGCTGCTTTGCTGCTTCTGGATCTGGACGACTTGTCGTAATTGATGGAACTATGAATTCTGCTATTTACCAGAAAATCTTGAAGAAGAATGTCCAACCATCGGATAGTAATCTCGTGCTCAAGCGCACGTGGGTTATGCAGCAGGACAAAGATCTGAAATACACCAGCAAGTCCACCTCTGAATGGCTTAAAAAAAACAAAATGAAGATTTTGGAGTAGCCTTGTCAAAGTCTGGGCTTAAATTCTATTGACATGCAGTGGCACGACCTTAAACAGGCCGTTCTTGCTGAAAACCCCTCCAGTGTGGCTGAATTAAAGCAATTCTGTGAAGAATAGTGGGCTAAAATTCTTCCAGAGTGATGTGAAAGATTCATTGCTCGTTATTGCAAACGTTTGATTGCTGTTGTTGTCGCCAAGAGTGGAAAAACCACTTATTAGGATTTAGGGGACAATTACTAAGGCCAGGTAGGTTTGGATAGCTTTTTCCCTTAATAAATGAACTAATCATTTATAAACTGCACTTTGTATTTACTCGGGTTGTCTTCGTCTAATATAAAAATTTGTGAGATGATCTGAAACATTTAAGCCTGATAAATATGCAAAAAAAGAGGAGAAATCAGGGAGGGGGCAAATACTTTTTCACGGCACTGTATGTAGGTTGGAACTAGGACCCAAATTCCATGCGTTAGAAACGGCATCGCTCATGACTTCAGGTGGCGCTATCATCAACCTACATGGAGGTCCCAGGATTTTTTTTCACTTTAAGTTGCAGTCCGCCAATTCTTGTTTCAAGAATAATTGTTAAAAACATGGGACCTCCATGTAGGTTGAATTATGGAGCAGTGAAATTTGTTACCGCTCAATATGCCACAGAAAAAGTGGATGTGGTCAGCTCAGTAGGGGAGAGGTTAATTACCAAGGTCATGACTGATTTCCCTATTCCCAGCCCCAAACTCAATAATTATGAAGTACTTTTGCATTAAAAGATTTGGATATGGGGAGTTGGCCACTTTTGCCAGTATTGGGCTGATCTTAAAAAAGGCACTCTTAATCTACTATCTATCATCTATAATCTGGTAATCATTATCAGTAATTTGTGCCAGTAATCATGTTAAATTTTGTTGATATATCATGGCATAGATTTCAAGATGTCCCTGGAAGATCTTGTTACCATGACACCACTGGTGACCCACGAGGATGGGACCTACAGTAACACAGCAGCGGAAGCAGCCAGGCAGCTGTTTGTCCTTCACATCAAAAATCAGCCATCAGTTCGCAGAGTGTTTTTCCCAGATTCTCAGACTGATCCCAAAGAAGGTGAAATCCACAGCAGCTTTGACTTTGACAAGTTTGCGACGGCCTACGTCTGTCAGGCCATAGCCAAGACCACAGACCATGGCTTTAATGAGGCTATTAATATCAGCGCCGTGAATAATTACCTTGACGCAGTGTGCACCGGGCAGGACTGGGACACGCTAGGTAAGGGACAGAGTTAGGTCATGCTAGGCCAGGAAAACTGTTGCGAATTGACATATTTCCATTTGTGCAGTGTGGTTTTTGTATTGATAGGGTACCAGCTGTACACTCTGACATATCCAGATGAGGTCAGCCATGGAGGGACAAAATTTCGTTATTATATGGAAAATAGTCCGTAAGTATTGAAAGCCATTTATGCAAAATGTAAGCTGTTTTGAAATGTTTTGTAAAGTTGCTATTTGTGACTACTGCATACTGCTTTACGTTGAATTTCAATCTCTTTAAAAGCTCAGTTGCTTCACGTCAAGGAGCATGTCATGCACAAACATGAGCTTGAAAATGTGCTGAAAACCATGACTTTATTAAGCAATTTAAACACAAATGGTTGCTTGAAATGTGAATTCCTACATTCCAAATACTAACTTGTGCATTCTATTGGAATTTCTATCCCACACTAATGAGTATGTGTTCTGCAAAGATTTACAACTCATTTACTTGTTCCTGTTTGTGATTTATTTCGTGCTATAGTCAATAAAAATAGTTGGCTTATCTTGAAGTTTGAAGTTTGAGATGTGGTCTCCAGTGTAGTTTCATTGAACTGTCCATAAACAGGTTCTGGGCAGTGTTAGTGTTGTTTGCTATACTACTGACTGCAGACACAGGATTGGGGCCAGTTATAACTCCAGTATAATTTCAACAAACCAGGTTGCTAAAACAGATCTTTGCTAATGTTTTTATTCAGGCCATTTCAAAGCTTTATTTTGGAAATTTAAAAAATAAGATAAATGGGCAGGGAACATTGAAACAATTAGGTTTCCACACACTGGAAGTAACAACATTTCTGGAGGGTAGGTAAGAACTGAAAACGCAATAAATCAATATTTTCCATTTCTATGAGGCCAGATTTTAAATACAAGAGAAAAATGTGTCCTTGCTGAGTGAAACCTTTATTTATTTCTTTTAGCACCGACTGGGGGAGAAAGCTTCATGACACCATCGCAACAGATCCCTGGATGAATGATCACATGTCACTCTTGGCACACGGTGAATGGCCACACCATAATGAGGCAGTTAATGTTTTACTGTTCATGATCAGCCAGCTGGATAACGACTTGGCAGATGAGACATTTCACGAGCTGAAAGAAGGTTTGTGGAAGGCAAGCAATACATACAACCATTAAATGAATTGTTTAGCAATATATATTTCCTGCTGCATTCTGCAAAGCACATGCTCTGGCCAACTCACCACTTGCATGAAGGAAGTTACTGATATTTGATGACTAGCTCTGTGTGTGGCACAGTGATTAGCACTGCTGCCTCGCAGTAAGGAGGTTTTGGGTTCAAGCCCTGGCCTGCTGGGCCATCCCTCTGTGCACTTTGCATGCTCTCCCTGTGGTTACGGGGGTTTACCCCACCCTGAAAAAAATGCATTATAAGAATACTCTGACCCAGGAGCTGGCTGTAGAAGGTTGTCCTTGCCACAGCTCTGTGGCTGCCCACTGCTCCAAACTGTAGGATGGGTTAAATACAGAGGACAAAAAAAAATTACCGGATGGGGTTCAATAAAGTTTATATTCGATGACCCAACACCCTTTTAAAATGAATCTTATTACAATCATGAGGTGGCATTGTACGTCTGCACCATAATATGGCGATTCAGTTTCATTTTAATCGCACAAAAATCATTTGGAATAAACCAAATATTTATGAAGTTTATGAAGTTCAAACATGAAGCAGTTAAAAAACATCTCCTCCCTCCATCCCATCGGTATAACGACCCTCATCTTGTTTTTACGTGTTCCCCCATGTTAGATCTATCCAGTGGTTAAATTGGCTTTTGTTTACAGTTAATAGACAATACCGAGCAAAGCATCTTTATTTACATCTTACCGTCTTAGTTCCCATGCATATTACCTATACTTACAACTTCTTTACATGTCAAGCCATCTGTTTACATATTTGATATAGACAATACAATTTAATTCATTAGTTTCCAAATAGAGACCAAGGGCTCTAAATTCGTAGACCGGGCGCAGGTGCGGCAAAAAGGGGAAGCGCCGTGCCAACGGGGTGTGTCCAGGTGTATGTTGCAATTTCTTTCCCACTGTAGCCTGGCGCAAGTACTCCTCTGTCCCGCCTCTGTCCCTCCTGCCAGTGAAAGAGGCAAAGAGGGAGGAGAAAAGGCTTAAGTGGGTTTAACACAGCCGAGTCAACTCTTTACCAATTAAATGAGCTCTTCTCCTCACCTTTGAAGTGTTGAAAAAAAGACGCCTCTGTCCTGTACCTGCATGATGCATTAATTTGGCATTTTACTTTGCTGCTTCAGGCATGTTTCCTGCACCGCTTATGTCTATATTAAGCATTACAAATATGAAGAATTCTAGAATTATTACCATTAGCGAACTTCAATGGAATTTCAAAACGAAACTGCGTCAAATTGTTCAAACTTATGAAGTTGTAGTGAAATACAGCGGTTGCTCATTTATTTCTTCTGCCTGCATCATTGGGAAGAGAAACAATGGATAGTGTGTTCCTATAATTACATCCTGTTGCTGCTTAAAATTTTGGGATTTACATGCATGGACAGCAATGCAAGATACATTACACATTTATTTTCAATATGAGATCTTAACTCAGTATGAGATCATAGCAATCAGGCTGTATTCCTTTCCCCCACGAAAAACAATAAAACCTAAGTGACAATTGTAGTAGTTTTAAGCAGCTTGGAAACCGGAGGCAAAACAAATTTTTCGCACGACAGATTGTGTTGCTGCGTTGAACATAGTGTCGACGTGTCTGAAAGTCAGATGGTTTCAATATAACTCTGTGTCCAACAGTCGATTATTCTTTTTGATTTCTTCAAATCTACTGAATCTTTTAGATATTAAACTTGAATGTTTTGATAAGAGGGCTCAGTTCTTCAAGATGAGTACCGAGAATTTCAATCAATGTTTCTGTTTAAGCTCAATAAAGTGAGTCGACATTGGCGCGGGACAATGTGCAAAGCCTGTCGAACATTAAATGCAAAATACTCCATGTCTGACAGCGCACAGAGAGTGAGGGGCAGAACAGTGTTAACAAGGTGGGAAGAATCCGCTGAAGCACAGCAAAGTAAAGTGAGTGAAGGCAAGGGGCGAAGATAAGAGCAGAGCGAGTGCTGAGAGCTCGTTAGTCAATTAGTAATGTGCAGCTATACAATCCCTTACAGCTCGTTAGTAAGTTAGGACTATAAACAATGTTAGTTATTGTTAGTAATTTATTCAAAATAATGAACTCTTAGTGTTTATTAGTAAGGATAGAACAGCAAGGCGAGGGAAGCAAACAAGATTGGAAGGAAAAATTGAAACCATGAAATTGCCTGAAAACTGGGGAACATAACAGTCTCAACACATATGACCAGACTGGGGAGACAATGTGCAATCCATGGCATGGAGAGAAACATAAACCAGAATGATAATGTAAACAGAGAATATGAGTAATGGCAGGAAAAGGACATGGCAAGGCAAGACAGAAAAATACAAAACATGACATGGGCTAAATAGGAAAAAGAACATCATACCATAAGTCAAACACGGTGGTGGTAGTGTGATGGTTTAGGGCTGCTTTGCTGCTTCAGGACCTGGACAACTTGCTGCAATTGATGGAACTATGAATTCTGCTCTCTACCGAAAAATCCTGAAGCAGAATGTCCAACCATCAGTTTGTGTCCTCAAGCTCAAACGCATTTGGGTTACGCAGCAGGACAATGATCGGAAAGGCACCAGCAAGTCCACCTCTGAATGGCTTAAAAAAAAAAAAAAATGAAGGTTTTGGAGTGGCTTAGCTGAAGTCCGGACTTAAATCTGATTGAGATACTTACAAGCCGTTCATGTTCAAAAACCCTCCAATGTGGCTGAATGAAAACCATTCTGCAAAGAAAAGTGGGCCAAAATTCTTCCACAGGGATGTGAAAGATTGGAAATGTTTGATTGCAGTTGTTGTCGCCGAGGGTGGCACTACCAGTTATTAGGTTTAGGGGGCAATTACTTTTTCACACCAGATCAGGTAGGTTTGGATAGCTTTTTCCCCTTCATAAGTGAAATCATCATTTGAAAACTGCATTTTGTATTTACTCTGGTTATCTTTGTCAAATATTAACATTTGTTTGATGATCTGAAACATTTAAGTGTGACAAATATACAAAAAAATAAGAAATCAGGAAGGGGGCAAATACTTTATCAAAGTATACCTGTTACCTCATGTTTCAGTAGAGCTGCTAATGAAAAGCTAAAAATATTGTGAGATATGAAGCTCCCTGCATTCACAGAAATAATTCATCAAGGGCCCTTTTGAGAAGCTTATTATGGGCTACACACTGTGCAAACAATTTATGTGTGTTTAAAAACACTACTCTAGAACACAAAAAACAGTGTCATATTTCAGCAGTCTTGAAGTCAATTTGACATGAAAATAATCAATAACACAAACTGTAATTATAAAGCTTTACATTTTGTCACCTCAGCTCTTTATACGAGCCTCAGTTGTTAAGCTGCAATATTTTATTACCAAATGAGCAAATCTGAGGCCATTTGTTTAAATTGCAATTTCTCACAAAAAACTAGTGTTGTTTGATGATTCAGTTGCGCACGAAATTAAGTAACGACTCGTTACACTGTTAATTCACCGCAAATCAAATCTGTGTATTTAAGCGGTTGGGTTTTTTTTTTTTTGGTCGCTATTTACAACCCCAATTCTGAAGTAGTTGGGACGAAATGTAAATTGCGAATAAAAACAAAATGCAACGACTTTCAGATCACATGAGCCAGTATGTTATTTACAATAGAACATAGATAACATTTCAAATATTGAAACAGACATTTTACATTTTTATCCACAAAATGAGCTTTTTTCAAGTACATAACATCATCAAAAGATTACAGTTATTTTCCGGTCCATGTTTTGTGTCATACCATGCACTGCACTTTGTCTCCTCCTGCCTAGTCTCTTGTCATGTGATCGCTCATTGCCCCAGTATTGCGTGTCACACTTTTGGGTGATTTAATGGTTTCTAGGATTTAAACCATTCCTTCTAATCTCGTTTACTTCCTTCACCTTGCTTTTCTATATTACTAACAATACTAACAGTTTGTTGTTTTAGTTAATTTTACTAACAAGACTAACATTGTTTATAGTACTAACTTACTAACTGTTGTGATTCTGCTTTTCCACCTGTTCCATGCCTTGTCCCATGTTTCTGCCTCAAGCCATGCTTAAGTTTTGTGCCTGGCCTTGTGCCATGTTTGGATTTACCCACGTATTCCTTGACCACTGCTTATGTCTGACCATTCTTTGATCTTGTATTGTGTTTTGGTATTTTAGATTTCTTTGTTTTATTATTTTTCAAGTACAGTTTTATTCCTAGTCCCTTGCCATGTTTCCTAGTACCCTTTGCCATGTTTCATAGTTCCCATGCCATGTTTTATTTCTATGCTTTGCACTTTGTCTCCCCAGTCTTTTCAGGTGTGTATCTTTGCTCACGGTCCCTGGTCTTGCGTGCCGCTCATTCGGGTGTTTTATTGGTTTCTGGGTTTCAACCTTCTTTCATTATCTTGTGTTCTCTCTTCCTCTCTCTTGTACTATCTCACTAACACAGTCTGACAGTTTGTTTTGCTTCCTTTGTCAGATCGTTATCTTCCTCGTTTCCTGTGCCACGCTTTTCTCGCCTTGATTCATTGTGATTTATCTTTCTGACTGGACCATCCTAGACTCTGAGTTTTGCCGATTCCCTGTACTGTACCGCATTCTTGTTTTTTCGACCTCTTTTTGTCCGACAACGATTTTTGTGATTCGTGCCCTGTGTATGACTCTGGATTACGCCCATTGGAATTTGATTTTGGATTGCGGATATTGTACTGTTGCCAGCTCTGTTGGAGGTTTCCCCTTCAGAAATAAAGCCTCCTTTTTGTATTTTACTGGTTGTCGCCATTGGTTCATTTCGTAAAACCCAACACTAACAAGCACTAGGGATTGTATAGCAGCACATTTCTAATTGACTAACAAGCTCTCAGCACTCGCTCTGTTCTAGTCTCCGCCCCTTGCCTTCACTCAATTTACTTTGCTGTGCTTCAGCAAATTTTCTGCACCTTTCTAATCACTGTTCTGCCTCTCACTCTGTGCACGGTAGAACTCCCTAACTGGAGCCGTATGTTTGTCAGTAAGCTGTCTTCGTGATCCCTGTCCGCGTTTTGGCTTTTGCCAATTTCTTTTATTTAGGAACTTTCTCATGTTCATTCCTTTGTAATCAGTCTAATCCAGTTCACCTGTTTCCCTTTGTAGAATGTGACTTACTGTTTGGCTATTTAAGCAGTCTTTTCACAGCCAGCTCTTTGTCTGAACGTTTCCCTTGGTTTGCCTGTGCTATGCTTGTTTTCGCCTTGTATTCTTTGTGATTCACTTCTGACTGGACCGTCCCTGTTTTACGATTTTGGCTCTGTTTTGGATTTCTGTCTGCATCTGTGTATCAAACCCTTATTTTGCTGACCACGAGTATTGTGTTCGCTGCCCTGGTTACGTCTCGGATTTCACCCTTTTGGATTTAGATTTTTGGATTGTGGACTCTGTATTGTTGCCTCCTGCTCTGTGGGGGTTCACCCCCTTCCATAAAATCCAATTTTACTGCACTGCTTGGTTCTCGCGTCTGGTTCCAGATCGCTACCTCACACTGTAGCAAAGTGGCAAAGTGTCCTGTGGTCAGACGAGTCCAAATTTGACATTCTTGTTTGAAATCATGGGTGTCGTGTCCTCCGGGCTAAAGAGGAGAAAGACCACCCGTCCTGTTATCAGCATTCAGTTCAAATGCTAGCATCTTTGATGGTATGGCAATGCATTAGTGCAAATGGTGTGGGACACTTGCATGTTTTAAAAAGCACCATGAATGCTGAAAGGTATGTGTATATAAAGGTTATAGTGCAACAAATGCTCCCCTCCAGATGAGATCTATTCCAGGGAAGGCCTTGTGTATTTCAGCAGGACAATTCAAAACCACATACTGCAGTTATTACAACAGCATAGCTTTATAGTAGAAGAGTTTGTGTGCTGAACTGGCCTGCCTGCAGTCCTGATCTTTCACTGATTGAGAACATTGGGCGCATAATTAAATGAAAAGTCCATCAAAGGAAACCCAAAACTCTCCAGCAGCTGGAAGTCTGTATTAAACAAGAGTGGGATCAAATTCCAATGGCTAAACTCGAGAAACTTGTCTCCTCAATGCCCAGATGCCTCCACTGTGTTAAAAAGAGGGGATGCTACACCATGGTAAACAGGCCCCTGTCCCAAATTTTTTGAGACCTATCGCAGCCATCAAATTTTGAAATGAGCTCATTTTGTGGATAAAATTGTAAAATTTCTCAGTTTCAAAATTTGCTGTGTTATCTCTGTTCTATTGTGAATAAAATCCTGGCTGGTGTGATTTGAAAGTCATTGCATTTTGATTTTATTCATAATTTACACTTTGTCCTAACTATTTCAGAGTTGGGGTTGTAATTTGTTTGTAGCGCATGTGCTGGAGGCTCACATCACTGAGAGCAGGGCAATTTTTATCTGGTTTGACTTCACCAATTCTACGGGGATGGAGAGGTGGACAAATGTGTGTGTGTGTGTGTTTTTTAAAATTTTTTAAAATTTTTTTTATATATATATATATATACTTTGTTTTTGTCAGTTTCTAACAATAGCAAAATGATCATTGACATTGGCTGCTGAAAGGTACTCATCTGAAAAGCGGGGCCTGTATGAAAAAAACTTTGTTTTTAAAAAAGACAAAAAATTTCAAGCAAAACCATTAATATGCTCCCCCTATTTGAATAATTGGGATGGTATTTGTTCCATTTGCTCCATTGCTCTGGTGTCTATCTTGAGGATTACCTGCATTCATCAAAACTCAAATGCTGTGCCACCACCTTTATGGGCAAATGGAAAAGATGTGGTATGTGATAAATATAGTTCTGAAGGAGGCAGAGCTCAGCTCTGGAAATGTGTTGTGGATGTGAGGAGGCGGAGCTGAGCTTCAGTGGGCTCCATACCAGTTTAGCCACTGGATTTGTCATGAAATGTGACTTTTTTAACATTGTGTTGCCATGTATATATGTAAATGACTGAACAATCTATCAACAGGATCACACATTGAATTTAGTTTACATTGAAAATTGCATTTTTCAGGTATTCCTGACATCTACAACAACTTCAAGCACCAAAACTATCTTGGTCTTCCTCTTGACAGCAATGACATTCTGCCCTACGTTCGCACGGCACAGGCGATATCAAGAGATCAAAGGCCACCCCCTGGCGTCTTAAAACCAACCTATTACAGCGTCATATATGGTGAAGAAGTGGAGTCTTTTATCAAAAACAAAGCTCAAGAACACGGATTTTACAGTGGCAAAAGTCCCAAAAACACTGAAATTGTGCCAATAAGCCCCTGTATTATCGTGTAGACATCAATCTGGGATAAGGAACATGGAGCAGTTCTAGCTGTCACTTGAGAAAAAATATTCTTTCTGAACGCTCTTTCTCTCTCTCTCTCGTTCTCTCTCTGGTTGTCTGCTAGACAGATTTTGTAGCACTTGAAACAAAATGTATTATGGCTTTGCACGCATGCTGTTAATTAGCATTTTTGAAAAACTAAATTTAATGTTCCAGTTACATGTACACAGATGAAACATGAGACTTGCCCTAGTCTAGTCCAATTGAAAAATACTAATATATTTATTCATACACTTATTCTGCTTTAACGGTGTGTATTATTATGTAATTTGTAACATGATCGTGCCCTTAATAAAATTATTACATGGTGGTGGTTTTCTATATACTTAACAAGATTATGGTTTTTTGGGGTTAACAATCTCTGAATGACATATTATATCAATAAAATTTACTGATATCAATGAACAACTATCTGTTTTTACTGAAACACGAAACCTTGCGTTAAGTTGTCATAAGCGAATAATTTGACATCAATTTAGTCATCTTGCCTCCTCACTCGCACACATTCACCATGCGCTTCCTGCGCATTGAAATGGTTAGGTTAGTTCATAAAAACTTAGGAATGTGCTGGTACTGCCTGCTCCACTAATTTCATCAGACATTTTGTTCACAAAAAACTGAATCCACTTTGTTACATGCAGAGCTTGTGTTTCTGCTGAGGGGCAACCTGGGAAGCAAAACAAAGAGCATCAAAGTCTCGCAGAAATATCTGAAATACGGTTTCAACGTGACGAACAATTAGGACAATGCAATGATTTTTATATGATGACATCTTTGAAAACCAAAGGCGCAACAATGTAACCTTATCATGATATACGTACAAGAGGTAAGAACAGACATTTCCAACGGGACCTCTGTGCGTATGTGTGTGAAAGTGAGTCAATATGTGATCATGATCATGACTTCAAAACGTCTTTTATCCCTAATGCCATTGGCATCCTTAACTCAACAAAGTGACCAATGACTAATCCACAGTTAGTGATATGAACTAACTTACTTTCATCTTATTTTTTAATTGTTCTTGATTATTTATTTATTGATTTTGATGCAGGTTATTGTACTGCCTTTTTATTGCATGTATGCAAAGATGTGTGTATCTGTATTTTAGTCCTGATTGTTTTTTTGTGTCGGCGAGCTGAAGACAACTTTCCACCTTGGTGGACTATAAAGTTTCATTCATTCATTCATGTGTGGTTTTAATGACTTTATTGGACAAAATTGTTGATTTGATCAAACACATGACTGTCGAATGAAGAGCACACCAGCCTACCATCACACACAGTACTACATACACAAATTCAAAACATAAAAACACTCAACATTGTCACCAGCTTTGTCCAATAAAACGTTGTTTTTCTCTCAAGTGGTTATGAATCTATAACATACTAATATTCTCCAGCAAAAACTTTATCTGCCCAATTGAATGGATGCCACTTGTGCCCATCCTGACACTGATTAGAGTAAAAATACATTAGTCATTTAAATAAAGATACTCAGTAATCACTTATAATTTATTGATTGCATCGCTTCATTATTTCATGTGACTTTTTATGTGCTGTGAAAGAGGAGGAAGAAAAATAAGAAGAGTTTGATCCCAAAATGCAATATATCCATTTTACTCATTTTGAGTAAATCAGCTGTTTCTATGTTGGCGCCTATTGCATTTTATAGAAAAACACAAACTTTGACCATTAAAAACTAAACCTGATAGTATTAATTTCTGAAAACTGATTTTTGCACCATGTATAAGAAGTACAGGGCTTTCACTCCATGAAATTATCTGAATTTTTGTCATTTTGGCACTTTTGGAAACAAACTCTCCAAATTTTCAGTGTCTTTAATTCCACACAAGGAAACACATATTATAAGGGAGTGGTAAAAACCAGGACTGTAATCATATCATGTGTTAGAAATTATTGCAACACAGGCAGATTATTTATCGCACTGTATTTCATTGTAGCAATAAGTCACGGCAGCACAACCCAGGCAAAAAAAAGTATACCTCAGCATGCTAAATTTTAGAACACTTAGTAGACTTCAGATGCACATAATTAGTGTACTCAGTGTTATTTTTGAGTACTAAAAATGTACTTAGAATACTAATCATATATCATTAGTGCTACTTAAGACATACTAAAATACAATGAAGTGTTCTTATCTGTACTGTTTTGAGACACCATTAAGATCAACTTAAATATACTACTTTCTCTACTAATGCTGTACTTATTTAAAATGTTTTTTAATTCAACTTAAAGTTTACTTTAATCCACTTTTCATATTACTGTTAATAAATTTAGAATATACTAGAAATTTATTTCTGATTTAATCAGAATGTGTCGCCATTGCATTTTAAATATGTTTCCAGCGGACAACCTGAAACATGTTGCTTGGCTATGGCCAAGGCAAGGGCGGAGGCATAAAAACAAAGTGATAATAACGAAAAAAATATTTTACCAATACTCACCAACAAGGCACTCATTTTTTCCAGAAGTAGCTGCTCTTTCGCTTCTCCAGTAGGCCCTGATTTTCCTGTTAGACTTGAGGATTCCTACACAAAGTGCCCAAAGATGAGCTCAGCAAATTCCCGTGTGAACAGGGACATTCCTGTTGGGTTTAGTCTTCGGAAACAGCTTTTGCTGACCTGCACCCCTGTGTTGCCCAGAAAAATCTCCGTCCAGGAAATAAAGTTTGTCAGTAATTACAAATGGCATGAGGAATATGTTTCTGGAATGCATTTCTTAAAAGACAAAGGAGAACTATAGAATGCCAAATGTTAGTAAAGTTGGAATTTCTGCAAGTGTTCTTCAATGAATTAAAGTATAATTTCTGAACAGCTGCATGCTGAAATGGATAATACAGTTTCTATCAAATATAGTACATGAAAAATGTGGGTCGAGATTACAGTGAAAAAACTGCTAATAGTCAAGTAGTTTACAACAATTTTGGAAGACAACTACAGTCAAAAAAATGAAACCCTATGAAATGTTAGATTTACTAGTTCAACACTTCCACACAGATGCAGCGCTGTGAGATAAGCTAAGAAGTGTAAGATAATAAATAATTAGTATTAGTATTAGTACTAAGTATTGTACTTAATCTAAGTAAACTGAAGTACTACTGAGGGAGTAATATACTTGCAATTAGTTTACTTCATTTTTACACACAAATTCAAAATGTGCTCGAAATGTACTTTCTGAAAATTAAGTATGTTTTTAGTTCATTAAAGTATATTACTTTTTCACCTGGGAAGACCTCCTGTTTTATTATTGACAATTGAAGAGTTTCATCGCAAAACAGGTAAACTCCACTGAGTAAAATTGCTTTCTGTGTAATTACTATTTCTGTAAAACTTTGATTAATGGTCTTTTCTACTATTGTATATGAGCCAAATGGTGACCAATCGGCATATTCATTTCAAATCCAGCCACAGGAATATTCTTGGAAAAAACAAAAAAAATTAGTTTTATTGCAAAACGGGTTAAATCCAATCGAAAAAGTATGTTTCTTTGTTGTACTGTCAAGAAACTCTATTCATTCCATATTGCTGAATAACACATAATCACGCACTCTCAGTCCCGTGCACATTCACGCATCCCCCCACACATAAACACACACAAGCACGCACACACACATGCAAACACACGCATGCACACATGACTCCACCCAATGTCAGTCTTTGCTCACTGGACAGACATTATGGTCCTGAACACAAATGTCCGTGCATGTAAACAAATATTACACACACATACACAGACACGCACGCACAGACAAACACGCGCACACGACACTACCCAGTGCCAGTCTTTGTTCACTGGACAAACACTATGGTCCTGAAACACAAATGTGCGTGTGCATGTAAACATAAATACACACACACACAAGCATGCATGCACATACACATACTGTATACACATGTACACACACACATACACACATCACCCAATGTTAGTCTTGGTGCAATGGACACACAAACACTGTGTTTCTGAAACACAAACCTGAGTGCATGTAACAAAAATACACACAGGCACGCATCCAATCAAGCAAACCCACATACACAAACACAAAATATTATACACTCGTGCACGTGAAACACTAATTCCGTGTTGTTTAGCTGTGAAACTTTTACTCTAAAGGTGGATTTAACCCGTTTTGCAAACAAACGGAGGTGGCACTTAAGCTGTTTTGCAAAAAAACATACATTTTGCCGATTAAAAGTTCTGAATATATTTCACCTGTCAAAAATCTGATTTCACATCAATGTAAGACTATCTTTTCTCTATTGTTTGAGATTATAAACAAGCAAAATGTGGAATTGGTGGTTAACCCGTTTTGCGATCAAACTCTTCAATGACAGCTCTCAGGTCATTGTTAGTTTCAGTCTGAGTGATAAACACAGTCCCCTCTGCTAGACTGCTCAGGTGACATACTCCAATATCGCCCATGGTATGTTTGCTGTGTTTGGAAACAATTGAAGCACTGAAAACTATAACCCCACAAGTCAAGTCAAGTCAAGTGTGACTTATGGGGTTTAAGTAATAGGTGCTTCATTGCTGGTAATCTGGCATATTTGAGTCACTGCAATAATTTTTTCACAGTTGAGTGACTGCCGGCACTTGAACCCCAACCAGCATAATGGACCAATCAATAGTAATGTGTCTCCTCCTTTTTCTGTGACTGTAGAGCACAAAATGTATCATACCATGCCTGCACAAATATCAGATGATGAATCAGAACATCAGATAAGAAGCCATCAGCAGACAAAGTGCCGGGAGCTCTGCTCGAAGGCTTTTTCGAACTTGATGAATGTGTCAAATTCAAGACAAGCCACTTAACACTGTATGAAGATACCATCTCTGGGTTTGAGAGTAAAAGTACTGCTTCAAGAATACCATAGAATATACAGGTGCCCGATGATGGTCTGGCACTGATGATGGTCTGCTGGGGACCAAAACATCTGGTTTTGTTTTTCACCTTTTTTATTTTATTTTTATTTTGTTTTCAAGCACCTCAGCACTTTTTGTCACTGGTATGTGAGCTGCCAAAAATGTATTTTTCTACAGGCCAGACTGATGTTTTTCTCTTTCACAGTGTGCGGTCAGCGTTTCTTTTTCCTACTACATCAGCTCCACGCACCTGTAGTACTTCAGTATGTTGACCTGATTGCAACAATCTTTTTTCATTTTTATACTCCAGAGTGAAAATACGTTCTGATCTCGTATTGTAACAGCTTCTTTCTGACCCAAAGAACTGATTTGCGGTGTAAATACAGCGCAAAGAATGTTTAGGAATACCGGAAGTGCCACAGTCAGGGAAATATAGTGCAAAAAGAAGGAGGCTGTCTGACGGCAAAGTAAAGCAGTGAAAAAAAACTAGACATACCATACACTTGAACTGATATTGATTATTTTCGGTTTGCCTACTTTTAGGTGGTTAAAATACGCTCTGTTTCTGGCCCCATCCACAGCAAGTGTCCTTGTTTTTTCTCCCCCTGGATTCTCCTTTGTGGGGGCCTGTCAACCACCATTCACTGTAAGTACTACACTGCCAAAGGATCTCATTCAACCGACTTCAAAAAAATCCAAACTATCCCTTTAATAAAATTGTCCCTAGATTTCCGATTCATGATGAGTCATTCCTATTAATGCAAATCAGTTTGACAAGTTGTCAAATTACTCAGTTCAGTGGAAGTATTCATATTAGCGTTGAGTACCACTATTATGACCAAAGTTTATTTCTTTACGGTCCTTCTTGAGAGTCATCCTGTGACGTTTTCCGGGCGCATGGCATTTACTTATACATGACTCCCTTCCCTTGCATTTTATATATGTTTCCAAAAAGTGAAATGAATATAAAAAGTTGTACTTAAGTGTATAATATTTCATCTTAATGGTGTCTCAAAATAGTACAGTCAAGAACACTAATTTGTATTTTAGTATATCTTTAGTAGAATTAATGATATACAGTGGTGCTTGAAAGTTTGTGAACCCTTTAGAATTTTCTAGATTTCTGCATGAACATGACCTAAAACATCATCAGATTTTCACACAAGCCCTGAAAGTAGATAAAGAGAACCCAGTTAAACTAATGAGACAAAAATATTATATTTGATTATTTATTTATTGAGGAAAATTATCCAATATTCATATCTGTGAGTGGCAAAAGTATGTGAACCTTTGCTTTGAGTATCTGGTGTGACCCCCTTGTGCAGCAATAACTGCAACTAAACATTTCCTGTAACTGTTGACTAGTCCTGTACATTTTAGCCCATTCCTCCAAACAGAACAGCTTCAACTCTGGGATGTTGGTGGGTTTCCTCACATGAACTGCTTGCTTCAGGTCCTTCCACTACATTTCGATTGGATTAAGGTCAGGACTTTGACTTAGCCATTCCAAAACATTAACTTTATTCTTCTTCAACCATTCTTTGGTAGAATGACTTGTGTGCTTAGGGTTGTTGTCTTGTTGCATGACCTACCTTCTCTTGAGATTCAGTTCATGGACAGATGTCCTGACATTTTCCTTTAGAATTCGCTGGTATAATTCAGAATTCATTGTTCCATCAATGACGGCAAGCCGTCCTGGCCCAGACGCAGAAAAACAGGCCCAAACCATGATGAAACACCACCATGTTTCACAGATGGGATAATGTTCTTATGATGGAATGCAGTGTTTTCCTTTCTCCAAACATAACGCTTCTCATTTAAAGCAAAAAGTTCTATTTTGCTCTCATCCGTCAACAAAACATTTTTCCAATAGCTTTCTGGCTTGTCCACGTGATCTTTAGCAAACTGCAGATGAGCAGCAATTTTCTTTTTGGAGAGCAGTGGCTTTCTCCTTGCAACCCTGCCATGCACACCATTGTTGTTCAGTGTTCTCCTGATGGTGAACTCATGAACATTAACATTAGCCTGTGTGAGAGAGGCCTTCAGTTGCTTAGAAGTTACTCTGGAGTCCTTTGAGACCTCGCCGACTATTACGCGCCTTGCTCTTGGAGTAATCTTTGTTGCTCAACCACTCCAGGGGAGGGTAACAATGGTCTTGAATTTCCTCCATATGTACGTAATTTGTCTGACTTTGGACTGGTGGAGTCCAAACTCTTTAGAGATGGTTTTGTAACCTTTTCCAGCCTAATGAGCATCAACAATGCTTTTTCTGAGGTCCTCAGAATTCTCCTTTGTTCGTGCCATGATACACTTCCACAAACATGTGTTGCGAAGATCATACTTTGATAGATCCTTGTTCTTCAGATACAAAACAGGGTTCCCACTCGCACCTGATTGTCATCCCATTGATTGACAATGCCTGACTCTAGTTTCACCTTCAAATTAATCACTAATCCTAGAGGTTCACATACTTTTGCCCATCACAGATATGTAAAATTGGATCATTTTCCTCAATAAAAAAATGACCAAGTATAATATTTTTGTCTCATTAGTTTAACTGGGTCCTCTTTATCTACTTTTAGGACTTGTGTGAAAATCTGATGTTGTAGGTCATATTTATGCAGAAATATAGAACATTTTAAAGGGTTCACAAACTTTCAAGCACCACTGTACCATTAGTATACTAAGCACATTGTTAGCATATCAAAAATCGCACCCTGTTGAGTACACAAATTTTGTGCACAGGAAGTAGATGTACTTCATCAAAATACACTCCAATAGTTCACAGAAAGTATATATTTTTTTTAATTAATCTGAATTTGGAATGACTTAAGTAAACAAAAAAAAAAAATAAAACAAACTTAAACTTTTTTTTTTCTCCTTTATTTTAAACATGCATGGCATTACACGAAAAATGTGCATAAATACAGTACATTTAAGTGCAACTTAAAGATGTACAGTTGCAAACAGCTTCTCAATGTTACTTTATTTGACTTTGGCTTATTTGACCCCAGACAATTCTTTTAAGTAATAGTCTTCAACCAGTACAAAGAAATTAAAAACCAGTTTATTGATATTGTAATGTGAATATAGGCCACTAGTTGGCAGTATTTACCTTTTTTTTATTCAGCTCAGACTGGAGCTAGATTTAGACATGTCCTGGACATGTCTAAACAAAGTCCCCGAAAAGTAAAAAAAAGAGGTCTAAATGTGGGTGGGGTCTGCAAAAGAGTATATAAGGAAAAGAATTGAGACAGTAAAGTAGTAGGAGAAATTGCAAGGAGAAGGATACATGTGACCAGACCTGTCATTTCTGTTCAAGACCTGTGAAGTTTCTTTTGTGGATTTTTGCCTGTGCCCCAGAGCATTTTTCCTTTCCCAGGACATCACCAGCAAACCAAAGGGACTGTAAATATCTCTGAATATATACAAAAAAAAAAAAAAAACAATCTTGGTCTTTAGTTGTAGTTAGTTGTTTAGTTGTCTTTGTTCATTAAATGTGTTCAAGTTTTTAAAACTGTTTGTCATCCCTTGCTGTTGCTGTTATGTTGGAAATGTAATAACAAATTGGGGCCATAACAATATGGAATCAGGTAGACACCAGATGCGGGGAGATGGGAATGAGGATTTTATTCAAAACAAAACAGGCACGAGGGCCAACGAAAAACTTGGCCCAAAGGGTTGCAAAAGACAAACTAAGGTACGCTACACAGAGCTGGGAACTAAGGATCAGAAAACGACAGAAAACAAAAGCCACTAGAAACTCCAGGGAGATAAGCAAAAACAGAAATGAATAACAAGGCTGGGGCTATCTACAAAATGACTATAAAAAACGAGGTCTTGGAACATAAATTAGCAAACAAGGGCTTGGGAACATGAACGAGAACTTGACTATGAAACGAGACTTGAGCAACAAAACTTGAGACACTGTCTGCCAGCCAACTTCCACCGCATCCAGATAAAGGCTGAGAAATCAAGACACATGAAGGGCAACACCTGGAGAAGGAGAAACAAGAGGCATGGCAAGATCATGACATGGACAGAGATTGGATGACAAGACTTGCTCATTAAGAGAATGAGCGTGCTCAGCTTAAGTACCAATTAAGTATGCAGTTTGGAAGCAAGCATGAATGTTCAGAACAGAAAAGCACAGCAAGATCTTGAAATAGCAAAGCAGGAATCATGACAATAAACTCCCTGTCTAAATTAGTAGTATTAGTAATGTGCCTATCTAAGAATTACACCACCCAGTGAGTGTTAGTAAATGTTAGTAACTTAAAAACAGTTAATTGCCAATTAAGCTTAGACAGCCCCGAATCAGCACAGAAGGAAGAGGGAAATACCAAAGCCAACCATAGCTCAGAAATGTGCAACACGAAGGCACGGGGCGGAACGCAGACAAGCGGTGGAGTGGCTTGGCAGACCTGGCAAAAACAAAAACATGGAAAAGTAAAAACATGGACTATAAATGTGAAACATGAAATGCAAAATCCTGAGACAAGAAACTGTTAAAACTGTGACTATGAACTATGAACTATGGAATCTTGAACATGAAACTGTTAAAACCATAAATGCTGTCCTGGCCAAAGGCCAGAACACAACATTTATTAACTACTTTTACAGAGACCTGAACAGTTTGATCTTCAAAAGAACCAATGGATGTGCTAGCACTGCCTTGCTAAATGTACACCGCAGAGTAGCTAGTGAATTGTATCTCAAATTTTATGTGTAACCCTAATAATGACAGTGATAAACATGAAACTCACTTTTGAAATTTTTACATGTGGACATTTGGAGTTTAAACAAACTGTCAAATTTATGTCCACCAAAAGAAAAAAAAAACAGGACAATCACTGACTGTTTTTACTGCTTACTGTTTCTTTTTGTACACAAAATTCTCATTGTGACATTCTCAGAATCACTGCTCTCACATCGGACATATTTGTTCCCGGAAATTCAGCAATGACTAACAGTATAAAAAAAGAAAAGAACAAATAATATGGTATTAGAAATCATGCTTTTCCAGAGTTATCACGTTAGCAAGAACATACATGAGGACAACCTGAAACATGTTGCTTCTGGCTATGGCCAAGGCAAGGGCGGAGGCATAAAAACAAAGTGATAAGGAAAAAACGATTTTACTTACCAACTTACCAATAAGGCACTAATTTTTTCCAGAAGTAGCTGCTCTTTCGCTGCTTCAGTAGGCCCTGATTTTCCTATTAGAGTTGAGGATGCAAACACATCTCGTCCAAAGATGAGCTCAGCAAATTCCAGTGTGAACAGGAACATTCTTGTTCGGTTTAGTCTTTGGAAACAGCTTTTGCTGACCTGCACCCCTGTGTTGCCAAGGAAAATCTCCGTCCAGGAAATAAAGTTTGTCAGTTATTACAAATGGCATGAGGAATATGTTTTTGGAATGCATTTCTTAAAAGACAAAGGAGAACTATAGAATGCCAAATGTTAGTAAAGTTGGAATTTCTGCAAGTGTTCTTCAATGAATTAAAGTATAATTTCCGAACAGCTGCATGCTGAAATGGAAAATACAGTTTCTATCAAATATAGTACATCCAAAATGTGGGTCGAGATTTGAGAAAAAACTGCCAATAGTCAAGTAGTTTACAACAATTTTGGTAGACAACTACTGTGAAAAAAATGAAACCCTATGAAATATTAGATTTACTTTAAAATGTTATGTTACCTGGTTCCACGGAGTAGCTTTGCGTAACCTTTGACTTCTAACATTTTTGGCCAGTTTAATTCTTTGCATTGAGTGGAATGTACTCAATTCAGTTTTGTGGAACCAGTTGATGTAGCATTATAAAGTAAATCTAGCATTTACTAGGGTTTCATTTTTTATTTATGTTTTGAGTGTATAGGTGTTTTTAAACATTCTCTGTCAAGCATTAAAATGTGATCTTACACTATTTACCAGAGTAAACTTACATTACAAAATATCTTACAAAAAATTTCTTTATGCAATGAAATGTTTCCTGTGACAAAAGGCATTATTTAGTATTTACAAAACACCTATGAATGCAAAACATACAATTTCGGGAGCAGGACTGGAAGAAACAAAACCTGTACTGTCAGTGTCCGTGACAGGTGGCTTTCTCTTCATGGTTGTAATAAGATCTTTGACACACTTGACGAAGGCTGGTATTTCAGCATTAAGGGAAAAAAACGCAACTGTCACAGATATGAGAGATAAGACTGCTATGGATACAATTACTGACATAAAAAACATGAAATCATTCGATGAATACCTTTGAGAACATCCATCACTTCCTGTTGCATGCCAACACTGGATCTTGATAGATCCATCAGGACACTCTCCTCTTCTTCACTTGCCCCTTGGCAGAGGTCCTGCCAAAATAAAAATGTTTGCAATGCTATGTTAATGTGACTCATTTGGAACCAAAACTGGAATTACCATCATGGAGGTTTGCTTCTGCGAACCAGTAAATGTGCAGTATCTATCCATGTTCGTCAATAGTGATGTACACTCAACAAAAATATAAACGCAACACTTTTGTTTTTGCTCCCATTTGTCATGAGATGGACTCAAAGATTTAAAATTCAAGATTTAAAATTCATGTCACCCATTGAGCGTGTTTGGGATGTGCTTGACCGGCGTATACGACAGCGCGTACCAGTTCCCACTAATATCCAGCAACTTCGCACAGCCATTGAAGAGGAGTGGACCAGCATTCCACAGGTCACAATTGACAATCTGATAAACTCTATGAGAAGATGTGTTGCACTGCATGAGGCAAATGGTGGTCACACCAGATACTGACTGGTTCTGAGTCCCCAGACCCCCAATAAAGCAAAAACTGCACATTTCAGAGTGGCCTTTTATTGTGGGCAGTATAAGGTACACCTGTGCACTAATCATGGTGTCTGATGAGCATCTTGATGTGGCACACCTGTGAGGTGGGATGGATTGTCTCAGCAAAGCAAAAGTGCTCACTATCACACATTTAGACAGATTTGTGAACAATGTTTGAGAGAAATGGTAATATTGTGTATCTGGAATGAATTTTAGATCTTTGAGTCCATCTCATGACAAATGGGAGCAAAAACAAAAGTTTTGCGTTTATATTTTTGTTGAGTGTATTTATAAATTAAAGTATTAGTGCTAAGTATTCTACTTAATCTACAAAAAAGTAAACTGAAGTACTACTGAGGGAGTAATATTCTTGCAATCAGTATATTTGTAATACATTTTAGGTTAACTTTATTTTTGCACATTCAAAATGTGCTAGAAATGTACTTTCTGAAATTTACGTAAATTCTTAGTTCATGAAAGTATATTACTTTTTCACCTTGGAAGACTTCCTGTTTTATTATTGGCAATTATAGCTCTCAGGTCATTGTTATTTTCAGTCTAAGTTATCAACACAGTCCCCTCTGCTAGACTGCTCAGGTGATATCCTCCAATATTGCCCGTGGTATGTTTGCTGTGTTTGGAAATAATTGCTGATAATCTAGCATATTGAGTCACTGCAAAAATTTTGTCACAGTTGAGTGACTGCCGGCACTTGAAGCCCAACCAGCATAATGGATCAATCAATAGCAATGTGTCTCCTCCTTTTTCTGTGACTGTAGAGCACAAAATGTATCATACCATGCCTGCACAAATATCAGATGATGAATCAGAACATCAGATAAGAAGCCATCAGCAGACAAAGTGCCGGGAGCTCTGCTCGAAGGCTTTTTCGAACTTGACGGATGTGTCAAATTCAAGACAAGCCACTTATCACTGTATGAAGATACCATCTCTGGGTTTGAGAAAAAAGTACATCTGGAAATCTGTTTCGAGAATACCATAGAACATACAGGTGTCGATTAATTAACGCGACAGCCCTAGTATTCATATTAGCGTTGAGTACTTAATATTGCCACTATTATGACCAAAGTTTATTTCTTTACGGTCCTCCTTGAGAGTCATCCTATCTGTGACGGTTTCCGGGCGCATGGCACCTCATGGGGTTTGGCATTTACTTATACACGACTCCCTTCGCCTGCCATCATTTTGCCACAATAGCGGTGAATACTACCCAGAGATCAAGCGCGCTGAGAGGATACACGGGGACTGCTGTTCCCATAGTTAATGACTAACCATCCATTCGCAGCAGGCTTGATATCTTGTGACAGGGACCACTGCGTCCAGGGACTGGGACATCGAGCCCACAGACAAGTGATCAAGACAGTAACTTCCGACAGTATGACTGTGGGCTTGGTACCATATAAGGACTGCAATTAACAGGCACAAAGCCTTCGGTACGATGTCTATGAGGTCCGATGATGGCGATGCATATCTCACATGAGAAGAGCAGGGTGTGAAATTCACGACTGGAGGGGCTCAGCAAACTTTGCCTTGGATGGGTACAAAACACTGAGGGCACCAAGGCAATCGGCAGGTGTTTGAAGTGGCATCAAGGCAACAAAGCAAATTGGCATCCGGGCACCAAGGAATTTTCTTTTTGCCTCCGCCAGTACTTTACAAGAGAGAAAACACGCTTTATTGACAACTTTTTCACAAATATCTCAGTCCCTGCCAGTACTACATATACTTTTCTTAATCTTTTTTTTTTCTATCAACTTGGCATCTCCAATACACCCGAATCTGGAGCGCCCAATTGGGGAACTGTGTACAACACTTGCTCATATGCGACCTCTTGCTGCCAACTCAGGAGAGTGAAGACAGTTTGCGGCTTTCTTCCTAAACACGTGCCTGTCAGCCTACTGCTTCTTATGCACTCATTGGTTGAGTCCTCACAAGTTCAGAATGAGGGCGGAGGATACTCGAATATGAACAAGCTTTGAATCTTCCTGACGAGCGCCCTGCTGGCCAACAGGAGGCCCTTAACACTACCGCCAAGGGGTCATTTTTACCCCCCTGGCATTTTCAAATGCACCTAACTCTGTCAAAATAAAATCCCTATATCTGTCAGTTCATGACTTTTCCTAAAAATGATTTGTTTATCATGTAGTGAATTATGATGGGTGTTGGATTGACAGAAAAAAATATGACCACTTATACCTAAAACTGCCAACTGCCAACTGGGGTCATTTTTACCCCTCATACACAGCTGCGCTCAACATTAGCGCCACAGCTGTGTTGCCAAGCAACGCCTATTGTCTAGATTTGATACGTTTCATTTTTTGGTAGGCATTTCATATCAGGAGCTAGAGCTGATCAAATTTGAGACAGATAGATTGCAAGAGAGATCAATAAATACATATAAAGACTGATGACGCTCCATAATATCCAACATTCCTTGCATTGTTCTACAATTTAAAAAAATGTATGTTATTTTTTGTTTGTTTGCTGGAGTCCTCAGTTTTTTAGTTAGTTTAGTTAGTACATTTCCCGATGTTATGACATAAACTAAAATTAACAAACAGTGACCACTTTGTTTCTTTATGGCCATCAGCGTAACATCTTATCAAATCTGTATTCAGCAATGAATCCAAGTGCAAGACAGGAAGGCAAGGAGACTGTTGTTAGATAAAATATGAATATTTATTGTATTTATTGAGTCGGGAAAAAACTGGGCAAAGTGGATGATTGGCTGCATAATGCGTTGGCTGCGCAGCGCAGCCTACAGTGCGGAATCCGGAGAGTAATTTCGGTTTTCCCAGCCTAAAGCAACACGTTATTATTCAAAATTCATTTTATTCCTCTACAATAATTGAAATATTTTAATGTGTTGATACTTTTTTGTTGTTTCTTAAAGCTTACAGTTCATTCATTTTAAAATTTATCTGATCTTTTCGAATTACAATTCAAATGGTAAAAAGCCATTGCAAAATTAATAAACCCCATTAACTAAATTTTAAATAGTTATTTTGTTGAGTTTTACTTAGTATGTTAATATTAGATGAAAATGAACAACTTTACTGCTTCAAAAGAATTGATCTTTGGGGTTTTGCAACATGGGGTAGTGTTAATCAATGAATGAAACCACCACTTTAATATTACCCTTCCCAGCAGACTCTTTTCACTTTGCATCCCTGTAGCGCAATGGCCAATTGTGCGCTACTCTGAAAAAGCTGCCACTGCCGGTTGGCAGGGCCGGGGTTTGAACCTGTGCCGTGATACTCAACTCTGCTTTGGAATGCAGTGCCTTAACCGAGTGAGCTATCCAGCATCTCTTAGATGTCCTTTTAAACTACGGTGTTTACAGTAGGCCTTGCTGGAGACCAATATGAACAAAACATTAACATCATTAACAAGTTAAAAGTCCCCTATTATGCTGATCCTTCTTATAAGGTTGGTGTGCTAACAATCATTAGCAGTCCTGCTAGCCACCCGTAACTTGTTAGCTTCACTTACATGATTTGCTGTTATATCGTTACTTACAGCATGTGGCTCCCAGCCTTCATCAATGCGACTGCTCCAGGTTTGAGAAGCAGCTGAGACCAGTGTATCCAGCGTCAATTATCCTTTACTGACAAAGCTGTCTTCGGTGAAATGCCGACCACAAACAGCGAACATTCTCTTTGAGTGTGGCTGTTTGCCGCCACCCAGAGGTGTAAAGTCCGGGGTCAGAAAGTAAAAATCCTCCCCAGAACTTTATTTCAACCACCTGGATTTACTTCAGACAGGAGATAGAGCCAATGTGAGTGATCAGCTCATTCTGTGGTAAGGAGAAAAACTTCGCAGGACTTTTACTTTCTGACCCTAAGATTTTACACCTCTGCTGCCAGCAAACAAAAAAGCTACCCACTGATTTCTGGTGGAAATGACTTTTGGAAGAGAAAATAGTTGTGCTTTTTTTTCGCATCCAAAATAACGCGTATGAACAGCATTGGGTGACATACTGTATTGGTAAATCTGCACTTAAAACGATTTGGGCTCATTTGTGTCTGACCGAATAAATTCCGGGTGTGCAGGGCCAGTGCCGTCATTGGCTCTGGCCAAGTCTGTCCTGATTGGACGCAACAACCTGACGTCAGGTTTTGCCCAGATCTCCTGAAGATCTTGGGACAAGCTGTTCAGAGTGAATCACTTTCAGGAAATCACTTTCTTGGATTTTGGCAAATACCCTGTATCTTATATTTAGAAACTTTGCAGAGGTTGAGTATGGACATCCAACATTACAAAATTACTTGCATGTATTAAAACAAGGATCAGCATCATAGGTGACCTTGAATTCAATTGAAAATAACAAACATAAGTTTGTGGACTGGGAAAGCATTCTGTGAGGGCAAAATTAGCGATGCCACCCGCCTCCACTTTTCTCAGGTGGGCTCAAAATTAAAGTTATTGTTTAATTGTAGCCCCTGGACGAACTTGGGCGGCTACCATGGATTTACCTGAGTTGTATCTGCCACTGCGTCCGCATCTGTAGATACTTTCTTGTGTACGCAATACAGGCTGCAATTTTTGACTGATTACTTTCATATTTGGTATGGACATGTGTAACACTTCATTTATGACACCTCTCGCTTTTCGTTGCCATGGTAACAGTATTGGCCAAATAAAAATATGCAAATTTCTGGCAAAACATAGAGATTCCTTGTGGACGCAGTACAGGCTGCAATTTTTGACCGATTACTTTCATATTTGGTATATTTGGTTTTTATACTTCACGTATGACACCCATCAATTTCGGTTGCCATGGAGACAGTGTTGTCCTCATAATATGCAAATTAGTGCCAAAAAGTAGATATTTCCTTGTGGACGCTGTACAGGCTGCAATTCTTTGTCAATTACTTAGGTGAAGGACATGTGTTACACTTCACTAATGACACCTATACATTTTTCATGACGATAGTATTGGCTGAATAATGAGCAAATTTGTGCTGAAACATACACTCTTCCTTTTGATGCTGTACAGGCTGTAATTTTTGACTGATTACTTTGATATTTGGTCTGTACATGTGTTACTCTTCACTTATAGTAACTATTAATTCTGGTTGCCATGCTGACAGTATTGGCCACATCATACATCCATTAGTGGCAAAACAGAGATTTCCTTTGTGACGCAATACAGGCTGCCATTTTGGACCGATTACTTTCATATTTGGTATGGACATGTGATATACTTCACTTCTAACACCAATCAATTTTGGTTGCCTTGGCGGCAGTATTGGCCAAATAATGTGCAAAAAAGGGTGAAAGCTTTCGGGGGCTACACCTATGTGTTTGCAGCCGACTGGACTGTAATTTTTATTTTAATTTTTAGACCACAAAATGGACTCAGCCATTTTGACTTTCTCCACAGAGGCCAAGAACATGCACAAATACAACAGGAATATCTGGAAATGGATGCCTATCGTGACTTCCGCATCATACTTTTCACTGGGGAATTTCGTAAACAGACTAAAGTTTATATGACTGTTACATCCAGTGTATGCACAAAGAGCACAATTTAGCCTGGTAAAATATGGAATAAAAAAATATAAATATTTAATTTCCTTCAGGAAATATAGTGCGTCCGAAGGACCAAATCCAGTAGGGTGATGCTGGATTTGGATTTTCGACAAGTTATGGCCGCAATGAAAACCATAATTTCAATGCTCAATGTGATATTTGATATTTACATATATACTGGGTTAGCTATCACACTGTTCATTGCTCTATCAGCTCTTCCTCTCCCTCCACCTTCATTTCGATCTCTCTTCCTCTTCAATCTCCTCCAAACCATTTGCTTTCCCCCAGCCTTTCAAACTGATATGGACTTGTCCTCATGGTGAATTTAACCAAATGGTTGTCTTTGGGCCACCCAAAAGTCAAGGCCACTGCATAGTTTTTGTTTAAATGAATATTTTTATTTAACTCTAATTTACACGCTTCTGATTTAAGACCTAGTTTTTGTGAAAGAATTCCAAAGTGAAGTTTTTAGCTCCTCACACAGGTGAAGACCTTTTTTATACAATATAAGAGATTTTATGTACTGCTGTCAAAGAAAATGTATGTTGAAACACAAAAAAATTCACATTCACTCCTTGTCATTGGGCAGATGTCACTGTTGGAATACTGAAGGTGTTGTTGTCTAGATGAACTGCTTTGTAATGTATTATTGAACACAAAATGAGGGACAGTTTTTCCAATTAGTTTAGATGGAAGCATATAAGGAAGGTGAGACTGGCAGAACAAATACACTGAAGAGAAGGCAGTTGATTATTATTCATTCAATGTTGACTTGTCAGTCTCCAAGTATAAATTGCTGTTTTATAAAAAATTGCAAGGTTCACTGACAATGCATTGTGTAGCATTTTTTTTTTGTGATCAACATTTTATTGGTTTTCAGAAAAGAGAAAAAAAAAAGGGGGGGTGGCAAACAATTACAAATAAAATATTGTTCTAAACATCTACATGCTTACTATACCATTCAAGGTTATATTAAAGCAGCAAGGTATCATACAAACCCAAAACCAGTGAAGTTGCCACGTTATGTAATTCGTAGATATAAACAGAATACAATGATTTGCAAATCCTTTTCAACTTATATTCAATTGAATACACTGCAAAGAAAGATGTTTCATGTTCAAACTGAGAAACTTTTTTTTTTTGCAAATAATCATTAACTTAGAATTCAAAGGCAGCAACACATTGCAAAAAAGTTGGCACAGGGGCCTTTTTACCACTGTGTTACATCGCCTTTCCTTTTAACAACACTCAGTAAACGTTTGGGAACTGAAGAGACCAATTTTTGTAGCTTTTAAGGTGGAACTCTTTCCCATTCTTGCTTGATGTACAGCTTAAGTTGTTCAACAGTCCGGGGTCTCCGTTGTCGTATTTTATGCTTCATAATGCGCCACACATTTTCAATGGGAGACAGGTCTGGACTACAGGCAGGCCAGTCTAGTACCTCTATACCTCGTGCTGGCGCTGTAATGGCGACAGGTGAAGAGCGTCTCGTCGTGCGTTGACTTTGTTTGTTGATTGAGTGTGCTCCTGTCCGTAAGAGTTTGAACGAATGATACCACGCTGTTTATTAATGTTTGCTCTGCTGGACATTCTCGTCATAGCGAGATCAAAGCCCGTAATTTACACTTTTCATGATGAGGAGATACGTGCTGCTGCTGCTACTGCTGCTGCTCTGCACAGCTGAGTTCGTACTGGCACTGTCTGGGAGACATGGAGGCCAAATCCTGCGGTATAACCGGGAGGATCTGCTGCTCCTGCGGAACATGGATTACCCTGCACCGAACATGGATAACTGCTTTGAGCTGGTACAACGCGAACTGGGTCGCGATCACCGGCGGAAAGCTCCGATGAGGAAGCGGGGAAGGAGAGGCGGAGTGAGGCAGAGGCTGAAGAGACTAACCGGCACACGGAAAAGCCCTCCGCTTCCCTCTATTATGCTCGCCAATGTGCGCTCACTACGCAATAAACTGGACGAATTACAGGCAAACATATCATGCCAGTGGGTGTACAAGGAGGCTAGCCTGATCTGTCTCACCGAAACCTGGCTTGACAACACGATCGCGGACTCCGAGCTCTTGCTGGACGGATTCGGTACTCCGCTCAGGTTGGACCGGGACACTGTGAGTTGCCAGAAGAAACACGGGGGCGGGTTGTGTGTGTATTTGAACAAAGACTGGGGCAGAACTGCTGATGTGAGAGACTCCTGTTGCACACCTGATCTGGAGATGCTGGCTGTGTCATTCAGACCCAAGTACCTTCCCCGGGAGTTTGGTCAGCTGGCTCTAGTTCTTGTTTACATTCCTCCCTCTGGCAACGTCATACGTGCGTCAGAGGCTATAGCTGCCTGCGTCCACCAGATTGAAAATGCATCCCCAGACTCCCCTGTTTTCATCTTAGGGGATTTCAATGGCTGTAGGCTAAATAAGACACTTCCAACCTACCAACAGTATGTCACATGCGCCACCAGAGGTGACAAAACAATCGACCTCTGTTATGGAAATATAAAGAACGCATATAAAGCATACAAAAAACCACCTGTTAGCACTGCAGACCATAATGCTGTTCATCTGATTCCTGCTTATCGCACGAAACTGCAGAGAGAGGGTGTGGCCAAGAAGTCGGTGAAAAGGTGGGATGGAGATGCAGTTGTGACCCTACAGGGCTGCTTCCAGTGCACAGACTGGGACGTGCTCACTGATGGGAGCAGCCTTGAGGAAGCCACTGAAGTGGTCACCCACTATATCACCTTCTGTGAGGAAATGATCGTCCCTACAAAAACTGTAAAGGTGTTTTCCAACAACAAGCCCTGGATCACAAAAGCCCTGAAAAAAACCTTAAATGAAAAGAAAATAGCATTTAACTCAGGGAACAGAATTGAGTCCAAACTCATCCAAAACAGACTGAATAAAGAAATAAAAGCAGCCAAGAGAGGGTACAAGGAGAGGGTCGAGAAACTCTTTCAGGAAGGCAATGCCTGACGCCTGGCAAGGCGTTAAAACACTGGCTGGCCTCCCCAGCAATTCAGCATCATTAAATACGGGGACAAGGGACCCCGTCAACATGGCAGAAGACCTTAATCAATTCTACTGCAGGTTTGACCAGTCTGACTTCGCACAGGAAAGGAAGGAGCTGATAGCTGAGCTCATCCCAATGACACCCACCCAAGAAAACCTGGAGCTGCAACAGGCAGAGATAGAACTCATGTTTAAGAGGATAAAACCAAATAAAGCACCGGGACCCGACCGGATCTGCGGGCAGCTGCTGAAGTCCTGCTGCAGTCAGCTGGCTGGTGTCTTTTGCCATCTCTTCAACCGCTCCCTGTCTGAACATTCAATCCCGTCGCTCTGGAAATCCTCCATCATTTGTCAAGCCAAGTAGCCAAAAAGAGCAATCCCACCTGTAATAATGACTATCGACCAATAGCATTAACATCTCTGGTAATGAAAGGCTTTGAAAGGCTTATTGTTTCCCAGCTTAGGGAGGAGGTCAGTATGCATGCTGACCCCCTTCAGTTTGCATACAAACAACACAGGGGTGTGGATGACGCTGTGCTGACGCTGCTCCATGGTGCTTACACTCATCTCGAGAAGCCCAAGTCATTCATCAGACTGGTGTTTGTGGACTTTTCGAGCGCCTTTAACACTGTGCAACCTCACCTGATGGGACATAAGCTACTTCAGATGGATGTCAATACGCACCTGATCCTCTGGATCCTCTCCTTCCTGACTGACAGGCAACAGAGGGTCAGAGTCAATGGTCACCTCAGCTCATCCAGGTCGGTTTCCACGGGAGCCCCACAGGGCTCTGTAATCTCACCTGTTTTGTACACTCTGTACACCGATGACTGCAGGAGCACTAATCCAGGTATAACATACATTAAATACTCTGATGACACTGTGATCATGGACACTACAAACACGCCAGGACTGCTACAGTCTGAGATGGATATTTTTGCAGAGTGGTGCAGGAGGAACTGCCTCGATCTCAACCCTTCAAAAACTAAGGAAGTGGTTGTCGACTTCCGCAAGAACCCCACCATCATCTCCACTCTGTCACTCAACAACCAGCTGGTAGAGAGGGTTGAGTCATACAGATACCTTGGGACAATAATTGATCACAGACTCACTTTCCAATCAAACACTGAAACCATCTTCTCCAAATGTCAGCAGCGTCTCTTCTTCTTGAGAAAGCTCCGCAGACTCCAGGTTCATCAGTCAGTCCTGACAGCTTTTTACAAATGTTTCATTGAATCCGTAATCACCTTCAACATATCAGCCTGGTTTGGTTCACTATCTAACATCCATCGCAACCCACTAAACAAAATCATAACGACGAGCAGTAAAATAATTGGTCTGGAGCAGGAACCACTCATCCACATTTACAACAGAAGGGTTAAATTAAAAGGTACACACATAGCCTCAGACATCACTCACACACTGCACAGCCATTACAGTCTGCTACCCTCAGGTCTGAGATACAGATCACTCACATTCAGGACTAAGAGAGCCATGTCAAGCTTTGTGCCCACATCCATCCGGCTCATGAATGCCTGACTTACAGTATGTGTGTACTTGTGTAAGTATGTGTACATGTGAATCCTTTAACCCGACCAGGGATTGCTGCTTTTATTTATTTACTTATTTATTGTTTGATTGACTATATTTTAACAATTGTTTTTTATCCTACCCGTGTTTATCATGCTGACAGGCTTTCTTCTTTCTTCTCTCCAATTTCACTGTTTATTTGTTGATTGCTTGTGGTATATTGTGTTGTGTTTCCTGGTTATGTGAACTGTACACGCACTGATGCTCTGCACAAATGAAGTTCTTAACGGATAAATAAAGTTCTTTGAAGTTGAAGTTGAAGTTGAAGTACCCGCACTCTTTTACGGCGGAGCCATTCTGTTGTAACACGTGCAGAATGTGGCTTGGCATTGTCTTGCTGAAATAAGCAGGGGCGTCCATGAAAAAGACGTTGCTTGGATGGCAACATATGTTGCTCCAAAACCTGTATGTACCTTTCAGCATTAATGATGCCTTCACATATGTGTAAGTTGCCCATGCCTTGGGCACTAATACTCCCCCATACCATCACAGATGCTGGCTTTTGAACTTTGCGCCTATAACAGTCCGGATGGTTCCTTTCCTCTTTGGTCCGGAGGACACGACGTCCACAGTTTCCAAAAACAATTTGAAATGTGGACTCTTCAGACCACAGAACTTTTTTCCACTTTGCATCAGTCCATCTTAGATGAGCTTGGGCCCAGCGAAGCCGGCGGCGTTTCTGGGTGCTGTTGATAAATGGCACTCGCTTTGCATTGTAGAGTTTTAACTTGCACTTGCAGATGTAGCGACGAACTGTTGTTAGTGACAGTGGTTTTCTGAAGTGTTCCTGAGCCCATGTGGTGATGTCCTTTACACACTGATGTCGGTTTTTGATGCAGTACCGCCTGAGGGATCGAAGGTCACGGGCATTCAATGTTGGTTTTCGGCCTTGTCGCTTATGTGCAGTGATTTCTCCAGATTCTCTGAACCTTTTGACGATATTACGGACCGTAGATGATGAAATCCCTAAATTTCTTGCAATAGCTCGTTGAGGAATGTTGTTTTTAAACTGTTCGACAATCAGCTCACGCATTTGTTCACTAAGTGGTGACCCTCGCCCCATCTTTGTTTGTAAATGACTGAGCATTTCAGGGAAGTTGCTTTTATACCTAATCATGGCACCCACCTGTTCCCAATTAGCCCGTTCACCTGTGGGATGTTCCAAATAAATGTTTGATAAGCATTCCTCAACTCTCTCAGTCTTTTTTGCCACATGTGCCAACGTTTTTGAAACATGTTGCAGGCATCAAATTCCAAATGAGCTAATACTTGCAAAAAATTACAAAGTTTACCTGTTCAAACATTGAGTAACTTGTCTTTGCAGTGTATTCAATTGTATATAGGTTGAAAAGGATTTGCAAATCATTGTATTGTTTTTATTTACGATTTACACAATGCGCCAACTTCACTGGTTTTGGGTTTTGTACATATACAGATACATACCTAACACTGCTAATTAATATGATGCTATGTTGTCAAGCACATTAACTCCTTAGCATAGCTGCCACAATCTGCCAATATGCAAATCACAGAATATGAATGTAATAGAGTATAAAGGTACACTTGTGCAGCCTCTCCAGCCACACTGCTCCAAGGTCACTAACAGCTGATAAACGCAGCCAGCTCCCAGTTCTCGGAAAAAAACGAGAGACGGAGAGGGAGACTTGCGGGGAAATAAAAAATTAAGTGTGGGATCACGACTGATTGGAGGAGAGAAATCATCCAAGATCCAGACGGCGAAGGAGCAGCGAATCACAAGACTTTTGACTTAGAGACTATATAAACTGGGACAACAAGGAAGTCGGGAGAGAGCGCTCTCCACACTCTTTGTTTTGCATGTGCCTCAATTCTGATCATTATTAAATCATTGTTATATACATTTGGGACTCTGACTAAATTACTATTAGAAGGTTGAATACGCACCTGAATATGCCTCATTAAGGATCCTCTCTGAGGATCCCTAACAACACATACAAAATTAGCTCCAAATAATACAAATATACATGTGACTGTATTCAAAAGAGAAAAATAAATTATTATTTAGAAAAAAAATTCATCAACATTTTCCGTTGGATCATACTGTATCCAAGACCGGAGTCATCATTTAATAAACACAGGTGCGGTGTTTTTGGAACAGTATTGTTAATTAATCATTGTGTAACATTTTTGACAACTATGTTCATCAATTTTTCTTGAATAAATTACTTCAGAAGTATACTCCAACGACTAGAAAAGCACTCAGAGAGCGCAGACCTCCGCCAGGGGACAGCAAAACCCAAAAGCACGGCGATTGGAACTCCGGACCATTGGAAAGACTTGAAATCTTGAACTTAGGTGTATATCTCAGCAGTACTTTGGCCTAGATATGCCAAAATTTAATCACCGGTTCTTTGGCTTAATACCCACCTTCTCTGAAAATTTCATCAAGATCTGTCCATAACATTTTGAGTAATTTTGGAAACCAGCAGACAAACAAACAAACAAACAAACAAACCCAGGCAAAAACATAACCTCCTTGGCGGAGGTAAAAACACAAAATAATTGCTTTAAGCATTCTCCAAGTCCTTGCTGGGTAACTCTGAGGTCTGAATTAGAGGGCAGCATCTGTTAGTAAAAAAAAATAGTAAAAAAAAATAAGAAAAAGCAGTGGTAATATTACGTTGTGCAAAGGGAAACACAACATAGACTATAAAAAGAGATACCGAATTTCAAAATAATGACCTAAAGTAGTAGAGCTGATCATGTAAAACATTTTGTAACACCCTATCCCAACTCTTACTCTCTAAATTTGCCCCCTACCTGATATCTTATTTTTTTGTAAATTTGTCACAGTTGTTTCAGATCATCAGACAAATATCAATATTAGACAAACATAACCCGAGTGAAACCAAAATGCAGTTTCTAAATGATGATTTCATCTCTTAAGGGAAAAAAGCTATCCAAACCTGCTTGGCCCTATGTGAAAAAGTGGTTGCCCCCCCTTGTTTATTCATGAATGAACTCTGATTAAACTTATTTTTTGAATTCAATTTCACTAGCCACACCCAGGCCTGATTACTGCCAGACCTGTTGAATCAAGAAATCACGAAAGGATCCATTACCTGGTATCTGTTCAAAATAAGTGATTTGGGTCTCAAACATAATATTTTTCGGTAATTTGCAAACAATTACGCAACATTTATATTTATTAAAAAGTTAGCCCTTTACAACAAGCCAATCTTGCTCTTGCGATAAAATTTAGAGATTTTGACTCAGCCGGGGAAGACAGAGGCATGGCTGGGCAGAGGGGGAGGTGCGAGGGTGCTTCTGCTGTTTGAATGTGATGCACTGAGCCCTTTTTGAGATGTACAAGTGAAACATGGGGAATATAGCTGTCACGTGCAAGCTAACATTAGCACATTTAAGTTCCATGATCATATAATCAAGAGTAACACGCTACGTTTGGACAGTATGAAAAGACAAGACTCTAGCAACAGCAACACATCAACAAATTAACAGAATGTATAAGGTTAATGCTGGCCTCAATTGTCTAGCTTTATGGTAGAGGAAATGTAGCGTATGTTTGAAGTGCTATTTCGTCTGCCGAACGACATCATAGCATTGTGTTTTTGGCATCTATAGATTCCTTAGGTTGTCCAGTTTCATTTGATGTGTATATCTTCACTGTAGCTGAAAGTAAGACCGCTACAGCTTCGGAAATATGGCATGTCAGGCGAGCCCTCAGGCTGTGAGGGAAAAGTTTGTGTTGGGTATACTGCCAAGTTTCTTTTGAACTGCACCACACTCCATCTAATAGCTTACGGTAATGTAATGATAACATTGAAGTTGGGGGAACAAAGTTGTCAGCTAATGCGAAAGTTGACATTTACAGACAATATTAAAGTGGCGGGTTCTGTAGTGTTGGAACAATACCTTTCTGGAGGTGCAAATTTTTAGCCAAGCCATCGTTGTATTGGCAGAAGTTGGAGAAAGAGTCTGAAGTGAAATGAGCATGCAGGAATAGGTTTATGGCAGGGGCTACAGGAACATTATCAGCAAAAATAAACGCAATCCACTTGTTCCTCTGTGATTCATTGTTTGATGGAATGTTAAAAACATTTTTATGTGGATTCTGGCAGCCAACTACAGAGCATTCCTGTGCACCAGAACCTTTAGCTCTTGTCTCTGATATTTGTCTTGGGGATGTTTGCGGAAAATATTGGCCCGGTTTGCTACTTCCAAGCCACACCTCGACTTCTCCTCTTCTGCGCTGTACACGTCATCAGGGTGCTGAAGAAAATCTCTGTTGTTTAGTTTCTTCCTTTACTGCTGATTCGGCGATTCCAAAACGGGCTGTTTAATTCACGGTTAATTCCGGATGGAAATAACTTGTTTACGGAGCCAATTGTAATGATGAGACACGTCAAGCACTTTATTAAAAGTTCAGTTGCGATGGAAAATGGTTGTGCCCACGGGGAAGGTCAACATCACACAGAGCAAAGGAAAATAGGCAGTTTAAGTAGTGACAAATAACACCTGACCAGTAAGCCAACTGAAGCTGTAATGATACCAAAAAGGTCCACTCCGATATCGCAGGGTGGAGTGAAAAACCCTGTTAGTGAACTAACTCTGGGGGAAAATTCTCCACCAATCCTCCATACAAGCTGTCAGGGGTGCGTTTCCCAAACATCGACGGAAGTTAGCTTTGAACTAAGATGGTACGATGCATCGTTAAACTAACAAACATCAGAGCAACAACTGTTTCCCAAAACCGTCGTACCTGGTTCGCACCACAATAGTTTGAACCAAGTTGGTTTGAACGACATTAGTTTGAACCATGTTGGTTTGAGCGATTGTCACTCGAACAACTATGTTACCAGGAGCACTCCGGTCTGATTTTCACTGCAGGAAGAAAAAACTTTGTATTAATGCCTAAATACGGCAGATGTGATCGAAAATACGATACTAATTTGTCATTTTGGCATATTATTTTGTGATTATTATACAAACTTGCTACAATACAATTTACCATTTAAATGAAGAGACTTTAAGCAACCACTCTTTGGAAGAAAAAAAAATCTTAAGAACGATTTGCCATTTTGTGCATTTAACAAAATGAGCTCCACCAGCGAATACAAAATTTTTTGATTCATTAATCATTCACATTCTTAATACACTAAGCTTTTTGGCATACTGAAATTTTTGTGGTGTCGTGGATAGAGCTCCTGACACAGCAGTATACTGTCTCCACAGACTGAAGGTTTGACTCCCGTCAGGAGAAGGCTTTTTTTCCCACGCAGTCCTTTTATTCATGGCAACGTGTGCTCCGATAAACAACTGTCTCCGGCGCAAATGGCAAAGAGGGTGGAGAAAAGGCTTAATTGGGTTTAACACAGCCAAGTCAACTCTTCACCAATAAAATGAGCTCCTCTCCTCACCTTTAAAGTGTTGAAATAAAGAAGCCTGTCTTATATCTGCATGATGTGTTGATTTTGCATTTTACATTGCTGCTTCAGGCATGTTGTCTGCACCGCTTACGTCTATATTAAGCATTACGAATATGAAGCATTCTCGAATTATTACCATTAGCGAACTTGAATGGAATTTCGAAATGAAAACTACATCATATCATTCATACTTATGAAGTTGGAATTAAATATGACGATTGCTCATTGATTTCTTCTGCCTGCATCATTGAGAAGAGAAAGGTTGGATAACGCGTTCCTATTGTTACAACCTGTTGCTGCTTAAAATTTTGGGATTGACATGCATGGACAACAATGCAAGATACGAAACACATTTATTTTCAATCTGTGATCTTAACTCCGTTCAAAGTCAATGCAAAGACGCGAATACACGCGCCTGTTTATTCGCCTGTTTTCTTCCGTTGACATATTTTATTCTTTATTCGGTCTCTCTTTTGAAAATTAGTCAGATGGATCGAACAGATTCACGCTTTATTTCCACACCAGAGATAAACTAGTGCTTGGTTTGGCACTAATGGTTTGCAAAATCATTGACGGCTTCAGCGGTTATTTGGATGCACACCGCTACCTTGCTACAGGGGCCACTACGAACAAGGGCATCGCGAATAAAATGTATTATTTTATTTCATGCTCCATCAAGGTCCTGCCTGTCATCACCTAAAGCGGTCTAAACAGACCTACTTAGCTTATGAATTTCAGAGGGATTCAACACGGTGGCTTTATAAACATGCCTAAAACCTTTCCTGCGTTGCATAACGGCTTTCAAATTTGCGGCAGCTAATGATGTTTTGCCATTAGTTGAGAAATCAGAATTGTCACTCTGAAGTCACATGAAAGTTGGCGCTTGACATTGTTTTGAAAAACTGTTTCCGATCATATTCCCCCAATTCGTTCACAGGATAGTGAGACTGAGCAGCTATTCATAGCTTTCAGTCACGTGACTCGCCGGGAGCCCTGGAGGGCTAAACAACGTTCAAAAATGACAGTGCGAAATGCAACCTCTGCGGACAAAAAACAAAATACTCATTTATTTCACCTGTCAGTGGCCGAGAAGGAGAGATACCGAAACAAGCTAGAAGTGTTGGGCACTTGTGACCCATATACAGCACCGGATTCGTTATTTGAGCAATTACACAGGATTGGTGCGTTTTGGTCACTGCACCTGTATGGCAAGTCTAGGAGAGGTGTGTTCACACGTAGGAGCCATTCTGTATGCCCTGCTTGCAGCTTGATGGCACTGATCCTAAGTTTTCTCCACTCAGAGTTTTCTTTTTCAGATGGAATGCGAAAGAAACACAATCCCGGTTTTCTTCCCCGACGGTTCGAACATCCGACCGCACAACAGCTGTCCGGCATTGTGATGTAGTGTGCCTTTTCTTGAGTGTCCTATTGCGGTTCTAGGCTGTGGGTTGCGGGCAAGCGTAATATTTTGCCCTCCAAGGGGGCGTTACTTAGGGAGCGTGACGTCACATGAAAGCTATGGATTGAAAGATCGGACCGTGGATTGCAAAAAGGAGGGTCTAAGGGCTGTGTAAGGAATGCGGCCATTCCACTCTCAAGGGTGGAGGACAATTCATTTTCCAAATCTTTCACCCAGGATTTCAATGCCTTTACCTCGTTTGTTCTTTTCGCCTTAACATCTTTCAACTCCTCAGCCAGAGCCTGAACCTTCTCTCTCTCAGCATAAAGCAAACGCTCAGCCTCAAGCTTGGCATTCAACTCTGTCCTTCTTCGCATATGACTGACAATTAACAAAGCCAGCGGAACTTTTTCCTTCTCTGGCAGACGTTGCATTTTTCCCCATGCTCTCTTTTTGTCATCTATGGACCAAATGCGATTTTCGTTAAAGGTGAAACTGTAGTTTAATTCTATTTAGTGCTCGTAATTGTCTAGTTTCAAAAATGATTGCAAAAAGCCCTTAGCCCAGGAAGACTAGTTGCAACCCTGTAGCAACTATTGGGGATACTTTTAACAAATATTCAACACTGTTTCAGCATCAATTTCGGGTACAGATTTCCTGCCTTTCTCAGTGGTGGGAATTTCATGCATGTTTCTTTGTTTTCCGAACATGATTGTGGCTATTAAGAGAATACGACCCAGATAGCAAGCACCTCCGCTCTGGATCTCGGCTCTGTGCCGACTCCAGCTGATCCGGCTCAGAGCCAGGGCACATCCGGAACGGAGGAGCTTGCTATGTGGGGAAGCTTCCAGTTAGTCAACACGGGCGTTACTCTCAATCCAAATTATTTAAAGGTACTGCCTCTCCTCAGCGTACACCTTACCTCTTAATTCCTTTGTGTAACCCGGACAACATTTCCAAAATTAGCACTCTGGTTTCTACTTTTAAACAATTTTGCAAACAGGACTCTGCAAACTAAACAAAATGCCATCAATCAGGACTTTGCTCCCTTATAACTATGATATTCAATTTCATTGGAGTACACTACTTAAATGAACAAACGTTAAACATCGATTCAGTGAGCGCTTAAACACAGCTGCCTGGCAATTAAAACCGCAAATGTTCCAATAAGTCCCACCCGAAAAACAGCCCGGCACAACGACCGAATTGCCTGAAATACAATCCCTCGTTACTGCTAATAATTTGCTCCAGAGGCCTGTCACACCTTTGTCCGTTGCAAATTATTGGAGGTCTTGTCGATCAGTACCCTCACAGTATATACTCTTTCGACTCACTACCACTCAGATTTTGTGTCCTTAATTTTTGCAAAATTAATACACATGCACAGCCAGCCTATCTCCTGTGTACCATGAAATGTCGCTTCCAAAAAGCTATCAGATCCAGGTCATCCACACGCACCCGAAGTGCCCAGGAGTTCCAAAATCCAATGACCAAACAACAAATGCAGCAACAGGCCCAAATCACAACCAAGCATACTCACTTCTCGTACACTGATATTAACAATTACCGCTCTCCCCAATAAAAGTCTCTTTCAGTGTAGGTACTTCACTCAAATTTTCACTCCTTCCCAAACAGTCATAAACTGAACGGCTTAGAGATTCTTAAATTCTTTTTTGAGCAAAGCAAGATGAACTGTACTCACCAGATAACAGAAGAAGAGAAGTCTCGGGATGGAAAGGCCACACTCCAGTTATTCTCCCAGTCACCAGCGAGGTCGTCTCTCTTGTTTCTTGTTGATCTCGGTGAAGCCTCCAACTGAAGAAAATCTCTGTTGTTTAAACCCTGTTAACACCGGACTTGCGAGCAGGTTGCCACCGAAAAGTGGACAAAAATCACCATCACTCTCACTGACTCTTGAGGTTGCAAGTAACACTCTATAAACTCTCAATGGTCTCGAATTCAATCTCTCTGATCTCTTTCACTCTGTATCTTGAAGGGGTTTACGATTGTTTTGAGCTGTTCAAAAAAATCGCATAACTTTTGCGAGCGTGTGCGAGTGGTCAGAGATAAATGCAGGTCTCAAAAACAATCGTAATGAGCTTTCATAACCCTCAAGTCACTCTTAACTTGGTCTCACCGGTCTTGATGGACTCTTGATGGACTCTCAAACAGGTTGCATAAATAATCTTTAAATATTGGAATATTTTTCATTATGCGACTAAGGAAATCATTTTTGCGAGCTGAACAAGAGCCCATTGCAATGCCTTCAAGAGCAAAAAAGTCATGGCAAGTGAAATTGCGAGAGCATCAGTGATGGATGGGATCGAAATTTGACCAGTGGCGATCAGTGAGAGTGAAATTGCGACCAATGGCGAGCTTCCATGCGACTCTTTCTGAGAGTGGGTTTCCTATATAAAGCCATTGTTTTAATCGGTTCATCACTTGCTGCAACGACCGCATCAACAACACAAGACCAAGAGATACCAAACAAGAAAAAGGAGAGTCATCGTAAATTATGTCGCATAGATCGCCTACATTTTATTAATATATCTCAAATGTGGTCTCACTGTAACCTTGGTGTGAACGCAAATTAGCGATTAGATTGGAGAGTATACAAGACTTGTTTGAGTTCATCAAATCCTTGTGATCTCACAAGTCGCAGTAGTCGCCATTTCAGTCGTATTTTGTTGTAAACAGGGCATTAGTTTCTTCTTTTCCGCTGATCCAGCGATTCCAAAATGGGCTTTTCAATTCACGATTATTTCCGGATGGAAATAACTGTATACAGAGCCAATGGTAATTATGAGACACGTGCAGCAATTTATTAAAAGTTCAGTTACGATGGAAAACGGTTCTGCCCATAGGGGAGGTAATCATCACACACAGAATGAAGGAAAATAGGCAGTTTAAAGGGATAGTTCGGGATTTTTCACATGAATCTGTATGGCATCACCGTCTTTAGTCTCGTGCACACACACTGACTTTCCGCCGACAGTGTCCTGCGAGCTGAGTTCTGTCCAGTTTTGGTCAAAGCGAAAGTAGTTCCGGCAGTTTCCTGGGGTCTGCAAAGTAAAACGTTTTTCTTCACAAAACAGTATGTGTTCGTACGAGTGATTTATTTGCATAACAAAACCCTGGTATTCCAAAAAGTCACATCTTGTAATTGCTTGGGGCTACTTTCTCTCAACAGCGATCACTGCGCACTGTAACTGCTAACAGCTGTGCGCATTAGCCAACTACTTTCATCAGTTGTTCGACAGTGTTTACATGTTCCAGCCAGAGGAGGATGTCTCCTTACGGTCGAGGACGGCAGACTCGAGAGAAACTACTACTTCTTAGCGAACTGACCCAGGGATAACCGGAGCACTCAGAGTAACTTTCCAAAGGATTTTATCATTATTTCGGGAAGACGCTGGTGCGTCGACACCAATATAAATATGTATGCTGGGTGCTGCGGTCATCCCTCGCTCTAGTAGCTGAGAAAGGTAGCCAAGTTTGTCTTGATTATGCTAGCCAATGCTGTGACTGGAGTCATGGACTTCTCATTCAAACCTAGAAACCATCCACACCCGTCCACGTAGTTTCTGACGATTGTAATAACAGTACAGCAATAACAAAACACATTATGTTTCATAAGCTTCACTGGTAATATGACACCGATAGATGAATCTATGTTGCGCTTACATAGCCCTCGGTGCAGCACCAGAAGGCTATGCACGGATGCTATAGAAAATCTTTAGAACATTTTTTTTACCTGACAGTGTCGTGTTTATTTGTGGGACATTGCTTTAAGAGGATAGCTCTGTATCCTCATGGAAAATTTGGCACTGTTTTATGTCCTGTGAGGGGGGAAATATGTCAACGATATACTGAACGGCTTCAGTTGGAAGAAGTCAATTATATTTACTTAATGGACTTTTTTTTTGTCAGCAGAACTGTATTTAGAAACCAACCAGGCCATTTATTATCCCAACCTGGAGCACTTGTTAGCAGAGGAGGTGGTCAAGCCAAGCCTCAAAGATTGGCAACTCAATCTCAAAATAAATTGGTCTCAGTAAGTATAAGAGTCTCGTAAAATATACTTTGCTCTTATAGGTCTTCAATTTTCGATGAATAAATTAATTGCATCCCTGGACAACGAATTGACGACTGTGGATCGGTGATTGTTCCGCTGCGCCCTCGGCTGTGTCTGTTGAGATTTTCTGCTGACTGTGCTGTAGGCCACAAATTTAGACTGCTTTGTTCATATTTAGCGTGGGCCCTGCGTGTGGCGAGGTCACGGCCCCCATGGATTTTGGGAGTGATATCACAATGTTTTTGTTTAATGTAATTTTCTGCTTCAGTCCACATTTGTCGGCCATTGTAGCGGATTAAAGGCAAAAATTTTTGCTGCTGTCAAAGACTGTTCTCCTGCTTGCCTTGGTATGCACATATTCTTCATACTCTGGTTTGCTTTTACTGTCCTAAGTTCTGCATGGATGAGTGTGGGAGTGAATGCATGTGCTTGCCCTGCAATGGATGAACTTTTTTTGTAATTTGTTCTGCCTCTTGCCCAATGCTTGCCAAGATTGGCTTCAGCCTCCCCAGCGACCGTGAGCTGGAATCAGTAGGGTAGATGAAGAATGGATGCAGGGCAGAAATTGCCTTTGTTCAGCACTCACTCACCAGCACAAACTCCTAACTTGACTTATTTATCAATCATTACAGCTATTCTTACTTTTGTGATATGAATTTCCAGAGGTCACCTCTGCCGAGGTCAGTTCTGCCCACTCTGCGTGAAATGCTCACAGACACACACACACACCACTTCATTAGGTGCTCACCTGTCTACTTCTTGGTAGTGCCCTTTGCCTTGAGAACATGCATGAAGTCTTCATACCATGGATTTGACCTGGTCCTGGAAAGAAGGTTTGAATCCATGCCGATTTAAATGAATTGTGGAGATCCTGCCAATTTAAAAAAAATTTTATGGTAACACTTTTTAATGAGTACACATTATTAAGCGTTAGTTATACATTAATAAAAAACTGAATTCATCATTTATAAAGTACTCGTTAGTATCTAAATTATTAACACAGTTATAAATGTTTAACTCATCATTGATAAGCATATTAGTTTTGGACTAGTGAATACTGAATTCATCATTTGTAAATCATATTTTTAACATTAATTCTTGTTAGTATGTAGCTTATAATCAGTTATATTTTTTACTCTTCATTAATAAGCTCATCTATAACATGCTTAATGATTGCATTTTCAAACTTTATTAATGATAAATTCAGCATTTCTAAATGAAGTATTACATTTCGGAATCGTGAGTGCTTTTTCAGATCATTTAGAAAGTGTATGTATATGATCAACAAACTATTTAGATGTACATTACTGCATGCACTTCCACATACACTACGAGAATGGTTAGTGAGTGTGTTAGTAGATGTTTTATAAAAACTCTAAAATTTCTTTTCCAATAGATGTCCTTTAAATGGTTATTAATACAGGAATTAGTTAAATCAGGTAGATACGAAGCACTTACGACTTTTTATTAAATATTTTATGTGAGCTCATCTGAAGTGAGTACTATCAATGCCTTATAAAGAATTTACAGATGAGATTTGAAGGCTGGCAATGCCGCAAGACTCACCATAGTTTCAATTATCTTGACAAAGAAAAGATGCAACACAAAGGGTTATAGAACATATTGTATTGATATTTATTGCAACTTCTCATCATGTGTAATAGTGCAACTGTACTGTTGATGTAAAAAGATGCACAAGGGTAAACATGGCTGAATAAAAACATGGATGGAAAAACATGGAAAAAATAGTAGACAGATTACAAAAGTTTCAAATACGACCAATAAAATCTTTGATAAAAATAAAATCTTCCAGTCTCAAAAAATAAAGTAAAAAAACATTTCAGGGTCATAGTTCAATGTAATTCTAATTCAATGTAATTCCTACCTCAAAAGAAAAATCTCAAAATTATTTGAGACAGGTAAAATAAATATATTCGCCACACAAAACAAGACAAATGAAATCCTCGTGAAAAATTGTCATAAAACCTTCCGTAGTGTGAAATTGAACAATGAACTTTTTTGCATTCCATCTATCAAACATTTGACAGTGCCAGTGTTAATCTAGTATTATAGCTTACTTTAGTTTCAGGGGAAGCAGCTTTCCAGAAACCTTAAGCTCTTTAACTGTGTCTGCTACTTCTGGATCCTCCAGAATTGAAGTGGCACACTGTGGCAAACGCACAGAGTTTCATCTGTTCCTTGTATTTGCTGGGTGCAGCAATGAACAGCTCCGCGATTGCAGCAGTGACAAAAACCGTGTTCCGGTCCACCCCAACTTGCTTGAAAACAGCAAATATGGTCCTTCCTCGACTGAATAGCCGGAGAATTTTTTTTGTACCGGGACACCACCTGATCCGGGTTTTGGGCTGCAATTCCGATGGCAAAAAATCAGTGTTATCCAAATTGAAAAAATGGTTGCATTTGCATACATACGCTTTCAAACACAATCACACATGCGCGTGCAGGCAGACACACACCCACACACAAACACACACTACATTCAATGAAGGCTTGGGAGTTTCAATCTACAGTATGAGACTTGAGATCAGAGCAGTTACAACTGAGACACTTATACAACCCCAATTCTGAAATAGTTGGGACGAAGTGTTAATTGTGAATAAAATCAAAATGCAATGACTTCTGATCACTTGAGCCAATACGTTATTCACAATAGAACATGCACTCAACAAAAATATAAACGCAACACTTTTGTTTTTGCTCCCATTTGTCATGAGATGGACTCAAAGATCTAAAATTCATTCCAGATATATTATATTATATACAGTATATTATCATTTCAGGGTGGCCTTTTATTGTGGACAGTCTAAGGTACACCTGTGCACTAATCATGGTGTCTGATGAGCATCTTGATGTGGCACACCTGTGAGGTGGGATGGATTGTCTCAGCAAAGCAAAAGTGCTCACTATCACACATTTACACAGATTTGTGAACAATATTTGAGAGAAATGGTAATATTGTGTATCTGGAATGAATTTTAGATCTTTGAGTCCATCTCATGACAAATGGGAGCAAAAACAAAAGTGTTGTGTTTATATTTTTGTTGAGTGTAGAATAGGTAAAATCAAATTACCTCCACACAAATATGCTGGCATGATGTCTACAGCTGCACTGTTAAGTTCTATATTTTTTAAATTGCCATATTTTAAGTATTTAATCAAAAATCTCAACAAGTAATCCTTGTACTGACTGCAATCTAACTACAAATTTTTTCAAATGTACTGTGTGCTGATTATAGTTACAAATTTTTTGTAACCTTATGATTTCATCTCAATTATATAGACTGCTAACCATTACTACCCAAACCTGTGTGTGTGTGTGCATGTGTGTGAGTGAGAGAGATAGTGGTGGTGCATGTAGTATTGCATGAAGCCCTTTCCTAAATGAACAGTATTTTATGTTAATGTTCTTTTTAAATAGGACCTGTCGCCAACCAGCACATATGGGAAAGGAAAAACAAATATCTGTCAGGCACAAGTCAACCTTCAGTCATTTAAAGGACTCCCTCAGTCACTGGATGCAGTTCATGTACAGGTGGGGAAATTTTCACAAGAATAACATAAAAACATAGTTAAAAGCAGAATTATTGAACCCCCAAGCATATATTGTCATTCACAAAACTTTATGACAATAAAGGACTTTTACAGATGCATAACACTCAGAAACAGATGAAATACTTTATACCAGCTCATAAAACAATAAGTTTAAGGATAAGAGAAAAACAAACAACAAAACGATAACTAATTATCTGACTTGCAGAAATATTTAACCCCTTATAATAATTCTCTCAAATATTTAATTTGGCATCAATTACCTGCTTGAGACTGATTTGGAAGCTAGAAACTAGCCTTTGGCAACATTCCTTGGGGATCCTGGCCCATTACTTGCAAAGGCTTCAAGTGCTCTCAAGTTTTGCGGGCAAATGACGGGTTACTCAGTTTCAAAATAAAAGACGGAAAAGAAGACCCTGCCAGTAGATACTTACCCAGTGCATACAGGTCCTTTATTTTGAAGCTGAGGACCTAAGACAGGCCCGGGCCCAGCCCGAGTCCAAGTTACAGGCCTGAAAATCAACCCGAAGCTCGACCCGAATTTTGTCAGTGAGTCAGGCCCCGTCGGGCTCGGGCTGAAATGCAGGGCTCTACATCACATTTTTCTCCAGAAGAACCTATCTTTCCTTCAACACGCTGAAGGTTTCCCGTGCCTGAGGAAGCAAAACATCCCCACAGCATCACTGAGCCTCCCCCGTGCCTCACTATGGATAGGGTGCTCTTCTCCGCATAGGTTTCATTTTTCTTCCTCCTAATAAAGTGCTGATCCATGGGGCCGAAGAGTTCAAGTTTTGTCTCGTTTATTCATAAAACAAAATCCTTGAACTTCTGAGGCCTATCCAGATGGGTTTTAGCATACTGGAGTCAGTATTTCTTCTGCTTAGATGTCAGGAGTGGTGTACATCGGGGTTCTCGGCATGTAGCTCTTGCTTGGGTAGTGTGCACCATTCTGTATCAACAGAAACATCACTACCTGTCCTTAGCAGTAAGTCTGGGGTTTTCATTCACTTTCCTTTCAAGCCACTTGGCAGAAGGAGAGGCAATCTTCTTTTTTCTGTCACTCTCTGGTAGGTTTGCCACAGTACCCTGGGCGATGAACTTACGAAACATGTTTACAAGTGTATCTCTAGGTACATTTAACGTCTCTGTAATAGTCTTGTATCCTTTTACTTTCTTTTGACATTCAATCATCTCTTTTCTGAACTATAATGACGGCTCTATTGAATTAGGCATAATGCCAATATGAGCTTAAGTAGGACAGACGCTTAAATAGGGGAAGGATTACTTCTGAGCCATACAATCAATCAATTAAGGTTGGCAATGTTTAGAAAAGGTCAGCTATTAAGGAAAAAATATATGTTTGGATTTCACTAATTCTGCAGGCGGAGAATTCAGTATTGCTGAAAAATGTTTACGAGTTTTTTAAAATACCTTGTTTCAATACAAAGGATTGTTTAAATGATTTGTCTTTCATTAATGCATTGACTGAAATTGAGTTATCACTAGATTTAGCCAATGAGCAACATTTGCATGGGGGTTCAATAATTCTGCATCAACTCTTAATATTGCTGTTCTCTCTGTAATTGCATAAAACGCACAGTATACAAAATATTGCATTGCATGTTTTGTCAATGATTTTAGAGAAACATAAACATTCCTTTTTTCTTTTGCTTTTGAAGATTTTCTCAGAGTCTACGATTACGGCAGATTGATATGATGGATGACACAATTGCGGCCAGTTCAATAACTCTCACTAAAATGGCAAAAAAAACATAAAGGTGTGTCACAGCAGTTGAAAGGATGAGAAGGCGTACAGGCCAGCAGATTGGTGGAAGAAGGGAGTTTGTTGTGATTCATGAGAGCCATTTTCGGCACAAAAGAAAGTAATCGTAACTTTAAATTAGTGCCAAATAGAGTCAAACAAGTCATTGTTTACAAATGTATCTTTTTACGTCTGTGCTTGTTGCTTTGTTTTTGCATCAGCACGGGAGAGGAAGAATGGCTGGTGGGTGGAAAAGTAAGAAGTGGGTCTTTGGGATGTTAGGTGTGAGGCAACATCAAGGACAAACAAAGCCTATTCTGCATCTTGTTGAGAGAAGATCTCGAAGACATCTAGTCCCCTTAATTGCTCATCATGTGAGGCCTGGATCTTGTTGTCAGTGACGAGTGGCGTGCCTATTGCATACTCCCTGCACTAGGGTAAAACCATCACACTGTCAACCACAGCAGGTGGTATGTAGATCCCCGAACTGGTGCCCATACCCAGCATCTTGAGAGGGCCTGGAGATCCTACAAGGAGCAGGTCTGGAGGCAAAGGGGAAATCGCACTGACAGTTTGCTTTCCGACCACCTCTCAGTGATCGAGTGGAATGAATGGCTCGCAAAGAAACACAGCGATAGTGCATGTGGCCGACTGATTCATGACATTTCAAAAAAATACAAGGAGTCATATGCAGTCACTGTAACCATTGTTCACAAGCATTTGTCTTTCTGTGGGAGATGGCTGGGAAAAATGCCAAGGAATCAGTGTTCTTTGTTTTTGTAGTGTCATTAAATTACATTTCATGTATTGTTTTATCATGTGTTGGGTAATATTCATTTTATCTGTCTCAATTTTGAGAATTTCGTTGAATTAGAATTATGTTGAATTATGACACTGAAATATTTTCTGACTTTATTTTTTGATACTGAAAGACTTAGAAGTTGCAATAAATATCAATGCAATATGTTCTATATCCCTTTGCATTGCATCTTTTCTTTGTCAAGATCACTGAAACTATGGTGAGTCCTGAGGCATTGTCAGCCTTTAAATCTCATCTGTAAATGCTTTATAAGGCATTGATAGTACTCACTCAAAATACCTAATAAGCAAGTCATAAGTGCTTCGTATCTACCTGATTTAATGAATTCCTATATTAATAACCGTTTAAAGGACATCTGTTGGAACATGAATTTGAGTTTTTATGTGTATGTGTATGTGGAAGTGCATGCAGAAATGTACATCTAAATAGTTTGTTAATCATTTAAATACACTTTCTAAATGATCTGAGAAACCACTGACAATTCCTAAATAACTGGTTTGTAATTGATGTAATACTTCATTTAGAAATGCTGAATCCATCATTAATAAAGTTTGAAAATGCAATCATTCAGCATGTTATTGATGAGCTTATTAATGAAGAGTAAATAACTGATTATAAGCTACATACTAACAAGTATTCATGTTAAAAACATGATATATAAATGATGAATTCAGTATTTATTAATGCTTAACTATAGCTTAATAATGTGTACTCATTAGTATTCATGATAAAAACATGATTTATGAATGATGAATTCAGTGTTTACTAATCCATAACTAACATGCTCATCAATGATGAGTAAGACATTTATAACTGTTTTTATAAACTACATACTAATGAGTATTAAGATGACAATCATACTTTATAAATGATGAATTTATTAATGCTTAACAATGTGTACTCATAAAGTGTTGCCAAATTGTATTTAATTAAATGTTTTATTTTTTGGATGCTGATTCATATTGCAAACCACCTATTCCACTTTACCATAAAAAAGGATCTATATTGTGTACTCAGATGACGTGTTGGGGATACTATGGACCGGCAAACAACAAGCGGCCTCCGTGAAGATTTGCTTATGAGTGCTGTACAGGCCACCTACAACACCAATTCAGAAATAGTTGGGACAAAATGTAAATTGTGAATAAAATAAAACTGCAATGACTGTCATATCACATGAGCCAATATGTTATTCACAATAGAACATAGATAACATTTCAAATGATGAAACTGAGACATTTGCTCATTTCAAATTTTCTGGCTGCAACGGGTCTCAAAAAAGTTGGGGCACAGGCAAAAAAGGGCTGAAAAAGCTATTAATATATAAGAGAACCAGCTGAAAGAACATTTAGCAAGTAATTAAGTTAACTGGCATCAGGTGTGTAACATGATTGGCTATAAAAGGGATGTCTTAGAGAGGCTGAGTCTCTCTGAAGTAAAGATGGCCAGAGGCTTTCCAACCTGTGAAGGGTTGCGTAAAAAAATTGTGGAATACATTAAAAACAATGTTCCTCAAAGTCTTGAAGGTCTCATCATCGACAGTGCATAACATCATCAAAAGACTTGGAGAAACTGGAAAAATCTCTGCAAAAGGGAAAAGGCCTTTACTGGATGCCCGTGATCTTTGGGCCCTCAGACGCCACTGCATCACTCACTGGCTTGATTCTGTCATTGACATTACTAAATGGGCCCAAGAATACGTAAAGAAACCACTGTCTGTAAACACAGTCTGCCGTGCTATCCACAGATGCCGTGTTCTGGGGGCCAAGGCTCATTTAAAATGGACTGTAGCAAAGTGGCAAAGTGTCCTGTGGTCAGACGAGTCCAAATTTGATATTCTTGATGGCAATGATGGGCAGGCAAAAGGGGAGAAAGACCACCCCTCCTGTTATCAGCAGTCAGTTCAAAAGCCAGCATCTCTGATGGTATGGGGATGCATTACTGCATATGCTGTGGGACACTTGCATGTTTTAAAAACCATCATGAATGCAGAAAGGGATATAAAGGTTTTAGATCAACATGCTCCCCTCCAGACGACACCTATTCCAGGGAAGGCCTTGTGTATTTCAGCAGGACAATGCAAAACCACATACTGCAGTGATTACAACAGCATGGCTTCAAAGTAGTAGAGTCCATGTGCTGAACTGGCCTGCCTGCAGTCCTGATCTTTCACTGATTGAGAACTTTTGGCGCATTATTAAACGAAAAGTCCCTCAAAGGAGACCCAAAACTCTCCAGTAGCTGGAATCCTGTATTAAAGAAGAGTGGGATCAAATTCCAATGGCTAAAGTCAAGAAACTTGTCTCCTCAATGTCCAGACGCCTCCGCTCTGTGTTAAACAGAAGAGGGGATATTACACCATGGTAAACAGGCTCCTGTCCCAACTTTTTGAGCCCTGTTACAGCCATCAAATAGGAAGTGAGTTCATTTTGTGGATAAATTTGTTAAATTTCTCAGTTTCAACATTTGTTACATTATCTCTGTTCTATTGTAAATAAAATACTGGCTGGTGTGATTTGAAAGTCGTTGTGTTTGATTTTATTCACAATTTACACTTTCTCCCAACTATTTCGGAATGGGGGTTGTACATTTCAACTCTTAATAATGGTAATTTCCTTCTTGGTTAGAAATGACATTCGACAGGATGCAGTATTTTAAATTCTAGGTCTCCTATAACCAGCTACATCTCGGGAAATTCAACCAGATTTGTATGCATGACTGCGGATGAACTGTTGATGTAAGAACGCACCTTACCAGAAAAATTCCCAGCATGGGACTAGTCTAGTAAAAAGCAAGCTGGAGCACACAGAGCTCAGGGGTGCGTTTCCCAAAATCACAGATGCTAACTTACGTAGTTGGGCTCGTTGACTGTGAATGGACGAACTATGTAAGTTGCTAACTTAGTTAGCAACTATGCTTTTGGGAAACGCGCTCCAGGACAGAATTCACTTAAATAGAACAGGGAGAGACTGACGTGTCGACGTCTCACGACGTCTTCCTCCGAGTCAAATGAAAGTATACAAAGTACACACCCTGCAGTATAAATACCCTCCCATTCATTACCCATGATACTACTGAAGTGTGCATAAATACGAAATCACAGAGTGATAGAGAGAGTATTATACCAATTTGGGGAACAATAAACAGCAAACCACATCTACAGACATTACGTGATTAATTATGTAAATTTTCGTTGGGGGACAAGCGTTCGAGGATGGGAAAGAAATATTTTCACCTCAATGACTTGTTCTGAGGTACTAGAAGGTACAAACTGAGGTACTCATCTCATTACTCATCTCTCACATTGGCTATTTTCTCTTATGTGACTTGATATTCTGTTTTTACTGCATTCAAAAGCCAATCAGAATTAAGCTGCCAAATATTTTTCAGTAATTTTTTCTATTGAATATGCACTTTATTTTAAGTACTCGTGTGTGCCACTAAATATTGCTCCCCAGTGAATTGAAAACCAGCGATTTTTGTTGAACTATTTAAAAAGAGTGAGAGGTTGCGGATTTTTCCACCACTCGTGTGGTGAGCTGCGCCCTCTGCTGGTCGTGCTCCGTAACCGCACACACGAACGAATGAACGGAGGAACAAGTGCAGGAGAGGCTCAATGTAGCGGCTCAGTGCCGTTTATAAGTAAAAACAAACAAAAAATAATAATAAAAAACTTTATGCCTCATTGGTTATATTTGTGATGGTTTAGGTTCAGTGTTCCCTCATCCAGGGTTTGTGGTTCTCATCTTCAACAGTACTCATAAGTGACCCCAGGTTTTGAACATAACCACTTCTTCATTTATCCAGTCTAAGCTTTCACTTTTTAGTCTTTTTTAATTTTGTGTTTCTTTTATTTTATCCTTATGTCTTATCCTTGTGTCAATTATCCTTTTAAGTGCAAGAGGTTTAAGAAACGGTGTTAAACGTGAAGCCATATTTTTGTATTGCAAGCAGTTTAGCACAGACTTTTGCTTTATACAAGAGTCCCACTCAGTTGAACAAGCCTTTCTGGAGGTCGCAGTGGGGAGATGTTTTGTGGATGTCCCATGGTACAGAGCACTCTGCTGGTGTTTGTATATTGAAAAGCAGATTAAAAAAAAAAAAATTGATCTCTGACTGTGATAAAGATGGTCATTAAATTTTTCTGATACTTGAGTTAGCACAATCTATCTATATATTAGTCAATGTGTATGGATTCAACTGTCAAACAGAATTATCTCTATATAACTGGTCGGAGGAACGTTTACTGTACTGGCTATCTTTAAATGCTACAGAGATGAGCAAAAATGTTTCTTACCTTTGATATTTTCTCATAAAAGCTGTCTGTAGGTAAATCTGCCCTTGCTAATGTTTTACCCATGCGATCTTAGAGTGCTAAATGGTCCAGTGAATATATAGTCTGTTGAGCTAGTGTTGTGGATGAGGCGGAGCATTTGGACCTGAGGTTCAATATCCGGTTATACATACGACCTTACAGAGCAAGGAAATCTTTCTTTTTTTTTGCTTAAATAAATAATAATTAACCAATGCATTCCCATCCCATCAAAGCCATCTTCCTGGGTTACTTTGGTGATCACATGACTTACACTACAGTTTCTGCATCTAGTGCAACGCCTCCATTGAATGGATAGCTAGCCTTCGTGGAGTTCGGACTCCTCTAAGTCGCATGTAAGGCTGTTTGCACAAAGATTTTATTTAACTGATTCATGGAGGGATTCTCATCCAGATCAAAGAGTATATACATGGTGCAACAAGACATAGACCAGTCACTCACGCATCCATTATTGACTTATCTCAAAAGACTTGAAAGAAGTTAAATCTGATATTTATCCTACGCCGCTTTCAGATCACAGAACATTTTACTGTCCTTTTGTCATCCTCCTCTGGTGCTGAAGCATCTTACTGGAAGCTTAACAGTACTATCCTTGAGCATAAGGAAGTAATTACTGAAGTTCATAGATTAATAAGGTTTCATTGGGGCAAAGCTCTTGCTGAAAATAAGTTCTATGACAACTGGGAGCTCTTGAAATATGAACTTTTTTTTTTTTTTTTTTCGAAAATACGCATTGATTTGGCAAAGATAAGAAGGGCTGATGAGAACGAAGCCATACATAAGATTTCAGTTTCAACTTCCAAACCAATAGAGACTCTCAATGAGTCTGATAAGGCAGAACTAATTGACTTGCATCATAGGTTGGATGAGATGTACAAGCGTGAAGCTGAAGGTTCATTTGTTAGGTCTCGCAAACAGTGGCTTGAAGAAGGAGAGCAAAACTCTCAAGAAACACCAATCCATCACTTACAGTTTCTAATGATAATACCTTGGGAAAACATTTGTAAGGACTCTGTATCTGTCTGTTTTTGTATTCATTACTTTTCATGTTTATTTCATCCATTCCATTACTGCACTGCACATTGTACCCCCTGTAATGTCTGATGTGATTAGTGTTATCTTGCCAGTGCACTCCCCTGTCTGCGTGCAGACATGCTTCGTGTGATTTCGGAAGTTTTCCGGTATCTCATGAACTTCTAGTTAGTACATAAACTAATCAACTAACATTCACATATTTTGATTTTGATTAGGTGTGTAGATATCACTGTTCTCTAACATAACTAACTCTGCTCTGTTCTGTAACTCCGCCCCTTTCGCTTTCCCTATACTCCGAGTTGATTACAGCTCTCGCACCTCAGGTGCGCTTCTCTCCCTGTCCTGGAATTTTAACTGTGCACTTACAACTCCTTGACCAGAGCTGTTTAACTGTTATAGGCTGTCTGCGTGGATCCTGCCCGCGTTTTGGTTTTTGCTCATTTTTTGTGGTTTTGGACTTCCCCATGTGTGCTTACTCTGTAATTAGTCTTATCCAATTTACCTGTTCCCTGCATAGCATGTGACTTCCCTCTTGCCTATTTAAAGTCTTCACTGCAGTTCATTCCTGGTCAGAATGTTGTTGAGGAATTTGTACTGGTTCGTGTTGACTTTTAAATGAAGGACCCAAAAAACAGTTCAACAATTTTACTATAATAATTCAGAAGGTAAAAACATGAGTTCAATAAGGTAAATTCATGCGCACAGATACAGACAAATGAAAATAGGCTTCAAACCATCAAATAATACAGAAACCATTTACAACTGATGTGTTATGATTCTGCCATGTCTTTGCCATGTTTGTATATTTGTTTTATTGTTTATTTGACTCTCTGCCATGCCTGACTATTCTCTGGATTATGTATTTGTGATTTGGTAATTTTGATTTGTTATTATATTTTCTTAGTTTACTTTTCCATGTTTTGCATTTTGCCATATTCAGATTCCGGTTCATGTTTTCCAGTTGGCATTGCACTTTGTCTCCCCTGTCTGGTCTCTAGTTTCGCCTGCACTTACAGCCCCAGTCTTCCCAGGATTCTGGTTTTCAAACATCCTTCCGATCTTGTTTGCTGGCTTCACTCGACTTTTCTATTTACTAACAGTACTAACAGCTTATTATGTTCCCTGGAGATTTCTAACAATAACATAATACTAACTTACTAACGAGCACCAAGGATTTGTATAGTAGCACTTACTAATTGATTTTCAAGCTCTCCACACTCGCTGTGTTCTACACCTGATCACGCTGTCCTGTTTCTTATTATCTATGCACTTTAGAACTCCGTGACTGGAGCCGTATGTTTGTCTATAGGAATGTCTCGTGTTCCCTGTCCGCGTTTTGGCTTTGGCCAAATTTCATGTGATTAGTTTCTCCCTCATGTGCCTTCTCCGTGTAATCAGTCTGACTTCCTACACCTGAGATTCTTCCCATGTGATCTTCCCTGAAGTGTATATTAGGTGTCTTCTCACAGCCATTCTCTGTCAGATCGTTTTCCATGCTTACCTGTGCTGCTGTATTTCTCGCCTTGTATTCATTGAGTTTCTGATTTTGACTGGATTGCCCGACTACCAATTTTTGGTTTGCCCTATTTGATTACATGCTGCATCTGTGTGTTTTGACCCATTTCTGCCCGACCTCGATTTTGTGGATTGGTGCCCTCCCACAAACTTCTGCCTGTGTACCGGATCTGTTTTTGCTGACAATGATTTCTGTGATTACTGCCCTAGTTACGAACTCTTTTCTGTCCCACTAGAATTTGATTTTTGGATTGCGGATTCTGTGCTGTTGCTTAATGCCCTGCGGGGGTTACCCCCTCACTCAATAAAGCTCTTTATTTTTGCAATCCCGTGTCTTCGCATTTGGTTCCAGATAACTACCTCACATGATGATCTTTAGCAAAGAATTGGAAAGAAGAATACTCAGATAAACAGAAGCTTCTGTGAGTACAGAGTCTCTCATCATAGAGGACCAGGGGGCTGAAAGCAGCCCTGAGTTCTTCCAAGTCCCCATCTTTATAGCTTGTTGTCCCTTTGTTGTCAATCTTCCAATTCTCTATGGTCTCCAGCTGCAAAACTCCCTCAGTCTAAAAATATGCATGAACTCTACCCAACCGAGGTCTCTCAACCGCAGTCACATCATTTATTACTTCAATCATCACAAGATATTTTACCAAGGAACATTATCCATTTCTGACCCTCATGACGTCTGTCCTCATATGAGAGTTGGGACCTTTAAGAACAGCAAGAGGACTTATACTTGCGAATCCTCTATTTTGGAATGGGCCAGTAAATTAATAGCCACAGCTGGGTCTCACAAGACTTGAATTTGTTGTATAGTCTAAATTTATAGTACGGCCCCTTTCACTATTTGTAGGCTCCCGCATTCTTTTAATATAAGAAACAGAAAGTCTCTGGTAAGTACCCAGAAAAACAGCACCATTAACTCAGATTGACATTGCTTTAGTGAATACATGATTAATACAGTGTTTCAGTTAATATCAGTTAAAGCTTGATTATTAATGCATTCAGATATACAATGCTTGATTAGTAATGGATTCAGATACATAATGAATACAACAATTAATAATACATTTGAATGCTCATTCAGTTCAAAGCACTTGATTACTGAGGTTACATAGATTAATATTTTCCCACAACGTTGACCATTTTCATCTGTGCAGAGCTCCTCCTGTGCCTTTTGTTAATTGCTTCTTCACGACTGTTTTGCCTGACCTCGAGTTTACCATTGCCCTTCAGTTCCTGTTTTGCCTTTTTGGATTTTGAGCTATTTCTGTCAGACCACGTTTTCTGTTTTAGGATGCCCTGTGTATGACCTTCTGCTCTGGATTACGACTACGATTTTGGCCTGCTGTCAATGCAACAACACACTTCTGATTTACTGGTTTTGACCCTGGCTTGTCCAGTCGACTTTGCTCTTTGGATTTCGTTTTTGGCCTGGCAATCCTTGTGTCTTCTGGGCCTGACCCATTTTGTAATGAAGGCTTACGATTTTTGGATTATCCCAGAGTTGGGACTGGTTCCTCTGAGCTTATCATCACACAGTCACCCACTTTAACACTCATAGGGCTCTGGACATCCCCCCCACCCCCGCCTCCCTCTGCCACAGGCTGCCTCCACATTTTCCTTTTTCAATAACCCCTTAATCCCGCACCTCCCAACCATCCCCCCCGCTCATTCCCATGAAAAAATTCCTACCCGTTGCCAGCGTGTCGTGTTATAAACCTGATATGTACTATGTCATTAATATTTGTTTAAATCTTTTCCTGTGTTAACTGCAACCTTAATTTATGAAGAAGAAAGTGGAGTTGGCGGCGCGATGCACATTGCAGCGGCCCGGTGCACTTTCTCTCCAAACGTAATCTCTTTGTTATTCTGTAACAATGACAATAAATTCATTTGAATCTGAATCTAAATTCGTGGACCAGGTGCAGGCGCGGTGAATGGGGGGGGAGCGCCGAGCCAAGGGGTTGTGTCCAGGCGCATGTTGCAATTTCGTGCCTGGCGCAAGTCCAGCCTCTGTCCATCTTGCCCACCGCAAGTGGCAAAGAGGGAGGAGAGAAACCTTGAGTGGGTTTAACACAGCCCAGTTAAATCTTCACCAATCAAATGAGCTCCTCTCCTCACCTTTAAAATCGGAATAAAGAAGCCTCTGTTCTATATCTGTATGATGCGTGAATATTGCGTTTTACTTTGCAGCTTTAGGAATGTTTTCTGCACTGCTTACATCTACGAGCATTACGAGTATGAGTTAGCTGGCTAGCTTGGGCATTCAGGAAACTACGTCAGATCATTCAAACTTATGAGGTTGGAATGAAATACGACGGTTGCTCATTTATTTATTGTCAGCATCATTGGGAAGAGAAACGATGGATTGCATGCTCCTATTATTATACCCTATGGCTGCTTAAAATTTTGGGATTAACATGCATGCACAACAATGCAAGATATGTTACACATTTATTTTCAATATGTGATCTCAAGTGACAATAATAGTAGTATTAAGACGCTTGCACAATGGACGCGAAAAGAATTTTTCACACGATAGATTGCGTTGAACGCAGTGTCTATGTGTCCGAAATTCGGACAGGGTTTTAATATATCTCCATGTACGACAGTTGGATGGTTTCAATATAACTCCGTGTCCGACAGTCAATTATTGTTTTTAATTTCATCAAATTTACTGAATCTTTCAAGTATTAAACGTGAGTGTTTGATAAGAGGGCTCAGTTCTTCAAGATGAGTACTTGAATGTCTCATATAAATACCTTAGCCAATCTGATTCACCCGGATCCGATTGTATTTCGGGTCGGATAGTCTACGCCGATTGATAATCCGCTCCATGCTCCATGTAAATGACTGAGTGGAATTGTGTTGATAAAGAGGATTGTTCGGTCCACGCATGCCCTCCTAGTACGTAAGAGGCTCGTAAGTGAAGTGACGTACGCAGAGTGACATAATGTGCAGGTAAAAAAACACAATACAATCGGATTCAGCTGGGGCCATGTCAACGCGGATTGAATATGGATGTTTTACTTAAACTTCATGTATACAGATCAAATCAGATTCACTTATTCCGATCGATTTCAATCAGATTGAGGAAAACTACCCATGTAAACGTGGCTGTGTTTCTGTCTAAGCTCTGCTCAGTAAAGTGAGTCGACATTAGGGCGGGACAATGTACAATCAACTTACGATACTTACGATACGGTATTTACGATCAACACCGGGGTCCCACAGGGATGTGGGCTGAGCCCTTTCCTGTATACACTCTACACCAATGACTGCCACAGCATCTCTCCCACCACGACATATCTAAAATACTCAGACGACACAGCACAAAAGAAATATGGTTCAACCCCCCATCACCATAAATACACAAACAGTTGACACCTTGGACACCTTCAAATACCTGGGAGTAACCTTGGATAAGAAACTCACTTTTGGCCAGCACACCACGGACATTCAAAAAAGAAGTCAACAAAGACTGTCAGCCATTCGTAAACTTAAAGGACTATCTGTTGCACCCCACCTCCTGTTACTACTGTATGAAAGCATTGTTCAACCCATCCTCCTGTACTGCTCCACATGTTTCTTCACCATGCTGTCTGTTACAAACCGGACCAAACTCACACGCATTACAAACACAGCAGCTAAAATCATCGGCCTACCCACACCCAACCTCTCAGACTTAAACAACAGGTCCATCATCCAACTGGCAAACACAACAGTCCAGGACATCACTCACCCACAACACCAATACATCATCCCACTACCCTCAGGGCGCAGATACAGGACAATAAAATTCAGGAGGGCCCGTCTTGGGAAAAGCCTGATCCCAACAGCCATAACCACCTTAAACAACAGGCCCCGCTGACCCATATGACTAGCCTTTTACTGTCCAACTGCCATGTATGTTATATGTTTTGTTTTTTTGCGCTGTTTGTGTAATGTTTGTTGTCCTCTTCTTGTACAGAAAATGTATTTCCCCACGGGGACCAATAAATCTGAATCTAATCTAATCTAAATCAATGCCTGTTGGACATTAAATGCAAAATACTTCGTGTCTGACAGGAAAAAAAAGTGAACAGATTGATAACGAAATAAAGAATAAAAAGAAACAGTTTATCAACAAACAGAACACCAATGAAGACTGCAATGTATTTATTTGCGGGCCAACTTTTTTGGATGCTCTGTTTGTCAGTGATGTATTTTTATTCTCTGTTTCGTTATGAATCTGTTCTCATATCAATACGTTTACTTTTTGCTGGCTGCCGGACATGTACCGATTTTGCATTTCGCGCCAGACAGTCTTGATTGTGCATGTGATATTTAATTCACAATGTCAATGGTCATGGAATTGATTTGATCACTGGCTACAATCACTATTTTATCTCTGGTGTGAAAATAAAGCATGAATCTGTTCGATCCATCTGACTATTTTTCAAAAGAGAGACCGAAGACAAGTTTTTATATCTTCAACAGAAGAAAACAGACCAATAAAAAGACCAAGAGAAGTCAATAGCTGTCAATTTGCATTTTGTGAAGGTCGAACACAAACATGGCCAAGTTTGTATGTTTAATAATTCCTGGAATACTGGAAAAATTTGAACCTTTATGACTGTCGGACACAGAGTATTTTTGGATCTCTGTCTGACAGTCGCTAAATTAGTCATAAATGCAAAAGTCCCTCGCCAATGTCAACTCACTTTATTGAGCAGTGATTAAAGGATACATGAAGGCAGCACATATGTAGCGGTACAATGATAGACATATGTTAGCAGAGTCTGAATAGCAAATCCAATATTTATTGCGATTTTTTTTTTAACCAAGTACAAAACAGATATAAAACGATGCAATCGAGCCCTACGCGGCCGCCATATTAGCGGTTTGATCCTCCAGCAGTGACGTAACATACACTGAGCCGCTTTTTTGTCTCTGAGGTAGAAAACGACAGTCACTTTTTCCCACCATAATAGGTCATACACTGTATGCCCAGTCAAATATCCACATATTAAAACGATGGCACACAGTCACCTTTATTTTTTTAAATAGTGGCCAATCAGGCTGCTAGCCTAGATAATTTGCTACATCTCTCGTGTTGTGACAGCCAGCCCTTGTCATGTCAGATTATAAATGCCAGCAAAGCAGAAATAACAATACAGTATACACTGTTACGTGTACTTATCATTCTGACCTATTATTTAATCAAATCAAAATTATCAGCAAGACAAGTACCATTATACATAATTTATATATCACCCAATGCCCATATTTCAACACTTCGGATAATTTCATCCTCATTCATTCTCCAGCCAGTCCCACTATGACTTTTAACTTCAAGCACATCGTGCAGAATCCTGTCAAAACTCATGTAAAGTCGTTTGTCCGTCTCGGAGTCAAACTAATGTTTTTCGCAAACTTATCGTCTTTGAAACATTCGTGCAGGAAATGAACCGAGCAAAGTATTGACTTTTTTTCCTGGCATGGCTCCTCTCCCGATATTATGTAGCCATATTTTCAGCAGTTCCGGCTTTGACCACAGAAATTGATGGAAACTGAGTCTCGCTCCCTCTGCCAGGGGAGAGACAGAGACGGCCTTGTTATTCTGCCCACCGGCTATATTTTGACAGCCAAAGGCCCAAAAAGTAGGCATCTTCTTTAAACACGAAACACTCAACTGCTCACAATACTATTTTGCTTGTGAATCAACATGGTATGATGGTTGACCATACTGTTCGGCAGTCTTCTTGTTCTTTCTCAGCTGAAGCTAAAGTGATCAGACGTCACTTCCTTAAAATCATGTGACTGTTGTGAGGCGTCTCATTGGCTAAAGCCAGTCCGCACTTTCTGTCATGGCAGCCATCTCATTCAGCCCAAAATCGAAGCTGTATGCAGTTTCAAAAAATAATTATGTTCTCATAAAAAAACGCTAAAAATATTTACTTGAGGACATTTTAAACACCAATCTTTAGTTCTGGCTACATTTCACGGTCGCCTTCGTGTATCCTTTAATTTCTAAAAGATTCAGTAGATTTGAAGAAATTGAAAAGAATAATCGACTGTTGGACACAGAGTTATATTGAAACCATCCGACTGCCGAATACGGAGACATATTAAAACCCTGTCCGACTTTCGGACACGTTGACACTGCGTTCAACGCAATCTGTCATGCAAAAATTTGTTTTGCGTCCATTGTGCAAGTGGCTTAATACTACTATTATTGTCACTAAGGTTTTCTCGTTTTTAGTGGGGGAAAGGAATACAGCCTGATTGCTATGATCTCGTACTGAGTTAAGATCACATATTGAAAATAAATGTGAAACATATCTTGCATTGTTGTCCATGCATGATAATCCCAAAATATTAAGCAGCAACAGGGTATAATAATAGGAACACGCTATCCATTGTTGCTCTACCCAATGATGCAGGCGGAAGAAATAAATGAGCAACCGTCATATTTCATTCCAACCTCATAAGTTTGAATGATCTGATGTTGTTTCGTTTTGAAATTCCATTCGCTAATGGTCAGAATTAGTGAATGCCCTAGCTAGCCAGCTAATTTATACTCGTAATGCTTAATATAGACGTATGCGGTGCAGAAAACATGCCTGAAGCAGCAAAGTAAAATGCAACATTCACGCATCATGCAGATATACAACAGAGGCTTCTTTTTTCTGATTTTAAAGGTGAAGGGAGGAGCTCATTTGATTGGTGAAGATTTGACTCTGCTGTATTTAACCCACTCAAGGCTTCTCCCCTCCCTCTTTGCCACTTGCACCAGCAGGGGGGACAGAGGCGGGACAGAGAAGTACTTGCGCCAGGCTGCACCGAGCACAAAATTGCAACATGCGCCTGGACACAGCGCGTTGGCACGGCAGCTTCGGCATGCAGTGTGGCCGCTCTCATTGAATGACATGGGAACTGAAACGAAAAGACGCATGCAATATGCGGAAGACGCATCGCAGCAGTAGGCAGTGTGGCCGGGCCTAAGATTGTTGAAATGGGTGACTGTGAACCAGTCACAACTCTGGGATAATCCAAAAATCGTAAGCCTTCATTACAAAATGGGTCAGGACCAGAAGACACAAGGATTGCCAGGCCAAAACCAAAATTCAAAAAGCAAAGTCGACAAGACAGGCCAGTGTCAAAACCAGTAAATCAGAAGTGCATCGTTGCATTGACAGCAGGGCAAAATCGTAGTCGTAATCAAGAGCAGAAGGTCATACACAGGGCATCCAAAAACAGAAAACGTGGTCAGACAGAAATAGGTGAAAATCCAAAAAGGCAAAACAGGAACAGAAGGGCAATGGCAAACTCGAGGTCAGGCAAAACAGTCGTGAAGAAGCAATTAACAAAAGGCATACGAGGAGCTCTGCACAGATGAAAATTGATCAAAGTTATGACCAGGAATGAACTGTAGTGAAGACTTTAAATAGACAAGAGGGAAGTCACGTGCTATGCAGGGAACAGGTGAATTGGATAAGACTAATTACAGAGGTAAGCACACATGGGGAAGTCCTAAACCACAAACAATGGGCAAAAACCAAAACGCGGGCAGGATCCACGCAGACAGCCTATAACAGTTAAACAGCTCTGGTCAAGGAGTTGTAAGTGCACAGTTAAAATTCCAGGACAGGGAGAGAAGCGCACCTGAGGTGCGAGAGCTGTAATCAACTCGGAGTATAGGGAAAGCGAAAGGGGCGGAGTTACAGAACAGAGCAGAGTTAGTTATGTTAGAGAACAGTGATATCTACACACCTAATCAAAATCAAAATATGTGAATGTTAGTTGATTAGTTTATGTACAGATAAAGGGATTAGTCTACTAAAATTACCAATACTAACTAAACAGCCTAGCAGTTGTGGGAAGGAAGGTAAAACGAGACTTGAAGGAAGTTCATGAGATACCGGAAAACTTCCGAAATCACACGAAGCATGTCTGCACGCAGACAGGGGAGTGCACTGGCAAGATAACACTAATCACATCAGACATTACAGGGGGTACAATGTGCAGTGCAGTAATGGAATGGATGAAATAAACATGAAAAATAATGAATACAAAAACAGACAGATACAGAGTCCTTACAAATGTTTTCCTAAGGTATTATCAAGTATTAGGTATTAGGTATTAAGGTATTATTATTATCATTAGGAACTGTTCCATTAATATTTAGTTGTAGCATAGTGTTAGTGATGGATTGGTGTTTCTTGAGTGTAAAAAAAGTGCAGAGTTTTGCTCTCCTTCTTCAAGCCACTGTTTGCAAGACCAAACAAATGAACCTTCAGCTTCACGCTTGTACATCTCATCCAACCTATGATGCAAGTCAATTAGTTCTGCCTTATCAGACTCATTGAGAGTCTCTATTGGTTTGGAAGTTGAAACTGAAATCTTATGTATGGCTTCGTTCTCATCAGCCCTTCCTATCTTTGCCAAATCAATACGTATTTTCATATTTCAAGAACTCCCAGTTGTCATAGAACATATCTTCAGCTAAAGCTTTGCTCCAATGAAACCTTATTAATCTATGAACTTCAGTAATTACTTCCTTACGCTCAAGGATAGTACTGTTAAGCTTCCAGTAAGATGCTTTAGCATCAGAGGAGGATGACAAAAGGACAGTAAAATGTTCTGTGATCTGAAAGCGGCGTAGGATAAGTATCAGATTTAACTTCTTTCAGGTCTTTTGAGATAAGTCAATAATCGATGCGTGAGTGACTGGTCTGTCTTGTTGCACCATGTATATACTCTTTGATCTGGATGAGAATCCCTCCATGAATCAGTTAAATAAAATCTTTGTGCAAACAGCCTTACATGCGACTTAGAGGAGTCCGAACTCCACGAAGGCTAGCTATCAATTCAATGGAGGCGTTGCACTAGATGCAGAAACTGTAGTGTAAGTCATGTGATCACCAAAGTAACCCAGGAAGATGGGATTGGAATGCATCGATTAATTATTATTTATTTATATACACTACCGCTCAAAAGTTTGGGATCACTTGCAAATTTCTTTGTTTTCCAAAGAAAAATTCATTTTCATGCATTTCACAAATTTTTTTTCCATTTCACAAACATTTTTATCCATTTCACAAACGATTACATTTAATCAGATGATTTTCAAAGAATGATCTACATTTTTGCATAGAGGCCTATTATCAGCAACTGTCAGTCCTCTGCATCAACCTCATGGTATGGCTGCTAATCCAAGTTAAGCATTTTATAAGGCTAATTGATTATTAGAAAACCCTTCTGCAAATGTGCTGCACTGCTGAAAACCATTGAACTAATAAGGCATTGCAAAAGGGAGCATGGCATTCTTGAGGTTGGTTTAGTACCTGAAGAATCAGCAGTTGTTTGTTTGTTTACAGGCTCAAAATGGCCAGAATGAAAGAACTTCCTTTAGAGACCCGTCAGTGTATTGTTGTGCTTAGAAAAGAAGGTTATTCAATTTGAGAAATTGAAAACTTAAAATCTCTTACCATGCTGTCAACTACTCCCTCCAGAGAGCAGCACAAACTGGCACTAACAAGGACAGAAAAAAGGAGTGGGAGGCCCCGATGCACAACTGTGTAAGAAGACAAATATCTGAGAGTGTGTAGTTTAAGACAAAGACGCCTCACAGGTTGTCAACTGGCAGCTGCGTTAAATAGTTCCCGTCAAACACCAGTTTTGGTATCAAAAGTGAAGGTGGTTCTTTTTTTGATGAAGGCAAAGTTTGAAGTACATATTCATCATTTTCCATTAAAATCATTATTTCTAACTCAGACAATGTCAGCATGTTCTGTTCATTTGCTATATATCCTATTCAGCGTAATTTCATGTGTGTTTCCAAGGAAAACAAGAACATTTCCAAGTGATCCCAAACTTTTGAGCGGTAGTGTATAAAAAAAAGATTTCCTTGCACTCATAGGTCGCATGTATAACTGGATATTGAACCTCAGGTCTAAATGCTCCGCCTCATCTACGACACTAGCTCAGCAGACTTTATATTCACTGGTCGATTAAGCACTTGTATTGCAGTGCTGTGTTTGAACTTGGTGCAAGGATTCTCAGTAACAAACCGACTTGGAAAACATCAATTGTATATTTAGCGAAAATACAAAAAACAAACCATTTAGTTGATTATACTGCTGAGGTCCTCCAGTGCATACCACAATGGTGAGAGGACTCTCAGATAGAATGCCTGAAACATTAGCAAGGGCAGATTTACCCACAGACAGCTTTTATGAGAAAATATCAAAGGTAAGAAACATTTTTGCTTATCTCTGTAGCATTTAAAGTGATAGCCAGTACAGTAAACGTTCCTCCGTCCAGTGAAAATAGAGATTACTCTGTTTGACAGTTGAATCCATGCACATTGACTAATATATTGATAGATTTTCTATAGATAGAAACATTTAATGACCATCTTTATCACAAGAATCAAAATTTTTTTAAAATCTGCTTTTCAACATACAAACACCAGCAGAGTGCTCTGTACCATGGAGCTTCCACTAAACATCTCCCCACTGCGACCTTCAGAAAGACTTGGCTTGCTCAACTGAGTGGGACTCTTGTATAAAGCAAAAGTCTGTGCTAAACTGCTTGCAATACAAAAATATGGCTTCACGTTTAACACCGTTTCTTCAACCTCTTGCACTTAAAAGGATAATTGACACAAGGATAAGGCAAAAGGATAAAATAAAAGAAACAAAAAATTAAAAAAGACAAATAAGTGAAAGCTTAGACCGGATCAGTGAAGAAGTGGTTAAGTTGAAAACCTGTGGTTACTTATGAATACTGTTGAAGATGAGAACCGCAAACCCTGGATGAGGGAACACTGATCCTGAACCATAACAAATATAGCCAATGAGGCATAGTTTCTTTTTTTTTGTATTTATTTATTAGCGGCACTGAGCCGCTTCATTGAGTCTCTCGTCTATTCGTTCCTCCGTTCATTCATTCGTGTGTGGCAGTTACGGAGCACGACCAGCAGAGGGCAATGATGCGCCGCTCACCACACGAGCGTGTGACTTGGAAAGGAAAAAAGCACAGCCTCTCACTCTTTTTAAATAGTTCAACAAAATCGCGGGTGTTCAATTCACTGAGGAGCAATATTCAGTGTAACACATGAGTACTTAAAATAAAAAGCATATTCAATTTTGAAAAAAATAACGTTAAAATATTTGGCAGCTTAATTCTGATTGGCTTTTGAATGCAGTTAAAACAGAATATCCAGTCACAAAAGAGAAAACAGTCAATGTGAGAGATTAGTAAAAACAGTTGAACCATGTAATACCTCATTTTGTACCTTGTACTATCTCAGAACAAGTCATTGAGGTGAAAATATTTCTTTCCCATCCAGGAATGCTCATCGCCCAATGAAAAACACCAACTTATTTTCTTTGCGTGCTTTCTCCACGGTTGGGCAGAGTTGGTTTTGCCAGTAGCAGTCATCAGCTGACACATCCTCTGCCAGCTTTAACTTATTGTCTTTTTGAAAGACTGACTTCTTGGCAGAACACCAGACAGCATCACAGTAGATCCTGGATGTAAATTGCATGATGACGCCTCTGGGTTGGATATTGTTGGGTTTCATCGGTACGAGGCGGTATACAGTATACACGACGTCTGGTAGTTTATCCTTCGGCTCTGGTAAAATAGACTGGCACACCTGGATAACCTCTTACCGCAGGTCTTGCTTCTCCTTCTCGGCCAAGCCGCAAACTTTCAGGTTCCAGCGGCGTGAATAGCTCTCCAGGTGAGAAATCCACTTCCCCTGTGTTTCAGCTTTTGCCTTGTATTTTTAAAGCTGTGATTCAACGTTGACAACTCTGTCCTTCATATCATTTATTTCGGCACAGACGGCATCAAATTACTCTTTCAAGGCTGTGATTTGTTTCGTATTCTCTTGAACCTTTTTCATCTCAGAAATCACTATGGAGTTGTCACTGACCATTTTTTCCAGAATATCTGACCTCGAGTTAATCAGGCTAGTAAATGGCAAGAGCAGGGAGAGAACAGTAGTTATCTCCATGTCCTTAACTTTTCTTTGCTGACTGGCAGGCAAGGAACATGTTGTGAAAGGAAGAGGAGGAAATTCTTTTTCCATCTGGGTGTTACGGAACCCTGGCTCGTTAGGGCACGCAACAATAAGGGGAGACCACTCGCGGATGAAAAAGTTTTAAACAATAATAATAATTTATTAACATAAATTGGTGTGGTGCAAAAATATTAATTAGTATCAGTATAAATGTAAGAGCAAGGAAATAAAAATGTAGTGCGATCAGCCAAATGTAAAAAGACGCCTCAGGAGAAGGGGGACCCCCTTGCCATCTTGTGAGCTGCTTATAAAGCCCCAGCCCAGCTCCTCAACGAGGTACACCTGCGCCACAGCCCCGCCCTCCTGGAATGACAGACAGGCAGACAGAAAGGCAGGCACAGGGGAGACAGAAAGCTTACCCATAACAAGGGCATATCGTGGTGGTTCGGATACCGCTTCGAGATAGTCGAGCATGGACTCAACTAAAGTGTTTTTAGCATCAGCAAGCCTACCAAGAGTGGAAGTTTGCTTCTTAGGATGGCTAATGTTATTGGGCGTGCTAGTGGAGCCGATGTAAACTGGTGACTTCTTAGGTTCATTCTTTCTTTTCTCAGGTTTGCTCGTTTTGGTTCATTGAAGTCAAACAAAAGTTGCTGGTAAGCAACAACAGTTGAAATAGGCACAGCTAAAATCTTTGTTCACCATATATTGTTTAAAAGAGGCAGGTGTGCAGAGCTCACAAAAACGGGACTGCTCAGAGCGCCATCTTGGATAACCCCTTGGAAACTCCTAGAATTATTATCCTAGAATTCATTACGTGATCCTGCTCCAACAACGTTCTGAAAGCTGCATTAATCATACACCCACGGTAGAAAACGGGAGAATCATGCACACCCCACCCCCATTCTTTCCTAAAAAATATCATATCATGATGTGCACATGGTTTTTTCTATCAAAACAAACCATACGCTATTTGTTTGCAGCGAATGCGATGGTAGAGAAACAAGTTTTTTCGGAAAATAAGCGCATATTTTCCTGGAAAATGTGTCAAACTTTGCAAGCACGCAGCTTGAAAGACAGCGTAGCGGGCTAAGATACAGCATATTTTTTCAGGTACACTGATGAGAACACAGATTTCTTTTCTTACAGAGGGATGACTCAAATTCAGGAAGATTAAGGATAGTTCTTACTTTGAAGATATGACGGCAGGGCAGGTCCATTCTACTGTTGAAAGAACATTTATGCAACAATGATTTTCTTTCCTTGTCACCGGAAGTGCTAACTTCAAAGTTATTGCCACTTTTCCTTCTATAGTTGGAGCTACTTGCAACTTTGGTACCTTCAGTTTGAGAGCGAACGTGATCAAAGGCATACGGTGATAAAAGCTGTGAATATTGTTTAACGCCTGGTTCACAGTTGTTGTAATCCACTGGGGACGCGCTAGTGCCATTAGATAGTGGTGGTTATGTTCGTTTCTCAAGGATTTGAGCGCAGGGAAGAATTCCTGGAAGAACAACATCAAGCTTGCGTATTGTGAGCTTACACTTTTGATTTTGCTGAACGTCGACTACAACCGGTTATTAGTGGTTTCACCCAGATGAAAAGCTTCATCTTTCAAACAAGCCACCCTCTGGTCCTTGATGGTATCCAGTTCAACTCCGCATAATCTATAACACTCTTTAGCTTTGTGGAGTCTAACGCTTCAAGCTGCCTTTCAAATTCTTTTGCTGATCTTGCATGCGCCATTTCGTTTATGATTTCCAGAGAACACAGCCTTTCAGCAGATGTGATGCTAAGCTTTTCGCAGGGTATTTCCCTGCAAAATGACCTATGAATGTGGTAAAGGCAAATGTAAAAAGAATTTTTCCTGAGAGCAACATCACTTGGAACATTCTTGATTTCTGCTTTAGAATCATCATTGAAGGTCCTGCAATGTTCTTGATTTGTCTCACAGTTATTAACACTCAGTCTTTCTTGTCATTGGATACTGATTCATAACCTTTAAAGCCGGATCCCTCGCCGAAAAGTTCATTGAACGAAAAAAGAATATCGAAAAACATACATCATTGATGATTTCTGAAGTGCAAATTAGTGCCTGAGTGACTCCCACTGCACATAGCTAAATCCACTATTTTTCACTACTAATTATATAAAATAATCTACCTTACATAAGAATATTTCTAAATATATATATTTAGTGGGCCTTGGCAGTAAAGTTACTAGGGTGTGCAACAGATAAGGGAAATCGTGTGCATTAGGCACAACATGTGAGAGCTTCCCAAATGAAGAATGACGAAGGTCTTCAGTACCTTTCTGTAGCGTAAATTATCGATGAGGTTTTGCCGTCAATGTAAAAATGCTTAATTAATTTATCACCAGATCAAAAACAGCGCGCTGTTTTTATATACCGTAAGAAAATGAGAAAATTTGGCCATGGTGTTTTTCAGTTATCGTCCAGAAAGGAAAATCAAGATGGCTTGATAATCAGAGTGGGACACCAAATTGTAAACTTCCTGGAACCACCGCCAACATACCGTAAAAAAAGAGAACATTTGGCCAAGGAGTTTTTCAGTTATCGTCCGGGAAGAAAAATTAAGTAAATCAAAGCGGGACACAAATTGTTAGGGAGCTTCCTCTAAGCACCCCTAACATACCACCAAAACATGAGAACATTTGGCCAAGGCATTTTTCAGTTATCATCTGGAAACGAACATTGGTTATCAGAGTGGAACTCAAATGTATAGGGAGCTTGCTCTTACCACCCCTAAGATACCACCAAAAAATGAGAACATTTGGCCAAGGCGTTGTTCAGTTATTGTCTGGAAACGAAAATGAAAATGGCTGCTGTGGCAGCCATATTGATTATCGGAGTGGGACAAAAATCGATGGGGAGCTTCCTCTAACCACCCCCAACATACCACCAAAAAATAAGAACATTTAGCTGAGGCGTTTTTCAGTTATCGTCCGGAAACAAAAATGAAGATGGCTGCCGTGGCGGCCATATTGATTTTCGCAGCGGGACAAAAATTGATAGGGACCTTCCTCTAACCCCACCGCCCCATCATATCACCAGAAAATGACAGCATTTGGCCTCGGCGTCTTTCCAGCTGTCGTCCAGAAACAAGAAGTTAATGGACAGACAGATGGACGCCGCTCGCCATACCCCATACGACCTTCGTTGGCTGAGGGGTAAAAACTGGATTCCTACCTTTTGTTTAGATGGAATTTGTAGCCGCAGCTAGTGAGTATGAACTGCTGTGAAGCCTGCTTGTGATTTTTCATGTGCCGGATACGCTTCGCTCTAAATGACATAGCATTGTTATGGGACAAATAACTAAACGTTGTGAAGCATCAGATCACGCAACAAATTGTAAAACTTATGCTGGACAGGGATCATTTTGGAATGATTTCCCGGCAAAGAATATCTGATGATATAAGGTTCATTATAGTTGTTTAGATAAATCAAAATGCATGCTTCCAGTTGACAAATTTGTTCTACTGTAGGCTATCAACAAAAAGGTGGCCCGCAAATAAATAAACTGCAGTGTTCATTGGATGTTCTGTTTGTTGTTTTTTTATTTTTTTATTTCATTAACAATCTGTTCTTATCGTCCTCTTTTTTTTTTTTTTTTTTTGGCTGTCGAACACAAAGTATTTTGCTTTTAGCAAGGCTCTCAATTTGGCCAGCGCCCAAAATAAGAATTGGCAAAAAACACGCCTAAATTCTGGGAAACATGGCCAAAATCAATAATGGTCAAAAAAAGAAGCATGTTTCTAATCCCATATTACACAAACGCTATTCTCGTATCAACGTATTAATTAAGACATGTTACATTGTGTCATTACTAACATAGACTAATATACTCATCCTGAGTACTTTTGTGTATTAATATTCACCAGTCATGTAGTGGTGTGTAAGTATCCCGTTTTTTACTAATACTCTTTGCATTCGCTCTAGACTGTAAACTCCGCCCTCCTGCTTTCTATCCCTGACTCTGCTGATTACTGCGATCTCCTGCACCTATTTTACCTCAAGCTGCCTCCCGTTCTATTATGCACTTAGACTCCAATCAGGGAGTTGTCTGTTTTCATGTTTAGGATTAGTTTGTCAATTATGATGCGTGATCATGGTTTGTCTTCCCCTCGTGTGCTCATTAGATTTGATTGTTTAGCAACTCCCACCTCTCCTATTCCCCGCCTAGTTTATTATACCTTGGGTATATTATGTCTCAGTCACAACAGATTTCCGTCTGATCTTCATTCCTTTTTCTCCTTTGCCTGTGCTTAGTGCTAGTATTCTCATTTTGATTCCCGTGTACAACTTTAGCCTGTGTCTGACTGATTACTCTTCTGCCTAGCCCTTTTGTTTTAATTGCTGCATTTATTGATTCTCGTGTACGAACCTTGCCTGCCTGACTACGTCTCTGTGCTACCCCTGGCTTCCCGACCTATTGCCTTTATAAACGACTACGGTTTTGGATTTCCTGACTCGCGTTTGGTTCTTCTGTCAGCCATGACAGAAAGATCTGACCAGAGGAGGGAACCAGCGAGTGACCCACTACTGGTTGGCAGGTGGCAGTGAGCCAGCAGGGAGCAGAGCTCGAATCTCAGAAACAACAACTGCTGACGATTATGCAGCATTTGTTGGCTCTGACTCATTCTGTCAGCAACCTGACGATCTAAGCAAGGGCTACACCATCAGATGGCACGCCACAACCCTCAGCTCCACTTGTGACGGTGTCTCAAGCTCCTTCCGCACCGGACCCCCATCTACTGCCCCCTGAGAGGTAGGCGGGTGAACCAGGTACCTGCTGCAGCTTCCTGATGAAGTGTAAATTCATCTTCCAACTCCAGCTAACAACCTTCCCATCAAAGCAATCCAGGGTGGCCTACATTATCATCCAGCTTACCGGGAGAGCCAAGCAATGGGCTACAGCGGTGTGGGAGGCTGCATTACCATGCACAAGGTCTGCGGAGTCACTGGCTGAGGAGGTGACGAGGGTTTTCGACCGGACTAAACAGGGTCATGAGGCGAGATCCTCCGCATCTGCTAGGAGGCCAGAACAGTCTCAGACCACTCCATTGACTATCAGACCCTAGCTACCAAAAGCGGATAGGGCAAGGCCTCCCTGTATGATGCTTTCCTTAATGGACTATCTGAACCGGTGAAGATGAACTGCTGATGCGTGACCCGGTCGAAGATTTCAATCGGCTCATGGAGTTGGTCATCAGAGTGGACACACGCCTGGAGGAGAGGGGCAGGGTACGTCAGTTCCGTGGAAGGCCGGCCAGACATAAACACCTCAGGGCAAGTCTCCATCTCCCTCCAGTGGCGACAGACACAAGCAACCCATTTCGGTGGAGGAACCTATGCAGGTAAACCAGACTCGGATATCCAGTGCAGAGAGGCAGAGACAGAGAAGGGAGAATGCCTACTTTTACTGTGGCGGTGCCAGACATCAAATCAGGCATTGTCCTGTTAAAAGCCAATGTCCGCCAGTGATGGGAGGAGCATTGGTGGGCGTACTCCCTGTCGAATCCTCCTCTAAAAACCACACCTGTCTGCCTGTAACATTGAATGGGATGGGGGGTCACGAAGGACCACAGCCCTCATCAACACTGGGGCAGAGGAACGCTTCCTGGACGCTAGCGTGGTAAGTCAATGGGGGATTCCAACACAACAGGTTGAACGTCCACGAATAGCTAACTCACTCAGTGACTAGGAGATTGGCCTTATCACCTATTCCACCATCCTGCTCAAATTGCTAGTTTCTGACAATCACCAGGAGAAGATCCATCATCGACTCGCCACATTCACCGGTGATTCTGGGCTACCTCTGGATGAGGACCCACAACCTGGAGATTGACTGGGAGAGACACGTGATCCGAGCCTGGAGCCCATCATGTCTATACAGATGTCTCGGGAAAGCCCATGTCCCTGTCCAGAAGCAAGAACCTGAGGAGAACCCGGACTCAAGCAAAGTCCCAATAGAATACCATGACTTAAAGGAGACCTTCAGCGAGTTTCGTGCCATCGGCCTTGCCCCACACTGGCCGTATGACTGTGCCATTGATCTTAAACCAGGGACCACACCACCCAGAGGGCGACTGTTTTCCTTGTCCCAGCCCGAGACGGTGGAGATGGAGAATTACCTGAGGGAGGTAGTATCTGCTGGCATCATTTGACCCTCCTCCTCACCGGCTGGCGCGGGATTCTTCTTTGTTAAGAGGAAAGACGGGTCCCTCCGGCCCACTCCGGCTATGCATTGATTACCGGGCACTCAATGTCATTACAGTTAAGAATCACTACCCCTCGCCTGTTATGGCTACGGCATTCGATCAACTCAGTGGAGCCAAACTATTCACCAAACTGGACTTACACAATGCCTACCACCTGGTGTGTATCCGTGAGGGAGATGAGTGGAAGACTGCCTTCAACACCCCTACTGCCCACTGGGAGTACTTAGTCATGCCCTCTCGACTCACTAATGCCCCCACGGTATTGCAAGGTCTGGTCAATGATGTGTTACGGGATTTCATCAACAGATTTGTCTTTGTCTACCTTGACGATATCTTAATTTTTTCCCTCGACCAAGAAGAACACAGACTTCTTGTCAGACTGGTCTTGTAGAGGTTCCTGGAAAATCGCCTATTCATCAAGGCTGAGAAGTGCGAGTTCTCATGCACCACAACCACCTTTCTGGGTTATATTATCTCCATGGAGTCTCTCAGCATGGATCCAGCTAAAGTAGAGGCAGTTACCAGTTAGCCTCAACCTGAAGATCGCAAGGGGCTTCAACGTTTCCTAGGTTTCGCTAACTTTTACAGGAGGTTCATCAGGAACTATAGTTCGGTCACCGCTCTACTCACAGCATTCACCTCCTCCAAGTCCCGGTTCATATGGGGGGAGAAGGTGGCGACTGCATTAAGACTGTTCAAGCGCCTGTTCACCACGGCACCTATTCTGATCCATCCTGATCCCATTGCTCAGTTCATAGTGGAGGTGGACGCCTCGAACATTGGAGTAGGAGCTGTGTTGTCCCAAAGATCGGCCTTGGACAACAAAGTACACCCATATGCGTTCTTTTCAAGACGTCTTAGTCCTGCCAAAGAAAATTATGACATTGGAAACCGGGCATTACTTGCTGTCAAAATCGCTTTGGAGGAGTGGCATCAGTAGCTGGAAGGAACACAGATACCGTTTCAAGTCTGGACAGATCACAAGAACCTAAAGTTTCTCTCATCAGCCAAGAGACTGAATCCAAGACAGGCCCGATGGGCTTTATTCTTCTCCTGTTTCAACTTCACCCTCGCTTATCGACCTGGATCCAAGAACATCAAGCCTGATGCCCTCTCGCGAAAGTTCGGGGTCACAACTAACGACGACCCTCCAGTTATCATCCTACCTTCACAAGTAGAGGTCAATGCGGTCGAGATGGACATCCAGCGAGAGGTTCAACAGGCCTAGGGGGACTCTGCCAATCCCAGTGACCATCCTGACCACTGACTGTTTGTGCCAGAGGCCATGCGCTCTCAGGTCCTCCATTGGGGACATTCTACCCAACTCTCCTGTCACCCGAGCAGAGGGCGCACTCTCCACTTCATTCATCACAAGTTCTGGTGGCCACACATGAATAAGAACAGCCTGGACTTTGTATCCACCTGTTCTACCTGTGCCCAAGCTTAAGTCACTAATCGACCACCACAGGGATTTCTCCAGCCACTCCCCATCCCACACCGCCCTTGGTCGCATATTTCCCTCAACTTCATCACTGGCTTACCTCCCTCCAACCATAATACCACTATCCTCATCATTGTGAACCATTTTTCTATAGCTGTGCACTTTATACCGCTCACCAAACTCCACTCTGCCTCTGAGACTGCAACGCTGTTAGTCCAGCATATCATCAGACGCCACGGCATTCCCTCCGATATTGTTTCGGGCAGGGGTCCTCAGTTCTCTACACGCTTCTGGAATGCTTTTTGCATGCTGCTTGGGACATCTGCCAGCCTCAGTTCAGGTTTCCATCCCCAAACTAATGGCCAGACTGAATGGGCCAACCAAAGTATCGAGATTGTCCTCAGGTGCCTGTGTTCACACTGTCCGTCCAGCTGGAGCCAGCAACTACCATGGGGAGTACGCCATCAACAGTCATACCTTCTCCTCTTCACAGTTATCACCCTTCGAATGCTGTATGGAGTATCAACCCCCTATCTTCCCCAGCCAGGAGGAGGAGGTGGGAGTTCCATCAGCCGCCGCCTTCATCCGTCGATGCAAGCGCACCTGGAGGATTGTACGTACCAACCTGCTCAAGGCGGCGGCCCGAACCAAATTACTGGCAGATCGTAGGTGTACTCCGGCCCCTGTCTACAGGATTGGGCAAAGAGCCTGGCTCTCCATCAAGGACATTCCTATTTGCGGGGGCACTCGTAAGTGTGCACCCCGCTATATTGGACCCTTCTCCATAGTCAAGGTCATTAGTCCCACGGCTGTGCGCCTTCGACTTCCACCCACCATGAGACATCTTCACTCAACCTTCCACGTCTCTAGAATCAAGCCTGCTGTCAACTATGCCCTACAAGAGTACCACCTGAGGGATCGAAAGTCACGGGCATTCAATGTTGGTTTTCGGCCTTGTCGCTTACATGCAGTGATTTCTCCAGATTCTCTGAACCTTTTGACGATATTACGGACCGTAGATGATGAAATCCCTAAATTTCTTGCAATAGCTCGTTGAGGAATGTTGTTTTTAAACTGTTCGACAATCAGCTCAAGCATTTGTTCACTAAGTGGTGACCCTCGCCCCATCCTTGTTTGTGAATGACTGAGCATTTCAGGGAAGCTGCTTTTATACCCAATCATGGCACCCACCTGTTCTCAATTAGCCCGTTCACCTGTGGGATGTTCCAAATAAGTGTTTGATGAGCATTCCTCAACTCTCTCAGTCTTTTTTGCTACTTGTGCCAGCTTTTTTGAAACATGCTGCAGGCATCAAATTCCAAATGAGTTAATATTTGCAAAAAATTACAAATTTTACCTGTTCGAACATTAAGTAACTTGTCTTTGCAGTGTATTCAATTGAATATAGGTTGAAAAGGATTTGCAAATCATTGTATTCTGTTTTTATTTACGATTTACGCAACGTGCCAACTTACTGGTTTTTGGTTTTGTACTTTCTCTTTTATCACATTTTAGGTGGTATCCCAAGGTGAGACTGACTACGGCTCTCAGTTTCTTGAAAAAAACTCTTCACATTAGGACGTGAATTGAGGCCCATGGTTGGACACAATGTCCTCCGGAAGGCCAAAATTCCTGAACACAAGCTCAAAGATCACATGCGCAACTTAGAGTGCAGATGGTATTACAGCGAAAGGCACAAATTTGCAGATTTTTGAAAATTGATCAATAATCACCAGAATGCAGGTGTTACCATCTGAAGAGGGTAGATCGGTGACAGGTGAGGCTAGCAATATTTTCAGCTGATGACGTGTTTTGTTCTTTTAATTCCAGGATGTCCTGCGGACAGAGAGGTGTGGGCCATAGAATTACTTGCTGACAAAGATTAGCAGAACTTACGTCCTACCCACCGGCACAGAAGCGGTTTGTGGATTCTTGCTGGTCTCCTTTACTATTTCGCAATCTAGCTGCCACTTGATCTGGGTGAGGATACACGAGGAGGGTACAATGGGCTTTTCTGCGTCTGGATCCTTCTCTGCCTCGTATCTTCGTGATAAGGCATCGGCATTAATATTCTTTGAACCTGGGCAGTAATTATTGAAAAATCGAAACAAGTGAAAAATAGTTCCCACCTGGCCTGCCATGGATTCATTCACTGTGCCTGTCACGGAGTGAGCCGTGCCGCTTACGCACATACACGCGTTCATTCACGCAAGCGCACAAGCGCATAGGCAGCTATTTGCCGGCAACACTTTAACATCATGGCTGACCTTCCGCTGTGTTGCATTTCATTCCCATGCTGTTTTCTGTCTTGGTTTAACTTGGTTTTAAGCATTTCACACGCCACCTTTTGCCATAGCCTCTCATTGGATTACATTGTAGCAGACATGCACGGAATGGCCAACCGGCATTTATGCAACAATTGTTCCACTTGCGTTCCAAATGCGCTTCATATTGCCACATAGTATCATCTCCTGTCCGCTTAACCTTGCCCAACACTCTCAAAGAATCACACCTACACTATGGCTGTTTAAAATATCAAGGTTTATTTATTTCTGTCATTTATCAAAAGCATCCATATTTCAGTGACTTGCCAACCTGACATACTTCCTGGTTTTGCAAAACCGATGGACTATTCCATGTTTGCATATATGGAGGGGTTTCGCGGGGATAGACGGCACAATCTATTTTAGCGGGGGTGTTTTACTGTTGTGGGGTAAACTTGTATTTTACTATGCACGGGGGGGGGGGGGTTTGGTTGTTAAAATCTACTTTGGATGTTTATCCATTTTATGTATGTTCTTCTTAGTTGTTATTTTTAATTTAGAAACGTATTATTTAGCTGATTAATAATTTTGATAATTGGGTTAATCTGTGGGAGGGGCTACAGGTATACAAGCCCTGTAGTAGGCCCCACACGGGTTGTTGGTTGCTGGATGTTCCAGGAAGGTACTGAGCTGAGGCTGCGTAGAAGTTTGTGCAGGGTCTTTACTATTGTATTGATTTAGCCTGGCAACTTTGAAGCCTCTTTATTTTTGAATTTTCTATTGCCATTATTTTGCTTAGTTTTTGTTTGCATTTTGGGAATATTTTTGAGCACAAGAAATATTTGCATGTTTTTTAGGAAAAGTTTTTGAACGTAAAAAAAATAAAAATACATTTTTGAAAAAGAAGCTTCCATCTCCCTCTGTCCCCCGCTGACCATTCCGAGATGCATTCCTAGACATCTACTCCAAGATGCGGTGATTGGAATAGATGGCAGGCCCCCTCTAATTAGTGCCTCCATTCCTCCAGCGCTAGTTTTACTGCCAAGAGCTCCGGGTTGCCTACGTCGTAGTTGGCCTCTGCTGGCATTAGCTTGTGTGAGTAGTACGCACAGGTGTGCAGCCTCTCTGGTCTTCCATGTCACTGCGACAGGACAGCCCCCACGCCTGCATTAGAGGCATCAACTTCGACGAAGAAAGGCTTTTCTGGGTCTGGTAACTTGAGTATGGGTGCAGTAAAAAACAGGTTCTTTAGGGTATTGAAAGCATGTTGTGCCTCTGGATTCCATTCCAGGTTTTTGAGCTTCCCTTTGAACAACCGTGTCAGGGGATGGGCAACTGCTCTGAAGTTTTTAATGAGGCAATGGTGGAAATGTGCAAATCAGTTTTACCCATGAAATGAACCTTTTGCCCATTCCAAAAGCTTCCAATATTTTTTGAAGATAGGAATGGTCGACTTGATCAGAAGCTTTCTCTTGATCAACCGAAAACAGGCGAAAATTCAGGTCATTAACCTTTCCCAGATCCAAAACATCCCTTATCAGACATAGATTATCTCTATTTGTACACTTTGGGATACAATATGATTGATCTTTATGAATTATCGTGGATACAGATTTCTTTACTTTATTTGCCATACATTTGCATTAAATTTTAAAGTCGGTGCATAAAAGTGCCACAGGTCTCCAATTTTTAATTAAGCTCAAGTCTCCTTTCTTTGGCAACAGGCTAATAATTGCCCGGTGACAGCTTTGCAGTAGCTTGCCTTTCTCCAAACTCTCCAACACCACCTCATAGAAATCCTGGCCAATATGTCTGCAAAATTTTCTGTTTTAGTCAGCATTCAAACCGTCAATCCCTGGTGCATGGCCTTGAAGTCATCTGACCCACAGCCTCAGTAAGGTCCTGCATTGTGATCCTGGAGTCCAGATCCTCCTTCTCCTCTGCGGACAGCTTAGTGAGGCCTCGATGAAGCAGTGCAGCCTGCTGCAAGTCCAATTCTTATACTTTAATAAGTTCTCCATAATAACGAACCAATTCATCACAGATTTTTACAGGGTCTGAAGTCAGTCCTCTATTCAAAATGGTTGCACAACACATCTCCTTTCTTTGTGTTACTTTTCTTTCTAAATTAAAAAAGAACTTAGTAGGAGCATCTATATCATTGAGCATCAAAAAACGTGCTCTAACCATAGTCCCCTTTACCCTCTCTTTTAAAATGGATTCCAGATTTCTCTTTTTTCATTAAGAGTCTGCCGTAACCTAGCAGTGATGCGCGAGCTGACTCATAACCCGCGGGTCCCGAGGCATTGAGAACTTTGAAAATGCACAGATAGTTTATTAAAAAAGACTTTATGCAAACAGTACTTTGTGGTAGTTTCCAGTCGCATCCATCTTGAAAGTCACAATAAGTCGATTGATGAGCACGAACGAATAGGAAGGATAGGGGAACAGATTGCAATCTATTTGTTCGTGCTCGTCAATTGACTAATCACAACTTTCAAGATGGAGGCGACTGGAAAGTACCTCAAGGTACTGTCTACGTAAACAGCCTTTTTAGGTCACCTGAGCCGAAGGCGTGACCTATTGCGATCCCCTTTTGTCCGTCGTCGTGCGTCGTCTGTCGTTTGTAAACTTTTCCTTGTGAACAAAATAACTTAAGTATTTATGTCTATATATGTTTATGCTTATATAGCAGACCAGGAGGATATAGATAATTTTTGTCCTTGGTACATCTGCCGACCCTACCTGAGGAAAAACAATAGGAGATTGGGGGTGATATCACGCTAGCAGAGATTCAACAAGCTATAAAACAACTCAGTTCTGGGAAGTCCCCAGGGGATGACAGACTCCCCGCTGATTTTTATCAAGAATTCTCAGAAATTATACCACCAAAATTACTTGTAGTATTTCAGGATGCTCTTAAAAGAGGCAGTATGCCAGAAAGTATGCAATCTGCTTTCATAACACTCATACATAAAAAGGGCACGAACCCACAGCAGTGTGGAAGCTATCACTCTGTTTCTCTAATACAGGTGGATGCAAAAATATTGGCTAAAGTATTGGTTCCAAGATTGGAGACGCAATTGCCTTGTCTTATTCACCCCGATCAAGTAGGCTTTATAAAGGGCCGGTCTTCGGCCGATATTATTCGTAGGTTATTACATTTAATCTGGCAGACCAGGAATAGGCCTGAGCCCATGATTGCTTTCTCCCTTGACGCTGAGAAAGCGGTCAATAGAGTAGAATGGCGTTATTTGTTAAGGACATTATACAAGTTTGGCTTAGACTCCTTGTTTATAAAATGGGTTAAATTATTGTTTTGTAACCCCAGGGCCTCAGAGTTAACAAATGGAGGAACGTCCCCGTTTTTTTCCCTCTTCAGGGGCACAAGGCAAGGATGTCCCATGAGCCCCCTAATTTTTGCATTGACATTGGAGCCTTTAGCAGCTGCAGTCAGAAGTAATGCAAATATTAAAGGCATGCAACCATGGAAGACAAGAACATAAATTACTACTACTTTTGTATATGCTGATGATGTATTGTTACTGACCAGAAACCCTGAAACAGCTGTACCTCATATATTAACACTTATTGACTCCTTTTCTTTCATCTCGGGATACAAGATAAATTGGGGAAAATCAGAAGCAATGCCCTTGTCTATAGGGTGCCTACCAGATCTTAGGAAAAACTGGAAGTTTGAGTGGCTTCCTTGTATATTTGGGCATCAAGATTACCCCAGGCTTAGAAAACATAATTCTCCCCGATTCAGAAAATTGAAAGCACTCCACAAAATTGGGCCAAACTTGGGTTATCCTTAATGGGTAACATAAACGTCATGAAAATGATAACTGTGCCACAAATTCATTTTTTACATACGTACTTACTACCTTTGATTCTCCCGTCTTTACTACTAAAGAGGTTCAATAAGGCCTTTAGCACTTTTCTATGGGCAGATAAAAGATCCCTTTTTAACTGGACAAAATTTTGTGCTGCAGATGAGGATGGGGTTCTGAGTGTTCCACTATGGACGCGTTTGCATAATTTAAATCAAAGTCAAATAGAGCCGCATGCTTTTTAACGCCAAGTGCCACTTTTTTCCCACTCAATACCGAGAGTAATTTTGAATAACGTTGATTTAAATTAAGCAAACGTTTCCAGATGAATTATTGTCGTCTTTCCAAATCGGGGAGAACAAGCAGCACCTGTTAAGTGCGGAGCGCTCTCGGAGTGAACATTTTGTTAATCATGAAAATGACTGTGAACAGGTCAGGACTAATAATTCTTTAAAACAGATGTTACGTCCACCCCAATTCTCAGTTTTACGGTATTTACCCCATGACTTCATCGCTGTTAGATCGCATGAGAAACCGTGTCTTCAGTTGCCTATGACGATAATTGGAAAACGCGTCAATAAAGAAAAATAATTGAGAACTAGCCAGGACTATCCTAATTGTCATAAAGGGACGTGTCTGTGCCACCCCAATTCCCGGTTCTACCTTCGCCCCTGGATAAAGGAAGCCCAAACTTTTAATCTGTGGTGTACACACAAGACAGAATTAATTATCGAGCACAGTACGTGCTCCTCCGATTATGACCCCCGCTCATGATGACCAGAAAGCTACGTTCCGATCATAAACTACATAGGCCTATGGTTCCTAAAATATTGTGAGGTCAAGAACACTCAATAGGTTATTACTTCTAAATATTTTTTTCAATCGTGCAATAAATATTTTACAATACAAATCATAAAAAATCATATTTGCAAAAATGAATCATATTTTTAATGACCTCTCACGGCCCACCTGCAGTACCACCACGGCCCACCAGGGGGCCGCGGCCCACACTTTGGGAATCACTGAACTAGTGCATCAAGCAAGTGTACGTTCAGCTCGGCCGGCCGGGTGCTCGAGTAGGGATGTCCCGAGCACATTTTCTCCCCCCCGATCCGATTCTGATTTTTTGTATCTGTCGATACCGATCTTTTCCTGATCCGATATTTTGGCAATGCATTAAAACAAAAAAACAACAACAAAAAAAAAACGCAATCAAGCGTGGTACCTTTTTTATTTAAATGACAGTATCTAACATGGATATAGCTTTTTAAAATAATATGACTCTTTTAGCACAAGTTATTGCAGCATTGGATCAAAATGAAATAAAAATCTCTTAAAGCTCATCAAAGGTTAACCACAAAATGGGAAAAAAATTGTGAGTATGCTCAGGAATTATGACAACGAACGCTGGTTAGTTTGACGCATTTAAGAATTAGGTCTTTTTTTGCCAAATAAAGGGTGCTTCTTTCTTTATTTAAGACAAATCTGAGTGTGTCCAAACTTTTGACTTGTACTGTAAATTTAAGAAAATAATAAGGAGGTCAGTCAACCGTACAAAAATACTCACATGCATAGCTGCAAAATGATAACCAACCATGAATCACTTTTCACAGAATAACGCAAAATTGCCCAAATAAAAAACCATCACAGATTACTCCAGTTCACTCATCATGTATCCAATAAGTTCTCACTGAGAACCAGAAGCAGTGAGAGTGATGGTGGTGTGTGTGTGTGTGTGTGTGTGTGTGTGTGTGTGTGTGTGTGTGTGTGTGTGTGTGTGTGTGAACAGTGTGTGCCCCCAATCCCAAATTTCAATCCAGGTTTTCCCAATTTTCCGTTCTCCACATCCAGATCCACACGACAAGACCACTCCGCTTCAGGTATTCCGCAGCTCCCATATATCTCTCCCACAGCCTAACAAGGAAGTAAATGCATTTCATTGGTAATTCTTTCTACAGCAGTGACCATTTTCGCTGTGCAACATTTAGGATAGATACATATTAGGCCGCACGACAATTATAATAAAAAGCCCAAATTAGAAAATAAAGACAGGTGACTGTACCTCCTGTCGTATCAATTTGAGTATAGTAAAGCAACTGGATTTTCCGAGGGTCAACACCAAGTTTCGGGAAAGAATCGTCCTGTCAGAGACGCGGCTCACGTGTGATTACGCCAAGCAGGGTGAAGAAGTTTTGTCGGCGGACAGAGGCCAATACCATAGCTCCCGCGGCGAGAGCGAATAAGCTGGAAAATTGCATTCTACTAGGCTTATTACTAAGGCGAAACAGGTAAAGTATTGCAATTGCACTTTGGGTACGCTTTAATTGGGATCAATTGACCAATAGTATTTTTTTTAAACAGCTAAATAATGCAGTGGATAAAATTTCTATAAAACATATAATAATCAAAATTTGATTATTTTGCATGTATGTCAACTTGCATTGATTGCCCGTAACTTAAACGGATTTCCCCCGATTACACAGCTTACAGACATAAAATTAAAGTTATACGGAACCAGCCGCGAGGTGAGGCTGGAAACCATGCGCTATGTCCGTCTGTTCACGTTAACACAATAACATTGGAACCATTTTAGATTCAACCTTAAAATATTGCATGACACTGACTGGGAGTCCGAAGATGGGAGTGATAGATTATGTTTATCATCATTATATATGTTTGAATGGAGCCCTGCTTCAGGCAGTCGCTCTGCTGTCATTGTGGCTGGTTTGATTTCAGATGGTCTCTAGTTAGAGCAAAACTTTGATGAAAGCATAATTATTGGAAGCTAATCACTTTGACAACTGTGACAGAGCACATGAAAACGTATCACTGTAAACAAACAACAAGCGGATGCTTCTTTTCTTGGAACAACGCAATTTACGTTGACCAATTTAACCACTTTTCGGAGCTTCCGCTCATCATCAGTACGGACCACGTAGACGATATTTTAAACAAAGTGCGATCTCCACAATCGCCTAAAGTATCAGTTGCATACTTACTAACGCAAAACTAACGATCCAGAGGAGCTTGGTTCCTGAGGCTGCACTATCAATGGATGTCTCCCTTCTTCCTCATGATATACGAGTGGAATTACAAGAATATGGATAACAGATTGGCAATACTGATCAAGATTTTCTCGGGAGTGGAGTACAATGTATGATTCCTAACATGCCAATGCAACATCAGCGCTGGCGTGGCAATTTCGCTGTCTTTTGAGGATTAGAGGTTTTTTCATGGTTGAATTGAATCTTTTTAGGCTTTTTGAAATATTGTAATGAAATTTTACACTCCATTTATAATTTGATTGATGAATAAATAGCTATATTCCAAAAAAAAATTCTTGCAGGTTTTTTTTATTATTATTTTTGTTTTTAAATTTGGATTTTACGGATATTTCCTGGGAGTTATACAGGTGGGAGCCCAAAAAGATTGACCCGTATGCTTATATGCATTTTTATTTTGTTCCTAAAATGTAAAACACGTGTCTGTGCATTGGACATACCATTTGAGGACTGAATAAACGGAATGTTTTTCTCTCATCTTGGTTAGTGTGACCTCGACCACTCAAAGTTCTCTCACCTTAGAAAAGAGGAAAAATAAGAAAACATTTGCGAATCCCAGAAATCAACGCGTACTTAAATATAAGGGAAAATCTTGGATATTAACGAAAATAAGTAAAAATGAGGTAGTATATCATCTCTTGTTTGAGGCGCAATTGCCGCTTTAAATACACTTCTGCTGGCACATATTTTTGATTGATGCCCAAAAAAGGACGAAAGGGAAATCGTATCAGAACCTGAAATGGAAAGATCTATACTAGGCTGGGCCGGATCTACCATATGGGCAATCGGGGCATGTGCCCAGGGGCCCTTGGGCAGGGAGGGGCCTTCCGTGATGGGAGAGTTTTTTACGCTTTTAGCGGTTCATTACCAGAAGCAAAAATGATTCGCACTGAAACGTTTATCATAAGCGTGAAGGTATAGTCATTTAAGCGAGGACACTGCGACATTATGACAAAAGCAAATCGAGCGTCGATGGTATTTTATCCTTCTGATGTGCGACGCGCGCCGTTACTGCTTTGCCACTTGCCACAGTAATAAGGCGAGCGAACACTGTTCACTTAAAACAATTCCAAGTCGCCGTATTGAATCTGCTCAAAGCTGAAACATCTCATTATTATCGTGATTTTTTTTTCCCGTTTAACCATGCCAAAATCGTATGAAGTTGAGGGGTGCACAACAGGAAAACAGGTCGCATGATTACTTTTTACGCATTTCCAAGCGAAGATTCACATCCTGATCGCCACAGAAACAATATTTATCCTCTTACAAAAATGAGTCGTTAGTGGCTATGGAACTATCTGTACTCCTGCAAAACTTGAACTTTTTAATAGTTTGATTTGATTCTGCTTTGTCAGGATAACCTCGCGGGGGGAAAATGACAAGGAGCGCGCTGAAGATCCTAATTAGCCTACACCGCTTGTCATCGTTTAATACAGTAATTTAAATATTAAATTGATTTTATTTTTTTAAAACGGCATCTTGTTAGTAAATAGACCTTGGGCTCAGGGTTGACGACGCACATTGATTACGCGTAGTTGTCGTTCACCTCCTGATTGTATTACGCGTATCAAAATTCGTTTGGGTCTGATCTTAGTCTAAGTAAATTTGTCTGCTTTATTTCTCCTTTATCAATACTTGCAATGATTTCACCAGAAAAGCCAGTGTCGGACTTATCCTGTCGATCACTTAATATGATTGCATGGCCCATCACTTTGAGTGTCATTTTATGGGTTTATGTGCTTCAGAATCTAGGCTAATTATCATATTGAACATTGTGTTTCCGCAATCAGTTCGAACTTGCAGTGTCGTCTTAACTTGCAGCTGAAATGATCATACACCTTCATTTGGTGGGAGGTTGTTTGGTTGATCTGTTTATTATATTGAAGTTACGCAGCACAAGCTAGTGCCGGAATTATATCGTTTAGATCAACAGAAATGTGGGTGCATTTTATCTTGTTCCGTTGCATGGTTCGTCACTTGTTAATTGCGACGGGCGGATAAGTTTGTTGTGAACACAGATTGTTTCAAGCCTTCAGTCAGCATAATAAACAAAACATTGATATTTATTTTTTAAAAGAAGAGAAAGTGTTGTGTCCGCTTTGTCATACTCATCGCCTTCTTTGGAAGGAGTGTGTTTTTGGGGGGGGGGGTGGCGGCGGCATGGGCTTCAGTGCCCGGGGGCCCCTGGGGGGTTAATCCAGCCTGGATACTAAGGTTCATGAATCTCGTGAGGTAGGTAGTGCTCGAATCTATGCAGATGTAGTTCAAGCAAAGCCATTGAATAAAGATGCACTGACCACGTTACTGTTGGGACATTTACGACAAATTAAAGGATATAACCAAAACATAGGACATGCAATACTCAGGTTATGTTTACAAATATTTTTGCAGGTATAAGAGCATTACCATTTTTTAACATTTATATTTCATCGTCGTCCAGCAGAATTGCAGATAACCTTGTTTTGGAGTCCCTACAAAGTTATTTTTTTATTTATTTATTTTTTTCAGTTCTTATATCTTTCAAAGGTGCTGATCAAGAATGATGCCGCTCTGGCACCCTTGAGCGTTTTGTGTTATATCCAAATTAAGGCAGCCATTACCGGAATTCCATTTTTTGGCCTTAGCCTGCTTACTGTAAGAGATACAAGGACAATATTGGTATCTTGCCCTAGGTTTTCAGGGTCACTGGTTCAGACTAGTTCATCGCCAAAAGGATGAAACAATTTGCATATGCATAAATATGCGAATTAGGGGGCAGAAAGCCAAAAATGGATAAAATCCATACTACTGAGAATTAAACAAATTGTATGTATTGGTTTGCATAGTCTGGATCTTTTGACAATATTCGACTCCAAGTTTGCATAACTCATTATACTAAGGGCATAACTGTAGCATAATTAATTATGTTAATGATCACAGAAAATGTATACCATCCATGTATGTGACATGAAGGAAACGGTACACCTGCATAGCTGGTAGAGTCACACTTTTATTTGCTACAGTTCTTGAAAGAAATAGACAGACTGCGGGCGCTGCTTTACACCATGGATCTGGGATACTGGACCTTCTGTTTTTTGGACAAATAGAATACCAGTATTCCATTCTTCACCGTTACTCCATTAGAACTTCCATTGAAATGCATTACGGGAACTCGAATTGTTCGCTTTTATGGTGTTTTAAAATGTTTCTAAGCTAAAAAAAAAAGGTCAAATGCTGTGCTTGGGGTAAATGTCACTCTGATACTATCAGCTTAATGTAGCTTTCCAAAGTCAACAAGGATGTCTACATTTTTTCCAAGCTAAGTCAACATCTTGTCACTTCGCTGGAGATTAATTCCTTGTGGAAATCACTTTAGGTACATTGTAATGAATGGAAAATTATTTGCATCAGTTATTGTTAGAATGCTGAGTCCTCAAACTTTCAAACGATCTGTCTTTCAACAACGTAGCACAATGTCTTACAGTATCAGAGCGCAATTATGCTTGTGGCCCATCTTTGCGCCTATGCTCGCGAAATGGTTAATTCCTTTTAAAGCCAAGATGCGTCATTAATCTACGATCTATCAATCAAATCTAATTATCTATAAACTAAAATCTGTACCTGTAATATAGTTAAATTTTGTTTTTGTTTGATGCCGTAGACTTCAAGATGTCCCTGGAAGCAGTGTTGTGCATGAACGGGAAAAAAGAACGACGTTCATGAACTCGTTCATTATTTTGACGAACGATGAACTGAACGTACGCATCTGCCGAAAACGAACGATTCCCTGAACGAGTTCATTTTGGTAAGGAATAACGGGCGTTCAATATTACTGCCAAAAATACTTCTCCCAGGAGACTTGTGATGACGTCATCAACTGACGCCGCCGCTGCTCTGTCTATGCCAATGAATGTACGTAGAACTGGAGGGGCGGCCGCCGTATCCTTCTTAGAGCGTAGTTGAAGAAACCAATATGGCGTGAAGTGCACCGCACTTCTGAATTTCCTATGGAGACTAACTAAGGGGTCTTCCGAAACAATTTCAACATAGTTGTGATCGAAAAACATTTAAGAATATAAATTAATGCACAATTTTACATGACACTGTTCAAGAAGTCGAGCATATAACACGTGTTAATCATAGGAAGCGCAACACTTACTAGCCACTTATCGAGCTGGCTTGATAGGTAATCGGGTCGCTGTAGACGGCTGTGATCGCAAACTTTATCTGTAATCTAGCTGGCTAGATAAACTTAGTTGGCACAATAAACCCAAGTTGCATTTATACATAGAATTAGCCATAGCGAATGACCTGGCAGAAACGTTTATGTAAGGTGTTCATACCGGATGAATTGCGCAAATAGCAGCATTCTTATCCGGCATCTGCCTATCTAGGGACTATTAAGTGAGCAAGCTGTGAGTTTTGTTTATAATTATTACGATAACGCAATTATAGCTAAGGCAGTCAACCAAACTGGCTAGCTTTCTATGATTGCCAGCGAAGATAGCGCTTCAGCATACAGCTCGGCTGTCGGTTCCGTGAAATGAAAACATAGCTCAGTAACCATGGGAGTTCAAACCATCGACGGAACCCGACATTTTACTGGGGCACGTACCCCATTATTGGTCAGCAGTGCCCCAGTATAAATTTACCCAAGGGATAAAAAAAAAAAATCACGTTTTAAGTCTACATGTCCACATAATCTACAGCAAGAGAATTTACAGTAACAGAGTGCTTAGACACACAACTACTTAATATGACGACTGTAACTCATTGCTAATTTATTGACTTCACTCCGTATAGTACACAATGGCACGTGGCTACTTAATATTCACGCGGCTTTGGCTGTGATGGGGCTCGTGCTCACTTCAGAACTTCGGAACACAAGGTCACGCACACAGCGGTGTCTGTCAGTGCTGACTGCGCTCACCGTCATTCGTTCACCTGTCTTCAGGTTAGTGCTGGGCAACTGCCTGTCCTTACTGTTTGTTTTCTCCTCTGTGTCGCCATTTCCATGGGAATTCAAATGTCACAACTTTGCGTAAACTTTAAGCTGCCGTCTTAATTGACGTAGCCTAGTGCAGACGTTAGCTGCTGCCCTATAGCTAACTGGCTCGTCATAGGCATAACGTTGATTCATAATGGTTAGCCTAGTAATGTCAACTCGGTGTCTGGAGATTGCTATCGATGTTTGATGACCATATATGAGCTATTTCACGTTAAAACATGGGTTCTGTATGAACAGAGAATCGGGCTCATCGAGTACTTTGGTTATGTGACATTGAGGATAACAAAGGACAGTACACAGTTTTGGTAAAGACTTAAAGATAGCCTACTGTTATAGCCGACACTAGTGAATATAGTTTTATGTTTAGTGAAGATGCACTGATTAGAATGAAACATATCAGATACAGTTTAATGATTGCAGTTATTGGTACCTTGATGGAATGGTTTACTTGAATTACGCAATGAATGTTTAGCCTACAATTAATACTGCAGTGAAAATGAAATGTGATTTGAATGTGAGTCAGTTTGGTGTAGCTTTGCACACTTTGTGCCTTGATTCAAAACTGTTGATATGGTAATGTTTTGTCTGTTTTCCTCTGTGTATGTTTGTATGGCATAGATAATTTAGTGTTTTGGCCTGCCAGGCACGTAAACATACAGTTTATATTTAGAGTAATGGAAGAGCTATTTAATGTTGTACAGCCTTTTTTTGCTTGTACCAGGTTCAGAGGTCTAGAGTAAAGTGCAAAATGCATCAGTCCATTTCAGGTGGTTAATCATAGATCCAGACAACAAGATAATCTGATATGAATGTATAATTTGAAGCACTATTTATGCTTTTTATGATAAATTAGTGCTAAAAATAGTTTGTGCCCCAGCTGTGCCCCAGTACAGTATTGGGTCTAGAGACACCCCTGGTTCAAACTGCTACCAGCAGCAATGTTCTTGCAGACTATTCACTAATGCTGTGCAAGTGACCAGTCAGAGTCAGATGTGAGTCATATTGACCTACCAATGGATTAACCGTTGACTAAAACAAGCTCTTATAACTTCATTCCCGAAAAGCGTCAAGCAAAATTGCGCCTCGATTTTTAAAAAAATATGTAATCCAGTCCTACGCAGGAAAGATTTGCGATTGTATACCTTTTAAATAACAATAGCTGGAGTTTTTCCATTATAGTCAATGGGAAATTCAGTGGTGGGGTGCACTAGACACCTTTTACTCAGTGTTCTTGCCTACTGTAACATTGTTGGTCTTGGCTTATGTTTTTGAACTGCATTAGAGTGTGATTCATGCAGTTGTAATGAAGGACAGTTTCATTTTCAGAGACTTTGCTGGACCTGACTTTCTGCATGTAGTTGCAACCTGCTGACATTTTTTTCAGCACCATAACTTGTTGAATAAAAGCTGTCTGTGATTCCATTTTTGGACATTGTGGCAGTGATTGGGAGTTGGGGATGAACAGATAAGAAGAGACTCTTATGAAGAAAAAAATTCTTGGATGACTGCGTTAAAAATGAACTTAAAAAAGAACTAGTTCATTTTTTGGGCTGTGAACTTAGTTCATTTTTTTAAAAGAAATATGAACTATGAACTGAACTAGTTCATTTTAAAATCTGTGAACTGAACTTTGAACTAGTTCATATTAATTGTGAACTAACACAACACTGCCTGGAAGATCTTGTTACCATGACACCACTGGTGACCCACGAGGATGGGACCTACAGTAACACAGCGGCGGAAGCAGCCAGGCAGCTGTTTGTCCTTCACATCAAAAATCAGCCATCAGTCCGCAGTGTGTTTTTCCCAGATTCTCAGACTGATCCCAAAGAAGGCGAAATCCACAGCAGCTTTGACTTTGACAAGTTTGCGACAGCCTACGTCTGTCAGGCCATAGCCAAGACCACAGACCATGGCTTTAACGAGGCGATTAATATCAGCACCGTTAATAATTACCTCGACACGGTGTGCACCGGGCAGGACTGGGACACGCTAGGTAAGGGAGAGAGTTAGGTCATGCTAGGCCAGGAAAACTGTTGCATTTTGACATAATTCCTGATTGAATTGACATATTTCCATTTGTGCAGTGTGGTTTTTGTATTGATAGGGTACCTGCTGTATACTCTGACATATCCAGATGTGGTCAGCCATGGAGGAACAAAATTTTGTTATTATTTGGAAAATAATCCGTAAGTACTGAACGCTTTGAAAGCATTGAAAGCTTACAATATTTATATACAATATTTACTGTGACCTGGTTTGAAATGTTTCAGAAAGTTGCTATTTGTGGCTATAGCATTCCAATTTATGTTGATTTTCAATTTCTTATAAGCTCTGTCACCCCACATCGCAGGGCGTGTGATGCGCAAATGTGAGCATGAAAATGTACCAAAAGCCTTGACTATTTTTTCAAATATTTAAACACGAATATGATACCTCACAAAGCAAGTTGTGGCGTTTCAAATACTAATTTGCTGCTAGACTTGAAGTCATTGTTTTTTTCTTTGGGGAGGGTGGTACAGTCACCCCAAAAATTATTTGTTCACTTAGAAAAAGTTGAAGAATTAAGAAAATGATAGAGTAGAAACACAAAAAAATCATTAATTGTATACACTACTCAGTTCCTTCATTATTTGGTAACAAAATTGAAGTACACAAATTAACCCTTAAGTTCTGGTGCAGCCTCAGGTGTGACAGGACTCGATGGGCTCTAATTTCGTAGACCAGGCGCAGGCGCGGCGCATGGGGGGTGCGCCGTGCCAACGGGGTGTGTCCAGGCGTATGTGGCAATTTCGTGCCCGGCGTAGCCTGGCGCAAGTACTCCTCTGTCCCGCCTCTGCCCCTCCTTCCAGCGCAAGCTGGCAAAGAAGGCTTGTTTGGGTACAACACAGCCGAGTCAAATCTTCACCAGTCAAATGAGCTCCTCACCTCACCTTTAATGTGTTAGAATATAGAAGGCGACCCAGCCGAGTCAAATCTTGCTCACTGGCAAGAGAAACGATGGATAGCGTGTTCCCATTATTACAAACTGTAGCTGCTTAAAATTTTGGGATTAACATGCATATACAACAAAGCAAGATACGTTACACATTTATTTCCAATATGTGATCTTAACTCAGTACGAGATCATAGCAATCAGGCTGCCTTCCTTTCCCCTACTAAAGACGATAAAACATAAGTGACAATAATAGTAGCCTAGAATTAAGCCGCTTGCACACTGGACGCGAAACGAATTTTTCGCTCTACAGATTGCGTCTTGTGTCCAAAGGTCTGACAGGGTTTTAATAAATCGTCGTGTCCGACAGTCTATTATTGTTTTTAATTTCTTCAAATCTACTGACTCTTTTAGATATTACACGTGAATGTTTGATAAGAGGGTTCAGTTCTTCAAGATGAGTACCGAGAATTTCGATCAATGTTTTTGTCTAAGCTGCTCAATAAAGTGAGTCGACACTGGCGCGAGACAATGTACAATGCCTCCGTGTCTGACAGCCAAAAAAAAGGACGATTAGAACAGATTGATAATGAAATAAAGAATAAAAAGAAACATTTTAACAACAGAGCATCCAATGAACGCTGCGATTTATTTATTGGCGGGTCATCTTTGTTTGATATCACGTTTGTTGCTGATATATTTTTATTCTTTATTTCGTTATAAATCTGTTCTCATATCAATACTTTTACTTTTTGCTGGCAGCTGGACATGGAGTAATTTGCATTTCGTGTCGGACAGTCTTGATCGTGCATGCGATGATTTCTTCACTCTGTCAGTGGTCATGGAATTGATTTGCTCACGCACTATATTATCTCTGCTGTGGAAATAAAGCGTGAATCTGTTCGATCCATCTGACTAATTTTCAAAAGAAAGACCGAATGAACACTGATGTCTATCTTCAACGGAAGAAAACAGATGAATAGGCTAAAAAGACCAAGAAAAGTCGATAGCTATCAATTTGCATTTTGTGAAAGCCGAACACAAACATAGCCAAGTTTGCACGTCTAATAATTCCTGGAATACTCAGAAAAAATTAGAACTTTTATGACTCTCGGACACGGAGCAATATTAAAACACTGTCCGACTATCGCTCTTTGCATTGACTTTGTCTGGAATCAGTCCTGCGAAACATTCGTTTCGCGTGCAGTGTGCAAGCGGCTTTAATAAGCATAGAACGCAAGCATTCGATATATATATATATATATATATATATATATATATATATATCTATATATATTATACAGTTTGTGGTTGGCTGAGAAAGATGTGAAGTCGTTAGTTTGCATCACAGATTCAGTTGCATTGATTAAGCCAGTTCAAGTTTCCATTACGCATGGCAACCGCCTGACATCAGGACAATCGATATAGATACTATAATTTATGTCCTTATTCAGATAGTTACAATAAATAGTGCTTCCTGTAATTTTTTCTTGCATTGAAATGTGCCTGACATTCTGTAAACCTGCCTGTGAGATTTCGGTGACGTGTGCGCCCTCTGCGCCGGTCAGCCAAATTACCACTGCACGGAAATTAAACCAGGTTGGAGCTGGCGAGTTTTCTGCGCAACTCCAGCGGAGACTTTTTCTACGAAATTGTCACTGCGTCTTGATGAATATGTGACAACTCCCCCTACTGCGCCGCCACACCCATCTCGGCGCGCCTTCGTCTACCGAAGGCTGCGCACCTCACGAAATTACCACTACGCGGGCTGCGCCGTACGAAATTACGACTGCGCGGGCTGCGCTTCGCTACGCCACCTGCGCTGCACCAGGAAATTAGAGCCCTTTGTCTTCGGATTTTCCCCCCTGAGGACTTTACGTCCCCGGATTTTTCATCCCCTAATGATACAACATAAATAAATGTGCCACCATTGTTGACAGACGGATGGAGGACAGACAAATCTCCATGATATTAGGGTTAAGATTTTAGGTGGGGTATTATGGGGGACAAGCTGTCCAGGGACAAAACGTCCACAGGGACAAAGAGTCCAGGAACAAAAATTTCCAGGGGACGCAAAGTTTGGGAACGAAAGGTCTTGGGACAAAATGTCCGGGATGAAGAGTCCTACAGCCCACATCAGGTTATTTTACCAACCCAATAATTATTTGTATGCAGTAAGCACTGAGAGTTTTTGGCAGTAATCAGCATTATTTTGCCTGCCTTTCACCATGATCACTGCTTATAGTCTCCTTGGCATACCATCAACATGTTTGGCACAATTATCCAGCTTTTTTCCATTTCACATTCACTGGAACAGAGTCTTGAGCCCTATCTTGATCAATGGTGTGGCATCCTAATGCTGTCGCTCCATTTCATCCGAAAGGTGTTCTATTGGGTTCAGGTCGGGGCTTTGAGGTGGATAATCCAGAAGATTGATGCGTTTCCTCTTCATGAATCCTTGAATATGGTTGGCAGAGTGCTACAGGTCATTGTCCTGTCAGATTATAAAATGATACCCAAGCAGCCTGGATGCATTATTTGGTGAAATATTTTTTCATTCTTCAACTTTTTCCTCAGTGTTCAAATATTTTTTGCAGTGACAGATGGAACCAAACTGATTTGAATGGACAGGTTCCAAGAAATAAGCCATTTATAAGTGACAAGAACAAGAGAAAATGTCTTGCCTTTGCAAATAAGCATGTCAACAAGCTTAAAGAGTTCTTGCCTTCAGTATTGTGGTCAGTTAAGAGCAAATTCTGCATGTTTGGCTCAGAAGGTAGATTTGGGGTGCGGCATACTGTGAAGGATACTCTTTGCCCCTGCTGTTTGAAGGCAACAGTGAATCATGGAGGTGGAAATGTAATGGTTTAGTGCTGTATGGCAGCAAATGGTGTTGGTGATCTCTGTTTCATCATTGGCATTATAATTTTGGAAATGAAGCGATACTGTTGACGAAGGTGGTGCTTCTTGGGGGTTGTTATATTCCAACAGGACAATGATCTGAAGCACACAGCTAAGTGTATTCAAGGATTCATGACGTAGAAATTTTTTTTTGATTTTCTGAACGGGCTACCTCAAGCCGGGACCTGAACCTGACTGAACACCTTTGGGATGAAACTGAGCAACGGCGTGAGGATGCCACACCATCGAACAAGGAACAGCCCAGGGCTTCGTTCTGGCAAGTGTGGAATGGAATAGTGCACAATATTTGCACCACACTTGATGGTTTGCCAATAAGAATACAAGCAGAGATTCCTGCAAAAGGGGAGCCAACAAATTATTGAAAATTGCCACAAACTCTTAGTGCTTAATGTGTACAAATAATTCTTGGGTCAGTGAAATAACCTCAGAAGGTACCAGAACTAAAGGGTTAATTTGTGTATTTCAATTTTTTTACCAAATATTGAATGATGTGACTGGTGTATATAATTAATGATTCTTTGCAGGGGTGTGTTTAGGGCCTGGCTATTGAGCTATAGCCAGGGGGATTTTTTCTTTAGCCCGGGGCCTTTTCTTACGGTTAAAAAAACAAGACGAATATGAACGTAGAGCTCTTGCAACCACCGAGTCTTTAGCCTATATTGTAATAATTTATTCGCGGCGTGCGTTAGAAAATTACAGTAATTGCGGGGACGTTTATGTGTCTGTTTCATTCTCATATAAGCCTCCCTCTTCCTCCCGTGTTTATGTCTATGTTTGCCCCCGCAAAGTTCACGATGCTTGAAATGTTACGTTAAGGAGCTAGCTTGTAGAGCAACAACAACAACAACAACAAAAAGATCTGAGAAAGTTAATGTTTATTTATCAGATATAAGCCTTCCATTGTTTATAAAATGAATACATTTGCATCTGGCAAAGTGAACAGTGAACTTTTTTTTGTTGTGGCTATCCACTGCAACATCAGCTGGCAAAATACTGTTCAATTGACCGCTGGCCAATTATCGGGACCCCAAAGATAATGGACTATAAATCTATAACTGCAGCTTTTCGCATATTTGTAGTACTCTAATGAAAATAAGTAAATCATTTTGCACCTGGACCAAGCAGTCTTTGATTTCATACACACTGCGTGAATAATTCTCAACATGCGGGACTTCAGATCAGAGTAGAAGGGAGCATCCAATCTGATCCATCACAATAGAAGATAAGAGATTGATGTTGACACGAGCCATGCATGCATGCATTCAGGGGCAAATGGTATTATTTGGCTAGCTCATATCAACATCAGTCGCTAACCTTCTATCCTAATGGATTAGATTGGATGTGCTCTTCCACTCAGGTCTGAAGTCCCGCATGTACATGATTATTCTCGTCGCATATACTGTATAAAGTCAGTGGTCCGGGTGCAAGGTGATTTATTTTCATTAGACTATGATAAAATGAGAAAAGCTGCGGTTCTTAGATTTAAAGTCTATTTTATTTGGGGTTCCAATAATTAGCCAGCAGTCAGTTGAAAAGTATTTTGTCGATTGTCGATGTTCAGAAACTAACTACGCTTCCCCAGTGTACTCCAGTGACGATCATATGCTTATCAGCGCAATGCCTCAACTAGGAGCCTGCGTCAAGAAGTCTACGGCCACAAAGCAGTCTGTGTTTTTGGGCTAATAACGTTGCTCAACGTCCTCTTTGATATCACAAAATTTGCTCTCTGATCCACAGTATTAGTCACCCAAGCCAAGGTCTAATAAATAGACTGTTGGACTTCTGCAGCAGACCGGTTAGTTTACTTGCTATTTTAGCAAGCGCTTTGATTGTGATTGTGATTGACAGACGGGCATTTCCAAATTTTCCGCATACGTAACTCAGCTGACAGAGACAGGGTCGAATGCGTTGCCATTCTCATTGATGCATACAGCCGTGCTGTGATTGGCTGTTGGCACGTACAATGGTACCGCAGCCTGTACCAGTGCTGTAATTGGAGGATGTACGTAATGGTACCAGCCGACCTGCAGAAAAATAATTCTGACGAGACTTTAATCAGGTGTTGACTGTATCTTGAGTGATTTTAGAATTTTTTTTCTTCATTAAAGGGTCTGAATTTACAAGTGTTCTCCAGTCTCTTTTGTCTGCTTTAATTTGGTGGTAATTTGAGGGTTTCTGTTTCGCAGGTCATGCACACACTTCTTTCCTGCCTCTGGGCTAAGCCCTGAATCTCCTACCATCCTCGATCCGCCCCTGATCCTTCTGTTGCTATTCTATTATAATCTTAATTTTTAAACTTTTTCTAAGTGTACAAATAATTTTTAGGGTGACATTATCTGTCAGAATTTCCATTCTATGCTAAAGTCAACGGATTCAGTAAAGATTTACGACAGATTTATTTTTCATTTCAAATGCTCAATAATTTTTAGGGTGACATCTGTCAGAATTTCCATTCTATGCTAAAGTCAACGGATTCAGTAAAGATTTACGACAGATTTATTTTTCATTTCAAATGCTCAATAATTTTTAGGGTGACATCATCTGTCAGAATTTCCATTCTATGCTAAAGTCAACGGATTCAGTAAAGATTTACGACAGATTTATTTTTCATTTCAAATGCTCGTTTACTTCCCCCTGTTTATGATTTATTTCTTGCTATAATCAATGAAAGTAGCTTGCCTATCTTTGCATAGGTTTGAGACATGGTGTCAGGCAGGGATGTGCACAGACAGTTTGAGGGACTGTTGCTGAACCTGGAAAAAGGGCACTTTGTGATTTGTGGACCTCAGACCCTCCAAGGCTGGAAAGAATTCCAACAGCCTGGCTCCTGCACAGTCATAGTTACTGTCAGGGGCATAGCCAGGATTTGAAGAAAGTGTATGCACTTGTTTCAAACAGTAATGCAAGAGAGCGAAGGGAATGAGCCACAGCAATCTTCGGGTATAGAAAAAGAATAAGTGGGAGCACTATCCTCAGGACAGGTTTATAAGCTAGTGGTGCAAAAGACAACCATACCGCCATACCGGCCATATTGAAAATCACATAACTGGCCATTTGAAAGCTATTTATGCATATATAAAGCTGAAATTTGTCATGTAGGTAGTATGTAGCAAGATACATCACATGCCTATTAAAGGTTTTTCCATATTTTGAATTTTAACCTTTGACCTTCAGCTTTAAACTTGCCCAAATAACGTAATTTTGTTGTACCCACAGCTGATTCCGGTGAGCTACAGGGCCTGTGGCCCTATTTTCCATTGCATACATGGACATTTCTGGCATGATGTAATTCAAGTAATCCCACAGTATAAGCTCCTAGTTTGGAAAATGAAAATCTTGTTAGAATTCAGAGATTGCCATTGTGGTTAGAACGAAAACCAGCATACACAGGGGTCCCCCAGGAGCGAGTTTGAGAACCACTGGACTAGAGAATGAAGTTTGATGCTGTTATAGCGAGGTGGGGCAGTGAAGTGGTGGAAAGGTTTCAGCAAACCGGCGAATACTGCCAGCAGCATTAAGCTGGCAACTCGGTGATAACGCTTAAGTTTCCGTCCTCAATAATTCAGTTTCTGTTGGGGGTATTGAAGTACTCTTGGAATGCAGTAACTCATGTAAGCAACATTGACCAATTAAGCCCTTTTTGCAGTAATGATAAACCCTAATAAGAGTACGGTAAAAACACTCTGTTACAGCAAAAATAATATCAATATTTCGGCATGTTTACACCTTACCCCATTTACGACGGTCTATACACGCTCTGAAAAGGCATAGTTTCTAAGGTATTATGAGAAAGATTTCACATCCTCCCTTGAAAAATATGGCGCACATTGTGCCAGACTGCAAATGACAGTTGGTCGCGTAGCATTGTGTCGTATGCCTATGACATGAGGTTTGTCAAAATTATTGAACAAAACTTTTGTTCAAACAAAAATGTCAAAATTGAGAATATTATTCACTGAAGCAAAAAAGTGAACTCAAAGGTAAAAATTATAACTTGAAAACATGATTTTTATGATGGCGTAAACCATTGGTCTTTTAGTTGCTTGATAAATTGTCCTTTCGTTCACAGTTCTCTCTGCTGCTTTCGCAATTGTCAGAGTTGCAGTTACACTTCCAGCTCTCTCATTAACGCTGCTTGATTTTTACCTTACCGGCCCTATGGGCCCATAAGCTACTGTTGTGGTATGGCATCCGTCAACCATTGTCCGTCGTCCAGAACATTTTTTAGCCTTTTTTTGGCCTAATGAATTTTCGTGCAAATTTTCCATGGCAGACTACTAGACCATACCTCCAGACATTTTTTTTTCGTATTTTTGATTGAATAATTTTTTTCCCTTTTATGGGCCCTTGAAATTTTGGCCCCAATGTTAAAGATAGGACTGAGAATTTTTAAAAAATTATTTTTTCAAAAACTGCACGATAAATTTTTTTCTAAATCAGGCAGTCAACTTACCTTGGCACCGTCAATCTATAATGCGAGCACCATTTTGATTGAATCTATGGAAGTGGGTCTAGTGGGCACGCTATACTTTAACATAGGGGGCTCTAAATTCTTAGACCAGGCACAGGCACGAAGATTGGGGGGAGCGCCACACCAATGGGGTGTATCCAGGCATATTTTGCAATTTCGTGCCGCCCAGCAGCCCATTGCAGCCCAGCGCAAGTACTCCTCTGTCCCGCCTCTGTCCCTCCTGCCGGCACAAGTGGCAAAGAGGGAGGAGAGAAGGCGTAAGTGGGTTTAACACATTCGAGTCAAATCTTTACCAGTCAAATGAGCTCCTCTCTTCACCTTTAAAATTGGAATAAAGAAGCCTCTGTCCTATATCTGTCCTATGTATTTACTTTGCTGCTTCTGGCATGCTTCTGCTCCGCTTATGCCAATATTAAGCATTACGAATAGGAGTTAGCTACCTAGCTAGGGCATTCGCAAATTATTACCATTAGCGAGCTTGAATGGAATTTCAAAACGAAACTACGTCAGATCATTCTAACTTATGAAGTTGGAATGAAATACGACGGTTACTCATTTATTTCTTCTGCCAGCATAATTGGGAAACGATGGATAGCGTGTTCCTATTGTTACACCCTGTTGCTGCTAAACATTTTGGGATTAACATGCATGGACAACAATGCAAGGTACGTTACACATTTATTTTCAATATGTGATCTTTATCTCAGTATGAGATCATAGCAATCAGGCTGTACTCCTTTCCCCCACTAAAAACGATAAAACCTAAGTGACAATAGTATTAACCCTCAATTAACCAAATCCCTTTCCAATTGTGTTAAGAGGTTTTTCCTATGCAAAAATGTTTATTTTGGGCCATTATTTGAAAAACAGTAGACAAATTTTTTTATTGACACATGTGGCCCACCTTACTTTATTGGGTAATAATGCTAATGAAAATATGTAAGTGACATACCAAGTTATTCTCAAATGTTTATTTGGCAGTAAGAAACAAAACCAACAGGGTGTCCAGGCTGTTAAAGCTGCAGTTGGTAACTTTGAGGAGAGAGAGAAATTCGCATAAAAATAAAAAAAAAGCAACTTTCAGCTCCCTCCCCCACCCTCTCCACTGCACTTTTAAGTCCCAACCCCAGAAGGCTGCCGTGCACGCGAAGGCACGCGAGCTGTTATGCATGCAACTTCGGAGAGATTTTGCACGTTCACATTATGAAAGCGGCCTAGTTGCCAAGGCTAGACGTTACTGTTGCGAACAGTCAACACTGCTGGCTAACAAACAGGCATGTCGTTAGCCCCGAAAATTCCGGGGCTAATATCCCTCCTTTTATTGACAATATTTAGTCCTGGCTAATTTGAGATGGTTTTCCTTCATTCACACGTTTTCCAATTCAAGAATAATCAAGCGGCAGTTGAAGACACGGCTTGTCTCCCTGATGCGTCACTCGGCAATGGCATTTCAGAACTCTTCAGCGAATTAAAGTCATTTTGAAGACAAGTACATACAGTACATACACCTGTTTCTGCAGCACAGTCGCTCAATTCGCAGTAAAAAAAAAATAGACAGCTGCCCGATTGGAAAATGTAAGCCGTCTCTTCGATTGCCACTTGATTATTCTTGAATTAGAAAACGTGCTAATAAAGAAAACCCATCTAGAATTAGCCAGGACTAATTATTTTCAATAAAGGGAGGGATGTTGGCCCCGGATTTTTCAGGTCTAATGACGCGCCTGCCAACAAACGAGCAGAAATAAATCATGTCGACGTGAAAAGTAATCTACAGCAGTATGTATTCATTAAAAACCCAGCACACGCTTATTTCAGTGTTACCCTTTTTTTTTTTTTTTTTTTTTAATACAGAAACTGTTGTGAATTCAGCTGAATGGCCAGTAAATCATGTATGTCAGCATTAAGCTGTGAGAGCACAGAAACGTTACACATATTTATAAGGACAGCAACACAACTGATAAGACTGCCAGGTTACTTCATAAAGATATTTTCTGCTGCTTTCTAATAAAAAAATACCAGTAACGTTAGCCCTGGCATCTGAAACAAGCTAACGTTAGCTCGACTGCAACATCACAGTAACATCACATGCACTGCGGAGTACTGTAACAATTACAGGACTCTGGCTATTCGAACAGCGAGTGTGCTTGTAAGTGACGTTCACTCGCTTATTTGCAGAGTGAAAGTGAATTGATGCTGGTTAGGGCTGGGGTTAGTTTGGTGAGCATGTCAGCGACACCAACTCACTTATTTGCAGAGCAAAAATGAACCAATGAATAAAGCAGGGGTTTACCTGTCAAGGAGAAAAGTCGCAAACTCTGCATCAGTTTTTAATCCTTCCAGATCACGGAGTTCCCTCCACCTCTGAAAAGCCACTCCGATGGTCACTCCGGTTTTATCCTGGGTTTTTAAAAAAAAAAAATTTTTATTGTTTTTGTCTGGTTTCGTGTCCGTGTTGGCGTTCCCACCATTTCCATGCCATATCTCAGAGACTGTTTGATGTATTTCTATGAACATTTGCATCAGCCCATGCAGATGTACCTTTGGCTATTTTGAGGTTATTCACTTATCTAATTTCTTCCCATCTGTCTGTGAACATCAATGAGGGGCGGCTGCGTTGGGCTGAGGGGTGAAAGCAGTGAAATTCCCCTCTTGGTCTTGGGGATTGTTCAGTTTTGTTTGATTAATCTTAAATTTTTTTCTCCCTTTTTTATAAAAACAGCCAAGTGGCAAATGTGATAATCATAGTCTCAAAAGGTGATTTGTGAGGATGAGAGATGGGATGGCTCAGTCACTTTTCCCGGTGTGGTTTACAGGCGGTCAGGTGGCAAACAAACAAAAAACACAAAACCAACCCCACTTGACATTGAGCCACCTTGACCTAACTCCCTCGAGGCAGATCAGGCCTGAGGATAATTAAAAAAAAAAAAAAAAACTCCTTCCCTGGAGCTCACCCCGAACACTGTCTTGTTTATTTATTATAATTTTCCAATTTCTGCTGCAGCGCTTCAAGAGGATGGAGATGAGCATGAAATAGAAGGTTATGAGCTCTTTAGGAAGGATAGATGTACAAAACCCAAAACCAGTGAAGTTGACACGTTATGTAAATCGTAGATTAAAACAGAATACAATGATTTGCAAATCCTTTTCAACTTGTATTCAATTGAATACACTGCAAAGACAAGATGTTTAATGTTCAAACTGAGAAACTTTATTTTTTTTTGCAAATAATCATTAACTTAGAATTTAAAGGCAGCAACACATTGCAAAAAAGTTGGCACAGGGGCCTTTTTACCACTGTGTTACATGGAACTGAGGAGACCAATTTTTGAAGCTTTTCAGGTAGAACTCTTTCCCATTCTTGCTTGATGTACAGCTTAAGTTGTTCAACAGTCCGGGGTCTCCGTTGTCGTATTTTACGCTTCATAATGCGCCATACATTTTCAATGGGAGACAGGTCTGGACTACAGGGAGGCCAGTCTAGTACCCGCACTCTTTTACTACGGAGCCATGCTGTTGTAACACGTGCAGAATGTGGCTTGACATTGTCTTGCTGAAATAAGCAGGGGCGTCCATGAAAAAGACGTTGCTTGGATGGCAACATATGTTGCTCCAAAACCTGTACCTTTCAGCATTAATGTTGCCTTCACATATGTGTAAGTTGCTCATGCCTTGGGCACTAATACACCCCCATACCATCACAGATGCTGGCTTTTGAACTTTGCACCTATAACAGTCCGGATGGTCTCTTTGGTCCGGAGGACACGACGTCCACAGTTTCCAAAAACAATTTGAAATGTGGACTCGTCAGACCACAGAACACTTTTCCACTTTGCATCAGTCCATCTTAGATGAGCTTGGACGCAGCGAAGCCAGCGGCATTTCTGGGTACTGTTGATAAATGGGTTTCGCTTTGCATTGTAGAGTTTTAACTTGCACTTGCAGATGTAGCGAACTGTAGTTACTGACAGTGGTTTTCTGAAGTGTTCCTGAGCCCATGTGGTGATGTCCTTTACACACTGATGTCGGTTTTTGATGCAGTACCGCCTGAGGGATCAAAGGTCACGGGCATTCAATGTTGGTTTTCGGCCTTGTCGCTTACGTGCAGTGATTTCTCCAGATTCTCTGAACCTTTTGACGATATTACGGACTGTAGATGATGAAATCCCTAAATTTCTTGCAATAGCTCGTTGAGGAATGTTGTTTTTAAACTGTTTGACAATCTGCTCACGCATTTGTTCACTAAGTGGTGACCCTCGCCCCATCCTTGTTTGTGAATGACTGAGCATTTCAGGGAAGCAGCTTTTATACCCAATCATGGCACCCACCTGTTCCCAATTAGCCCGTTCACCTGTGGGATGTTCCAAATAAGTGTTTGATGAGCAATCCTCAACTCTCTCAGTCTTTTTTGCCACTTGTGCCAGCTTTTTTGAAACATGTTGCAGGCATCAAATTCCAAATGAGCTAATATTTGCAAAAAATTACAAAGTTTACCTGTTCGAACATAACAGGTAGTATGTTAACAGGTAGTAACAAGTCGAAGTAACTTGTCGTTGCAGTGTATTTAATTGAATATGGGTTGAAAAGGATTTGCAAATCATTGTATTCTGTTTTTATTTACGATTTACACAACGTGCCAACTTCACTGGTTTTGGGTTTTGTAAATGCTCGGCCTGAAACGTGCGGCTCAAGCGCATTTAGGGCGTGTCCAAATCAATATCTGCTAGTTAAACAGCGGGTCAGCTGGGCACATAGTAAGACGCTCAGTGCAAAGGGGTTGGATTTAATCTCTTAATTAATAATAGGCATGTTTTGGGCGAAACATGGAATAAACCAATCAGAGTGTCATCTCCCATTTCCTTTAAAAGCCAGGGGGACTTGTGCCGGGGCGGATGCCTATTATGAATGCAGCAGGCCAAAGGAGGGCCCGGGCAGGGACTTTAACCTACAGACTCCCAGGGAGTAGTCAAATGCACTGACCACATTGCCAAAGAACCAGGCTCGTTGGCAAGGAAGTCAGGGCGAGCACTGGAGGAGACAATTCTAGTGACAGGACCCTTCAACTGTCACATGAAGCTGGACTTTACTGCCGGAAAAAAAAAAAAAAAATTGCATCAGAATGAGGTCTGCTCGTGCCCAAAGTGAAAGCACACAAGCAAACCATGATCTTCAAAAATGTAATAGAAAATATTTTTAAAATATTGCTTCCCAGTTTATCATATCCAGGTGTTAAAAGTTATAATAGTGAATCCCCAGGGCTGCATTTGAACTTAATATTATATCACAACTTGTGCATAAAACAAGCAAACAAAAAAAAAGGTTTTACTTCAGGGTCACCGGTAAAAATAAATGCATTAATATTTACGTGCTGGTGAGGAACGACTAAGAGAAATTAAAATGAGTGAGAAAAAGAAACAAAACGAATGTTTTATTTCATCAGGTACCGTAACCCCTTGAATAATATCCAACAGTTGTGACAAGAACTTGTCTCCGCTTATTTTACGATTGAAGGTTGAATCGAATATATGGATTCTGATTAATTACGTATGGTGTCATCCATTGCTTTTTCTAAAAGTGCCGGTTTTAAGATGCATCATTCGCCAGCCAAAATGTAAATAATAAACTCATTTCCAAGTGAAATGAGGGACTTTGCATTTGATAATGGAAACAGGACAACAGGCACCGTATTAATGGATCAGGTCGGATTCAATAGTTTTTTCACATAATTGCAAATATCGAGTCTAGCCATGCAGGACTTATCCAAACTTCTGATGCACATTTTTGTCACCACTTTTAACATTCATTCAGTTAGAGTTTGTGTTTCTTGTGAGAGACCGAAAATCCATGAACTATTCATACATTATATGCCATGTAGCCTATTTGATATTTTGGGCAACAATTGTCGCCGAACAGCCAACCTTCCAGGGGCAATCCTCTGGAAGACAGCATGAATTACAGAGTTTGCTAGTCTTAAAGAGCTGTGGCTTTATCCAGTATATATCTCCGTAAAATCAACCTCACATGTTGAATAGCAAATTATCTGATGGAATAGGTTGCCTTACGATTAACTAGCCTGCATCACAGAATGCTCTGATGTGGGTACATGGAGCAATCCCACTCACCATTCTGACATGTGTTTTTTTTAATATCTTGAAAATAATTTCTCACATTGTCATTTTTTATTTTTAATTGTTTGCTTTTGTAGGCCTTCCTCATGCCTTAATCCATCGCAAACACCTCGCCAACTGCATTTTTGACTATGGAAAAAGGATAAATTTAGCTCCCTGTAGCCAGACAGGGTATCATTCGTCAGAATTACACGTTCCTCAAGCGCATCTAAGGACCGTTTTCGAAAAAGTTGGCAACCTCGCCTATTAAATGCAACCAATGATTGCATCATTTGTGGGACAATATGGCGGTACTATCAGGGCAGACAGGACCTTAATAAGATAAGGCAGTCTGATTGGTTGTTTATCTACATTTGATTAACAGGTTTTGACAATCTTAAAAGTTGCTAGTAATTTGCAATTTATTAGATGACTTTGGGACGTGGACTCCACTATTCTCTATGCCCTGTATTTAGATTCATATCTTTCAGCTAAAGCGCTAAAATTACCAATTGCCTTAAAAGTTCCCAAAACCACTTAATCTTAATCTCACGATCAAAGCTTCAGCTTTGTTTCATGGTGTTTTACACCAGGTGAAGCATGTCGTGTTGGGCAGCTAGCTTCACATACCAGTGGAGCTACCAGTGTGCTAACAAACTTAGCCTTCCAGCCAACTCATCCAGGGATGACAGCAACACCGCAGGTAACGCAACTAAAAGCGAAAGCTCTAGTGAACTTACTTCTTCTGCCTCCCCCGGTATTTTAATGGATCTCCAGCATGGCCCCGGCATCAACATCCCTTGCCGCCGGAGCTTAAAAATACATCCCTCGTGTATAAAGCCAGCGTATGCCTAATCTAAAGAATGAGTACAAGGTGTTTAGGCTGTTATATCTGTCTTGAGCATTACACCGGGTAAAAGCGTCAGGTAAGCATACACTTCAAAAAAAAGTAGTAGATCCATCTAGCTAATAACTGGCTAGGAGTTAGACCAGGCATGTTTCTTAATGGGATAGAAATTTTAAAAAATTTGGTAGTTGTCAACATGATAACTACCCAATGACAACATGACACATGACAACATGTCAACACGTTGTTGTCAACAAAGAGTTGGTAATAGAAATAAATGCTGGCTGACCTTTTGCAAAGAGTTTTTCAACATAAAGATAATATTCCATCCATTCTCTATACCTGCTTATTCCTCACTAGGGTCGCTGGGGGAGCTAGAGCCTCTCCCAGCTGACTCTGGGCGAAAGGCAGGAACAGCCCGCCAAGCCATTGCTGGGCACACACACCATTCTTTCTCACAGCCAGACCCATGGGCAGATTAGCGTTGCTGATTAGCCTGATATGTATGTCTTTGGACTGTGGGAGGAAAGTGGAGTACCCAGAGGAAACCCACGTGAACACGAGGAGAACATGCCAGCCCCAGGCCGGATTTGAACCCACGACCTTCTTGCTGTGAGGCTTGCTGCCTTGCTGCCCTGAAGAAAATATTTTTGTTAATAATATACATGGGACAGTAATCAACTCGTGCCCCATTAGTTCGTAATTTAAAAAAGAAAAAAATCATGCAGGTCCTGTTGTACCAGTAGCTTAGCCACTATGAATTGTGGCCTGGCCTCCCTCTGGATTACAGAAGCATATAGCTAACAGTATTAAAACGAAAATGCATTCTCAGACCTGCTGTTTCTCTTTTAAGAAGCAAACGCATCCATCTCAAATGAAAATGCAGGCCCACCACTGTTCTCATCATAATGAGAAAATTCCATGAAGTACAATTCCATGGCAGTGTGACATAAATTTCAACATCCTTTTTTATTCATTAGGAAAATATATCTGCTACAATGTGCATTGATAAGCACGTGATTATAATCATTGGTGACACTTGGTGGTGCCCCAAAATGAGTGGCCCCTCCCAAAAACTAAAAAAATGTAAAAAAAAAAAAAAAAGATATATATGTTTTTGTCATAATGAAAATTGATATCGCTGGTTTCTCTGGTGGATTTGTGAACCACATGGGGTGGTTTATGTGTTTGCAGCTTGGTTGGTATGAAAGGCGGCACACACAGTGGCTCTTTCTGGAGAAGGTTCCCTACCCCTGATGTAGGGTGAGGTTTGGGGATAGGTTTAGGGTTACGGGTTAGAGTTAAAGTTAGGGTAAGGGACGTGAACAGAAAAAGTAGACTGTGACAAGGCACAATAACTGAATTAGGGAGTTTATCATGCCAAACATATAAACAACTAATGCAAAAATTAGCGGCCTGGAAAAACCAGGCCTTCAACTTCCACTCAACAGAACAGCCGTGGAGGCAGCACTCGAAGGAGCGGTGAGTGGCGAACGAGAAGGTAAGGCGCGGCAGAGTGTGGTAGGGCCAGCAGAGAGCTACGTGGCCCAGCGTAGCATGGCATCTTGGTTGGATAAATCAGTACCTCTTATAGAATGTAACCGCCAATGAAGTGCCAACAATCAGCGAGTCATCTGCATGTGGGACGTCCTGCAACACCTCAAAGAACAGACACACAGACAAGAAAAGAGTGACTAAAATATAGGAGCATAACTCCCCCACCACCTAAAACCAACATCTAATGTTGATCTTCACCAAATGATTCATGGGATCGAAATAAAGTGTCAGCCAGGATATTTTCTTTACCCTTCTTGAGTACAGTCTCAAGGTTGAAGTCTTGAAGGTAAAGTGACCAACGCGTAACGAGGGCTTGAGCTTATCATTGCACTGCCACCCACAGGTTTGATATGCTCTTGACGGCATATACACAGGTACTTGTAAACCAGGGGTGGGCAGCGAGGGCCATATCTGTCCCTGGTTTTCACACCAACGTCTGGCCTTTAATTAGTTGATTGTCTCAATTAGCCAAACCATTTATGAAATCTGACGTTTCATGTGCATTTCTTTAAATTATCATGAAACTACAAAGACTAGTCTTGTCTCCCTTCATAAAACATTTTCCTTTGATCCAATCATTGCGAAAATCTATATTTGTGCATGCAATCAATTAAATCAATTAGTCAGGGTAATTGATAGGAATAAAAACCTGCATACACACCGGCCCTCCAGGACCGTGATTGCCCACCCCTGTTGTAGACAATAACTTTTCTGAAAACTGATACGTTTGCATGATTTTTATTTTTAAAACAGAGACGGTGAAATGATTGTTTATGAAAATAGCCGGCCACGTGTAAACGGAGTGCTTTTCTCCCTATATGATACATTTTTCGGCCTTAAAATCACACAGAATTATGCATTTTTTAGATTTCAAAGCATCAAATGAATTGGGGGTACAGCCCCCAATTACAAAGTATACTGGGAAATTTAAAACACAGAGATGGGAAGAGAGAAAGGAGGGGCCAAAATAATTCCTTCAACTCATGAACTTGACATGCTGGTGTCTCACACAAGTAATGGCTGGTTCAGGTAATTGTGCTAACTTGCCAATTAACATGATGGCAACAAAATTATAGGAAGGATTTCCACTTTCTTGAAATGGGCTTTTCTACCTCTGATAACAAAAGGTATTAACTACTGGTTAAACGAACTTTACATTCACTCAGTTAAAAAAAATCATTTAAACGAGATGCACATTATTGCTGAGATCTAATCATCTAGGGGAAGTCACAAGTCCAGTTTACCCAGCTGTGACAATTAGAGTGCGACAGTATTTAAAGCAGAGGTGGAGCAATCATTAACAGCAGTGTGTCTTTTTGCAGTATGGGTAGTTTTTTGCAGCTTGTTGTTTGGATTGAGGTTCTGGGTCTTGTCCTAGGACAAGATCAAACCAAGTATTTTGGGCCAGAAGCTACTTTTAATAGATGCTATGTTGATGCAAGAGTGCCATGTGGAGACTCTGCAATTAGCAGTGCTGAGTGTGAAGCTCTCAACTGTTGCTTTGATCAACAGTGTTATTATCCAAATGAAGGTGAATGCGTGGGTTTGTAATGGATCTTCCTAGCAGATCCAGTAGTGATGGCTTTTAACTGTTCCCTGTCTACACCTGCTGCAGTAACTGTCCACTGTCTCCGGGATGGTCAGTTCATGGTTGTGGTGTCCAGAGCTGCCACTCTACCTGCCCTTGACCTTGCTTCTGTCAGCTTGCTGGAGGGCCCTGGTAATGGGAACTGCGATCCTGTTGGTGCTTCTCCTGCTTTTGCTGTCTTCAAATTCCCAGTCAGTTCCTGTGGAACCACAATGAGGGCAAGTAGCACACCATTTTTCTCACAAATGAAGTGGAATTTAATGATGCTAATCGTCTTCCCCCCCCCCCCCCCCTTCAGGTGGAAGGGGAGTATGTGGTGTATGAGAACAGGTTGTCTTCAACCTATGAAGTGGGGGTTGGGCCTCTGGGCTCCATCACAAGGGACAGTGTCTTTGAGTGAGTAGTGGGCCTTTCTGCTGTCAAGCTTCAGTCTCTGGCTACTGACCTGTGCCTCTCTGCCTCCAGGCTGCTCTTCCAGTGCAAGTATATTGGCAGTGAGGTGCTTTCTCTGGTGGCTGAGGTGAACACTGTACCGCCTCCGCTCCCAGTAGATGCTCCAGGGCCTCTTCGTGTTGAGCTCCGACTGGCTAGTGGCCAGTGTGAAGCCAAAGGAAAAGGAGGGAAAGGATGCGCTGCTGGTAAAGCAAGGTGTTCCTGTGACATGTGCACATGTGGCCATCTGTGGCTCTAACACTTCCTCCCAATGCAGCTGATGCATACAGTGACTACTACAGAGATGAGGACTATCCTGTGACCAAGGTACTACGGGAACCTGTGTATGTGGAAGTGCGGATCTTGGAGAGGACTGACCCAAACATCGTCCTGCTGCTTGAACACTGCTGGGCTACATCCACCCCAAGCCCCCTCAGCCTGCCCCAGTGGAGCCTTTTGGTTGATGGGTAACTGGGATGTTCCAGTAATGCCTCCTGCTTTTGAAATGCCCCAAAATACTGACTTCCCATCCCCTTCCTCAGATGTCCCTACCAGGATGACCGTTACCAGACCACCTTGGTTCCTGTGGATGGCTCGTCTGGCCTGGCCTTCCCCACCCACTACAAGCGGTTCATTGTGCAGATGTTCACTTTTGTGGATCCTGCATCCTTTGCCCCACTGAAGGAAATGGTAGTATCCTAATGACTGCTTCTCTACTGCCTGCTGAACTGCGCAGCCCTGAGTGCTTTGTCTGTTCCCAGGTGTTCATCCACTGCAGTACACAAGTGTGCTATCCCACTGCTACTGACCGCTGTGCACAGCAATGCAGAGGTGGACTGCAGAGTGAGTGGCTTCAGAGGGACATGTACTTCTGGCTGCTTCTCTACTGAATTGACCCTAACCTCTTCCTAATGGTGTGCTTCTACAGAAAGGTCTCTGGGCACTGTAGAGAAGCGCTCCACTGATCGTGTTGTGGTTTCCAGTATGCCCATGATCCTGACCAATACAGAGGACATAGCCTCCAAGCAGAGGTTCCTCAGTCCAGGTGAGGGAGATCCACTTTCCAGCAGTATAGTGGCAGTAGTTCATGCTGTAACAACTTTGTCCCTTTTCAGGGCCCCAGTCTCTTGGCTATGGAGTCCTGGCAGCAGCTACCTGTGTGTTGCTTATTGCCACTGTGGCACTTGGTGTTTTGTGTCGGAAATGATTCCTCCTGCCCCCACCCCAAATTGTGCAGAGGGTGTGATTGCAATAAATCTTTTGACAGGAACTTGTTGCGTTTGGTCTCTTGGGGTGGGGGTTACAGCAGGACTTGTCTGACTTCCTTAATACCCACTCCCATCTTGGTGAAACTAAGTAATCCAGTCATGGGAGCTATATACAGAAAGCATCACTGTCTCCTTCACAATACTTGAGTGGTGTTGGCCCTAAGCTAGCATGCATTTTTCAGGAGATTGCCCCCTGCTGCAGCAACCCAAGCTGTAGAAACATTTTCTGGGATTGACACAACCTGGCTGAGTCTTGACATTCTGCGTTCAAGACCAGGGGAGGTGTTTGGGGGGGGTTTCTTTGAAAGATTCCTGAATCGGTGCTTAGTTTACCCTTGGTCAACTTCCATTTGTGAATCTGAGTTTTACTTAATGTCTTAGAGTGAGGATCTTCAGCCTCTTGCAGCTTTTATATGTGGAATTAGCTTAGTGACTCTTTGAACTTTCTCTAGACCCACCATCTTAAACTATGGTTCCCCTGTGCACAATACTGAGGAATGTTTTGTACAAAAGAAGCAGTCTTAGATTTGTGGTCAATACTTTTGCAATGTATCCCAGCAGCCAATTAGCTTTTTACTGCTAGAGCCTGTGAGGGGTTTGGTCAATCAGTCTCCAGATCTTTCATGTGGAGCACATTCCAGTTTTAAACCTCCATGGTTCTTTCTCCTCCTCTCCCCCCCCCCCCCCCCCCCCCCCCAAATCTGCTTTCATTGCCTGAACAACTTTGCATTTCATCTGCCCAATTCTGGATTCTATCCAAATCATCCTGAATCACTAGTGGAATCAACTATTGGCCAACACCACCCCCCCCCCCCCCACCCCCCCCCCCAAGTATCATCTGCAAATTTTAATATTCTCTCTACTTATCAAGGTCATTAATGTAGATGAACAGCAGGGGTCCCAGCACTGATCACTGGGGGATGCCACTCTCCACCATACCTTGCTCAGATGAGACCACCACTCTGTTCTGTCCTGTAACCAGTTTTGAATCCACTCCAGAATGCCTCCTGGAGCTCATTTTAAATTAGTCTGTGGCACTATCAATTGCTTTCTGAAAATCCCAGTGTATGATAAGTCTTGGTAGCCTCTTCAAAAAAATTCCAGAAGGTCTGTCAGGACTGACCTTCCCTTACGGAAACGATGTTGGCTATCCCTCAAGATACTGTTACGTTCAAGAAAAGTCCAGCTCCTCTTATGATAGATTCCAATATTTTGCACGCAATGCAAGTTAAACTGATTGGACTTTAAGATCCTGGCTCTGCACAGTCCCCTTTCATATTGGTATTTTATTGCCCTGTTGCTAAAGACTGTCTGAAGATGGCAGATAGCGACTTAAAGATCTCACTAACTTCCCTGAGCACTCTAGGATACTAGCCAACTTGTCTAATACTTCATTATCCCTAACCTCAATTTCTGCTAAATCTTGAGCATTTAACATGCCCTCTGAATAAAGACCCCCCCTCTGAGGTAAAATTCTCGAAGTAACTATGGCATCTGCAATATCCATATCATATAGCAGCGATCCAATATTATTCTTGATGCACTTAACCTGCTCTTTGACTTTCCTTCTCCTGCTACAGTATTGAAAGAAGCACTTGGTTAGTTTTTGCCCCCTCTGCAATTTCTTTCATACAGTCTTCTAGCATTCCTCAACTTTTTTTTTTGACATTTTACAGTATTCAGCCTTAGTGTTCTCATTGTTATCCTTTTATGTACATCTTATAAAGATTCCTCTTTTCCTTCAAAATCCTACGAATACTTTTGGTCATCCACTGAGGATTCTGCTTTTTCAGCTTACTTTTACCTGGAGTGTCTCCCACTTTATTTTGCTTAGATATGAATGCATCCTGTCAAAGTTCGCTGGCCTTAAACTGAATTTTGGTTTTCGAAGACACTTGCCATGAAACATCAAAATTAACAGTAGTGATCACTAGCCCAAAGCAGCTCCAGTACCTCAACATTGCTAATTCTATCAGGGTCATTACAGAACACTAGATCTAAAATGGCCTCTCTTGTAGGTTTATTAACATAATGCACCAAAAAATGGTCATTCATAACATCTAGAAATTATTCCTCCCCTTTACCCTATCCTTTCACCATTTTCCAATAGATACCAGGATAATTGAAGTCTCCCATAATAGTCCCTCCTCCTCTACAAGCTTGCCTAATCCTCTTAAAGAGCATTTTATTGACAATACTGTCCAAAGCTGGTAGTCCATGGCATACTCCTGTTTGAACCTGTCGCATGTTTGCCAATGAGCCTGACCTAGATATCTTCACAGGGCAAGAAATGTTCAATTTCAGGAATTTCCTGCACATTTATGTTTTCGTTCACAAAGTGCTATACCCCTTCCTCACCTATTACATTTATCCTTTCTAAAAATCTTACCTATATTATATTCATCTCTGTCCTCTTCACTAAGCCAGGTCTCTGTAATCCCAACTATGTCATAGCCCTCACCCATGGCCTCAAGTTTTGGAAATTTATTTTTTATGCTTCTTGAATTTAAATAACATTTCAGGTTATTACAAATGCTCTTCCCTTCGATTTCCCAGATGCCTACGGCTCCAAGCCCCCTCACTGCACTTTGTTGCTTTCAAAGTATATCATTAATAGTGAATGTAATGCCGTCAGCTTCCATCAGGGCAGTCTGCATTTCCCTATGTGTAACACTCACTAACCTCCCTGCCCCCCAAGTCCCTAGTTTCCATCAGAAAATCTTTCAGCTGGGCAAAGTAAAAGAGAAAAACATTACGAGGAATCAATGCTCTGAGTGAAAAATTACATCGGCAACTATTATTGTAGTTGAGATATGAGTTAATAAACAAGCACAAAAAAGTGCAGTCTGTTTGTTGGCTTATTGTTACTTGACAACATAAAGCTAATGCTCACCAACCCAAGAAACTTTGAAAACCTGACATTAGCTCACCAGCTAACTTTAAACCTATTAACAAAAATACAGTACAACAGTGGGTGCAATTAGAAAACTTACCTTAACCATCAATTTCACTGCTCATCAGTAATCATAAAGTTTACTAGCTTGCTGGCACTGTGCCAGCATTCTGTTTCCTGCCCTACTAATTTACATGATTGGAATCATTATCTGTTTGTGGTTCAACTATGTAAGTTACTCCAGTAGTTAGCAACTAAGCTTTTGGGAAACTTAGCTACACCATCTGAGTTTCTTTATTTCTTTTCTTGTTCTCATTCTGGCGTCAAAGGAGCTGCTTTGATTGGGCCAAAGGGTTCTCTAGCTCCGAACAGTGCTTGCCTCCTACTCCACAGGGACAAATCACTTATTCACCTATGTTACTGAGAGAAATGGTGCAGAAGTGAGAGTGTGGAGAACTTGTCATTTCAGGGAAAAACAAAGTGTTTTTTGAGATTGGTGGCAGGAGATTCATGCAGTTGTTGACAAAGACTTGTGTTTGAGCCAGAAAAATATCCCTGAAAAAATATATATACATGTGAGAATGTATTGTACAGATGTGAATCTCTCATTGCCTGAATCTACATACGGTTTTTCTGATGGACAAATTTTGTCCATGACCTCACATTTTTAATACAGGTGTGCAAATGTGTTTTGCGCCATATTTCCTGCGGCAATTGTAGCAGAATATGAGCATATGAATTTCTTAATATGACTTATTGATTAGGATTACTGCATCTGCATTAAAAACTTGAGAAGGCCTAAAGGCTTGATTCCACCAGGAGCGTCTTGGCCGCATTACTGCCGGAGTTGATCCGCAGCCATTCTGGATAATGGTTGTGATTCCACCAGCCGTGCCACGGCATGTCTCTGAAGCGGCTCTGCATGCTGCCCCGCTGAAAATACACGGCGAGTCTATTTCTGCCGCTTGTGAGCCGCAGTCGCGCTGATCTGAATTTAGCAGGGATACGTTTCCCATAGTTACACCACATACATTTATTGGATCCAACAATGTTAGTATTTGTGCTAATGGGAATAGCACACCAGATCGTGCCAGGCTGGAAGCAACTATCAAGGGGAATATGCTTTTAACTAACAGAAACCAGCCACAAGTCTTCGATATAAAATTTGTTTGTTACTTGCTTCTCAAAGTTGTGATTTTGTTTTAACTAAAACACACGCACAGTTTTTTTAATCTATTGTGTTCACGGCTGGACTGTAGTAGGCTCTACAGCTCAGCAAAGACAGAAATTAAATGAAATGCAATTAAAGCAGAAAAAATAACAGAAAGCACTTATGGTCTTTGCACAAATATGCCGGAAAAATGACGAAATATGCAAAATCTGAGCAGGTTGATAGTATCAGCTGGCAGGACGCTGCGCTAACATTCTGCGTTCAGTGGAACACGAAGTCGCGTACAAGTCGCATCAAAATAGCGTTGCTCACACCATGCGGAAAATATGCATCCGGTGGAATCCAGGGGTAAGTGTTGTTGTGTAAATGGGGTGGAAAAATGTTTTCTGCAAGTTTGAAACCTTTTCTTTTGTGACTTCAGATTTACTGATACACTTGGGCAACTATATTCTCACACCAACAAATTATACTTTTGCAGAGGTGCTCACCGATTTTGCACCATAATTACCGCAGCAACTGTGGCAAAACATGAGTGTATGGGTACCTTAATTTGAAACGAGAAGAGTAGGATTTCTGTACCTGCAATAAGAATTTGAGAAGGTGTCAGTGCTGTGTATGAGAGGTGGAAAAATATTCTCAAAGTTAGAAACTTTTTCTCAGTGACTTCAAATTTACTGGATCATTCCAAACTATTAGTTAAAGGGACAGTCACTTTTTTTGAAGTGGGGTTCTATGAGCTACAAATTGCCACTACGTACATTAGATGCAGTAGAAAGCACTCTGATCTCCCCCAGGTAGCCGCTCCAGCGCATAGTGCTGGGTGGAGATTAAGGCGACACACTGTTGTGAACGGTCCCAAAGTGGCAGCGTATTTTCACGGCCTAAACACCAATTAAATTGCACGCTATATTAAAAAAAAATTTACAGCGCTTCAGCTGCTTGGAAAAAAACAGAGTTGCTCTTGAACTAACCAACTGACCTATTCAATCGAACTAAACTGCGCGCTGTAGCGATCAGCTGTTTGGGTCAGACTCTGAGCGGTTTGTGGCACAGACAGCATTTCAATGGGTAGAATTACACCTCAAATAAAAAAAAACCAGCACAGCAGATGTTGTGGATTTTCTTCAACATATTGAGATTGCCCCATCCTCAAGCAGTTGGAGAGCGACAGATTCTTGAAAAAGGAAAAATTAGGCTTTATTGTGTCATAGTGAAAAATGAAATGCCCAGTTCCTCTTGTGCAAGAGGAACAGCCCGATGAACTGCAAGACGAACTCCCCTGTAGAACTCCCGATAGATCTGAAAATCTTCTGACGTGCACCCCATTTTATATCAAAAATATGGTCCCTCCCCTTTTCATTCTCGCTCTACAATTGGATAGGTAACCTGAGATTGCAATTAGGTAATCCTTCAGGGATTTGATACTCACACAGTAGAAATTTACAGCCAGCAAGAGATGCATGCACATTACAGTGGACACTTACTGTCAAGTTATATTCAATTGAATACACTGCAAAGACAAGATGTTTAATGTTCAAACTGAGAAACTTTTTTTTTTTTTTGCAAATAATCATTAATTTAGAATTTAAAGGCAGCAACACATTGCAAAAAAGTTGGCACAGGGGCCTTTTTACCACTGTGTTACATCGCCTTTCCTTTTAATGACACTCAGTAAACGTTTGGGAACTGAGGAGACCAATTTTTGAAGCTTTTCAGGTGGAACTCTTTCCCATTCTTGCTTGATGTACAGCTTAAGTTGTTCAACAGTCCGGGGCCTCCATTGTCGTATTTTACGCTTCATAATGCGCCACACATTTTCAATGGGAGACAGGTCTGGACTACAGGCAGGCCAGTCTAGTACCCGCACTCTTTTACTACGAAGCCATGCAGTTGTAACACGTGCAGAATGTGGCTTGGCATTGTCTTGCTGAAATAAGCAGGGGCGTCCATGAAAAAGAAGTTGCTTGGATGGCAACATATGTTGCTCCAAGTCCTGTATGTACCTTTCAGCATTAATGGTGCCTTCACATATGTGTAAGTTGCCCATGCCTTGGGCTCTAATACACCCCCATACCATCACAGATGCTGGCTTTTGAACTTTGCGCCTATAACAGTCCAGATGGTTCTTTTCCTCTTTGGTCCGGAGGACACGACGTCCACAGTTTCCAAAAACAATTTGAAATGTGGACTCATCAGACCACAGAACACTTTTCCACTTTGCATCAGTCCATCTTAGATGAGTTTGGGCCCAGCGAAGCCAGCGGCGTTTCTGGGTGCTGTTGATAAATGGCTTTCGCTTTGCATTGTAGAGTTTTAACTTGCACTTGCAGATGTAGCGATGAACGGTAGTTACTGACAGTGGTTTTCTGAAGTGTTCCTGAGCCCATGTGGTGATGTCCTTTCCACACTGATGTCAGTTTTTGATGCAGTACCACCTGAGGGATCGATGGTCACGGGCATTCAATGTTGGTTTTCGGCCTTGTCGCTTACGTGCAGTGATTTCTCCAGATTCTCTGAACCTTTTGACGATATTACGGACCGTGGATGATGAAATCCCTAAATTTCTTCAATAGCTCGTTGAGGAATGTTGTTTTAAACTGTTTGACAATCAGCTCACGCATTTGTTCACTAAGTGGTGACCCTCGCCCCATCCTTGTTTGTGAATGACTGAGCATTTCAGGGAAGCAGCTTTTATACCCAATCATGGCACCCACCTGTTCCCAATTAGCCCGTTCACCTGTGGGATGTTCCAAATAAGTGTTTGATGAGCATTCCTCAACTCTCTCAGTCTTTTCTGTCACTTGTGCCAGCTTTTTTAAAACATGTTGCAAGCATCAAATTCCAAATGAGCTAATATTTGCACAAAATTACCAAGTTTACCTGTTCAAACATTAAGTGACTTGTCTTTGCAGTGTATTCAATTGAATATAGGTTGAACAGGATTTGCAAATCATTGTATTCTGTTTTTACGATTTACACAACGTGCCAACTTCACTGGTTTTGGGTTTTGTATATATATATATATATATATAATCAATATTAGTAAATACAATGAATAATGCTGAATTAATATCTTCAACACAGACTCACAGTATGTGGCTGCATAGGCCATGTGTGATAGCAACTTGTGCTGCAATGTTACGTTAGACGTTAGACACAGGTGTTTCACTCTCTTACGTGATGCATGGGTACAGCAGTGCTCTTCAGCGTGCACCGTTGACCACAGAGCTCTTTTAGGGATACCAGTGGCGTATCAATATCCATGGTGAGCGCAACTAGCCACAGCTGCTGAAGTCCAACATCCCGTAATGGAATGCGGTGAAAGTAGGGCTGGGCGATATGGACAAAATCTAATATCTCGATATCCGTGACCGAATACTCGATATCGATATTTTGCCGATATCATCGGGACAAATGTTGGTGCTTTTGCAAAATATGTATACAATAACATTTTCTATAACCATTTATTATTAATGTTGACATAACGATGAAACAGGTGCAGGCAACAGCTTCAACAGTCTTGCAAGTGCAGAAAAATGCAACCCATTACTGTAATTCAGCTTTTAAAACCAGAAAAGCCAACACTTATTTCATATCACGATATTACGATAGTCAAAATCCATGACGATATTTTACTTTGAATCACGATATCGATATAATATCGATATATCGCCCAGTCCTAGGTGAAAGCTGTAAGTGCACCAGGATACAGCTTTGCCTTCACATCCAGGTAAGCAACACACATGGACCATTTTCAAAATGTTTGCTCAAGTTTAACGACCGTCCCACTTCGTAACTGCAGTTAAGCAACTTTTACACTGGACGCGAAACAAGTTTTTTGAACGAGAGATTACATTTAAAGTCAATGCAAAGACGCGAATACACGGGAAACGCATGTATTCGCATCTTTGCATTGGCTTTGAATGTAATCTCTTGAGTGAAAAATTTGTTTCGCAAAAAATTGTTTTTGTTTCGCGTCCAGTTTGAAAGCAGCTTCACTGTCACCCAAACAGCTGATCGCTGCAGCGCACAGTTTACCCCGATGTGCCCGCACGGAGGAATACGTCAGGTGGTTAGTTCAAGTGCAACCTTTTCCGGGCAGCTGAAGTGCTGTAAATTTTTGTACCACAGTGTACAATGAAAGCGGTGTATTATTTGGAGGTAGGACCTCTTTTAGGCAGCAAAAATACGCTGTTAACTTGGGACCGTTCACAACAGCGTCACGCCTAAACCTCCACCCAGAACTATGTGCTGCTGCGGCTTCCTGGGGGAGATCAGAGAGCTTTCTACCGCATTTAATATATGTAGTGGCAATTTGTAGCTCATATTACCCCAATTCAAAACAGTGAACTATCCCTTTAACAATTGCAGATTCCACTTTCTGAGGAGCTAAGTAGTTTTATACCAAATTTACCGGCATAATTTTGACTCCAAAAGCGCCCTCTGGTGGGAGACTGTGAAAACACAATTTAAGTAGTACATTCAAACCATTGACTGTGATTTAAACAGGCATGTATTGAAAGTCTACAAGTGCTCTCTGGTGGAAAATCGAGAGATGGCAATTTAAATCATGTCAAACAGGTGCCGATTGCAGTCTATAAGCGCTATCTGGTGGGTGATTGTGAGAATGCAATTTAAATACATGCGCTGCGCATGTGTGGCACAGGCGTGGTTTTCCGGTCCACAAGTGTCAGCCATTTTCTGTTGTGTCGGCATTCTCAACGGTAAATATCATTCACTTTATAGTCGCGGACAAAATACCCAAAATGCATTGCGAAATTTATTGAACAACCAATGGTCACTGCATTCGTCTGCTGTGTACTGTACTGCTATGCAATCACCTCTGAAGCACTCTAGCTGAAGAATACGGGAGAGAGGAGAGGAACTGTTTGTTTATGCAATTGAAAAATAGAAAAAAAAATCAGTCAATTCTAGACACCAGTAGGGTGTTACTTGTATTCAGAAGTATTATGTGACAGCACAATGTCAATTTTGTTACCCCTGGTGTCTAGAATTGACAAATCTTTTACGCATACCACAGCCAACAAACTCAACTCTCATGAATTTCTCTGTCATGGTTATTGTTCCAATATACAGCACTCTCCAAATGTACCAAATTAACATGTTGCTTTCCTCTGTTTGAAACCTTAATATGTATCTTGCACCAGTACCTCTACCACCTACATTTCTTATGGCCCCAATTTGTTATGACATATCGGACAGCAAGGGATGACAGGCAAAATTGTAAAAGTTTAACAGATTTAACTAGAAAAGCACAAAGAGACCGCAGAACCTCCGCCAGGGGGCAGCAAAGTCAAAAGCACGGCGATTGGAACTCCGGCCCATTGGAAAGACTTGAAATCTTGAACTTTGGCGTATATGTCAGCAGTACTTTGAGTAAGTTTTTGAGTTATATTGTACACAAACAAACGGCACCGAAAACATATACCTCCTCGGTGGAGGTTAATAACAAATTGGGGCCATAACAAATTGGGGGCTCAAGTCCGGGGTAGACCATTGTGTGAGTCATTTATTGAAAATCTAACATTTCAAATTTCCTATATATATATTGACAGATCAACAGCAATGGATGATTTCTTGGCATCACCAACCGTATAGGTTTTGAAGTCTTTTAAAAAGACAGAACTGCTAGAAATATGCAGACATTTAGAGCTGACAGAGGTAAAACCAGCCATGCGAAAAGCAAGACTGGCTAGAGAGATTGTTGAATATTACATTGATGAAAATGTGTTTGCACCAGGAGATCTGGAACAGTTTCCATTGGAAAATTAAAACTTAAATGAACTTAAATTAAAACTGCTAGAGACTGAAAGGGAAGAAAAAGAGAAAGAAAGGGAGGAAAGAGGAAAAACAGAATTTGAGAGGGAAGAAAGAGAGAGAAAAGGAAGAAAAAGAAAAACAAAGACAGTTTGAGTTAGAAAAATTAGCAAGACAGAGAGATTTTGATTTACAGAGATTTGATAGAGAAGAAAGGCTCCAAATGGACCAGCTAAAAATAAAAATAGCAACTGAAAATAAATTTCGGGCTAGCCAGGAGGTAAAACTGGTGCCTCCATTCGCAGAGAAGGATGTTGTCAACTATTTCCACTGTTTTGAAAAGGTAGCAAAGAGTTGCCAGTGGCCAAAGGAACACTGGCCTCTGTTGTTGCAAACTGTCCTCAAGGGTAAAGCTCAACAAGCCTATTCGGCTTTGTCTGCAGATGATTCCTCTGATTATGAGGTTGTCAAAAAGGTTATTTTAAGAGCTTATGAGTTGGTTCCAGAGGCTTACCGACAGAAATTCAGAGGTCTGAATAAATCTGACAATCAGACTTATGTGGAATTTGCTAACAAGAAGCAGGTTTGCTTTGAGTGCTGGTGTACTTCTATGGAGGTCAAGGATGATTTCCAGGAGAGCCCTTCCTGATAAAGAAATAGGCGCAGTTCCAGTTGGGTATTATCTCAAGGAAGGTGTGTTGATCCGGAAGTGGCACCCTCCTGATATCCCTGCCAATGCAGATTGGGCAGTGGTTAGGCAAATTGTTGTTCCGAAGGTCTACAGGAATGAAATCTTAACAATGGCCCATAGTTTACCTTTAGGAGGTCATCTTGGTGTTAACAAGACTTTGATAAGATCATGAAACACTTCTTCTGGCCTGGGCTTCGAAAAGACGTTTCCAACTTTTGCAAAACCTGTTACATTTGTCAGGTAGTTGGTAAACACCAGTTAGACCCACCTGTAGCTCCATTGCAGCCTATCCCAGCATCTGGGGAGCCCTTCTCTAAGGTCATTGTTGATTGTGTTGGTCCATTACCCAAGACTAGTTCTGGAAATCAATACTTGTTGACAATCATGTGTGCATCTACCAGATTCACTGAAGCCATACCTCTACGTAACATCAAGGCAACTGCAATCTCGAGGGCTTTGGTAAAGTTCTTCATGTTGTTTGGCCTTCCCAGGGAAATTCAATTAGACCAAGGTATCAATTTCACTTCCGGTTTCTTTCAGCAGGTTGTGTATGAACTAGGTGCGAAGCAGATTCTTTCTAGTGCCTATCATCCAGAGAGTCAGGGTGCCTTAGAGCGATTTCATTCCACTCTCAAGACAATGATGAGGACTTATTGTTATGACCATGAGAAAGACTGGGATGAAGGTGTTCATTTGCTGTTGTTTGCAGCTAGAGAAGCAGTTCAGGAGTCTACTGGATTCAGTCCGTTTGAGCTTGTGTTTGGCCATGAAGTGAGAGGACCTTTGCTATTGTTGAGTGAACAATGGCATGAGAAAGAGCCGTTTATCAGTCTGTTAGACTATGTTAGCAAGTTCAAGGAAAGATTGCGTGCAGCTTGTGACCTAGTCACAAGAGAACTTGAAATCAAGTCAGGGAAAAATTAAAACTTGGTATGATCATAAGGCTAGATGCCGTGAGTTTAAACCAGGAGACAAGGAGACAAGGTTCTTGTGTTGTTTCCCTTGCAGTCCAATCCATTGGAGGCTAGATTTCATGGTCCGTATGAAATTCTAACAAAACTCAATGATCTCACTTACATTGTGAAGACTCCAGATAGGAGAAAGCCAAAACAGCTGTGTCACATTAACATGCTGAAGCCTTATCATGACAGAAATGCTAGGGTTGCAGCTGTCACTTCAGATTCTCCTATGGTCGAGACGTGTGAAGATGAGGGGGAGTTTCAGTTCACTTCAGAATAGCCAAGGTCCTCTCACTTCATGGCTAAACACAAGGTCAAATGGATTGAATCCAGTAGACTCCTGCACTGCTAACAACAGCAAACGAATACCTTCATCCAAGTCTTTTTCTTGGTCATTGCAATAAGTCCTCATCATTGTCTTGAGAGAGGAATGAAACCGCTCTAAGGCACCCTGACTCTCTGGATGATAGGCACTGAAAAGAAATCAGAAGGGAGCAAATACTTTTTCACAGCACCGTTAACAGTAAATGGTTGGATGTCACGTTTGATGGCTGACCTAGGCCTTTTGAAAGAGGTCTTTGGTCTTGTTATGTCATCAGTATGTTCATATGCATGTTTCCCAGGTTGCGGCATGGTCGAAGTAGAAGTCAGAGGATATATTGTTGGCGCTGCATTTTCATTAAATGTTTTTTAATCATTCTCCCATTAGACTCAGGTAGGCCTAAACTAAACTTCTGAGCAATCCTCTTGGAAGTGGGCACTGCAAAGCATGGAGGGCGGAGTCGGCTTTGAATACTTCTGTTTTCTTCTCACAAATGCCCCCAATTGCCAGTGAATATCAGGCCGCTTTGCTGGGAAATTGTGTGGAGTAACACAATTTGCATTTGTGTTTGAGCACCCGCCTGAGACAGCGTCGATCCTCGTGAATTTTCTTTGTTATCCACGGGCAAGTCCATCAAAATATCGTATGGCTTACTATGACCGTCTCTTGTTTCGCCTTATGTGAGCCGCAGGTACCACTTCACTTCCAGTCCCAAGTTAGAAAATCCGGATTTAGCATTTCTTGCTTAGCTCTGACTTGCGGGAAATTTTCAATAACTTTGTTATTTTGAAATTTTTTTCTTTTTTTCAATTATTTATTTATTTTGGAATGTTTCCATGTCTCCATGCACTTATAAGTTGCAAGTTCCTGGGTCTCCAGAAGTTGTCAATGACTAGCAGACAATGCATCAACTTTTGTTTTCTCCAATTTATGTTTCTGTTTGGTGTCAGTAAAATTACGATGGCAAATGTTTGAAATGTTTGCTGAAACTAAGGTACCAACTAACAAATTATAGGCTATTCAAGCATTTCTGAAGAGGACATGTAGATTGCAAAGTTGACGACTGCTGGGTTCGATTTGGCTCGGAATTCAGAAGACAGAGCTGGGAATGAGGTCAATGTGCCAAAAATTGCAGTTCCTCGAATGGCCACTTGAGGCTGGCTGCAGAAGTGAGTCAATCCCAATTGACCCCATTTTAAAAGCCCAGTTTTACTGCAGAAATAAACATATTTCTACCCTAGTTTAAAAAAAAAAAAGTTTTGGTCTCTATAGCAAATTTTCCCCTCCGTGAAAACTGTGGGGGGATTGTGTTACTCATCAATTTACATTACATTAAGGCTTGAAGTTCTACATATTTGAGGGCGTGGCCACTTATAGGGACAGAACCTTAACTTAGACAGTCGATGGGCAGGACTTGTCACCTCCAGTTATGTCATGTGGCTAGGCTAGAGCACAGGCCTACATACCTCTTGGATTGAGTTGGAACGCCAGGCCCAGCGTTAATTTAGAATCCCTATCTAGCCTCGGCTAGCCTAGCTGCTAACCTCTGGCCTAACCCAGCTGCCTGAGGGGCGTTACACTAGTTCCAGGCTAATTCCAGTCATAGAACTCGACCCTTTGGCTGGCCTTGTGACTGGAGAAGTAGAAAGTGTCAGTATTAGCTTGTTAACTAGCCAATTAGCAAGAGAATGAATACAGTAAGCCCTCAGTTAGCCTTTGCCCAAGATGCCCAGCTGTTCCAAAGGGACTGTATGCCTGCCACAGTTATTATACTGGCATGCAGTGAAGCCGCAGTATAATGGAGAAGTGTCAGAATTTAGGGTAAAAATTACTTTTGAACAAAAGGCATCAGGCAGATGTTCGAAAACTGACATGGCTTTCCGAACAGGTTGTCAATGTAGCTGGCTAGTTAGCGACAACATTTGAGCCACCACTGGAGGGCCCTCCGGAGATTTCTGCAATCGTACAATTAATAGACACACACAGCAAAATCTTATAGTGAGACAATTACGTTGATTCCCCACAAATGGATTCATTCCATTTTCAATGAGATTACAGATACGGTATCAGTATAATTCGAAAGGCTAGCTAGCAATATTAGGAATTAGACCTATCCCACATTATCTAGGAAGCTAACTTGTTGTTGCTAAATGTGTTTTCTCATAAAATCCATCATTTACACGCTAGCTAGCTACATTAAACTGATTAATAAGCCAAATGGCAACGGAAAACTGTCACCAACTTGCTAAGTATGGCTATATTTGTTTTCCTGTGACGCTCCATTTACATGAAAAAATAACAAAAATGAAAAGTGAAGCTAAGAGAAAAGCTGCTTGTTGAGCTCCAGAAGTACCTTAAATTGAAGACCTGCATGCAAGAAATACCTAAGTCGCATTTTTGAAAAAATCGAGCTGGCACCAGTGCTGTACTGATAAAAGAATCATTTGATACCAAAATTGGGGGGGGGAGAGAAGTACTTCACCCCTATTTATTGTTATATTGTGTTTTTGGAATCCACTAAAATTAGTACATCTCCAAAATAAATTTTTATGCATTTCGAATGTTTGTTTCTGATTTGTCTGAGTGACATCTTGTCTTTGATGCCATAAAGGCAAAAGTAAGGAAGCTTAGTTAAAATAATATGTTTGGATTGAAAACTAAGCAACAACGGGTTTTTCGTGTTAAAAGTACACAAGTCAGAAATTTTTCTACATAACGTACATAAGTCCAGCCATTTTCCACAAAAAAAGTACCTCAGTCGAAAACTACTTTTCTTGATTTCTCGGTAATAAAGGAGAATCATTCCACAAAAAAATGCCGACTAACCATGTTTATCCCCTATAGTCCATAATAAGCTACCCTGAAAAAAAAGTATCTGCGGCATGTTTTAAAACTTTGACCATCAATTTCTCAGATCTGACACTTTGTGACTTAATTACTTCTTGCATGCAGATCTTCAATTTTACAACGCAAAAGAAAAGTTGCACGTCGCAGTGGTATTACCCAATATAAAGGCCATAGATTAGCTAGGTGACTGATGAAACAACCATGGTTCAGCATTGGAGCCAGTTGCCCAGCTGTACTAGCATCAATTGCCCAATGCATATGCTATTCACAGTAGCCAATAATTCGCTGAAGTCAAAATGTAGGGTGATCATACATTTGATCAAAATGTAGGAAAATGTGAGGTAGGAAAATAACAGTCCATCAGGATTGCTAGTAAGCTAACGTTATGCAATGTTAATGTTTGACTGGCCAGACTACTGTTGATGTGGTGTGGCTGAGGTGCATCAAAAAGCTAAGCTGAGCAACTGCTCACTCTCCTAGGAAGATGTTTAAGTACACTGAGCCAACTGCCGCTACTGCTTCACGGAAACACAATGTTCAATTCGTGACTGCTCCACGGGTATAAGCAGCATTTGACCCGCAACCGCAAGGTACTTGGCAGGCTCGATTCCTTCAGTAGGAGGGATATGACCAAGCATCTCACCCATGGCAAACTATGCTGCATCGAGCTGAGTGAACTTCTCAGCCTAGTTTGTACGCCGTAGCTAACTCGGTAGCTTTGAGCTAGGTGAACGTGTTTCAGCAACCACGCTCCATTTGGCTTGCCTGTTGGGCCCGCCTCAGCTCCAGCAACAGTCCACCTTGTTGCCCGGTTTTGGATTAGCCTGGAGGTAGGCAGAGTCAATTAAGTGCCAAGATGGCGACCAAATGAGCTTCACAGTGCATATCAGAAACCAATGGATGATGTCATGGAGGCTGCGTCCATGTTTGATTCAGTCAAAGCTTGGAGTCAGTGGGGTTTCCTCTGGCCAGGATTTTGCCATTGTTAGCAATACTAGTTGATAACAATGCACTATGCAATAACTTGGACATGCAAACACCATCACAACACATCCACCAATAAAAGTTGTATAGCACTGTGTCTATGAGCGATTTAATGAGTCAAAAATATGTCAGAAGGGTAACTAAACAGTATTTTACTGCATCTTTGACTTTGTTGATACAGGGAGCCAGCATACTAAACTCGGAACTCGGGGTAGGTGAAGTTTCTCTGACTTTCCCAGTTTGAAATCTGACTTCAGGGGGCATTCCAATTGAAATATCCGACTGGGATCTTGAAAATCCCAGCTTCCCAGTGCAAATTGACCGCAAGTGTAATGGCATTACAATTTTGACAATAAACTACAAATTTGATGTTGTCACTTAGATCCGTATACTCCATAGGTTAATCTGCGATGGTACTAGCCCATTAAAATAATTCTATTCGACGAATGCCTGAAAGTATTCAAACCCTAATGTACAACCCCAATTCTAAAATAGTTGGGGTAAAGTGTAAATTGTGAATAAAATCAAAACGCAATGACTGTCAAATCACACCAGCCAGTATTTTATTCACACTAGAACTGAGATAACACAGCAAATGTTGAAACTGAGAAATTTTACTATTTTATCCACTAAATGAGCTCATTTCAAATTTGATGGCTGCATCAGGTCTCAGAAAAGTTGGGACAGGGGCCTGCTTACTATGATGTAGCATCCCCTGTTCTTTTTAACAGAGAGTGGAGGCATCTGGGCATTGAACAGACTAGTTTCTTGAGTTTAGCCATTAGAATTGGAATCCACTCTTGTTTAATACAGGCTTCCAGCTGCTGGAAGTTTTTGGCCTCCTTTGACGGACTTTTCGTTTAATTATGCGCTGAATGTTCTCAATCGGTGAAAGATCAGAACTGCAGGCCGGCTATTTCAGCGCACTGACTCTTCTACTACGAGGCCATGCGGTTGTAATAGCTGCAGTATGTGATTTTGCAATGTCCTGCTGAAATACTGGAATAGATGTCGTCTGAAGGGGAGCATGTGTTGCTCTAAAACCTTGATATACCTTTCAGCATTCATGGTGCTTTTTAAAACATGCAAATGTCCCACACCATATGCAATAATGCATCCCCATACCATCAGAGATGCTGGCTTTTGAACTGAATGCTATTAGCTGGAGCTCCTCTTCAGCCCGGAGGACACAACGCCCATGATTTCCGACCAGAATGTCAAATTTGGACTCGTCTGACCACAGGACACTTTGCTACTTTGCTACAGTCCATTTTAAATGAGCCTTGGCCCACAGAACACGGTGGCGCTTCTGGATCATGCTCAACAATGGCTTCCTTATTGCATGATAGAGTTTTAGATGGCATCTGTGGATGGCACAGTGGACTGTGTTTAAAGACAGTGGTTTCTTGAAGTATTCCTGGGCCCATTTAGTCATGTCAATGACAGAATCATACTGATGAGTGATTCAGTGGCGTCTTAGGGCCCGAAGATCACAAGCATCCAGTAAAGGTCTTCGGCCTTTTCCCTTACATACAGGGAGTTTTCCAGTTTCTCTGAATCTTTCCATGATGTTATGCACTGTCAATGATGAGACCTTCAAAACCTTTGCAATTTGATGTTGAGGAACATTGTTTTTAGAGTATTCTGCAATTTTTCTACGCAAGTATTCACAGATTGGAGAGTCTCTGGCCATCTTTACTTCTGAGAGACTCAGCCTCTCTAAGACATCCCTATTATTCACAATCATGTTACACACCTGATGCCAGTTAACTTAATAATTACTTGCTAAATGTTCTTTCAGCTGATTCTCTTATGTATTAATAGCTTTTTCAGCCCCTTTTTGCTTGTGTCCCAACTTTTTTGAAACCTAATGCAGCCAGAAAATTTGAAATAAGCTCATTTTGTGTATAAAAATGTAAAATGTCTCAGTTTCAACATTTGAAATGTTATATATCTTCTATTGTGAATAACATATTGGCTTGTGTGATCTCAAAGTCATTGCATTCAGATTTTATTCACAATTTACACTTTGTCCCAACTATTTCGGAATTGGGGTAGTAAATTTTCATTGGGATTTTATATGTGACACCGGAAGGTAAGTAGCAGCCACACCAAAGTTGGCACCTCAGTACTCATTCGTTGTCGGTTTATTATGGATGTTGGGCGTAAGCACCTCACAGTTCCAGTGCCCAATGATGTCGCTCATTGCTGTAGAGCCTCATTTTTCGCTGCCCAAAAGAAACACCGCATAGTTAGCTAGATGAGAAACTGAGAGGGCAGAGCCTTGCTGCAAACACTAAATTTTTCTTTATTAGCTACAAGCCTTGAAACCTTGTTTTACTGACACCAGGGAATTTTCTTAAATTTCATCTGTGAACCCAGCCCTGACTGAATGATTAGCCCGTGAGGCCTACTATACAATGCAGAGAGGGAATTACTCTATGAAATAAGAGTCACATGGTTAGAGTGTATTACAGAATTTATCCTAATGGTGAAGCGTACATGTGTAGAGCTGTCATTGTGCTTTACAGTCTTCAGTAAAAGGCAGAGGTAAGTGCTGCACTTAAGTCCATGTGTTCCACAGCTGATGTCTCAACAATTTCCTTTACCATGGAAAATATTTGTTTACATTGACTGCTATTTACTGCCAGCCTTCAAAATGGGAATAATTACATGAATGAATAAAGGAGCGGAAATATTTTGATACAATGGTACACCACTATTCGTGGCATATGATAGCATAATTGTGTAGTTGAAGTCTGCAATTGCTCATGGCAGAGATACAAGAAATTGATTCAAAAGAACAGACCAATGAAAAGGACTAATGCCATATAAGTTATTTGGGGCTATTTTTAGTCATTTGACGTTAAATAATTTGTAATTGTGCAAGCCATTTCAAGCAGGGAATTTATGCTTTATTATTGTGAGAAATTTAGCACAATTGTACTGCTCTTACTATGTATGTCATTAAAAATTTTCCTGATTCTATGAAAACTATAATTTCATATATACACGCATATACCTAGATTATGCAAATATATTCTTCTGCTAGACCTGAAATATTAATCCTTTTGACTCGATTAAAATGTTTGAAGTAGAAATGCTTATACATTCTGAAATTGTATCTAAATTCATTCATTTCTTTTATAGAAACCTGACAATGTGGCTCATCTTCGATGAGCTGTACTCGTGTATTAGGAATACCACCCGTTAAATGTGTCCCCTTATAGATATTACAAGGCGCTAAAAGGTAAAGGTCTGTTTCTTTTAGAATTCTGAAATCAAAGGTCACAATAAGAGCTAATTTCAAGGTCTGTCTCTTCTGAAACTAAACTAAAATCAGCTGGCAACCTCCTTTTTTAAAATTCATCGAATCACATTCCACTGTTTAATGAGGGTATATTTTCTGTGTTGCTTGCGTGACATGCGCGGTATCCATTTTTAACCGCGTAATTATTTTGTTCACCCAGGAAATTCTGAAAGTATAATAATGGTGATGACCATTATTACACACTAGGTGGTGCTATGCCACCATAAACAAACACACATCATTTAAAATGTCAAGTGCAATGCCTGTGTAGCACGGAGCGGGCTGATTGCTTGACATTCGGTATTGCTCCTTACGCGATATGGCTGTTTGCAGCTGTCTCTGGATTTCTTGAGAACTGCTACGCCAAACAACTTCTCACTTGATTCTGCTCCTCCTTGGATCCTATGCATTGCACCTGCGAAGTGTGCAGTCAATGGGATGAATAGTTGTAGATAAAATTGAGGAGACATCCATCCATACATACAGAGTAAAAAAGGAAAAAACCTAAATACATGCAAGGAAAAACATTAATGCAGATGCTTCTGTCCATTTTCCCAGTGTAGTTTGGATTCACTCATCCCCTCAAAGGCAGGGTCACTGCAATTCAATGCTGAGTTATTTATGTTCAGTTTCCTTTATATCCTATGATAAAGCATTCCAATTGAGATGGGAGTGGTAACTTCCAGGATGACAATCGCCCCAGCCCCACCAGGCACAAGCAGGTCACTGAATGATTTTATGAGTATGAAAATGATTCTCAGCATAAGCCACCACCTTCAGTCACAGATTTCAAACCATCTGAATCTTATGGGCAAGGACGGATTAACCACCCAGCAGATTGGGACTCCGAGCTCCAGGGGGCCTCCGAGCACCCATTGTTTATTCATTCATCTTCCTCACTAGGGTCACGGGGCGAGCTGGAGCCTATCCCAGCTGGCTACGTGCAAGGGCAGGGACCCACCCTGGACAGGTTGCCAATCCATCACAGGGCGCACACACCATTCACTCTCATACTCATACCTATGGGCAATTTAGTGTCTCCAATTAACCTGATATGCATGTGTTTGGACTGTGGGAGGAAACCGGAGTACCAGGAGAAAACCCACCCAAACACAGGGAGAACATGCAAACTCCACACAGAAAGGCCCCAGGCCAGATTCGAACGCACAACCTTCTTGCTGTGAGGCAGCAAAATACAAAACAATCAACATAAAGTTATCAAGAAAAAATTATGGTTGGTTTGCTGGCTGATAAAGATGAATCAGTTGGTGCCGTGATCTGGTGGTGACCTTTTTTGTTCTTTTCACACCTTGCAACATGTTCAATAAATAGTGGAGCAGCAAATGGAAAACCGAGACAAAGAATTGAGAAATAACCATCCATAAATGGTTTGCGAGCAAAAGACGATGCTGGCCAAGAAGAGGATGGAAGCGCAATAGCAGCTGCCACTGCCCCAGCCTCTTCTCCTGCTGAGCACGACTCTCTAACACCGATTCAGTCAGAGAAAACTCAGTGGCGGGTGGCTCACCAGTTTAGAAGCCCTACAACTCAGCTATTCTACCCATTTCAGCCATAATATTCGCTCTTTCAACAACTCCGGCCAGGCACCAGTATGAAATGACTGGGCAGGCTTTAAAAATTTCGAGCAGGCATTTTGTTTTTCATTAAAATAAAATGAAATGATTAAACCACATAGTTAAATAACGTCAACATAAGCGCCTGTTTTAGTATGCATTTTTCTATGGGAGAAAGACGATGGCAGAGCGCTGACGAAGGCTGAGATGAAGCAGTGACCCTTTTTTTCCCTCTCACTGGATCAGCTCTTCAGCTTCATCCCAGCGCCGAGGGTTTGTCTCCTGTCTGTAAATGGTAGCTACATAGACAGAACACAACCCCTAAGGCTATTGTTAAAAATAAATACATTATTTAATCAGACTACTCACGAAGTAAGGTCTGCCTTTGTCAATATCTCGTTGAAGCTTAGCTCAGTAAATTCATACTCATCGGTAGGCTACTTTAGTATTTAGCTAGACAGAGGATCTCTAATGAGTGAACCAGTGATATAAAATTTGATACAAAGATGACTGCAAGAGGCTCATGCATTTTATATCTCAGGCTCACAAATTTGAGATCCTATTTATTCCATAAATGTCTGCCTCATATTATTTGGAAAATTAATGAAAAGCGTTAGCTTATATTTGGCGGTCTTTTCAAGTCAATGGGATAAATAATTAGCAAGCTTGAATGCTAACGCTCTATGCCATTAAATTTAGTTTAATGCTTTAGTTTGTACAGCAACAGTTACTCATATAACTGATTACTTTAATGGCCAAAAGAGCTAGCATGCTAGCTAGTTCATTATTTTTGCCATTGACTTGAATAAACTGCAAACTAGAAACTAATGCCAGCAATGGATACCAGCTACCAGCAGGACAATAGGCAACGTTACGTGTTTGCCAGTGAACGGAATCTGATCAATCATGACGCAAGAAAGTTGTATTACACGTGTGTGATAACAAACCTGTATCTCATGGGTGGTATCACACTGATTTTTGATCAGTTATGGGTTAAAAATATTTTATGAACTTGGCATGTTTTTCTGTAGTTGTGTCCTTAAGCCCTGTGTTGCATGACTTGTGTGTTAGTGTACACTATCATTTTACTTATCCATGATTGCATCTTTTAACATTTTATCAAGATCAACATAATGATTGTTGTATTTTATGTCCACTGTTTAGAGCTATTCTGTATGTCTGCATGTATCAACAGATGGTTGTGGTCAGTACTGATGGCTCAACCTGGCTGTTTTGTTTCGTGCTGCTTGCATTGCTGTATAAATGATGTTTGACGTTACTGTATTACTGTCCTTATGTGTTCCTGTTTCCTGTTGTTCTGTTAGGCTTTTTTTCAGTCTTGAGAGTGCACCCAAGAAAATAAAAATGATAAAATGTAGCCCTAATAAAATAGATTTTAAAGCTATAATAACAGTAATAGAAGTAAAATACAGTCAACCAAAGACTAGATTAAGAACTAGATAAAACAGATTTTTAAAAAAACAAGACAAAAATCTAACTCTCATTTAATACACTCTTTATGGATTATCCAAATTTAGGATATACCGTCTTCTCACCAAGGTGTTGCATTTATACTATGAGAAGCAGTTGACATCGGTTGTTTTCAGAAAACACTGGGTTGTTGCACCATTGCTTCTCTATACCAGGATGTGTGACGTGGTGGAAATCCAAGATTTTGTGCCCAGGGGCCTCTGCATTCTTAATCCGCGCCTGCTTACGGAAGATTCTGGAATGAAGTCACCATCATTAAAAGACCACATGCAGGAATATCAGTGGAAGGTACTCCATCCCTTCAGTGAAGTTTTACACTTTTCAACTCTATGCCAACCAACCCAACATCTTACTAAGATTAGGCTGCTTCCCACTGTCATACATGAGCCAGGATTTGCTTTAACGTCATTCGTAGTCACTTGATGGCATTTAAATTTTCATTTCGTAATGTTGTTGAAGGTCACACATCCATTGTTTGATTCAGATGGATTTTTGTGTTTTGCTCTTTTTCAAAGATTGTGGCAATGCAGCATTTTAGATGTTGAATTATCATAATGGAAGTCTGAAGTATACATAATCTATTCACTATTCATTAAGGTCCATTTCGCAGGAAATGTTCAGTTATCTTAAACCTTTACCAGTTCAAAGTGTGAACGAGAGAATTATTTGGCGGCACATTGTCAAACATGTTTCACATCTGCATGATACAACCTGTCTTGTGCTTTGTAATGTTCTTTACAATGTATTGTACTTTCCCCAGAAAATATGAGGAAGTCATAGAGACCTTCACCCTTTTTTGTACCGCAGAATATGGGAGCATCCAGATGGAGCCCTTTTACATGACACTCGGCACCTCAGAAAATATTTATGAATATGAATGACTTTATGCTGATTACTGCTGACTCAGCACACTGTACAATGCTTTAATATTCCCCACAAATGAACATGAAAAAGTCACCTGGTCAGTACACAGAATTATTATGCTCAGTGTAATATTGGGCATTCTTACAGTATGACAGCGGTGTGCCCCTCTCATGTCCTTGTGAGCAGGAGAATGCTTATCTTTGTCCAATGAATGAAGAGCATGTTTTTTCTCATTCCTCAAAAAACTACCAACTGTTCTGAAAAAAATAGCGAGCGTGTAAATTTCTTTTTTTCATTTTTTAAAATCTGGGTTTTAGGAGATTAAGGCATCCAGTGTTCTCTCTTGAGTGTGTGTATGTATGTGCACCTGTTTGCAACTGAATGGCGTGTCTCCATGGCAGCGAATGCTCCTGCGTGTGCAAACAAACAGCGCATGAGTCTGTGTGTTCACATGCGTGTGGATGCACTCAGGCAAAAATTGGTCACTTTTAATTCCTAGTATTGCATTAACTAAAACCCACCCTTGATTCTGCATTCGAAGCTTGCAGATCATAATGTTTGATCGATGATACATTTACACTAAAAGACGAAAATTGATTCATTGCAATGTTCATCTCTTGAATCGACTGAATTGGACGTGATGCTAACAGCAACAATTCAAGCAATCAAAGGGAAAAAATTACACATCGGGAAGCGCTAATGGAAAAAGGCACGTAGAACAACATTACTGCGCAGGTCTTTTTCATTTTACAGCCGAATCCGGTAGGAGTAGCAAAGGTGCCAGGTGCTCTTTCGGAAAAGTCATTCGGGAACGCTGGCGGTCTGAGACCGCTGAGGGCGAGGCTCTAATGGAGCACTCCCATTCCAGGCCTGTGTGGACACCTGCCAGACATCCTGAGCAGAATTACTGAGCAGTTTTCACCCACCAGTGCGTCCCCTGGGAACCTTCCGGAGAAATCGCATCATGAACAGGGTCAGTTGTTCCTGCTTAAAAATTCAGCCAGGTCCAGAAGCCATTTTAAGATAGCTTAGGGTGTGTTTTCGACAATTCCAGCTGGTCGTTCTGGTCATTGCTGTGCTGTGGCTTGTGAAAGCCAGTAGTGGAAGCCGGTGAACATGTGGCCATCAAACTAAGACAAGCCGGAAAATTTGATGCAAACGCACACACATACACAGGCACACAAACAAACCCTTGTAAAATCATATTAGGCACTTTTCAAAGGCTCATGTGACAGCTCGACTGTAGCTTGACTTGCTTGGAACTGATGAGACACAATAATGTATAATGACATTACAGATAATGTCAGGCTCCCAGCCATTTGGGGGAAGCCCCTGCCTGTTTCACCCCATGAAAAGAGAAAGTTGCATACATTGTTTGTTGGGTGCTGACTATATGGCTGTTTCTGAGGGCCCTATTTTAATGATCTTTAGCACATAGCCTGAAGCATGTGGCGCAGGTGCATTTAGGGTGTGTCCAAATCCATTTTTGCTAATTTACCGGCAGACTATCCAGGCGCAATGCAAGGTGCAAGGTTCAAAGGGGTTGTATTTAATCTCGTAATTTAATCTCTTAATTAATCATTGGCATGTTCTGGGCATAGCACGAAATAAGCCAATCAGAGTGTCATCACCCATGTCCTTTAAAAGCCAGATGCCCATGCACCTTGGCCAACTGCGATTATAAGGGCGTACTTACCGGGTTGCAGGGGGGGAAAAAAATGTTCGCTGCAGATGAAAGGGTCTGCAAAGCGCACGAGTAAACCATCACTTTAAGTATGGAAACCGGAACGTCGTCATCTCCAAAAATGCAATTAAAACATTTTTTAAAATATTGTTTCAAATTGTTTTGTTCATATTCTGATATTTTAAAAAATCATCGTGAATTTTCGGGGCTGCATTTGAACTTAATATTATAACTTGTGGATAAAACAAGCAAACGGAAAAAAAAACTATTAATTCAGGGACAGAAATTAAAACGGGTGAGGAAAAACCGCCAGCGAGAAAGAGATGAAAATAATGCTATTTTGATTCCGCCACCGTAACCCCTTGAATAATACCTGACAAGAGTGAAAAGAACTTGCTTCTGATTGGCTGACGATTGAAGGTCTAGTCAGATACATGGAAGAAATTCGGGTTAATTACGGACAGTGACGATGTCTCCATTGCTTTTGCTGCTACTGAAAGGGTAGTTTTTTTGTGGCCATTATGTTTTTCAGCCAAATTGTAAATAATAATGAAGAAATTCCAAATAATTTCAGGGTTTTGTATTTGATAATAGATGGTACGGATGGGTTGCAGGCATTGTAGTACTGTACCAGGTGGGATTCAAAATGTATTTTTCAGATAACTGAGGGTAAAGGGTCATCCCATGCACTCCTTATCCAGCACATTTTCAGCACTTCAAATATTCGTTCTGTTACAGTTTGTGTTTTGTGTGATGGAAGGAAAATCCACACACTGTTTCAGATGATGTGTCATGTAATGAATACTGCGGCAGCTCATGAACTGGCAACAGGGGAAGCTCAAACAATTTCTTAAAATTGATGATTGGTCATGACCTGTTTTCAATCATTCATTGAAGCTACCATTACAGTAACTCCGAAAACTCTTAACTTTATCAGGTGTGGCCAGTTTTCTTTAATAACACATACCTGTCAACTCTCACACATTCGGTGTGAGTTTAAGTGGCATATTTACGTTCCTCTGCTGTAGTCAACAATTATTCAATCAAGGCGTATGTAAGAGATTCTCGAGCAGAATTGAAGAGCTTGTGCATGGATGGGAAGGAAGCAATGGAACTGCATTGAGATATTTAAACGATCATGAAACACATACATTGCTTCCAACCCGAGTAAAGGAAAGCGTTAGAAGTCTGGAGTCGTAATCGGTATGATATGAATCAAGATCAGGTTGGACCTTTAGGGCGCTGGGGGTAAGAATTGAAATGCAACTAATTTTACATTTTGTGTTTTTTTTCTGTAACTATGGTATTGCCCTGATAACTACTTCAAATTTCATGGACTAGTCGCAAATGTCACCTCAAGTGTACCCATACCTGAGATCCATTTTGTGATGCTGCGGACACTATAGCAACAAGAGTTACGTCTTAAATGTCTTGAAAAAAACTAGGTTTATTCAATAAAACATTTTAAATGCACATCTTTCATCGTAATATAAAAAAAAAAACATAATAAAAAAATGCAATTTTTTCATATATTAGTGACGCATACTTGAAATATTGCTTTTTATAACCACTGTTCAATACCACATCAACAGCTGAAATTCTCACCTTACAATGTACTCTTTGAACACCCTGTATATCTTCAGTGGGTGTGGATTAGTTCTTTCATTAGGTACGTACTCTAGTTTCAACTTTTAACCATCATATTATATGAATATATTCATTAGAAGAGTGGTTGATGCAGTATTAGAGGATGTGGGGGAAAACGCTGTGGACACTACACATCGTTGTGGACACTACAAAAAATATTTTAATTCATTTGTGCACCAGAGAATGACCCATATCTTGAGGTTTATATTCAGTAAAATCAATTCATCTTTGGAGCATAATTAAACTTAGTTGGGATAATCCGACATGGCCACTTGTCTTTACAGAAATATATGCTTTACAGTTTACCGATGTGGACACTACATATTTTTGGCGACACCATTTGATACCAAAATCAAGGCAATATGCCTGACAGGGAAGTGTCCTCTTATCAGAAGTGTTATCATTTCTGGGTAGGAATGGTCATAAGGTACTCAGATGTAACTTTAAGATGTTTTAAAGTGATTATAAATCCTTCAAGCAAGTAAATGTTTAAAAACGAAGGGAAAAAAGGAAAAATCAATAACAATGGACACCAGGGATTCTAACTGTGATAATTATGGCATCCCAAATGGGATCTCCACAAAATAATCTGCAAAATAAACTAGAAAAAAATGCAGAATTGATGTATGCATAAAACTAGCCTACTATTTCTTTTTGCTTCATGTAGAAAATCTCAACTCAAAATCTAATGTTAAAATGCCCTTCCATAACAATGTGAAATAGTACAAACTGGCTTTCCAGTATTCGCTGCCTCGCTATGTAAAAAGCTGGGAAATGCATCAGTTCCAGTGCAACTGATCATTGTATGTGTATGTAACTGAAAAGTATAATATTGAACAGTGTTGTATACATATTATTTAATAGAACATACTACAACACAGACCAGGGGATATTTACAACCTGATCTCGATTCATATCTATGCGTTAGAAATGAAAACTGGCCACATCTGATATTGTTGAGAGTTTTCAAAGTTTCTGGAATAGTAATTTAAATGAATGACTGAGAACAGGTCATGACCAAAATCAAATTTTAAGGGATTGTTTGAGCTTCCGCTTTTGCCAGTTCACGAGCCAGCACTGATTAATGCACAGGCTTACCATTGTCCCCAAACAGCCACCACTCCAGGAGGGATCTTCTGGAGAACAGCAGGAATGACAGAGCTCGCCAATATCTGGAAGATGTGGCTTTATCCTAAAGAATCTGCAAACGCCTACATGCATAACCTCACATGTTGAATCGCAAATTACCTGATTAAATGGATTCACTGACAAATGAAATAGCCTGTATCACAGCATTCCCTGATGTGCGGACGTCGGTCGCACTAACCATTTTGACGTGCATTTTTAAGAATATCTTGGCAAAATCTTTCACATTGTAATCTCTATTTTTAATCGGTTGCATGAGTGGGCGCTGCTGCTCATCCCTGCGTGGGTAGTATGTAAAAAGCAGAGTGAACGTGCATCATGCTCTTGCCTACAAAGACCCTTTATACAATTTGACTATCTGCCTTGAAATGAGCAGTCAAAAACTGACCATTGACTGTACACCAGGTTTTTGTTGGTCAATAGCGCGATCGAGCTTTGTGGTCTCAAGGCAGCAACGCCCATGGGCACTGGATTTGGCACAAATGCATTCCCTACTTCGGCAGACTGGACACTGGATGGGTTAATGGTATTTTCGTTGGTCGGTAAGTAGCAAAAATACGTGCTTTGCGCTTTCCGCTGGGTGTAAGCTAGAGGCCTGAATGTATAAAGTATTCAGACACGATGAAGACATTTTGGTTTTACTTCAACCAAAGATTCAAATCGGCAGAATGCGTGCTCTTTGACCTTGTTGTGATTTGTTGTACCAGACAGGCTGCCACTGGGATGTGAGAAACAGCTCCCTCTGCGAGATTTCATCTGGGAACAGCTGCCCTCCTGAGATTTTCATGCACTCCAGTTTCTAAGGCTGAAAGAAACATCCATTCAGATTCTGATGGAAACTGCATGAACCCATGGACCCATTCTGCCTTGTATCAACTGTTTGGGTAGTTTTATGGAGTAAAGGCAATGACAGTTTTCATTAAATGGAAAAAAAAAAATATGGGCATAAACTTGAGGACTTTGGTCATCATTAAAAAAAAAAAGAATATAGGCTTGAATAAAATGCAGAAATTGAATCAATGAAATATAATGTGCATGTACGCCCAATGTACATTGAACAAGCCACACAGCAATAAAAAAAAAATTACAAATCTATATAGTCAAACAGATACCCCAATCTTATGAGAAACACACTTATAACCAGCTGTACAGGAAACAAGTGCTAACATACGATTACGCATACACGTGTGTATGCGCACATGCACACA